>OZ010791.1:111897451-114397451 GCA_963932465.1 Maratus speciosus | reverse complement strand
AGTATATATTGCACTAAGTGCTTAAGATATCGCTAATAAATGACATTAATTGATTTTCAATATTCCTGTGAATGTGAAATTTTAAATTTGTATGATACGCCCTTCCTTCAACAGTTATTCAATTATTACTTTAAACAAAATTAAAATCATGTACTGACGTTTGGACAAAATGCAGAATTGCAGCGCGGTGATACCAAGTGTTAAGGGTGGAAAAAGAGTATGTGTTGCACTAAGTGCTCTGGATATTGCTAATCAATGGCATTAATTGTTTTTCAACATTTCTGTGAATGTGAAATTTTAAATTTGTAAGATAGGCCCTTCCTCCAGACAACTACTCAATTATTACTTTTAAACAACGTTAAAATATCATGCGTTATAACGTTCTATTAATTTAACTTTTTACTCGAACAATCCTTTATTAACTTAATAATCTATAAGTCTGCAATGTCGATCAAACTGATATTTTATTAACTGAGAAATCTTTAGTTTCAATTTTTTATTCTTATACTTTAATCTTTAAGATATCTTTATTTTATTACACAAGACAAAATAATGCTTTCATATCACGGCATTTTCACAAAATGAAATGAAAGAGAGAATTTGGGAAATATGATTCCTCTGATGACCAGTTTAAAACTTTCTCTCTTTCGCCTTTTTATATTTAATTCAATTTCTTTGATGTGAAAATTGAAGTTTATTTTATTTTCCTATAATCTGATTGTTGAGTTTGTGATTTATCGAATTTCTAAGATTGTTTCTAAAAGATTTTTTTACGTCTACAATATCTTTTCATTGCACATTAGAATGAGATAAAATATTTTACAAATTGAATTATCCTGTGATCCTTTTTTCCAGTATCTTGGCATATTGGAAGACAAAAATGTATTTGTTACATTAACACTTTAACAATTACTTTTATTTTGTAAATCTTCTTGAAGTTATTTATGCTATACAACGTAGTTTTTAATCTTTTAAAATACTGATATTTTTGACTTAACGACACATTTTTCACGTTATCTGACTTTTATGATGTTATATCCAGTGTTGCCAGATTGGGGACTTTTTTATTCCAGATTATTTGACTGTCACCACTTTTTTAAAATAGAAAAAATGATGTTATGTTTCAGAATTTTTAATCTACTTTTAAGTAGGCCGAATATTTCTATTTCAAAAAAGCGGTGGCAATCAACAATTTGGGGACAAAACAGTCCCCAATCTGGCAACAGTGGTTATATCTTCAAATCGTTTTCAAATAGAGTTAATTCCTAAACCATTAGCTTTAAAGGTGTATTTCCATTTGCAAATATTTCTCAAAAGTTTTTCTTCATCCTTTCAAAAGCAATTTATGGCATAAATGTTATTTTTATAAAAGTTAAGAAATTTATATTTTTATATAACATTAGATATTATACGTTGTGTTATGCAAACTTTTTCCTACACTAACAAGTAATACTGACCGACTCACCAGTCACAAACACTACCTTATTATTGTACTAACTACAACTACAAAAAAAGTAGCAACTTTTTTTAAACAGTAGCAACTTTAAATTATTTTTTTTAAGTAGTCGCTATTTCACAATTTTTAGAATTTGTCAAAGGAACTGTGCATGTACAGTCGTGGAAAAAACAAAGTAAACACCCCTACTAACTCCTTAACAAATTAGCGTAGAAGAAAGTTACTGGTACCTAATTATTGGAAATAAAGTCTATTTTTAAATGATGTGCATAAAATTTGCTTAGGGGCCATCTACATATTAAAATGAACCATAACATTATTTTTTCAATAGCAGTACACAATTCTTGTTGCATAAATGAACTCTACACCCTTCAATTAGTCTAAAAACAAATTTTTATGCAATTCGTGCCATAAGTTTCCGAGAAATTAATTATTTTAAAACGAGCGTAGTTTAAGGGCTGTATCCAAATTGAAGTTCGGTACTCGATTGTTAACCCAGAGAGCCCACTTCTTGATCAAGGCACCTTAAGCAGTCAATTAAGCCTGTTAGATTACAGGATAGCATAAGAAATTTCAAAATATTTAGTCACTTCTATCATAGACCTTCCCTTAAACCATTATTTTGACGTTTTTTAAGCATAATTTGAAAACTACTTGGAAGAAAAGTGTGAAATTTTGGATTTCCATAAAGCAGGACTTAATAAATCTGAATCCATCAAAAAAATTGTAGGTTGCAATTCATAATTTTTTTTTAATATTAATTTCATAATTCATAATTCATATCAGAAAATTATAAAAATTGCAAATTCAACGTATTTATGTTTGGGTATATTAGTATTATCGCTACTCAAAAAATTAGAACATTAGGATCATAATTTCTGAAGTTATAAATAAAAATATGAAAATGTAATTTAACATTAGAAGAACTAAATTTTGAATGTTTATAATTCAAAAACTTATCATTCAAATGACTTGAAATTTGGTGTCTAGGCATAGTTTGAACCAAAGATTTGAAATATCTTGTTAAAATTGGGTATTGCCATTGAAAAAATGAAGTTTGGATTTGTTTTAATATGTAGATGGCCCCCTAAGCAAATTTTATATACGTCATTTAAAAGTAGACTTTATTTCCAATCGTTCGGTACCAGTAACTTTTGTCTACAATAATTTCTTTGAGGAGTTAGTAGGGGGTGTTTACTTTTTTTTCCACGACGTGTACAACGTTATCCCTTTGGAAGGGAGGGGGATCTAGCACTTAATATCATAAGATATTTTAAGGGGAGGGTTTTCTTATCTTTTGATATCATTGTTATTTTTTATTCAACAAATTTTTTTTTGTATTTTTTTCCTTTATATGAAAATAGCTTGTTATCTTTTTCTTTTAGTCTGTTAACTATTTTTATGACAATGACAAAACTTATTAAAGCCATTTAACACTACAACTACCGTAAGCCGTCATCTTGATGTCTACCATATGAATGTGTTTCGGTTCAAACCAGAAATTTGATTACGAAATAAGTTTAAAAGATACAAAGAAGAAAAACGTTAAATAATAAAGTGAAACTGTTTTAAATGAAAATTCTGGTGTGAAATATTTTTATAAAACTTGACTAAGGTAGTTTTAGTGTTAAATGATTATAAAATCATTTCATTCCATAATATGGAATACCCCCACTATCAGCTTTCCAATTGTCTTGCCATATGCGAATATAATTCGCTGTTGAAAAATATCCATGTAACATTTAATCGGCATCTCTTTATTTGAATCAATAAAGTACGCCAATAATATATGTATAAATATATTCGTTTAAAAAGAAGAATAAGTAAGTAAATAAAGTAAGTAAGTTAAAAATAAAAACAAATTTTAGAGTTTAATAACGATTTCCTTAAGGGGAGGGGTATTAGAGGAGTGGTAACGTATGTAAGCATAAATGAAGAGAGAGGATCTAAAATTACCTAAAATTTACGGTTCATTTTTGAAAAAAGATGCAAAACAGCTCAAATTATAAATGAATCTCTGACATGGATAAATAACTCAGTATCACTGTTTGTTCAGAATTCTATAAACAATTTATATTAAGGGCTAGATGATAACAATAAATAAATTGTCTTTTTAAGACCCTCTGTATAATTAACACTGATTTTTGTTCATATTGTAGATATGCAACACAGTGTTACAAAAAGTTAAGCCTATCAAGGGCAAGGTACTTCCATTCGCAAAATTCTTAAATGAGTGACTGACACCAGAATTTACAAGCATATTTATTTCAAAATAAGCAAAACTTACTTCACGTACTTAATAAACGGAATTATTTCATTACAACATTCTGGTGCTAATGTGGCATTTATGAATTAAATTTAGGTGGTCCAAAAATGAACCACCGCTCTTGAAGGGGTTAAGACAAAAATATCGTCTTCAGTTAAACTAAAATTAATTATACCGTTGGGTAAGCGATTATGTTATGCGTATTATGGTTCGAATGTTAATAGGAAGAATATCTAAACATGTAATGCGTTAAAAACAATTATAGAACTGACTTCAAAATTGAATATTTGCCGAAACGTCAGATGAAGGCTTATTATAGAGACTAAAAATGTTTGGCGTATGTGTGTATATCCCACGATTACTGTCGCAAATGACATCCAATTGGCTTAGCAAGTGGTTGATATACAGGTGTGGTAATCGGCATTAGTTGTATATTTTTCAGTTAATTTTGGTTCGTTCGTTCGAAAAATATAGAACATTGTCTTTTACGACATTATACTTTTCTATGGGAATTCGGGCGATTTTCAAATGTTAGCATTTATTGAAAAGAAAATAATGCATTTGGATAATTGATTTAAGTGTTAAATTATGGATGTTAAACTTTTACAATGATGGTCGTAAATTACTCCGACTAATTATAAGTTTTGACACTTCCCGCGATAGACATTATAAATCTTCTATATATATATATATATATATTGGATGGAATTTTGTGCATGTGTTCGAAAAATATAAATTTTGTTAATCAAACGTAATTACTATTTCTATTTTATGCTTGAAAGATAATTTATTAAAATAATTCATTCATTCTGACCTTTTCTATCGCCAAAGATTAATATTTTACGCAAAAAATAATTAAATATTGAAAACAAAAAGCGTTAAACAAAATTGAAATTAAAATGGCAAATGGCAAATGGCCATATCTCCTTAAAGCTGAGGAGAGATTGCCATCCAATACAAGAAATAAAAAGATAATTTAAATAGCAAAAAAAAAAACACATTTCATATATTTAATCATGAAAAACATATAGCAATTTGTAAAGATGCAGTAATATGATGGAAAAGGAGTGAAGAAAACTCGAATAAACAAAATTTGAAGCATAATTTCAATACTTCACTTTTCGTAAACTCTTACCACATGTTTGGCAAAGGTCTTGATAATTTGTACACGTTTCATGGAACCACTTCAGGTACCTTATGCATTGTATCCATACATTCATTTTGGAAGTGATATTATATTGTTTTGAGTGACCAACACAGTGATCCTAATCCAATTCTATTTACTCGGAATCTGTAGAATCTGATAATTTAAATGTATTTCGTTTTTTCGCTACTGGGAGTGTCTTGTTTTTTTTTTCTCGCGTTAATTGTAGGTTTATTACGTTAATTTAGTTTGTTTATCAACTTTATCAGTTTCTGTTACGAAAATTTTCGACGTTTTTCAGTATTTGTTTAAAGAAAAAAATCGTTGGGTCTTATTATATTATTATTATTATTATTATTATTATTATTTATATTAGTTAAAATTTAAATAATTATATCAATTAATATATTTTAAAATGTAAACGTTATATATTTATTTTAAATTTAATTATATTTAGTTAAAATCATCACACCGTATAATTTTGAAATATTAATTAAAGGCGGCCATATCTCCTCGATTTCATGTAGCCAACTCTCCTGAAATTGAAGGACTGATGGTCGACCAATTGAAAGCATCAGTAGCCATTATACCTCTTTATTTTAGTCTTAGAAGCAGAGATTAGATTATATAAGTGCCTTAAAAGCCCATATAGTAAAAATATATACTATATAACGTCCGTACTGCAAAACATTCAGATACCCAAGTCAAAAAAAAATATTCAACCACCTAATAAAATAAACATTAAAATTACACTTACTTTTTATAATCGAAAACACAGCTGCACGTCGCAATAAATAAACTCGTTGAAATATTTCATACGGACAAAATTTATGTTGTAGTCTATGATCAACTTTTGGAGATATTTAGACTGGCCATCTATCCTAGAGTTACCCTATATATATATATATATATATATATATATTAATTAAACATAACCTACCACCATCAAAAACCGTAATATTATGAATAATGGAAAAGCTTATATATTGAATTACGTTTTCAAGGGCACAGAATTCAATGATATGAGCAATATGGTTGTTTTCTGTGAGAAAAAAAGGCTAAAGCTAAAAATTATTTTTCTCTGTGCCCGAACAACCATTGTAATCAAGTGAATAGATTAAAAATGAAAACAGAATAGAAACAAATAATATGAAATGAAAAATCAATAAAACCAGTTTAAATATTTATAGGATATAAAATAGAAATAATACACAACATATCGATTAATATTTCAGTATTTTTCAATATATCCACTCGCACATGGCTACCATAATATCGTAAAGATTAAGGTGAATAAAACAGTTAAGAAATCACAGTAATTGATACCAAAGGATGCAGTTAATACATTTTGAAATACCATGATAAATACATTTAATATAATATAAAATAAAATAAATAGAAACTAATTGCATTATTTAAAATAACTAAAATGCACTATTAAATTACTTAATTACTATTTAACAATATCGTCAAAATTTAGCTAAAAAATCCACCTGGTGTAGAAAATTATAACTGAAAAGGAGCTGCAAAAGACAAAATTTATAACTTATCGTCAAAAGAAAAATTTTGGTGCTGCCATCTAGTAGTATTTTTATTATTCAAATGTCACAAGATGAGCAATTGAAAGCCTTTGAATGTAAAAAAATTATCAACAGCTAAACCAAACAAATCCTTATATATAGATAATTATAAACCACACTATATATATTTTTAAAAACTATTGTTAATAAAATTTTAAAAAAAGCATTCAAAATATTCTATTATCTTACGCATTTAAACTACACTAAGAATTTAAATAATTCTATAACATTGATAATATATAGCATATAGCTATATGCTATAAAATAAAATAAATTCAATAATAATTAATATAAATATATATTAAAAATAATATAAAAATCTTTAATAATAACTATTATATATAAGATAATTGTAAAATGAACAGGAAATAAAAAAACATATGGAAGTATATAGAGGATTATCAGATACTTAAATTCCCATTACCTAAAAATCTCAAATATAGTGTGTGGATTATTTTCATACAGCCATAAAAATCCAAAAAGTATGAATGTGGGACATTCAAACAAATTAAACCGATAATAAATTTTATAACACAAAGTGAAAATAGATCAATATTAAAAAGAATAGAGGAATAATAATAAAAATAATTAGCCAATTTTAATACATACAGTATAACTTTATTTATATTAAGTATACTTATATGTATATTAATCACTATAAAAATGGCATACTATTAGTAATTAATATGATATTGTCCTGAGTAAATTAAAATTTAATAACAAATGATTGTAAATAAGATAAAATTTAATTAAGCTAAATATAATATTAATGAAAGTCACCAATTACATATAAAATATCAAATCAACATCCTTATAAAATACGTATTAAAAATATAGTGATAATACAAAAGCCCATTTTTTTAAATTAACCATTGCGTATTATCCAGACAACACCACCCTCCTCCGTACTCTAACATCTACCCACCCATCCAACCTATAATAATTTTTTTTTTATTATTTTGCAATTTTTAATTTTTTATAGATATTTTTTATTTTATATATATTTTTTGTAATTTTGTTTACGCATGTGTTAATTTGTTTTAAAAGATCATGTAAGTAAAGTACTAATTGTATATTAATGAATATATGAATTTTTTGGAAAACCATGATTTAATGCATCATAAATTAGTTTTTTAATATTATTGTTAATTAGAGGAGAAGAACATAAACATTTTATTCTATATAAATGATTAAGTATTATATTTCGAAATACAGAATGATGTAGACAAGATTTAAAATTTGTAAATGTATTAACTTTGAATTTAAATTCTTTACGTTTGTCATATAAATCTGTGATTGTTTTGTTGTCTTTTATTGTAATTTTAAGATCTAAGAAGTTAATTGTATTGTTAGATAAAAGGTTTTTCGTTGATTCCAAATTAGTGGGATAATCTACTGGAAATTGGGTAATTAAAGATTGATCAGTTTCAATTAAAATTATGTCATCAATATAACGATATAAATGTAGATTATTATTAGTGAAAGTACGTTCATAATGATATAAGTATAAGTCTGATAATAAACTGGATGCACAACCGCCTTGTGGTATACCGACATGCTGTAAATATAAAGTGTTATCTTGCAATATATAATTATTATAGATAATGAAGTTTGTTAAAGATTTAAAATATGCAATATCTATATTAGATGGTAATTCCAGTTGTTTATAATACTTTTTATATAATGCATTTATAATTTTGTGTAAATCTAATAGGTATATATATATATATATATATCCTTCTATATATAAAAAAAAGTTTTGATTTGGAAATGGACCAATGAAAATCTGCGTATATATTCCGGGTAGAACTCATCCAATTTAAATGCTTAAGCCAAGGCCTCCTTATCGAAATAACAGGCCTCGCAATTGCTAATTGCGCAATTTAATGTTTAAGGCGCGTTATGTTATGCGTTAATTTAATGTTAATTGCGCAATAAAGCGCAATAAATTGCTAATTACTCGCAATTGTTTCCTTTATCCGCTGTACACGCGGTTAGAAACCACATAGTTTTCGTGACTAGCGCCATCTAACGTGAGAAACAGAAATATTTTTTAATTTGTTTTCCATTTGTCTTTTACCATTTTCTTTACGATTTGCTTTGTAGTTTGCAAATGATAGTTGTTAATCTTAAAATTTTCATATGTTCTAGACATTTTATTTAAAAAATGAACTTATTTTACTGTTAAACAAAAAATGTTTACTTCTGTATTCCGTTATGTAAATAAATGATGACAATAATAGTAATAATAATCAGGAAAGAAAATTATTTTACCATGAATTTCTCAGTGATATTAGTTATTGAAATAAATGGATAGCATCTAGATCCGGAAAATGTAAAATATTTCATTTTCTCTTTTATATTTTCAAATATGTGATTTATTTTATTTCTGCTATTTCTTTTCTTTTCACAATTAATTTCACCTTACAGTATTAATTTAACATCGCTCCTTCGATTTGTTTCAATGCACAGTCTCATTTACTTATTTATTGGCCTATAATTTGTTTTATTTTTGATGGTATGGGGGATCATTTCAGTTTAACATACTTTAGATGAAAGCTTCACTGTTTTTTCATAAAGTTTGTATGTATTAATCTATGGAAAGTTTCATAATTGGCTCCACAGCCAATTGGCATATCTTGGCGGGCATAGTTTGGTGCGTAATTAATTTCCTTGTTTTAACTCACATATGTTATGTATGTTTTCCTAAAATGTATCAAAGTATTTTAGGAAAGTTAAAACACACATAGATACACATAAAAACAGACTGAAGTCATAAACACTTAAAAAATTGGAAAAATAAAGTTTAATAATCACTTAAATTTATACATGTCCCTCAACTTTCCGCAAATACCGTATTCTTGTCATGCTACGATTTTGGTGTTTGTAAATCTTAATTTGAGTATTCTTCCTTAACCAGACCTAGAGCCAATTGGCGTAAGTGTAGTTTGGCGCAAAATTCATTTTATTTTTAAACCGTATACTTGATACCACATTATTCCAGCATCGCGTTTTTGCAGTCAACTTTGACTGTGGAACAGATTACAGAACATTAGCTAATACTACATTATATAATAATAAATCGGTATTTTTCAAGTATAGGGGCCTTGGCGAGAGAAGAAAATTTGGCAACGTAATTTCTGGAAGCATATTCACTGTTTCACATAAAGAAGCAATATTTTCCAATATTTGCACAATTTATTTAATATAAAAAAGGCATTTATCTATTTTATATACAAATATAAACAAATCGTATATAAAAAACAATAATAATATCTAGAAACTAAATTTATCCATGTAAATTCGGCACAGATGTCATACTGGCGCGATTTTTTTTCTGGCGCCAATGTCATATACGCACCGGATACTTAACTGGCACCAAAGTGTCGTTATTTTGCTTGATACGGTTATCCGGATATAGATGATATGGTAACGAGGTTTTCGCAAAATTGGCGTCGGAAAAAAATCGCTTTAATATGGGGCCGTATATAACATCTGTGCCGTAAATTCTTATAAAACAAGCTGACAGTTCATAAGTTTTGTTTTCATAACTGTTTATATCAATCGGCAACAAATTGCTCTTTCCGAAGCCCAAATTGTGCCAAGATTTAAAAAAAAATAACTCGCAAAGTCCTATATACTGAAAATGGTACTTGTTAGTTATCCCGTCGACCAAATTACTGTCGCCAATTTGTAAGATTAAATGCCAATAATGGTTTGCCATAAGTTAATTAATTTTAAGATTAAATGCCAATAATGGCCAATAAAACCAATATTTCGATGTTTTATTTGTATTTTTATTAATGTTATACTACTTTGTTTGTTTTTTCGTTATTTAAAATAAAAAATTGTGTCAATTTGTAGAACTTGGTGAGTAGTTTGGCGATTTATATAATTTGGCGAAATTGGTCGACGGGATAATTAACAAGTACCCTGAAAAAATATCAATAAATCTTATATTTAAATCTTCATTTTTCATATGTTTCATTTTTTAAAGCCAGAACATAATTGTAGGAAATATTTTTTTACGCCTTTATTTTACTGGATTTCGAAAAATATTTTATACAATTTTGCCAATAACACAACATTTTCAATTTTTTACTATGCATTTGTTTATGGAGTATTACCAGGAGTATACACCAGGTGGAGTAACTTACGGGACAAAGTCAGCTAATAAGTTGGCAATTATCGGGGACATTTTCACCCATAGACTTTCTCCGGATCGTCAAGTCTGTTTTATGATAAGGGAGTCTTGGCTTAAGCATGGCCATAGCCTACTGTGATATATAACGGCCCGCGCATTTCGCCGAAAAAGTGAAGTCGGATCCAACTTCAAACCCTGAACCAAAACTTCACAACGCGCTCTTTGTTTACATTTATACCCTGCCCAGATAGGAGCTTGTTTCTCATCGTCGAGGTTTCAGAATCATTGATCGTATTTTCATGTAATAAATTAAATATTTATATTCTTCAATTTCCTTCGATTTAAAAGGCTATTTTACACAAATTGTAGCTTTTTAGTACACATAGCATAAATACTTTTAAGATTAGCAAAATTATTTATTGTTTACCTTGATCGTTTGGTCCATTCATGAAAATGCCGGTTCTGTTATTCTTTTTTTAATGTCCCGTATTTATATAAAAATAGCTTGGTTTCATATACACGTTTTAAAATTAAAATTTGATTTTTATCAAACTACAGTTCTCATAACTGACTTGAAGCAGCTATTTTTGATTAATTTATTGTTACCGGTAAAATATTTGTTTTTAATATCGCCCGAACCAAGAAGAAGAAGAAGAAAAAAAAAATGCCGATCTTCCTAGTATATATATATATATGTTGCATTCTAGCAACATTGGATTGGCTTTATCGTTGAAAATGCCGTACTGGCTGTCACGACACTAGTTGTGGATCACATTCAGCGATAATGACGTAAAAGAAGTGGTCAGAACAGATAATTCGAATCTGTTATATTAGTAGAACAAAATGTTGAAATGCAGTTGTCGAGTGAAAACAATGGAGTACATCGTTCCGTGAAGTTTCCCCAGAAGAAATTGAAACAACTCATAATATCAGCTAAGCACTTTATTAGAACATCTTGCAAAAAATGCAGTTTCCACCAAGATAATTAGCCATCGCTCCGTAGTAGTAATTAGGTTTAAACAAAGTTCCAGATAATCGAATAACAGGATGGTGACCAGGGGATGGATGAAAACTAGAAATACGAATCAAATATGCTAAAATCTGCTGAAACACAGAGAGTATCAACTTTTTGTTCCTCACGTGTAAGGATACAAATATGACGTAGGTCGCGCTCTCAACCAATGAATTAAGAATGTCACGTCATATAAAGAGTGCGAACAGAGCTAGCGGATGAATTTGAAGGAAAAAAGGATAACATCAGAAATGCGCCGGAAAGTAAAAATGGAAGCTAAAAGAATATTCTCGAAAGAAAAAGCGCGGGAATGGAACATTTAATTTAAGAATGCTAAAAGCGTAATATTTAAGCGATTAAGACAAGTGAGACCTTAAATTAAAGGGAATTTAACAGGATTATGGATAAGGATTTAGTGAATATAAAGTAGTAATTTAGAATAAGATAAGGAAATCGCGAAATCAGGTCTAATAATGTAACACACACACACACACATATATATATATATATATATATATATATATATATATATATAATAGTCATTCTTCCATATTCAAATGAACAAGAATGATTAGCGTCAATCGTGAGCGATGTTAGCAAACATATCGTCGCCAAAGAGCAACATTAGGAAATCTAGTAATAATAATGGAAAATGAGATGTCTGACTTACTTCTATGAAAAACTGATTCTGCATCTAGTGGAACAGTAGGGAGGGGATTTTTATAAAACACATCTGAGATATAGTATTAGACATAACTTTGTGTTTCAGAAGTTGTTACACTAGATGTAAACACAGTTATTCATAGCAGTAAGTCAGGCATCTCATTTTTTATTATTACTAGATGTCCTATTGTTACTCTAAGGCGACGTTATAGTTTAAAATGAATGTAGATACTATTAAAGATTTCTCACAAAAAACACTTAATTTTGAAAATCACAATTGCTAAAATACGTCATTTAACAGTAAATCCGATCACAGAAATTACGCAAAAGGTTTATATGTCTACCCATACATGAATATGTCTCAACTAAATTGAAAATGAACATTTTGGAGCATCATTGACAAAGCGAATAAGCAAAGTAGCTTTTATCAAGATTATACTAGATAGTTGAAATACATAAAAATACAAAATGCATGAAGAAAAAGTATCCTTTCTGTCGCTATCGTTTTGTCCCGGTTTGGGTAGAATAATGTAACATTATTAAATTTTGAATTTCAGGATGTTAGCTATTGTGTAAAGTGAGATGAAAATAAAAATATTTTGCGTCCGGATCAATCACGTCCGGGTCATCAGTTTTTGTAGGGGCACATACAAGGATACGCTGTACATTACGAAAAATATACTTTAATTAAAAATTTAAAAATAAACTATTTACAAAGTAAGAAAATATATCTTGGCACTGACAACATTCAAATGTACACAAACTCTCGCGTCGATCAAAAAACATCGGAGAAGAGTTGTTTCACTTCTTCTCAATGATCTTCTGCCGATGAAAACGATGAAATAAATAAAAAAATTGTCTTTCGCTTTCATTAAAATAATAAAACTTTGTAAAAAATCCCCATAAAATAAAAACAATACATAGGACGCGTTTCAAGCTAAAAATATTAATATCTCGTCATCCGGTAAAATAAACACGTGTCCGTAAAGGAGCAAGGTCAAAAATGAACTGAAAGGTAGAGAATAGAGCTTGCAAAGAATGCGAAAGATGGCGCTAGCTGTAAGGAGCACATGCAGAAGACAAAGGTGTTGCCAAAATGATAGAAGAGAAATTGATAGGAAAAAATGGAAATAAAAGAATTAAACAAAATTAAATAAAAGAAGTAAATTAAAAAATATATAAATATAAATAATAATAATAAATAACTAAATATAAAAGAATAAAACAAGAAAACCCAAAAGAACCTTTTTTTATAAACTAAATAAAAAGAAAAGAAACAAGAGAAGAAGGAAAAGAATTACAAAAGTAATTTCCACACTGGAGAGAGGAAAGTACATATCGCCAGTTTTCGGTGCTGTTTGCTGTCTTTCGCTTTGCCACACAAAATTGACACTGAGGCCTCTGATCTAAAGATTTACTACTTAAATACGTATATAGTAAAATCGTCTAAAATTGTACCAGTCTACAGGTCTGTTATAAGTTAAACGTACAATCTCTGAGAAAAAAAGCTTTAAAGTGTGTAATAAATGTAAATTTTAAGTTTTATGGTACGATTGAATGTGATGTTTGTAATCCAATACGGTGGATAAATAATAGTGACGGATAATGTTTATGGTTTACAATATAAATGTATTATAATACTGGATTTTCTTCTTTATGCAATAGTTTTCATATGATAAATAGTATGCGAACACATTAAAAGTAATTTTTAAAACGGTACTGTAAATTATGCATTCAGCTAAATATTCTGAGTAAATTTCATTTAATATATCAATACAGATTTACAAAGGATATTAAGTCAAATCTTTAAGATAAATATATCATTCTCAGTTACACTAAAATCAAACTTCAATTATTATTACCAACGATCACTTAGGCCATAAATTCTAATGGGACAAAAATCATGCTTTATTGCTCGATTGATAATGCGCCTAAATATGTTAATGAGTTTTGCATTATAAATTCCTGCAAGAGAGCCTTTATCTAAAGAGACTATCACTTAATTCTAAGTAAATTTAAATACGGATTGGGTAATCGATTATGTTATGTATATAGCGATTTAAATGTCAATAGGAAGAATAGTTAAGCGTACATACGTAAATTAGAATTATAGATAAATAGAAAAGATAGAAAATTAACCCATTTATGCCTGAATTTTTGTTTTCTCAAATTTTTTGGTAAAATCTCTTTAAAATGTTACAAAATGAACTGGAAAAATACTAAAAAAATACGCTAAAAATATTTGTATTCATTAGATAAGATCTAAACGTACTAAATATGGGAATATGCATAATATTTATAATAATATAATATGCATAATTATATGTTTTGTCTAAATTTGGATAAAATAAGACTTTAAATTGTTTAGGGTAGCCTGGGGTAATTTTCAGACAAAAACAAAACTTTTACAATTACTCAGGAATCGATGGCTATATATTTTAACTTTTTCTTATTAAAATCATCACATACCTGGTGATTCTTCTTCAGCATTTGAAAATAATTATCATTAATATTAACAAAGAAATTTAATAAAATCCTGTCTTAAATGTTGTCCTGCTTTGGGGTAATTTTCATACGCCCAAGGGATAATTTCCAGACAGCTATTTGTGGGGGTATTTAAAGAGCTGATCTGAACACCAACTACGGTAATTAAAAGACACAATTATAAAATGTTATGACAAAAACTGGAGTATTTATTAGACCATTCTGAATACAGAAAAAAAATGAAAACACAATTGTAATGGTACACCCGAAATCCATTTATATTTCAGCAAATAAAAGTATGCTTTATCATGTTTTCACACAAATAGTTTAGCTACAGTAGTCACATCCGTTGTACATAAATTTATGTAAATAAAGAAAAAATTCAGGCTTTTTAAAAGTTTTGAAGGCTGAAAAAACAACATTAAATAAGAACATAAACTCGACACCAATTTCATACAAATAAAGAATTTTAAAAAAGGAAAAAGAAAAAGTCGCCTAAACTGCTTTTCTCAATATACTAAAATTGTTACACAGCACTAATTTAGAAAGGCTTAACCATTTTAGTTTTCTTTGATAGTAAAGTTATCTTTGTAAAAAAATTTCACATTAATGTATAATTCTTCCACATCTTCTGTAGCTTTAACAGGGAAAGGATAAAGAGATGGAGTCTCAATAAGTCCAAAAAACTGAAAAGACTTGACAACAAATTGAACTTGATCTTCGTTTGGCCACAAATATCGATCATCTATAAGTCAGTTTAAAACTTCCATTTTAACTTTCAACAGATCTAACGTTCAGCTGATTTTTCTGATCATTATATTTGTGAAATAACTATCTGACCTTTTTGTTGTGAACCTTTTGGATGTTTGGAAATAATATACGGCATATATATTCGATAATGAAATGGATTTCAGATAAAATATTATTCACATCTAATTTCAAAAATAAGATTTTGAAAACCGATATTAATGATATTTAGCTTAAACTCCACCCATTAGTTTCGTTTTAACTTACAGATGAGGTTTGGAAGTTATATTCTAATTTAGAATCTTCCATAAGTGACTGTCAAAAATTAATTTATCATGTAGGACCACACAAAAGACATTTTGTAACACATACTACCGTCTGGAAATTACCCCGAAGGCTGTCATAATTACACCGGTGTTTATGAAAAGCTGCGCTTTTTTAAAAATTCCATTTTCTGCCAGATGGACATCCAAATAGTGTTACTTCTTTGTTTTTAGAAAGTTAACATATCCTAGTATCCAAACACGAAGCATCATTAGTTTTAGTGTTGTTACACCTGAGAAATTGAAATTTTAATTTAGTGAAGCCAAAAGTTAAACAGCAAAGGACAGATAAAACTATCTGTTACTAAAATAATACTAACTGAAATAGAAAAATAGTCGATTTAACTAAAAATAAACTATTTTGGCCAACTCCAATTACTGTGTGATTATTTCGGCTGTCTGTTAATTTCCCCAGCTTCTTTTCTCTGAACATTACCCCAGTCTAACTTATTATATACTAAAATTAGTATTTTTATGAATTACTAAAAAAATATACTTATTTATTTACATACTAATAACATTATAACTTTTAGTAATAATAAACTAAGAATAATCGTATTTGAGACTAAAAAAAAAAATTGTTTCATAATCATCTTGAAAAGGACTTTACATAAATAACTGTCCCCTAAATGGCTAATAAAAATATGTACACCATTCGTGCTTAGCACCCTATATTTTGTACGTTACAAAAATACACATAAAAATACACTTGAGCATATAATTTAACAATTTTTAAAAATACTTTTTTCAGAGAAATGTGCAAGCTAATATTGTGACTTATTTATTTGGATATTTAGTTGAAAAAAACACAAATAAACTTACTTTTTACATTTCGCTGTCTTGAAAAATGAAAAATCTATAAACTCCTAGAAAAACCTTGATTTTAAGCAAATCAATATCCATCTTATGCTCTCATCTTCTGGTAATAGGTAAAGACATTTACAGATAATTATTTCGTACAATTTTCATGTTGTAAAGCAGAAGAAAATTATAAACATGCATTAAAATTTGAAGCATCCCAAAAATGGGACGCTAGTCATAAATGAGTTTATATTTAAATATGGAATAAAATTCTAAATCTTCTAAAATTATTATTAGCCTTCAGCTGTTCTATACGTCAAACATATGTTCTCTGAAATACTTTATTTACGGATTTATTTATAAAGAAATTAATTTATGAAGAATTTTCAAAATTCACATCATTTTACACAAAATATGTAAATACTTAAAAATAGGCTGAATAATGAGCATTTGTTTTATCACCGGGCGTGCTTGAAGTAATTTTTAAATAAAATATTTTTTTTTTTTTATTTCAGGTAATCCAACGTCCATCCGATAAGCGCGAGAGAAACTCAGATCATCTGATTAAACTTTTTTTTTCTTTTTAAATGTTTTCATAAGCTAACATTCAGTGCGTATAACATTCATAATGCGCAGTTTTCATAACACTTGTTGGATTTTCTGAATTTTCAATGCATGTACTTTGTAAATTCCTAGTTGTTTTTTTACCTGACTAACAGGACATACCAAGTCGTATGCTTTCCAAGTATTTTCTCATATATTTCGGATAATTCATCCGTTAAATTAAAAATCATTTCAATAAAAGTTCAGAATTCGACATTTCATCCTTATGAAATTATTTTGAATATTTCGGTCTTATTTGTAAATTTTTAAGTGGCTCTATAATCTGATTAGTAATTAACTAAAAGTTATTTATGGCACATTGGTAGCATTCTTTAATTATCAAGTTCAAAATAACATAGTCGATTAGTTTAATAAATCTCCTTATTAATGTTTTTAAATGAAAAAGTAACGAAAAATTCCAATAAAACTTCCAAAAATTCACATCATTTTGCACAAAATATGTGAAGACTTAAAAACAGACTGAATATTGAGCATTTGTTTATCACGGGCGAGCTTGAAGTAATATTTAAATAAAATTAGTTTTTTTATTTCAGGAAATCCAACATCCCGCCGATAAGCGCGGCAGAAACTCAGATTATCTGATTATACTTTTTTTATGTTTTCATAAGCTCTAACACTTGTTGGATTTTCTGAATTTTCAATGCAGAGTCGATTAGTTAATTAAATCCCCTTATTAATATTTTTAAATGAAAAGAAAAACGAAAAATTCCAAGAATATTACGAAAAATTTAATTGATATAAAAGGATTGTAAAAAATGAAAATATATATATATAATAAAAAACCAGACTGACTGTATTACCTATGTACAATGGTTTAAATTAAGAAAATTGGAAAGTTTCGAATGTTGAAAAAAATATTTGAGTATATGGGGCATTCTCACAATTTTTGACTTTTGGGGAAAAAATTTGGCGAAATTAAACTTGCTAAAATAAGATTTTAATCTAATAGACGAATGCCTTAATGATTCAAAATAAAGAAAAAATGGTCAGCAGCGAATTTTTTTTTTTTTTATTTAACTGAGGTTTAAGTTAAACTTGCGAGTTTAATTTTCCTTACAATTTTACCCCTATAACTTTTTATTTTCTTCTAAATTTTTACTTATAATGAATTTGCATAGTACCCACAGGACATTCAAATAAGAAATAATACAAATGTAGTACTTTTAATACAGAATTTTTGTATAACATTGTCTTAAAGGGGTGTTAAAGAAGGGAAGAGAAGGTAAAAAAGGGGGGTGTTATAGAAAAAAAGGGACGAAATGGTAAAAAAAGGTACGGTAAGGATGGAACGGTAAGGAAAATGACCACCTATTTTTAGGAAAATCATATTAAGACTAAGTGATAGTCACAAAGTTAATTGATTTTTAGAAACATTTGTTAACATTGGATTAAATTATTTTTTTTAATTTACCTCAAAAAGTGCAGAAATAAACCTTGGGGACGGTAAGACTACCAATAAAGCCACGATGCTTGAAATTGATATTTAAATGCTGATTTATATTCTGCAGTAAATTTCCGGTCAAAGAATTCTAGACATTCTTACTCTAGCATACTTCTGCATGAGAAAAAACTTGAAAAAAATTCTGTCGCTGCATCTGAAGTGATTTTCTGTATAATTTTAGAAGAGGGATTGTAAGGAATCTAAAACCCAGGGACAGAGCTCAAAAAATAATATCAATCGTAAAAATGTGTGCAGGTTAATGTTTTGCTACATATTTATGTAAAACAATTGTCCCAGTTTCGGAAAAAAATTATATCTAATTACTTTTACTGAAACAATTTTATACAGACAGCTCCAAACTTAAAAATCAGCATCAGTGACACGGAACGGTAGAGGAATTTTCCTGGTATTTGGACCCCCAACATCGTCCAAAACTTATTTATCTCGTTAATATTGTTATGCAATCATGCAATGGGATGTTCCCCAGTATATAAAATAAAAAAAAAAACACAAAAAAGTGTATTAAAAAAATTATTTTTCAGGGACATGAAAGTCAAAAGATTGTGAGAATGCCCCATATGTGCATTTTAGTATAAAAGCAACACAGAAGAGAACATTTTCCCGCTTATTTCAATATGATAAGCCGTAATCCTAAAGTTCTGTCGAATTTTTGTAATGACTATAAATATTCTGTGATTTACTAAAGTGCTGACATTATCTGCATAGGCCATAACGTAACGTAATTCTTTTTTGTGTCCCTGTAAATGATCGATAAATGCTATCCATACCATATTCTATAACAATAATCTTGTAGTGCTCTTCATAGATAAGTATATAAATTTCAAAGTGTTTCAAATTATGAAACATAATTAAAAACCACCGCAAATGATTTTCCCCAATAGGTCGTAATGTAATGAAATACTTTTGAATGTCCCTGAAATGAAATTGTGACTGCTACACGCTAGGTTTTGCAATACCTAACATTCAATAGTGAATATCAATAACATTTTTCAATTTCATGACGATGCGACTATATTGATGGCAAAAATAGTTTTGGCCAGCTAGAATCGGAAAATCATCCACCGTGCATTATTTGGAGACTCCACTTTAAAGCCACAATTATCATCGCATTCTGACGAATCACCGAGTGATGTCACAATTACGTGGTGGCTGTCAGGTGACTGTGACTTGAAGTGTCTGCTGTGAATCCATCATTACCTCATCACGGTTATTTCCAACATTTGTGATAAGTCATCATTTATCTTCATCGTAATATCACAAAGGGATTAATCACTAAAGAATTGTCATAATGACTTCACAGTCGAACCAGCAAAAACAGCCGCTTAAAACAAACAATGTGAAAACTTCGCATTTTGGTTCATCATTGTAACTTTTAAATTTGTGCCCCGATGTGACAAGAACATCACATCGACTGGCTGCACTATTAGAGTAGCACATGCGTGCTACATCTCCTACTGTTAAATTGTGACCCGATGTGACAAGGGCATCACATCGACTGGTTGCGCTGTTAGAGTAGCACGTACATGTGGCATCTTCAGTATATGTCACTTTCTTTTATTCAATCATACTTAAGTTGTCCTTCAAAAATTAAAATTTTCTGGCTGTCTTTAAAGGCACCGGGAAAGCCCTATCTCCGCCATGTTAAATTCACCAACTTTATGTACTTTTTTCTCAGAAATGATGAAAGATAGAGGTCTAGATGTTTTAGAGTCGTTAGAATAACATGATTAACGTATTTTAACAGACCATTTTCTTTCTAAGTGAAACTCAAAATTAATTATTAATTATTTATTGAAAGTCACTTTTAAATTAGCATTTTTGGAGAGATTTCACTGCCTAAAATAAATAATTCTCAACAAATCATTGCATCCCTGTGTTAAAGTATATAATATAACATAATATAAGTATTAAATAAAAATCTGAGTTCTTAAGTTTAATAGATATTGAAAAAAAGGAACATAAACATGAAAAATCCAAGTTTTGAGAAAAATTCAATTAAAGATTTAAATGGCCATTAACCTGTGAAGTACTCTTAGAAAGAATGGATAATTTCAACACATATTTTTTAATATATAAACATGTGTGACATATTGTTGGAAAGATAAAAGTTTAAACTATTTAATGATATAAAAAAGTAAAAATCGATTTTTTGGTTGAATTTTGCGTTCCCGGTCCCCTTAAGTTTAAAACACCAGTGATAAAGAACTAAAGAGTATTATCTTTTATTAAAATTAAATTATTACGTTTGATAATAGGTTCATTTAGTAATGTAAGAAAATATTTAGTATTTCTGAAATGGCTAATGTTGGATTTTCAGTTTTAATGTAATAATACAAATCGTTGTCATTATCGGTCTTAGATACTCACCTATAATATGTCAGAATGGAAACACAAAGTTTTTCTGGTTTATGGTGATTCTATTGTCCTCTTTCTCTACCTTATCAATCCTTTGAACGATTTTCTTCTTTTTAAGAATTCAATTCTATTTATTTAACTTAGTTTAGAAACTTTGTTTCGAAATAACTTTTCTTTCTTCTCTAAAGTAGTTCATACATTACAATGACCTGAATATTTTTATGAAAAGTAAACCATAAACTCTCTTTTTAAAATCTTTATAAATGGTTCCAGCTAAGAAACAACTACAATTACACTGAATTGTGAATTTAAAGTATTTGTTTCCTCTTGAGTTTTCATCATTCATTTTTACAAATCCGGCTTTTCAGAAAGGGATATAACATTATCATTATGAACAAAATTCATCTTACTTTGAAAATTGTTTTTGTATCTTTTTCCAAAGATAAAACGTTTAGAGTTTTATTCTTTCTACGCATTTTTTTTGTTTTGTTTTTTGTGGATTATATGAGGTAAATTTAGTTCACTTAGAGCCATATAATAATCGATAGCATTAAAAGCTTAAAAGTTATGTTCATTTTCAAAATACATCTCAGTTTTTTTTGTTACCTAGTTTATTTTATGTAATATTGTAATATTTTATATTACATTACGTGAGAGTATATTTATTATATTTGGCTGGGATGCTAGGATGTTGAATATATCAGTAAATTAAAATTTGAGATTCCCTAGACCAAGAAAAATATACATTTTAATATAAGTAAAGTAAGTTAAAAAAAAAGAAAAGAATTTAATAAAACAAATTTAAAGGTGGCTGGACGGTGGGCATGATAGCGCCTTGTAGAATTATCTGAAACACAAAAATAATTTTTTTTCGTTAACTTCGTGAATATAGCTTCTAGTTAAATTAAAGGAACCCACAAATTTATTTTTAAAAAGTTATGTAATGGCTGATTAAAAAAAAAAAAAAAATGTTAAAGAAATTCGTTCTTATTTTTTAATAACTTTTTTTTAATAATTTTAGTAACAGCTTTAATTCATATCGAAGGCAATTAAATAAGCTTTACTTAAAAAAATAATCAAGTTGATCCATTGAGTAGTTTTTTTAAATCTTGCCCACCGTGTCAAAAAATGTGGTTGAACATATTTGTTTATAACTTAGAGTAGAAGCAACAAAATCTAATAAAAAAATTCTTGTGTATACCTAAAGATATGTACAATAAACTGTTAAAATTTCAAAAAGGTCCATCATGCAGTTTTCATACAAAAAATCATTCAAAAGTGCTTTTTTTTCTCCTAATATAGAAGGTCCCCTTAACAAACAACAAACAATATTATAAGATTTTATTCTAGTGTTATACAGTTATATTTCTTGGGGTGTTATTCGAATTTTTATATTTTTCTTATGTGAAGAAGGAATACAGTCAAGCATTTTCAGATAAATTAAACACTCCAAGAAAAAATTGTGCAAGAATTCTCTTGCAGACATCTGTCTGCAAGAGAATTCTTGCACAATTTTCTTGCAACAAAACATATTACCAAACTTTAGATTTATGCTAAAAAAATTGTGAAAATCTCATCCGCCCACCAATGCTTAGGATATCATTTAAATACTAGGAAACAAAAATCTTTTTGTTTTAAGTACATTCACATGTCCGTCAGAATACGTTTAGGTTAACACTAGAATGTCCAGCTTTTGTCAATTTGACACGGATCAAATGACAAAATGTCGATACAAACGAGAATTTTTTTCGTAAAATTAATTAAATTGTAACTAGAGAAAACTCTAAAATCTTTTCAAAATATCATACATAGGAGATTCCGAATCTCCTAAATCACATAAGATGGCAGTTGTAAAGACTTTATTTACCTGAGCTATACGATATTGCAGCACAGAAGAGCTTTTTAATATAGAAATACAAAAACTTTTACACGATTTAAAGTTGAATAGTTACCCTGAAAGGTTTTGTTTTGGCATTTTTATGGAACTTCTTCGTGCACACATGGATATTATTCCTCCACCCTTCCAACGTTTGAAAGTTAGTAAATTCGCAAGCATTCCGTATTAAAAAGGTATTTCAGAGAAGATTTCGCATTTTTTGAAAACACTTGGCATTCACACGTCCTTCATCCAACAAAAAACACTTAAGCATCTTTTAAGAAATTTTAAGTATAGATATCCAAGCTCATAGTTTAAAGATGTTATTTGTGGAATTCCATGCAAAAAGTGTAATGCAGTCTACATAGGTGAAACCAGCCGTACACGTGAAACAAGACTTAGGGAGCATAAACATGCTTTTAGAAATAAAAGTTTAAATTCTAAAATTGTTGACCATGCCATGAAAACTGTTCATTTTCCGAGTTTTGAGAATGCTTATATAATTAGATCAAGCTGCAGCATTTATGCACGTCGTATTTTTTTTGGAAGCTTGGTACACGAGAACTGATGATTTAGCAATTAACAAGGCTGCATCTCTACCAATAGAATATTCAGTTTTGTTTTAACTATAATTTTTTGACAACTTAATGTAATATTTTTCTACTTGTTGAACTTTAAAACCCAGTACGACATTTACGTTAGAAATTAGCTGATGAGGGATTCAGAATGAATCCGAAACGTCCTTTTAATTTGTGTTTAGTGTTTTTATCTTTTAATGTAATGTAATGTAATGTAATGTAATGTAATGTCTGTTATTTTGAAAAGTTTTTATAATTATGAATGAATTCAGACGTAGTCCTTTTGTTTATATCATACAGAAAACTCGATTGAATAAATAAGTGAAATTGTTTTAAATAAAAATTCTGGTGTTAATGTTTTTATTAAGAGTGGGTAAAATTTCCGGACGTTCTAGTGTTAAAAAATAGGAGTATTTAACAGGAATAAGAAATTGCATAGTATTGAAATATATTAACAACTAATATTACAATTTGTTCGTCTTTTTCTCAATTCAGAATTTCATGTTTAATACAAAAAGTTTGTGTTAATAAATAAATGAAAACCGGCATAGATTCTTACCTTAGGGATTCTCATCAACATTCTTCTATTGTACCGCGGAACCGTGGTTTTAAGTAACTCAAAAAATGTTTGAGAACCACTGTTATATAATAGTACATCTATACTCTTTACACGTGTCACATAAAAATAATCATAAAATTTGATTAAAATATAACTTTTTCATTGGCTCCGTTAGAGAAGCAATCACTGAATTTATGTATTTTAATTCTTTTTTTTTTTCAATGTAATTTCTGATTTTATATAATATTCTGATCTGTCAAGCACATTAAAACCCTCTGACAGTCTTAGAAAAGGGCAAAATTGTAATGTTGTTTTCACTGCATTTTATTTTACATGCTAAAAAAAGATGATTCTTTCAACATTTTATAAAAAAAAAAATAATAACGAAAATGAATGCAATCCTTCAACGCTTTAATCATTGTTCAATGTATTAAAAATACATTAAATCAATAGAATTATATTAATTTAAATATTGCATGTATTGCAGTGAAACTTGGAGCTTAGGGAACGTATTAACACGGGCTTGTCAGTGAGGGGGTTAATAAAATATCCTCCCCTGTCCCGCGTAAAAATGGACGGTGCGGTTCGTAGAACTGTGTTTCGTGTAACAGTTTCACAGCTCGTGGAACTGTGTTTCTCCGAAAGGTATAATGTGTTTTAGTTGAACAATAGGATAATAAAAGAGTTCTTATATTTTTGCATATCACTGTCAGGCCCCACCAGTGGCCGAGAGGTTCTGCTCTCGAAGCTGGTAGACGGGAGGTGGCGGGTTCGAATCCAATCGCGCCCGTCGACCTAATCTTTCGGAATTTTCCGTGGTTTTCTTTGAACCTTGGATTTCCTTGCGTAATTACTTTTTAGGTTCCCTTAGAAAGACACCACGGAGGGCACCTCTCCCCTTCAGCCCCATACCCCCCGTGTTTATAATTGGCCGTCATAAAACAACAACAACAACAGATCACAGTCAGAAAAGCTCTTCTATATACACTAAATTATTCCTCTATTTTTAACAAATAATTTCCTTACTCGTAGAAAACATGTTTTATCTGTGAATTCTTTCCGAAAGTCTGAAAAAGAGGGGGAATTTCCGTTCAATCATAGCACGCATGCGTATTGGCTATATTAATACTAAAATTCGAATTCACTTTAAAAGCAAAAAACCAAAAATTCTGTAAATTAAGATTTCTAATTTAATTAAAAAATGTAAATAAATAAATCTAAACCAAAAACAAAGAAAATAAGTTTTCGAATTTAAAAATGTATAACAATTAATTTTTCCATTCATTTAAAAGCATTCACCATTCATTTTTTAAATAAGCACATTTAAAAGAGATATTTTAATTAAAATATTAAATGGAAAAAAATCGATTTTACTCCCAAAACAAATCTCGCATAAAAATATAATATCCATATTACCCGACTGAAAAGAAGGGTTATGTGTTTCACGTGTATCTGGGTATGTGGATTTCTTTATACCCTCGAAACATCCCAATGGCTGGATGGATTTTAATGAATCAGGTCGCTATCAATTTGTCTTAATCGTGCGATGGTTATAGGATAGGTTTTGTTTTTATAAATGTAAAATTGGAGGCCGTAAAATACAAAATGGCGGTAGAGACAAAAAAAAAAAAAAAATACGCATCCTATTGAGTGTCATATCATTGGATAGGTCTTTCAAAATGAAGGCGATGTTTCATTGACTATTTTACAGTGAAAAGCCCCGTTTAAATATTACACAACCTGGAAGTTGTGTAGGTACGATCTCTAGCTTTACTGCAACTCTAACCATCATAGACATCTATAGGCCTCATCAAAACAGTGTTTATAGATAGGAACAAACAATTAAAAGCAACTTAAAAGTCATCAATACAAGTAAAAAAAAAAAAAATAGCTATGTAATATAAAAAAAATAGTTTCACATTTATGAGAAATAATTAATTAGTTCGCTTTTTTATGCATTCGGATTTTTTGATTTTTTAAATTTAATTTTACATCTAGAAATCTACATAAAAATATTTAAAATTCATATTTTTGTCCTACATTAAAATCCCAGCCACAGTCACATTAAAGACGAAATCTTCCCTAAATTAACTTCAAAATTCAAAGCTTTTTATAGAAATTAATGAAGCCATACCCATCTGAGACAAACATATGTATAGTAAAACCTCTTTTATCCGAAATTCTTTTAACCGAACTCTCGGTTAACCGAAATCCATTTTTAAAGCTTTTTTTTCTGTCACATTCCTAGTGTGCAAAATCCATTTTGAACTTAAACTATCATATTTCTTGTGTTCAAGAGGTTCTTTCCGAACCACGAGTACATATAAATATTTCCGATCCCATTTCTTAGAACTCCTTTGACTTGAACTTGAGATCACGTAAACTGCTGAGTGGAATGAATAAAATGAACAAATTAACAATTGTAAATCTTTTGAATGTTTTGCAAATGGTTTAGCTTGACTGGAGCAGCAGAAACACTGTGATACTGGTGAACTAATAAAATTTAAAAATTTCGCGATAGAGCTTCAAAGCAAAGTAGATCGAAACGGCGACAAACAAAACATTGTTTCAAACCCTTTTAATATGTGTAAAAGGTACTTAATTTCAAAATTAAAATTCAGGTAATTGTTGTTTCTATTTTGCTATTGCTTTATTTTTATTAAGCACTTGTTACCGTAATAAGAAATAGCGCTTGCATTTCTCCTTAATCTTAAAATTGAAGCTTTCTTGATTATTCGAAAATTTCGATTTTCCGAAAGAGGATCGATCCCAATTATTTCGGATAATTGGGGTGCTACTGTACTTCAAACTGTTTCACCACTGTACAACTGTAGCCGAGTGGTCTCGTAACACTAAGGTAGCTGGTTTAATCCCAAGGTTAGCAATTTTTATTTTTATCCTCATTTTCTTCAACTGACGTATTTTTTACCTCCTGTAACGGTGAAAAAGAAACGGATATTCGTCTATTAACAAAACAATCCTAGTTGCAAAATTTCCGTGAATTGAACAATGTATTTCTGAAAGTGATGTTAACTTCGAAAAGCTGATCTGTTTCTTTTTCCAATACCTTATTTTTGTTTGCCTGGTTGAACTGGTCGACAGTTACCCTGTAAAAAGGCTTCAAAATTTTTGTTATCGGAATAAAGGTAAGTTTTCATCATGTACAATAATTATAATTATCATGTAAGCAAAAAATAAAAATAAAAACTACAGTTCGTGAACTAATAATGCACCAGTAATTTTATAATTCGCTTTTATAAATTATAATAAATGCATAAAACATGAAGCGTAGTAATTATTTATGGTCGTAAAATATTCAGATTTGTATACTGAATTTACAAGATGTGAAATGCTAATATATTTTAGTACATTTTGTTATTTTGTTTCATTTTAAAGGAAACATAGACATAAATATTGTAATAATCATTCAAATGGCATAATTTTGCAATGCAATATAGAAACATATATGCAAAGAAATTTTTACATATATTATTATTTATTATATGCATTCGCACTTTAAAAAAATATATATATATATATATATTTGCTTTATAAATAGTTTTCTACAGTGAATTTTAATCGATAATAATAAAAGGAAACTATTTCTGAGTATAATCCACTTTATTCTATTCCATTTTTTTTATTCCAGATTTTTCGTATGTTTTTTTTTTTTTTTTTTTTTTTTTCATTACGTATTCCAATTTTAATTACATATCAGGGTTCATGAATAAAACATTTTTTTTCTTTAAAAAATGCTATAGATAAATATCCTACACATATTTTTTAATAATTAAATAAAACTCAGTCACCATTCATTTTATTTTATTTTCTCGAAACTCTTTGGAATTAAAAAAGTAGAACCCTCGAGTTTTTTCAATAATAACTTACACAGCATATATCGAATGTAATTTTTTTAATTAATTATCTTTAGTAAAGAAGCGTCTGCTACTTATCATATACGATTTTTTTCTCTTTTTTTTATATTTTAACATCTATTCTATTATTTTACTATAATGTAATAAAATCCCAAAACAGCGATATGGTAAAAAACAAATTATGTAAAGAGAATGATTAATTGATGCATAAAATGAAAATTCTATTTTTTATTCACTACACTTAACAAAAGATTCTTTTGTGTGCGTGTGTGTATTATATTTTCTGGCCTTCAAAAAGCACTAGTGCAATACTTGTTAAAACATATTTTTTAAAACAAATTTACCGTAAAGTAGGTAAAATTTATATTTTATTTAACGCTTTATCTGAAATCTTGATGTTTATTTCTAAATTATAATAAAACCTCCCTAAATCGACCACGTTCCGTTCCAATAAAAGTTGGTCGGTCCGAGAGGTGGTCTCTTAATGTAGGTTATGTTTAAATCTAGATTTTAATTTTTGAAAAAAATGTAACAATTAATGTTACTAAAATTCATTTTTCACATTAAGAAAAAATACAAAAATTTAAATATTAAAATAAAAGTTAATTACATAAGCTAATGACAGCGGAGTTTAAAAAGTGAATACATTGACGTTTGCTTTTGATGTTACGGCTTTATCTTTTATAACTTATATTTCCAAGTCCTTTCGATGTTCAGTAAATAAATGCAATTAGTTTTTTTTGTTTGTTTGTTTGTTGTTGTTATTGTTTTGGACGGGAACAAATAATGATGATTTCATTAATTTATCTATTTCTTTGAGAGTTTCCTGGCAGAATAGGCAGGGGGAGTTTATTGACCGTCATTCTTAATTTGTCATCAGAGTTAAATTCATTGCCTAAAAAAGACAGAAAGGGGTTTAAACACTTAAAATTTACCGGAATAATAAAAAAAAACTTAGTTTAGAAATTTGATGAATAATGCGCTCTGCGGAATTATTTTCTAATAAAATCTTTTTCAAGCGACCAGGAAAAAACGGAACTTGTTTCATTTTCTTCAAAGAAATTGGTCGCTCATAGGGGGATCTCAACTGGGATGGTCTCTAAATGGAGATAAAATTAGTATTGAGCCTATGGGAATAAATTTCGTTCCATGAAAAAAATGGCCGTTCAGGGAGGTGGTCGCACAGGGAGGTTTCACTCTATGTTGATTTGGCATTGTAGATATAGTACTGCAGGAAGAGGCTGCACAATTATGATAAGGTTATTTAAGCCTTTGAGCGGCAAGCAATTACGTTTGTGTAATGCAGAATTCCCACCAGAAATTTAGAACATTTTTAGTTCAAAACAAGGAAAAGCAATTTTTCAACTTTTTTCCTTTAAAGTTATAAAAGTAAAACGTAATAAAAATTTTCTGTTGCCAGATCTTAATTAAACTTGGGTAGGATATAATATACTTCACCGCCCCTCAAGGTGTTAAAGGGTCTCAGAACTCTTAAAGCTTTAAAATTTTCGAAATTTTAATTTTTTTGGATGTTAAACTCCCATCTTCTCTCAGCATTTTGATTTTATTGTTTCCCCCAAATTCCCATTAGAATAAACGTTATGGCTTTTAGATTTATACCAGCCCAATAGCTGAAGCGAATCTGTTATGCCGATTTTCTGCTCGCCAAATGTCTGACAGTTTGGAGCGCCTTCCCCCACCCCCCCGCCCCGTAAATGCTAATTGTGCATCTTGCATTTTTTAAAATATTTGAAATAAAAGAACATATTAGAATTTAATTATACTTATTAAAAGAACATACTTATATATTTCATCCCAATTAAAACTGTGTCTCAAAATGAAATACATTTTAAGATATTAAATGTTGAAAATGATGTTTTCTTTTTCTAATTTTAAGAGTTCTGAGACACCTTAACACGAACATTCACGTTTATTTATTACGAAAGGACGAGAACAGAACATACAGAACTTAGCACACAAATTAATTATACTTATTAATGGCCGTTGTTACACATTCGTTAATCAATCTACGTAATCTTTGACAAAACTTTCCAACTCAGTTCTCACGTCATTAAATACATCGTCCTAAATCATCGTAAAGCGATTCTGTTTGTTTTAGCGCGTCATCCTTCGAATCGTATTCTTCCGCGTTCTATTTACATTCGTTCCTGAATCTGGATGCAAGGTTCTACTAAGAGGTCTGCACGGGCCGATATTTCCAGGCCCGGACCGACTCATAGTAAAACAAATTCAGCCCGGGCCGTCCCGTACAAAAAAAATATTGGCCGGCCCGGTATAACAGCTAATTATTCGGCCCGGCCTGAATGAATTTCTACAAAACGTTGATTTTTACGTCGATTTGGTTAAAAATTTGTCTCGTACGAGGAGTTCAGGCCAAAAATATATATCTTAACTTTTTTTCAGGTTTATAATACTCATTTTTATACAACTGCCGCAGAGCGCGATATTTATTTTTTCAATGAATCTCTATTTCTGTCATGTAAATGTTTCAGTTATCATTAATACTGTTAATCCATATTCTACAGGTATTGAAGTGTTAAAAATGTGAAAAAGGCTATACAGTAAAATCTAAGACGTAACTGCATAGAAAAGAAAAAAAATTATTTATAGACAAGTGTACTTAGCAAGTGTAAATGTATTATATATTCTTTTCTTACGTATTAGTATATTAATTTCGAATGGATCAACACGTTTTTCAGTTTAAAACAAGATTCCGTCATAGGCAAGTTATTTTTCACACGTTTTACTATATTTTAATTTAACTATATTTTAATTAGCGTAAAAATCTACTATTCTTTATAAAGAATGAATTGTAGTGTTTAATTGTAGAAAAATGGCAATTTAAAAATGTATGCATTTTTTTGAAAAAAAAATTTGGGCCAAGCGTAATTTTACTGACCTTTGAACGGACCAGGCCACGCCGAGACAATGATTTTCATACGGGCAGGGTCAAAACTAGGACTGAAAGTTTGGGCCGTAAAGACTAGGAATAACACTAGTCCCGGCTCTGTACAGAAAAAATAAGTTCGGTCCAGACCTTCAGAAAAAAGTATGGCCCGGGCACGGCCCGGCTCGAGTGCCGTGAATGAAAATAGGCCCGAGCCCGGCCCGTGCAGATCTCTAGTTCTTCTTATCACCGCCGGATACTAGAGTCGATTGCATTTTACTCGGTATGCAGGTGTAGCTCAGAACCCGTACTGCATATTTCTTTTTATGATATCGAGCACATTTTCCTGTATAAGTACATATAAAACATAAAGAGACAATTAATATTGAGCATTTTCAGAAGCAATAATTGTATTCGATGTAAAAATATAATTATTGTTAAAAAGCAGTTAACGAAACAATGAGCATCGAATTTTATTTGTTTTGTTTGAAAATAAGGTTATTAAGTCTCTAACAAGCTTTAAAATTGTCCGAGCTTGGATTTAAACAGAAGGCCCCTGGAATAAATTACTAACATGCTGCCTATTTAGCTAGCAGATCCGACAACCAGCAGACATAATTTACTCAGGCAACTTGTTAGCAATAGCATCTGATCTGTTATCTGAAACAGTTCAACATAATACACCGCAGGTAATAGAACTATATTAAACGATGTACACGTAGATGCATTTTATTATTTTTAACTTAATCATACTGATTAGTAATGATATCATACAAATTGACATTTTCCCAAATGAGGGAACAAATGTCCACTGTGACCGACAAGGGAGCTTATTAGACAGAGCGTTGCTTATTAAGCCAGAGCTCTTGAGTTGGACTTCCATACTGGACAGTTTTTCACTCATTTGGAAAAATATCAATTCATATATCTTTACAACTCAGTACAATTCAGTTAAAAATAATGAAATATAAATGTAAAAAAAAAAAAAATCTGAAAAACATGCTTTCATTAAAATTAAAAAAACTGTAGAAAATAAAAATTAAAAAAAAATAAATAAATAAATAAAATAAAAATAAAATCTGAAAAAGATGCTTTTATTAAAATTCAAAAAACTGTAGAAAATATATATGTTTTTTTTAATGCACTAAAAAGTAGTAAAGTCTTTAAAAAACCTGAAATGAACGGAATTTAAACTAAATTGCGGTCAGCTTGATTATGGAGGATTAATGGATTTAAATGGGAATTTTGCCAAATTAGCCAGTTATCCCCAATTTTGCGTCATATATGGCAACTTATTTTTGTCGTCAAAGTTGGCAACTTGATCAACTTGGCCAAAATTTGCTGATATTCCCCCAAGTTGGCTAAAATTTGGTCTGGTTGTAGTAACCCTGTCATTATTAATTTTCAACAAATATTGTTTAAGTTGATGCTGATTTCTCCTTAGAAAACCAAACGTAACAATTAAGTAAATTTGCTCCCTGTTCCTCCCCCCTTAGGGATCAAATTTTTAAAAAATCAATGTCAAATTCACGTATTGCCCTCAGAATTTCAAATTCATGTATTGCTCCCCCTTTGGAATACATACATATTCCAAATTTTAAAGCTCTGTGTCAACAGGGGTTGGTGATAAATGAATCACAAGATTTGGCTTCCACACACAATACACAAACATAATTGTATGTTAAAAGAAAATATGCAAAAAATAAACATATTATTATATGAAATGCCATGAAATTTAATATTATAACGATAGAAATCTTCTTTTATATGAAGAAAACTCGAATGTTTATAGAAATCAAATATAACTATTTCTAAATAAAATACTTTAATATATTCGAAATATAACATTTACGTTTATTTTCCCAAAAATGGCAATTTCTTTTTAATAATACAAAAAGGCACTCCTTACGCTCAGGTTTGTGTTAATTTTAAGTAATTAAACACATTTCAGTAAACACAGTTAAATACATCAGAAAAAAAAAGTATGCCAAATTAAAAACACAAGCGTCTAGGCTAAAATATATTATTTATCATTTATTTAAATGTATTTAAACAATGAATTTACCAATATGCTACTGTAATTCACTTGGTGTGTGTGTGTGTGGGGGGGGGGGGGGGGGGGGGTCAATAAGTATTTTGAATCCAGATTATTTACGTCAAGTTGGTCTATTGAAATAATGAATTTTTTCCAATAGTATTTACTGAAAACTGTTCGAAATTATCACATTCATAAAATGGAAATAGTTTATTTAGAATTCATATATTTTAAAGATACTAAAAACATTTTTTAGTACATTTTTACGTTACTTTTTTATAAACGGTCTCAACCTCTCAACGACACAGTTGGCGACGATCATGCTGAAGGGATTAAAGTGAAGGAGGTTTTTTACTACGTTATAAAAAATAAAAAGAGAAGTAAACGCAGTTTAAATGTAAATAATAATAATAATAATAATAATAATAATAATAATAATAATAATAATAATAATAATATCGAAAATATTTCCACAAAAATTATCTCTAGAAACATTTGCTTCAGCTTACAAGAATTGAGTAAATTTTGCAAAGAAAACTACGACAGCTAAAAGTTCTATTTTGACGTAAACCCCGATTAAACCCAAAAATATTTTTTCAGTAAATTTTGACGCTATCTTTGTATAATCGGTCCCAATGGCATAGTTGTGGACAGTCATGCTGAAGGGGTTAAAGTGAAAGAGGTTACTTACTACGTTGTACAAAAGTAAAAGGTGAAGTGAACGCAGTTTAAACGTAATTAATATTATTATCCAAAAAAATTCTCCAAAATTTATTTCTAGAAACCTTCATTTCAATTTACAAGAATTTAGTAAATTTTGCAAAAAAAAAAAAAAAAAAAAAAAAAAAAAAGGAAAGCTAAATGACCTAGTTTGGCGTAAACCCCTATTCAGGAGCATTCCAAGTTTTGGATTATTCGGAACTACCCAATTATTACGAAATTGGTCTCATTTTTTGCCAAATTTGTCTAAATTTACTCAAGAAAAATCCGTCACTAATTATATAAGAAAAAACTCAAAATTTCCTCTAATGGTCATTAGTGCACTGACTCTACTCATTATCATCTATAGCAGGGATCTCAAACTATGGTACGCGTACCAGTACTGGTACGTGAAACTCTATTTACTGGAAAGTGAAATGAAATAGAAAGTACAGCATGTAAAAAATAAATAAATAAATAAATAAAAACAGCTCAATCCCTCGTCTTCTTTTTTGATTTGCGAGTTCCGTGGTGTCTGCTCTCAGTTATTACTTCTTTGACAGCATTTTGTTTTCTCTTATGCTAATGGCAATTTGAATTAGAATTTTTAGATAAATAAAACTAATGCTCCAGTATATGTTGAATTGACCTGTCATCCCTTCTGAAAAACAGGAAAAGTTTTCTTCTATTACTATATCGTATGTGTGTATATATGTCGTTGCAAACAGCCTAGGCTCTTTGCAAAGAGCCGGGCTAATTGGACAATCCATCTCCCTTTTTCCAATTAGCCTGATATTTTTCAGGCTTATTGCAAAGAGCCTAGAAAGCGTTAGACTAATTGAAAAATGACCACTTATTATCCGATCAGGGTGATATTTTTAGCTCACAGGCTATCAAAGGCTCAGATCTTATGTGCCCGCCGTTTCTGTATGTACGTGTGTACGTACGTATGTATGTACGTATGTACGTATGCATGTACCTATGTACGTAACGCGATAACTCTTGATAGAAAAATCCGATTTGCTTCAATTTTTTTTCTAGGTTCATTCTGATATGTTGCTTCACTGATTAGTTTTTGGGGTTCATTGGTTAAGGATACAGGGGGAAAGGGGGGCTAGTCCCCACCCCTTAATTTATATAAATGGGTTTTTCATACAGAAATATTCGATTTGCTCCAAAATTGGTATACCGGTTTATTGTGTTAAGGAACTTCCCTGATTAGATTTGGAAGCTCATTATTTAAGTATAAAGGGGGAAAGGGGGGCTACCCCCCTTAATTTAGATAAATCGGTTTTTCATGATGAATTATTCGATTTGCTCGAAATTTGGTATACCGGTATATTAAGTTAAGGAGCTGCCTTGATTAGATTTGAAGGTTCATTAGTTACATATAAAGGGAGGAAAAGGGGCTATCCCCCCCTCGTAATTTAGATAAATGGGTTTTTCTTGCAGAAATATACGATTTGCTAAAAATTTGGTATACCGATTAATTATGTTAAACAGCTTCCCTGATTACATTTAGAAGATCATTATTATGTATAAAGGGGGGAAAGGGGGGCAATTGCCTCTCCCCTTAATTTAGATAAATGCGTTTTTCATGTAGAATTATTCGATTAGCTCAAATTTGGTATGCTGGTTTATTATGTAAAGGAGATGGCTTGATTAGATTTTGATGTTCATTAGTGAAGTATAAAGGGAGAAGAGAGGAGCTAACCCACCCCCGTTAATTTAGGTAAATGCGTTTTTAATGCAAAATTATTCGATTTGCACCAAATTTGGTATACAAGTTTATTATGTTAAGGAGCTTCTCTAATTAGATTTGGAGGTTCATTAGTTAAGTATAAAGGAAGGAAAGGGGGGCCAGACCCCCCCCCTTAATTTAGATAAATGGGTTTTTCATGCAGAGTTATTCGATCTGCTCCAAATTTCGTATACCGGTTTATTATCTTAAGGAGCTGCCTTGATTAGATTTGGAGATTTATTGGTTAAGTGTAAAGGAGGGACAGGGGGGCAATTGCACCTCCCCTTAATTTAAACAAATGGGTTTTCGTTCAGAATTATCTAATTTTGTTTAATTTTTTTTCTAGGTTCATTCTAATAAGGAGCTTTTCTGATTAGATTTTAAAGTTCATTAGTTCAGCAAAAAGTGAGAAATGGGGGAGCTAATACTCCCCCTTAATTTAGTGGAATGTTTTTTTCATGCAGAATTATCTGATTTGCTTCAAATTTGGTATACCAGTTTATTATGTTAAGTAGCTTCCCTGATTAGATTTGGAGGTTCTTTGGTTAATTAGAAAGGGGGGCACCGGGGACTAATCCCTTCATTTACTTTTCGAGGGGCATTATTCTTTGAAATAAGAGTATAATATACAATTAGTGTGAATAGCCTGTGAGCTCAATGCCATCAGTTTAACTGGGCAATTCTCTTTTTATAAGGTTTATTAACGCATAACCCTACCCAAACCTGAAAAATAAATTACAACAGACCGTACCCCGATCCGAGCAAGACAAAATAATTTCAGTCTACATGCAACCCGACCCGTACCTGGGAGTCCCATTTGAAAAAACCCGAAATCCCGAACCAAATCTGATAACCAACAAAAATATTCCAAAGATCCATAACCAGATCCGAACAAGACAAATTAGTTTCCGTGGATACGCAACGCTACCAGAACCTAAAAATTCCATTCGAAGTCAACCTGAAACCCGTCCCGAACCAAATCTTAACCGACAAAAATATTCCAAAGAACTATAACCCGATGCAAGCCAGACAAAATAGTCTCCGACCACCGGCTACCCGATCCGAACCTGAAAGTTGTAATTGAACTCAATCCGAAACCTGGTTGTGGTCGGTTTTCGGGTTGACTTCAAATGGAACCTTCAAGTTCGGATCCGGTTGAAAAAATATTAAACTAAATTAGATAATTTTGCATGAAAACACATTTATCTAAATTAAGGGGAGGGACAATTACCCCCCTTTCCCCCCCCCTCTTATACTTAACCAATGAACCTCCAAATCAAATGAAGGAAGCCATATAGTAATAAACTGGTATATCAAATTTGAAGCAAATCGAATAATTCTGTATGAAAAACGCATTTATCTATATTAAGGGGACACTAGCCCCTGTCCCTCCTTTATACTTAACCAATAAATCTCCAAATCTAATCAAGGCAATCTAATCTTAACATATTAAACCGGTATACGAATTTTGAAGCAAATCGAATAACTCTGCATGAAAAACCCATTTATCTAAATTAAGGGTGGGGTGTATGCCCCCTTTCCTCCCTTTATACTTAACTAATGAACCTCCAAATCTAATCAGGGAAGCTCCTTAACATAATAAACCGGTATACGAAATTTGGAGCAGATCGAATAACTCTGCATGAAAAACCCATTTATCTAAATTAAGGGTGGGGTCTATGCCCCCTTTCCTCCCTTTATACTTAACTAATGAACCTCCAAATCTAATCAGGGAAGCTCCTTAACATAATAAACCGGTATACGAAATTTGGAGCAAATCGAATAACTCTGCATGAAAAACCAATTTATCTAAATTATGGGGGGGGTCTAGCCCCCCCTTTCCTCCCTTTATACTTAACTAATGAACCTCTAAATCTAATCAGGGAAGCTCCTTAACATAATAAACCGGTATACGAAATTCGGAGCAGATCGAATAAATCTGCATGAAAAACCGATTTATCTAAATTAAGGGGTAGCTTCCTTTCCCCCCTTTATACTTAAATAATGAGCTTCCAAATCTAATCAGGGAAGCTCCTTAACACAATAAACCGGTATACCAAATTTGGAGCAAATTGAATATTTCTGCATGAAAAACCCATTTATATAAATTAAGGGGGGGGGTACTAGCCCCCCTTTTCCCCTTTATCCTTAACCAATGAACTCCAAAAACTAATGAGGGAAGCACCTCATCAGAATAAACCTAGAAAAAAAATTGATGCAAATCGGATATTTCTATCAAGAGTTATCGTGTTACGTACATACGTACGTACGTACACACGTACATACAGAATCGGCGGGAACATAAGTTCTCAGGCTTTGATAGCCTGTGAGCTAAAAATATCACCCTGATCGGATAATAAGTGGTCATTTTTCAATTAGCCTAACGCTTTCTAGTCTCTTTGCAATAAGCCTGAAGAATATCAGGCTAATTGGAAAAAGGGAGATGGATCCTCCAATTAGCCCGGCTCTTTGCAAAGAGCCTAGGCTGTTTGCAATGAGCCGGATTTCTCAATTAGCCTACGACGTATCACGTATTTCATCGAGCTTCGATCTCATATTAATAATCAATTTATTTTCTGGAGGTATGTGAATTTCTTACGTAGCTTATTCACTTATTAAATTTTCTTAATAGTATTTTACTATTGATATAAACAGAATATTCATATAACAAAAAAATGACTATTAAGTGTTGTAGCTTTTTTCTACCGAAACACTGTATATTGATAATGTACACTTTATTAAAATGCAATGATGATACGACATTTTATTTCAATGTTAATATAAAGCAGTCAATCTAAGTACCAATTTAATAACGTAATCATGCAATTAAATACAGCACAATAGGCTCAGACGAAAACACAAAACGCTGGAAAAATATTTCGTTTTAGACAGATTCCGTTTACACAGGTTTTACTATATTAGTTAAAAGTTTGTCACCTGGTGGTATGCAGAAGTATTAACTTCTTTTTAGAGGTACGACGGTCTAAAAGTTTAAGAACCCCTGATCTATAGAATAAAAAGCCAAAAATGTTTGTCAAACTTCCGGTTCGCATAGCTTTTACATATTTGAGATTAGCGAAAAGAAACTTACTTGAGAGTGCTTCATAAATTAATTTCAAACATAGATGATTATTTTCCAAAATTGAGTAAAAGTGCTTGTGGTTTCAATATATCTGTCTATCTGCCACCTTCCCGTGTTTAAATTCTCTTAATAATCTGGGATTATTATGAAATTTATATAAATATTATAGGGGTTTAATATAGGAAGTTCTCTATTGAATATGGGGTCTTTTGAGCTTATAGTTTGTTTACGGAGACATTCAAAACATTCCGTTGCATTATGGAATATGAAAAAAAAAATAGTTTGCAGAATAGTACATGAATGTTCGAGTATAGTTTCGTCTAATGACGGAATTTTATAAATATAAATTTTAATAGTGTTACATATTTTCTTATTAAACTAAATTTCAGTATACAGGGTGTCAACTCTCAACTGTGTGAGCAATGGCTAATTTTCTAACCGTTTTTCATAGACGTATAGTTCCAATTACAAAAATGTTTTAAATGACATAAAAAATTATTTTAAAAGTGTCATTTATTCAATAAAATCATTTCTTAAAAAGTTACGAAATTTAAATTTTTATTCGGTTCCCCTGTCCTATAACTGATATCTTAGATACAATTTATACGGACTAACATTATACATATGCTTTGAAAATTTCATTAAAAAATATTCAGATGTTTTTTTTTTTAGATAACCGGCGCGTTATGCCCAAAAACGGCATTTGGAGAAAAATGACTTCAACGTTTCCGAAACGCCGCTTCAGCATTTGAGCGGGTATAATTCTAAAATACATAATTTCTGTTCTAATGGGAATTTCAAGGAAACAATTATATAAAAATGTTCATAAAAGGTAGGAGTTTAACGTCTAAAAATATTAAAATTTCAAAAATTTTAAAGCTTTAAGAGTCTTGAGACTTTATTATATGTAACTTATTATATAGACCTTTATTAAATGTAACTTATAGGAAACTTATAAAAATTTAAATTTCGTATATTTTAAGAAATGTTTTTTATTGAACCAGTCCTTTTTAACATACTTCTTGACCTCATTTAAAACATTTTTGTAATTGGAATTGTATGTCTATGCCTAACGGTTTAGGAATTAGCCATTGCATACTCTGTATCGTATAGCATAGCTATAGATCATGTAAGGAGCTGCACAAAAGAATTCAATGCGTTTTCTGACAATTGACGATAATTGTTGAAATAGTGTTTTCAAATATGTTTTGAGTTTTCTAAATTGTTTACTTAGATATCTTTTTTCGTCTTATTAACCTTCTAGCAGGCGCTAGGCATGAATTTCGTTTTATATATTTAGTTCGAACACCTGACTTTGGCTATTCCTCTCTCTCCCTTTAACCTACTTTCAGTTACATTTTACAATAGTATATCTAGGAAATACGCGCGACCTTTCATGTTGGTATGGTGGGCACACCTGCTGGAAGTTGCAGTGAAGTTTCGTTAAAATATTCTGGAACTGTCATAAAGTGTTTTTTTTTTAATATATGCTTGTCGCATACTACGATTTTCTTGTATTTTTTTTATTATTATTATTATTTAATGTACTTTTATATTGACGAATTCAATTCTATAAGGCAATAAATACATTAAAACATTTATATGTATAAAAAGCTGTACAATCATAGATTTTATATTTACCAAAGAAGAAATAATAAAAATCATGTTCTCTTACCATTTCAATCAAATTTAATTAAAGCTAGAAATAAAAAACTCCTGTTCACTTACTATTTTAACCAAATTTAATTTAAAAATAAAAACGGAAAATCCTTATAAATTTAAACGAATTTAATTACAACATAAAAATAAAAACATCCTCTGCTCTTATCATTTTTTACAAAATTTAATTTAATCATTAGCTCTATATATATCAATTAATTTTATTCTATAGCATTTATTTTGTCACCTTTTCTAATGATCTTTTCTCTCATTTTCTTTTTTTTAAGGAAAAGCAAACATTCCAACTGAGAGAAGCAGATTATTTTTTTTTTTACTGGGCATGAAAAACACAAAATAAAGGAGGTTAAGATTAGATAAGCTGCTAATTTTTTTCTTCGTTTGTTTAAAATTTGGATTTTTAGGTTACTTGCTAAGGAAGCTTACAAATATATATTTTGAGATGTTTCATGAGCTCAAATCTGCATGTACAGTATGAGTTGACTCTCATTTTTAATTAAAATCTTTCTTTTTAGTATCTCACTCCTTCTTGTATTGGAAATAAAATGTTTTAAATTAATTTTCGATTTATGATTATTATTTTTTAATTTATTTATTCTATGTCACTTTATTTTTATTTATGTGTTTTATATTCTTTATCATGAAGAAATTTTCATAACATGTCATAACAATACAACATTACCTTTCAACATTTCATTGCTTAAGGGGTCTCTTAAAATTTGAAAAATTGAAAAAAAAAGACCATTTTCAACATTTAATATTTTAAAATGTATTTAATTTTAGACACAATTTTAATTCGGTTGAAAGATATAAATATTTCTTTCATTTCATGTATTTAAATTTTTTCAAGATTCAGAATTAGCAGTTATAGGGGCTCCAAAGTGTCAGACATTTCACGAGCAGAAAATCGGCATAACAGATTATGCGCAGGATTACAAAATAAATTTTGCAACTAAAATGAAAATTTTGTGCCTACATGTACTTCATATTACAATAATTAGCGTGAATCTAAATAAATTTGTGTCTAAAGCATTTTTATATTTTTTAATACAAAGTTGTATTTAGCTAATGCAAAATTTAGAAAATTTCAACAGTATAAATCACCTAAAAAAATATTTTTTTGAACAATAAATAGAAAATTTCAGATTCAGTTTATACAGACTAACATGATACATATGTTTTGAAAATTTCAGGAAAAAATTTTGAGAAGTTTTTGAGACATCGTGCGCGTTATGCACAAAAACATCATTTAGAGAAAAATGATTTCAAAGTTTGGAAAACGCCGCTTCAGCTATTGAGAGGGTACGATTCTAAAATCCATAACTTCTGTTCTAATAGGAATTTCAAGAAAACAATTATATCAAAATGTTCAGAAAAAATAGGAGTTTAACATCTAAAAAAAATTAAATTTTCGAAAATTTTAAAGCTTTAAGAGTCCTGAGACCCCTTAAAAATTCTCAGTAAAAAGAAATTTGCTTGGTATGATGTCTTCTAAAATGTATTTCTTCAGTACTTTTGTGGAATAAATATAAAAGGTGCCTCAAAATTCGCGCAAGAAGTAATTCTGATAAAAAACACAGGTTTATAATTAAAAATTGTAATTTTTTTTTATTTCTTCATGAAATGTACGGTATAGAGTTATGTATGGAATAGCATATCGTGTAAAAGGCTTGAGGAACTTTGCTGGGTGTGCCAAAATTCACACAAGATTTGAATTTTGCGCCATTTTTACCAAAATGTTTTGTGCCTAAATTGCAGTATATGGATGTGGACGACATGGGGTTTCAACAGGACGGTGTCACATGTCAAACAGTCCGAGAAACAATTCAATTACTGCAGTTCTTGTCGCGTAATTTCCTGTTTTTGTGATCAGAATTGGCCGCCTAGATCATGCGGTTTAAAGTCGTTGAACTTTTTTCTTGGGTGTTTTTTGAAGTCTAAGGTTTGTGTCAACAGGCCCACGACTACACACACCTTGAAGGAGAATATTGAGCGCTGCATGAATGGAATTCAACCAGATTTAGTCGTTGAGCCAGGGGCTCGAGTGGTTTCATGTCAGCGGACTTGGTAAACTATATATTTTTGGATTCACGACAACCACAGCACTTCATTTATCCATGATACTTTCGAAACCAGGGTAGCTTACGGGCACCATATTGAAAAATGGCCGCCGTCGTTGAGTCACGGGTTCGAGTGGTTTCATGTCAGTGGGCTTAGTAAACCATACATTTTTTAATTCACTACCACAACAACATGTCATTTATCCATGATATATTCAAAACCAGGGTAGCTTATGGACGCCATATTGGAAAATGGCCGCCGTCGTTGAGCCAGGTGCTTGTGTGGTTTCATGTCAGCGGACTTGGTAAACCACATATTTTTGAATTCACCACAACATCAGAATGACATTTATCCGTGATACATTCAAAAACAGAGTAGCTAATGGACGCCATATTGGAAAATGGCCGCCGATAAACAGGGTGATTGAAAGATTTTCTTGGTTTTACGTGCTATTAAATTAAATGGGCGATTGAAGAGAAAATAAGTAAAGAAAGGCAGGGGTCAAAAGGTACAGTCAAAGATCTGCCATAGTCGAGAGATACTTTTGATATCAGGGCAGCATTTCTTCACATGATTCGTGAAAGAACCAAAATTAGTTCTACACCCAGATCTCTCTTTGAGCAGGATCCAGAAACACGAACGGGATATCTCATATTTACAGAACATGATTACCAATGAATTGATAAATCTAGACACGGTAATATAATCAACTGGAGCAATGACAAATCTAAAGTTCTCGAAGACATGGTCACACCATGCTTTAGCTTCTGGATTTAGAAATATTATTATTATCTCTATAGATACTGATGTAGCAGTTATCACACTGGGTTTTTTTTTTTTTTTTTTTGGAAAATGATTTGAAAAACTAGAAAGGGTTAATATTTGTAAAATGTGCATCCAATGACAGGGTAAAGTAAAGTACTACAACTTGAGTGAAATGCATGGACTTCTAGGTAAAGCAGTATGTAATGCATTACCTAAAATGCATTCCCTGTCGGGTGCGATACAGTAGTGCTTTTGCAAGGGAAAATGATGATTCAGAACACTGAATTTTCAAATGCGTTTAAGGCGCTTGATACTGACACTGATATAGCAGAGGAAACAAATAAACAGCTTGAGTTGTAGGTTTGTCATCTCTATTATGGAAAGCACAAATACTCAGACATCAATGAATTGCGCTACATTCTATATATGTTTTCTGTAAAAAGGAGTCTGAGCAGTCGCATCGCCTTCTGCCATGTAGTAATACACTCTATCTATAGGTAATGCGAGCTAATTACCACGGTCTTGTTTGGATGAAGTGCCTACAGGCTGATCCTGATCTTCCATCCCCAGATAAATATGGTTGGATTATTGAAACAAATAGTGAAGAAAAAGGCTATCTAAAGGTCCAGTGAATGGCAGTCTTCCTGCTCCTGAAGCTATTTTGGAACTGATGGCATGTTCTTCTTCCAGAACATGTGTATCGCCATCATATGTGTGTCTTTTTAATAACCTCAGATATATAAGCATATGCAGAATGTTGAACTGTTCTATGACGATGGAAGTTATTTGGACACAGGGATGTCAACCGATGATGAGGCTTTTACATGAATTTTATTCGGTTGACACCACTTTTTGTCAAACAATTAAATTTAGCTTAGCCATCAAGAAAATTCTTACTTAAATAAGGAAAATTTTACTTTTCTTTTTTAGTGGTATCAAAAGCAAGCGATGTAATCACGTTTCCGAAGGTGCATATATGCACCCGTGGTCCCGAAGGGGTTAAATCTTAACAGACTAAATACAATAGTTTCACCAGTATTAGTTTTTTTTTGAATTGCTGTGTCTTACCACATGAAAATAATATGCATTAAAATGCAAAACAAGATGTTTATCCCATCGAAAATGTTAATAAACATAAAGTTAAATGTAAAGATAAGCATCATATTAAAATAAAATCTTAACAAATATATAATTTGTATAACGTTTTATGTTTAACAATATTTGTTCTTTCCATTTTTTCATTGAACTCCATTTAATTATGTGATACTGGTAAAAAAATCATATGTATCTATATGCGATAGATGACGCTCATTTTTTCAATATGGCGTCTATAAGCTACCACAAATTTCATAGTATCATCATAAAATAAACTCCTTGGACCATTGTGAATCCAAAAAAGTATATATCATCAAGTCCTCAGAGATGAAACCAAAATCACTAATTTTGGCTTCTGGCTCAACGACTAATTTATGTAAAACGGTCATGGAAAATTTCAGCAAAAGAGTGTGCATGTACCAGCAAACCGTGGAGGCCAGTTACACGATATGTTATTCCATACAGCACCTAATACTGTATACTTTATGAATCAATAAAATAAAATAATTACACAGGCCTGCGATGAAAAAAATACAAGGGTATTGATGGCTGAGCTTTATGTATTTTTTGGTGCTAGTTAAAAAACAAATAATGAAAAAATTCTATCACGTCACATTTTCTTGAAAAATATTCGGTCGATTAGAAAGTCGTGTCGTGTAGGAAAAATCAATTCGTACCAGTAAATTCTGCCAGGTGATTATTACACATTAGATATCGGAATCAATGTCTAATAATTAAATGATACAATTTTCCGATACGAATTGATTTTCTCAACACGACATCACTTTCCGATAGACCTAGTTGTTTTAAACCGTTTAAACCTATAGCAAAATAATCGATTACTGAAAAATCAATTTGCCTCACCGTGAATCGATTATTTTTACATAAATTTACATGCATAAAATCACTGTTGCCAGATAGTACATGCAAAATTTTCCGAGAGAATTCCATTTCAAATAGGATTTTAGCAAAAATATCGATATCGATGTTACAAAAAATTCTGATGTGATGGGGGAAAATGAAGGTCATTTTCAGCCCACCAAATATCATAAAAATCAGCGAAAGCTTCTCAAGTATTTTTCAAAAACTTCAATTTCGCAGGCCTGTGTTATTATTATAAACCTGCGTTTTCTATCAAAATTAATTCTTGTGTTAATTTTGGGACACTATATGTATGAAAAAGACTTTAGATTCGCCATATAGATTCGCCATATCAATAAAATTTAAATATAATATACGTTTCAAAAAGCCTTTGTAAATGTTTCTGTGTACATAAAATACTTTTGTTGTATAATGTGAGACTATTTATTTACAAAATAGTAAATTTTAAACTAAAAAATTTAAATGTTTTAAGTGGAATAGTATTTAATAAATATTTATAAAAGAAGCCGATTACCTACATAATAAAATCGGCTAGTGATATTTTTAATTCATATTATAATTCATGTATTCATAGAACATAATATATAGTTTTTAGAAACAATAAAACAGGAACAATATAAGATACTTTCTATTATCTCAAACTGAATTGTAGGGAAATGTGTCGTTTTGTTTTTTTAATTATTATAAGAGATAGTTAAAAATATGTAAAAGTGTCAATTACACGATGCACATCGAGTCGGGAAACACTTTTCGGCAATCAATTAACATACATTCTTTTTTTATGTCTTTTAACAACAGAAGAAATAAGCGTATTTTTTACATACTGCTGAGAGCTGGATTATTTGTCATTAAATCGGACAATTGGACAAATATGGATATTCTTACAAGTGTCACAATAAGGATATCAAAGCTCTGTGCCGATTTGTTAGACTGTGGATAATATTGTCCTGATCCCACTGCTATTTTGAACCGCACAAAACAACTATTATTTTAACACAAACTGATTGGTAAAGTTATCATACGAATGATAATTATTCGTATGATAACTTTAGCAATCAGTTTGATTGTGTTAAAATAATAGTTCATCTATGTATACATCGTTTATATGGAGTTCTTTTTACCTGCGGTTTATTCTATTGAGCTGTCTACATGACAGACCAGATGTTACTACCAAAATGGTTATCTAAGCGAATATATGCTGGCCGGTTGCCGGCCCAGTTAGCTTAAACGGTAAAGCATTGGCCTTGTAAGTCAATGATCTGGGTTCGATTCCCAGCCTGGGCATTTTTTCGCTCAGCTGGAAGATATTTATTTCTTTCCACACAAAACAGCGGTGAATATTCCATACCAATATCTTCTTCCCTATGAGAGTCTGAGAGCTTTCCTGCAATTTCATGAAAAATGCTTATAAAACGGATGCTAATTTAAATCTTATTTTATTATTTGTTTCAAAAATGCACTTCGTTCCCCTTTATTTGACATACATCTTAAAGTACAATTTTCTTAAAATATTTTCGTCTACCAATTTAAGTTATTTTGTGGAAACAGAAAAATACGGACAAACCCCCTTAGAGGGTTTTAATCCCTTCTTTCATCCGATCCATTTATTCATTTTCTGTTTTTCTGACCTGCTTCATCCAAAACAGAAAATGTACATCCGCTGAGTGATTCTATTTTCTTAAGATCTCCAAGTAAGGAAAATCCCAATATGTCCTAATACATCCACTTGTTGCGAAAGCAGCGAAACAGCACCGAAAACTGGCGATATGAACATCCACTTGTTGTTCCTCATCGTTGCTATTCCCGCAAACCGGAAGTTCTACTGCTCGTTACTGAATAATACTGTATGTTCCGTGTATTAGTTTCACTGCTTCTATGATTTTTGCTGTATTGCAATATATCTAGACATTTATACTGAGTGTATCTGAAATGCTTCAACAAACTTAGGGAGATGATAGTACTCATCAAGGCCAACAAACAATGCAATGGAACATGGGGTCGCAAATAATGTTTAAAGGGTGAAAATCGCAAAACTAATAAAAATATCGAAATCTCGCATGTTGCTTTTCTGCAGAGCTGGCTAGTAGCACGAAGCTGGTTTTCCTTTCACTTTGTGCCTAACCGGTCAGAAAGAGGTAACAAAAACTTTGAAGAAAGCCAAACAAATCTGCGAGCAGGAATCTACGTATGCAAGTTTGAACGTGTCCGCCAATCGTTCCTCCGTAGATATACTCTGTGTAATAATGTCCGCGGTCGACACTTTGAACAATTGTTGTGAAATATTTGTTTTTTAAGGACATCACGAGCTATTTTGTACCTATTCTGTGCAATAAATAATTTTCTGGGGTGTTTCTTTCTTGTCTCACTTTGTCCATTTCCAGATGCATTTTCTCGATTTTCCTCCTTTAAACGTCATTTGCGACCCCATGTTCCATTGCATATTTTGTTCGTCTTCATGAGTACTGTCATCCCTCTAAGTTTGTTGAAGCATTTCAGATACACTCTGTATATCATTGACAGTATCATAAGCTTGAATATGTACTGTTTAGTGTAGAAAGTGTTCTCGGTAATTTTGCCTGCGCTGCGGTCATTCATTATTCTTTTGGTCGTATTAACTGTAATGCGAGGTTTCCTAGAATGAATTGCATATATCGTGATATCCAGCTTAAAATGAACATACGGACGTACGGTATCGGGTAAATTGCCCGAAATATCATCACGTGAATTCAAGAAAAGGGGGAAAATAACGTTTTGGAATTTTCCAAATGAATATGTATATTTAAAAAAGTTTCAATTCATATAATAAATAGATATGAAAGTATAAATACAGGAAGTTTCTTTTTTTTTACTGTAAAGAATATGTTGATCCCCTTAGAGAAAGTTTCACAAACAGCATTTATACTGCATCCATCATCCATTGAAATCTATTTGATTATGAGCATATCGGTATCACATGTGTCATTACATGAATTTCAGTTTTTATTTTTCTCTTATATTAATCATATTAAAATCACCAACATCCTAAAGTTAAAAAATAATCAAAAATGGTCATCCTGAAGTTCTTTTTTCTAAAGATCAAAAACAGCAATTTTGATTTTACGATTGACTTTCAAATATTTAAGTTACCATTTTGCTATTTATTTTTCTTTAATCAATATATCTATTTGAAATATAAACACGAAATACTAAACTCAATCAATATATCTATATGAAATATAAACACAAAATACTAAATTCAATTTAACCTAAGACCATTAATTATAACTTACTTGCATTTTACTGAATAACATTTGATTAGATTGGAATCTGTAACAATATTTTTATTGTTTACCTTCTAGTAATTTAAATCATGTTCTAGTTAGTATAAATTAATCTTACAGCCTGCTATCTAAAAGCCCAAACGTAACAGCGTGTATTTATAAAATTTTATCATTATGTAAAATGAATTAGAAATAATTAATTACTATGAAGCGCATTTAATTAATACTATGAAATATTGAAAGCTTAGAAAAATGTGACATTGTACTTAATTTAGAAAATCAATAATTAATTCACTGGTAATAAATAAATATTTTCTAATAAACCCACGTTTGATAAGTACAAATTATATATGTTTAGTAATTTGTACTTAAGCTTATAAAACGCTAATCTTAATAAAAATATTTTTTTTTATTTGGAATAACATAAAAACAAATAGTTTTATTAAACAATTCTAAAAAATATGTTATATCAAAATGAAAAATATGTATAAAAAAAAGAAATGCATTGGAAAAAACGTATGCGCGTAAGGCCGCACGGATGAAGTGAAAACTTCTTGATCGTAATCGATTCGAAAGAATATGATATAGTACATCAAACAGACAGTTTGATAAGTAACTCAACATTTCTCTCGAAAATCTAGTAAATATATTGAATAATAAAATCTTTACAAGGTATATAAAAGTGTGGAAAAGTATATTGTTCTCAGCGCAATCATCTTCTATATTCCAAAAACAAATTAACAGAGACACGTGTTCTCCTAGTCAAATCATTCTATCGTCTCCATCGTTAGTCGGCTCTTAGACAACTTTTCCACTTACCGACATAGCGCCGATAAATCGTACACGATTGTCATTATCCGACATTGGTGCAAGCAAAATGCATTCATTTATGCTACTCGCTTTTCCACCTACCGATTCGATGACGATTTTCTCGTCATCTGTTACACGATATCGGCTGTAGAGTAATTTTGCCGTTGAACAGCTAACTTCTCTTTCAAATCGTTCCGTCATCTCACTCGACTCGCTGCGTTTTGAATATTAAAGTCTTGAAACCAACGTTTTATTTTTTATTTTTTTTTTCTCGTGTATGTCATGTACTTTGTTTCAATAGTAGCTATAAAGTTTTAAGTAAATGTTTTGTGTTCATTAGTAGAGTGTGATAAAACATATCTTAATTATATAAACACAGTGATTCGTGAAACATGTTGGAAAGAAATATTCAAATTTCTAGACGACGAATATGAAGCTAAAACTTTTGCAATATTTTAAATACCACTATTTCTGAATAGTATTCTATGTAATTATTTTTTAGAATTTTTATTAGATAAAGTGAATAGTTCTATTAAAAAATAATGACACTCAAAGTATGGAAACTTGGCAGGTATGGATAAAAATAATTTTTAGAGTTTCATACTTAAAAGTAAAAACGGTACCATTATAATATCAATCTTGTGTTTGTCTGTCCGTCTGTCACAGCCATTTTACTCGTAAACTATGGAACGTGGAAAGTTCAAATTGTCTGAAGTAATAAAAGCTATTGACCCACATCTTTATAGGTTCACAGCCATATATATAGCCATTCACAGGTATATTTAGGGAAAATGTAGAAGAGCTAATTAAGTTGCTTGAAAAAAAAATATGTCTTCTCTTTGTATATTGTGTCGGGTATTGTGTGAAAGCTTTCCAAACGCCGAATTGAAAAATACATTTCCTTTAATTTTATGTATTTTATTTTCAAAGACATCGTCGAAAATGTAATGCCGAAACTCCCCCCCCCCCCGCACCCCCCTCTATTTCCGAATCTACTGAAACTGAAATTCTCAAAGAAAAAAATAATAGGGGTAGTTAGAAGTTAATTTTAGCCTTGCGGAAAAACAATAGCGATTACCCTAGGTCATACAGTGTTTGAGAAAATCGTATTTTCCCGTTACACACAAATTTCAATTTGCGGGTGTTCAGCAAATGAGTTGAGGAGCGCTGCAGGTATCTATCGTCGTAGAAGTATAAAAGGATTGTTGACAGTGATTTTTAAAAAAATGTCTGTAATTAGTCGAGATATTAAGCGCTAAAGACGCGCACAATTTGTACATACATAAAGACACAAGCAGCGTGCATATTCACATTACCTACTCGGCTCAGATTCCGATCCGTTCTGATTGGCTCGCTAGATTCAGACCATACTGATTTTCAATGTCTTGGAAGTGGCGATCGACTTCACCTTTTTTGGGGTTGGGTGGGGGTTGTTGTGCTTAAGCCAATTGGTAGGTCTCCCCACCTGGCCGAATCTATAACGCGTATTTTTGATACCCACAATTTTATTATAATTTAATGGTGATTCTATGTGTGTTAAAATTGTGTAAATATGTAGATAAATAATTTACGTAAAATATTTGTTTTCAATACCTAACAATTCCATTTTTCTTTTAATAATTTTAGTATGATTTAGTCACAAGGGTTTGTAAACATTATAAATAATTTTTTTATGAGTGCTTTGCGCTTATGAAAACAACAACACCAAAAAGAAAAAGAAATCTCTGGATGCATCAACCTCGTTGAGTAAAAATCTAAAAAATGCAGGAAATTCGTTAAAACTGCACCCACTATAATAAATATAAAAAATCATTGTATAAATTGCTAATTTTGTTTAAAAATATTTTTTATAGCTTAATTAAACATCGAAAAACCGACACTTTCTAATTTTCCATTCAAATTATTTTTTTATAGCTTACATAAATATTGAAAAATAGAAACTTCATTTTTTAATTAAAACTGTTTTTATAGCTTAAATAAATATTGAAAAAAAAAATTCTATTTTTTTTTTTCGAACTTTCCGCTGCTTGGATTCGTGCTGGGATTCTACAGTAATTGAGACATAACATATAACTACTATGCATTCATTCGCAAATAGCTTAGAACAAAGTTATAATTAATTCATCGACCACTTTTTCCAAGACATTCAAACTCAGTATGGTGTGGATATCTGAGTTTGGCGAAGCAATCAGAATGGTTCCGGATCTAACCCAAGTAGGTTTTGTGAACATGCGGGTGGCATAATGTATGCACCATCGGCTTTTAACTCCTTAATTCTCGCTCCTGTGATATTCACGAGTAGTGTCTTTATTTAGATTGTTTGATTCCCACCAGTTTTACAAAATAGTGTAATTGGCTTTATCATGGTACCATTTTACCTGTCATTAAAGAAGGTGAATATTTCTTTTTCAAAAAAATAATGGTGCCAATAAGCAATTTGAATTTTTAAAGCGTAATTTAATGTGACCGATAAGCACTGTGAAAAAACGGACTAAAAAACGGAGATTCTACTGGCAATCGAGACGCCAGTACTATTTCCGTATTTTAACAGAAAATTTCCCCCATAAATTCCAGAAAAAAGAAAAATTTTCTATAATTTATGGGGAAATATTTCCCCATAAATACTTGAAAATACGGATTTATGGAATTGATAGGGGGGAGGGGATTTCCATTAAAATACGGAAATAGTACTAGCGTCTCGATTGCCAGTAAAATCTCGGTTTTTTAATCCGTTTTTTTTTTTTTTTTTTTTTTTTTTTTTTTACAGTGATGCGTTAAAGCCTAGATAACAACTTTTAATTATATATTTGTGTAATGTAATCCCCAGGAACCAATTTCCTCTCTGCGGTAATCCTGCTGTGCATTTTTGTGCCGAGAATATAGCTGAATTTAAATATTTTGTAGATAATATTATGCTTGGTTCTCTCAAAAAAAATATTTTGTCAATTTTGCTTCATCAATTATAAATTTATTACAAAGCGTTCTTAAAACATTAATAAGGGTGGTCCAAACACTTTTATTTCAAGGTAATCCGTGAACTATTAATTATTAGACAATTATTTTTAGACTGCAACTTCACTAAAACATTGTGAAACTGAAACTTTTACATCATTCATGTTTTGGTTTAAGTTCAAATAAAAGGTGAACAAAATGTAGTTTCTAATGCAGAGAAATAATCGTAACTGCATAGGTTTGTTTAGTTTTTGTTGTAAATTATAAAAACATACACATGATAAATAAAGTTCTAATTTTACAAGGAAAAATCAGAAAAAACTAAAATATTTTTTAAAGAATAATAGTTCTATGTGAATTTTAGATAATTCCTAAGGTAAGCTCCCTTCAGCTCTACTGAAGCAATTGACAGAACAAGTAAGGGTGCCACGCCCAAAATTGTACTTAGGAGACATAACGAGGTACATATAAAATATGTCGAACGTATCTTGAAAAACACAAACGCTTCACTCGTCAACAAGTTAGTATAAAGGAAAAACTGACAAACACAGGAAGAAATATAACTGCTCAACTTGATTAAAATCACTGACAATAACATTTTATAATTAATACGAATTTTATAAAATTTACCTGCAAAAATCTACACAAATTGAGAATAAAATTTTATTTCACAGCCTCGCTCCAATAACCAGGTATCCAATCTGAACTGAGCATAGTGTCCCATGGGAGAACTTGGAACTCGTATGGGAGATTTACGCAAGGCTACAGCATCGTATGCATCACATATTAAAGTATTCCATAATGTCTGATCATTCCATACTATCTGAACTTCCTCTATATCTCATAGTTTCGTTATTTAATTTCCTGTCATGATTAAATTAAATTTAAATTTAAAATTATTCTTGAAATTTTATCTTTTTATATTGCCTCTTATATTTGGAATAAATATTTTTAAAGTACCTTTCTTATTGTAGCCTTTAAATACTCTTTTTTTTCTATCTTTAGACCGGATGTTTACCGTAATATTAATTAAAATACGCTTTTATCAGTTAATATTTTAATATTAATTAATTTGCGATTATACATAGAGAAATATAGGCTATAGAAATCCTAAAAAGATAATTTAAATAATGTTTCACATTTTTACTGTTGCGCATACAAGGTAATTATTTTTTGTTGTAAATGTTCTAGAATGTGGCCATTTCTGAGTAACATGTGCTCGTTTGTTGATGTGTGTAATTAAAGCTTAATTATGTATATACGCTCCAGGCTACCTCATCTCCTTGTGTAATGCGATTATTTATTAATTAACTAGTTTTAAAAAAATACCACATTTTTTTTATGTTAGTGAATGAATATGAGAGAAAAACACCCGTAAACAATTATGATTTATTATCAAAATAGTCCCCTTAAAAATAAATCAGATAACTTCAGTTAAGAATAATTAACACGATAATTGTATTTTATGCATAACAGTTGTGCTATTTAAATAATTAAGAATAGAATCCATATGTAGTACGTTGCAAAACAAAGTTGCACATATATTTTAAAGATGCCATTAAAAAATAACGGAATGAAAAACATATACACAAAACATGGTCTTAACTTATCGCCCTATAACAACGGTGCCGGATTAGTCGCCCCTTGCTCCAAACTACCTGCGTTACTGGTAGCTACCTATTTTCCTCTGAAATTTTTTAAAGAAATGGGATTTCTTTTCAGCTTTTGGCATTTAATCAAATAACCTTTAGAAAGAGCAAAGGAAAAGCAGTTAATGCAATTGTAGTAATCAATAATACTATTGCAGAAAATCTGGTTTTTACAAACATATTCATATAACAATCACTGATAAAAATAACATTTATCGAAAAAAAGTTTGCTGAAAAAATGATTAATACCCAGTATGCTTTCGTACATCTTTGTTTTTTTTTTTTGCACATCTACACCTGAAGTCATAAAATATGGAAGAAAAAAACTAAGTACTTTCGTTTTAGTAAGAAAGAACTAAACATGAACAAAACATATTCTTATTTTATGGCCCTATAACAACAGTGCCCAGGGCTGCAGCCTTCTTGCCCCATCCTCGCTACGCTACTGGTGGTTACTTATTTTTCTAAAACTTTTTTTTAGTAAAATGGGAAAGAAATTATTTTAGTTTTATGACTTGCAGATTGTTCATTATCATAGACGTCAGTGCCAAATGAAAGCAATATAAAGAATGACAACAATGTGAACGAAAGGAAACAATAAAAATAAACTTTGTCATTTACTTTCATTATTTTACATATGCTGATTCGGAACACATCAAAAGAATCTAATATAAATGGAAATCAGAAAAAAAATCGAGAAGGAAAAAAAATAGTACAGGCAGAACATAGTATATCTCTTTTATTTTCTTCGAAGCTCTCTGAAATAGTTGCCACAACATAACGAAGTCTTACAAATCTGTGCAAAAAAGCATATTAGCCCTCCATCTGCTTTTCTATAAAAAGGCTTATTGCCTTGGGTACTTTTTATCACAAAACGCATTTCTGCTTTTTAACATTATTTTTATAATAGCATGCAGTTTACACATTAGCATTCCTTGTGCGAGAAAATATTAGGTTATTTACATTTATTCTTTTTTATTAAAGTGTGTTATTTTATATGACAGGGAATTGAATGTGATTTTGTTATATTTGAATAGTAAATAGAACAATTTTTTTTCAACTTTTTGAAACAAATAAATTTAATAAGAAAAATAAGTGTTACAGATTTACACTTAAGCAAGTATTAAAAATTGAATAGAAAAACAATTTATGTATTAGACCTAATACCAAAACAATATTTGTTATATTGATTACGTTAGTGACCATTACTGTGCCAATATTTCAATTAGCGGTGTTTTCCATTAAATGATATGTGTATATTCGCAGCCCATTACTGATATTTTGTATTTTCTTATATCTACATATTAAAAAAAATAATAATTATTATCTACTTCCGTTTTTTGCCGTATATCTATACTTTTTTGGGATGTCCTGAATACGATTGGAGTGTTTCTGGAAATTGTTTCTCTGTGTGTCTGTTTGTGAAATGATTTTGTGCCCACTCTTTATTAATAATTTCATTAATATTTTATATTAATAATTTATTTATGATTTATTTATTAATAATTTTCGTAATATAAAGTATGTTTTTGAATGAAAAAAAAATGTCTAGGTTATGTTTGGGAACATTCTTGTTCCTCATTAAAAAATAAACATTTCAATAGTTTCGAAAGTTTTTCTTGTGGTTGGAGGGAGGGGGGGGGGGGAGTAAATTTGTCAATATTTTTCCCTTTTGCAATTCAGCACCTTTGAACTCTGACTTCTTCTCCAACAATACAATTTGAAGAAACAAAGTTGGTGCGATTTTTAACATGCCTACGGTTTCCGAAAGGTAATTTATGCATAATATTAAATAGTGGATATTTAACCAACCGATTTTTAACTTGTGTTTTCACACAATTGTTTGCGGCAGAAACAGCAGGTGGTAATCACTTTTTCTCCAGTGTTGTAGAAAAGATTTATAATAATAGTTTTATTAAATTCTACCAGTAAAAAAAACACATTTACATTATAAGTGAAAAGTTTTCAGAACGAAAACGTAGGTTTTCACTCACAAAAAATTAATCAAAAGAATTTCGTTTTTTCAAGACTCGGCTTTTTTGTAGATAGTAGAATTCAAATGATTAATTTTAACGAACTTATTGTAAGGTATTTTAAGTGTAAAATATATAATTTCATTTCATATTTATCTTAATTTTATTAAAATAAATTTTTTAAAACGGCTAAAAACTTCTACTTTTTGTATAACTATACTACTTTACTTTTAGGTAGATTTCGTATAAAATACTACCTATTACATTCTCCCCTATGTTGGAATTTCTGAAAAATTTTAGCAGATCTACACCGATCACGAACCTAGAACCCAAAACCATCCTCAGTAAAAAACTTTATCTGTATCTATCTTTATATATGTCACTTGTAGACAATATAAAATTATTATCTACACATTATATTAACATTATATATCACTTTCTTCTGGACACGATAACTTCCACAATTATGCACAAATTTCTTCCAAACTGATACATGAAATCAAGGGGCATAAAATCTCGGTCAAGTTTGTTAATGGGCAAAATCGGACCGAGGGGATGGAAATAGGGAGGGGTTTTGTGAAAACCGAAAAAACACCATAAGTTCTTAATTTTTGTACATATCAAATCAGTTTAAAGTTTTTATTACTTCTAAAAATAGGACCAAAAATTTATGTATCACAGATTTTTGATCAAATTAAAAATGGGCTTAAGGGGCCCAAAAAATAGGGTTTTTGGGAGAAAAAAGTTCATAACTTTGTCAATTCTCAAGATATTAAATCCAATTAATTTTATAATAAATCTTCTTAATGTTACCTACAACTTTTACATTCACAAGATTTTGATAGGACCAATTCGTACCTCAAAAAAAATTTAAACCGAAAACAAAAAGAGGGGATTGAACAAGAGAAAAAATCCATAACTCCGCCAATTCACAAGATATTAAATCCCCATGAATTTATCATATATCTTTTTAATATTGTCTACAACATTTATATAGACAAGCTTTTGATAGGACCAATTCTTACAGCAAAAACAAATTAAAAATGCATAGCGGTTGAAGAAAAATATCATATTAAGGGTGTATTCAAATTCAAACTGCTTATTTTCTTACTCATTTTTAAATTTATTTTTGCTCTCAAACGCATCCAATTGGTAGATTCTCTTATTCAGAAACTATATAATGTACCGTAATGATCGATTTTTTGATAGAGGTAGAATATATTTCAAAAAATGATGTCAAAGTGGGCATTTTGAAAGGAATTTCCCGAAACGATTGTGTTAGAAGCGAAAAATATTTTCCTACTGAGAAAATAATTGTTCATAAATCAAGTTTTAATTCATTGAACGAAAAATAAAAACACAGGTCGCTTATAAATCTCTTCAAAAATCACGTCAGCAAGTTTCATATTCTTTCTATTAAAAATGAATCTGAAAATATGCCAGAAAATTTCGAGTTCTTGAGCACATAAAAGTATTTTTTTTAATACCCTCTTAACATGATTCTGATAAAACAAGCTATTATATGAAAATGAAATAAAAGCTCGTCAAAAGCGTCCAGATAAAATTGTTAAAGTGGATAAATCTCTAATCATGAATTAGTTTTTGTTGTTGAAATTAGTATACTTAACTTCGAAATCTACCTCCGCCTGTAGGCCGGGCTGACAGGGATTTTTTATTCCACGATCTTGTAAAACTTTTAACCGACATCTTTCAGAAATAATTAATAGAAAATTTATGTTGTTTTCTTAAATTCAATTATTGTGAATAAGGGGCAATATTTCTGTAATTCAATGCAAGAATTTAACTGTTATAGCATATTTGATAGAACGTAAAACTCATAAGAGTTACGATTAACTGATTTTTTTATATCGATTTATCCATGAGTATTTTTTATTTGTTTTTCTAAAATCTGATCATGAAGATTGGCTGTAGGTCGAATTTTCTTTATTTCTTCAAATTTTTTTGGAAAATGAAATTTAATCAAGATTTTTATTTACAGTATTTGTTCAAATTGAAAACAGTTTTTCTTTTCAATTTTAAAGGGAAAGCAGCATTAACCATAAATTTAAAAATCCTTCATTTTTCCCTTTTTATACCCAACAATTCAATAATTTAGTTAGCACTATTACAGAAATTTTATCAAAAATAAAATAAAATAATAATATTTCGAGAACTAATTTAAATTTTAAAATTTTGACAGTTATTATGGCAACTTTGGATTCTTATAGATAATAAGTGTTCTTTTTAATTCATAATTTGCCTTATTCGCTTAGGAATAGCTATGAAATACAAACACACTGTCATATTTTTTTGCAATATACTTTTACTAAGTGATGTCTACTTTTATTTTAAAATGAACTTTTCATTTTTTATATTTAGTATAAAGGCGATATAACATGCTAGAAATTGTATTACATTGTATTACTAATTAATTGAGTTTCAAAATAATTTGTAATTTCTTATTAGTTTTATATGACTATGTAAATACATCATTAGGACTGTCAAGCTTTAATTCTTTTGTTTGAAATATTATAGCTGATAGATTTTCTAATAACCAGATTATACAAACCTTTTACATAATTTAAGATATTCTTTAAGTTCATAGAAAATGATAAATACAAATAATGTCTCCGAAGTTAATCTAAATATGCAAACATGATTTATTAAAATTTAATAATGATTTACGGATACAGTTTATTGATTTCAACATTTTGAACGTTTTTACACTTACACTGAGAAATCCAATATAAAACTATAAGTTGCAAAGCGAAAAAATAAATAATTGGAATTCAGTCGACTACATCAAAGTTCATATTTTAGCTTCAGGATAAAAATTGCAGAACACCATCCGTTTATACTCAATACAACTCATAATTTGATATTGGGTAAACGCTGTTAAGTTTAATTTATAGGCTCAGTAATATCGAAATTTTAGCTTTAATTTAATTTTGTGTGTTTGAAATTTTCATTAATCTTATTTAAACATAAATTTGACAGTAACATTCTATTCATCAGAATGTTTTAATAAAAGTTAATGAGTAGTTTATAGAAAGATTTATTTAGAATGAAATTTTTCATCAAAAATGAGTTACATTTTTTTCCGAATGTAAATCAGTGTTAAAAAAGATTTTAAGACAGTTATTAAAAAATAAATCTTCAGATACTTAGATGCCTTTTACTTCACGAATAGACAATAATTTTTATAGAAAGAAAGGGTTAATACAATTTTTTTCTTCCGCGTAATTTTTTTTTTTTTTTTGTGTATTTCTTTTTATCGTAATTTCATGAAAAATCTTAAAATTTTTCTATTAAGCGCAATTTCCCAGTTTCGGTAGAAAGGAATTCTCTGTCTATTATAAAATTAACCATAAGGGGTGAATGGCAAATGAATGATTCCGTCATAAAGACACCAGACACAAATAAATTAAAATAAAATAAACCACAGACTACTGCTGCTTGTTAAGGCCCATATAGGCGTATCATTCCATTAATGGTCTCTTTGTTCTGGCCAGACTATGCTATTCATATTTAATAGCTTTACAAAGAAACTGACGTACATCCAGCTGGAGGAAAAAGCTTCCTTAAAGTTCGATCTAATCTTCTTATCTCCTTTGCATTGTTGAATATCTCATCCTTTTGTTAAAAACCACCAGTGTGATTGGTAGAGAAAAGTGAGTCGACATTTTTATTACCCGACTGCGAAGAAGGGTTATGTGTTTCTGCGTTTCACGCGTATCTGGGTATGTGGATTTCTTTATACCCTCGAAACATCCCAACGGCTGGATGGATTTTAATGAATGAGGTCTCTATCGATTCGCCTTAACCGTCCGATGTTTATAGGCTTTTGTTTTTATAAATTCAAAATGGCAACCGTACAATACAAAATGGCGCTACAGACGAAAAAAATTTTTACGCTCCCTATTGAGTGGCATATCATTGGATAGGTCTTTCAAAATGAAGACGATGTTTCATTGACTATTTTACAGTCAGAAGCTCCGTTTAAATATTACACAACCCGGAAGTTGTGTAGATAGAATCTCTAGCTTTACTGCAACTCTAACCTTCATAGACATCTGCAGGCCTCACCAAAACAGTGTTTATAGATAGGAACTAACAATTAAACACAACTTAAATGTCATCAATGCAAGTAAATAAAAAAAATAGTTAAGTAATATAAAAAATAATTTCACATTGATGAGAAATAATTAATTAGTTCGCTTTTTACGCAGTCGGGTTTTTTGATTTTCTAAATTTAACTTTTGCTTGTTGCTTTAGAATGAGAGGGATCACGTTTCCTTTCCAAACGCAGCCTTACACATAAAACGGCCACGATTATTGCCCAAGAAAATAGTTCTACAATGGTTTCGTTTTGGTTGGAAATATTAGGTCTACAATGGTCAGGTTTTTCGGCCGAAATTAAGCATATTTTTTTACATGGGTAGAAAATGCCTTAAAGTAATTTATAACTTCGTCGGAAATAATTAAAAGAATAAATAACGGAAATATTGAGACAAAATGAAGTAACATTGTATAAATTAATAAAAATGAACATTAAATCAAAATGAAACGACTTCGTAGAAACCAATAAAAATGAAACTTTGAAACAAAACGGAACAACTTTGTAAAAATTAATAATAATGAAACATTGAAACAAAATGAAACAACTGATTTAGTAAAAATTTATAATATAAAAGAAAAGAAAAAATATAAAAGAAAAGATAAAAAATGCAATTTAACAAATTACAACAACCATTTGGAAAATAATTTTTTCAAAAACTAAAATTTAAGACATAAAAAATCGCACGGTGTTGATCATACATTACGTACGCCATGGATTACATTTTTCGGTACTGTAAATTTTTAAACTTCTACGGAGCTGTTATGTCGTAGCTTATAAAATTATCATATTAATCATTTATGAATTTTAATTGCTATATTTTAACTTATTTCAACGATATTTTTACTTAACTTTTGTCACTCGCGGTCGGTTTGTTTACAAAGTAACGATCTTTGTTTTGGGTAAACTCAAGTCAGTTAAAAATAAATAATTAAGTGTTATAATGTATTATTGTTAAAGTATTGGCACAGAATTTTATGAAACTATTGGGATGAATTCACACTGTCCACAAAGCTCATTTTAAATTAAATATTTTGGTATGTTTGTTTGGCTGTGAAGGCAGATTGGTTGGTGGAAGTCATATTTTTATTGATTGGCAATTGATGAGTTGAAGAGTGCGCAACTTCTCCACATCAGTGTTTAATCTCTAAAATGTGTATTTCCAACTAATTAGATTGTTTATCAACCATCAAATATGTGTATTTTGCAATATTAGTAATTTTTCAATATTTTGGAATCAATGTTTAAAATATCAACCATGGAGTTACTGGAAACGAGGTTATTTTATTTTTGAGCTACTGGTATTTATTTTAATATTTTTGAAAGTTTAAAAGTTATTCAAATTAATGGTTTATCCTTTTATTTTTCTGTTCTATCAATCTTAATTTTCACATTCTTTCATTTTCTAACTGTAACTGCAACACCATAAATGATGCAGCGTTGGATAAGTTTCCCGCCTGATGTGACGTCAGAGGAAGGAACGAGCGTCGTCACGTGATCAAATGGCGCGCAGGGATATGCTTCAAGTTTAAATTTAGTAACAATAAATCTTCCTAATCAAGCATTTTTGTGAAGAATTCTCAAAGCTTTTGTAGCTGGTTTCTCGCATTTTGATGCAAGTAATTAAGTTAATTAAATAATTATACAGTTCAAGTGTTATTTTCATTGCACTATTTACCTTGTGCGCATATGTGGCAAAAATAGAGTAAAAGGTGTTGGCGGGAAGCAGGAAGATTTTTCGGCAGTTGGAGAGGCAACGGTGATCTGAGTAGGTGCTTGAAGTGGAAGCTGCCTTGAAATTGTAGAAGATGTCGTGGGGCCCCGGCTAAGTCTTCTTTTCTTTCTATTTATTCTGCTAACTTTTATTGCATGTTTTATTTTACGCGAGTTTTGTTTTATTTTATTTTTGGCCAATCAGATCGTGGAATGTAAGCCTTCCACATATTTTTTTATTGTTACTGCCAGTAGCTCCTTATACAGAAAATTAATTTAGGGATGTTAATCTTAGTAATTGTAATAATATTGTAAAATGATACAAATTTTTAAGTGACAATAATTATTAGTAAAGGAAGAACGGATAAATATATTTTTTAATTGAATGTTATGAGTAGAAGGATTTTGTATTAAACATGTACTGAATCTGGAAAACTTCATTGTGAAGTATTGTTAGTAATGGAAATTATGTTGTAAAGGAAAAGAGAATATTTGAATGAAACTTAAATTTTGTCATCCCTAATTTTGCTTGTTTTTACTGCAGTGTACATCTTTAATTTGTAAGCTCTCTTTTTCAGGTAATGCACGTGAAGTGGCTCATAGGGTGGGGTTATGTTAGAAATAACTTGGCAGAAATAATTTTATTCTTGACGTTAGTTAAGGTTGTGTTAGAAGTTAGGTTTTAGTAATGTGATTTTGGATTATTTGTTGTTGTTAATTTTTATAAGGTATTTAGATAATTTAGTTTTTCTTGAATTCAATTTTTTCTGCTGAGTTCTTGGAATAACTTGAAGAGAGATTTGTCTTTTGAAGAAGTCATGTGTAGTACATGACTTGGGATTAATTCTTAATTATTTTTAAGGAGTTATGCGAAGTGCATGGCTCGGGAAGATTTTAATGTAATTAATTAATAGTGATCTCTAGACTAGGATCTAGTTATTGCGGGTTTCTCATTTTTAGAGTTGATTGTTCACAACGCCAATCAACATTAAATTTTGTTAATTATTAATTTTAATTGTTTTGTTTAATTAATAAGGGAAGTTTTAAATTAAGATAATTAAGAGGGTTGTAATTATGATTTAATGGAATAAGTATTATATAAGGGATTGTATTTTTCATGGGATAAGTTTATAAATGGGATAATGGTTTTAAATGATGGTTTTAGGAAGTTAAGGAATTTTGTTTCATGTCAGCAGTAAAAGAGTAAATAAATTTAAATTTTTATTTTTGTGTTGTCTTTTATCACAACATTACTCCTTCTTACAATTTTGTTTTCTCAGTTCGAATTGTGGGATTGATTTTGTTGTGGTAAGACACAACAGAGCTGGTTATTCATTACGTACGCCATGGATTAAACATTAAAATTCCTGGACCAATTTTAAATGAAATTTCATTCTTAAACTTCTAAACATCCCACAATATTATTTTTTACACCGTCGTATAGAGAAAAAAAATGTACTTTTAAATTCAATTTGTTTGAAAGCTGTATCTCAATTTGTTTCTGATTTATTATTATTTTTTTTTTTTTTTTTGTAGTTTTTATTACTTTTTTGTCATAGTGACAACAGAAGTATCCATCTCTGTTAAAAGTAAAGGGAAAATACAGATTACTCTATAGACCAATCAGAAAACGAATAAAATGGGGATTCAACCAATAAAACGCTTCAGATATGTTTTTGATTTCCAACCCTGACAGAGGACAATAACCATTTTTCCAAATGGTTAATAAAATGCGTATTCAACCAATAAAACGCTTCAGATATGTTTTTGACTTCCTACCCTGACAAAGGACAATAACCATTTTTCCAAATGGTTAAAAACTACCAATGAACACAATATGAACAAAAGGAAACAATAAAAATAAACTTTGTCATTTACTTTAATTATTTTGCATATGCTGATTCAGAACACATCAAGAGAATCTAATATAAATGAAAATCAGAAAAAAAATCGAGAAGGGAAAAAAATGAGTACGGGCAGAATATAGCATATTTCTTTCATTTTCTTCCAAGTGGTTTCTGACAGAGTTGCCTCAACATAACAAAGTCTTACAAGCTGTGCCAAAAAAACACATTAGTCCTTCATCAGTTTTTCGATAAAAAGGCTTTTTACCTCGGTTGCTTTTTATCACAAAATACATTTCTGTTTATTCACATTATTTTTATAAAAACGCAGTTTTCACATTAACACTCCTTGTGCCAGAAAATATTATGTTATTTACATATATATATATTTTTTTATTAAAGTGTGTTATTTTATATGATAGTAAATTGGATGTGATTTTATTATAAAGAAATTGTAGATGGGTAATTTAAAAAAAAAAAAAAAATTTATTTAATAAAAATGGTAAGTGCTACAGATTTACACTTAAGCAAGTATGAATAATTGAAAAAAAAACCAGCAATTTATGTATTAGACTTAATAGCAAAACATTATTGGTTATATTATATTGGTTAACGGCACTTTGTATTTTCTTCTATGTACATATTGAAAAAAATTCTACTTCTGATTTTTTTTTGGCGGAAATACTGGTTTTGGGATGATTCCTGAATGCGATTTGACTATTTTTGGAAATTTTTTGTCTGTCTGTCTGAGTGGGAAATACTTTTGTGGCCACTCATTTTTAATAGTCTTATTAATAATTTATATAACTAAATTATATATGATTTTATTTGTCATTTTCATAATATAAAGTATGTTTTTGAATCGAAAAAATGTATAGATTATATATGGGCTCATTTATTATTTCTCTTTAAAAGATAAACATCTCAATCGTTTTGGTAGGGTTTTGTGGTTCGGAAGGGGGTTATATTTTTCAAATAACAATACAATTTGAAGAAACAAAGTTGGAGCAATTTTTATATGCAGACTGCCCCCGAATGATATTTTATGGATAGTATTAAGTAGTGGATATTACTGCAAGTTGATTGTTAGCTGGTATTTCCATGCAGTTGTTTGCAGCTGATTTAGTAGGTGGTAATAACTTTTTATCCACGGCTGTATTTTTAGAAATGATTTATAATAATAGTTTTATTAAATTATTCCAGTAAGAAAACACATTTATAATATTATTAAAAAGTTTTCAAAACGAAAATGTACGTTTTCAATGACAAAATTAAACAAAAAATTTTTATTTTTTCCTGATTCGGCTGCTTTGGAGTTGGTGGAGTAGAAAAGCGGTGATTTTAACGAACTTATCAAAAAAAAATTCAGTTGTAAATCATATAATTTCATTTTGTATTTATTTTCAATTTTAATAAAATAAACGCTTAAAAACTAATTTTTAACCGCTAAACTACTCTACTCTTAACGATACTGTAAAAAGTATAACCGCCATCTTTTCGAAATAATTTGTAGAGAATCTATGTTCTTTCTTTAAATTCAATTATTGTGAATAAGTTTTATTTGTCTAATATATTATATATTTGTTATATTTGTTTTATATATGTCTAATATATATATTTGTCTAATTCAGTGAAAGGTATTTAACAGTTTAAGCCTCTTTGGTACAATGTAAAACTGAAAAAAAGGTACGATATAATGATTTTTTGATGGCAATTTATCGGTAGACAATTTTTTTCATTTAAAAGGAACTGATTCATGAAGTTAGTTTTTATTTCAGATTTTATAGAAAAATTATATTTAATCAAGATATTTTTTTCACTATCTGTTCAAATTGAAAGCATATATCTTTTCAATTTTAAAGATAAAGTGTCATTAAGAATAAATACAAAAATCCTTATTATTTCCCTTTTTACCAACAAGAATTCTGTAATTCAGTTAACACCGTTACAGAAATTTTATTTAAATTACAATAATAATAATAATAATAATAATAATACTTCAAGATCTAATTTAAATTTTGAAATTTAGAGAGTTATTATAACATTTTAGGACCTTATAGATAATAGGTGTTCTTTTTAATTCACAATTTGTCCTATTCGTTGGTGAGTAGCTGTGAAAGACAAACGCAGTGTCATGTTTTATTGCAATATATTTTTACTAAGTGATGTATACTTTTTATTTTAATCCTTAAATGCCGGGAGTTGCTTTTCGGCAACATACCCAATTTAGGCTCTAAAATACTTTTAGAATACTATTGAAGCTATAATGCGTAATGTTGCCAAAAATACGTTATGAAAATATTATTAAATCGATTTTCAACATGTTTATGGCTATACTTGTGCTGTTTAAGAATAAAGATAGATTTATTTTTTCAATTGTTGATACATGTTCTTTTTGTTTTGTTTGGAAGCTTGCGAAATACCCTATTTTGTTCTGCAGTGAGCAAGTAAAATTTATTTCTTATTATAGTTCCTAAAATTCTTATGTGTTTAATATTATAGAATTTTATTAAGGGAAATTATTTTTTCGATTAAAGACCAGTATTGCCGATTAGTAACAAACTGTTTTTTAACCGTAAACCATACTTAAAACAAAATATGATTTTTTAAAGTATTTTTCCCATGATTTATTAAAAAAATTAAATCCGAAAAACATTATTACAATGATTTTTGAAAAGTCAGGCATTTAAGGGTTAAAATTATTTCTTAATTTTTAATATTGAATATAAAGGCAATATATCATTCTAGAGTTTTTTTTATTATATTCTATCATAAATTAATTGCGTTTCAAAGTAATTAGTAATTTCTTATTAGTTTTATATGACTATGTGATAAATATATCATTAGGCCTGTTTAGCTTTAATTTTTTTTTACTTGAAATATTCAAGCTATTAGATTTTTTAATAACCGGATTGTACAAGCGGTTTACATAATGTAAGTTATTCTTTAAGTTCATAGAAAATGATAAATATAAATAATGTCCTCGAAGTTAATCTGAATATGCAAACATGGTTTATTAAAATTTAATAATGATTTACGTATACAGTTTATTGATTTCAACATTTTGAACGCGTTCACACTTAAACCTGAAAATCTAATATAAAACTATAAATTGCAAAGCGAAAAAATAAATAATTGGAATTCGATCGGCGACATCAAAACTCTTATTTTAGCTTCAGGATAAAAATTGCGAAACACCATACTTTTATGAAATACCCAATGCAATTTATAATTTAATATTGGGTACTACATAAAAGTTGTGAGTTTAATTTATAGGCTGTGTAATATCGAAATTTTGGCTTTATTTTCAATTTACTTTGTTTGCAAATTTCATTAATCTTATTTAACAGGTAATTTTGGCCATACCATTATTTTCATTAGATTTTTTTTAATAAAAGTGAATATGTAGTTTATAGAAGGATTTTATGTCGAATGAAAGTTTTCGCCAAAAGGGAGTTAAATTTTTTTTTTCAGAATGTAAACCAGTGTTAAAAAAGATTTTAAGACAGTTATTAAAAAGTATTTATTTTGATACTAATATACCCATTGCTTCACGAATAGACAATCTCTTTTTTTATAATGAAAGGATTAATACTTTTTTTTTCTTCACGCAAAGGTTCTTACTTATGTAATTTTTCTATGTTAATTTCAAGAAAATTACTCAACAATTATATTTAACCTATTAAAACCCATTAACTGCCGAAACTGTAAGTTAGGGGTCTTCACTTTTTGACGTTGCCACCACAAATATTAAAAGATAATCTTCATTTTTTTTTAATCTGCCCGTTATAAAATTTATCATAAAAGGTAAATGGTAAATCAATGATTTAGTCATAAAGGCATCAGCCACTAATAAGTTTAAACAAAATAAGCCACAGACCACTGCTGGTGGTTACATATAAAAAGGGCCAAGAGTAGTTTACAAGAGAATAAGGTATACAATGGGTATGTTTGGGATATAGTTTACAATGCGCGGTTTTGGAGGGAAGTAAATCATCTTTTTTACAAGGGTAGAAAATGCTTTAAAAGGATTTTTCACTTTGTGGCAAAAAATAAAAATTAATAAAAATGAAACAGTGAGACAAACTTAAGCAAGTTTGTAAAAATTTTTAAAAATGGAGCACTGAAAGAAAATAAGAAACTTTGTAGAAATTAATAAAAATGAAATACTGAAACAAAATAAAAGAACTTTGTAGAAATTAATGAAAATACAACATCCATCATATTTTTATGTGTGTCTTCAATAAAAATTTTTGAATGTTCTAGATCTCCGGTATTATTTCGCTGTACTTTTTTCTTCTATTTCTAGAAGACCATTAATTGATACATGAAAAAGTTAGTCATTTTTTAACTCAGGTTATCTGTAAACGTTAACAATGCATAAAACAACCTAGATAAAACGTAGATTTTGCAGACCAGTGAAAATTGAATTGGAATGGTATTGAATCAGTCTCCATAACAGTTTAAACTTGAGCTAGTCTGATATAATGTTACATTACAAATTTTGAATCATTCAAATGTAAAATAGCAGTGCTGGATTAAGGAAATGTAGCTTTTTAAATACATTATATTTATATTTATATATTCATATTTATTTCATTTAATCATATTCATTCATATGCATCAAAAGTCTTTGGTTAATTTCTAATGAAAAAAAAAATGAATAGCACGCCATTTCAGCAGGTTTTTCTGCCAATAATATGAGTGTACGAATACTTTCGCACTATTATTTTGAAAATGTTCTGAAAACCACACAGCCTTTAAAATCTTTTTCTCACCTAATAGGCACATATGTCCCAGTGAAGGAACTTCCAAACGTTTTCGGCATTTTTCTCCCATTTAACAAAGTTTTTTAAGGATTTCATTGTTTTTTTATGTTTTTTTAATCATATTTGTAAATTGCATTTGGCAACATTGTTAGTTTGTAAATGTTGGATGTTTGTTTTCGAGATAAGACGCTACTCTTATAAAATAACTTTTTTGTTAACTTATAAAGTAAGTCAAAATTTATTTTTGTAAAATACACTTACAAGTTTAGTAGACTTATGAGCGCATATAGTAATAATTTGTGGGTTTTTTTTTAAATATTTATAATATCACTTATCATATATCATGTATCATATATCATCATTTATCAAATCAATACTTATTATCAATATTTTGTAAACATTTTTTGGGAGAGATTATACAAAAATCGAGTTGAAAGGGTTAATTACAGGACATATTGAATGAGAAGATGACATTTGTTTTTTCATATTGCCATATGTTTTAAAGTATTTATGAAACTGATCAGGAAAAAAGTGATTTGAAATTTTAGAATTTGAGTTGATTTAATTTTTCAGATTGCAGATTGACCCGGGTTTGAAAATACATTCACTCAAATGAATGTTTTTCCTTCTGTATTTTTAAGCAATTATAAAATGCACAAGTAAGTTCGTAAGAAAGTCTAATAATATTGATCAATTATGATTTTTGACAATTTTCTTAATCGTTGCATATTTGTACATTTCTTAATCGTTGTGATTTTCTTGAAACGTATAAGAATTTTTTTTTAAACTTCTTTCAGTCATGATTTTCTAAATCTTCAAAGAAATCTCATTATTTGATACATTTAAACAAGTAACCTATAGAACGAGCAAAGGAAAAGGAGTGAATGTAATTGTAGTAACCAGTAACACGATTGTAGAACATCGGGTTTTTTATAAACATATTATGGCACTCACAGATAAAATATAGCATTAATCAAAATAAATTTGCTGAAAAGTTAATGAATACGCAGTATGATTTCGAACATCTTTGAAAGTTTTTGCCATATTTTGTCAATTATACCTGAATGCTTTCCAAAGAATTTTCTGATTTCCATTTTTAGTAGATACTGATTAAGTATCTGCAAAGGCGTATGATTTAACCCTAGAACTACCGAAAATTTTACTCAAGTTTTATAAAAATATTACACATCAGAATTCTTATTTAAAACTATTGAACTTATTTACTTAACTCATTATTGTCTGGTTTAGATATTTAGTTTATTTTAAAGAAATTTCTGGTTAGAATAAATATTTCGAATGTACCCATCGGGCCCATTGGACCCGTCTGGTAGACGGAGGGTTAAGTAAGAAAAATAAATTACATATTTTAGATATCTTATTTCATTTTCTCATGCACGTATGTATATTTCTTTAACTGAAGCAGAAATTATAATCTAAAGAATCCTAATTGCTGTTCTATAACATAGAAATTAAAAGGTTTTATTCTATAAAAAATATTTTTTTTAAATATATTTTTGACTTAGTAAAATGTAAATCAAATATTCTTCTGTATTTATCAGTTCGAATAATTTTTCCGTTTAAAATAAAAATTAAATGTGTAGTTTATCTTTATTCTTTTAAATATTTTATTACAATAGAGCCAGACAGTTATTTTATTTGAAATACAAAATCATTTTTATGCAAAAGAAATCTTCATTTAATGTAGATAACTTTACTGATTACGTGATAATTATCAGAAGAAAAAGTTTGCTAAAATTACCGTCATTGTTTCGTATTCAGTTTGATTCATATCATTAGCGATATATTAATATATATGATTAAAAAAATATTAATATACGCTAGAAATGGAAATAATAATATTTTCTACAAATATATAGAAATAATAATAATGTACGCTATAAATGATACTTTAAAATTTGAGTTCAAGCAAAATTTTTCACAAACACATGTGATATATTTATTAACTCTCGTTGTAATCACATAAAATTATTTTGCCCTAAAAATAGGAGCATGTCATTCGCCAATAACATAAATGCAATTCTACGCTGACACTATAGCATATACAGTTTAGACAAATAATTCCATATCGCAGAAGAAAGATTTTAAAATTGAAGTACGTCACTTAAATAAAAGTACAGTACAGAAAAACATTGCGTGGAACCCAAGGTACGTATGTTAAAAGTCTTGGTCAGCGAAGAAAACTTAAGATTTTTCTGAAGCAGTATTTTATAATTTCCCCTGTAAACTATCATAGATAAAAAGAAACAATTAGAGTTAAAGGTAATGGTGTAGTATGAGATCTACGGCATTAGTTTCCTAGATGATACCACGAAAACGCTATTTTTAAAGAAAAATAAATGGACGTTATGTTTTAAGATCCAATGCATGAATATTATTTTTAAGTGTGAAAATGATAAATATAGTGATTGCAGCAATACCGAGTTTCATGTCTTTGTGAAATTCCTCTGCAACGAAGTTGCTGCATCCACTGATTTATTTTCATGAGCACGAAGCGCTCACATATGCGTTCGACATAGTGACTGAAGCATTATCGATTTTCATGTATTTTTTAGATTCATATACAACGAGGTTGCTTCACTCAGTGATTTTCATTTGGGTTTTTATGGGTGAGAAAAGTTCGATATACGATACAGTGATTTCGATATTACCAAATTTTACAACTTTTAACGTACTACGTATTTTAGTATCTAATCAAAAACAACTCGTTGTAAATGATGCCGCCAAGCCACAAACTTAAAACGTCAGTCATAAAAAGAAGTGGTATCACATAAAAAGAAGCGATATAGAAGTGCATACTCCGAGTGCCGTGTAAAAATCTATCACTACTCATAATGTTTCCAAAGGACTCGGAGTGAGGTACAGTATGTGAAAACTGCTTGGCGACCTGCAGGCTTTTATAATGTTTGTTCTTCCTGCACTTACATAAATAGGATTTTTGTTTAACAATTTTCTTCTTGTATTACTTCTCCCATTAAACTGTGAAAATTCGAAGCTTTTGGTGTTTACATGCCGATTCTTATTTAACATCATGGGATCGATTTGTTGATTACCATTATTTGAACGAGAAAGACCATTTTTATGAGGAGGATCTTCTAAGTAAACATTTAATAAACATTTTGAGTTTGTAAAATAATAATAAAAAATAATGATCATATGAATATTACTAACAATGTACCTAATAATAGACGTTAATGAAACTAAGATATATTGCAGTAAAGCCTGCGTAAACGGAATTGCACATGACAGGGGAAAAATTCTGTTCTAGTAAGGCTACTAGCATTATATAATATTGCTTACGTTGGAAACACGACATTTACGTTTAAGAAATAAATCTTTCATAAACAGGATCCACTTTACCAGTCTTCCCTTTAATTTTAATACAGTGTATTATTAAACGTATTTATGTAATTGAAAATTATTTTTAAAATAATGAAAAGTATAATTGTAATAGTAGATGATTACCACAATTACATACCATTTCCTGCTTGTCTTACAAATCTTTCTGATTTATTACAGATCTTCCTCCTACAAATATTTATAAGAGTGATATAATGAGAAAGTAAAATTAATTTTTTCGACTTTCACAATTTTTCGAAATTGGTATAGGTACTCTGCATATATTAAAGATACACCTGCAGGTCGCCAAGCAGCTTTCACATACTGTACCTCACTCCGAGTCCTTTGGAAACATTATGAGTAGTGATAGATTTTTACACGGCACTCGGAGTATGCACTTCAATATCGCTTCTTGTTATGTGATATCACTTCTTTTTATGACTGATGTTTTAAGTTTGTGGCTTGGTGGCATCATTTACGAGTTGTTTTTTATTAGATATCACTTCTTTTTGTAAGGTATTTCATTTGCATTATACATATTCCATTTTAATTCAAAAAAGAAAAGATAAATGAAAGATGATAGAAGTAAAAAAATAATTTAATAGTGAGACTAAAAACTTTGCAAAACTGTAATATATCTAGTAAGACATAATGTTGGACTTTTTAAAAACAATTCAAATACATTTTATCGATTCTTACAAATCTCAGAAGAAATCATTTATTTTTTGGAAATGATAAACTAACCAGCAATATTTTTAGCTGTTGTTCTATAAGGTATAGGGTGATTCATAAATTAACTCGGTAAGGATTTTATTTTAATAACGTTTGAAAAACTGCCATTACATTTTCAAAATTCGCATAATTTTACACAAAATATATAAAAACTTAAAAACAGACTGAATAATGAGCATTTGTTTTATCACCGGGCGGGCTTGAAGTAATTTTTAAATAAAATTAGTTTTTTTTTTAATTGCAGGAAATCCAACGTTCCTCCGATAAGTGCGGCAGAAACTCAGATTATCTGATTAAGCTTTTTTTTTTCTTTTTAAATTTTTTCATAAGCTCTAACACTTGCTGTACTTTCAGAATTTTCAATGCATGTATTTTCTAAATTCCTATTTGAGTTTTACGTGACTAACAGTACATACTAAGTTGTATGCTTTTCAAGTATCAAGTATTTTCTCATATATTTCGGATAATTCATTCGATAAATTATAAATCATTTCAATAAAAGTTCAGAATTCGATATTTCATCGTTATAAAATGATTTTCCCTAATTTCTGTCATATTTGTAAATTTTTAAGTAGCTCTGATATCTGAGTAAAAATTAACTAAAAGCTACTTATGGTATATTGATAACATTCTTTAATTACCAAGTCCAAAATAACAGAATCGATTAGTTTAATAAATCCCCTTATTAATCATTTTAAATGAAAGAAAAGGAAAAATTCCAATAAAACTGCCAAAAATTTATTTGATGTAAGACGATTGTAAAAAAATGAAAAAAATTATGTAATAAAAAACCAGATTCACTGCATGACCTTTGTAAAATGGTTTAAATTGAATAAATTGCAAAGTTTGGAATGTTGAAAAAATATTTGAGTGTATGTGCATTTTAGTATAAAAGAAATACAGAACTGAACACTTTCCCGCTTATTTCAGTATGATAAACAGTGATCATTAAGTTCTGTCGAATTGTTTTCATGACTATAAGTACTCTGTGATTCACTAAAGTCCTTACATTACCTTTCTGAGCCTGTTCTGGAATTTCTCCATAGTCAGTGTTTACCTAGAATCTGTCCATAATGGAGGTCCACTGGCACGTTCCTATAATCCAGTTTCTCCTCGAATATCAGCAGGAAATTTGGTGATGATTATTGTGCGTAGTACCTTCGTCAAAAATCATTCCGATGTCGTGCAAAATAAAAGTTCATTTAATTGTTATCTAAATTTTATGTGCAAAAATACCCATAGTATTGGAATTTTAAAAGGGTGTGGGCTGCAATATAGAAGCATTTTAATAAAGTGGATAACAGAAACATGTTTCATAAAGTAGAAACCTGGATCGCAGAGCCTTTAGATGAACAGATTGAATTCATATTCAACTTTCAAGTAACCTAAAATTTTCTAGAGACTGAAAAGGTACAAATTCATTAAAATACATGTCACTCAGTAAATATCTATCGATTGTAATGTGACCTTTAAACGAACCGTAAATGCTTCAATGCCGCCTTACAATAGAGCGCTTAACTAGGCCGAATACAATAACATCTATCCTATTAAAATCCGTGCGCGTGTCAATCTATGTAACCTCACAAACTCGGAAACCACAGAGCGCAGGGCTGCGAAATTTGGCACACGTGTTGCTTGTAGGGGGCACATGAACGATTGGGGCCAAAAATTCGAAAAATTTTAATAATTTTTTTTTTATGATACGTTTTTGGCGAATTTTAGCCTTTTTTATGTTCAATCCGTAATCGCGCAGCTTCTAACCAGCTTTAAAAGTTACTGCAATTTGAGATATACATGTCGTAGGTTAATTGGAGAATCATGTCTCACTTTCCAATTAGCCTACTATTTTTCAGGTCTATTGCACACAGCCTAGACAGCGGTTAGGCTAATTGACAAGTGACCACTTATTTCCCAATCAGGGTGATTTTTTTAGGCTTATAAACCCATTACCCGAACCGAACCCAAAAAATAAATTACAACAGACTGTACGCCGATCCGAGCAAGTCAAAATAATTTCAGTCTACACCTGTGGTTCCCAACGTGGGGCGTACGCCCCACATGGGGGAAAAGCGACTTTCCAGGGGCGCAATTTCAGATTTCTTATTAAGAAATGTTCTGTTTGTTTTTTTTCTAATGAAGTAGTGTAGTAGTCTAAAAATACAATATAACTTAATAAGAATTAGTTTTCGAAACATCCTCATTTACAAGTTCAAACACCGTCACCGGAATAACTGTGTGATTGTTTTATAAGAACAATGGAACATATTTTGATACCTTTTATATATTATAATAATTATTCTAATTTTTCTGGATTAAATGTTATTTTAGTAAAGCACACATCTTTTTCTTATTAATTATTTTAAAAAAAACTTGTGCATGCATTCATAGCGCAATATGCCCATGTAGGAACTTTTACATGTGAAATTATGTACGGTATATCTAAAATTAACTATTTGGACATGTTTCATCTGAAAAATGTTTTGAATTATCTAAATGAGGTACTACATTTATGAAATTAAAATCACTTGCGCATCACGCAAGTAAATGGGTAGAAAGTAAACTTCATATGGCTCTTCTACAGATCACATACACAATATACAAATATAGTTCATAATATAAATATTTTAAAATTTAAAATTGGAGAAAACATGGTGACCAAATAATAATAATGGGAAAAAGAAAGCCCGCTATCAAAGAAGTATGTTCCGAAAGAAAAATACTTAAAATGGATAAAAGCGCGAATCCGGAAATGTTACTTGTGAGCTATGTTATACATGCAGTCTAGGGTGATAAACAAATATCACTTGTTCTTAATGAGGTACTAAAATCCATTATAAAATGTATCATTTCAATCAGATATAATACAAAATGTGGGAGGGATTTCAAGGAATTTTACGAAGATAAAAATCAATTAAAAATTTGTGGTAAAAAAAAAAAAAAAAAAAAAAAAAATTGTAGATGTAAATGCGAAAATCAATGGCCTCATTTCATTCATAGAGTTATGTTAAAAAAATATTTGTAATAAAAAAATATGATTTTGATAAATTAAAGAATGTGAAATGACTTATCAGAGATAATGTTATTTTCGGATCCTTTTGGAAAATTGAAGTTTATTTTTAGGGTTTCGTTCATCTGACGAAACCCTATTCTGCTCCTATCGCTCCTCTGTCTGTCCGTCTGTCCGTCTGTCTGTCTGTCACAGAGCTCGTTCTCAGAAAGTATACACGTTGGAGACTTGAAATTTTGCATACTTATAGATGAACACCACACATTATACAACAAATCATAAAATTTTGAAAAAGTCGTATATTTAACCCTTTGGGCTCCCACATGTGTATTTTAAACAATTCTTTCTAAGTGAGTCCCTAATTAGGTTGCAGGGGTGAAATTTTGCATAATTATAGCTGAATACCTCACATCAAATGACAAATCATAAAATTTTGAAAAAGTCGTACATTTAACCCTTTGGGCTCCCACATGTGTATTTTAAACAATTCTTTCTAAGTGAGTCCCTAACTAGGTTGGAGGCGTGAAATTTTCCATACTTATTGCTGAACACCATCATGCGACAAATCATAAAAATTTGAAAAAGTCGTACATTTAACCCTTTGGGCTCCCACATGCGTATTTTAAGCAATTCTTTCTAACTGAGCCCCTTATTAAATTGGAGATTGGAAATTTTGCATACTTATAGCAGAACACCTGAAGCCAGGCGACAAATCGTAAAATCTTGAAAAAGTCTTACGTTTAACCCTTTGAGCTACTATATATGTATTTTAAGCAATTCTGTCTAAGAGAGCCCCTAATTAAGTTGGAGATATGAATTTTTGCATACGTATAGCTGAATACCTCAGACCACACGACAAATCATAAAATTTTCAAAAAGTCTTATATTATTTACGCTTCCAGACTCTAACTTGTATGTTTTAAGCAATTTTTTTTAACCTCCGCCCTTTTCACCCCCGGAGCACTTTTCCAACTTTTGCCGACTCCTCTTTGACCATTCTTTCATATTATGCACCATAGCCTTACATATTTTAGTTCCACTTTTTACCACCAGGAGCGCCAACTTATCTCGTATGCTATGGGCCCAATCCCTTCGATTAATATATATACGGATAGTATGTAAAACGGAGTTTCGTTCGGATAGAGGTTTGTTTAGAATAGAGTGCGCCCCTGGTTGCGAAATGTGGAACTAACAGATTTTTCAAAAGGATAAAGTGTTTTGGAAGGAATATTAAACGAAACCCTCGGTGCGATCTATGATCACACTTACCCACTTGTTTATATTATAAGATTTATATGATATAGAAGGGAGAAGGGGACATCATGATTTTAGAGATGCTTAGGTGGGGCGCGGCCAAAAAAGGTTGGGAACCACTGGACGCAACCCGACCCGAACCTGAATGTTCCATTTGAAGAAAATCAGAAATCTGACCCTAACCAAGCCTGAACACAACAAAAATATTCCAAAGAACCATAATCGGATCCGAGCAACACAAAATAATTTCCGTGGACATGTTACCCGACCCGAACCTATAAATTCCCTTTAAAAAAAACCCGATATCTGATCCGAACCAAATCTGAACCCGACAAAAACCCCAAAGAACCATAACCGGATCCCAACAGACAAAATAATTTCCGTGGACATGTTACCTGATCCGAACCGAAAAATTCCATTTGAAAAAAACCCGAAATCTGACCCGAATCAATTCTGAACTCGACAAAAACATTCCATTGAACCGTATCCCGATCCGAGCAAAACAAAATAATTTCCGTGGACACGCAACCCGACCCGAACCTAAAAATGCTCTTTGAAAAAAAAAACGAAATTTCAACCCTACAAAAATATTCCAAAGGTCAATAATCCGATACGAGCAAGACAAATAATTTCCGTTGGCACGCAAACCAATCCGAATCTGAAAATTTCATTTGAAAGAAACCCGAAATTTGAACCCGATAAAAATATTCCAAAGATCCATAACCGGATCCGAGCAAGGCAAATTAGTTTCCGTGATCACGCAACACGACCAGAACCTAAAAATTCTATAAACCTAAAAACCCGAACCAAATCTTAACCCGAGATAAATATCCCAAAGAACTATAATCCGATCCGAGCAAGACAAAATAATTTCCGTCTACAGGCTACCCGATCCGAATTAGAAATTTATATTTTAACTCAATCCGAAACCGATTTATGGTCGGTTTTCGGGTTGACTTCAAATGAATCCGGTTGCGTGTCGACAGAAATAATTTTATCTTGTTCGGATCGGGTTACGGCTCTTTGAAATATTTCTGTCTTTTCCAGATCGGGTTCGGGGTCGAGTTTCAGGTTGACTTCAGATGGAATTTTCAGATTCTGGTCGTATTGAGTGTACACGGAAATTAATTTGCCTTGCTCGGATCGGGTTGCGGCCTGATGTATTTTTTTTCGGGTACAGTTCAAGTAGTACTACTTCAAGTAGAACTTTCAGGTTCGGATCGGGTTGCATGACAACGGAAATAATTTTGTCTTTCTCAGATCCGGTTATGATTCTTCTGAATATTTTTGTCGGATTCAGATTTTGTTCGGTTCGGTTCAGATTTCGTTGCTTTCTAGTGGAATTTTTAGGTTCGAGTCGGGTTGCGTGTCCACGGAAATTATTTTGTCTTGCTCGGATCGGTTTATGGTTCTTTAGAATATTTTTGTCGATTATAATATTTAGTTCGGGTCATATTTCGTGTCTATTTCAAACTAAATTTTTATGTTCGGATCGGGTTGCGTGTCCACAGAAGTTATTTTGTCTTACTCAGATCGGATTATGGTTCTTTCGGATAGTTTATTTGTCGGGTTCAGATTTGGTTCTTGTCAGATTTCGGGTTTTTTTAAATGGTAATTTTTATGCTTGGGTCGTGTTGCGTCCGCGGAAATTATTTTTTCTTGTTCCTATCGGGTTATGTTTTTTGGGGATATTTTTGTCGGATTCAGATTTGGTTCGGGGCCAGATTTCAGATTTTTTCATTGAAATTTTTAGATTCGGTTCGGGTTGCGTGTCCAAGGAAATTATTTTGTATTGCTCGGATCGGGTTATGGTTCTTTTTAATATTTTTATTGGGTTCAGATTTGGTTCGTGTTAGATTTCGTGTTTTTTCTAATGGAATTTTTAGGTTCGGGTCGTATTGGGTCCAAGGAAATTATTTTGTGTTCCTTGGATCGGGTTATGGTTCTTTAGATTATTTTCGTCGGTTATCATATTAGGTTCGGTTCATATTCCGGTTTTTAAAAAAATTAGGTTCGGGTCGAGTTGCCTGTCCACGGAAATGATATTGTCTTGCTCGGATCGGGTAATGGATCTTTCGAATGTTTTTGTCGGGTCTCAGATTTGGTTCGTGTAAGATTTTTTTTTTTTTTTTGGGGGGGGGGGGGGTCTGATGGAATTCTTAGGTTCGGTTCCGGTTGCGTGTTCACGGAAATTATTTTGTCTTACTCGGATCGGCTTAAGGTGCTTTATAATATTTTTGTTGGTTATCATATTTGGTTCGTGTCAGATTTCGGTTTTTTGCTATCAGGTTTTGCTTCGGTCGCGTGTCGACAGAAATTATTTTGCCTTTCTCGGATCGATTTTTCACGAATCCAATACTTTCTTCTTGTAAAGATTGAAGAAAAAAAAATTATTATTCAGGGACTTAAAAGTCAAAAGATTATGAGAATGCCTCACATATTACGTATGCCACGCTGCAATAATAAGAAGCTAGTGGGTATTAAGATAATTATTTTACTAAAATAAAAATTATTATTCCGGGACTTAAAAATCAAAAGATTGTGAGAATGTCTCACATATTACGCACGCCACGCTTCAAAAATAAAGATACTTTAAACTGGTATAAATCAAAAACTAATTAATATTTTTACATGAAACTTTCAAAGGTTTGAACTACTCATAAAAACAATTCTAATGCCGTAAACCGCGTAAAAATCCGATAATTACACATTCGTGTAGCTTAGTCAACAGATTTGTTCAGAACAAGAATTTCAAAAGTGCAAAAAGCAGCATTTTTAAAATCGCATTTACTATTGGCCGAATTCAACTTTATTTTTGTTTTCTGAGTCACGTGGTACATAGAAACAAGAATTTTGTTTCTATCATAAATAGAACCGGAGATATAGAGGGGTCAAAATCCCACTTTGTGGTACCATAGAAACAAGAATTTTGTTTCTATCATAAATAGAACCGGAGATATAGAGCGGCCAAAATCCCGCTTTGGTCAATCCGGAAAATATAAACTTGATAGAGTGCTAAAAAAATTTTGAAATATCGTTTGGCATTAATTGGCGGAAATTCCTTCCATTTACGTTTCATTGAACTGTTGTTTCTTTTGCTTAGCGAGAAACGCTGTCGAGTTTCTAAGATTTTGTTTACTACGTATTTTACTTTTGTATTTTAACGTATGATTAATTTTATGTATTTTTACGCACGTACTTCGGAATTATCATTAAAATTAAAAATATATATAGTGATCAAGCGTACATGAAACCATTTGGTTTGTTACTGTTTTGTTACATTTTATACACATATCCTATTGGGATAAGAATTCATCAAGTGTGCGTGGCCTGTACTGACCATCACACGACCAACTCCGGGCTCTGCGATAGAACCCAACTCAACACGTTGCAGAGGGTGCGGAACGTGTCCAATTTTGAGCAACTCTTATATCATTGTCCCAAAAGTGAAACATCAAAGGATAATTCGACTACCTGAGGACTAGTCAGGATCACCACAAAATGACTCTACTTTTGTACACACATCTTATTAGAATTAGAATTGTGCAAGTGTGCGAGACCAATATTGTCCATCATACGGTGCGCTACCACCGACTGCGGGCGCTGCTATAGAACCCAACTCAACATATTGGACAGAGGCCGAAACAGGTCCAATTTTGGGTAACCATCACATCATCGACGCCAAACGTGAAACCTCACAGGAGAATTCCACTACCTGACGACTAGTGAGGATCACCACAAAATTACTCTACCACCAACTGGAAATGAGGATACCCTATGTACAAGCTACTTCTTATAATATATATTATTAAACTACTCATACGAAACGCAAGGTAAAATGCGCAGAAAATAAACACGATTAATAAAAAACAACAAAGCAAGATCTAACTTTTTGGCAGAACTTTTTGCTATTTAATAATTATTTAAAGCGGTAAATCTCTTTCTAAACCGATACTGAGTTAAATATGTTTATCTGTCTCTGCGATCACGCAATATCATATTTTAATGTAATAGCATTTATCTGTTTAAAAACACCCCCATTCAAAGACTTCGCTAATGCAAGACACATTGTTCAAATGAGATGAAGCTGATTCTAAAGGAGTTAGTAATCGTGGTATGATAAACTTCCTTTGAATGAGAAGAAAATAATTATTCTTTTCTGATGTATCCAAATTTTTAAATCAGAACGTAAATTAAAAAATAGTGCTTTTTCCATGATGTCTTGAAAATTCCCTGCCAATTGAAGATTAGTTTGATTCTCTTCATTTTCCAACACCAAATAAAATATTTAGCATTTTTTTATTGTAAAAAACAGTAAAAAAAAATGTCTTAAAAACAGAAAATTAGAGAAAAGTTACTCTTAGAAAATGGAAGTATTTCGATCCAATAGAATAAACAAGAAAAATAGAATCTGAAATCTGAGGGATCTTGAAGTCATAAGATTGCACTATCAAATGTTGATGTATAAAAGACTAGCAAACCCCGCCGCTTTACCCGCGTAACAGTGGAACTATGCTAAGTGATATTCATATGTCTGACTTTTATTTAAAAAAATTATACTTTTAGGAGTAGTTCAAAAATTACTATTTAAAACACAGTTTAGCTAAACCTCATTATTACACTGCATTAGGCAGAAATCAGACTTAAATTAATAAAAAGAACTAGAACTAAATAAATGATAATTTATAAATTATTTTGAAGCTTTTATGCTCATTTCATACTCTCATTTCAGTATTCATTTAAAGTTTTGAATAAACCGTTCTTAGTACGCATTTACATCTAAAAAAGTAACCATCATCTCAAATTCCAACCTTCTTGTCTATCGGTCTATCGCCTCTCTGGTGGAAGTGGCACTAACATAAAATGCCTATGTTGAAACACAAACTGTCATCATTAATTTGGCAACATTAATTTTGAAATCGGTTTGGTATTTCCTAATATTCCATAGAAATGGTAATTCAGAAAGTTTTAAAGGCTTTTTTTAGAACACTTGTTGTTTGTCCTACCAACCCGATGTGATAGTGGCACCGGCATAAAATATAACCTCTGTGGAATCAGAGACTGTCACCATTGATTCGCAACCATTACTTTTGTAATCGGTTTAATATTTCCTGAAATTGCATAGAGATCGTAATTTAGGACTTTTTTAGTACGCATTATCACGCTTCACCTCCTTTAAATTTCGAATTTATTTTCGACAGTTCTTAGAGGGCTTTATATGTTTTAACAACCATGTCATATTTAAAGTTTTTGGCCTCTTCATTATCACAGAAATTGCAATTTAGAACGTTTTTTGCTCCTGCAAATTCCAGGTGGTAGTGACAACAACATGCAATAGAGCCTATGTTGAAGCAAAGGCTGTCAAGATCAATTTTCAACCACTACTTTAGAAATCGGTTTGCTACTTTCTGAGTTTGCGTAGAAATCGCCAGTTAGAACGTTTTTAGAACGCTTTTCGCGCATTATCACTCTTCGTAAATTTCGATTTATTAAGAAATGTTCTTAAAGATCATTTGTGTCTTATAATAGTCCAGGCAATAGAGACCGTATAGAGGTTCTACCTAGCAAAATTCATGGTAGTTCTGGAAAAAGGCTTACTATATGCTTTTAGAATCGATGAATCCGAATTTTTATCCCACCAAAATTTCCCCCGGCAACCTCCCCCCCCCTCCCCCCAAAATTTTCGTAAAATGCCCTCCAAAAAAGGTTTTATTAAAAAAAATCATTTTTTTTTTTTTTTTAGGGAAAAAGTATGTAGAAATGCAGACAGTAGGCAAAATTTGAAACAAATAAGATATGTGACATTATGACGTAGGATGAATGGGGAGACGGGTACCTGCCTCGGAACATGTGCCGCGGTGCTGCGTGGACTAAGTTAGGCAATTCCGCTTAACCACTCACATCGTTTACGTTCGCTCTCTCGTCTCCCCTCCGAACTTTCCCTATAAGGTTTAATTTAAGTTTTTTGGGTCGATGAATCGAATTTTTAACTTCCCACCAAAATTCTTCGCAACCCCCCCCCCCAAAAAAAATAGTTGTTTTTAAATTAAATTTTGTATTGTTTAATGGGAAAAATATCAAGAAATTCAGAATGTAGACAAAATTTGCAACAAATAAGATAAATGACATTATGATGTAGGATGAACGGGGAGGGTGAGGGCTGCCTCGGAACATGCACTGCGGAACTGCGTGGACTAAGTTATGCAAGTCCAGGCAATAGGGGATTTTCCTTGGCAAAATTAATGCTAGTTCTGGATTTCTACGCACTTTATGTTTTTTGGGTCACTGAATCCGAATTTGTAACTTCCCACCAAAATTCCTCCTGCAACCCCCAAAATTTTGATAAACCCGCCCAAAAAATTGATAGTTTGAAAATTTTTGGTTTTTGAGAACAGCGCCTGTGGAATGTTCCGAGGCAACCCCACCCCCCTCTCCTCGTTTATCCTACGTCATAATGCCATATATCCAATTTGTTGTAAATTTTGTCTACTTTCTCCTAAAACAATAAAAAATTTAATTTGAAAAACACTATTTGGGGGGTGAGGGGGGGGGGGATTTTGTTGGGAAGTTAAAAATTCGGATTCAGCGACCCATAAAACTTAAAGTAAACCTCCCAGCAAAAAAGGAAACAGTGGGCCATCAGCTGGAAAAAAGATGCAGCCAGCAGTGCTATCAGCGGTAAAGTGCAAGGGTGCCATTACTTAAGCCTGTCGAAAAGTGTCCAAGCCGAATGCAGCTGGCCCATCAGTGATGGCCAAAAGCAGGCCAGCATTGGTATGCCATCACATTACTTCAATCGGGCACTTTTCCTGCAGTGCTAGCACCTATCCCACTGCTATTCCTTTGCTGGCCCAGAACTTTCCCTTACAAAAATTTCTTATAGAATTCTATAAAAAAACAAAGTATTATATAATTATGGCTGTTTTTTCTATAAGCTAGTTTGACCAAGAGCTATAGAAACACCTGTAGAAGTGTCTGTAATAGAAATGTCTATAGAAATATTTGAACTGCATGTGGTCACCCTCCCAAGTACTGCCCGCGCTCGATGCTGCTTGGTTTTCGTCATCGGACACGAACAAGTGCTTTCAGCGTACGCTACGATTGCTCGTAGTTTTCAATCCTCTTATTACACTATTTCAAGTTTGTTTCTTTTGTGATTTACGTTCCCAATCATTAAACTGGTATAGAAATTATTCTATTGTATAGAAATTATTCTATTGTATAGAAATCCTATGTATATTATACGCTTTTTCTAATTATTGATTCTGAACTGCGTAAATTGTGAAAACCGAAATCGTTTGTAACCTATTAAAACCAGATTTAAGGAGAAAAAAAAGTACGTTGAGTTAAAGAATTTATTTATTTATTCATTTACTTATTTATTTTGTTGGTGGCAGTGGTGCTATATTTTTTACAGTTTCAAAAAAAAATTAGTTTCACAGCTTAAATTGTGTTAAGATATTCATTTCAGATTTGTGTTCAAATACTCAATGTCTTCGATATTCGCAGCGCCACCTAGATTAAGGGTTCCCAGCAATAATACTGCAAAAGTTCGTGCACTTCCATGTAGTGGTGGGCCAGCGCATGAGATAAAATGGATGCCCACCAGAATTTTATCTGAGGATTTCCAACAGCAAAGTTGACTGAAGCTGTCCAGCAGTGGTCATGCAGTAGTAGACCATCAGCCAGCACTTCTCCATCATTGCCAGCACCTATCTTGCTGCTGGCCAGCAATTTCCTCTTTGCTGGGCTTATAGGGAATGTTCGGAGTGCAGACAGGAGAGCGAATATAAACGATGTGTGTGGTTAAGTGGAATTGTGCAACTTATTCCACGCAGCACTGCGGCGCATGTTCGGAGGCAGATCCCCCCCTCCCCATTCATCCTACGTCATAATTTCATGTATCTTATGTGTTGCAAATTTTGTGTACTGTCTTAATTTCTAAATACTTTTTCCCCAAATAAAAAAAAAATGATTTTTTTAATAAAAAACTTTTTTGGGGGAATTTTACTAAAATATGGGGGGTTACCGGGGAAATTTTGGTTGGAAGTTACAAATTCGGATTCAGCGACCTAAAAAACATAAAGTAAGTCGATTTCCAGAACTACCATTAATTTTGCATGGTAAAATCCCCTATTGCCTGGACTATAACTACCATTCCAAATTTCATGTTGCCTTGCCCTTCAGTAGCACAAAAATCGCATTTTTAGAACGTATTTTGCTTCTGCACCGCCTTTAGGTTACTGGCACCGACATAAAATGTAGCCTATATTGGAGCAAGGTCTGCCACCATCATTTTGACACCATTATTTTTTAAATCGGTTCGTTACTTCCTGAGATTGCGTAGAAATCGCCATTTACAACGATTTTTAGAACGCTTTTTGCGCATTTTCACCCTTTAAATTTCGAATGTTTTAAGAAATATTCTTAGAGGTCATTTATATCTTATAAGTAACTGCCATTCCAAATTTCATGTTTCTAGGCCCTTCAATAACACAAAAATCGCACTTTTGGCACGTTTTTTGCTCCTACCCCTATGGGTTAGTGGAACGGACATAAGATATGGCCTATATTCTAAGTGGGACAAACACAATTATTTTGATACCAATACTTTTGAAATCGGTTCGGTAGCTCCAGAGATTACCTCGAATAAGCACACAAACAGGGCCTGATTAATGCACGGGCCTTCGGGGCCTCAGCCCTGGGCCCACCAATTTCAGGGGCCCACAAATTTGTGTGTATTTTCCCACAATTTAAGTTTTTCCACTGTTTGCATTTTATATTTTGGTCCCTGACGTAAAAACAAAGTGTTACTGTAATAAAAAACCTTCATATTTAATTTATCTGTAAAAGTCCTTTTCAATTTGAGAGTACCTATAATTTTCAAAACTTGCCGTATCCAGAAAATCAAATTTGGGGAAAATGCCCAAAACTGCATACTTTGTCTATCGGTTTCAATATAAACGAAGATTTTACAATGTCAGAATTATAGTTTAAAATGATTACTAGACTGTTAGGAAAAACACAATTTTTATGATTTTGGATAAGGCGAGTTTTGAAAAAGACGTCCTCATTTATTCTGCAACATAAACTGTGGGTCATAGATGTTTGTGAATTATATAAATGCTTATTTGAGAAAGTGGACGGTAATTCATTTTCTTGATTATTCTTGTAAGTTAATTTTTTTTTTGTAAACTTGAAACTTTCACCCAAACAACTTTGTCAACTCATCAAATAAACCCCCTTTTTCTTTCTGAAAGTGTCGCCGGGAATGGGGAGGTAGGGAGGGGGGGCAACTTTTTAACAGGCCTTGGGACCAACTTGAGCTTGATCGGGCTCTGCACACAAATAAACTATTTTTGCGGAAATACACAAAATTTCAACTCCAAGGTTCGACAAAAGGGAGAAACTTTATCAAATACAATACGAAGGTCAGGACACTCATTACATAATTCTCTTTACATTTTTATTTAAAAAATTATTTTTTACTGTTTTATTGAAATATGTTTCTATATATATTATACGTTTTAACCTTTATAATGTCTCAAAAAAATATCTATATTACATACTTTTTTCAAAAAATTTTAATTAGATAAAAAGTCTTTTATTTACCCAATGTACTTAACTAAAGTATTTCAAAACTTCTGGTACTATAATCATTTGTAAAACACCTACTATATCAAACACAAATAGTTGTAAACTTATATCATTTATTTCAGTAAATTCGCAAAATTTTTTCCCTCTTTCTTTTCTGAAATAAGCTAAACATGATAATAGCAAGATTATTTTTATGAGAAACAAAAAGAATGTTCACTTTTTGGAAATCTTTATAAATGATTTTGAAAGAAAGGAACATTACAACATAATTCATTAACTTAAGAAGGTGAAAGAAGTATTTGTTTGCTCCTGGGATCAATATTTTCATCACTCACTTTTACAAATCCGGCCTTTTAGAAAAGGATTTTGCATTTGCATTTCAATATGAAATAAATTTATTTCGGCTCCAAAATTTTTGCTGCATTGAATTTATTTATTTATTTGTTTTTTGCCTTAGGATAAAAGATTTAAATTTTACAATTACTGTGTCATATTTTAAAGCTTTGAAATAACTTCAGTTCACTTTGAGGCTTGTAAAAATTTTTAAACTAAATAATTTTGTTTCTATGCATTGAATTTATTGATTTATTATTTTTTGCCTTAGAATGAAAAATTGAGAATTTTACCAATTTCTGCTTTATATTTCAGAGCTTTACTTGAAATAACTTGAGTTCAATTTGAGAACTTATAAACTAAATATTGTTTCTATTCATTAAATTTATTTATTTTTATATTATTTATTTACTTATCTTTGTACTACTTATTATTAAAGTTACACATAAATTAAGACAGCCATTAAGCACAATTAATTCAATAAATCCAATTGTAGTGAAAAATTTTCCCCTCCAGTTGGGTATATTGTACTAATTGTGTTTAATGTCTGTCTTAATTTATGTGTAACTTTAATAATAAAAAAATGGAATTCAGACGTTAATTTATGTGCTTTCATATGTTTTTACAACATCATGCTACATTTATTGCAAGGGAGCATAACTATATTTAATCATATAGTTTATTTACATAATATACAAGAGCGCAGAATGCAGCCGCTTATTCTAAAACCATTTCTTACACTGAATATAATTCAATCGTCTCGCATGCATGAATTCACAATCTGACCTGCTCTTTGTAGTGGCGCCATCTCTGATCACAAATTACCACTATCTATTGGGATATAATACTCTTCCCCTCATAGTTGAAACGAACTACAGGTAATCTTGCTCTCTGACTTCTTCGAACTCGAGTACTTTAATTTGAGTCAACATCATTATTTTAAGTCGAAGTGTCCTTCACAGATTTATCTGTTGTATCATCATTTTTATGATTCACAACTATACCTGTTACAATATCATGCGAAAACTGAGATTGGTTAGGTTCTATAGTATTCTCATGAATAAATTGTTCTTTAATATTTTCATTGATCCCAGAAAACCGGTTTCTATTAACACTTTTCATACTTATCATAATTACTATAATGTTTATCAGTCTTGCCCATCTCTTCAACTTTGTCTGACATTTCATAACTTACCTCTCTGTTATCTCCCTCATAGCATGCATGGTCACAGTGACGTCATTGTGACGTCACTGTAAGTCACTGTGGTCACGTCACATCTGTGACCAAAATGCCACCACTCAGTGATGTCACACTGTGACTGAGATGTGAACTTCTTAGAAAACTTTAAAAAATTACAAAAATTATTAAAAACATGTTATTTACTGTAAAATATATTTTTCTGCCGGATTAACAAATTTTTTAAACCGTGGTCCAACTTGCATCTGTGCCTCTAACAAAAACTTTTTATTTTCATATAACATAAAATGTAATTAATTCATCAGCAACACAAAACGATTTCCTAATTATGAGAATTTCATATTATTAAAAAAATGTTTTAGGTAAGCAGACCTCGACTTATCTTTTATAAAGATTTTTGTAAATGATCATCTGTTATACTAGAAGTTTCTCAAAGAGTAGTCGAAACATTTCTGTCGTTTCAAACTAAAAACTTTCTATTACAGTTAAGGCTGCAATGAGCTGCTTTTAATGAGCACGCAGAAAGCGTCTTCAAAGTTCAGTCATTTATGCATTTCTTGCTTTATAATTTGCATTCAAGTCATTTTTTTTCCTCTTAGTGTTTCACTATTTTAAGTATTTTTTTTTTTTTATTCTACTTCTTTCAAACGTTTGAAATAGAATTGACATTTTCCGAATATAAAATTAATGTACAAAATTGAGGCAAAGCCCACGACATAATTAATTATTCATGTTTTATTTTTTGTTTTCAAAATATATCTTTAAAAATTATTTTACAAGTTTTATTCTACAGAAAATTAATATTAAGAGAATGACAGATTGACAAAGAAAAACTCATCTCTTCTCGATAATCTTGTTGTATTTTTTAAGAAGATATTTTGTATATATTACCTGTGATACAAATTTTACTTTTAAAAAAAAGGAGGGAGTCATCATTATTACCATTAAATTAATTTGTATACATTTTGAAAATTTAAGCAATGTTTTATATAGTAAACTCTAATTATGGATAATATTATTATTATAATTTACGTAAATGAAACTTTACAATTCAATAAAACTGATAAAAATAAAAGATGAAATACAATAAAACATTTTCAAACAGGAAATTGAATTAGAGACAATTTGACAAAATTATTACGCATTTAATTTCCTTCCGAAACTGTGGTATAGAAAAACAAATAAAACCAAAAAACATCTGCTTCGAACTTCGAAACTTACAAATCGTCTGCATCTGCACTATTTCAGTTGTTACCACTCGACCGCAGAATAACGGATAAAAGTAACAGTGAAACTTTTTAGAATAAACGCGGGACACTGGACAGTTCTGTGGACACTGTGGACACTGAAGTTCTGTGGACACTGGACAGCATAGATGTGTTAACACGGATTTAAAAACTGAAACAAGAACGTTCTCAGGATCCAAGTTAGTTCAGCTAACAAAATATAAACCCGAGAAAATTACGGTAGCTTTGACTTGTTGAAGATGATTCAAGTCATTGCTATCGTACTTATAATCGGATTTAATTGGTTCCCCAAAATCAAAGTATCACATACAACGTCAATGAAATTAGGTATGTAAAAATATTATTTTCCCTGTTTGCTTTTTTTTTTTATTTTATTACAACAATTTTAGTTAGTTTCTCATTAACATGCTGTAGAACATAAATATTTCATTACATTTATTTTTTATTTTGCTGAAATATCTAAAATATTATTTTCCTTGTTTGCTTTTTTTTTTTTTTTTTTTTTTTTTTTTTATTATTACAATGATTTCAGTTATCTTCTAATAAACATGTTATAGAACACAAATATTTCATTACATTTATTTTTTATTTTGTTAAAATATCTAACTTCCTTTTCAACAGCTTTGATCAGATTATTAAAATTAGTGATTTAAATTGCATTTTAATCTGGTTTATTTTCTTATTTAAATATTGGGTTAAAACCACATGGTGGCATAAATATAAAAGTATATGGACAAGTATTATCATCAATCATTAACATAATTAATAGACATTTAAAGATAATTAAATTATTTAAAATTTTTGTATGTTATTAACGTTTACCATAGCAAGACCCCTATTTGTAATGAAGTTTGTAGCATGTTATTTCATTTACAGGGACAGTCAATTGTATTCCATTACATTACGACTTGTGGGAAAAAAAATCGTTTCAAATGATTTTTAATGATTTTACACGCTTTCAAACAGAATAAAATTGATATGCATTTATGAAGCGCACTAAAATGTGCATTCCATAGAATATGCGATGCAAAGAATAGTTGTTGTTCATTTACAGGGCTAAAAAAGGAATTCCAATACATAATGATATAGGGGTGGAGGGAATTGTTTGCGGCGTACTTTATTTATGTTAATCTATTTGATATGTAATGAAATTGATATACGTCGGTGAGGTTTACATACTATGAATTATTTCATGTATAATACGAAGTGTATATAGCATTTACAGGGACACACAAAATATTTCAGATACTATATTGTATCCGAAGTACTGTTCATTAGCGATGATTGCTGGAAATACATTTTTAATTATGATATACACTTTTATGATTCACTACATTTATGCATAGTATATGGTGTATATATATATGCTATAATTCATATACAGGAATATACAAAAGTATTCGAAAGGGTTACTGGGTATTGCTTAAAGGAGGTTTTTAAATAAGTTATGCATTTTAACGCTGCACTGTATTTAATTTACTAAGAAATGTTTGTAGTATATAGATAAAATGATATAAAGGGTCACGCAAAGAATTGGATACGTTGCCATCTATGAATTATAATTTCTGGAAATGTAATTTCAGCAGTTTTAAGAGTGTTTTAGCTTGAATAAAATTTTAACTAAATAGTGGCGTGTAATAAAGGTTCTAGGTAAACTACAGGGTTGTACAAAATTATTTAAGTATGTTTCCATATATTAGTATAAATTGCTGAAAGAGAATTTCAACCTGTTATGCGTTTCCTTGATAAACTAAATTTTTCCATTATATAGTATATATATATCAATCTACAGATCAAATACAGGACTGTTTAAAAGAATTAGAAAACATATTTGGCTGTGGATGGTAGGGTGTCAACGATTTTAATCGGTTGATTTAAATCAGCGATTAAATCATGATTTTAATCAACAGATTTTTAAAAAAAAATCATTGATTAAAATCAAAAATTTTCTAAATGTTTAAAATGTCAAAAAAGTATTAAAATCTAACATGAACATAATTTGAAAGTTTCTACAGGTATTTTGACTTATTAATAAACAAAAAAAAGAGCTTTAAATAATTGTTTCTAAGCTTAATTCATTAGTATTGTAAAAAAATTAAAAGCATTGTTTTTAAGTTTTTATCCAAATTAAAACAGTTTCATTTAAAAATGATATTTAAATCTAACATAATTTGCAATGTCATAATTTCCTTTAGGTAATCAATTTATGCATTATTTTATATAAAATACGCATAGCAAGTATAATTACATTTCTACAAGTAAAATAATAAATAGTAATTAATAGCAATCTCAAGTTAAAGAAGAATGAAAGAATGACATCTGCTCAGCAGCTAAATTGTAAATGAATGCATAAGAGAAAAAGAAATAATTGGTATAAAAATGCTAAGCACAGCAAGAGATTCTTTGGTATAGGTTGAATAAATGTTTATTATTATTATTATTATTATTATTATTATTTTTTTTTTTTTTTTTTGTAACTCATATATATTAAAAAATTGAACCATTGAAAGCTAATAGAGGTAATAATGCTGTTACTTAAATATTTTGAGGATTTCAGATATTAGTGGCTAACTTATATTTATTCTATATGAATGGGTTTAACTCATTTTCATTTTTTTCTTTTTGGTTAGCATACACGTACATGTGTGTAAGTATAGATTTTGGTGGTTTACAGAAATTTTCCTAAGTACAAATGCAAAATGAGTTGCAAATAATATTTGTTAGTTTTGTTATTTGTGCTACTAACTAATGAATTTTACTTATTTGCAGTTTTTATTAATTCTGTAATTACTTATACAGCTTCTTCTAGGCCATTTTGTTTAATGGTGCCACACCATGCCCCTTTTGAAATTGGCAAAATGCACCCTGCCTTAAAAAAAGAAAAAAAAAAGTTGAAATTTACCTGTAGTTGTAGCCAGAAATTTCTTGTAAAAAACTTCCCCATTCAACAGTATTCTAAATTCATGTGGAAAAAATCTTGCAAAAATATAGAACTTTATTTCTTTAGAAAAAACAGGATATTATTAAAATATGTTATTTAATTGTATTTTTCAATTTGTTATTCATAAAATTATTAAAAATTAAGGACACTTTACTTATAATGCTAAAAAATATTCTTTTTTTTTTCTTACATCATTACTAAACACATTACTATTTCCTCATGAAATAGTGCCCGTTTTTTGAACTAGCATCCTGTCCCTTTTTCTTTCTAAAATGAATTATTATCATTTTAATAATTAAGGCTTAAAAATGTATAATATGTTCCTAATTAGAGAGTTGATTGTTTAATAATTAATTTGAAGTAATGTTAGCTATTTAGTATAAAATGCAGTTAATAATTTTCATAAATGTTAAGTATCTCTAGTATTTATAAAGTTTTACATAATTATTACAATATTAATGTATATAACATTATTGTATAATACTACCTAATGAAACTACTAATTTGTAGTTTTTATTTCTGTAATTACAAACTAACAATTATAATTTTATCAATTAAAGTGTAAAAACATAGATTATGTTAGCAATTAGTGGTGTAATTGTTTTGGAAACCTAAAACTCATGATAGCTATTCAGTATTTGAACGCTGGGGAAAAAATCATACAAATCTGATTTAAATAAAAAAAAAATCTGATTTAAATAAAAAAAAACGATTTTTTTTATTTTTTTTTAATTATGATTTTTTTACACCTTAGTGGATGGTAACTGCGTAAATCAGTTTTTAAATGTTTTACGCGTTTTCATGTTTACTTAGTTATCTTATTTAAGTTATTTCCCCCGATGTCTTGATAAAACATTTAGGAAGAGTTGGAAAGTGTTTTATAATCTATGCCTAACGCATGATATATCTTACTTGTTGTTTCTATTTCCCAGATCAGTCTTTTCATATAAAACATACCAAATCTAATTAGCTCATATTCACAAAATACAATATATACGGGAATAAAAAATTTAAATAAATAGGGCTTATCATGTAGTTCTATAAGTAACAGTTGTATTAATGTCCGTTAGACTCCATGTTCGTATTTAAAAAAGCAATGACAAATCATAACACATTAAAAAGCTTACACATTCTTAATATTAAGCTTGAATTCAAGATCAAGCTAACTTAATAAAAAAAGATGTCAGTTAATAAGCATTGTTTTTTAAATGGAAAATTAAAAATATTTTAGAAGAATAGGACTCCAAAATAGCGATATCTTGCTAAAAAGTACGGTAAAAAGATAAAATTTTATATTTCAAACAAAACTTTACTTTAAAATTATCGTAGTTTTTATGACAAGAATCATCACAGTATTAATACTTGGACATTTTTCCAGAGAGAAACATTCGCCTTGCATACAATATTTCAAATGAAAATCAAATTTCAAATAAATTGCTTAAAAGGCGCAAAGGCCAACATAGTGAAAAATATCCACGCCGGGTCTCGATCCCGGGTCATCAGTATAGCGCACTGACATTCTACCGACTAAACCACATGGAACGATACCCAGCCTGGAAATTTTCTCCTTATTACATGTTGGCAAGGCTACAAACGCCGCACAAGATGGAATATTTATCGTGAGCCACCGTCATGGGGCAAACACGAAACTTAATTAAACCAGCATCGATTAAATCTATATTAACACTTGGAAATTTTTCCAGAGAGAAACATTCGCCTTGCATACAGTATTTCAAATGAAAATCAAATTTCAAATTAAAATTGCCTTTTAAGCTATTAATTTGAAATTTGATTTTCATTTGAAATATTGTATGCAAGGCGAATGGTTCTCTCTGAAAACATTTCCAAGTATTAATATAGTTTCAATCGATGCTGGATTTAAGTTTCGTGCTTGCGCCATGTCGGTGGCTGACGATAAATATTGCATCTTGTGCTGCGTTTGTAGCCTTGCCAACATCTAATAGTGAGAAATTTTCCAGGCTGGGTATCGTTCCATGTGGTTTAGTCGGTAGAACGTAAGTGCGCTATACTGATGGCCCGGGTTCGAGTTCCAGCATGGAATCTTTTTTACTAGTTCGCCTTTGCGCCTTTTAAGCAATTAATTTGAAATTTGATTTTCATTTGAAATCATCACAGAGTTTATGACAAGTTCATCACAAATGACAAATATTTCACAAATTGGTCATATTGTGACTTCAAAACATTGTCACTTTCGTCACAGGTTCGTCACAAAGTTAATGCCAAAATAGTCACAAATGACACACTTTTCACAAATTAGTCACACCGTGACTTCACAGAGTGGTCACAATGTGACGTCACAAACGACCTCTAAAACGGCCATAACGACCTCACATTCTAGTCACTGTGACGTCACATCCACGTCACGTGACGTCACATCGACGGTCACAAAATCACAGTGTGACTTCACAACGACGTCGCCGTGACGTCACCATGCCTTACGGGCTGTCAACGGATTAACATGACACTTATGCATTATTTCACCACATCTGTTTAATAAAAACCATCTACTGCCCAATAATTTTATGATTTTTCCCTTTAACCATTTATCCCTTTTTTCCAAAGATTTTAACAAAAACTAATTCATGAAGATTATATTTTTGCAGCGGTTGATATATTTTAGGTTTTGATGTTTATACAAAGTGAAGGGCTGTTCGAATTGGCCTTCCAAACATGAATTATGCGGGAGTTTTACTAGCCACCGAACGAGGGGCTGAATGATTTTCTAACAAAAGTTGTGAAATTGACAATGTTATGTCATTTTTATCTAGCTTTTAAAGACAATTTTTCACAGTTTGCAAGTACCTTTCTGCTTGTCCGTTCGATAATGGATGATATTTTGGAATAGGTGTATGTTTAATTCCACTAGATGTAAGAAATTCCCAAATTCATCACTTTTGAAAGCGGGTCCATTATCACTGTCTAATTCTGGGTAATCTAAATGTAGCAGAAATTATCCTTAATACTCTAATAGTTGATGTACTATCAGTCCTGAGTACTGCCTGCTCTTCTAAACATTTAGTATAAGAACCGACTACTATTAAAGAAAATTACCTTCAAAAGAACCGGTATAATTTATATCAGCGGTTCCCAATGTGGGGTACGCGTATCCCTGGAGGTACGTGGCGGACCTGCTAAGGGTACGTGAAAATAATATCAGTAATGGCGGAAATCACAAAAATGATTTAACTAAAAAGACATAAAGAATATTGATAGTTTTAGAGGACAAAGTAAGTCTCATGTGTGAATCCAATATGTTACACTTAAAATGAGGGAAAAGGCCCACTATACCTAATAATTTCTTTTTGCACCACTTTTTTTTTATTCTTCCGTGTTTAGTAATAATTACGGAACGGCTAAATTACGCCAGATCCTTAATTACACCTTCAGATTCTCATGTTTTTTCTTCAAACGTGTTGATCAATAATCACCGTATGGTTGATAAATTTATTTTAATCCTGCATTGATTTTTCTTAATGTTTGACATATTATAAAAAACGATATTAAGTTTAAAATGCAAGGAAATGTCAATGTAATTTGTATAGATTTATTATATGGTTATGATAAGATTAATTATTTTTTAAAAGTATGCTGAGTGGAGGGGGAAGAGTGGCGTGTTTATGAGAAATAAGGTACACCGAAATGAAAAGCCTATAAAAGGGGTACGTGAAGAAAACAATGTTGGGAAGCGCTGATCTATATGAATCCTTTCCGAAAGTATTTCTGATTCCCATTTTAACGGTTTCATTTTAGGATTATCCCTAGCAACGATTTGACATCTATTACAAGAATTTGCCATTTCTTCATCTTCTTTAACCATATTTGGCTACCTCGAGTATTAGCTTACATGCTAGATATACCCTGATGAACTGAATACAGTAATTTAAACATATATTCGCGATCTTCATCTGGTATAACTATTCTATACTCCTATAATACGATGCATAATACTATACATACAAAAGTTTAAAACAGCAATTACCGCTCATAGACACTACTATAACCGAATTCATTTCTGTGTCCCTTTAAATGGACGGTGAAGGTGATGCACGCAGTACTTTTCCGTAAGAAACTTATACCGCACCTCAGTAATGTCTATAAATTTTATTATATTTGGAATAGTGTAACAACATTGAAATATACTGCAAACTATTTTTCCTTGTAGACCTTTATGTAGCAGAAATCATTTGTCTGATACTGGAAATGAAATTGAACCATCTATTCCAGAGGAAGCATGGTATAGTACACTGCATAAAAGTATATCAATTTCATCATGATTGAAAGAGTGTAGCATCGTCAAAATGCACTTAAAACAATTTTTTCTCATTGATCATAATGCAACGGAACAATTTTGTCTGTCTTTGTAAATAAACTATAAATGCTGCACACTTCATTTTCGATAGTAATTGCATTAGAGTCATTAACATATCAGTCATTAATATATCAAAATTTCGGAGCAATCCGAGTTTTCTTACAAGAGTTAACGTACGGACAGACAATGCACTTAAAACGATTTTTTCTCATTGATCGTAATGCAACGAAACAATTTTGACTGTCTTTGTAAATAAACTATAAATACTGCACACTTCATTTTCAATAGTAATTATCTTAGAATCATTAACATATCAGTCGTTAACATATCAAAATTTCGGAGCAAACCGAGTTTTCTTACAAGAGTTAAGGCACGGACAGACAATGCACTTAAAACGATTTTTTCTCATTGATTGTACTGCAACGGAACAATTTTGACTGTCTTTGTAAATAAACTATAAATGCTGCACACTTCATTTTCAATAGTAATTGTATTAGAATCATTAACATATCAGTCATTAACAAATCAAAATTTCGGAGCAATCCGAGTTTTCTTACAAGAGTTAAGGTATAGACAGACAATGCACTTAAAACGATTTTTTCTCATTGATCGTAATGCAACGGAACAATTTTGACTATCTTTGTAAATAAACTATAAATGCTGCACACTTCATTTTCAATAGTAATTGTATTAGAATCATTAACATATCAGTCATTAATAAATCAAAATTTCGGAGCAATCCGAGTTTTCTTACAAGAGTTAAGGCACGGGCAGACAATTCGAAGTGATAAACACTTTTCAACTGTGTTGGAAAATGTTAAAAATGCTGTCACATGACTTTAAAAGGGGCTGCATTATTAAGAAATCTTGTGGTAAAATGCAGCTTGTAAGCAAAAATGAACAAATTTGTGCGGTGATATATAAAAAAAATGAGTCAGTAATCAACTTTAAAAAAAAAATCTGAAAAAGGCAGAAGTTCATTCCGGTTTAGACATTTTTTCTACTCACCCTCCTATAAAGGGGAACAGACCAGTTACTGAAGAACAGGAGATATGCCCGGTGTATAAACTTTGAAATTTTGCAGAATAATTATAAGGAAGTAAATACACTTCGCCAGTTTTTTTATTCTATATTCCATTTTTCTTAAATCCGATTAAAAACCTGCACGTTTTTATTGTGTTTTTTTAATATTTTATAAATTATTTCTTTAAAACATAAGGGGCATTCAGATAAAATCAAACGACATTCTGTAGCAACATACTGGAAATCATATTTAGGGCAATGGAAATTTCGGTAAACAAATGAATGCTATTCTGGAACGTAATATTTTCATTAGACGATATTTTACTGAACATTTCTCAAAAGAAATTAAAAACAGTTCAACAACCGGCATTGAATTAGCATGAAATGGTTATAATGAAATAAATATTTTTCATCATTAATTTTGTTTGGCTTCCTGGGAATACGATGGATGAAAAAAAGAACATTTTTTAAATTTCTTTTCTGAATAAAACTCATTACAATGTACATCTAAACAATTTAATTTTGCATTCTTTTAATTCATTTTGTAAAAAAAACAAACAAAAAAAAAACACTCTCTCACTTACAATTTGAAATTTGCCTCTTTTTTAATTAACCGCAATAAAGTAATATCCGCAACCAAAGAAAGATTCAAGGAGCAAAAAATCAAAAGGAATGATTAATTCAAGCATAAAATAAAGGTTTTCTTTTTAAGTATGACTTAACAATAAGAATTTTTTCTGCTTTACATCAAATTTTTTTTTGCCTTTTTTTTTTTTTTTTTTTTTTTTTTTTTTTTTTTTTTTTTGTTCCACATAAAATTAATGAATTTATTTGAAATTGAATTTTGCTTATCACTTTTACCATATATAATAAGATAAATTTTAGTATATTCTCTAAATTAACGCTTTTTCTCAACCCACAATGACTTGTGTGTAAAAAGTAGTGCTTCCGATGGGATACGTATTTCAGTTATACGTTTAAACGATATACGTATTTGGCGTGCGGTTTCACGCGTGCCAAGAAATTAGATAAATTACTTTAGGAAATAATACATAAGAGATATTAAATAATGCCAGCCTGAAAGTAAAACACTAACAAGTTTAATAAAACAAAAAAAGAAAATAAAGTTACATTACATATTGAATTAAGATTAAGCGTTAAATAATAAGAGAACAGCAGCGGCCATTGCCGAACACGAGACACGGCGCAAGCACAGACGAGAGACAAGCGCAGACTAACTGCGATCGACGGAGAACGTTCATCCGCAATGGAGGTTGCCATAAAAGTCTTATCTCGCCAAGCAGCGATGAAAGTTTATTCAATATGGCTACTTAGCGCTATGTTGGCATAGCAGTCCGCTGCACACTCCCTCCGCAGTTTCATTCAAAATGGACGTAACGTCGGGGTGGCAACACAGGTCGTCCAGTCCGGGTTGTTGGCACAGATTGTTCATTACTAGAGCTTTGTGCAATTGGCACAGATTGTTCATTACTAGAGCTTTGTGCAATTGGCACAGACTGATCTGTGCAAGGTTTCTCTAAATGTGATGGTGTTTTGGCAAATTGGGATGGGATAAGCGGAGTATCCATGGCTGTGAAAGCCGGCTTGAGTCTGTCTATAGAGATAGTCTGTTTATCCCCTCTAATGTCCAGGTCGAAGGTTTTCTCTCCTCTGCGTATGACCCTGAATGGTCCATCATATGGAGGTTGTAGTGGTCTTCGTATAGCGTCATGTCGGACAAACACATGGGAACACACGTTTAAATGTGGATGTACAAAAATTGCTTTCCGGCCATGACAGGAGGTTGGAACAGGTCGCACTGTAGCAAAATGAGATTTTAAATTTTCCACAAGTTGGCTGGGCGAGGCATCTGTAGGTGTTGGATCAAAAAATTCACCTGGCAGTCGAAGGGGCTTTCCATACACAAGCTCAGCAGTTGTTGATCCGACATCTTCTTTGAGGACTGACCGGAAACCAAGTAGCAATGTGGGCAAGGCTGCAGACCATTGGTCGGTGTCATAAGCCTTCAGAGCTGCCTTCAAAGGACGGTGGAACTCCTCGATCAATCCATTCGCCTGTGGGTGGTATGGAGTAGTTCTACTACGTTTGATGCCCATCAGCTGTGCAAGAGCTTTAAACAGGGCACTTTCAAACTGTCTGCCTTGGTCAGTAGTGATACGAGCTGGACAGCGAATCGGGCAATCCACTGGCTAAAAAAATTTTGCGCTACTGTCTGTGCAGTTATGTCTGGGATCGGGACAGCTTCTGGCCACCGTGTGTACCTATCTGTCATTGTCAGACAATAATAGTTTCCCTGCGAAGGAGGAAGAGGACCAACAAGGTCGAGATGTACGTGATCGAACCTCTGTGATTGGTCTGTGAATTTTCCTACTGGGGATTTTGTATGGCGAATTATCTTAGACTTTTGACATGGGATGCAATGCTTAGCCCACTTGGTACAATCTTTTCTCATAGAAGGCCAAATGAATCTGGACCGAATTAATTTTGAAGAACTACGAATACTGGGATGAGATAAATTGTGTAAGGTTGAAAAAACTTTCTCACGAAATTGTTGAGGAATGTAAGGTCGAGCCATACCTGTTGATAAATCACAATAAATAGGTATGTCGCAATCAGGTAAAGTGATTTTTTTAAATTGTAAGGTCTCCGAATTATCAATTAGACTTTTTAGCTATAGGTCGGTTTGTTGCGCTTGGGCAATTTCTGTGTAATTTATGGGGTTTGGCATGGTTATAGAATTTATACGTGAAAGTGCATCAGCCACAATATTGTCTGATCCCTTTATGTGATGAATATCAGTAGTGAATTGAGATATGAAATCTAATTGTCTAGCCTGTCTTGGAGAACATTTATCTGAGCGCTGTTGGAAAGCGAAAGTTAGCGGCTTATGATCAGTGTACAGAGAAAAATTTCTTGCTTCAAGCATATGCCTAAAATGTTTTATGGCAGCGTATGCGGCTAAAAGTTCTCTGTCATATGCACTGTAGTTTTTCTCTGTTTGAGAAAGTTTGCGGGAGAAAAAGGCGAGAGGTTGCAATTCCCTATCCACTATCTGTGACAATGATCCCCCTATGGCAAAGTCTGATGCATCGACTTCTAAAATTAATTCAGCGTCTGTTTTTGGGTGTGCTAATAAAACCGCATTTGCAATTAACTGTTTGCAATTGTTGAATTCTTCCTCTGCTTTATCTGACCAATCAAGCTTTGTCTTATCATTTTTCTTTGCCCCTCTTAAATAGGAAGTTAGGAACACTTGATGGTTTGCTATATTTGACAAAAATCTGCGAAAAAAGTTTAAAAATCCCAAAAATCGCTGAAGATCTTTAATGGTTTCTGGCTGTGGGTAGTTCAGAATAGGGTCAACTTTATCAGGTAAAGGTTTAGTGCCAGTACTAGTGATTAAGTGCCCTAAGAACGAAATTTCTGACGCCCGAAATATGCATTTTGAAACATTTATGGTTAGTCCATATGAATTTAATCTCTCTAAAACGGTTCGTAAGTGAGCTTTGTGTTCATCCTCATCAGCACTAAATATTAAAATGTCATCTAAATAGACATAACAGAATGGGAGGTCACCCAGAATTTCGTGCATGAACCGTTGGAAAGTTTGTGCAGCTCCGCATAGCCCAAAATTTAAATAAGGGAACTCGAATAACCCAAATGGGGTGCAAACTGCTGTTTTCTGCACATGGTCCGGGTGCACAGGAATGTGGAAATAGGCTCGGACAATATCCAATTTTGAAAAAATCTTTTTTCCATACACGGTGTTGGAAAAATCCTGGATGTGAGGTATGGGGTAGCGATCGGGCACTGTACGAGAATTTAATGCCCTGTAGTCTCCTACGGGACGGATGCTACCTGAGCTTTTTGTTACTACATGAAGAGGAGACGACCATGGGGATTTGGATGGGCGGCAAATGCCTTGGTACATCATGAATTAAAATTCTTTTTTTACTGAATCGTACAGTTTCGGACTGAGCCTTCTTGGCTTACTATGTACGAGCGGGCCTGTTGTCTCAATATTGTGCATTGTATTATGCTTAACAGAAGTTATGCCAGGTGTCAATTTGGTTAATTCTGGAAATTCTGACAATATTCGATGATATACTGAATCACCAGAAATTAGCTTGACCGAAAAATAGTGTGAAGAATTTGAAACTATCCCGGATTGGGTTAATTTAGTGATATTGTCGATAAGTTTTCTACGTTTAAGATCAATTAAGAGATCAAAATGCTGTAAAAAATCTGCCCCTATTATTGGGACAGGGACATTAGCAATTAAAAATTTCCACGTGAAATTTCGCCGAAGGCCTAAGTCCACATTCATAAGTTTCGAACCATATGTATAAATTTTAGAATTGTTGGCTGCAAATAATTGTAATGAATCAGGTGTAAGGTTTTTCCCATTATTTGTGAGTGGTATGCACGAGACATCAGATCCAGAATCAATTAAAAATTTTAGATGAGATTTTTTGTCGTAAATGTGTAAGCGGCATGATTTTGCGACTGTCGCCGATGTATTTCGATCGACAGCCGCTACTGAGAGTTTTCCTGATCGGTAGTACTAGCGTAAGAACAGGGCGAGCGACATTTACGTGCATTTTTTCCAAATCGTGCATGATAAAAACAATAATCTGCATTACGATCACGCGAGCGTCCACGCGAAAAACTGCGATGTTTGGAATTATTACGATGTCCTGGACCTCTGCTCCTATCGCGAGAAAACCGCTCAACCTGTTTACTCAAAGCGGCGATTTCATTTCGAAGTGCAGCGACTTCGTCTAACGGAGAAGCGCGCTGAGTACTGTCAGCCGCAACCGCAGTAGTCTGCCCAATAGCGAAAACATTGCTCTCAGTTGAAGTACGAACTTCGGAAATTTTATCTGCCATTTTTGCCAAATTGTCTAAAGATTCAGAACTAATAGATAGAATAGTTTGAATTGCAAACGGCAGTCTCTGGAGCCATAAAGTTTTCAGAAAATCGTCATTTATGCATTTACCCCCTAATTCTCGCATCTTACGCAGTAGCTGAGAAGGTTTGTCGTCACCCAAATGCATTTCCGAAATGAGCCGCCGGATTTGTTCGTTTTCAGAAGCGGAAAATTCTGTTATTAACCTATTCTTAAGTGCGTCATATTTATTTGATTCTGGGGGAGCAAACAAAATATCAGAAACGGAAGATAAAGTTTCTGGGTCGATGGAAGAAATAAGACGATTGTATTTAGTTAAATCGTTTGTTATTTTAGCGAGCGCGAAATTACTTTCGACCTGGATGAACCATAATTTAATGTTTGTTTTCCAGAGTGGGGGAATTTTTACTGATACATGGGGTACTTGTGACGCACCTGAAACACCGTCATTTTCAGTGTCGTTTCCCGTCATATTAACATGTGATGGGTAAGTGAGGGGGTACTAAATGCTAAAATATATTACTAAATACTACAATATATTACAGATAATGCACACAATTAAAACGATAATAAAAACATGATACAATAAAAAACACAAGGGGGGGGGGGGAGTCGTACATATCAAGCCGAAATAATTGACCAATCACAGAGTAAAATTAAGGAAATCGATCACATACCTGATGCTCTTGAAATCTGTCGAAAGGAAATCACATGTGCATGTTTTTCACATGTTACTTTATTTAAAATCCTCATTTTCGCGAAATTATTGGAATTTCAAAGAAAAAGTTTATAAAAAGTTAATATTTTAAATCAATTATGGCTGGACTTCGCATATTTTGGGAGATGAAAAAAGATTGCCGGGTCACCAGTTTGGCGTGCGGTTTCACGCGAGCCAAGAAATTAGATAAATTACTTTAGGAAATAATACATAAGAGATATTAAATAATGCCAGCCTGAAAGTAAAACACTAACAAGTTTAATAAAACAAAAAAAGAAAATAAAGTTACATTACATATTGAATTAAGATTAAGCGTTAAATAATAAGAGAACAGCAGCGGCCATTGCCGAACACGAGACAGGGCACAAGCACAGACGAGAGACAAGCGCAGACTAACTGCGATCGACGGAGAACGCTCATCCGCAATGGAGGTTGCCATAAAAGTCTTATCTCGCCAAGCAGCGATGAAAGTTTATTCAATATGGCTACTTAGCGCTATGTTGGCATAGCAGTCCGCTGCACGTATGTACGTTTAATACGTTTCTATGAAATACGAATACCATAAAATATACGTTTAAACGTATCCGGATACGTATAAGGGTACATCGGTTAAACGTATATTTAACCATACGTACATTTAAAATATACGTATATTTCAAGTATCGTATTTACTTTTAATAACAGTGGACCTCATTAGTCATACTACGTCATTGAATGGAGAATAAGCTGGAAATCGGAGGCATTGCCGTAGCAATCTGCATATTATGTTTCGTACATAAGGTCTTTTCCTCTAAGGCTATTTTCCTCTATAAATGTTTTAATTAATTAATTGTTTTTTCAAATTTTATCTCATGGTATTGATATAAGACTCTTAAAGAAAAGATATATTAGATATATTAGAAGATATATTAGAAAAGATATATTAAGAAAAGATATATTATTATTATATTTTGTGTATGTAATGTATACAAATTGTATTCATTGTAAGTAACTATCGAAATTAAACACTTTTTGACCAAAGAATGAGTATATAAATGTTTTAGATTTAATGGGAATCCTTGTTATGTAAGGTTTTTTTTTTTTCAATCTTTTACAAATTCTTTATTTGTGTGTGTTACACTCAAGATTGCATCCGGACGCAAATGTTATTATTTCCACAGAGCTAATGTTTTCTGCTCTGTTAATTTATAAGTGACGGTGTAAGGGGCCGTTTATGATGTTCAGAAAAGTATAATTTGAAAAAATATATATATTTACCATTTTAATTTTAATTACCATTCAACTTTTGGGCTTGCAATAGTCGAAACATATTAATCGAGTGAAAGGGTCCTATTGGCAAGAAATAAGACATTAATAGAAGTGACATAGTCATTCTGTAGCATTTCAGCAATCTAGCAGCAAACTTCAATTTGGATACAGTCCCTAAAATAGGCTCATTATTAAATAATTAATTTCTCGTAAACTAATCATACGATTTTCATTCAAATTTGGATTTAGGCTAATTGAAGGATTTAGAAACTATTTATGATGTCAAACTTGGGTATTGAAATTGAAAAAACAAACTTTGGGTTCGTTTTGATATTTAGATGGCCCCTAAGCAAATTTTATATACATCATTTAAGAATAGTCTTAATTTACAATCATTTGGTACCAGTGATTTTCGTCTCAATAACTTGTTGCAGAGTTAGTAGGTGTCGTTTATTATTTTTTTTTTTCACGTCTGTAAAGTCATGGGAAAAAAAGTAAACACCCCTTCCTAACACTGCAAAAAATTATCACAGACGAAAGTTACTGGTACCACACGATTGGTAATGAAGGGTTCTTTTAAATGATGTATGTAAAATTTGCTTAGGGGGGCATCTATATATTAAAACGAACCATAACTTTGTTTTATCAAATGCAGTACATAATTCTGACAGCATAAGTGAACCCTACAACCTTCAATTAGCCTAAAAACAATTGTTTATGCAATTCGTACGATAAGTTTCCGAGAAATTAATTATTTCAAAACTAGCGTACTTTAGGGGCTGTATCCAAATTGAATTCCGGTACTCGATTGTTGACCGGAGAGCCCACTTCTTGATCAAGGCATCTTAAGTGCTACTCAAGCAGTCATTAAATACTGCTAGATTACAGGTAGCATAATGGATTTCAAAATGTCTAGTCACTTCTGGGTCATTCCATGCAAAATGAGCAAATCAGCTGTGGCACACATGTCACAGATTTTAATCAAAATCAGTCTATAAGTAGATCATATCTATTTATGAGTAAATGTAAAATAATAGATTTCTGGATTGTTCATTTAAGTATTAAAATTTACATTAAAAGTGAATGTAAAATCGAGGTATTGTCTACGTGCTTAAAATTTCAATTTCAATTATTAGCCTTAGTAATGGAAAGAATATATTAAAAATTATTTATAATTAGGAATGAATGATAATTAACAGACTGCCGTAAGTTAGTAATTGTATTTTTATTTCGTATCGAGAAAAAAATTATTTTTGAACATTTTTAAGAGAAAAAAGCAATATTTCTATTAATCCTTTACACACGAAGGACAGCCTTGACAAGCTGCAAATTGCTACACCTTATAGCTAAAAGTATATATTTGAAATATCGGAAGTTTCTTTCATGCCTTTTTTATTCCTTAATGAGAAAAAAAATAAATAGTAAAAAATGTTGAGGGTAAAATGCAATATTTCTATCACTTTTTTAAGTCAAGGAAAGCTTTATTAAACTTTTAAATTGTTTTATATTACAGATAAATGTGTATACTTTAAATGCAGAAACTTTTATTCTTGCTTTCAGTTTATTTTTGCCTCAAGAGAATTTTAAATTAGAGTAGAAAGAGCGGACTGAGTTAAACGAAAAACTATATATCAATTCTAGATTCAAATAAAAAAACTAGATGGCAGCACTAAATTTTTTTCCCATGCAATCGTGTAATATTTTAAGATACGCGGGCGAATTCAAAGAGGTATAGCTAATGGAATGCAGAAAACATTACTATTTTGAACCCATTTTTCTTATGTTAGGAATCAAAAAGCAATCTTGAATTTTTTTAAGCGTATCATGGACTTATTAATCTTTATGTCTGTGCAATATTGTTAATATTGGGTCTGTCCTTTATTTATGTTTTGCTTATACAGAAGAGGAAAAATCATGATTTTGTAATTTTTTTAAAAGTTTCTAAGTTTTTTTGAAGATGAAGGAAATAAATGGCCACTTTAAAACTTGGGGAATTCGATCTACATATGACATACTACATCAGGCATTAATTTCACAGAGGTTTTTTAATTCCTTTGATTTTTATAACGTTTCTAATTTTCTCAAAATTCACAAATTTTCAATTTTTGCAACCAATTTATAAATAATCATAGTGTTACTAGATTATTATAACTCAGTAAATAAGAAGATAATTTTTCAGAGTTTACAAAATTATAAAAAAAATTCATTTCTGTTAAACAGTTTTCAAGATACAGAACTTCAAACTTGCAACTTTGGACGATTGCGCACATGTCATTCAATATCACAAGTTTTTTAAATGTCCAAAACTGCTAAAAAAAATTATTTTTTGTCAAGATATTTTGCAGAGCATTACTTGAATATGAATTGAACCTGAGCATCGAATTTTATTAAAATTGGTTAGTATGTGGCCACGACTTTTTTTTAATTTTTGCTCATTTTACATGGAATGACCCTTCTATCATAGATCATCATTTTGCATTTTTTTCAGCTTAATTTGAAAACTACTTGGAAGAAAAATGTGAAAGTTCGAATTTCCATAAAGCAAGACTTAATAAATCTAACTCCATCAAAAAAATTGTTGGTTGCAATTCATAATTTTTTCGAATATTTCATAATTCATAATTCATATCATAAAATTATAAAAATTGCAAATTCAACGTACTTATGTTTGGGTATTTTAGTATTATTGCTACACAAAAAAAATTGCGCATTCGGAGTATTCAGGAGATATTAATAAAAATATGAAAATGTAATTTAACATTAGAAGCACTAAATTTTGAATGTTTATAATTCAAAAACTTATCATTCAAATGGCTTGAAATTTGGTGTCTAAGTATAGTTTGAACCGAAGATTTGAAATATCTTGTTAAAATTAGGTATTGCTATTGGAAAAAATTACGTTTGTGTTCTTTTAATGTGTAGATGACACCTTAAGAAAATTTTATATACATCATTTAAAAGTAGGCTTTATTTCCAATCTTTCGGTATCAGTAACTGTCTTCTACGATAACTTGTTGAGGAGTTAGTAGGGGGTGTTTACTTTTTTTTCCACGACTGTACATACTTGATTATGTGTATTAATATCGCCTTTTCAGAAACCTCAATGCATTTAAAATATGTATATACTAGTCCTAGTTAAAATAGCTTTGTTTAATGTTAAAAATAGTTCTGGAGAAAAACTCAGAGATGGCTACTTAAATACTTGAAAAACAAGTTATATAAATTTATATCTTATTTTTGGCTCGATGAAACTTAAATCAACAAGAAATAAGTTTTCTTTAAAAATATTATATTTATAAAATTATATGTATATGCATTCATCTAATTAAATGTTTAATACATTAAAATTTTTAAAATCTTAAAACTCTAATTTCAGAGGATGTTTTCGCAATAAAATCTCCCAGTGAAAATATCTAAAACGTAATTATTTGTGTAAACACCATCAGTTTTTGTCTAAGTACATGCATTTATATGCAGTTGATTGTTAGAACAAAACACAGTCTCCAAATTAGATACCATACTAAAATATGCATAAATTTGCTTAATTAGTAGTTTTGACTGTGTTGATAATATAACAAGAACGAAAAATCATGAGTACGACATAGATTATGAAACGCTTTCCAAAATATTCAGAATACTGTAACAAAACTTTACGGTTTACTGAGGCGAAAGATGATGCCTAAATGAACAATTTGGAAAAATGCATAATGCATTTTAAAACCCAATTTCTGCTATTGAATGAATAGTCGGGAAAAAATTCGATTTTTTTGTGAAGCTCTGTATATGACCTATAGTTATGCACGTATACTACACAATATTCTAAAAGGTTAGTTTAGTGTGAGTAGACTTTAATAGTTCATTTATTATTCATTTTCTTCCAATCATTTCCTTCCGTTGGTCAATTCCTCCGGTCAAATTCTTTCCATTTCGTTTCCAATTCATTAATTTCGTATCCAGCGATTTCTGGAGTTCCATTACCTGAGATTTATTCTGTTGTGCTGAACCAGGTTTCAGACCAGATGCTGTAATCATCAAGGTTAGCTGGGTGAAGAAGTTCGACCAGAATCGTCCGGGATAGCTCAGATGGCAGAGCACTGGCGGCTTCAGCCAGGAGGTCTCGGGTTCGAATCCTAGTCCGGACATTTTTCGCCCAGTTGGAAATTTACATCTAATATGATTTGTTTACCAATTAGAATAATTGTGTTGTGTAATTTCGTATCCAGCGATTTCTGGAGTTCCATTAGCTGAGATTTATTCTGTTGAGCTGAACCAGGTTTCAGACCAGATGCTGTAATCATCAAGGTTAGCTGGGTGAAGAAGTTCGACCAGGATCGCCCGGGATAGCTCAGATGGCAGAGCACTGGCGGCTTCAGCCAGGAGGTCCCGGGTTCGAATCCTGGTCCGGACATTTTTCGCCCAGTTGGAAATTTACATCTAATATGATTTGTTTACCAATTAGAATAATTGTGTTAAAATTAATCTAGTGTAATTTCGTATCCAGCGATTTCTGGAGTTCCATTACCTGATATTTATTCTGTTGAGCTGAACCAGGTTTCAGACCAGATGCTGTAATCATCAAGGTTAGCTGGGTGAAGAAGTTCGACCAGAATCGTCCGGGATAGCTCAGATGGCAGAGCACTGGCGGCTTCAGCCAGGAGGTCCCGGGTTCGAATCCTGGTCCGGACATTTTTCGCCCAGTTTGAAATTTACATCTAATATGATTTGTTTACCAATTAGAATAATTGTGTTAAAATTAATCTAGTGTAATTTCGTATCCAGCGATTTCTGGAGTTCCATAACCTGAAATTTATTCTGTTGAGCTGAACCAGGTTTCAGACCGGATGCTGTAATCATCAAGGTTAGCTGGGTGAAGAAGTTCGACCAGAATCGTCCGGGATAGCTCAGATGGCAGAGCACTGGCGGTTTCAGGCAGGAGGTCCCGGGTTCGAATCCTGGTCCGGACATTTTTCGCCCAGTTGGAAATTTACATCTAATATGAAGTGCATATCCGTTTCATTCTGTTCGAAAGCCTGAAACAGCATTAAAAATGTTTAAAAATAATTTTTTCCCATTGGCCCTCATGTAACGGAAAATTTGACTGTCCCTGTAATTAAACTATACATCCGATTTTCATAAAATTTGAAATGACCCGACAAAATATTGAAACAATTATATATTTAAATTTTCAGACCATTTGGTTGAATAGTTTTTGCTCTGTTGTATGCGGACGGACAGACAGACGGACGGACTGAACGACGACTATAGGTGATACGTATTTATATAATTACGAACGCACGTAATAACTTCTTCCGAGTCACCCAATATTCCTAAAAGTGTTCCTTTATCTTTAGAAACCTAAAAAAACTATTTATTTTTGAAATTTAAAGAAGAATTTATAAAAATAAATTTTTATTAGCTGCCTGTGTTTTTCGGAAATGTTTCCCTGTAGCTTTTACAATGCATTAAACAGTTCTCTGTACTCGGAAAATCGATTTTTCGGATTCTATCCTTTCTCAAGTAAACATTTTGAGCTGCGTAACTGAATTTGTGCATGTAATTGTAAGAAAATAATGTTATTTTCATATTATTGTCAAAGCTCTTAATTTTGTATGTTTGTGTGTTAAACATGTTTTCTGAATACAAAAATATTTATCTGAGAATTCATAGCATCCGATAAATTGATATTCCGATTTGAGAAAACTTATTATTGCACTGTAAAAGCTACCCTGTAAAGTTTCCGGAAATGACGGCAGCTAATAAAAATTTATTTTATAAATTCTTCTTTAAATTTCGTAAATAAATAGTTTTCTGAAGTTTTTAAAGGTAAAGGAATGCTTTTTGGAATCTTCGGTGACTCGGAAGAGGAACATTTCGTTCTTGATTGTAACACAGTTTTGTAGATTAAGAAACATCTGTCTTTTTTTTCAGCGTACACTGTAAAAAAAAAAAAAAAAAAAAAAAAAAACGACATTTTTACAGTACAAAGTACTGTTCCTCTCGCGCACAAACTCGATCACAGTGAATGTGCTGTATCTTTCTTTGGTGTTCTGACTATATTAACATGGAAAATACAGTAGTTGCGTAAAATTAACAGCACAATGTACTGGCAATTTGGACGCTAGCAGTTTGTGCTGTAAAAAAATGCTTCCAAATTGCCAGCACATTGTGCTGTTAATTTTACGCAACTACTATATTTTAAATGTTAATATAATCAGGAAACCAAAGAAAGATACAGCACATTCACTGTGATCGAGTTTGTTCTGGCAAATTTACAGTGGTTTTTTTTTACAGTATGACGATCATAATAACGGAGCTCTGTAAATTCCTGCACATAAATTGTTAAAAGACAATCAGGAAAATATCAAGTTACTTTGATACAATCACAAAAAAAACTTGGTTTTATAAATAAAAATGTGTATTTTATTTCGTGCCTGTAATAGAAAAATATACGATTTTCTTGACAGTACGAAAAACAAAACATGATGATGTAGCATTTACAGAAATTCTTCTTCCTATGGCATTTATGTATATTATGAAATTAAATCAAAAACGTTTTTCTTGGAAAAATGTCACGCAAAATATCTAATCAAAAATCAACAAAAGTTGTCTAATTTTTTCTTTTTTCATAGTCGAGTTCATAGCCAATTTTGGAGACGAAATCGCTAAAGTAGCTCTACAATCTTTGAAATAGGTACTTAACTATTTTTTAGTGAAATTGTTTAGTTGTATGTTATGCTCCTACCTAAAGCTGCACCTAAAATATGACAAAATGAGTTAAAACTTTCAACTTTCACTTAACACATTGTGACACATCGCTGATTTCAATCGCGTCCTCTCTTTTACCAGTGCTCGTATTAAACGGGTTCGACTAAATGTTTTATAAATAGCTAAACAAAAGTAAATCCTAAAAATAAACTTTAACTTTTTAAATAACTACTATTTTGCCAGCTAGATTTTTTTTTAATTTAAATGTTGATTTAAGTTCAAGAGAATGCGTAATATTTCTTCATCTAGCACAATAATTTGTTTCAGTTGAGTTGGATAAATTACTTGAATGACCAATTGGAGGGTGAAGGCATGTACTCTGAGTCATATGAGTCAAAGTTTCAAATATTCCCGTTGGATAAAAGTCCAGAAGCTTATCAATCAATATTCAAAGCTTATCAATAAAGCTTGACCAATTGGAGGAGGGAGGCACATACTCTGTGTCATATGAGTCGAAGTTTCAAATATTTCCGTTAGATAAAAGTCATAAAGCTTATCAATCAATATTCAAAGCGTATCAATAAAGCTTGACCAATTAATTGGAGAGGGAAGGCACATACTCTGAGTCATATGAGTCGAAGTTTCAAATATTTCCGTTGGATAAAAGTCATAAAGCTTATCAATCAGTATTCAAAGCTTATCAATAAAGCTTGACCAATTGGAGGGGGAAGGCACATACTCTGAGTCATATGAGTCAAAGTTTCAAATATTCTAGTTGGATAAAAGTCAGAAGATTCAATACAGTGCTAAAACCTGTGATTTGATATTTTTTGTTCTAGTTATAGAAAATAACGTATAAAATACAGGTTTTCTTTTGGCTAAAGATAGTAAACATCTCATTAAGTGATATAACATAATGCTGTTGCACACTTAGTGACACGTAAAACCTAGCAACATTTGCTGAGACGATTTTAAAAATTAGTTTAGTTAGATTATTTAAAAACAAAATAAAAAAAATAATCACATGAAGTAACAATTTCAATTTATTAGAAAAAAAATATGAATAAATTCTATTTTACGTTTATTGTTCGTATATATTCTGCGTAGATACAAAACTTGAAATTTAAACTATTTGTGTGATAAAATTTTATAGAACATGCTTATGGAATTTTGAACAACCAGAAAACTAGGAAAAAAGAACTGAAGTAATAAAACACCATTTGCGATAAAATTATAATACATATACAGCATTATACATTATTTCAATATAATACAACTCCATTAAATTAATTTTACGTAAATAATTTGAAGGATGAAAATATTCCTTAACCGTTACAATCTAAAGAAAATGTAAACAGAAATATTTAATTTAAAACTCCATTCTAGTTTTAAAGTAGCATTGTATATTTTTATAAAATCTAATGAAGGTTTATTTAAAATTTAGCAAGCGAAAATAATATGAAAAAAGAAAAAAATTAATAAACATCCCTAATCGCATTATGTATTTATATTCTCAAATATTTTCGTCATAAAATACTCTTTTAAGATGAATTTGAAAATACCGTTATTTCTTAAAGAATGAAAAATTGTTATTATCCTTCCTAACAATTGTTCTGTACTCTACTACTAATGCTGTATACGCCACAAAAACACTGATGTTAGAAAAAAAAGAGTATTTTACTAATGTAAAATAAAATAAAGATTTAAGTTTACAGCAACAGAAGAATTTTTTAAATAAAAAAACGGATAAAAAATTCCTACGACGGTTATCAGTGTAGCAGAATCTAATTAAAGGATTAGTGGTGTATTAGAATTTGGTCTTTCTCCATTCAGTATTTATTTTTTTCTTACACATTTATTTCTCTGCTCATTTTTTCAGTATGAAAAAAAAATCTGAGAAAGGTTTTTATATTTATTTTGTTGTTAAAATTTATTGGTGGAGGAAAAAAAAATGACTGTTAAGTAGGGGAGATGGGGGATGAATGGGACATTTTCACAAAAATATTTTTTTTTACTTTTTTATTTAAGTTATTATCAATATTATATATCACATTTCATACATTAGGTATTTGACAACATATTATGAACAATATTTATTGTAGATTATGATTTCTTCAGAAAAATGTTATGAAATCAAAAAAACGTTCCTCCCTTTCCCAATCATCCCCACAGCAGGGATGAATGGGACACTAATAGGGATGGATGGGACACAAAGATTTTCGTCCCTGTATTCAATTTTACCAACTTAAAATTTATAATACCTTATATGTAATTGTAGTATATCATTTTACAGCACGAATCGATATGTTTTTTTGTTTTTTTTTAATAACTTCTTATATTGCAGTTTTAACTTTTAATGCAGATTTCGGCTATCAATCTGTTCTTTTTTCCCACTTATGAGGCATTTTTGATTTGAAATGAACGTGCAAAATGTCTTTTAAATATGGCATAGCTAGTAATTTTCAATCATAACTTATTAATTAATATTAATTAAATGTATCTTAGAAACATGCAGAACGGAAATTATTGGGTCGATTGGAAAGTCGTGTCGTGTTAGGAAAATCAATACGTACCGGAAAATTCTGCCGATAATTATTAGACATCAGATATCGGAATCAATGTGCAATAATTAAATGATAGAATTTTCCAGTACGAATTGATTTTTCTAGCACGATACGGCTTTCCGATCGACCCAAAATGTTATGAGTGGGGATTTATTTGTGCAACATTTCAAAATTCAATATAATTTCTCTCATTTGATCAATAAACATATACTATTTTTAACAATTGTATCTATTTTAAGTTTTAGTACCAATTTTTTGATAATCCATTAATAATTATTACAATACAATAAATAATACTCAGAAATTTTAAACAATAACAACGCATATAATACCATTTAATATTATTAATTAACGTAAATTATTAATTTATCAACCTATATAATACTATTAAGTTAATAAATAAAATTTTCAACATCTCTACGGATGAATGAGAATGTCCCATTCATCCCCATTTGAAATGTCCCAATCATCCCCATGATACATATATTCCCTTCTCAGCCATTTTGCCTCAAAAATTATTTTGTCACAATGGTTACTATTCATTCATTTTAATTATCGATATTGAACCTTAAAATAAATAACTAAAACATAGCTTAACTTTTTATATTGTATAAGATATTTCACATCTTCAAATGTAAAAAAAAAAACTTACTTTTAAGCAGAGATTTCAGAAAATACAACTTTGAAGCAAAACGAAAACAGCAATGTGGTCCTACTTTTAGTTCTGAAGCACACTGTGGTAGAGCCTTATATGGGGATATGAAGCAATTTAAAATAAATGTTTATTGCCTGAAATATCGAGAATGTCCCATCCATCCCTTGTCCCATTCATCCCCTAGCTCCCCTACATATGCAAGTTTTGTATAAAATAACACAAATCTGCTTTAAAATTTGTTTTTCGTAGTAAAAGATTTTTCTTAAATTTGTTTTTATATTAATGATGTGAATTATCACATTGCTACAAAGCGTAAACCAACTTAGTGAAAAATGTCCAAGCCGGGAATCGAACCCGGGTCCCTGGAATAGATCTCCAGTGCTCTACCACTAAACCACAAGGACGATGTCCAGCTTGGCATTTCTCACTTATATAAGTCGGTAAGGCTGCTACTACAGCACAAGATAGAGAAGTCTTCATGAGCACACATTCCAGTGGCGAAACATGAGACGCAAATAAACCCAGCATCGGTGAATATACAATTTTAATTAATTTTTCAACTACATTTCAGCAGTGAAATTACGCTTGAAATTATTGAATATTAATGATGTGAATTATCACTTTGCTACAAAGCGTAAACCAACTTAGTGAAAAATGTCCAAGCCAGGAATCGAACCCGGGTCCCTGGAATAGATCTCCAGTGCTCTACCACTAAACCACAAGGACGATGTCCAGCTTGGCATTTCTCACTTATATAAGTCGGTAAGGCTGCTACTACAGCACAAGATAGAGAAGTCTTCATGAGCACACATTCTAGTGGCGAAACATGAGACGCAAATAAACCCAGCATCAGTGAATATACAATTTTAATTAATTTTTCAACTACATTTCAGCAGTGAAATTACGCTTGAAATTATTGAATATTAATGATGTGAATTATCACATTGCTACAAAGCGTAAACCAACTTAGTGAAAAATGTCCAAGCCGGGAATCGAACCCGGGTCCCTGGAATAGATCTCCAGTGCTCTACCACTAAACCACAAGGACGATGTCCAGCTTGGCATTTCTCACTTATGTTTCTAGTGGCGCCACTAGAATGTGTGCTCATGACGACTTCTCTATCTTGTGCTGTAGTAGCAGCCTTACCGACTTATATAAGTGAGAAATGCCAAGCTGGACATCGTCCTTGTGGTTTAGTGGTAGAGCACTGGAGATCTATTCCAGGGACCCGGGTTCGATTCCCGGCTTGGACATTTTTCACTAAGTTGGTTTACGCTTTGTAGCAATGTGATAATTCACATCATTAATATTCAATAATTTCAAGCGTAATTTCACTGCTGAAATGTAGTTGAAAAATTAATTAAAATTGTATATTCACCGATGCTGGGTTTATTTGCGTCTCATGTTTCGCCACTAGAATGTGTGCTCATGAAGACTTCTCTATCTTGTGCTGTAGTAGCAGCCTTACCGACTTATATAAGTGAGAAATGCCAAGCTGGACATCGTCCTTGTGGTTTAGTGGTAGAGCACTGGAGATCTATTCCAGGGACCCGGGTTCGATTCCCGGCTTGGACATTTTTCACTAAGTTGGTTTACGCTTTGTAGCAATGTGATAATTCACATCATTAATATTCAATAATTTCAAGCGTAATTTCACTGCTGAAATGTAGTTGAAAAATTAATTAAAATTTGTTTTTATGTTATGAAATATAATATATAAAAATACAATAAATAAATAAATAAATAAATAAACATTAAAGTATAAAATAAACAAAAAAATGTAAAAATAAACATAATTTAAATAGTATGAAATCAATATTCTGTTTTTAAAAAAAGGTTTAAATATAAAAAAAAATAATAGAAATCGATTTTTAGAAGTTTCAAATATATGAATTAATAAGTTTAGCTTATTGAGTCAAGCAGTATTTGAGTTAAGCTTAAAAAAAGTTCATACTGGAGTTTTTAAAAATTAATTAAACTATAGGAGTTCAAAAATTTACAACAGTACGTTGTAAAAAAGACAAATGTTTCTTATTGTAGGATTGCATAGTAAAAATACAAAAGAAAATATGATATAAGAACAAACGAAAACATAATATAACTACAAACGAAGAAATGCAATATTTTCTTCCGATTTACCAACGACTCCAAAACGCGTTATTTATCTTTAGAAACTATATGAACCAATATAATTACGAGAGTTAAAAAATCACGAAAGGCGGTAGTAATCAGAATGTTTTCTGGGTGTTCTCGGAGTGTTCTCTGAGTGTTCGAATGGTTTCTTTGCCTCATTGCATCCAAACTAAGTGAAATGTATGCAAATAGATAGTTTGATGCAAAGAAACCATTTGCATAAATCTTACTTACAATTTTCAATAGCGTGGAACAAACGATAAATAAATTTATTGAAATAAATTCATTTCAATTCATAGTATATATTCAATGAAAGTGATATATTTAACAGCATATTGGAAAATTAAAAGAATTGTTTAGATGTGTAAATATATTTTAACCAAATCAAAAATAATTCAAATTGAATTTTTAAACAAACCTTTTAAAGCCACATCAAGGCGTCAGTTAAATTTTATATCATATCTTTTAAAACTCATATTTTGAATTTATGAGAGATGTAGATAATAAATCAACAGTGAATAAAGTTTTATATAGCTTTTCATGATGAACAAAACTTTTACGCATGCGATAATAAGTAGAACAAAAATAAAATGATGGAATAAATAATACAAAATTATATATATTAAGAATTAGCATAGCGTCACTCAAAATTTGATATAATTATTTTTAAGTTCCATATTTAAAATTCTTAGAGCATAAGATAAAGTGCTGCGTCACAAACTTTTAACCCGTTAAGGCTTTTTGTATTCATAAATTATAAAAATAAAGTTTTTGTTCCTGCCACTCATTTTCGGAAACGTTTCCGAATAGTTTTATAGTATATTAATCTGTTTTCTCAAACAGGAATATATGTTTTTCGAATGCTATCAATTCTCAAGTAAATATTATCATGTTCAACAAATAACGTTGGAATGATTTGTGCAAGATTAAATGAATGATTACATATTTAGAAAACTATTCGAGACGCTTTAGCCAAGCACTCAGTTATTGACGGTAAAGAGATACAGTAAATAAACCTTAAAACATTTATTGTACTATACACTTCTAGCCGTTATTAATGGTAATGACCGATAAAACATAAAATACCTGTTAAATTAATTAAATACCCAAATAAAAGCATGCGTTGCCTAGTGGGGCAGCATCGCAATAAAGTATTAAAAATCCATAACTTTTAAAGAGGTGAAGCAATCGAACTTTCCTTTAACTAAGTTTTCTACTTAACGAAATTTGCTACTGAACCTTGACTTTGAACACCATTAACATGTAGTTTAATCTCCATATTTCGAAAAATATATTCTATATAACGAAGTTTATTCTACTTTGGTGCGTGTACAACATTCAAACGGAGAGGTTCCTGTTTCGATGGATGGATGAGTTTATTTCAGCGGATTTTACGAAAATGAAATTTATGTATTTAATCATTTCCGTTCAAAAGAAGAAATGCTAAAAGCCTTCGGTACAATAAGAAGGTGATTCCAGGTTCACGAAAATGTTACAGATAAATTGTTTGGATACTTACAAAAATGCGAAAATTTTTATGAACAGTGTATTTTTTAAGAGAAACCTGTACAAAGAAATATTACAGACTTTTTTAAAGCTGAGGATTTGGAATACTGAGAAAAAAGAGAAAAGGTACGCTACACTTTAGTTATTGTTTACTTCTCTTTTTAATTGCATTTTTTAGATGTTATTCTTATTAAAATTTTCTCATATATCTAGTTTTCATTAAAAGACGTTACTGTCCGAATTAAAATACATTTGTCCAATATTCCTATTTGATGTGTATTTTTCTTTTTATGCATGGGTATTTTATTATACAAATTTCATGAATTTGGGTTGGTTTCATTTAACGAATTTTCTTCACAATAAGGAGTGTAAGAGTAACGATGAGACTTCGTTAAATGGAAGTTTCAATGTAACACAGATCTGCTTTAAAACTTATTTATTTATTTATTTTTTTGTAGTAAAGGATGTTTCTTGTGTTTTGTTTTTTTATATATGTTATGAAATATAATATTATAAAAATATAAAATATATAAAATAAACATAAAAATATAAAAATAAACATAATTTAAATTTTATTATATCAATATTCGATAAAAAAAAAGTTATAATATATGAAAAAATAATAGATATCGATTTTTAGAAGCTTCAAATATGTGAATCAAAACGTTTAAATTATTGCGTCAGGCGTGTTTTTTTGTCTTTAGAAACCATATGAACCAATATAATTACGAGAGTTAAAGAATAAATTATAAAAAACAAAGTTTTTGTTTGTCACTCATTTTCGGAAACGTTTCCGAATAGTTTCATAGTATATTAATCGGTTTGCTCAAACTGGAATATAGGTTTTTCGAATGCTATCAATTTCCAAGTAAATATTATCATGTTCAACAAATAACGTTGGAATGGTTTGTACAGCTTTAAATGAATGATTACATATTTAGAAAACTATCCGAGACGTTCTAGCCAATCACCCAGTTTTTGGCGGTAAAGAGATACAGTAAACACGCATTAAAAGAGTTATCGTACTATATACTTCTAGCCGTTATTAATGGAAATGAACGTTAAAACATAAAATTCACAATTAAATTAATTAAATACCCAAATAAAAGCATACGTTGCATAGTGGTGCCACATCGCAATAAAGTATTAAAAATCCATAACTTTTGAACACGTGGAGCTGGAGACTTCAATTTTGAACAGCATGCGAATCTAACACCAAACCTCTGAATGGTCTGAATGGCCTCTGAATGGTCAAACCTCTATGTTTATTTTACCTTATTAAAGAGGCCAAAATTTGAAAAAAAGCAGTCCAAAAACAAAAACTAGTCGGATGGGGCAATACCGAAACTTACTTCTATCTCATACATGTTAATACATCCTGAAAAATGCAGCATGGCAGCACCACAGGTTAGGTGATTTACACCAAAATCTAATCAGCAACAACTTATGTCAACTTCTACTTGAATTTGAAGTTTGATGAAAATCCGTCCTTCTTTTAGATTTTGAGCTAGAGCTACTGCAGAAATCGTAAAAAGTTCTGCGTAGCATTGGTACATGTTGGGCAATTTACACCAAAAAATTATCAGGATCAATTTATATTACGGACTAACTGAATCTAAAGTTTGGTGAATATTCATGTATTAGTTCTTGAGATACAGCTATTGCGGAAATCGGGAAAATGCAGCTTGCCCTCTATAGGGCGATTTGCACCAAAAACTAAACAGCACTGATTTATATCAGGAACTAACTGAATGGGAAGTTTGATGAAAAGTCGTGCATTAGATCTTGAAAAAGAGCTATTGCGATAATCATGAATAATGCAGCATAGTAGCGTCACCTATTAGGCGATTTACACCAAAAAGTTATCAGCACCAAATTATATCAAAACTAAAGTTAAAAAATGATAAATATACATGCCACTAAACTCTTTATCCATTTTAGAATGCACATAAATAATTGGCATGAGATTGAAAGCTGTGAATTTGTCATAACGCGCTGAGTTATGAAAAGCAAATCTGAAGATGATACCTCTCTACTCCCACTCTATCGTGCATGAGTCGTTACTTATTTTCGGATTTGTTTTCCATGCTGTCTGAGCTAAGAAAAGTATTCCTTACCTATCACTCTGTAAGTGTACTTACAGAGTGATATTAAAACTATTGTTTAAGAACTTGAAATTTTGATTCGAATTGTAGAGTTATTAATTCATTCATAAAGACCTCAGATACCAATAAACATGATAACAGGATAATGCTACACTAATTCTGTAAGAGAAATCTTTATTTTTATTTCTTTTATTTTTTTCCGATTATACAATCCCAACCCAAATCTCGAATCTTATTGTGGGTTTGTAAACTAAAAAATTGCATTAAATCACTCGAATTTCGAATCGTAGAGTTTATAATTTATTCATAAAGACATCAGATACCAACAAACATGATAACAGGATAATGCTACACTAATTCTGTAAGAGTAATGTGACATCTTTATTTTTATTTCTTTTATTTTTTGTCCGATTATACGACCCCAACCCAAATCTCGAATCTTATTTGTAAACTATAAAATTGCATTAAATCACTCAAATTTCGAATTGTAGAGTTATTAATTCATTCATAAAGACCTCACATACCAATAAACATGATAACAGCATAATGCTACACTAATTCTGTAAGAGTAATGTGAAATCTTTATTTTTATTTTTTGTCCGATTATACTATCCCAAACCAAATCTCGAGTCTTACTATTTGTTTGTAAACTATAAAATTGCATTAAAACATGCGAATTTCGAATTGGAAAGTTATAAATTCAATCATAAAGACATCAGATGCCAATAAGCATGATAACAGGATAATTCTACCCACTGTATAGAGAGCATCTTTAAGCGAAGCACAAAACAGAAAGTTCATGAAAGGTAGAAGTGAAAATATGTTACTTTGAAAGGAAAAAACATATAGAGAATGTTCAGATATTATGGAATACTATTTTATTTTTCTTTGTCAATCAACATAAAATAATTGAAATACAGTACAAGTCAATAAAGAACAAACTTTGGTTGTTTCTTAGCATATTTTTAACGCTTTTAAAGTGGAACAAAAAAATACATATCAATATTTAGTGTTTAAAAAAAGTTACAGTTTAACGGTTTTACAGTAAAGTTACAAAGGCAACCAGTCACTTAATATGGAATAGTGTCAAAAGGAATATTAAAACTACAAGAAAAACTATGATTTAAAAGAATAACTAAAATATTTAATGAGTGAACCTTAGTACCTCATCCATCAGATTCTGTGAGAAAATGTTTGAAATTTTAGACACAACTTGGAACTGTTGTGTAGTGTTATTCCATGTTACCCGAAACACCATCTTGAAACACATAACTTCTTCACTCATCAACAAGTTAGCATAAAGAAAATCTGAATAATACAGAAATAAATATAACTGTTAAATATTTTACTAAACTTGGTTAACATCACTAAGATTGAAATTTTATAATTCGTGCGAATTTTATAAAATTTGACTGCAAAAAACTGCAAAATGGAAAATAAGAGTTTATTTCACCGTGTGGCTACAACAACAGGTATCCTAGCAGATATGCGCACTGTGCCTCATGGCAGTACCAAGAAGTCGTATGGTAGATTTACGCTTGGCTGCAACACCGTAGGTGTCAGATATTGGAGTATTCAATATTGTTCGGACATTGCATAATACACGAACTCTCACTAATTACTTTTGACTCCGTGGCAGTTACGACAAACTCGATGAATAAATAAAATGCAAACTACCGTTTATTTTTGACTGTGATAGATCTTCTGTTTGTTTTTCATAGTTCTGCATAATCTTTATAGAAAAGCATTTTGTTATTGTGGGAAAAACTCGTCATTTTTTTTACTCGGCGTATGAAAATAATTAAAACACCCAAAGAGGTAAACAAAACAACAGTAATATTTTGCAGGTTCGAATATTTGGTGGTTTCGAATAGTTGTCTTTTGAAGCTCATTATTTTTATGTTGTGCTTGATAAAAAAAATTTCTCTAAAATGAAAATCCTGAAACATTTATTTCGTTTTGTTTCCTTTAACGATGCTGTCATTTTCGTTCTTATTATAATTCTTTGAAATATCAAATGATACTTCAATGACCTCTGATATATAGATTGAGTTTTCGACTGTGCACCCTTTTGTAACCAAGAGATTTTCTGAAGTTTGGACACGAAAATTCAATCAAGCATTCATTTTCTATACCTTAACCTTTTACTATTAAATTGTTATAACGAAATGGTTGGCAAATAACCTGATAACGAAACTATTCCAATAGCGATTTTCCGATTTGGTTGAGAAGTTTATTAGCATTCCTATTTTCCTCAATGAATATCATTTGAAGCGGAGTAGAAAAATGGTAATAATATATACAATTTTCGGATCAGGCTTGAATTTTAGCGTTATCAGCATCCACTAGGTGATAATAGGCATGAATTATTTTGTTATTTCATTTTTCTTTCTTTCTGTAAAGTTTATCTTTTAATTCTTCCAAAAATAATTCTATTTATTTCTTCAGTAAGCAGGTTTAAAAGTATATTGAAACATTATCAAATGTTTCGAAAAGTTTTGTTTTGGCTTCAAAATGTTTATCTTATTTAAAGTAAAGCTCTTACAGTTTTTATAATTTAAGAAGCATATGCATGGTCATATTATAATTTTAAATGATGACATATGTGTGACATTATGTGAAATAAGACTATCCTGTATCATGCAAACGATAAATTACCTGCATACAGTACGGTAATATAAATATATATTGTAAAATGTTTTCAAAAATATAAAATCTTAACATATTACAGTTTTATGCGAAAGTAGTGTAACCATATTCGAATTGTTATAAGTATTTTATTTTCATATATTTACCTGTGAGCTTCCATATGTCCATACATGGCATACTATATTTCATAATGAGTACCTGAACCATTGCTTAAAACCTGTATCAATACATTTTTCCAACTTTCTCTACTTCTTCTGTAATTACTTTTTGAAGCCCTGCCCTCTCAGCATTTTTACTTTGCAAGGATCGGAGTGGGGCAGGAATAAGTATGTAACATTGGATTTTTAGGTAACGCATATATGTTAATGAACTCAAATCTTTTTACCATCTTATGACGCAAGTAGAACAGTTTGTTGGCAGTTTGTGGAAAATAATGCGAAATGGTAGGTTCCAAATTTGAAGCTTAACCGAACAGAATTCCGAGCTGTGAGCCGTTGAACCACTACTGGTCCTTCGTTGGCAAATTGTCCGTTGTCTAATGATATTGTTAGATGGGCATTTCTTACTGTAGACCAACATGAAATGGCAATTAGCTGACAATTGCCATCATCGGTGCAACCATTTTGTGCTACTCTGGGTGTAATATATAAGATAAATGTTATTAAACGTGTTAAAAATTATTTTGAACACGTTCACATATTACATCTCTAAGTCTAGATAAGAAGCTTCGCTACATTCCCCGCGCATGTTTGACGCTTCATCAGATCCATTTGCGATACAATTTTTTATCAAATGTCATGTGTTGTTCAAAAACTCAAAAATTTAATTCAACAGAAATATTACCTTGTAGTACTTACTAAGATACAATGATAGAATTTACTGTTTTACTATTTCCAGTAGACTAGGAGGCTCTAAACTAGAGAGTTACAAACTTCTTAAACATATTGGTCATAACTTGATACACACATGGTTGTGTGCATACAGAAAAATTTTCTGTGACCTTTACTTCGTTAGCAATTCACCGTGGATTATAAGTATGACGATATTTATAGTTTTCTAACCAACATATTGACTGAGTATTTCACCTTTTTATACAATACTTCTTTCATCTAAGAGTAGAAGTTGAAGCATCACAATTTGTGAGATATTACTTCAATTAAACATCTAGATTTTTATTAACCCTAATTGGTCCTATGTCACTTCCTACGTGACATCCAGACCAGCATCTCTTGCACGAATTTTAATAGGCTGTACCCGCTTAAAAAAAAAAAAAAAAACACTTTTACTTTAACTTTTACATGTGCTATAGAAATGTACTACAAAATTTATCTGTAAAATATAGTGGTGCCAACAGAATATAAAAATAAAAACGTGTATACAAAGGTAGCGTCTGATAAGGGGTTAAACTATAAAACGCTTACCTTTTAGTACAAAATTTATAATGGGAAATATAAAAAAATATTAAATGTCTTTACAGTTATAAACGACTTCCATCAATGTGTTTTACACCAAGTAACACGGGTAACCCACAGTTGGAATTCCTGTTATTTAAAACAATGTTTTTAAAACTTATTTGGTTGTTTCTGAAAAATCGACGAAAATAATTTTTAACAATTGATAAATATCCAGACTGGAAATTATATTTTTGTAATTCTATCTATGAAATCTTTTTTATTATATTACTTGAGAAAATATAATATTTCATGTCACGACATCTTTACAAAATTAAATAAAAGAAAGAAATTAAGAAGTATGATTCCTCAGAGAACCAGATTAAGTTTATTTTTTCATTTTCGCTTTCTCATATTTAATTCAATTCTTTAAATTTTCAATCTAATTTAATGGGACATTATTTTATTTTTTTAAAACCCAATTTATAAAAATGTTATTTATCAAACTTATATGGTTGTTGCAAACATACTTTTTTCCATAAAAACAAGAAAATAAAACAAAAGTTATAACATGTTTAAAGTTTAAAAAAAAGTACATTTTACGACATATAAATAGGGTCTGACCGGCCATGGAAAATGGCACAAAATTGGATTTTCAGTGGGCTCAAAAATTTTAATGAACTCAAGTCATGTTTTCCTTATTTGTATTATGCCGTGACAGGGTTTTACATATTCGCACAGCACAAAGTATGAAAATGGCTTAATGTTATATATCTGAGTCTAGATAGAAGACTTCGCTATATTTCCCGCGCATGTTTAAAGTTCGTTCAAATCTACACAATATAACGCAATTTTCTAAAAGGAATCTAGTAATATCTAAAAGTTCCAGCAACTTGAACACATATTACTTTGTAGTAGATGACTAATATCAAGGATATTTTATTCTTTTGCCAATAGGTACCTTATAAGTGTCATGGCAGAAAATCTGATCACCTCTACAAATTCTCCTGCAAATACCGGTATAAAAAAGCACATAGTTACCAATTGATAGAGAAGGATATCTACTATTAAATGCTATTCATAAAGTTTGTGTTGGAGATTATCTACATATTAAAAAATACGTTGATTTTCAAATGGTAACACCCACTTCTGACCCCTATTTGAATTTCTTACCAGCCAGGAAAGAGATATAGTTTATATAATTTTCTTAAATATTAATACAGTCATAAAACAAAAAGTGTTAGGGGTTTATTCATTCGACAAAATAAAATGAAAACCTGGCAAATATTGAAAACACTTAGTTAGAGACCAGTAAAATTATGCAGAAATCTTAAATTTATGATAAACTTACTATACATTAAAGAAAATCTTACAAAGTGTTTCTGGTAAGTGTATGCGATTATTTTATGTAGCTCGTTTGATAAAAAAAAACGGTCCCCTTAAATTATGGAAAAGCAAAACATATCTGTATCTCGAAAACTAATTACTCAAATTAACTGCAAACTTGGTTATGGTTTGTTGTATGCAAAAAATGATAAATTAAAGAATCTAAAATAAGGTGTCAAAAATCGGTGTAATTGATTGAAAATTCAAAGTTGGTAAAGTTAGGTTAGTTAGTGGTAAAACGTAGACAAATTCGGAAACATAATTTATACATAACATTAATTAGTAGACATTATTTCCAGTCAATTGGTATCTACAGATTTTGTTATGATAATTTTTAGCGGGATTAGTAAGGTTAACCACTTTTATTCCAGTAGTCACCATTGATGCACTGAAAATCACTAAGAAAACTAACAAGGTTTTTTGCAGCGGGCACCAAATAGAGTTACTGCGATGCTGTTAAGAGCTTCAACCTTATTTTTAAGTATATTTCTTCATAATATGAAATACTTGTCAATCAGTTAACAACGAGATAAATTCAGTTTATGTTACAATCTGACAGCAATTACTTTTCATTTACTACAATCTTTTGTTCTTTAATAAAAGTACCACAGATTATAGGACAATTGAATGTTGAAATATAAGAAGATTTCACTATTCAAATCATTATCACATTAAAGAATGTGAAAATAACACTTCACTCTGAAAATAATACTTACTGCGCTTGTAATATTTTATATAAGGCGAGTCAGGTGTTATGTAGAAAAAGGTATTTTGTATCCTTAAAAAATGACTTTATGTATCCATAAAATGCTGAATTGATATTGAACTATTAAAAGGTTTCCATAGAAAAAGTGAAACGAAAAATTTCGCTTTGTTAGTATAAATCACCAAAATAATTGAGTAAATTTACTCTTCTCAGCACCCTTTTCCTATAACTTGTAAAGTTCTTATCGTAATTAGAGATATAGGAAAATATTTCAGCTTCCATAACTGAGGGAAATGCGGTTGTATTCATGCACGCTACAAGATCCCATAACCAGCGTGTTTTTATTCAAAAACCTATCGTAATTTCTGAATAGTAATCAATAATGATAGATTTTTCTGTGATTAAATTACGCAATTTTTAATTCAAAATATGTACTAGAATTTCCTAATAGTTATTTAAGCTTGCAACATTTTATATAAGGCGAGTCAGGTATTTTGTAGAAAAAGGCATTTTGTATCCTTAAAAAATGACTTTATGTATCCATAAAATGCTGAATTGATATTGAACTATTAAAAGGTTTCCACAGAAAAAGTGAAACGAAAAATTTCGCTTTGTTAGTATAAATCACCAAAATAATTGAGTAAATTTACTCTTCTCAGCACATTTTTCCTATAACTTGTAAAGTTCTTAATTAGAGATCAAGGAAAATATTTCAGCTTCCATAACTGAGGGAAATGGGGTTGTATTCATGCACGTTACAAGATCCCATAGCCAGCGTGTTTTTATTCAAAAACCTATCGTAATTTCTGAATAGTAAACAATAATGATAGATTTTTCTGTAAATAAATTACGCAATTTTTTATTCAAAATATATACTAGAATTTCATAATAGTTATTTAATTACAATAAAGCTGTCATTAAATAAAGCGAAGATAACTAACCGAAAATCACGCTGTAGATTTTGTGAATGAAAAAAGGCTCGGCTCGGGATTCCACACTTTACAGGATTGTAATCCAGAAGTGTAATAAAGTTTGTATTCCTCGAAACGAAAGATAATATTTCCCAATCAACAAAAAAATCCGCACAAAAGTTATTTTGCCTTCCGATATTTATCTCTTTATTTCTCAAGTTGTTTCCAAAAAGTTCGGTATAAAATATAGATGCATTCAGGACCGGCTTTAAAGGGGGATGGGGCAAGGTACTAAAAGCTAAAGGACTGAAAATTTTCAAAATGTTTTGTAAAAATATAAAAAATATCATTCAAAGAAACAATAAAAATATCTCTTAGGGCGCTGTGACTACTAAATTTTTGGCATGTTTTGTTTCCCAATCTAATGCAAATGCCCACTTTGATTTTTGATACTGAAATTGCTTCGGTGTACTTTTAATTTTTTTGTGATAATAAAAAATAAATCTCTTGTGCTTCATGTCTATTGAATGATGATTATCCCTATGTGATTTCGTGAAATTTAGTACACTAATCAAAATACGAGGGTGTATCAATTATTTTTGCCCACACTATAGAAATAATTGACTTAAATTTATGCAAATGCTACACTGTATTAGTCCTTTTCTATATAGCCCCCGTGCACAGTAACACATTTCTACAAACGGCATTTCAAAGAGAAGGGGGAGGATGTATTCCAGGAGGCGCGATAGTAGACCCAAAGGGGGGTGTTTTTCTAAATTTTGCCGACTCCCACATGTAACATATTGTTCGAAAGACCTGTGACCACTTATTCATATTATGCACTCCAGAGCCCCTCCGTCCCAAATTTTCCTCCGGGAGGCATGGATGATGTCCTCAAAATTTTGAAAAAAGCCCCCGGAGGGCAAATTTGGGAGTAGGGGCTCGGGAGGTGCATAGCATGAATAAGTGGTCACACGCTTTTCCAACAATGTGTCACATGTGGGTCGATAAATGATAGAAAAATGCCCCCTCGGATCTACTATTGCTCCTCCTGGAATGCATCCTCTCCATTCTCTTTGAAATACCGATTGCACAATTGTGTTACTGGGCACACTGACTATATAGAAAAGGACTCATAAAATGTAGCAATTTCATAAATTTCACTCAATTATTTCTATGTGAGGGCAAAAACTTATTGATACTCTCGTAAGATTAGTTGGGGTAACTGGACCCACGAGGTAACTGGGCCATAGGCTATTTTATAAAAAAACTGTTAATGTTTTTTAAGTTTTAGCTTTTGTGAGCAACGCACCTTAATCTCTGCTTACTAAAACAAAGTGTGTCAACTTAATCATAAATATCACTTTGCCGTGATAGGTTGTCAAAAATTTACGTTTCTTTTTTTAAAAACAACGTCAATATGGTTGAACTTTCTCGGCTTTTTATTAAAATATTGTAAGTACTTTTATAAAACAATCTTTTTTTTTTTTTTTTAAAGATTAGGCATCTAACTGCATTAATATTATTAGGTATCTTTACATATTTACTTCATGTTTTAAATGTAAGCCCGGTGTCCCAGTTACCCCATAAATTTTTAAGAATGGGGTAATTAGGACATGTATCCGGGGTAACTGGACCATGCTGCATCCAGTTACTCCAATAGTTATAAATAATTGTTTTGAGTTTCTCTTACTACGGGAAAAAAATTTCTCCATTGTTTTTTGTCACAATAAAGAGAATGATAGAATACCTTATTAAAATTTCGTAATAAAATTTTAAAAAAGCATATTGGGTGGTATCAAACCAAATTTCATGATCCCTTCAGAGGCGGTAATGCCGTTATGGCATCACATATTTTTAATCCCTAATTTCCACATTGGCACAGGAATTTATAATGAAAATTTCACCTTTATTAAGTACGCGAAAATATACTTTTACTTCTTTACAAATAGATTATCTTGTATATACTGGTGTCGTTAAATTATTTCAATATATTACGAATGCAAGTACCTTGCCCCTGAAAGCGAGATAGCCAAACCTTTAACCCTTAAATGCCTGATTTTTCAAAATTGTAATAATGTTTTTCGGCTTTCATTTTTTAAATAAATCATGGGAAAAAAACTTTAAAAAATCATATTTTGTTTTAAGTATGGTTTACGGCTAAAAAACAGTTTGTTACTAATCGGCAATACTGGTCTTTAATTGAAAAAATAATTTTCCTTTGATAAAATTCTATAATATATACACACAAAAATTTTAGGAACTATAATAAGAAATAAATTTTACTTGCTCACTGCAGAAGAAAATAGGGTATTTCGCAAGCTTCCAAACAAAACAAAAAGAACAAAGAGCAACAATTGAAAAAATAAATCTATCTTTATTCTAAAACAGCACAGGTGTTGCCATCTACATGTTGAAAATCGGTTTAATAATATTTTTAGAATGTATTTAATTGGCAACATTAGGCATTATAGCTTCAATATTATTCTAATTGTATTTTAGAGCCTAAATTGTGTATGTTGCCGAAAAGCAACACCCGGCATTTAAGGGTTAAATTGTACGATGATACAGATAAGGTACTTAAATACTTACGTAGACGTTTGTTCATAGATTTACCTTGCTATTTTTTTCCTTAAAATACCCATGCGACTTTTATACTTATTACCTATACTAAAGTACATAAGTACTTACTTAATTTTTATGTTTTTGGTATAAATAAATCTAATATTTTCACTTTTAATGCTTTTTTTAGACACATTGACAGCAAAGGTTTCCCTTACAATGCTCTTTAGTTGATATATAATTTACATGATCTGCCTGGTTTAAAATTTTTTACGTTGTTTACACTTTTTCAAACAGGACCTGATATCACATATGAAAAAAAAAATAAACGCCTGTGGAACATAGACCCTCCAGGTCCACTTACCCCCATTTTTATAGGGCAACTGGACTCATGAGGAAAGAAAGATGAAATACGCATATTTTTATATTTTAAAATATTAAAATGTAATTTCGAGCATTTCTGTCTGATAGAGGGAACCTAACTGAACACATTTACTGAAGTTCCAGACTTTAATTCGAATTAGCATTAACTTTTTGAAGCTGAATTGTCAGAAGCTCGAGAGTCACATTGTACAATCATGGCCCAGTTGCTCCAACTAACTTTATATATGTTCAATGAGAGAAAAATATTGGATCGGCTTACGCACTTATGGGCACGAAGATTTCCTTGGAAGAGAGCGCACCGGCCCTCGGGCCAATGGGTCGGCAGATTAGTCCGACCCTTCATATAAATACCTTTTAATATAATCTACATGTTTAACAAATTCATTTTAAAATTTCGCAGAAAGACTTTTTATTAATATTGATCTTGATAAAGTCACTGTTAGTGCATATGAAACATGTAGATTTGATTATAAGGTATTTTCTATTATATGCCTTTAAAGATTTTTTTTTACATTTTTAGCATGTGATAACTTTAGTTTAATGATAATAAATAATGATTTTACACAGTTTTATAAAATAAATTCTCTTATTAATGTTTTGACAGTTTCTAACGCTTTGAAACGACAATCTGCTACTTTTTAACGTTCATATCTTTCCCTCTGACGCCAAATAGAAATAACCCTTCTCATATAACTGTTACAAAAACTACGTCTTTCCATCTGTGAATGAAAGTTTTTTCTTAAAAAGGTATTCTCTGAGTGAATCAATGGAATCTAGTTGCTAACTATGAATATTTAAGACAAACATCGAAACGCAGCGTAAAAATTTCAATCCGTTTAAAAAATAATCAAGAAACATGCATGGTAAATTCGATAAAGCACAAATTCCCAAAATTTCAGTTCGTCAAACTTTAAGAAATACTCACAAAAATACCGAGTTTTAATGGGAAGACATTACTTACAACTCATTGTTTGTAATTATTAGCTTAACATTATTAGACACTTACTTAACATTAATAGACTGTAAAAATCATAAAGTATGTATCTATAAATATAAATTAATTCACAAATAAGCGAATCATACTTATTGTTTTATAACAGAAAATCAAATCTCGTGTTTAGGTAAAATTTATATAAAAAGTATGATTGTAAATCGTATTAATGAGATTCCACACGATTAATGAGTGCGTTAGTCCTTTTTTTAAGATTTCAAAGAGTTTTTTCAGATTTATTTTTAATTCCATTGATGAAATTAACTTATTACATTTCAATGATTACACTGGTCGGTAAAAAATAAAATACAAATTTTACCTTCCGGCGAAACAAATATGTGAACTAAATAGATTTGACATTCCTGAATATAAATATAGCACCCCCTCTGTTCTAACACTTACCACCTTTTCGAAAAACAGTTTCTAATAATAACAAATAATGAAGGCTTGTTATATTAATTCAGAATTATTTAGATAACAAATTTAGATATAAAATCAGTAAAAAATATCATGGAAATATGTTTTGTTGATATTTGTCTCGTGCATTGTTCTGCTGAGTCTCCTCTTCTTTCATGGCAAACGGTATCTACTGACATATTTCACACCTGTGCCTTCGCTAATGTCTATATATATTTAATTATACCTTATTTACATATTAACACGTGCAAACATATTTGTGTTTACACCATTTTAACTTAGGATTTAGTAAGTTAGGAATTACTTGATTTTTTTTAAAGCCATCCCATAGAAATTGGTACTTAACCCATTAATGCCGAGTTTCTTGTACATATTTTTAATACATAGGTACCAGTTGACACCAGTTTTCCCATATTGTAATTTTAACTTATTTCATCTCTCAAAGTTTGAGATTAAGTAATATGAAAATTTCCTTACTAAAATACTGGTTTTCATATTTAAAATTTCGTATTACTTAAATGGCAGATTTTCGTACCAACCGGCATTAATGGGTTAATATAGTAATTTCATTGCCATGTTTTAATTTAGCGAGTTGAAATGTATAAAGATCAACCATTATTTTTGCATTGAGGATTTTGGTGCTGGTCAGTGAAATCAATGAAACTTTTGTTTACTTTGGCATAGTAAGGTACAAAAAACATAGGTACATTTCATAGTAAGGTACAAAAAACATTCTATAATATCAATATACACTTTATGAAATATTATTAATATTTTCTATTGTACTTTTCATATGAAAAATAGAAGGTGTTTTATATAAGCTTTAGTAACTTTAAAATTTAATTATTCATTAATTGTCATAAAGATTAAAGATTCAATAAAAGATATGATTATCAAATAATTGATAAATTTTGTATACGGAAATTTTAAAAATAACTGAAATTTCAGCCAATAGATGGCGTTGCACTGTCTCAAACAGTAAGAATGTCCGAATGCCTTTCAATACTTAAATGAAAAAAAAGTCAAAACTGAGACGATTTTGATTCAGTTTACATGTTAGTTTGGACACTTATACAACTTGAGATAGTGCGATCTTTTTATAAAAAATGAAATATTGTTTAAATTAGTTAAAATAATTTTATTTACCCGGTAAATATGTCCTTTTTATATATTTTTTTATTTATTATAATTAGTGAAATATTGCACTATGAGGTCGGGGAGTCCTTTGTGGAACATCCTGTGCATAATCTTAAGTAACGCACTTTAAATTTCTTGAAATGCATTTCAAACATTCCTTATTTTAAAGTATTTTCTGTCATTTACTTAAAGTGCTAGAATAAAAAAATAAGTTTGCATATTTTAGAATAAACTACTGGATTATTCTTTGTTATGTAAAAGTATTCGCCACAACTTTCATTTGCTATATTCAATCATTAACACCACAAATTTTATATGACAGAATTGAAAACCTCACATTCCGTTTTATCAAAATGCTAATTCGATCATTATTAATATGTATCATTTAGATCAATAATCTCCAATGTGGAAAAATTATGCGTTATTCTCGAACTTACAGGGTATTTAATGTATGCTATGCAGCTCTACATTATAAATTCAAATAAGTGATCTTCATTTAAGTCTATCATCATTTAACTGTATGTAAATGAAGTCGTTTTCGGATATTAAGTGATGTTGAGGAATTAATGATTAAACGTCAGCGTTGAACACGCAATCAAGCATTTATAAATAAAGTGATGTCCCGTGATTTCATATTTCAAAATACTTAAAGATTGTCAATGGGAATTTTTTAGAAACTCGTGAGCTTTTTTTTTTATATACATGCATCTAATTTTAGATATTCTCATGGTAACAGTACCAAAATTGGATATGAACAATCTAAACATACATTCCAAACAAAACTTAATAAGAACGATTTTGTTATCTTTGAGTCATTATGCAAGAGAATGTAACTTTTTCCAATACATGTTTGTAGTCCAGGCAATAGGGAATTTTACCTAGGAAAATTAATGGCAGTTCTGGAAATTGGCTTACTTTATGTTTTATGGGTCGCTGAATCCGAATTTGTAACTTCCCACCAAAATTTCCCCCGGCAACCCCCCCCCCCCCAAATTTTCGTAAAAAGCATCCCAAAAAAAGTTTTTATTAAAAAATCAATTTTTTTATTGTTTTAGGGGAAAAGTATCTAGAAATTCAGAAAGTAGACAAAATTTGCAACAAATTAGATATGTGACATTATGACTTAGGATGAAGGGGAAGGGAGGATGTGCCTAGGAACATGCGCGCGGTGCTCCGTGTACTAAGTTGCGCAATTCCACTTAACCACTCACACGTTTACATTCGCCCTCCCATCTCCCCTCCGAACTTTCCTTATAAGGTTTACTTTAAGTTTTTTGGGTTACTGAATCCGAATTTTTAACTTACCCCCAAAATTTTCTCCCCCGAAAACCCCCAAAAATAGTTGTTATTAACTTAAATTTCTTATGGTTTTAGGGGAAAAGCATTACGAAATTCAGAAACTAGACAAAATTTGCAACAAATAGGATACATGACATTATGACGTAGGATAAACGGGGAGAGAGGGGGCTGCCTCGGAACATTCCCCGCGCGCTTTTCCCCAAAACCAAATTTTTTCAAAAAATCAATTTTTGGGGAGTTGCCGGGTGAAATTTTGGTGGGAAGTTACAAATTCGGATTCAGCGACCCAAAATACATAAAGTGAGTCGAAATCCAGAACTAGTAATAATTTTTCCAGGTAAAATCCCCTATTAACTGGACTTCATAACATAGTGCACGTAGCGCCGCAGTGCAGGTTCAGAGGCAGCCCTCCCCCTCCCCGTTCATCCTACTTCATAATGTCATCTATCCTATTTGTTGCAAATTTTGTCTAGTTTCTGAATTTCGTAATGCTTTTCCCCTAAAACAATAAGAAATTTAAGTTAAAAACAACTATTTAGGGGGTTTTCGGGGGAGAAGTTAAAAATTCGGATTCAGCTACCCAAAAAACTTAAAGTAAACCTTATAGAGAAAGTTCTGAGGGGAGATGGGAGGGCGAATGTAAGCGTGTAAGTGATTAAGTGGAATTGCGCAACTTATTTCACGCAGCACCGCGCGCAGGTTCCGAGGCAGGTCCCCCCTTCCCCTTCATCCTAAGTCATAATGTCATATATCTAATTTGTTGCAATTTTTGTCTACTTTCTGAATTTCTAGATACCTTTCCCCTAAAATAATAAAAAAATTGATTTTTTTAATAAAAACCTTTTTTTTGGGGGGGGGGGCATTTTACCAAAATTTGGGGGGGGGGGGGGTTGCCGGGGGAAATTTTGGTGGGAAGTTACAAATTCGGATTCAGCGACCCAAAATACATAAAGTGAGTCGAAATCCAGAACTAGTAATAATTTTTCCAGGTAAAATCCCCTATTAACTGGACTTCATAACATAGTGCACGTATCACCGCAGTGCATGTTCAGAGGCAGCCCTCCCCCTCCCCGTTCATCCTACTTCATAATGTCATCTATCCTATTTGTTGCAAATTTTGTCTAGTTTCTGAATTTCGTAATGCTTTTCCCCTAAAACAATAAGAAATTTAAGTTAAAAACAACTATTTAGGGGGTTTTCGGGGGAGAAGTTAAAAATTCGGATTCAGCTACCCAAAAAACTTAAAGTAAACCTTATAGAGAAAGTTCTGAGGGGAGATGGGAGGGCGAATGTAAGCGTGTAAGTGATTAAGTGGAATTGCGCAACTTATTTCACGCAGCACCGCGCGCAGGTTCCGAGGCAGGTCCCCCCTTCCCCTTCATCCTAAGTCATAATGTCATATATCTAATTTGTTGCAATTTTTGTCTACTTTCTGAATTTCTAGATACTTTCCCCCTAAAATAATAAAAAAATTGATTTTTTTAATAAAAACCTTTTTTGGGGGGGGCATTTTACCAAAATTTGGGGTGGGGGGGGGGGGGTTGCCGGGGGAAATTTTGGTGGGAAGTTAAAAATTCGGATTCAGCGACCCAAAAAACATGTAGTAAGCCTTTTTCCAGAACTACCATGAATTTTACTAGTTAGAGCCCCTAAACGGTCTCTGTTGCCTGGACTATTGTTAATTTGTGACAGATTATTTTTCAATGACATATTTTGGGGATGTACATAATAAAACACACTTATAATAAATACTTGCATTAAAACTGATGATTTGTGAATTTCTTTGTTTATTTGGCTTTATAAGGGGAGTAGGAGCGTTTTACATATATAATTCGATACGAGTAATGGTACCATTATATGTAAATTAAATCAATTTTTCATTATGTTATCTTTTTTTTATTGCTTGAGTTTGTGCAATGCTAACACGACGTAAACCAATAAAGTGAAAAAGTGTCCAAGCCACGACTCGAACTTCGGTGATTGGCATAGCTCACCAGCAATCTATCAACTGAGTTATTCGGGCGTATTTCATAGCTATAAAATTATATCTATATATAAGAATATCTCATTAATTACTTCTAGTCTGCTCTCCGATATCACATGTAAAGCTGCTGATCTGTGTCTATGACATAATGTCTCTGTAATTTCCGCATTGATAAAAAGTACATTTCTAATAAAAACAATATTGCTCATTCAACTGATATTAAGGAATTACTAAAAGACTTCGCAAAATATTAACCTTTTCAAGCGCAGTGATCCTACTGCGGGATCACCTAATTTTAATTCCAAACTTACAAGCAGCACCAAGAATATTTTAATAAAATTTTTCTTTTATAATAAAAACTTAAAAATGCAATATTTACTTTCTAAGAAGTTCGTTTGTAAATTCTGGTGTCAGTCAATAATTTCATCATTTTACAAATAGAATTTTTCTGTTCCGGAAAGGGTTAAAACTCGTCAGGTCCTTTTCATTTAAATTAATGTTTCTACAAGGATTGTAATTATTAGAATTATTGTTTCTTTTTTTTTTTTTGAAAAAGGTGTTAGTTAAACTTTTTAAAAGTAAGAAACATTTTTCAATATATATCTTATTTAATTGATCAAACAATTCTATATTTTGAATCTAACTGGAAAAAACTCATGTCATCTGTCATCTATAATATCAGCCGCATTATAAGTTTTATTTTAATCGTCTGAGTGCGGAGCAATGCGATAGCGCTCCTCCAGTGTTGCCAGTGGGCTACTTTTTTTAAATTCAAATTTCTTGATTGCCACCACTTTTTTGAAACGGTAAAATTGCCTTTGTTTTCGCCTCAATTAATATGTCATTAAATAAAGCGCATTTTACCGTTTCAAAAAAGTGGTACCAATCAAAAATCTGAATTTTAAAAAAGTAAGCCCACTGGGAACAGCGCTCCGCACTCAAACGGTTAAATTCCAAACGAAGTTAAATTTAAAATTTTGACGAAAAAGTCTATATTTTGTTGAATTTTTGGAAGACGTCTGTAATAATAAAATGTTTTCAGAAATTTCAAAGAAAAATACGCTTCACAATAACAGAATTATCATCGAAAATGATTACTGAAATGAATAATTCATTTGTATAGTTTTTTCTTTTTTTTAAAGTTTTTTCAACGGTTATAATGTTTTAAAGAAATATTTAGTTGAACTCTTAATGTTCCACTGAAAACAATTATTGTAACAACTCTGTCTGTTGTTTAAGATTGAAATATTAGAAAACTTTAAATTGTTGTAATTTTTGGTTTCAAACATACTTAAATACAGGTTAAAGAATAATTTTTTTTTTTTTTTTTTTTTTTTGCTAACTCAAAACTGATAATTTAACTTACTAAGTAAAAGCTCCATAAACGATACAATAAGTCCAGCTAAAAATGTCTATTTAAAATGAAAAATCATTTCTTTAATAAATTAATGATGAAAAAGTGAAGCAAATATAATGAGGTTTCAATGTATTGTGGAAATAAACAGACATTTTGAAGCATAGTGGATTGAAAAGTACAGAAATATAATTTATACTCATATGAGTGAAAAGTTAGCTTTAATTTTTACATAACATGTAATAATTTTTTTGTAAAAACGGACCCAACCAATTTTTTGCACACACTATAAAAAAATCTCCCGGCATATATATTGTATATTATATATGTTATATTATAGTTCATTTATAAAATAAAAATGCACATTTTGCATCAAATTTAAAAATTATATTATTAAACAATCCTGTTCGCAAAATTATTCTAGGTAAATTTGTGATTTTTTTCGAAACGGTTACTCAATATTCAGATAGCAAAACTATATTATGCAAATTTTAATACATTAATTGATGAAAATAAACAAAAGTTGTATATTTTTTTCTGTCATTGTCACGGGTTTACTTCATTCAGTTCATTTTAATATACGTATTTCACTCCCGGAATACTCTTATTTAGTTTGCATCTCCCCCCCCCCCCCACACCTTTTTAAGCCTTATTATTTAGCATATCAATATCAGCTACAACTAATTTCTTAAATTCCTATTAGAAAATCATTAAAAGTTATAGTTTAAGTGTGATGTGCATCATTTTATTTCTGGTGCAGATTGGCTATTATATAAAGTTATTACGGAAATTCCAGAATAAAAAAGTGAAATGTGTTATAGGCATAATTATATCTTTTTTCGTACATGCTTTAATGGTCTTTGTTCTGGTTTCCCCACATTCCTTCTACGTCTCGTTCAATTCAAATTTCATTTTAATACGATAAATGTTTAATGTTCAAATTGCCGGAAAAGAACATCTGAAGTATGAAATAAATCACTTAGATGCGTTCAAAACTGTTCACGAAAACAAAAGAAAGCGCATAAAGATTTTATTAAAAAGGCACTTTTGTTATTGCATTAGTTAAGAATAATTTTCATTTTTTGAGATCGTATACGTATTGAGCTATTAAACAAAACGTATTTAGTAATTACTTTTATCAGGTTATTGTTTTTAACGAGCTTATTTAATTAGCAGAAAAACTTATATTTTCGGTGAGGATAAAAAAGATACACAGAAATGCTTTTCTAATTAAATAACGGAAAATAACAAAGGAAGGGTTTTAAAATTTAATTAAGAGTAATGTTGAAAGAGTTTTCAATTTACAAGATGTTGAACTACATCTGTAATTTATTAAATAAATATTGTTTTCTTTGTATTTTTTTCCCTCTAAGTGCTTCAAATCTGAAATCAGCAACACAAAAATAACTTTAACAAAAAGCATTCGCGTTTCTTAAACATCTCGAATAAAAAAATTGTTAAAATAAAGCAGATGTATAATAAAATAAGTAAAAATATTAATGAGTTTTAACAATGTGGGTTCGGTTTTAAAAGATTTGCCGAGTTTTTTGCAATGAAAATCCAATTTAACACAAAAATTTAAATCGTAAATGTTAGATGCAATTAGATCATTCCCTTTTTTCAGTTTTTTTAATTTTCACCAAAACTGACATTTTAAAAAGAGAAATTCAAAACTGTTTAACATTAGTTTGACATCGAGTTCCATTATTTAAAATGTTCGCGGGACTTGACATGCTTTCAAGAAACACAAAATTTTATATTTTTTAAAATATCGATTTGTGAAACGTTATTTTCGAAATTGTGAAATTCTCAGATTGACGGAGAAGTCATAATCGATCAGAATTTTGTGATATGTGAAAGAGGGGGGGGGGGGGATAAACTCTTTTGAGGATTTCTTTTTCAAACAATGCCTGGTGCTTTTTGTTTTAAAGTAGGTGTTGCATGAGAAATTTTGCATAAGTTTTATAATAAACATTGTGGTTAATTTTTCAGTTAGGAGTAATTTCAATTCATGCCGATTACTTGCATGAACAATCTCTCGAGCGGTGGCGTTCACCATTTTCAATATCTTTTGGATTGATCTCGGATTTTTTACCTGAGTGATAAAAATAAATTTTAATTGTAACATTAGAAAGTTGCTTTTGTAAATGATTGGGTTTCGACCTAAAAATTTATTTTCTTAACGTTTCCCAAGTACATTTTCTGGTTCTATTAGTATTTAAATTTTTTTAGACAATTTTTCTAATTGCTATTTTCTAAACGAACCTTTTATTTTCAAAATCTTATAATCTAACGTATTTTAATTTTATTTTGTATAATCATTTTTCTATGCTTTATAAAATATATATACATTTATCAAACTATTTACTTAATGGTTTAATATCCATTTCTTCATAGAATGAAAATTTAAATAAATATGTACGCTAAATATAAAAAAAATTAAATAAATATATATCCGTAATCGTTAATTTATACAATTAATTACATTTTAAAAGTAACATAATTCACTAAAGGGAATGACAATTTTGCATTTGTCTGATCCTTATACCAAATCTATAGGACTACATGTGAAAACAATTTGATTAAATTCTTTAATCCTTTAAAAAATGAACATCACTGCCTTCCTTTTGAAACGTTTTAGGCCATATTTGTCTAATCTAATTGTTTTATTTTCTGCATTATTTATATTAACTTACGAAATTTTGAAGAAATACATATTTTTTTTAAGTAAATAGTTTAGAAAACGCCACATTGGAGAACTGGTTACCGTCTGTAGAGATTTGGAAGAATTTAACACTTTTTTTCCTACTATTCGTAAAATGTCTTTTAGATATTAGCTTGATGATGGATTATTTTCTCTTAATTTACAAACTTCTTTTTACTGAAAACAAAGCAAGTGTGGAGTTACAAGAGATAAAATATTATAATTTCTAGTGTTTTCTTTACATAAAAGCTTGTTCATTCTGAAAATAACTTCGTTTATGTAACATGTTATTTAACCCTTAAATGCATGGTGTACACTGTAAAAAAAAAATCTGTAATGTTACTAAAGTTTTATAGGAAACTGGGATTCCTAGAACTTTTTATGTAACGGCACTCAAGAAAAATTCCTGTAACAGACGCTGTTACAGGAATTTTTCTTGTTGCTGTTACATAAAAAGTTCTAGGAATCCCAGTTTCCTGTAAGAACTCTAGTAACATTACAGATTTTTTTTACTGTGTACCATATATGCAACATGTAAAAAAATTGTGTTTTTACAACATCTGGTGGAGTTTCTTTTAACGAATCTATGTTTCATATGTGCTACAATGTTTTCAGAAGGATCAATGCACATTTCCTCATAGATGACAGTAGTGCTCATATTTAGTCAATTTGGCGGGAAGTAACTAAGAACATCATATATTCACCGGTTCGCTTAGGTACTGCATAGTTTAATTTGTACTTAGAGTTAAGTTTTACAAAATAAAAATTGACATAAAATAAAGTATCTGGATTCATATATATTAAAATAATTACTAATTTTTCACTATTTTAGTTACAAAAGTAGTGTTTGCTTTTGTTGTAGATGTAAGAAAAAAGTTCACGTGTTATACAAAAAATTTATCTCTGATTTTTTTTTTTTTTTTTTTTTTTTTTTTTCTATAATTTTGCCTGCGTAGTAAACCTTTCTTAGAATCACATATCGTTTTTTTTTAAACAAAATATAAAATCATGCATTTAAGGGTAATTAAAGTACAGTAAGTACTATTTACTGCAAATCAGTCACACAAATTCGCAATCATAATTACCAATATATATATATATATATAAAGCTGAAAAAATACATGTGTCTATGATGATGTATATAATCAACATCTATTCAATTAAATAATAGTCTTTAAAATCCATTTCGAAAATTCAGTAAAGGAGTGGAAAGGGTGGGACATCCATAAAAACGAAACAATTCTTCGCCCTTTCCCCCTTTTTTTCCTTCTGTCACAACAGCTGCCTATGATCATTGACTTGTTATTACAATTTTCTTTTGCAAAAATAATGTAATTACGAAAAACAAAACGTTCAAATAAAATCTTATTCTGCTTATCTGCAGACACGGAACTGTAATAGAGATTCTTGTAATAATGTTTTTCTGGAACTTCGGATATATAGGCAGATGGAAAATGCTTTTTGCATTTTTAGATAAAACTGTAAATTTCCGTGATAATGTACAAATGCGCATACACAATAACACACAATCCAGAAGATTAAAAACAGTTCACTGGCAGCTCAAAAAGTATATTTTAATGCAGAAAAGATGACGCACCGGTAACGTGAGAATGACCCTCCGAACAGACTAAAATAAAAATAAAAAAATTATCTAAGAGCAGGTAAAGAGTGAATGATTTCATATTTTTCATTCGTGAAGTTTTTGGCCAGAGATAGATATTGACTAAGATACAGATCTTGCCAACAGATGACCATGGATGAACGGAATGGAAAACATGGGGAAGTTTAACTTTAGATGAAAAGAATAATCGACGATAATTAGCCAGGCGCTAGTACGTGAGAACCTAAGAAAGAATTTGATGGTTGCTGATAGTTTTAGCTTTGGAGCGGTTGCGGTACATTATTTACCGACTAGAGAGAAATTAAAGGCGATAGATTTTAAAAGTACGAGTACATCTGGATATCATTATACAATCGCTAGTTTAACCACAGCTTTGACAATCGTTTAGCCAAGCTTCGAATAAAAATTCGGACTGGAATAAAATTGCATGAGCAGATCAACCCGAAATAAATCTTTTGAATAAAATGGCTGTAAATAATATATTTTTTATTTTTTATTTATTTATTTATTTGTTTATTTATTTATCTTTTGAGAAAAGAATAGAGTGAGTTATCTGGGAAAATTAAATCAATATATAAGAGGTAAGTAGATTAATTTAACACTTAGCTATGCAAAAAGAAATAGACCGGCACAGATTTTTCTCGAGAGTTAATATTAATTTTAAGTATATAGGGACAATATCAACTACCTAATAAATACCAATATATGTGATATCAAACGATATCACAGGAACTTCCATTTAAAAGAGACTAACAAAAATGGTTTTAATAGACAGTTATAGAAGGGTAAAAAATAACAACGTTAAAAGCACCAAAAATTTTAAATTATACGCATACAGATTTCGGTAGCATATAACATACCTTCCTCTGTGCCAAGGATGGCGAAAATTTGCTCACATATATAGGAGTTATGGGGATTCAAGTTAAAGGTTTATTGACCAATAGGAAAACAGAGGATTGCAGGTAACAGCCAATAGGAAAAATAGATGGGAAATGGAATCAAAATAGTGAGGGAAAAAAAAATTAAGGGAAAGAAGTTTTATGTAATATTTCCAACAATCTGATAATGGGGGAATACCGAATTCACAATGAACAATATTTTTTAATTTTTTATAAATATGAAATGCTTCATATTTATATGAAGCATTTCATATGAGCATTTATATATGAAGCATTTCATGTTTATAAAATTTTAAAAATATACTGTTAATTGTGAATTCGCTATTCCCCATTATCAGATATTTGGAAATATTACGTAACAACTTCTTTCTCTTAATTTTTTTTTCCTCACTACTTCGGTTCCATTTCCCATCTAATTTCCTATTGGTTGTTACCTGCAATCCTCTGTTTTCCTATTGGTCAATAAACCTTTAACTTGAATCTCCATCTCTTCTATATATGTGAGAAAATTTCCGCCATTCTTAGCACTGAGGATGGTAAACTACATCCTACCGAAACCGGTATGCTTACAATTTACAATTTTTGGTGCTTTTAACGTTGTTATTTTTTACGCTTCTATTATATTGCACCAAGCTCATTCTTTAGAATTAATTTAATAAACAGTGTTGGTGGTTTTTATTTATTTATTTATTTATTTATTTTATTTATTTATTTTTTATTTATTTATTTATTTATTTATTTTGACAGAGACAATTTTGTATTTATCTTTTGTATTTGTATTTATTTAATAATTTGTATATAAAAGATTGCATCAAGCAGGTGAGAATCGTTTTCAGTGAAACAGTAAGTAAGTAAGTAAGCACCCACCCTGGGAACCCGCTTTTGGCTTATGGTTAGGTGTAACCCCCAAGCTCAGGGCAGGGAAAAGTTTTACTACCTGCAGAAACAAGCCCAGAACCCCAGTCTCCGGGAAAGAAGGCAAGTGCCGTGTCCCCGGACCGCCTGTGAAAATTTATTATTATTTAGGATGGCGATTCTTTACCAATCACAATTGGCTGCCCTATTGTTTCAGGGCGAGCATAGAAATGTATTTCAATTATGATTTATATGTTTTGGAATTTGTGTACCATTTGAAAAATTTTTAAGTATTTACATTCGTCTTTACATTTGATAAGAAATATTTTTTCCCTTTTTTTCCCCCTTTTAAACAAAAATATTTATTCCTATTTACAATATTTCTAGTGGTATTTAAGTTCTTAAAAATTAAACAGTCTCAAAAACACCCTTCCATACACCACGTGGATCCATGAATTTTTTTTTTTTTTTTGATAAAGTAGTATAATAATTTAGAGATATAATTATTTACCAATAAATAAGTTTTTTTTTTTTTTTTTTTTTTTGACAGAAAATATGAAATACACGGAGCGATGGTAGAACTAAAAAGACAATCACAGGACAAATTTAAGCCCAACGAAGGTGGCCCCACTGCCCATAACTGGAGGCCATCCCCGCCGCAGCAGAAATATTAGGACAAATGCTGATACACTTATTATGATAAAAAAGATATGAAGATAATGAAGTAAAATTGTAAATATGGTTAAATAATGAAACAGTACACAGTGAAACAGAGACTCCTTTAAAATGAAGTGTGTGTTTGTAATGCTAGATGTTATGATTTTCATTGATGCTTTGTTTGAGTGTTCGCCAGCAACATTTCAAGAGTGGATATTGCTTCATTTGGAAATCAGAAAAAGAAAATTAATTTTCGTACCTGAAAGTTACTCATTATATCTGTTACATATCACCTACCTTCTGTGCAATATGTGGTATTTCAGTTAGATTATAATAAATATGCTGCACTATGTCTCCAGTTAATACCAAGAATTTAATTCTTACAAATCCGAAAGAAACAGAATAATTTTCAAGGAAGAAATGTGGTGCACAGTGGTACATGTAGCACTGGTACACAGTTAAACAGTGTGTATTAAAACAATATTTATTTTATAATGAAAATTGTGCATTATATTTTACTTTAACAGGTTGTTATACCTTTAAAATATGGACGCTCATAGTCACTGGGCACTTTTCTGACCTTATCACCACATATCTTCTCAAAACTCCTTCAATTTTTCAGTATTTGGACCTTGTAAAGCATTCTAGAATGCGGCTATTCGTACATAGATGCTCAGAAATCCAGACACAATCATGTCATATGTTATATCCAATGTAATATTAATTGGCTTCTCAAGATCAGTTTCCTTGTCCGTATCTTAGGTGAGTTACTATGGTAACACTGCATCTGGCTGATTCCCCGTTTTTTTATTCCACTCTACTTGAGATCAATAGAAAACAAGGAGAGAGAAACTTAGGAGCTGGGTCTCGCGTCTTCTAGTGTGTGATAGCACTGAAGGGATGAAGTGGGAACAATGGGTGTCCTTGAGAAGCCAATTGCTATGACATTGACTATAGATTGCTTAAGTTGTCAATGAAGGATATAAAACATCATCTCTATCTCGATGTTTACTAAGTGTTGTATACTGTGAGAGGAATGCTGTTATTTAAGGTTAAATTTTCCTGTTTCTATTCATGTGAATTAGTAAATTCGGTATGTAAGATGCTTCCTATAAACAGAAAAAATATTTACATTTACAAATTACATATATATTTATATTTAAATTGTCTTCGCTATAAAATATACCCAACTGTAACATTTAAAAAAAATCTGTCTCAGCAATGATTCTCCCGTAAGTTTTGCAAAATATAACTTTGTATATCTGTACATACTGTTTTCCGTAAACTCTATTATACATTATAGTCAATATATTTATTATCTCGAATTTTTTCCCTTACACATTAAAGTGTTATTATTTTCATACTAAACGAATCCAACTATCTCGAATAATTCTAATTATTCTCAACGCTTAAGAAAATAGTTTTTAAAAAAAAAGATACGTGTCATTTTTCAGTTCAATCGATCGACAGCGGCTGTGAACGTCATTAATTCTGTATGTAAAACGATTCTTCATCATTGTGTGAATACCCATTTCATTTAATGATTCTCTTTTTTCCTCTAAAGAAGTGATATTCGTAATAATATCATTTTTCAATGATCTGAATTAATGAAATTTAATATGACGTTATGAAATTATAATAGGTATGAATTTCAATAAAGTCTTTTAGTGCGTGTCTGAAAAGGAAGTTTTAGTTATGCTGGATTAACATGATATTCATTTACATATATGTCATTCTTTGTTTGGAATTTCTACATTTTATTTTCTATATAATACTTTTCACGCTAATCATTTATTTCAAATATGTATTAGCAGCTTACGAGAATAAATTTATCCTTCGTTATAAGAACAGTGAAACTCCAATTATACAAAGTGATGTGTACTACACTGTTAAAAATTTGCAGCATTCTCGCAGGTCATTTGACCGTTTTTTCCGAAAACGGTTACACAACCGTAATTTTAACACTATTCTGACCATATTATTGGCAATTTTATGGTCAGAATATAGTTAAATTATGGTTATGAAACTGTTTTTTCAAAAAACGGTCGAATGACCTGCCAGAATGCTGCAAAATTTTTAACAGTGTAGGTGTAATCCATATACAGTCGAACTCGCTTATAGCGAGCGCGAGGGGACCGTAATAGTTGCTCGTTACAACCGGGTGCTCGTAAAAGACGGGTTCGTAAAAAATTACACATACTCATGCATACTTACTTTATTATACATACTTTATTTATTTTTTATTTTTATACAGTACAAAAGAAGTTTGTTCATTTGCTTTGAACTATCGTATTTTCTCTTTCTTGCGTTATTGTTCTTCGGAGGGGCTCGCGGCCCAAAAAACATCGTCATTTGGACCCATAGCTTCGAAAAAAGTTTGAAGTTTTTCCGCGCAAACAATTTTGGTTAATTTCGGAATGTTCCAAAAAAGGATTATCTGAGCTGGAGAGACGTGGAAGTCAGTAAAAAGTTTATGAATCACAAAAATATTGCTCGCTATAACCGGGGTTTGCTCATTAAAAGCGAGTTATGCTCCCGAAAACTTAACGTTGTACCAACCAAGTATTTATAATTTCCTCGTTAAATCGGGTTCTTGTTAAATCAGGGCTCGTTATAAGCGAGTTCGACTGTATACAGAAAATCCAGATAAGTGTGGGGAACATAAAAAAAAGTTATGTAAAGCCGGATTTGTTTAATAAGCACATAGGCTTAATCTATTCAAGTTGCATCAGGTCTGTCTTTTAATAATATAAATTTTACTATAAACATTTTTAAAAAGTACGGCATTTACATACATTTAGATAAGCTTGTAGAACGTTTCGAAGTTTTGTCGGAGCCCTTAAAAACAGTTGTAAAATAATAAAAGAGCACACTTCGAAACTTCCAAAATATAATTTTTACCTTGATTTAAATGGTAACGTCAAGGATAGTCGCATTTTAATAATATATACCGATTATATTTCACGATATCAAATAGGATATTTTGGGATTCGAAATGCTGAAGTTCGGATAGCTGTAGATTGATGAATAGAATTTTATATAACTAATAAGGAAAAGCTCTGACATTCGGAAACAGAGAATGTGATGAACCTTTCTGTATCGATAGAATACACTCAATAGATAAATATATGAAAGCCATAAAGTTCAATATCCAGAGATTGTTCAGAAATTAAGGCTCAAAGTTTAAGTTGCAGTTTTTATTCTGATAAATTACCCTATTTGGAAAGAAAAACAGCATTGTAGGCGGTAGCATGCTAGCTTTCTGATTTTGTTTCGTCTGTGTTCTATACTTATTCAAATTCTTATTTTTAACAGTAAAAATATTCAGCAATTATTTTTTATCTCAATGTATAATTATTTAAATTTACGAAAAATAAGAAAAAAGTATATTGTTTTTTGCATATATATATATATATATATATATGCATATTTCACTATGAAATTTCAAATTTTTATAGGTATAATGAAGGATAAAATGAAAAAAAAATGCGATCAATTTACATTTTTATACATCCCAAAATTTTACTGTTTTATTTTTTTTTTCTAAATTATGTTAAATGATTTACATGAATAAATGTAAAATGCTTAAAATTTAACTTAACATAATGTTTAACTTAAAAACAAATTTTAAAAGTTTATATTAACTAAAATATGTTTTATTTTTATTATTTGCATTCTCAAAATATTTCAAAAGTTTATGATATACTTTTTTTTTAACTTTATGTTTAATACGGTTGTTTATTTTAATATCATTTTATTTCAAATAGAATAGCTCTTTATGTAATAAATATTTTTAGCATTTCCAAATCTTTCCATAAAGAAGTTTTCTTTTTTTCTTTCTAAGTATGTAAACATTTAGTCTAACTGCAAGCACAGGAATCCGACATTTCAAACATTCAAAATTTAAACGTTATTAAATAAAACATCATGTACACTCATGTTTGTGAAAATGGACCATGAAGGAACAGCATGAAGGAATGACGCGATTGAGCTGCAAACTTTAGAGAAATCAAATTATAGTGTATTATGCAAATGATTCCAATTTCAGAGTCACAACGCATGCGTGGGCTGAACAGCGCCCTCTGTACTGCTGCTGAAACCATATAAATAGAGAGCTGTAGCGAGACGTTGAGAATAGTTTATGGTACTTTGCTAATGGTAAACGTTATGTGAAACGTAATTATGCCCCTTCCACGAAAGAGGGCGGCATTTCAATAACTGACGGAGTTTGAATAAGGGATAATCATCGTATTTCATGCAAAAGGATTTACCTATCGTGCAATAGCAGCTCGTGTGCAACGTAACAGCAGCAGGGTAATGCGAGTTTGGAAGCAGTGGGCTGGCGAAGATCGGACAAATTGGAAATCTGAGAGTGGACCCCGAACGGTTACGTCAATGGGCAATGATAGACACATGGTCCGCATGGCGCTGATGGACCGTACAGCTTCAGACAGTTAGCCGCACATTGATCAACTGCTACAGGTGTATCACTTTCTGTATCGTCAATTCGTCGACGTCTGTTGCACCGTGGACTGCGTGCATGACCTCCTTTATACAGGATCCCACCTCGCGCAAAACCTTCTACGCCTGCGGCTACAATCTGCTCTTTAACGTAAAGACTGGCATGCAGATCGGCAACAGGCTTTTTTTTTACTGAGGAATCCCGCTTTAATTTGTGGTGTGGTACCATCATGGCCGCATTCGTGTTAAACGCTATGCCTACGAACGCTACTTCTACCCCTCGGGATTGCACTAACACCCAAAAGCGAAAGCTGAGTTCCCGAGGTGGTCATCGCTGTCATCGCTGCGAACGCTACCTTCCGGAGTGCATTATCGAAAGTCATGGTGGACGAACACCGGGAGTTATCGTCCGGGATGTGATTGCGGATCATGGACGATCGCAGCTGCTACGAATCGTGGGAGTCTGAACAGCAACAGGTACACCAGGAAGTGCTAGACCCCGAAGTCTTTCCTTTCTTTCAAAGCATTCCTGTAGCTATATTTCAACAGAATATTTCTTGCCCACGTGTTGCAAGGAATGTTTAAAACGTCTTTTCAGCAAAGCACATTAGCCTCTTCCGTTGCCTGCGTATTCACCGGATATGTCGCCCATTGAACATGTGGGAGATTTCGTTGATCGGCGTCTCGCTCGTTATTCTTCTTCTATTGCTTCTACAGATGAACTTTAGGTATGCATACAAAGAATATGGAATGCTCTTCCCTAGGCAGACATTCCAACTTCGTGTTTGACTTCATGCCGTGTGCGTGGTGGCTACAATTAATACTGGTTTTGGACACTTAATAATGTTATTTTTTTCTTTTTGCAATGAAAAGTAATCATTTCTTTGTAACAATACCAGTCGTTTATGTATTAAATTTCATTTAATTCTGATTAAATGAAATGGTGTCATGGACTTCATTCATGGTCAATGACTTCATGGTGTTTTCACAAACATGAGTGTATATTAAAATCACTAGGATAATATAGAAATTGTAATGAAAAATAATTAAATTTTTCAGTAACGCTCACTGTGACACATATAATTTTATTCATGTAAATAATTTTAAATAATTAAAAAAATAGAGAAAATTTATGTGGTCTATAGAAATGGAAATTGTGTACATATTTGTTCTTTTGGTTTTCATTAAGTCTATAAAAATACAAAATTTCATAGTTAAAATGGGATATATATTCGCAAAACCAGTACTTAAATACTGTGAGAAGCATTTAATTTATATTCTTCGAACAGCTAAATAATTACACAAATCTTTTAAATTGTTGTTAAAAAAATATTGCGTTTATTTTTCTGTGAAAAATATGATTTTGATCAGGTATAAAATCCAATCGTAAAACCTGCAGCTTCCAACTTCGCTGCTGCCCTGCTTGCCAAATGCAGATTTTTATCCAATTATGAACTCTAACGTAAATTTTAAGGCGTATTTTCTGAACACCCTCTAGCTGTTACACGTTAATACTTTTACACGTTTATCTAATGATTATATTCTATTTGATGCCTAAAGGTTCGCCACATTATCTGATTCCGTCCATGGAACCTCCACTTGTAAGATGTTATTCTTCCGCATCCTCGTAGTCAATTTCTGTTTAAAAATATCAATTTCCATTCTCAATATGAATTTCTGTTGGGTGATTATAAAAGTTTGTGCCCTTTTTCATACATGTCATAAACTTGCAATTTTGACTGTGCTGGTGTTTATTTTATAACCATATTATTAACTGACAGTTATCCACATGTGTTGTGAGTGAACATAACGTTTAAAAAAGTTTTTAAATTTAATTTATGTGCAAGATTAATATTCAAAATGGAAAATGAAAAGCTGTTTTCGTCTTGTTACGTTATATGAGTTTAAAAAGGAGTCTGCGTTGTATATGCTACAAACAATATTCAAGACGTTTATTAGGATCGTGCTTCAGCTGTTAGGATGCTTAAAAAGTGCTTTTGTCCATTTCGAAATGGTGATTTCAATCTCAACGAAATTTCGTTCTGGGTGAAACTTTTGGCATTTAGAATGACTTATTCCTTGATTTAGTGAATAATAATCCACGAAATAGGGGAGACCGAGGCTAGTTGGCTACAGGGGTAAGTAAGCACAGTCCCCATAAATCGCCTGTTTGTGGATAGATTGTGCAACCAGTCACAGAGTACATTTCTTCTTGCGTTTTACAATCCTCATTGTAGTTTTGCAGCGTTACCTACGTGCAGTGGACATTTATTACGATTTTTCTGTTTTTTGCGCTCATAAGTAATTTTTTGTTGTTTCATTCTTTTTCTAATTTCTAATACTTATCTTAATAATTGCGATTTAACTTGTGCTATTTTTCTTAGCGTATGATTAACTGTACCTATCCCATATGTGATTTACTTGGATTATTTATGCTTAGATGGTTACGTGTCTCTTTTGTGCAGAAATTTATTATGGGGCTAGTAGGTGCATTGAACACGGGGCAGGTTGGCTCGGTGTCTGGTATATGCTGGTAGCTTGAAATACAGCAAACACCGAAAAAAGTGGTTTCAATTCAAGATTTTGGGCACACGGGGTTTGCCCAAACGGAGACACTGGATTTTTTATTTGTGACAACTGTAACTCATGATGTTATCGAGTAGGATAGAAGTTACTCAATGTTAATGTTTTATTCATTATTTTTATGTCTGTATGATTTAGAATTTACACTGTACGGCGATAACGCCTTTGATTAAACCTACTGGTAAAAAGGAAATTGATTTCTCTAACTGCGTGTCTTATTTAAATTTTTATAAAGCATGCGCCAACTTACCCCATAGGTATAGGCAACTTGTCCCGTGACGGGGTAAGTTAGCGCACAATTTTCCTTTTACTTTAAGCTTCCGCTAAACATAAACTACAAAAGCTACAAACTCAAAACTCCGGGTATTTATAGCCCAATGCCTGTTCTTTAAAAGTACAGTTATAGTTTCATAAAAGACTTAAACAAAAAATTAATAAAAATCGATAACTAAAAACTGCGCCTACTAGCCCCGGTCTCCTTTACTACTGAAAAGATTGCTAAGAGAGCAAATATTGACAATTCGAGTTAAATGTTGAGAGTAAATGTTGCTTCGAGAGAAAATGTTGACAAATACGCATTTATTTTACTGTCATTCATTGTGCAAATTCCCATATCTTAAATAAACTTTACTTTTGGTATACAAATAAAACCGCATTTTTATGGAAACGATAGTATTAGAGGAAGAATAGGAAACCTATGGCATGCCCGCCCAAAGTGGCATGTAGGAAAATTCATTTTTCCTTTTGTTATAATAAATAAAATTTTGTTTAACGTGTACAGACTGCCGCAAGTAACAACTATTTTGACATGAATAATCAACCATCTTTCTTTTCTGTGAGCAAATTTTAACATTATGCAGGGCATTCGACATTAACTATTTTACTGTTCTATATGAATTAACTAATCGGATGTCGCAATCCCAAAACTTTCTTCTATCTCATACATGTTAATACTGCCTGAAAAAGGCAGCACAGCAGCGCCACCGGTTAGGTGATTTACGCCAAAATATAATCAGCAACTACTTATGTTAACTTCTAATTGAATTTGAAATTTGATTAAAATCCGTGCTTTAGTTTTTGAGCTAGAGCTACTGCGGAAATCGTAAAAAGTTCTGCGTAGCAGTGGCACCTGTTGAGCATACACCAGCGCCACCTATTGGGCGATTTACAGCAAAAACTAAACAGCGCTAATTTATATCAGGGACTAACTGAATCTGAAGAGTAATGAAAATTCGTGCATTAGTTCTTGAGATAGAACTATTGCAAAAATCATGAATAATGCAGCATAGCAGCGTCATCTATTGGGCGATTTACACCAAAACGTTATCAGCATCAGCACAAAATTATATCACAGACTAGCTCAATCTGAAGTTTTCTGAAAATCCATGCTTTAGTTCTTGAGATATAGCTATTGTGGAAATCATGAATAATGCTTCATAGCAGAGCCATCTGCTAGGCGATTTACACCAAAAAGTAATCGGCACCAATTTATATCACGAACTAACTGAATCTAAAGTTTTATTAAATTCCATTCATTAGTTCTTGAGATAGAGCGCCCACAAAATTTGTGTCACACACAGAGAGACAGACAGACTCACAGACAGACATTTTGTAAAAACATATTTTTCGGGATCTCTGACCCCTAAAACGTGTAAATCAGTCGAAAATTGGAATTCGGAAATTTTCACGAATCCAATACTTTCTTCTTGTAAAGATAGAAAAAAGTAAAAAAGTTGTGTGTATTTAAATTAATTTCATAAAGCAGTCACCGAAGTAAAACGACAAGTGTATCTAATTGTGGTATGTGTATAAACAAAATACAAAAGAAGAATTGGGTATAAACGTACAATAGCAAAATTATATTTAAAAAATTATTTTAATAAATTATTAATAATTTTTCGTATTCAACTAGGCTGTTGAATTATAAAATGAATGTTGCATTAATGATAAGTTAAAAATTACTGAATTAAACATTTGTAAAATTTTTTTCATTAATGCAGTATGCTCCAGGTAAAAGAATCATACTTCAGAGTCAATATTTCATTAAATTAATGACTGATTACAAAATACGTAAAAAATGCATTACTTTTGTTCGTATTTATATAATGCATGAAAGAAAATGGACTCTATTAATCAGTGTTTCGTATAAGCAGCATATTCTATACATTATTTTATGTAAAAGTTTGGTACGTTGAATTGTTGATAGCTATTATTTGAGAACTTTTATCATGTGTGTACAAAAAAAAATCGTCAGCTCTGTACTAGAGGTATGATTATTACTAAAAGTCGGTCATGTGAGGGTTCTTCTCCACCAGAATTGATGCAATTTTCAGAATTAAATCTGTATATTAAAGCAATTTATAAACTAAGAAAACAACAATCCTTAATAACCTGTCTTTTACTGTACATGGCAACGTAATTTTATATCCTAATGTAATAATTACTATAAGAATAAATGGAATTTGTGCAGTGTATGATTTGTATAAATATGTTGCATACAAGAGTAGCCCCTTGTTACACCGCTCGTTCGTATATACAGGGTGAATCTAAACTCTTGGGCAAAACTTTAAGTGGCGATTGTAACATCAAGACAAACAATATTAAATAGGAAACTAAGGATTTCAAACGTCTTCCGAAGGAGATAGGCGTCATTAAAGTTTAGGTTCCAAAATTACAAATGATTATAAAATACTACAAAATTGATCGTTTCGTTTGCGCTTTTCGCTAAAACTATTCTTTATGTCGGTATGTTCTTGAATATAAATTTTAAAGATAAAGGTAAAAAAATGCCGATAGAGGGCGCTTTAGACTTGGGAGTAACGAACAACTATTTTTTACCGTTGTTTTTTGTATCCCATTATATGTTTTCAAAAGCTTAAACTTAACCTTAAGTTTTGAGCTCAAAATCTGAATCGTTTTGAGTGGTTAAGTTGCGCAAAACTGAACTGTGTGCAGGAGTTTAAATTGGAAACATCCCCCCCCCCCCTTCCTGAACAAAGTTCAGTTTCAGCTACTTAACCACTCCCAAAGATTCAGATTTTGAGCTAAAAATTTAAGTTTAAGTCTAAGCTTTTGAAAGCATTTAATGAGATACAAAAAATAACGGTAAAAAATAGTTATTCGTTACTCCAAAGTCTAAAGCGCCCTCAACGGAATATTTTGAACTTTATCTTTAAAATTTATTTTCAAGAAAATAGTGACATAAATAATAGTTTAAAACCGCAAAGTTTTCGCCAATTTTTCCGTATTATATAATCATTTGAAATTTTGTACCCTAAACTTTAATAGCGCCTATCTCCTTCGGAAGACGTTTGGGATCCTTAGTTTCTCATTTAATATTGTTTGTCTTGATGTGTACTATCACCCCTTAAAGTTTTGCCCTAGAGTTTAGATTGGCCCTGTATAGCTGTTTTCGTATATCCTCCGAAAACAAATAAGCTGTATGCAATTGGTGCTACTGACACTGTGATAATTTTTACTCCAATTACTCTTGCCGCTTTTCGAAGCCTTTTATTTAATAAAATTAGCTTTCAAATTTTTCCAAGAACTTCAGACGCATCTTATAAAAGAAACATTTTCCTGGAAAATGCAATATAAAGTTATTACATTTATCAAAAAGTTGTGTTATTTTAAAAATATTCTGATAGTTATTTAAATAAATAAGACGATTAACAAGCATTACATTATTTTTATTTTAAGTTCGTGCATAAAAGATCCAAACGTTATAAAATAAAGTAGAACTTTAAAAGTTTTATTTTCACTTACTTTGGATGATCATTACGCTATATGCATATTTTAAAAAGATTATTCTAAATGAGATTTTTTTTTCATTTGTACTGTACTCATAAACTAATAACATTAATATATAACTTTAAACTTTCCTTTTTTTCGTTGAACAATTTTTGCAATTTTAAAATAATTTTATTGTTCCTTTAGGAATTAAGATGCACACAGGCATTTTAAGGATAAACTTTATTAAATGTTACTATTGTAAAGCAGTACATTTTCTATGAAACACGTTTTAGTTTTTCTGTGTTAAAAGCTTTTCATTAGTGGAGATTTGTTGTTGTTTTGGCAATAATATTTTATTAGTCATCTGAGACTAATATGATTTCAAGCATAATTTACGGTATTTTCCCTTTTCCATTTACTTTGCTCAATAAAACAAAAAAATTACAAAGTAACTGTGAAATAATGAGTAAGAAGTATTGATTTATATCTTTTTTTATTTCTTTTTTGTTGTTGTTTTTGTAATTACCATTATATTTTTATATCCTTGCATAAAGCATTCATATATATCAAAACTATTAATTTTTTTTTTACTAATATTTACAAAACTTCAGTTAGTTAGGATTTTTATGTCTGTTTTAAAATTGTACTAATGGCATATAGAAATTTTTTTAAAGCTATTATTATGTTATTTGAACCAATAAATTCTTTGTATTAAAAAAAAGGATAATACTAACTTACAGAAAATAGCCAGTCAAAAATAATTATAAATATTATATTCACTTTATTGTCAATAAAACTAATTTTTTTATGTATTGTTAATACAAATACAAAAACCTATCGATATATTTGAATTACGCATTTACTAATTATGTTTTTTCCTAATATCTAAAATATACATATATAGAATTCAAACAAGTGCGAGATAGAGCAGGTCCAATCAAGAATCTGCTTTATGGAACTGTGGGGCGAAAGAGAACACACCCTTTTTTAGACTAAAGTCAGTGTTCATATCTATACTAATAAAAGAAAGTTTAGCTCTGTCTGCCTCTCTTTGTATGTGTGTGTGTGTCTGCTATGGCTAGCAAAATCTACGGCACGTACGAGGCTGAAATTTTTTGCGAAAATAGTCGAAGGCCTTTCCTAATTCACCCGAGTCTGAGAATGTTAAATTTCTAATAATTATTTGAGTTATTAATTAAGCATCGCAACTCACTCTCCTTAAAAAATTATCTATCATATTTGATCCCCGGTCAATAAAAGCACGTTCGCATGCGTGCAAATTCATTTACGCATCAGGAGCTAGCGAAGAAACGTTTTCGAATTTCTTTCTGTTTTTTAACACTTTCCAACAAAGTTGAAAAGTGTTTATGCATTCAGTTTGTCTCTCCGTCTGTCCGTCTGTCCGTATGGCCGTCTGTTCGTCTGTACACGCTCTAACTCCCTTAAATATACTCGGATTTTCCTGCAACTGATAATCCATGTTTAGGGTCACCTAACTATGTTTGGTATTTCATATGAAGTATGTGGGATTAATATTTCACTTACAGGGCTACCCAAAATAATTACATTACATTATGGTACATGGGGAAAAATCGCTTGCAGAGTGCTTGTCAACAGTTTTTGAAACTTCCAACTGCGTGCATTTATTTACATCTGCGTAATCAATAACACTTATTTTTTTCCTTTAAAGTAAGGTACTTTTGTCTCAATGTCATTGTAAAAACATAACAAGAATAAAGACTGTGAAAAGTTTAAACATATTGAAAATTACGACGAACATGAACTTACATTTTGCTTTCAAACATTGTAAAAAGTATATCGGCAGATAGAACCGCATTTTCTTATATCTAACCAGAATCCCTTGTGTATGGTTGACTCAGATCTCAATCCCGGACTGCTCAAATCAGCAAGCGGAACGGATGTTCAGATAGTGCAAAACTTTGCTCGTTATGACACACGCTTTAGAAAGCAATGGATTATTTCTAATCATTCTAAAAATTATTCCTATAACCTTAAAAGAGACACATTATTAATATAAATTGTCTTTTACTGCCTTCAATCACTTCAGGCGCACACCGAAAAAGGATGCATCCTGTTGCATTCCCTCTTCGAAAGGAAGCTTCGACTTCAAAGTTCCAGTACATCTCTTATAGTGGAATCCAGTCATTTACAATGCAGAGGTAACTCCATACCTAGACGTAGACGGAAGCCGCCATATTATATCAGGCTCCAAACCTAGAAATCAGCAGTAGCCACCTGTACCGTTCTGATGCAGAAAAGTCCTTTGTGCAAGACTTATGGGCAAAAATAAGCACCTTTCAGCCAGCACGAAATCAGCCAATTTCCAGACGTCTCCCTAATTATATGAACACATTCCCTTCTTATGCAAGATGGATATAATTTAACAGAAATTACTCAGAGTGTTTGTAGCGCGATCTAATAGCAAAAATGGAGTCACATTTTGTTGCATGATTAAGAAATACAGGAGACGAAAATTCCGCAAAAAATTAGTTCCAAATTCGCCGATAAAGGATATGTGGCGCCGTTCCTATTTCACGTGAAAATATTTCAATTGAAAATTAATTATTGAAAAAAAATTATTATTCCGGGTTTTCATATTTTTTTTTTTTTTTTTTTTGGCAACGAGATAAAAAAGATGGTTAAAATTTATGGAAAACTGTCCATTGATTGTATACGAAAAATAATGAAATTTTGAATTACTAAGAAAACTATTTGAATAAAATAAACAAAACACAGCCTATGTTTATTTCTCAGTTACAATCTATCTATACGCAAAGATAAAAAGGCATTAAAGTAAGCTGGGATAACTGGACCCACGATGTAACTGGGCCGTAGGGTATTTTATAAAAAACAGTTGATGTTTTTTAAGTTTTAGCCTTTGTCAACATTGCACCCGCATCTCTACTTCTTAAAACAACGTGTATCAACTCAATCATGAATCTGCCTTTGCTGTGATAGGTTGCCAAAAATTTAGGTTTCTTTTTTTTTAAACAACGTCCATTTGGTTGAACTCCATCGTCTTTTTATTAAAATACGGTAAGTTCTTTTATTAAACAATCTTTTTATTTAAAGATTAGACATATAAATACATTAATATTATCAGGTATCTATACATATTTACTTCATGCTTCAAATGTAAGGCCGGTGTTCCAGTTACCTAATAAATTTTCCAAGAATGGGGTAACTGAGCCATATGGGATACAGTTACCCCAACAGTTTTTTGAGCTACTCTTCCTACGGGAAATTAATTTCTCCATTGTTTTTTGTTTGTAATAAAGTAATTACATAATACCTTATTAAAATTACGTAATAAAATTTTTAAAAAGCATGTTGGGGTATCAAACCAAATTTCTTAAGTGTGATAGCTATAGCTCGAATTTTTTTATACAGATGAAGAGGCGTACATAAGGCAAAGTGAGATTGTTAGAAAATTATCGAAATGAATAAAAAATAGTTTTGTTCGATATAAAAATATGGTTACATTCTCCACGGATTTATTGGACATATCGAACTTCCATTGTGGTAAATATAAAAGAAAATGAGATACTCAAGTACTTACGTAGCCCTTTGTTCATAGATTTATTTGTTATTTTTTTTCTCTAAAATACCCTTGTAACTTATATACTTATACTAAAATACATAAGTACTTTATTAATTGTTATGTTTTTGTATAAATATACCTAATATTTTCACTTTTAGTGCTTTTTTTAGACACATTGACAGTAAAGGTTTCCCTTACAATGCCCTTTAGTTGATATATAATGTACATGACCTGCCTGGTTTAAATTTTTTTTAGTTGTTTACACTTTTTCAAACAGGACCTGATACCCAATATTAAGAAAAGCAAACGCATGTGGAGCATAGACCTTCCTGGTTCACTTGCCCCATTTTTATGGAGAAACTGGACCTATGAGAAAAGAAAGATGAAATATGTACTTTTTTTATTTTTAGATATTAAAATGTAATTTTGAACATTTCTGTCTGGAAGAGGGAACTTAACTGAACACATTTAGAAAACTTCAGACTTTAATTCAAATGAATATCATCCTTTTGAAGCTGAATTGCTAGAATCTCCAGAGTCACATTGAAAAATCGTGGCCCAGTTGCCCCACATAACGTTAATTCCTCGGGTTTTCACGCTGACTTCATTCAAACTTTCACACACATTTTCGCATTTATAATATTATAAAGATTACAGAATCACGTATAACTGAACCATGAAAAATATAGAGTGCTTGAAAACATATTAAAATCAGACACTAAATAAAGGATAGTCTTTATCAGGTTTTCAAGAAGATACAAAATATTGCAACATAGCCATCGGTTAACGCATAAATGAACTAGGTACCTGGCATAAAAAGAGGTACGTTTTGTTTTTAACACACTTCTATAAAAATTTGTCTTTTATTAATGAAGTTTACACGCATCATTTTAATATGAAATTCCATGCATATAGTACTCAAACCTGTACATATTTTCTTAAACCGTCAAATATCAATATACATCAAGAAAAATTTAATTGAGAGCAACTCTGAAATATTCAAATCCATTTATATCTTCCTAAAACCTGAAATATCAGTAAATAGCTGTTATTAAATATCAAGAAATGACTGATTGAGAGTAGATCTATAAAGAACTACTTATAAACTCCTTGAAATGAAATAAGCTTAAATATTAAGGGGTTATTATTTATATGTTTTATATTACATATTGGGAAATCTAATTGGTTTAGTTAAAAGCAATTTTTTTTATTATTATTAAGTCTGGAATATTTGTTTTAAGTGGTATAGCAACAATGTTTGATGAATATTTTCGTAAAAAAATGTCTTACCTAAATCAGAAGAAAAGCTTTATAATCTTTAAAAGCATTTCTGGCCATTTGAAATGCACTTTTGACAATAACTGTATAAATCATAAAAAATGCAAGTAAAATCCCCCTTCGGGTTCTCACGTATAACAGTCATCACGTGGCTTTGAATATACTTAGACACATTTGGACATTGTCATAAGACGCTTTAGGACCTGTGTAACAGTTGTAGTTATTGATCATCCACAGTAAACATCTGATCTTGCTCTAGAGGACTTATTTATGTTCATGCATCTGAAAAGAGCATTAAAAGGAGAGCTATTTTCGGACTTAGACGTAAAAACTATGTGATGATGGTTCTTGATGCGATATCTGAAAAAAGTTTTGTTTGCAGATTCAAGAATTGCCAAAAGTGCACTATAAACGCCAGACGTTAATTCAAAGGAATTTAAATTTCTTTCTCTGATTTAGGTAAGAATTATTTTTTTATGAGCACATTCAACAAACTTCATTGATTGTTTGTTATCAACAAACTATTGATAATATTATCAAGAAAGTTATAAAATGTGTTCAAAATATTTCTTTACTACAGTGAAACCTCCGTGTGCGACCACCTCCATTAAGCGATCACCTCCCTGAACGACCATTCTTTCATGGAACAAAACTTATTCCTATTGGCTCAATACTAATTTTACCTCCATTCAGAGACCATCCCAGACGAACTCCCTCCATGAGAGACCGATTTCTTAGAAGAAAATTCCGTTTTTTCCTTCTAGCTTAAAGAAGGTTTTATCAGAAAAATAATTCCGGAGAGCGCAATATTCATCAGACTTCTAAACGAAGCTTAGATTTTTTCTTATCCTGGTAACTTTTAAGTGTTTAAACCCCTTTGTATCTTTTTAGGCAATGAATTTAACTCTGATGACAAATTAAGAATGACGGTCAATAAACTCTTCTGCCCTATTCTGTCGGAAAACTCTCAAATAAATAGATAAATTAATGAAATCGTCATTATTTGTTCCCGCAAAAAAAAAAAAAAAAAAAAAAAAAAAAAAAAAAAATGCATTTATTTCCTCAATTTTGAAAGGATTGGGAAATAAAAGTTTTAAAAGATAAAACCATAAAATCAAAGCAAATGTCAATGTATTCATTTTTTAACATCTCCAGTAATTAACTTATGTAATTAACTTTTGTTTTGATACTTAAATTTTTATAATTTTTCCTAATGTGAAAAATTAATTTTAGTATCATTAATTGTAACCTTTTTTCAAGAATTAAAATCTAGATATTTAAACATGACCTCCATTAAGAGACCACCTCTCTGAGCGACTAATTTTTATTGGAACGGAACGTGGCCGCTTTAGAGAGGTTTTACTGTACTTTGCTCATTTTAATCAATTGCCTGTATCTAAATAAATTATGATTTTGAATAAACCTATTACATGTATGTTTCTTTCGTAATACAATATTGATATATAAAAATTGTTACACAACAGCATAATATATTTTTAAATTGAACAATAATATTTATTGAAAGTTTATACTTAATTATGCTATAGGTCTATTAAACACAATTTTACAATCTATTTCAACCTTGTTTATCCCTGCATTTGCAATTTAGAGAATATAAGAAATCTTTTCCATCCCTTTAATTGGATACTTGTCTGTCTCTCGACGTATTCAATTACTTTTAAATACAAGTACCCCTCGGATCAGGTAATTTGGCAATATAATGTTATTTTTATTGGAATCAATAAAAAGGAGACGAAACAAATAAAAAATAAGATATTTTCCTTCCTTTCGATTAAAGCGAGCGTTTACATTCAGGATTTTTGAACAACTTATTTATCTTCGTTCAGTTTCATTAAAAAATAGAAAACATCGCTGATGTTATTTAAGAAATCGTGTTATTTGAAAAAGCTATTTTCTAATAAAACAATAACATTTTAAGTGTTCTTCTATTGATCATGCGGGTCCTTGTATGGCTTGGTAGTTGCATTCTTTTTCAGATCTTTAAATGCTTCGGTTAAGGAATGTGTAAAATGTATTGTTTTCAACGTTTTTATAAATTTGTATATTTTTAAAGATAACCATATCTTACTTAAAATAATATTTTCGTTGAATTTGTTAAAACTATATAACTAATTTCTATATGTTTTTGAAATTAAAAAAACTAGTGTTGATTTTTTAACTTCTAATAGTTTGTTGTCTCGAATCCCATGTAATATGGAAAGCAAAATGTGCTTCAAAAATACGAATATACCTTGTTTCAGAAAATTGTTGTAAAATTCAATCGATTTGTTTTCGCAATGATAAACCATGCTGACGGTTGTTTATACAGCTATATCTTAAAAAGCATCTGCGCCCTGCCTGTACCTTGAATCAATCAAACATTTTAATTTAAAGCAGACTGTATGTACATTGTACAGTCGTAGAAAAAAAGTAAACACCCCCTACTAACTCCTCAACAAATTATCGTATAAGAAAGTTACTGGTACCGAACGATTGGAAATAAAGTTTACTTTTAAATGATGTATATAAAATTTGCTTAGAAGGGCATCTACATATTAAAACGAACCCAAACTTCATTTTTTTCAATGGCAATACACAATTTTAACAAGATATTTTAAATCTTCGGTTCAAACTATACCTAGACACCGAATTTCAAGTCATTTGAATGATAAGTTTTTGAAATATAAACATTCAAAATTTAGAGCTTCTAATGTTAAATTACATTTTCACATTTTTATTAATATCTCCTGAAATTATACTCCTAATGTGATAGTTTTCTGTGTAGCAATAATATTAAAATACCCAAACATAAATACGTTGAATTTGCAATTTTTATAGCTTTATGATATGAATTATGAAATTAATATTCGAAAAAATTATGAATTGCAACCTACAATTTTTTAGATGGATTTAGATTTATTAAGTCCTGCTTTATGTAAATCCAAAATTTCACATTTTTCTTCCAAGTAGTTATCAAATTATGCTTAAAAAAGACAAAATTATGGTTTAAGGGGTCGTCTATGATAGAAGTGACTAGATATTTTGAAATTTCTTATACTATCCTATAATCTAGCAGTCTTCAATGACTCCTTGAGTGGCGCTTAATATGCCTTGATCAAGAAGGAGGCTCTCTCGGTCAACAATCGGATGTCTAACTTCAATTTCGATACAGCCCCTAAAATACGCTCGTTTTAAAATAATTAATTTCTCGGAAAATTATCATACGAATATCATAAAAATTTGTTTTTAGACTAATTGAAGGGTGTAGAGTTCATTTATGCTGTCAGTTCTATTCTTTCTTCTATTGAAGGTAGAAGAAAGTGATAAACAAAATTGTTGAAAAGGTGAACTATCCCCTAAACGTGACAACTCATTAAAAAAAAGGAAATGTTTTTTTTTTCATCACTACCACATAGAATGAAAAGTCAGGGAACTAGAACGGGACTAGTCAGAGGAATAAAAAATATTTATTTTGACAAAAAACATTTTATTCCTCAACATACTTTCTTCCACGAGCGATGCAGTTATTTCTACTGTCTTCCTATACTTGAATCACTTTGATGTAGTACGATTTTCAAGTGCTCAAAAAATTGCATCAATTTCACATTAGTCCTTTATATTTTATCTAAATCTCTTTCAATTAAGTTACTTCTTCAAGAAAAGAAACAAATAATAATTGAAGCCAGACCTGTATGAAACGGGAGGTAGTGGAGAATTCCGTACTCCCATGCATTTAATTCTGTCATCGCTTTCATTGATGTGTGAACGGGTGCCTTATCTCATGAAAGAACTCTTTTTCTTCCCCATATGCATCATTTTTTAACACATTCCAATATAGTTAAAAAGTGTTTATAAATTCGGATAGTTTGTCTGCCAGTCTGCCATCTGGTCGGTTTGGCGATGATCTAACTCTCATAAATATACTCGTAATGTCATGAAATTTTTATATGTTTTTAAGATTTGAAATAGAATTTTCTTTTTTGATAATAATGTTTGTAGCAATTATAGTTCGTTTAGAGGGCACACAGCAGAATTCCGTTACATTATGGCCTATGGTGAAAAATTGTTTCTGGTGCATTTTATTATATAAAAAATGAACATTTGAACTTATTCAAATAATTAAAGATATAAAGCTTAATGACAATAGCATCTTAGCCAGCCTTGACATAATATCACTTTATCCTTCTATAGATATACAAGAAGTGCAGGACTATATTATAAATTCGATCAATAACAATCAGGGATTTAGTGACAATATGAAAAATACCGTTATATCTGGTTTAAACCTGATTACCAATAATAATGTGTTTGTGTTTAACAATATTTATTACAAACAAACAGAGGGGGCCACCATGGGGTCACCAATTTCTGGTTTGTTGGCCGAGTTAAAACTTAGACCTTTGGAGACCAAGATTATTTCAAATTCCGTTTTTAAACCAAGTTTATGGGTCAGATTTGTGGACGACATATTAATTATATGGGATCATGGCCTTCCAGCGCTTATGAATTTTCTTGAACATGCCAACAATAGTGACAATAAGATAAAATTCACTTTGGAATTAGAAATAAATAGAACGTTACCGTTTTTGGATGTTTCCCTCACTAGGAATGAACTAACTCATTACATTGATAGGACAGTTTACAGAAAATCTTGTCGTTCAAACAATACAATTCCTTATAATAGCCACTCTCCATTTCATTATAAAGCTTCAGCTTACCGGTTTTATATTAGACGTGCATTTGAAGTTTGCTCTGATACTCACCTGCAAGAAGAACTGGTTAAAATTAAGTCAATTGCTAATAGTAATGGCTTTTCCACTAAATTTATTGATAAGTTGATTTATAAGTTTAAGCACGCAGAACCAGCTAAAATAGAGTGTATTAATAAAAATGAAGTTAAATTTATGGCAGTTGATTACATTCCTCGTTTATATGAAAAATTAAAATACATCCTAAGGAAATATAGTATAACGTTAATAGCTAGAGATAACACCAAATTAATTAATCTTGTGCAAAAAAGAGTTGATCCCATTAGTATGGAAAGTAAGTCAGGAGTTTATATCATCCCATACAGAAGTAAAGAAACAAATAAAATATCCAATTACATTGGTATGACCACAAGAAAATTCCAAACAAGAATTAAAGAGCATATGCAGGATATTAATAAAAATAGACCGGCTACCGCCCTCTCAAGGTTGTTTCAAACTAAAGATATTGACATCCTTTTCAATAGAGCAAAAGTCATTATCCAGGCTTCTGATTTTAATAGTTGTGCTATTTTAGAGTCTTTGGAAATTTTAACCCAAGCAGAAAATTGTTGTAATGACGTATTATCATACCAAATTCCGCGTATCTGGTTTAATTTACTTAATATTACTGGAAAGTTCGGTCTCTCGGAGGATTGAGCTTTCTCTACCTTCCCCCTCCTTCAGTTTAATGGATACGACCACCTGTGGGCTTCCTGAAGTGAGTTTCCGGTCAATCTGTAGCAGTAAACATCGAGCAGTCAATTCTCTTCTCCTTGACAAAGGCTTAAGGTTAGCCGAAAGCGCTCGGAGTAGCATTTTATCATTTTAACATCTAGTGTTTTTAATTTAAAAAAAACATTTGTATACATTTTGTCACACCTATTTAGTAATGTGTTTTAAATAAAGCATTTGAATGTTTCCATGTTTTTATATAATAAACAAAGGTGAATCTGGCGTTCAAGATTGGACTATTTTATTAAGTCAATTTATTAGTGCATTTTATTGATGTCACGCTATTGGAAATATAATCATATTAATATGCAATGCACCACTGAAGTGGACTACAGCATGCTTTCTCAAGTGTATAGAAAAAAATAATCTTTATAGTTTGTTTGCATACAGGGTCACATAAAAGAGTTCCATTACATAATTATATATGGGGAAAAGTAAATTGCGGTGCATGTTAATGATCTTCAATAATAAAATCACTAAAGTACACTATAAAATGTTTTTTGTAGATTATAGTGTGCGTTTTTATAGCATTTAGCGTTCATTTATAGAGACACAAAAATATTCGATTACAGAAGTGACTATGATACTCGATAACTGCATGAAATGCGGTTTCAGTAGCGGCCTACATTTTTAAACTTATTCATTTTTAGTGTATTACATGGTCCATATAAAGTCAGCCCACTCATGGTGTGTATAACTTCAACATTTGTATATATATCATCTGGGCGGGGCTTGTGGGGCTTAAGCCGTAAGGTAGGCCACCGTGCCTGACCTGAATTCTGTTTATATATCATATACAAGGCTCTACCAAAGAATTCGTAAGCATTACTATATATGATCACAATTCCTGAATATTAATTTTTACTGAGTTATTTTTTTTAATTACTCATTTAGAAACATCGTATCATTGTACGAAGAAATTAATTTTTTATGTGAATTAACAATATTCTATTAGTGTTTGAAAGTGTTTCATAATATATGGTAGATTTTGTCCTTCTCTTTTAATTGAAAATTTCTATTTTGAAAAGTTTTCTAAAAATTGTAATGGAAAGACATTAAAATTTCACTTTAAAACTCTTGAATATCGATAGGACATAGTTTCGAAGTACACCTTAAGGCTTAAATGAAGGAAGATGCATGGTGTATCAGAAAGCATAGTGTGATACATTAAAGGTGTTTATTAACTCATATTTTGTTATCGTTCTTGTTATAGAACTGATCAGATATTTGCTGCTCGGGACATCTTACTATTTTGACTGACATGACATTTTTTTTTTTTAGGATTGTGTAAAAATGTATCTAAATTCTCTTTAAATTTAATCATGACTAGTGTTATAATTGAAACTCGACTGATTTTTTTTTTTCCAAAAAACAGAAAAAAAACAGCAATGCAATGAACAGCAAACGAAATGAATTTCAATCAACTGATGCCAGAGATTTTACTCTGTATATAGTTTCTACGGAACTGCTATGCTATCTGACTGAACAAAATAGGATTTTAAGAACTGTATAACTCCCGTTCTATTTATTATAGAAATGAATATCTTGTTCCTGTCAAATGGGACATTCTAAGTGGGCAGTCAAAACTAAAGCGGAATGTGTGGTAAATGTTTTCAGTAAATACATCTTAAAAGTGTACTTTTTCTAAATGCAAAAAATAACGATTATAAAAATATAAAAAAATTCAAATTACAAAATATAAAATATAAAATACAAAACATTTCAAAATCATAAAGCACAAAATCATTATACCAAAACATATTTTAATATACATATTTGAAGCAAATATTTTAGTAATTACAATATTTTGAAAAAATATTTCAATTCTTTTAAATTTTCAGTTCTTTTAATAAACAATACATTTTGACGCAAAAGGAGAAACTATCTTTACGTAATTAACATTCAATATAATTATTGTAAGACTAGTTTATTAATTCTAGCACCACATATCCGACTATGTTTAGGAAATAAACATAAAAGTATCTAAACATTTCATAAATGAACTTCCATTCCAAGAACTCTTCCAAAAGTATTTAAAATTCCGAAAAACTACACTAACTGCTTAATTTACAAGCACATTCAACACGAAAGATCTAATTAACAATCCGTTAATGTCGTTGAAACCACGATGATGCTAAACATTCGGCCGTTAAGGGTGCTTTTATGAAGTTCGAAATATTTCAGTAAGTTTATTTACATAAAGTGTATCTCTTCAACTTACCAAAACTTTTACGTGGTAAAGGAATCCAGGAGTGTATTCATGTTTGAAATTAACATCAATATTAGTTTTGTTATAATATTTCTGAAGATTCTGAAGTCTTTCATTTTTAATAACCAATAAAAATATTCTATAAGAGAAATAATGAAACATATCTGCAGAGTATGCATAATAAAATTGTTATTTAAAAAATAATATATATTAATAATTAATATACTATTAATAATTAATCATTCTTTGACTCATACCTATATTCGCACAATTTAATTATAGGCAAGTCTACGATCGAATCTAAATTGAAATAAATATTAATATTTTTAACGTTTGTATGATCTGAATATGTCTGTGGTTTTAATTTGATGTAACTTGAACATTAAAAAATCCCTGGCGGTGGAGGTAGATTTCGAAGTTAAGTACTAATTTCACCAACAAAAACTAAATCAATATTAGAGATAAAACCCAGTTTAACAATTTTGTCTGACCGCTTTTGAGGAATTTTTAATTTCACTTTTCTGAAAGAGCTGGTTTTATCAAAATCATATTAAGGCGGTATTCAAAAAAATATTTTTCCATGTTGAACAACTCGAAATTTTCTGACACAAATTCCGACTCATTTTTAAAAGTAAAAACATGAAACTTGCTGACGTGATTTTTTGAAGAGATTTATAAGAGACTTGCGTTATTATTTTTTGCTCAATTAATTAGAACTTGATTTACAAACAATTATTTTCTCTGTACCACCATTTTTTTCGTTTCCAGCACTATCGCTACGGGAAATTTGGCTCAAAATGCCCACTTTGACAGCATTTTTTAAAAATATTTTCTGCTTTTATCAAAAAATCGACCAATACAGCACATTATATAGTTTCTGAATAAGAGAACCTGCCAATTGGATGCGTTTGAGAGCAAAAAGGAATTTAAAAAATGAGACAGAAAAATAAGCCGTTTGGATTTAAATACACCCTTAAGACGATAACTTTTTTCGTCAACCCCTATTTTTGTTTAATTTGGTTTTGCTGTAAGAGTCGGTCCTATCAAAAACTTGTCAGTGTGAAAGTTGTAGATAATATTGAGGAGATGTATAAAAAATTTAAGTGGATTAGATATCTTGTGAATTGACGGAGTTATGAATTTTTTTCTTCTTCAACCCCCCTTTTTGTTTTCGTTTTTAATTTTTTTGCGGTATGGATTGGTCCTATCAAAAACTTGTGAATATAAAAGTTGCAGATAATATGAAGGAGATTTATAATAAAATTAATTAGATTTGATATCTGAATAATTGGCGAAGTTATGAATTTTTTTCTCCCAAAAACCCTATTTCTTGCGCCGCTTGAGCCCATTTTTAATTTTATCAAAAATCTGTGATACATGCATTTTTGGCCCTATTTTTAGAAGTAGTAAAAACTTTAAACTGATTTGATATGTACAAAAATTAAGAAGTTATGGTTGTTTTTCGGTTTTCACAAAACCCCTCCCTATTGTCACCGCCTTGGTCCGATTTTGTCCTGACAGAGATTTTCTAACCCTTGATTTTATGTATCAGTTTGGAAGATATTTGTGCAGACTTATAGAAGTTATCATGTCCATAAAAAAGTAATATAGATATATAGATGGATAGATGAAGTTTTTTAATTGGGGGAGGGGGGGGGGGGGTTCTTGGAGTCATAATCGGCGTAGATCTGCCAAATATTTTCAGAAATTCCAACATACAGGAGATTGCAATAGGTAGTATTTCTTACGAAATCTACCTGAAAATATAATCACTCCAGCTAAAATTAGTTGCCATATTTATAAATTTCATACGATTAGAAAAATATAGACAGGAAAGATGGCTTTTAATACAACAGGGAAACGAAATTTGATATTGGCAAAGAAAAATATGTTTATGTAGGAGGTATGGAAGAACTTCAAAAAAGAAAGACAAAAAGTATGGTATTATAGAAGCTACCGATAAAAGAAAAAAAAACATAATGCTTCTTCTTAAATTGTTTTTTAGAATTTGGCAACTGACAAAATGCTATGATACAGGCGAAGCCGCTAATGTTCAGGCAAGCATTAAGAGGCAAAACATATCGATACCTGCAAAGACATTTTGAAAATAAAAATCCGCAAGGTATTGTTTCTTAAACGTACTCTTTTAACAATCCTTGCATCTATAATTGAATTAACTTTGGCAATGATAAGTAAAATAAAACAAACTTCTTTCAAAATAAAAGAAAACTTTTTTTGCACGGAAATGTTTTACATTAATGATTTTTGCCATGTATGCAGAAATAAGTTCGCAGTCAAATCATAATAAAAATACTAATTTAATGGAGGTAATTACATTGTTAAAAATTGTTACAGTCATTTTTAATACATTCGAACATGGTTGAAAAGTGTTTATGACTTAGGTTTGTCTGTCCGCGGTCTGCTGTCTGTCTGCCATCTCAAACGCTCAAACGCACAAAATTGTTAGCGGCGTATTTTAATGATGTTACAAATTTAATGAAACTCATATGCATTTATGAGGTGCACTAAACATGCTTTCTGTAGAATATGGGGTACAAAGTATTTATCATTTATGTACAGTATCACACAAAGAGTTCGGTTATATAATAGTCTAGGGGAAAAACTACACTGGCGGAAAAAAAAATCCCAACACCAACAAAGACTTGTGTTAGATAAACGAAATTTGGTAGGCGTGTTTATACATATGAAAGATGACATCGATTGAAATTTCGCGCTTCGCGCATAAGTGTGGCGCTAGTAGCGCCACTCAGAACTTGCAGATCAGGTTTACTTTAAATGCGTGCTGTAAAGTTCGTAAGCGTTATTTAGCTTCGAAATGTGGCGTATGGAGTTGATGTTAGCCAAGAATGTCTTTAACGAGACGAAGAAGACACTGTCAACAGCTCACCGAGTTGGAACGAGGTCGCATATTCGGGCTACGAGAAGCTGGATTTTCTTTCCGCGATATTGCAGAAAGACTTGGCTGGAATTTATCCACTGTGCATGATTGTTGGAAGCAGTGTTCAAGGGATGGTACTACCTCAAGAAGACCAGGTTCCAGGCGGCCACGTGGCACTCCTGAGAGGGAAGATCGCCGTATTCGGCGTACGACTGTGGCGCATCGTACTGCGTCTGCGGCAGACATTCGAGCTGCAGTTGGTACCACAGTGACACAACGAACTGTTAGAAATCGATTACTTCAAGGACAGCTCCGAGCCAGGCGCCCTGTAGCGTGCATTCTACTGACTCGAAACCATTGCCGGTTGCGACGCCATTCGTGTCAGGCCAGAGCTCATTGGTGGGCGGAGTGGAGATCTGTTGTGTTTCTTTTTTATCAGAAAACACAACAGATCTCCACTCCGTCCTCCAATGAGCTCTGGCCTGACACCAAGGGCGTCGCAAACAGCAATGGCTTGGAGTCAGTAGAATGCACGCTACAGGGCGCCTGGCTCGGAGCTGTCCTTGAAGTAACCGATTTCTAACAGTTCGTTGTGTCACTGTGGTACCAACTACAGCTCGAATTTCTGCCTCAGACGCAGTACGATGCGCCACAGTCGTACGCCGAATACGGCGATCTTCCCTCTCAGGAGTGCCACGTGGCAGCTTGGAACCTGGTCTTCTTGACGTAGTACCATTCCTTGACCACTACTTCCAACAATCATGCGCTGTGGATAAATTCCAGCCAAGTCTTTCTGCAATATCGCGGAAAGAAAATCCAGCTTCTCGTAGCCCGAATATGCGACCTCGTTCCAACTCGATGAGCTGTTGACAGTGGCTTCTTCGTCTCGTTAAAGACATTCTTGGCTAACATCAACTCAATACGCCACATTTCGAAGCTAAATAACACCTACGAACTTTACAGCACGCATTTAAAGTAAACCTGATCTGCAAGTTCTGAGAGGCGCTACTAGCGCCACACTTATGCGCGAAGCGCAAAATTTCAATCGATGTCATCTTTCATATGTATAAACACGCCTACCAAATTTCGTTTATCTAACACAAGTCTTTCTTGGTGATGGGATATTTTTCCGTTAGTGTATTTGCAGCGTATACTGTAAGGGTGGTTCAGTGTCGGGAAATGTTTCATGATCTATGTTTATCGCGTGATTTTTCTCTTTTGATAAATTAAGACTGTTGTTTGTAATGATTTTAGAGTTGCTTACATTAGTTTTTGATGAAAAATTACTGTCTTTTAGTAGATAGATGATGTTGATGTGTTTCATTCATCTTTTTGCATTAATCTTTCTAAATATTTTGGGGTATTTTTTTAAACTCGTTCTTATTTTGCACACATTATGTATTATCTTTCGTCATAGAACTATTAAATATATAGATCTTATTGCAAAATAATATTCCATGCTCTCATGGCCCGTCGAAGGTTAAATGCACGTAAAAATGCAACATCAAGATTTGGCATTTTTTAACACTTTCCAACATAGTTGAAATGTATTTATGAATTCAGTTTGTCTAAGTGTCGGTCTCTTCTTCTGTTTGGCGTCTATCTGTCTGCCCATGGTCTAACTTGCATAAATATACTCGGATTACTAGCAATTAATGTATGTCAAAGAAGTTTATCATAGCATGTTCGGTATTGAAAATTAAGTGTGCAGTATTTATTATTCATTTACAGGAACACTGAAAAGAATTCTGTCAAATTACGGTCTGCGTAAAAAAAATGTTTGTAGTGTATTTTAAAGGTGCAACACTATTTCAAATACAAACCTTTTTTGAAAAAGGTAATCTTGCAGATTGAAAAAATAGAAATAATAAATGAAAAATTTAAAAATAACTAAATAAAAGTAGATTTTCAAACAGTTCGAATTTAAAAGTTCAAAGCACAACTATAAATATAATAACTGCATGGAAATTTTTGTTGGGCTCTACTTCGAAAACTTTTGCTTGAGGAGCTTGTGACCAACTGCCACATATCCCCGACACATAAGATGATGGGTGTTAAATGATTAGAACAATGGTTCGCAACTTTTTATTATCCACGCCCCACCAAACCATATCCAAAATTACGATGCCCCCTACACCTCCACAGCATATATTTCTTAGTATTAAAAAGAGAGATAAATTTCATTTTGAGGGAACGTAAAAGAACTTTAACAATAAGTTATTTTGCATTTTTTTAGCTTATTAAAGAAAAGCAAGTTTAGTTTGTATATCTGCAAACTCAAAGAGTTATAGAATATCAGAAATAGTGACTTATCTCACTTTTCCACAAAACTGAAACCGCAGACTATCGGCGAAATTAAGGACCGTCTATAAACCTATGATTGTAACATGTAGGTCAATCATCTTTATTTTCCTGCCTAAATTTCTAAAATGAAAGTAAAATATTGTTACATACTTTAATACAGTTTTCAACCATTAATGCATATACAGTAGAACCTCGATCCATCGTTTTTCAAGGGGTGCGTGAAAAAAAACGATGAATGCGGGAAAACGATAAATGCGGGTCAACGTCTTAACACGAAAAAAAAACGTTCTTGCATTACTAATACATGCAATTTATACAGTATGCTAATAAATACTAATTTCTTACTTACCAAACTGTAAAAGAAATAAATAGAAGTTTTTCGGTCATTTTTAAAATTAAACAACAAATTTTCAAGATGTACAAAATTTTTTTGATCATTTTCTGTGATTTCATGTGCATATATAAGAGTTCGTACTGCTTCAAATGGCGTAATTGCATCAGACACTGGTGTAGGCTCAGATTCATCGGCATGAACATTATCCCCTGCTTCTTCGCCATTAATTTCATTTTTGCATCATCACACATTTCTTCTGTGCTTAGGACACCACATGTCGCAACATCTTGCTCAATGAAAATATAATCGCTAAATTTTACACCAGATACATTCTCTGCTATAACCAACCACACTTCATCTGCATTATCGTCACCATCATCATTATTTTATTTCCCTTCTGTCGAATATTCTTCATCAATATTCCGCACAAAACGGCATTTCACGAAACAATTCTGGATGGATGAAAACATTACTTCATGCCATGCTGAAGTACAAAATGAATAGCCTGCAGAAGGTCTATTTTTGGAGTGGGTTCTTTTGCTTGTTCCATGAAACATAAAGATCTTTTCAATAGCTTTCTTTTGCAAAATTGTTTAAAACAGTTGATTATCCAAGCACCAAGAGTTTGTACGATAGATGGACAACTAGCTGGGAAAAAAACTGACTTCTATATTTTTCAAAGACGACGTATCTGGTGAATGAGCTGAACAATTGTCAATAAATAGAATGATTTTCTTTTTTTGAGCGCCAATTGGTCTATCAAAGTCATGAAGAAATTTGTAAAAATATAATTTTTCACCCATGAATTGCAATGGTAGACTACTGGCAGTTTCTTTTCATTCTTGAATCAGCGAGGTCTAGGAGATTTACAAATAACGGGGATACAGAACCGTCTTTATTTGTGCATAATAGCACTGTAAATCTTTCTTTGAAATGTATACCGCCATGACAAGACTCTCCTTTGAACACTAGCGTTCCCTCTGGGAAGCATTTATGAAAGAGGCCTGTAGTCTGCATTATAGATGTCACAATCCTTGTATGTTTTTAGTAACTTCGGAAGTTTTTAAAACCACGTTTCTACCGCATCAGTATTTACTACTGTGGTACTTTTGCCGCATAATATTCTGGATACCCCATGGTGAATTTTAAAACGTGAAATCCACCCATTTGATGCAGGAAAAGTATCCATGTCATATGAGGCAGCTATTTCAAGTGTCTTTTCTCGAAGAATATTCTCATCCACAGGAATATTTGAGACACGAGCCTGCTCGTATCAAGCGAAGAAAAGTCTTTCCAATTCACTGTAAGTAGACATTTTCCTAGTTTTTCTCTTTTTTGCAGAAGTTCCATATTTATTAGCTTGCTCTCTAATTTCTTTCTTTTTCGAAATTATCGAATTCAGGATTGACGGCGGTATATCTAAATGTTTGGCGATGTTATTTGTTTAGTTTGGCGATGATGTTTTGGCGATGAAATAGCACAAATGTGTTATTTTAGCATAAAAGAAGTAACTACAGTTTGTATGTCATATGGATCCGCTTGATCTTCAATTTCATTTCGGTGAGAAGAAAATTTTTACAACGATGAATGCGGGAAAACGACTTTCTGAAGAACGATGTATGCGGGTTTCGTTAACGTTATTTAAATATAATTTGTGCAGGGACCATAGAAATAAAACGATCAATGAGGGAAAACGATGGATGCGGGAACGATAGATCGGGGTTTCACTGTATATATAAAAAATTTTTAAATATTTAAATGTAGAAATAGGGTAATAAGAATTGAAAGGAGCACATTTTCCCTTATAATAGAACAATTTATTGAATGGACTGTAAGACAGAATTTGTTCAACGAATTCTGTTTAAAAAAAAAGTGCATTCAATTAAAATGTTGCATCTCTTTGTAATACAAAGAAAGCATTTTGGACCCTCTAGGTCTGGACTCTTATAATGAAAATGTTCTGAAAGCTATGTCATACATTTTCCTATATCCATGTACATCTATCTCCCTTTATTGATTTCTTTATATACTTAATTATCTCTTTGTACCTATCTCTATCTGTATTTGTATATGTCTGTATATCTCGCTCTCTTTCTTTTAAAGGAAAGTGCAGTTCGAATGAAAAAGTGCAGTATTAAACAAAATAACAATGCAAAATATTAATACTCACTAAAATTTTAATGAGAGACGAAAGAATTGGGTATATAATAAAATGAAGCATTTTAATTTTCACATTGCTTTTAAAACAATGATATCCTTTTACATAGTCTAAATAATCAAATCTGCCCGATTTCATTATTTTAATTTTATTTCAGGCGTAACGTTTCCAGTTCTTAAGCTTGTGAAATTCCTCGACTATAAATTTAATCTAGGATTGTTTCCCAGTGTTCAACAGTCTACTTTAATTAAATATATGTTTAAAAATTTGGACAGTTGTACTCTTAGGTGAAATTAGGCGAGAAAACAATTTTCGTAAAACGAAGGTATTGCGTTCGTCTTATTTATATTAAATGGAGCAAATAAAATTGTTAAAACTTGAAATAAGATTATAATATACAAAATCATTGTTTTTAATTCCGATTTTAAACATTGATGCATTATTTCTCTAATAGCAAAACTTAGATTTAGTATAAAACATACGGACAAGTTGAATAGTCTCAAAGTCAATAGTCTCAATAGTCTCAAGTTCAAAAACCAAAATAAATCAAAATTTAAAAGAAAAGAGAAGAATTAGATTCACATTTATCAAGTAGGAAATGGACGCTAATATAACGAAATCAAAAGGACTTTATCTTTTGAATTGACTTTTACTCACTTTTATTTAAACAGATTTGTTGTCTGTCTGTCTGAATCGAATCTTCCAATCAGTTTTTGACCCACTTCCGCGAAACCAATTTTCCCCAAATGTTTCATAGAAGTTCAATATCAGTAACAGTGCAATATTTATGTATTGTGAAGGCCTTACCTGAACAGGGACAGGTTCTTGAGTCAATGTTATTTATTTTATTCTTTGAAGTCACATATTTAACAACCCTATTTATCTCAAATGTTGCAAATCGATATGACAATCCAACATTCATACATTCTTAGGGCAGTCCCACTAAAGGGGAAGTGTCCTGTGTTAAACACATTCTTTTACGTAATTTCATTTAAACCTTAAATGCCTGATTTTTCAAAAATCATTATAATAATGTTTTTCGGCTGTCATTTATTAAATAAATCATGGGAAAAATACTTTAAAAATCATATTTTGTTTTAAGTACGGTTTACCGCTAAAAAACAGTTTGTTACTAATCGGCAATACTGGTCTTTAATTTAAAAAATAATTTTCCTTGATAAAATTCTATAATATTAAACACACAAGAATTTTAGGTTGGTTGATTTTTGACGGCCGATTATCTACACAAGGGATATAGGCCCGAGGGGCGAGTGCCCTCCGTGGCAAGAATTTTAGGAACTATAATAAGAAATAAATTTTACTTGCTCACTGCAGAACAAAATAGGGTATTTCGCAAAAGCTTTCAAACAAAACAAAAAGAACAAGCAGCAACAATTAAAAAAATAAATCTATCTTTATTCTTAAACAGCACAGGTGTTGCCCTCTACATGTTGAAAATCGATTTAATAATATTTTCAGAATGTATTTTATTGGCAACATTAGGTATTACAGCTTCAATATTATTCTAATAGTATTTTAGAGTCTAAATTGGGTATGTTGCCGAAAAGCAACACCCGGCATTTAAGGGTTAAAACTGACACCTATAAAACCGTATTTATTAAAATTTTGCAAATAACGACACTGCCGGTGAAAATACAAACTCTACACAGAGAAAACTTTAAGTATGTAAGCTATACCTTTTTCCCGCGTACCTTTGTCTAAGAAATTCAAATATAACAATATTTTCTTCCCATTTTAAAAACTAAATTCAGAACAATTTTTAATATGTAGATGGCCTCTATTTCAAACATTGCATTCAAATTTGGAAAATACACAAAATTTCCATTCGAATTATACGTCTCGAATCTATGTGTGACAGTTTGGTGATAAAATAGTATAAGGGTGGAGCTTATTCATTTATTTTTTCACGTTTGTGCTACCAGTATTTCAAATATTGGAAAACTAATATTGTATCGATCAGAATTTTTTTTGACAAGATATCATCAGTCAGTGATCGATCAAAGTCAACGAAGACTCATAATATCTGAGAACAGTAAGATAACAATGGACGAAAACTTCTCCTGATTCTAATACAGGGTTTTTTACAAACGAATACATACGTGGAGACGGTGGAACCTGGGGTAGCATCAGCAGACAATTAAATCTATCATCTAAATATATCAAATTTTATTGTAATTTTTTAAACATCTAAATACGGCACATTTTCAAGTTTTGACCCGTCGAATATGGAAAAAAGTTACATTCAAATACAATTTGTTTGAAAACTATATCGCAATTTATTTGAAAACTGTATCGAAATTTATTCAATTTTTTCTTATTTTAAAATTAATTTTCAAGCAAGAATTTTTTTCACATTTTTTTCTATTTCCTGCAGACAATTTTACCTAAATTAATGTAAATAGCTCATCATTTGATTCCAGCTTATATTCCATAACGAAACTAAAACATTCATCAATAAATAAATATAACAATAAAATATAAATAAAACACAAATTTAAAACACGAATTTACCACTTAATCTACTGGAATGAACAGAATCTGGTTGTAAATAATGATCTTTGCGGAATTCTTCGACTGTTAACTCTCGATGTGAAGCCAATATGAAAACGTCACTTTTAATATGTTTCAAAACTTTATTTAAATCTGAAACTTTATTATATTCCTGTCTTTCATATAAATATGACTTTTAGTATTGTTAGTGGGCAATCTAAAAAATAAAAAATATACAGGGTGTCGCCTATCAACGGTGTCCAATGTCTAATTCCTGAACCATTGGTCATAGACATATAGTTCCAATTACAAAAATGTTTTAAATAAGGTAAAGAAATATTTTAAAAGCGATTTAGGTCAATTAAAAACTTTTTTTTAATTACGAAATTTAAATTTTTATACGGTCCCCCGGTCCTATAAGTTATATTTAGTAATTTTTTTTCTGTTACACAGACAATTAAGACAAAAAAGTCCCGTTATTCTACGATTAAAATTGACCGAGTAATAGCTATTTAAAGTTGGAGCAAATTTTTTGCTATAAATTAGGGGTCATTCACAAATATGATAGAAATATAATTGCGTCAGATATATTAAAAAAAACGATTGAGAGTAAAATTAACATTGCAATATAAATTTGAAATCTTTAATCATTCTGACATATTAATGCAAAATATACAATTTGTAATGAACATATAAGAAGAGAACAAAACAGAATTTTTGTTAAATAAAATGATGAAAATTAACAATCTCATTACAAAATGATACATATTTTTAAATGTTATCAGATTACACTAGCCTGCAAAAGTTGGGTTATGTCATGTTTTTTAAATTTTGATAATTGATTCTTATGTAATCTGTACCGCTGAATCCAAAATTGACCTTAATTTTTTACCATCATGTAAAGATTTTTTGAAAATCATAAATTTTAAAGTTAAAAAAAGAAAAAAATAGCGAAAATTTGATACTATAAAATAGATGTGATTGTTGTGTTTTTAACTTTTGATAATTGATTTTTATGTATTTTTTACCGCTGAATCCGAAAAGGACCTTCATTTTTAACCAACATGTCAGGATTTTTCGCAAATTGTAAATTTCAAAGCTAAAAGTTTAAAGTTAAAATTGAACCTCCTCCCCCCCCCCCTCATCGGATTCCTCAGTTGTTTAGCTGTAAGAATCCCAGTATAAGCCAAAAAAATTGAATAAATTATTGAATTGTATAAATAAAATTAAATTAAATACAAAGGGTTTTACATCTGTTTTATATATGTATCAGATTTTTGCTATCTTTTAACTTTGACATTTATTATTTGCAAATAAATTCTATCTCGATGGTTAAAAATGAAGGTCATTTTCAGATTCAGTGTTAAAAAGTACACAAAAATCAATTAACAAAAGTTAAAAGACACAGCCATCTCCTCTATTTTATTGTATCCGATTTTTGTTATTTTGTAACTTTGACAATTTGTTATTTGCGAAAAATCCTGACATGATGGTTAAAAATTTAGGTAATTTTCAGATTCATAGCTAAACAATACATAAAAGTTAAAAAATACTATCATCGCAGTCTTGTCTTATCTAATCTAAAACTTTTTCTTAAATTTCTTGGCAATAATCTATCCGATTTTTTTTGTGTTATCCAGTAAAATAACTGTAAGTGGTAACCAACTAAAATCATAATAATATTAGATTGTCATCGGACATACGTCAGTATGTAAAATTTAATCTCGATCGGATATTTGAAAGTGAGTTAAAGTTCGAGTACAAATGTTGAAATGGAAAAACATGCATAAGATGGTTGAAGTTAAATAAAAACTTATAAAAATAACATAATTTTTGTTAAAATTAATTCTGAAAAGAAGCAGTCTCAAATCCTTACAAAATAAAACATATGTTGAAATACAATTATTTTAGCCTATCTGAAACTTAAAAAAAGTTAACTGCATCGTAATACTTGTACAATGTTTTTCAAAGCGCAAATACACATGAATCTTCGAATACTTTAAGCACTTGATATAATACCCCTCAAAGCATGTCAAACTCATTTGTATTCAGATGCACAAAAGTGGCATAATCATGCATTTTTAAAGTTTCATAACTCGATCAATTTTAGTGTTATATGAACGGAACTTTTTTTTGTCTTACTTGGCAGTGCAATAGGAAAATTTTACTAAATGTAACTTATAAGACGAAAGTATAAAAATTTAAATTTCGTAATTTTTTAAGAAATATTTTTATTGACCAAAATCGCGTTTAAAATATTTCTTTACCTCATTTAAAACATTTTTGTAATTGGAACTATATATCTATGACTAACGGTTTAGGAGTTAGCCATTGGACACCGTTGAGAGTGAACACCCTGTATAAAAAATCTATTAGAGTTATCAAAAAAAAAATATATATATAATAACAATAGATCCGTGCGAGGCATTCTCGCCACATTTCAGATACATTCATTGAAAAGGGACAATGTATAGCAAAATCGGCAAATAAAGTAGAATATCAGCAGAAATAATATATATGATGGTCTTCACCTATATTCTCTAACCCGGGAATCTCAGGTTATAACCCCTTGTAATTTATATGTACTAAACTGTCTGAATGACTAAACTTAGATGAACAAAATCAAGCAAACACCACTGAAAGAAAATCTCAGAAATGGGATATAGAAAAAGGTTAAAAAAAAAAAGAGAGAGAGAGAGATATTTATTGAAAAGGGACAATATACGGCTAATTTGGCAACACCACACTGTAAATAAAGTGAAATGTTTCTTGATATAGTAAGCAGGTTTGTGAAAATATTATGTAATCTCTTCACGAGTTTCCAAGATTTTGAAAAGAGTTCCGCAAAACTAACAGGTCTTCGAGATTGAAACACGTATTTCTGAAACAAAAGCTTCTTTTGCTGTCTGTATGTTTCATAAACCTTTCCGAGTAGTTTTTTACAGTGTATTAATCATTTTTCTCAACCTGGTATCAACGTGAAATATCGGTTTTTACTATTCCATCAATTCTCAGATAATTTGTATGTTCAACAGATAAACATGTTGAATTAACAGAAGACATGAAATATTGTAAATTAAACATCATTTTGTTATTTTTGCATGTATAAATTACATAAACTGAAAATGCTTACTTGAGTATTGATAGCATTCGAAAAATCTATATTTATGTTCATATATGGTTAAGAAAACGGGATAATATGCTGAAAAATCTTCTTGAAAACTTTTCTGAAATTTTCAAACATTTCTCTTTTTTAGGTGCGTTTATGATTATATAAATACCTATCCCCTATAGTCATCGTCTGGTATAACAGCGAGAAAACTACCCAACCGAATGGTTTGAAATTTAATATATATAATTGTTGCATAATTTTGTCGAGTTATTTCAGATTTTATGAAAATGAAATTGAAAGTTTAAAAGATACTGATAAAAGTTTTCTCCATTCTATTAAATCTTATCATACGTAATTAATTCAATGATATTCCATGCTAGGTAGGAATTCTACTTTACCATGGTGATTATGTCCTATTTAAGATACAGTTATATCCGTATTACTGAAGTTAATATATGCAATCGTAATAAATCTTGTTTTCATGCAATTTCGCATAACAGTGCAACAACTATTGCACCAAGATCTTAATATTTATAAAATTAGTTATAGTACGAACACGCCTCATTTGACATTTATACATTATAGACGTACAATTACCGACTTGTTCACAGTATAGAATTGAAGCTGCAGTTTGAAAAAAACTAACAGACATTGGAATAATCGTAATTAACATTTTGCTTATTAATTAACAAATAAAAACTATTTTTTATCAAGCTTTTTTATTTTCCTTTTTCTATCTTTTTGTGCGTTTATAATTTTTTTTTACATACTAGATAATCGATATTTCTCTCAAATTAGCCACAAATTGTTTATATTTTCTCCCAATTTTCAGATTTTTATCTATATTTAAGATTAGAATTGAAATTGGAATAAAAGTTTTAAACTATTGAAAGTTTGATTTCTCTATTATTACAGTTTCAGTTTCAATTTTATTTCGACTGAAATGATGCAACTTCGTAGAATAAGGTTCCTTAAGCACTCTGCCAATTTAAGTAACCTAAAATATTGATTTAACATTTTATCCTTTCATCTGATAAAATCAGTTATCTTGCATGGCTGGGTTAAGCTCCAATTTTGTTACGGCTGGTGATTCTTTAAGAGGATTTCACCGTTTATGGCCAAAATATGTGTATTTAGTTGAACTTATAATGCTGAGAGAAATTCAGAAATTTAAAACGTGTTTACAAAACTCTCGGATGCATAAATGCACAGGCTTTTATTTAAGAAATATTTTATAAATTAATAATTAGTATCATTTTGTGATTTAGAAATGTATGTCAAAGAAAATATTTGAAGTATACGGAAAAATGTAAACTGATGTATACAAATAAACATTGAAAATATCAGTTTTCTGCTTAACCAAATACGTATATCTTTCCTATGTGTAGATTAAAATACGCTAAAAGTATGAGACTACATTTTAACTTTAAAAATTAAAGTTTTGAAAACACAGATGGGGACAAATTGTTATAGTCATCTACATCGTAATTGATATTAGAAATATCTACATCATAATTCATGTGTAGAACTGGTGTTTCTTTTTAAAGAGGGGAAGAAAAGAATAAGAATACGTTAGCTTTATGAGTAGTAATTGTTGTAACAACTTTTGAAACGTTATGAAACGATTTAAGTATGGTGATACTTAACCCATTTATGCCAGAATTTTAGTTTTCTCAAATTTATTGGTAAAACCACTTTAAAATCTTGCAAAATGAACTGGAAAAATACTAAAAAAAATTACGCTAAAATATTTTTGTAGTTATTTGATAAAATGTAAACGTACTAAATATGGGAATATCGATAGGTGGAAAAAGGCATGATTATATGTTTTGACTAAATTTATATAAATTAAGGTTTTAAATTGTATATTATATACTATAATTAGTATTTTTATTAACTGTTAAAAAATATATTTATTTCTTTACAGAGACTAATTAAAAGATAAGTATTAGTAATAATAAATTAAGAATAATCGTATTTGAAGATAAAAAACAATTTATTTCAAAATCATCTTGAAAAGGACTTTATATGAATAACTCTCCCCTAAATGGCTAATAGAAATATGTACCCATTTGCGTCTAGCGCCCTATATTTTGTACGTTACAAACTTGTATAAAAAAAGGCTTTAATAATTTCGCAATTTGAAAAAATACGTATTTCAAAGAACTTAACAAGCTAAGATTATGACTTATTTATTTGTGTCCTTGATACAAAAAATACAAATAAACTTACTTTTTACATTTCACTATCTTGAAAAATGAAAAATCTATTAACACCGAAAAAAGGTCTTCATTTGAACAAATACATATCAATCGCATGCTGTCATCACTCGGTAATAGATAAAGATATTTATAGACAATTAATTCATACAATTTTCTTGTTGTACAGAAGCAGAAAATAAATTAAAATTCGAACCGTCCCAAAAATGGGACTTTAGGCATAAATGGGTTAACTAATCAATACGTCTTAACAGAATCGCCGGAAATTTGACTCAAGTTTTATAAAACAAATGTACACCAGAATTTTTATTTAAAGCTTTTTAACTTATCTATTTAACTTATTTTTGTGTGATATATAGATTTAATTTTTGTAATTAAATTTTTGGTTCAAATCGAATTATATATATTTGGTAGTAGTCAAATTGACTGCTCTTGGCGCTTCTAGTATTAATATCACTTTCATTTTACTTTCTTCTTTCTAATGAACAAGGTCAAAGTTTGCGAAATAAATTTATGCATCAAGTACTGTAAATAATACTGTTAAGTTAGTATTTTATCAAGATTCTTTTTATGTTTTGCTAGGCTACGCTTCTTGTAGAATTTAATTAAAAACACTATTAAAAAACCTGCACAATCAATCCTCATATTTGTATCATATTTTTCCATTTTTTAAGAGCAAAAGAAAATGAAGACACATTTATTAACATTTAATAGGTATAAAAACAGATAAAATAAGATTTAATACAAAAGGTAAAACTGAAGATCATTTTATATTTGGTAAATATGCCAAAATTTCAACATGCATACATTTATTTTCAATTAAATTAGCTTATTAACACGTTGAGTGCCACGATGACTGGCACTGAAGCGCTAAAAATTTACAATGTTTAAAGTAATTTCTAAGAAAGTATAATCCTGTAATAAATAAAAGGTAGGCAAATTTTAAATATTTGATGAGTAATTATTTAAAACAATGTATATTTTTTCAGTTTTGTATCATATTTTGGACGTCAGACATCGGTGAATGATGCGTTTTATGGTTGCGGTGAATGACGCGTTGATGTATGGTTACATTCAAATATAAAGTCAAACTTTCTATAATCCGTGTTTATTTATTAAATAGGGTTAAAAAAAATACCATGCTCAGCATTAAATTTAAATGAAATATATTTAACTTAAATAAACTGGAAAACAAAAATGAAATAATGAAGAGTAAATAATAAAAAATCTTTTTTAAAGCTTAACTGAAGCATAAAACACAGGAAATTGTTCTTTAATTTGATTTTAGTAGTTTTTGATACTTTTAATGACGTTTTATCAATGCAGTAATTGTTTGGAAAAAAATTATTTTTACTAGCATTTCCGCAAATTAAATTCATCTTTTTGTAGTTATATTCTAATATTAAAGAAGATTTTAACATACTTGTATTATTGTGCATTTGTAGTGCCAAGATTACTATATTAAGTAACTAATTTTTTAAATGATAAATTGAGTTTCAGTGAAATATATAGATTGATAAATTTAGTTACTCGAAATATTGCTAAAAAGTGAAATATGTAAACAAAAGTTTGGCTAAATACTTTGAAAATTAAATGTCTGTAGTAGGGGCAGAAGATTCTATTAATACATAACTTCTCTTTTGAGAGTTAAATTTTAAATAAATTCTTAACAAAATATTAAGATAAATGCAATTTGTTTTCAAGTATGAACTTTTTAAAGTATCTTTTAAAAACTTTTTATAATAAATTTTAAATCGCTTATAGTAGAGTTCAATACTTTGAAATATTTTTAGATCGTAAGTGATGACCTGGTTCGATTTTTATGCATTCGCTGGCGTTCATAAAAGGATTCAGGATGTGATAATTATAGAACTAAATACTCTAACATTGCACTTTAAGAAATCTGTTTATTTCGAGCAGAAAAATAAAATTAAACATTCCATACAGAAATGGATAGAAATGCTGCCTCTGAACATTTCTAAGTAACTTACATTTTTCACATGACTGAGTTCGTGAACAGAGAGAGTGTATTTAAAACAATCATTCTGTAATACCCAAATTGGTATTACACAATTGGCGAAAGAGCACATGAAAAATGAATGGTATCATATGAGTATAATTATTTGTTACGCTTTAGGCAATTAGGAGAATTTTGAATTTTGTGGCAAGGCAACCAGAATAGCAGTCCTAAAAAGTAAGCCAGAAGAATTCGAACGCCAATTCGTACGTTAGGAGCAAAGTTTTGGGAACATCGTATGAAAAGCGAAATGGGAGATAGACATTTCTACTAAACGTTGGACAAAATGAAAATAAAACTGCTGAACGAAAGCAAAGTCAATCTTTATTCTTTTATTTTTATAATCTCTGGGGAGGGTTAATAACCATCTAAATGAATTCTATCTATATGAGAGCCGTTTTAGTGATAAAGACAAAGGCTCAATAATTTTTTCTTTCTTTTGGAGGAAAATTATAATAGGAACTGAGATAAAAGTTAGGATAAAATAAATAAGTAATTAAAAGTTAGTTTTAACTGAAATTTAGAAAAAGGGAAGTAGTTTAAGAAAAATATATGTGATTCCACATCACAACCCTCTTTACAGTTTATATTTACGAGGGTGGTTCAATAATTATTGTCCCAAAAGTGTATAAAACATTTGTACGGCGATGGTTTATATGGAATACTGAAGTCTAATGTCTTAGATGCATATATGCTCAATTTCAGAACCGTAGCTGCTATATTACCATTTTTCTTTCGTTTTAGTTGTGAGAGTTGACACCAAGCTTGAAAGGGGGGAGGGTAAAAGGCTGGTTTGGAGCTAAATATGAACTTTATTAAATATGAACTTTTTGTACCGAATCTTTATACAATGTCATGTACAATGTTATCAATATAACATTTTAAGTAAGCAATAAAACAATGAGATGGATTTTCAAGTAATGATATTTTTAATCTTTTAGAACGATTGTAAATAACCAGAAAGAATATATACCAGTTATAGTTCAGACTTTTACTGTAAAATCACTTTTTTTCCTTACTATCCCTTCCTATCATCCCTTGAAAATAATGTTATACCAAAATTTTGTACTAAAAATACTACATTGTTATTATTTCTTATCTCTTTAAATGTTCAGTGGATACTATGAAAATTCCTTATAAGTAAGAATTTAGAAGAAAATAAAAAGTTAGAGAGGTAAAATGTCAAGGGGATGGTAAGGAAAATTAAACTCGAAAGTTTAACTTAAACCGCAATTAAATTTTAAAGAATCGTCGCTGCTGACCATTTTTTCTTTATTTTGAATCATTAAAGCATTCGTCTATAAGTTTAAAATGTTATTTTAGTAAGTTTAATTTCACCAGATTTTTATTCCTGAAAGTCAAAATTTTGTGAGAATGCCTCTTATATTAATTAAATTTAAAATGAACGCCTTTCACTCATTTCATTTAAAATCCAAAAAAAAAGAAAGAAAAAGAAATAAGAAAAATATGTTTAAACAAAAACATTTTGTTTCACAATCTAATTTTTGTTTCTAATTTACACTCCTGGAGTATAAAATCTGCTATTGGGTAGAAAAAAATTACTAATTGCGAGATTTGTCCCCTGCGAACATAAAAGTACCAAAGTGCTGCTATTTAAAAAATATATTTTAAACTTTATTAACTTGGACATAATCATTTAGACTCTCAGGAACTTGAAGATTTATGCATTGACAAAAGTCACAGATCATTCCAACGATGGTGAAATAGTTAATATACCTCTCGCTAGAGTTGCACATCCGGCATTTGAATCCTTATCAGAAGAGAAATGTCGCAGTGATGTCGGATTATAATACCTCTAGATTTCGGAATTTAAAAACCTCTAAATTAATAAGATTAGTAACAATTTAAGATGGATAAGGGTCAAAACTTTCCAGGCTTCTGAAAATAACTGTCTTCAAACAAAGCTCCTTATTGTGCAATGGTTAAACTTCTCTATATATGAAGAGATTTTCCGTTCTAACCCCGCTCAAAAAAATAGACTTTCAGTATCAAATCAAAGTTAATTGAATATTTTATATGCATTTTCTCATTTCCAGCGTGCAACTAATTGAGAGATTATTTAAAATACTGTAAACCCTGTATTAAATTAAATTATTTGTTATGATTGAATTTAACCCTCTGACAGTCTTGGAAAAGGGAAAAATTGTAATGTTGTTTTCTCCTAATTTTGTTTTAAATGCTAAAAAAATATGATTATTTCAAAATTTTATAAAAGAAAAAAAACTTAATAACAAAAATGAATGCTATCCTGGGAAGTTTTAATCATTGTTCAATGTATTAAAAATACATTAAATCAATAGAATTATATTATTTTAAATATTGCTTGTATTGCAGTGAGACCTGGATCTTAGTGAACGTATTGACACGGGCTTGTAAGTGAAAGGTTTGGAGCAGAGAAGCAGTAATTGTATTTATGAAGTGGTAAACAAATAAAATAAATTAATTTAAAAAAATTAAAAACTTGTTTTTACTGGTAAACAATTTGGATAAAAGTAATTCAAAAAGTAATAAGGGGTATTGTGTTTTCAACAGCGGGCTGTAGGGAGAGAGAAGTGCATTTTTCTGGTTTTAAAAATCTAGGAGATTGAAAGCAGATTTGGTTTCCAGGGCGTGAGGATAATTCTATAAGATGATCTTGTATTGAAATAGAATTTTAAACTGTATTTAAACATCTTTAAATGTAATAGTTAGGTATTCATTGCCTAAAAAATAATTATAGCAATAATTAACTTAAATAATTAACAAGAAATATAATAAGATCCATTTACCTAATTTTCGTTTTTATAGATATTTGTTTTATATACATTTAGAAGGAAAGGTGCAACATAACATAAGTTGCACAGCATTACAACACAACACTAAGTACGAGAGCTGTTCGGAAAGAAACATCCTTTCGGCTATAAATAAAATAACCTGCGTTGACAAAAATTTTTATTACAAACATTTTAAAACTACATCTTCTCACTAATCTTTAGCATAGTCTCCATCTACGTTTAAGAGTTTTTTACATTGCTTCACTAATTTACAAATTCCTTCTTCATAAAATTCGACCGCCTAGATACGTGGTCCATTCTCGGCATTTTAATGTTCATAATCGTCACCGAAGTGCTGTGACGCAAGACACTGTTTCACGCGAGTGAAGAAATAAAAATCACCCGGCACCAAGCCCACTCAAGCACTCAAGAATTTTTTAATAAATTCAAACGTAATGATTTTGATATCCCCCTTACAAGACAGACTTGACGCCGAATGATTTGCATTTCTTCAATCACATGAAGAAATGGCTAGCGCGCAGTTGACTTTCTTTACCACAGTATACAGGGTCGAAAATAGCCTTAGTTGCACCCGGCGCAAACATGGATTTTAACGCCCCCCCCCCCCCTCCTCCCTCGTCCTGCGCAAAATATATTTACAAAGATAATTTTATTAATTTTCTAATAGACGATTTATTTTAAAATTTAAAATATTTAATATGCAATATGTTTTGTCAAATATTGATTTATTGAAATCTTAAAAACGGAATAAAAAAAAATCCGCTTTATACAGGATATATCTTTAATCATCCTTAGATTCTTCAATGCTTTGGTATACCCCAAATAGGACAAATTTAACAACACCGTGCTAAACATAGACGCGAGAAAAAACGACAAACAAAATCTTCATTTGGCGCCCGGGGTACATGCCCCCTCTTCCCTCCCCCCTACCCCTTAGTTTCGGCCCTGATAGTGTAGCCGTTCGAAGTATTGTATACTTATTTCAATGCGATCTAATCTAAATGAAATCTAATTATGAATAAACATCATCCTATAACAAAATGGCATAAAAGTAATGACTGCATTGTTTCTTAATACTTTTAAAGCAATTATTGTATTCATATTGAAAATCACAAATTCATGTGCTCGCAATTTTGAAATTGCAACTTATTTATTTCATGTCACGTACATAAATTTTTGCATTTTCTTTTTTAACACTTTCCAACATAGTTGAAAAGCGTTTAGGAATTCGCTTTGTATATATGACGTCTGTCTATTCATGCTCTAACTCTCGTAAATATATATAATCATATTGCCATCAAATTTTTATATGAGATTGAGGATAAAATGTTCGGTACTTAAAATGAAGAGTGTAGCATTTATAGATTGTTTGCAGGGACACGCAAAAGAATTCCGTTATATTACTGCCTGTGGGGGGAAATCGTTTGTGGTACATTTTATTGATGTTAGGATATTTCTAACATAATGGGATAATATACATCATTGACATGGACTACAACATGCTTTCTCGGTAGTATAAAATAAGCAGCATTTACAATTCGTTTACAGGGGCGCATAAAACGATTATATTCTATTACATTGTGATATATGGATAAACTTGTTTACGGTGATGTTTTTTACAGAGTATATTGTACATAATATTTATTATTGGTTTATAGAGCCACATAAAAGTATTTGGTTAAAGGACTGACTAAGATGAACACTTACCGGAAGTGTGTTTTCCACTGTTGTATGCATTTTTAAACATGTAATTATGAGTGTATTAGGTGGTGTATATAAATTCTATACGAAGGTGGTTAAATAATTATTGTCCCGAGTGTGTATAAAATATTTGTACTGCGATGGTTGGTAGTGCGGAATAGTGAAGCCTGATGTATTAGATGCCTATACGCTCAATTTCAGAACCGTAGCTACTATATTAACATATTTTGTTTCATTTTAGGTGTGAGAGGTGGCACCTAGCTTAAAAGTGGGGAGTTGGGGGAAAGGCTGTTTTGGAGCTTATGGGGCCAGACCTGAAACAGTTCTGTGATAGATTTATGACAATGGATGAGACGTGACTAAATCACTATGATACCGAGTCCAAACGACAATAGCCACGTCTCGTTCACTATCACCCTCCACAACCCCCTTTCAAAGAAGGTGAAATCTCTCACACTAAAAGCGAAAAAAAATATGTTAATATAGCAGATACAGATCTAAAATTGAGCATATAGGGTTCTAAAACATTAGGCTTCAATATTCCACTCCAACCATCGCATTACAAATATTTTATACACACCAGGGACAGTAATTATTGAACCACCCTCATATATTGCACGAAAGTTTTCTCACATATTACCGAATATGGACAGAAATTGCTAAATATAAGTTTTTATTCTACTATGTGGTTTTAAGTTTCTTATTTAGTCATATCATTTCATTCTAGAAAAAATTAAATATTTTAATAATATCCCATTAATGTTAGAATGTGATTCATAATTGTACAGTCGTGGAAAAAAAAGTAAACACCCCTACTAACTCCTCAACAAATTCGTAGAAGAAAGTTATTGGTACCGAACGAGTGGAAATAAAGTCTACTTTTAAATGATGTATATTAAATTTGCTTAGAGGGCCATCTACATATTAAAACGAACCATTACTTTGTTTTTTTTTCAATAGCAGTATACAATTTTGACAGCATAAATGAACTCTACACCCTTCAATTAGTCTAAAAACAAATTTTTATGCAATTCGTACCATAAGTTTCCGAGAAATTAATTATTTTAAAACGAGCGTATTTTAAGGGCTGTATCCAAATTGAAGTTCGGTACTCTAATGTTAACCGAGAGAGCTCCCTTCTTGATCAAGGCACCTTAAGCAGTCAATTAAGCCTGTTGGATTACAGGATAGCATAACAAATTTCAAAATGTTTAGTCACTGCTATAATAGTCGGCCCCTTAAATCATCGTTTTGCCGTTTTTTAAGTATAATTTGAAAACTACTTGGAAAAAAAATGTGAAATTTTGGATTTCCATAAAGCAGGACTTAATAAATCTGAATCCATCAAAAAAATTGTAGGTTGCAATTCATAATTTTTTTTAATATTAATTTCATAATTCATAATTCATATCAGAAAATTATAAAAATTGCAAATTCAATGTATTTATGTTTGGGTATATTAGTATTATCGCTACTCAAAATATTAGAACATTAGGATCATAATTTCTGAAGTTATAAATAAAAATATGAAAATGTAATTTAACATTAGAAGAACTAAATTTTGAATGTTTATAATTCAAAAACTTATCATTCAAATGACTTGAAATTTGGTGTCTATGCATAGTTTGAACCAAAGATTTGAAATATCTTGTTAAAATTGGGTATTGCCATTGAAAAAAATGAAGTTTGGATTAATTTTAATATGTAGATGGCCCCTTAAGCATATTTTATATACGTCATTTAAAAGTAGTCTTTATTTCCAATCGTTCGATACCAGAAATTTTCGTCTACGATAATTTGTTGAGGAGTTAGTAGTGGGTGTTTACTTTTTTTTTTTTTCCACGACTGTACATACCTGAAACATGATTTTTCGTTCTTGTTATTGCATAAGTAGGAATTTTTATAAGTTTACTGTTATAAAATAATTTAATTTAAGCACTAATAAATTTTAATTTATTCTACTTTTATTATATATTGGTATGTAAAATTACTAATGAACACAAAAAAGAATTAATTTATTGTGCCTTTAGCAATTTAACGAATCGACTTAAGAATTTTTCTCCTTTTAAATACTTGACTTCTAAAGATTATGTTATGAGAAGTTTAGTTTAAAGTAATTTTTCTTTGTAAACTAATTACGTCTGAAACATTTTAATTTACGTTTAATTCAATTATACTTCTCGATATTGAATAACACTACGCACCGACAGTTCAAACTGTAAAAAAAGAAGAAATTTCTAAAAGAGTTAATTGTGCTGATATAAAGTTATTTTTTTTAAATGCTTTAAAGAGTTTTACATGAAAAATAAATCATAGTCTCCACTTAGATATGATAACGAAAATAGGTAATGATAATATTTTTTAAGTTATTATTTTTTATATCAAGAGATTTTCTGGAATCAGATTGTATCTAGTACAAGAAAAATAAAAAATCACATAGGTAGATAATAGCAAATTAGTAATCAATAAATGGAACGTTAAAAAATGCCATTGATGGATATCGAGTTGTCGAAATGATTATATCCCCTTGCTTTCCATAAGTACGCCCCATAATTTAAATAAGGACTAATTACTTAAAAAGGATACTCCACTCTGAGAATTTAGTACAAAAGAACGTGAAACTTCTGTACTATACGATACATTTCTATTTACACGATGTACATATTTACATAACTTAGTAACATTAGAAGAAATCCTCTAGGTGAAAATATTGACACATTTACATTTCACCACCTCCACCTTCTGCGTCTCACAGGCAATTCCGCGGGGCAGAAAATAACGCAATACGCGTACATATCACAAGAACACGATAAGTTTGCGGAGTGTTTTTTGTCGCATCTCTGTTACCTGCGAGTTCCAGATTAGAGAACTTAATGTTGATAGAATCGACCCAGGAAATTGATTGTCCATTGAGATAGACGCGTCGTCCGGTCAACGACTTTGAACTGGAGATTCCTGTAATTTCTCCAAGTTACAGCTTCCCGAATTGTATTCTGCAATTTCTGGAGCATTTCATCTTGTTATAAATGCGATTCTCACGTTATTGACAATTTTAACTTACATAAGCTAAAGTACTTAGGATCAAGTCTTGGTTTGGACATTTTTCGCTTTGTTGTGAAAGCCATGTTGTAGCTTAAATCGGAAATGATTACATGCTGTTGGTTTTAATGAAAAAAATTGTAATAAATTACATAAAGGTAAAATAGCAATGCGCAATTTCATTAAAAACATCAGAAGGAGAAATAAGACATTCACGTAGAATGCAATGATAATGTATTTATTTGGGTTAAAAAAAAATATACAGGCTATTGAGTAAGACTAAGGAGCATGGGAACAGCGAAGATGCAGGGAATGCGAACTGTGTAAAATTTATCCGAAGAAGAATAGCATAAGGATCATCCAGTCAAGAGCCATAAACTTTACATGAGCAGTCAGCGAGCAAGACGATAAGCAAGAAAATCATCCAATCCAATCTGGAGTGTAAACTTTAGATGACTAATCAAGGAATAAGCAGAGGAGCACAAATAATCTAGAGAAGAATACAAATCTCATAGGATCAGAAGACAAGGAAATTGATGGGCAACAATTAACAGCACAAATGATAGTGTGCATACAAAGTATAGTAATAAGAAGAGGAATTAAGAGTCTTTTGACTCTTTAAACAAACATAGTGCATAACTGGTAGACACAATCAGTTGGAAAATTTGAAAGACGTGATAGAGAGTCAAAATCGGGTTTGGTAGTTTGTCAAAATCAATAATTATTCAGGTTCTTCGGCAAGTATAACATAATTATTTATTTTGTGCAAAAACTGGTTCCATTTCTTTTTAATCCATTTTGTTATCTTACCACCAGACTTCTTTTTTGTTTTTTGGCATAACATTTTTCGTGGTGGTTTCTTCATCATAATTTAAATGTTGAAAATTCGAAGCACAGCAGTTATTTGATTTTTTACAGACTAGGAAATCTTTACCATATTCGTCTGTCATTTCAAATTCTTTAGAAGGCTGATGATTAAAAATATCCATGTTAAAATCTCGGCCATTTTCTTCTTCACATGTTACGTTAATAGAAGTATTTTCATTCTGTTTTACTGTTTCAATCCAGCCTTTAAGAAATGGATTTGTCACAGTAGTTTTAATAGCATTAAACTTAGCGTCATTCGTGACATACTCTCGATTATTTCCAGCCTTTAAGGCTACTTCAGTCGATGACTTGTTATAATCTGTTTCAGGTTCACTCCAACATTTATGAAATGGATTTGTCACAACAGATTTCATAGCATCGAATTTAACGTTATTCGTAGCATATTCTCGAAATTTTACAGCTTTTAAAGCCACTTCAGTCAAATACTTGTTATCATCTGTTTCAGGCTCACCACAGCCTTTATAAAACGGATTTGTCGCAACATTTTTTATAGTATCAAACTTCACGCCATTCATAATGTTTCGACATTCTAAATTAGCAAGAAAAGGATGGCATTTAATTTGCTGTATGGATGGTCTGTCAACTGGATTCCATCTCATTATCGAAACAACAAAGTCATGAGCAGTAAAAAGTTCAGTTGCTGATATTTTAACACACGGGAAAGAGTTTTCCATAATATCAAAAAGTCTGTTTTTCTGTAAAGCTTCCAAGAGAACACGCTCGGAGTGTTACTACCAACTTTTTGCATCAAATACAGTTCTCATATTCAATAAAGGCCAATGCCCTGTTAGAACCTGCAGTGTCATCAAACCAAAGAGCCATATATCACAAGTAGCACCTTATACATTTTGAAAGGGATCATACCATTCTGGAGGGCGATACTCAAAAGGTGAACACAATCTCCTAAGAAGTACGCCTGTCATGTAGATGCCAGAAAAATCACACAGCAATGCTCGATCCTCTGATGATATTAATATATTATCGCTCTTGATATCCAAATGAGCGTAGCCGGATGTGTGCATGGATTCAAGTCCATCGAGAGAATCAATGAGCCAACGTTTCAATCTATAAAGTCCATTTTGGTCTAATAGGAAACTGCGGCTAAATATCAATTTATCCAATACAAAAGGATGCTTGGGCATTAAATATAATTTCAAGTCGAGATCTTTAACATCAATCACATACAAAAGCCGAAGAACATTTTTATGTCTTAGAGTAGGCCATATACGTTCTTCAAAAGGCCACGAATTTTCATTTTTAATTATTTTTACAGCAATATGCTCTTTATTTGGTGAAATAGCGGATAAAACATCCGCAAAGCCCCCTTTTCCTAGAGGCTTGATATGGTGAAAGCCTTTGTCAAAGAGGATCTTTTTAACTGAATCCAAAACCGAGTACTCCATATTTAAAACGGAGATAAAAGGCAGTTTAAAATCAAAAACACATTTTGCAATCAAACCGTAGTCGTAAAACTTTTTAAGTAGCTTCTTAATATCAAAATCACTTTGAGTACCAGAACGCTCAGAAAAAAAGAGCACAAGAATTGAACGTGTATTTTTCTTTGTTTCTTCCTTCGTTGTATTTTATTGCATTGTTATATAAGAATTTATTTTTTTAAGGATTTCATTGTTGAACCAATTAATTGTTTGTTTAGCAGATCATTTCTTAAGAATTCATTGTTATAGTTATTAGGAATTACTCATTGTTGCGGTTCTTAAAAATTATACATTGTTATAGTTTCTTTTCTTTATTTGCGAGCTTTATAACATTTTGTTTGTATATATATTTTATTTATAGGAAGTTTTAAGAATTTTTTGGTGCTTTGCATAGTTAAGAAACAGATTTTTTTTTCCGAGTTCCTTGTTCCAGTTTCGTTAACCCAAATTAGATAATTTTAATTTTTCAGTGCATTAATTGTTTTCTTTTTATCAATAGAGAGGAAAGCATTTAGAAAAAAAACAAAAACTAAAAGAAAATATTACTGCTTTTTAAGCCCTTTTCTTTTCAAAAATGATACGTAATTATGCGAATTTTTCCTCTCGATACTTTTCCGTGATATCAACACAATTGTCATCAAGCGTAATATTTGCGTAAAATGAAATATACGCGAAATAAAATATTTTAAAAAAATGACATTGTTGGTAGGAAAGCGAGTCTTTTAAAAAAAACAACATTTGAAAATTAAGCACTTTCGCGAAGTATTTTATTAAATCAACTAGCTGACCCGCCCGCGTTGCTTGGGCCCGTGATGAACCTCAAAGTTGTATGATTTTATAGCTTTAACCCCATTTTGTCTGAATTTATACTTTTAAATGAAAATATCGTGAAAATATATTGAATTGAAAGTATATGCGATTTGGTGTTTTATTTTCTGCGTAATTTAAGTTTTGGAGTCAATGCGTACCGACAATGAGCGAAACCGCGACGAAACACTCAGGTTTTTACAGATTTCGTCGAAATTTCCTCACATTTTAATTTGCAAAAACTAGTTTTACCCGTCCGAACGTTTCTAAAATTTTTGTAGGTGATGATAATCCGGTCTATTTAGATGCTCTAAAAAGATTGTGTTGAAATACGGACGTTTAGTTACTTTTAGCGTAGAAAAAATATCGTCTGCGTGAGGCGCAAAGTGACATGCGTTCGGCGGTGTATGCGAAAGAGTTAAAATTCATATTTTTAAAACTGATTCCAACATCGATTAAAGAAACGATTCAGCTTTAAGAACACATTTTTGGTTTGTCAGTACATCTAAAATTACGATCTGGAGGGGCGTTGTAATAAGGAGAAAAACTTTTTTCAGAAAAACGACTCTTTTTTTTTTTTTTTTTTTTTTTTTTTTTTAAGGGATAACTGCTGCATTTTTTTTAAAATTTATTGCGGTTTTTGAGACGCAGTATAGTATTGATCTTTCGGAATATGCCTTTCAATTTTTATTGTACCAAGCGGTTTTGTAGATTTAGCTTTAAAAATACTATTAGACGTGCCGTAGATTTCGCATGACATCTCAGACGTACACACACATACACACACAGACACAGACACAGATAGACAGACACACAGAGCGAAACTTTCTTTTATTAGTGTAGATACTAATATATACTTGAAATAAAAGATGAAATAAATATTATGCAATAAATAGTAAGAAAACAAGGCTCAATTTAAACTGCAGGCATGAAACTGTAATGTCTTTTAGCATTACAGCAAGCATTTCATTTTTGAACGAAGATGTTCGTAGTTTTTGAACAAAATTTTATGTATAATTTCAAAGTCCTGAAAAAATTTTATTGCAATTTTTATGCATTATCGAATGGGAAAATCCATCGTAGTGTCAGTAATAAATGTAAGTTATAATTTAATACTAAGTATTTTTGAAGCATAGATCAAACTTTGTGCGAATTTTAATATAAAAAAAGGCTAAAATCTTTAACAACAATTTTACGCACAGATAACGTAGAGACACGACAAAAAAAATCTTGATCTTTTAGTCTCAAGATTTTTTTGTCGTGTCTGTTCGTTATTTGTGCGTAAAATCGTTGTTAAATATTTTAGCTTTTTTATTAAAATTCTCACAAAGTTTGATCTATACTTATAATCTGGCTTCAACGGGCCTTTTAGTCTTCTTATTAGTATTTTTAACTTTTCCTTTGAGGCAGGGGGGGTTGAGATTTTAGCTATTTGGTTATTTATTTATGATTTATCATGTCTTTGGTCAATCTTTTTTTAACCTCCGTCTTAAACGTTTCAAATTTCTTAATCATTTATAGTTTTAACCAATTGCAGATGTCGCAGAAATATTCCTGGGTTTATTCCAGTTACTATTAATTTAATTCAGTCAAAAAAAATCTGTAGGGCTTTATTTAATTCTCGTTTATCTTTTTTAAGAGCACTTATTCAGGATACCCGTACACGTTTAGCCAATATTGAAAAGGAATTGTACAGACTACATCTTTCTGCAGCTGATTCTTATCATGGTTTTTCATCTTTAGATAATTTTTGTTGGAACAGAGCATGCTCTCCTGCTCATTATCATGAAATAAGTCTGGAAAAGAAATTTGCAAAATTATCGGTACGTTTTACTCCCAAGATCCCTCAAAATTTACCTATAGTAAACAATCAAACTGTGGTTAATTTATCTGACTTTGAATTGAATGATAATCATATTAATGCTTTAAAACTAAACAACAATTTTGCAGTTAAAAAAATCCTGAGATTCCAAAAATAATTGCTCCAATTGAAAGGGATTTCAAGTTCATTGCTTTGTCTCCCATGCAAAAAGATTCCTTTATGCATCTTATAAAAAATAATGTTGATTTCAATGCAAAGCTGGATCAGACTAATTTGAATAATTCAGCGAAAAATTCAATCAAAACTTTAGAATCTAATCCAGATATCATTATAACTAAAGCAGACAAAGGAGGCCAAATTGTAGTACTAAATAAAACTGACTATGTTCAACATGTAATTAAATTAATAAATGAGGGGCCTTACATCAATATTTTAAAAAAAAATCTACCTCTAAACCTCACCCACCGACGCCTGTGTTTGGAGTGGTGTCGAGCACGACGGGATTGGACTGCAACGGAATGAAACCAAGTCGTCTTCAGCGACAAGTCTATATTCAATTTGAGCAGCGATGATAATCGTGTTCGTGTGTGGAGGCCCCGTGGTGAACGCCTCAATCCTGCCTTCGCTTTACAGCGACACACCGCTCCTACAGCTGGTGTGATGGTATGGGGTGCCATTGCTTACGATACATGGTCACCCCAAATATTGATCCGTGGCACAATGACAGTCCAGCGGTACGTCCAGGGCACCCTTCAGCCACATGTGTTGACACTCGTGGCAGTGCTCTCAGGAGCCATTTTTCAGCAAGACAATGCTCGGCCACACACAGCAAGGATGTCACAAGCCTGCCTCCGCCACATTACCACCCTTCCCTGGCCTGCTCGACCCCCATATTTGCACCAATTGAGCATATCTTGGATCATTTGGGACGCAAGTTGGACACCCTGCGAGTTTGGTTGAACTCGAGGCGCGTTTACTGCAACTGTGGAACGAGATGTCTCAGGACATCATACGGAACTTTTATGCCTCAATGCCCGCTCGTATCGCATCGTGCATTCGCGCTACAGGGGTTCCAACAGAGTACTAAAATTTCTGTTCATTTGTACTTTTTTCTGCAATAAATGATCCTTTTTCTTTAGTTTTATACTCACTTACTTATATCACAATAGTACTTACGCGTGTAAAATTTCGTTTCATTTGGACGTCTTTTTCTTGGTGCGCAAATTTTTATGGCAATGAGTGTGTATATATATATATAATAAAGGTGAAATCACAAATATATGAACACATGGTAAAATTCTAAAGATGAACAAGATATGAACATAGGAAACCAGTATGTAAAATAAGAAACTATGAATATCCCACAGAATCATCAGAGGACACTTGCAGGTTAATTCATAGTGAAAATGCGTTATTTCATCCAATTAAGAATAAAATGACAAAATTTAGCCCCTAATAGCGCATCATAAAAGAAAATAAATGATAAAAAACCCAAGAGATCTAAAGAAAGACACACCTCACACAGGATATTAAAACTTATTGGGGCACAATACCTCAATTACATACTAGGATCCAAAACTTCTGAAAGTTGACTCACTATATTATATATATATATATATATACATATATATATATAACTTTTTTGCATGTTAACTGGATTAATAAATGATATTATAGATATGATAACCACTCAATGCGTTTTTGTTTTGTTTTCTGTTGTTGCTTCTGAGACTATTTTTCGCCATCCATTTACAATATATTTATGTCCTATGTAACCAAATTCAGAAATCTTTATTCTATTACATATGTTAGAATGAAAACATAAAAATATTACAATTATTGAAATTTAGCACTATTACCTGGTCCAGCTAGAACTGATTGATAAAAACTACAATTAATAGATTAAAAATACATTTATCCATTTTATTTATTTTAACAAGGAAAATTTCAAAGCACAATTGCCTGAACCAAGTATGCCTTTCTAAAGAAATCAATGAAATTACAAAGGAATGAAAAAAGTATTTCTTAAAATATGTAACAAAAAATTGTAAATTAATCTGTATTTGAAATCTTTAGAAATGTATATAAAGGAAACATCGAAATTCTTATTAAAAATCTAATCAAGAATATGAAATGAGCATAAAAATACTGATTAGAATATTTCAATAGATTAAATACATTTTTTCTGTTATTAGTGCATATTCTCTTTCTGTATTTAATTATACATGCAATATTCTTTTACTTTTCCTATTTAATAACAAAGCTAAACAAAGGAAATGAAAGAAAAGATCATTTCTATGCACAAAACATGAACAGATTTTATTTCTTGAAGTAATTTTGTTTTATTAAAAAATGTATTTAAAAATATCAGTCTCCAAATATTTATCTAAAAGAAGTTGAACAAACAGAATGTATTTTTTTTTAACTATCCTTCCCCAAAACAGAAATTTCTTCTAACACCTACAAAGAACGTGATACCGTTTACAAATATATAAAAAAGAAACCTTTTATTGGGATCTGCATAATGAGGTTTTTCTATTTCCCGAATACAAAACATTTTTTTAATGCATAAAAATTTTCTTTAACATATTTTATATTTATCTAATTAAAGCATTAGCAGTGAATGATAACAAGATTTCTTTTCTCCCAATGGATAAACAATTTTTTTTTTGGCCTTTACATTATTCAGATCGAAAAATATTTTAATTTTAACATGGAGTTAATTTTTTATCCTATTTTAAACTTTATCTACAAAGACAAATACAATAAGAAAGATAATACATTTTTTTAACATTTGTGGATTGTTTGTCTTTTTTTCTATTTCTGGTTGGAGTATGTTCATTAGGTCCTTTAATAAACCAAAATTATTGATATAAAAATTATGTGGATAAGAATATGAATTTTTTTACTCTAGATTTGTTTTTAAATGTTTCTTGGTCAGAAAAGTTAATATCAACTTTATTTCTTACAGGCAAAGTTGATATAATTAATATAGATTTCATGATTTTATATTTATAAACTTTTCATTAAAAAAAAAAACGATTACAATTACTCGATTTTATATTAAATTGAAAACTTTCCCAGGGACTTTGGCCCACTCTATGTTAGCGTACAACTCCCTCCCCCCCACCGTAAAAATATCTTATGTTATAAAACGAGCAACAATTGTGTATGTGTGTAAATTTTATCTTAAAAATGGCTCTAACGATTTTGACTAAATTTTATATCCTACCGCTTTCGTGCGCGAGAAGACCAATGGCCTACGTTACATGTTCGAGAAAATTCGATTATTGGGGGATTTTGGGTCACTATGTGTCAGGTTCAAGCTAATTATATCTGAAAAACTGCTCAAATGATTTGACTAAATTTTGTATCGTACCAGTTTGGGTTAAAAGAAAATCAGTGGGTTAGGTCACATGTTTGGAAAATTTCGATTAGAGGATCATTTTTGGGGCACTACGGGTCAAGTTAATTTTACCTAAAAAACGTCTCTAACGATTTTGACAAAATTTTGTATTCTACCGTTTTCGATTACGACAAACCATTGGGCTATGTGGCATGTTCGAGAAACTTCAATTACACTAGATTAATTTTAACACAATTATTTTAATTGGTACCTAAATCGTATCATATGTAAATTTCTGTCTGGGCGAAAAATGTCCGGACCAAGATTCGAACCAGGGATCTCTTGGCTGAAGCCGCCAATACTCTACCATCTGAGCCATCCTGGTCCGGACATTTTTCGCCCAGTCGGAAATTTACAGCTGATGTGATTTATTTACCAATTAAAATAATTGTGTTAAAATTAATCTAGTGTAATTACGTATCCAGCGATTTCTGGAGTTCCATTACCTGCGATTTATTCTGTTGAGCTGAACCAGATTTCAGACCAGATGCTATAATCAATAATGTTTGCTGGGTGAAAAAGTTCCACCTGATTCGTCCGGGTTAGCTCAGATGGTAGAGCATTGGCGGCTTCAGCCAAGAGATCCTTGGTTCGAATCCTGGTCCGGGCATTTTTCGCACAGTCAGAAATTTACATCTGAAAATTCAATTAGTTCGTCATTTAGGGTACCAGTGGGTCACGCTAATGTTACCTAAAAAACGGCTGTAATGATTTTCAATAAATTTTGTATCCTACCCGATTTGGACTATTAGAAGACTATTAGGCTGGTTCACATGTTCGAGAAAATTCGATTAGTGGGTTATTTTTGGGTTACTGTGGGCCAAGCTAATTTTATCTGAAAAGCGACTCAAGCAATTTTGACTCAATTTTGTACCCTAGTGTTATGGATTACTAGAAGACCATTGACCTGGGTCACACGTTCGAAATTTTTTATTAGTAAAACATTTTCTGTCATTACGGGTCACGGTCAATCAAGTTTTATCTTAAAATTATCTCAAACGATCTTGACTATATTTTGTATCCTACGGTTTTAGGTTATAAGAGGATCATTGAACTAAGTCACATGTTCGAGAAAATTTTATTAATGAGTCAGGGTCAAGCTAATTTTATCATAAATACGCCTCTAACGATTTTGACTAAATTTTGAGCCCTACCATTTTGAGGTACTAGACCGTTTGGCTGAGTCACGTGTTCAAGAAAATTTTAATAGTAGGTCATTTTGGGTCACTACGGGTAAGGGTCAAGCTAATTGTATCTGAAAAATGGCTCTTACCATTTTGATTAAAATTTGTATTTTAAAGTTTTGGATTACAAGAAGAAGATTAGGTTAAGTCACATGTTCGAGAAAATTCGATTATTGGGTCATTTTGGCTCGCTACGGGTCAAGCTAATCTTATAAAAAACGGCTCTAACGATTTTGACTAAATTTTGTATCTTATCGTTTTGGATTATAAAAAGACCGTTGCGCTAGTTCACATGTTCAAGAAATTTCGATTAGTAGGTCATTTCGAGGTCACTACGGGTTAGTGCATTTGGAAGGAATAACGGTTGAAACAGTTATTATTTTTTTAAGCAGTGGACATTAAACGAAAGCACGAAGTTGGTAACATTTCTCGATATTTGGTGATATTTGACAAATAGTCGGCGACATTGGAGAGATTAGGGGGGAAAAATCGTCTTTCTGCCAATGTCAAAATACATGCTTGGTGACAAATTAAAGAAATTTGCCAAGTTTGCAAGTTTTTGCCAAATTTTGACGGTATTTTGTGAAAAAGTTTTGTTTCTGAATCCGAAGGAATTTTCCGAAAAAATCTCACTAGGAGCCTGTATACATGATTCAACCAAACGTTCATAGAATGTTCTAGATAACCAGTGACGTTGTTCTGTGCAACGCATATCTGCTGAATAAAAACGGTTTTCAGAATCTGAAGAAATTTTTCCAGAAATTCTCAATAGGAGCCGATATACATGATTCAACCAATCAGAATTCATAGAACGTTCTTGAAAAACAGTGTTGTTGTTTCGAACAGCGCCTATCTGCTGAAGAAATGTAACTTTCACATCATTGTCAATTTTTTATCGAGTTAAACACAAAGATAATTTAATCGATCTTAGCTCGGTCCGCAGATTAAATATCTTATACAGATATGACTCTTCCATAAGCTCAATGGTAACCGAATCGCAACTTCAGCGCCTCTAGTGACAACAGTCGCAAACGTTTCGGGCACGTCGCAACAGGTAAATGTTACTCGTCTTATTTGTATAATATCTATCTTCTTTATTTTATGCGTCGCTAGCGAGCGATTTCGGCATTTGTTTACATTTGTTGTTGTTAAAAACATAAGACGTGTTTTATTTTATCAAGCAGATACTAGGAATTTTACAAATAATCACCGAAAATATGTACTTACACATTTCTTCTTAAAGATTTAGCGCTTTTTTATAATAATTTAAACACAGATATTTAAATAGTTCCATACTTGTAAAATTTGAATACCATAAGTTATAAATAGTGTGGTAAAGTCACTTTTACATTCCACAGTCATGTATATGTGATTATTTAGAAAAATAATAAATATAGTACATTTTTAAAATACTACTTACTGGCACATTCTAAACACTTCGGTTTTAAAAAAACGATTGACACTTTTAAATTGTTCAATTAATTTTAATGTCTGCAGTAAAACGTTGCATACAGTTAATATTTTTACCTATAAAATGGTTTTATGTAAGTTTGATATAACAATAATTTGATTGCAGTAATTAATTGCAAGAAAAACAGCTCGAGCACTTGCAAATATAAAATAATTATATTAAAGAAATGCAGCTCAAAAGTGAGCTTTTGCAAAATTTAAAAACATTCAAATAGCTGTCAGTATCGTACAAAAAAAAAATTACAGCAGGTAAACGTGACAATGATAGCTCAAGTCTGAGATCGACAGTTTATGAGCTACGCGCATATGTTCCCGCCTGTTTTTAGTAGTGGCGCTAGAATTACGCCGGTACGGGTTTTTGCTCCTCTGTCATATCTGTGTAAAACATTTAATCTTTGGCTCGGTCTTCTCCGCTGGTAGATCTTTAAATGAGCGTACCGGAGAAATCATAGGTGAATTTAAACGCTTTACAATTTTGATTTTTTTTTCTTCTTTTTATGTCATAACAGATTTTAACGATTAAAACATTGCTTTTTGATTATCTTTACAACAATCCTAGAAACTAAACCGTATAAAGAGGGAGGACAATCGTTGGGTAGATCGTAGATATATTGCTCAACTAAATGCAAATCCCGCATATTAGGTGAATTGAAAACATCAAGGCGGCATCTAGAAATAGACCCAGTAAACAGCTGATAATCCAACATTGACCGGAATTATCCGACATGTCAAATAGTAAGAAAGTCATATTATTTGCGATATTTTAAAAATTTATAAAATTTAAACTTAAATGAATATACTACAAAAAAAACGTAAATAATGTTGAACATGAAAAAGATATTTTAAGTAAAAATGTAAACCATGAATACAGGAAGCGTTTATAAAAAATATTTGCGATTACCTGAACATTTTTTACGTCATTTTGAATAATAATAATAATATACATTTAAAAAGAAATCGCGATACATTTATTAATTTATGATTTACATATTGCATATTACATTTATATATTACATTTCCTTCGAATATATATATTTTTTTTTTACATTATGAGAAAGAAATTGAACCCTGATTCTTTTAAACATTGCGACAAGTGTAATGTTTTAATTTATGAACGTCTGTCTAGTTATGCGATACCTTATTAACTCGCATAATGGCTTATTCTGTCACTAAATTTCCTGTCATTTGATACTTAATGTAGTGTGAAAATAACGACTTCATTTACATCTTAGCATTTTTAGGTACATCGTATTTCATTTAGAAAAAAAAAAAAGATAAATTACATGCACATTAAATTCAGCTTTTGTTTATTATGCAATTTTGAACTAATTTAAAAATATAAATAGGGTGCTTCGATTTTCAAATAAAAATTGTCGCATTTAAAGCAAGTCGATTCAGAAATAGGATTTTATAAGTAAAAAAATATTTGTGCTATCAGTTTTATTATAGCGTTTTCACAGCGAATAACATTTACTTCCCTTGATTGGCTATTGCACTGTTCTAAATGAGTTTTTTAAGTATTCCTTTAAAAACACAAGCAACGGAATATACATTATATGGTCATTAATCACCGGACACTTTCAATTTTAGACATTTTGTCGAATATTTAAAGATGCATTTGTCGGATTTTTCGGGAACTTCAGGATTAGGAAGAAAATGTTCGACTTCATATGTATCAACGGCGATTTGAGCAGAAGGGCAATTAGGAGACCAACCAAAAATCAAAGAAAAGTAATAATGTTTGGGATCACACTGTAAAATAAAATGCACAAAAATATCTAGCGCTGTAGCTTACGAATATATAGATATTGTACAAAATATCTATTTATTTGTGGAAGAATACATCGTATATTCATGGAGATACGTCGATTTTTTTAGCAATTTCAAAAAATTTTGCATATTTTTTGTTTATATCATGCAGAGCTTTTTACCAAATTTAATGCCAGTTTCAAAATATTTGACAAGATGTAGTAGAAATAATACAGTACAATTGGAATTTAAGTATATTAAATATTTGATGAAATATGAGCAGTTGTATGAAATACGTTTTATCTGCACATGCGCGCACGATAAAAAATATTTTTTTTCTCTACAAATTTTTTTAACTCTACTTCAGTTGCCATTTGAACAGGATATTCCTACAAGAAATGATTAAAAACCTCACAAGAAGAAAAACAACAACATGATCAGTGGCAGAAATAAAAACTGAATTTGGAAGAATATAAATCAGTAAAATTTATCTGACTCCTTTCTAAATGCTCATCACTATAAATAACGTATAAATTGTAAACGTATACGAAGCAGAGGACAAAACTATGAATCCTTTCACCAAAAAAAGAATAAATAAATAAAGGGATTATTTTTGTTTTTCCTTTTGTTTACTTGCCAGTAATGGTAAAGTTTCAGACTCCATTTAAGATTCAGAATGATGCTACTACCCCACTGAGAATCGTTTCATCCAAAGGCATACAGGACTGTTTTTATGATTTTTTGCTTTCTTTCTAACTTCTGACCAGACCCCTACCTACCGTACTATGGCCCAGTTTTAAAAGTTTGAGTGGCTGGAAGCCACTCAAACTCGTCGATCGAGTTTGATCGGCGAGATCATCTGTTCGCCACATGGTGGCGGTCTACTGAACAAGCACTTATGAATTCTTAATGACTGTTCAGTTGTACTTTGTTTTAGTTCTATGTTGACCGGTAATTTGGATTCTACACAGGAAGAAGTACATAGCTCAAGAATGGAAATATTTTGAGTGTGGATGTGTATAATACATTGTATCAATAATGCAAAGGCTTTAAAGCTAGTCTCAAAACTTTTTTTATTGCAATTAATAATACGCAAGTATTGTTTTAAGTTACCATCATTTGTAAACGTTTACGATTCTTGCTTCGCTTGTCATGGAGCAAAGCTGTTCAAATTTACCAGCAGGGAAGACCGAGCTAAGCTCTATTAAAATTAGCTTTGTATTCAACTCGACATAACAATAAATTCTCCCTGCATTATTGCTATAGAACATTTTATTTGTAACAGTATTATTAAAGAAATATTAAAATTATGTACATATTTCTAAATTTTACACTAGCATGATAGAACGAAAGGGCATCATTTCTAAACTACATTTTTAGGCAGACTCTTATTAGTTGAATCACGTACCTTGGCTCTATTGGGAATTTCTAGAAAATTCCTTCAGATTCTGAAAGCCGTCTTTTCGCTAAGTATCAACGAAATATCGTCAAATATCGCGAAGTTTGGTGACATTCTTTCATTTGGCGCCAAGCATGTGTTTTGGCATTTGTAATTCTGAAAGTCGACTTTCCCACCCAATCTCGCCAATGTCACCAAATTCGCGAAATGTTACCAATATTGCGACTTCGTTTACTGTCAACTGTTCAAGAACAACTGTTTCAAACTTCCTTCTCATTAAAATGCACTGACTCGTAGTTACCACAAAATGACATACTAATCGAATTTATTGAACATGTGACAGAGACCGATGGTCTTCTCGTACCCCAAAACGGTAGTATACAAAATTTGGTCAAATAGTTAGAGCCCTTTTTTTAGGTACAATTTGTATATCAATACACACACACATATAGACATAAGATTTGCTCGTATTATACATGATTTTTCGACCATATTTACCTCTTCCTCATTTTTCTCTGAATAGAGAATTTTGATTAGGGATACGATATTTGGTCCCTTTACTGTAAAAGTTTTTTGCATATTTTATATCAAATTGTAGAAATTAGAAATTAGAAAGTACTTTAGAAATTATATTACTTTAAAATGTTACTATTTAAAGAACAATAACATATATTTTACAACTTTAATTGTTTTCGTGGAATACGATAATTTAACATAAACCAATTGTACATACATATATTTGAAAAGCCGAAATCAAAATTAACAAGCAGCCGGAATCTTTTTCGAAAAAATTTCAAAATTCTTCTTCTTTTTTTTTTTTTTTTTCCTTTTTTTTCACCTTTATATTCAAATATATAAAATTCGATGCACAGTTTTATTTATATATATAAACCAAACTTTTATAAAAAATATTGGGGATTTTCATTGATATGGAACGCGCAAGGTGCATTTCGAAGATTTCTAAGACGACGCGTAAAATTCCATTTTTTTCTCAAAAATAACATTTTTTTTTTGTGATAAATGCATGCCATAATGCATATAATGTACCCTTGAGTAATATTTAAAGTGAAATTTACAAAAAATAAAAAATTGATTTTTAAGGTCCCCTTAAATTGAATATTTCATTAAAATACATTTTATATTTTTAATGCTATGAAACATAAAGTGAGTATAATGTGACATGATGTTCACCATTTATTTATAAGGTTTTCCCAATGTACGGCAAGCATTTTCATTATTGAACTAACACTTTTTCTTGTTGCTGTTTAAAAAACTGGAAATAAACTACCATTGAAAGTAATTCTGAATGTACCTTTAATCGAATAACAATACATTACAAAAGTATATGCAATGCAAATTTGCCTTTAATCTCTATTTCATAAAAATTTCAATATGTATATTTATTAAAAAGAAAAATTATCTCTTAAATTACTTTTTTAATCTATTTTTTTTTCGACGAAACAAGAAATATTCTATGTCAATATTAAAAAAATATTTCGTAAACTCAAACAAATGCAGATTTCACAAAGGAAAACTGTGTTGTTCCCTTGTACGTGATAATTCTTGTACTCAAATGTTTATATATTGGAGCTTTTCAATTAAAGGGTATAAAAAATAATATTTTAGAAACTTAGTTTTCTTTAAAGGCATTGTTGTAAATTTTAATTAAAGAGGTATACGAAAATCCTCATCTCACTAAAACGGAATTGTGGAAGAAAACGAAATGAAAAAAAAAAGATGCAGGTAAAGAATTTTGAACACTTTCCTTATGAAATACTGTTTGCACCTTAAAAGGAAAATATTTTTCATTGAAATGATTAAAAGTATTTTTTGTAATCTAGCTCTATATTTTTACTTTCTTCTTTCAAAAGAAGAAAGCATTATAATCCAGATTTTTTTCAACTTCCGGCATAAGACGGATTTACACGTTTTAGGGGCCAGAGATCCCGAAAATATGTTTATACAAAATGTCTGTCTGTCCGTCCGTATGTATGTATTTCTACTTTGTATCATCAAAAAGTGTATGAAGTTATTCTTAGAATCGAACCAAATCTTTTGAGTATGTTTTTGGCTATGGCCAGCAGGTCCTCTTTGAATTTTGAAATATTCAGTTGGAAAGATGCGTTGTAATAGCGATTTGTATGCCATTTTTATTATTGTATCAATGAAAAGTGTATGAAGTTATGCATAGAACTGAACCAAATTTCATATATGTGTTTTAAGCTATAGAAAGCAGGTCCTCCTTCAGTTTGAAAATATTTCACCTAAAGGGTCGCTGTAATAGCGATTTTTCTCAATTTTTCATAGTTCTGTTGTACATCGGCTGTTCATGTAACCATGGGCAATTAGCATCCAGCTAACCCCGCGATTATCAAGTAGCTGATGTGCATCTGAATAAAAAAAATATTGATTTTATTAAAAAATATGATTGAGATTAACTCGTTTTTACTCCGATTAGTAAAACGAAGCAGAAACTTACAATGAAAATCAAAGTTGTTGTGGTATTGAAGTAATAACAGTGAAAGATTAACATGTGCAACAACTTTTTGAAATATTAACAAACATGGGAAAGAAGATAGTTTTGGGATTGGCACATCCGACTAGTTAATATTTTGATCAAAAGGTTCGGAGACCGTACTCATATCTCCAATCCGGACTGAAGGACATGTAAACTACACTGCTCAAAACAATTAAAGGATATTGCAGTTTTAGGTGGATTTTGTATCTGGTAAACTGTTTAGCTGATTGATACATGGTCGACAGACATAGTAGGTTATATGAGAATAAATTACACATGTTTGGCAGAAAAAAAAATGCATTTTATTGCGCATTTGTGTACTAAAGGAAAAAAACACAATTTGTGCATATGAGAAAAAAAGAATAAGAAAAGGTGTTTTCTTCAAAAAAAATCATTTTCAGTAGGGGGTATGGTTTCCACGGGCGGCCAGCAACGTTGAACACCTTTGAGGCATGGACTCAATGAGGCTATTAATAACGAGTTGGGGTATTCTGCCCCACTCTTCCAGAAGAGCTCTTTCCAGTTCTTGGAGAGTTTGTGGGGGTTGTTGGCGGCCAGAAACTCGTCTTCCTAGAGCGTCCCAAACATGCTCGATTGGATTCATGTCTGGAGAACACGCTGGCCATTCCATTCGAACGATTCCTTCCTCGAAAAGGAAATCCTCCACCAGGTTTGCACGATGTGGCCTGCAGTTATCGTCCATTAAAATGAAGTTATCTCCGATTGCTGCAGCGTAAGGGACTACAATAAGTCTGAGGATCTCATCCCTATATCGGCGACCAGTCAGAGATCCATCTCGAATGATGTAGAGGTCAGTGCGCCCATCAATGGTGATGCCACCATACACCAACACTCCTACACCGCCAAATCTGACACTTTCGTGCACGAACGCAGGATTATTCCTACTGCCACGGTCCCTCCAGATGAAAATACACCTATTATCCGGATGCACAGAAAAACGGGACTCGTCAGAAAACAGAATATTGCTCCATTCATTTCTCCTCCAGTTGACATGCTTGGTTGCCCACTCCCTGCGGTCGCGACGATGCCTTGATGTTAATCTAACACATACCATCGGTCGGCGAGCATACAGACCTACAGCATGGAGCCGGTTTCGGACAGTCTGAGTTGAAATCGTGGTGCCTGTAGCCGAGCGAATGTGTTGTTGGAGAAGAGTAGCGTTCATGGTTCGGTGTCTCCAAGCTGTTAACGCTAAATACCGATCTTCATTGGGCGTTGTTGCCCGTCTACGATCTTGCCCTGGTCTTCGGCCTGCACATCCACTCTCCAAAAAACGGTTCCAGATCCTGGAAATGACACTTTGTGACACTCCAATGGCTTGCGCTACTTCGGCTTGATTTTGGCCCCCTTCTAACCTACCAACAATTCTCAAAGCTTCTGAATCTGTCAAATGACTTCTCTGAGACATCGTACTCATCGAAACAAAGCAATCACTGAATGCCGATCATCCTTGTCTTCAGTCTATTTTATCCAGTTGAAAGTCAAATTTCATTCGCTGCCGCTGAAGCGACGTTTTTGACGTCGAACTCAAAATTTGCATGCTCCAGAGTTTGAAAACCAGAAAAGTTTGCATTTGTGATTCTCTTCTTCTATTTTCGGCAAAAAAAATTTCGTTTATATCTTTATTTTATATAAAACTTCAAATATCCTTTAATTGTTTTGAGCAGTGTATTTTACCGGGATGTAGAAGTGCGTGGAACGTGAAATGGGGTGAGAAAGAAGTACGTCCGCAATGTAGGATTCGTCTAGACCAGGGTTGGCGAACCTTTGTGTTGCCGCGTGCGAAATTTGATCAAAAAATATTTTATGTGACCATGACGTGCCTACTAAAAAACAAATTTAATAGGTCGGAAAATAATGTCTTAAAATAATTTAAAATTTTCTATTATGATTTAAAAAATAGGAGGAACATACATACATACATGTAGGTATTATACGCTATAATAATTAAGAAAAGAAATATATTTTAGAAATTTATATAAAAAAAATAATGCGATGTAATTTGATTTCTGTTGTTGCATCTTAATATCAAGTTAATAATACAAACTTAACCGGATTCAGTGTTGAATTCAGACACTTTTCTCCGGGAGGGACTTCTGTGGCTCCGGGGGGGTTGTAGAGTCCCGGGGGGGGATTGCACATTTTGACCATTGAAAACACAAAATCTCAAATCTTCCGCGGGGGGTATCTCATTGCTCCGGGGCGGATGCCCCCCCGGGCCACCCACTGAATTCAACACTGACCTGATAAGTGCTTTCAGTTGTTGATTTGTCTGATAAATGCTTTCAGTTTGAGTTTTGATGTTATTCATTTGTGAAAACAGTGATTCGAAAGCATAGATAGGCAGAAAAACTATTAAAATGAAAAACGTCAGTTTCTTTGAATAGCTCTGAAATAAATTCCAAAGTTGCCTTAACTTTACCATCGGAATTTACTAGTGTCTAATAACCAATTCAATCCGATAGTTTTCAAATATCGTCTTCGTTTTAAAAAATTTTGAGACCATAATTAATTAGATTGTAATGTAATATGCTGCAATTAGTTTTTTCAATCAATCCATTTAATCGAATTTCGGACAGATCAGTCGCGATTATGTGTAATCTCACTTTATTTTGATTTAGACTCACAAGCAAGGCCGTGCCAAAATTATTCTTTTGCGTGCCAAAAGTGGCACGCGTGCCATAGGTTCGCCATCCCTGGTCTAGACAATGCCTGTCAAAATGAACTTTAGTAACTCGCGTTCGTCGAAAGCAGAAATAGCGTTTCAGGAATAGGGTGCAAAAATAAAATTCTGCCAGCATTTGGAGTAGCATGTTTATGCAGATGTGTCATGGAAGAACAATTTTCCTGCGGAGGGCTTTTCAATGACGCCCTTTCAGAGTTCACCTCTGTTGAGAAAGCTGCTGTGACCGCACTGAAGATCATTGCCGGGGATATTCAGAGATTTTTGATTTACTGTACTCGCAGTGGAAGAAATGCAAATCTCCAGAATGCAAGTAGTGTAGCACACCATATCAATAAAGCGTATCCTTTAGAAAGTTAATCTCCAATTTTTTTTTATCTAAATACTTTTACACAGATATTATTTTAAGCTAATAAATAACTGGACTTTATAGGATGAAGATAAAATGTTTTATTGAATTTTACTCAAACCCCATTCCTTTTAATCACCCTATTTTGAAAATTAATTAATTAAAAATACAATAGCAGTTTTCTCTGCTTACAGTTAATGAATATACAATAGAAATCATAAGATAAAATGTAACGATAAAAATGTTCTTTTTGTTGCTACTTATATATATATTTTAAAACTAAATCGGACTGATCCATGAATTATCGATTCTTACATCGATAAAAGAAAAGTTGGTGGTGTTTATAATAAATGGCCAAACTAATCTTAAATATCGATATACATATTTCTTCTGACATCGCAATATTTTTCAAGCCTCGAAATATTGTGTTTCGATATTTAATGCTAACTTAGAAGTATATGATAAGCTATAAATTTTGCTTATATTTAGTATATAAAATAAGCAACGGTTTCTTATCTTGTGAGGTACAAATTTCTTTTTATTCAAGACTTTAACCAACTTTGATTATGATTATTTTAAAGGACTTACGAACACGTATGTAAAAATATTGGGGGAAATACGACAAAAGTATAAAATACATAGCACTTAAGTAGCGACGGGTGTGTTACATTTAAATTGCTTGAAATTTTTCTACTGTTTGGAAGTTGGAAAATCTAATTTTATTGCACATGAAAATAATTTTTATAATTATCGTTTTATTAAATCTTAAATTTCAATCAGAAAGCATATTTACAATGTAGCTTAAAATTTTTGACACATAAAGAATCATATGTTTTGTCCAAAGCGTTTCATTCTTTCTAGATCTGGCTTCTGATATGGAGCTGGAGAATATAAATGGCGTAATTATGGTGAACTTATACAAGAATGTTTCGTTTTAATGAATTAAATGGTTTTAAAAATACCACTTTTATTCTCTAAAAATATTTAACGCGTTTGTGAAAAGTTTTAACTGCCATCATTCGTAAATAATTACACTATATGGCCAAAGGTGATCGGCCACTTGCGATTTTTGACGTTTTCTTAATTATCTAGAAAAATACATGAGGAATTATTCTGAAACTCCAGATGTGTAAACAGAATAGTACAGGTAATATATTTCCGTGAAGATTTTTTCCCGAAAACCTATAGGGGACCGTGAACAAATTGAAAAAAACTAATATCTTTTGGACAACCCTGTAAAAACTATTGTAGCAAAAGCTTTCAAACTGTAGATTATGATTAAATGCCTTATTGTAAAAATTGTGTTTATTTTTATGAGAATAGCGTGTATATTCGTAGAGAAATTAAAGTTTTTATAAAAAGAGTCCCAAATTTTGCCAAGTTTTTTGCTTATAATTCATAAAAAAAAAAAGTTATTTTCTGAAAATATGACAAATAACACTCTACACAATAACCTGTAATCAGAATGATAAAATAATAAAAATTATATGAAAATGAGCAGTTTTACTAAATAATGACTCAATGGACATGCCCGAATGTAAACAAAATATAATTTACATAATGTGTTAACTAAATGTATAGAGAACTTTTGTGAAAATCTCAAAAATATAGTTTGAAAAGTCTGAAAATTATCGTTTATAGAATAAGCTCAAAATCCGTTATTCCAAAAAGGAAGCAAAAACATGAGGGGCTGTATCAAAATGCAGTAGTACGTGCAATATTGTGTATGCAAAACTGGCACTAATCAACGGATATATGGATACAACCCCTCATCTTTTTGTTTCATTTTGGAAACAACGGATTTTGAGCTTATTCTTTCAACGATAATTTTCAGAATTTTCAAGCTATGTTTCCGAGACTTTTACAAAAGTTGCTCTATACATTTAGCTAACCATTATGCACATTATATTTTGGTTACATTCAGTCATGCGCAGTGAATCATTATTAAGATAATATAATTCTATAGATTTATTGAATTTTAAACACATTGAAGAATGATTAATACTCTCAAGGATTACATTCATGTTTGTAATTGAGTTTTTTTTTTTTTTTTATAATGTTGAATGAATCATGTTGTCTTAGCATTTAAAACAAAATGCAAAGAAAACAACATTACAATTCTACCCTTTTGCAAGACGCTCGGAGGGTTAGTAAAACTGCTCATTTTTCATGCAATTTTTATTATTTTTTTCATTCTGATTGCAGGGTAATGTGTACAATGTTATTTGTCATATTTTCTGAAAAAAACTTTTTTTTTATATTAAGAACGCTACAAATTATAAGCAAAAAACTTGGCAAAATTTGAGACTCTTTTTATAAAAACTTTAATTTCTCTACAAATACACATGCTATTCCCATAAAAATGAACACAATTTATTACAGTAAGGCACTTAATCTACAGTTTGAACGCTTTTGCTACATTAATTTTTGCAGGGTTGTCCAAAAGATATTCATTCTTTTTCAATTTGTTGACGGTCCCCGAAATCTTCACAGAAATATATAACCTATACTATACTGCTTACACACCTGGAGTTTCAGGTTAATTCCTCATGTATTTTTCTAGATATTTAACAGAACGTCTAAAATCGCAAGTGGCCGGTCACCTTTGGCCATATAGTGTAGTTTCCGTGTAAATTCCGTCTTTGTTGATTGATGGCGATAATTGTGAATTTGAGTGGAAAGAGTTAAACCTATATTATATCTTTGGACAAATGTAAAACTCGAAAGGCCTTTTTTGTTCCCTAAAATAATTGTAATGGTGTAATTCGCGAACCTTTAATATGTGAAAATATGTTTTTATTTCTTTGAATTTTATTTAAAAATGTAATTTAAGCAAGGTATTGTTTTCACCATTTATTCAAATTGTAAAACATTTTTTTTTTACAATGTCAATGAGAAAAAGACGTCTAATTAAAATATAATTCCTACTTCTCTTTTTCTCTTCTTTTATTCCCTAAAATGGAGTACTATAGTTACCACCATTACAGAAATCATTAACAATTACAATATATATATATATATGTATACATATATATCTTGGAAACTAATTTAAATTTCAAAATTTTGAGAGCTATTGTGGCGTCATCGGGTCCTTACGAGTAATTGGTGTATTTTTCCAACAATAATTCAGCCTATTCTAGGAGGAGTAGATGTAAAATACAAACACACAGTCAGATATTAATGATATAGATGGAGAAAGAGATAAGGGTTACCATGTGTAATTTGTTAAATAATAGGAACACTGCTATTTATTACACAGGATGGGATTATCATTTCATCTCTTTCTACTTTTGACAGCTATAGTTTAGCAATACTGCACATGCAAAATTTCATTACGATACCAATCAAATGTTTTGTCAGATACTACAGAGTCTCAGTTTAGTAACTAAATATGGCCTGTAAAATAGAGAATAAAGTTTTACAAAGAATAATATTTATTGCAAATGAATTATACGAGTAAAAAAAAATCCAGATTTATTATGTCGCTCTTGTGTGATTTCTCCAGCTGTGCTCATAATAGTTATCATATGTATCACCTTAAAAATATAACATACTCTGATTAGACTGCTTCAAGTGTAATTTTTTCAATGAGGTCAACTTCCATTTACAAAATTAAATGCTGCAATTGTATGTGTCCCTATGTTAAACGTTTGATTTCAATAATTCATTATATCGAACAAGAGCCAGCATTCGTTTTTCTGCTGTTAATATACACTCACTTCCAAAAGTTAAGCACGCAGCGGTAAAGTGTGAAAAAATCGACAAGTACTGACTGCTTCAAGCTTGATTTTTTAATGAGATCAACTTCCATTTACAAAATTAAATGCTGCAATTGTATGTACCCCTATGTTAAACGTTTAAGTTCAATATATCATTATAGCCAACAAGATAACACAGCTTTCCTTTTTCTGGTGTTAATACACACTCACTTCAAAAGTTAAGCACGCAGCGTTAAATGCGAAATAGTCGACAAGTACTGATTGGATTGACACGAAATGCGGCTGGAAAGTAGAAAATATATTTATGCATGAAACAAAACGAAGATTTACATACTAAGATGAAAGCAATATTGAATTTACATAAGTTATAAGATGAAGTCATATTCGAATCATTAATAAAAACGTGTTTAGAGAAAAAAACAAACAAACAACACCGACATTACTAGGGTGTGTGAATACCACTCACCTGGATGCAATATTTACTGACTGTGATCATGCTTTCTATGCGGTGATTAACTAACGTAGAAACAAGAAATCGCCATTCCTCCTGTAGAGTAGTTTAATACTCTGTGAGTGGGAACTGAGTTCACACAGCAAGGCCGAAGGCATCCCAAAGATTTTCAATGGTGTTAATACCGGGTGAGTATGCCGGCCACTCCCTACGCGCAATCGTTTCACACTCCAGGTAGTCTTCGACGAGGACAGCTTTATAAGGACGTGCATTACCATCCATTAAATTGAAATTAGGACCAACTGCTGCAGCGTACATTGTCACAGTAGGATCTAGTACTTCATCATGATACCGAGCAGCACTGTGAAAAAAACGGACTAAAATACGGAAATACTACTGGCAATCGAGACGCCAGTACTATTTCCGTATTATAACGGAACTTTTTTCCTTTAAATTATAGAAAAATGTCTGTTTTCTGGAATTTACAGGGGTAAACATCCGTTAAAATACGGAAATAGCACTGGCGTCTTGATTGTCAGTAGTATTTCCGTATTTTAGTCTATTTTTTATTACAGTGAGCCGTCATAGAACCCCGTCTATAGTTGAACAGGACTTCTGTTATGGTCAGCTACAGAAGCACTTACACAAACGCCTAATTCGTATAAGAGAAAAAAATGTCTCCTTCCTCCGAAAAAAACAAATATTTATATTGTTTTATGATGCAATAACATTGGTTATATTATCAAATGATCCAAGTATAGCCTATAGAAATACCATTACATGAAGAAGAAATCTAGAAATGAAAACAGTGAATATAAAAATGAAATTTTGTATTACACTTTACATGTATAGGAATAATTTTGACATACGAACCACTAACTCAAAAGATATCCTTATTTATAATTTACATTACTAAAATACTGATGCTATGCCGTATAATATCTAAAGATCACAATTGTGTTTAGTACATTATTATTGAAAATGGCAATTATATATACTATACAATATCTTCAAATATTATCAAAATAGACCTCAATATTGAAAAATGACAATTAATATTCAAATACGCAACCATGTCTACAAAACCGTATAAAATGTATATAAACACATACAGATGATATTAATGATACCATTTGATGATTATACCATGTATGGAGCTATGTAATTTTAGTTGCTCAAGAATGTATCATAATTCTATCATATAGAAAAAGCAAAGCTTTAACCGTTTTTAAAGATCTCTGTTTGCACAAATGAATGCAAAAATATCTTATGTATCAAGAATATTCAGTAAATTGAAGTTTCTACAGCAAAAATGATAATGAGAATGATAATAAGTAAAACCTACTTTCTGCATTTGACATCTTTTAAATATTTTATCAATAAAATCATTGAACGTGTATTCACTTTCCATTTGTTTCCCGCAATGCAGACTTTCGCAGTGTGCAATATTGATTTGGATATATCTGCCACATAAGTAAAATAATCTCATAAGTTGGAATTATTTATTTAAATTGTATAATAAAAGGGAAAATGTAATGTATTTCACTATTTTCAAATAATACTTTTTTCACGTTAAATGGAATCTCATTATAAAGTATAGAATCATTTATGTATTTTTTCAAAGATGTTTATTTACTTTGTATTTTATTTCAGATGGCAATTTAATTTTAAAAATCATAATTAATAATTTAATATCGCTTCTATAATGTACTTTTTCGTTTTATATTTAACAGTTTGTGTTACATAATCGATATTTGTTTTATATTTTAATCTATAGAACTAATTTGATTTTATAGACACAAATTTACGAATTTCCTTTTTGTAGTATACTTACATTTTAACTTATTCTTGCTAAATAATGAAACCATGTACTAAAAAGTTGCCCTTAAAAAATTTAGAACCTCGACTTCAGATTTATTTTACTTTATTTTACTCTTTTTTTTTTTTTTTTTTTTGCTAAACTGTTAATGTTTAAAATTTTTGCTTAGAGATGTTCCTTTAAATTATACATATTTTTTTCTTTTATTTTTTTTAACTTAAACTAATTATTTCAAACCTTTAGTTATATTAAGAGAGTTAACCTTATTTGTACTCAAAGAATTCATGTTTCAAAGCTTAAATTTAAAAATAATTAAAAGTTTAAAGAAATTAAGTATAATAAAGTCAATATTCTTTATGCAAAAAGCAAACTGAATACAAAGAACAAAATAATAGACATTTTGAGGGATTTATTATTTTTTTTTTTCATTTTTTGAGATAGGCAGATAGAAAATAATTTAATTTTATCAGCGTAAAATACTAATATATTTCTACATGTAAATATAAAATTTTACCTAATGCATCAACATTTGCATCTAACAACTGCAGTAAAAATTAGATTACATTTCTATTCCTCATGGAATAGTGTTCGTGCTAACTCATAAAATATGTGACTTTTATATTTTGATAAAAAAAAATACAAAAGTTACCAGAAAATTGTTAGGCCAACATTTTCAGAAATATCATTTGTCTTTAGTTTTATTTGAGCACTAGACACAGCACTGGACTTTTTACTTCTGGTCAGCACGCAAAATGAAAAGTTTCAGGAATCGAGAAAACAAGAATCATTACGAACATCGAATTACGAACATCAGCGATTCGTAAATGCACTATTATATTATTACTGTTATTATTATTATTATTATTATTATAGAAAAATACTAGCTCACAAACACTAGCCAATCACCAATGCACCAAATGCAAATAAGCAATGAAATTTCCGAGAAAAATTGCTTCTGATTATTTACATATTTCAGCGCGTAGTTTGATTGCATGTCTGTTAATTTAGTGTTTCATTTATTTATTTGTAAAGTTTTAACTTAGTTTGGAAATTTAAGAACATTACGTGTAATATTAGATGTAAATTTCCATCTGGGCGAAAAATGTCTGGACCAGGATTCGAACCATGGATCTCCTGGCTGAAGCCGCCAGTGCTCTGCCATCTGAGCTATCCCGGACGAATTTGGTGGAACTTTTTTACCCAGCTAACCTTAATGATTATAGAATCTGGTCTGAAACCTGGTTCAGCACAACAGAATAAATCTCAGGTAATGGAACTCCAGAAATCGCTGGATACGAAATTACACTAGATTAATTTTAACACAATTATTCCAATTGGTAAATAAATCATATTAGATGTAAATTTCCACTGGGCAAAAATGTCCGGACCAGGATTCCAACCAGGGATCTCCTGGCTGAAGCCACTTTCAGGTGGCTTTTTTCAGCAGCTTTTTTCTGAACCAGGTTTCAGTCCAGATGCTATAATCATTAAGGTTAGCTGGGTGAAAAAGATCCACCAGATTCGTCCGGGATAGCTCAGATGGCAGAGCACTGGCGGCTTCAGCCAGGAGATCCCTGGTTCGAATCCTGGTTCGGACATTTTTCGCCCAGTTGGAAATTTACATCTACTATGATTTATTTACCAATTATAATAATTGTGTCAAAAATTAATCTAGTATTACGCGTAAACTAATAAATTTTGAATTAGTTAAACTATTTTAAGTGTAATATTATTAATATTTCGTAGCCGGTGTTCAAAAGCCTTTTTGAGACTGACTTTTTAAAAATTATCCTTTAAAATTGTTTTAAAAATTCATAGAAAATAAGTAAACAAACATAGGGTTAAAGAAAATGTATTTGAAAGTACATGTTTTCTCTATTCGACGTTGAAAAAATTTAAATTGTGCAACGTTCAGAAATTTAAAAATGTATATCGATCGAAATTAATTGATTGCTCAGGTCATTGTCACCATCGATATGACGTCAGAGTTATCATGAACATATTTTTGCTTTGTAATATAGGTACTAGGAATCGTCTCACTGTATCACCATCACCACAACTGTTACAAAGTGAGACAGTGGTAGTTGTTTATGTGTACTTTGCCGACACATTCAGTAATCTGTAATTCGTCTTGATTTTTGCAGATTCATCTTAAACGCCCGCATTATACAACAGTTTAAAGGACCCACAACTTAATAAATAGAAGAACTATAGTTTTAGATCTCAGTTTAAAGCAATTTTCTTTGAAGTGTGCAACTTCATGAAGGGGTAAGTTAGGAACAGTGCTCCCAATGAATGGCGTCCATGTTTCAATGACGTAAATGGTATTACAGTAATATATAAGGAATATTTTGCATTATAATTGTAATGAATGATACTCAGATACTGTTTCAGAGTGTACAAGGGTACCGTGGTGTAATACATAGTTAGAGATTAACATTGTTGAAAAAAGAATGGTTACTATCTTAAAATATGTAAGCACTAGCCGCCCTTGGCGACCAGTTTGGTCTTCCTTAAAATTTATGTTTGAAAATAGCCTGCTAAGCATTGTATCATGTTACTTTTAGTCATAATTTAATTTAATTGGACTCCCTTAAATATAATTAATATAGAAAGTTAAAATTTTAGTGCACAATTCACCTTGATTTATAATTAACATATATAAGATACACAAAATGTAAATATATTGCTTACAGGTGTCAAGTATGATAAAATCCTTTAAAAACATTAAAGTCATTTAAAATTCATAACGTTTTCGACCGACACTTACTCGGCCATCCTCAGTGAAAAACTAGCAGTTGTTCTGTCTCCGCGTCTCCAGCCTTGTCCGGAACAGACCATTTCACTTCAAGGGTGGATTGGAAAATAAGGGGGGGGGGCATAAATGCTATTCTTTTATCGAAAAGTACAGATTTATTATTTATTAATTCTTTCCAGACTGCTTGGATATCATATGATAATATATCGTTACAAACTATTTCTTTATTTGATATTATTTCCAGAGATTCTCTTATAATAGCTTCTTGGTGGTTAGTTAGACCCTATCCAAGCCATCAATAGATCGGGAGTATATATTATACCCTTAAAGAAAGATAATAGAGATTTTATGTACATGGGTATGACACTGCGGAAATTTCGTGACAGAATTAAGGAACATGAAGCAGATCTGAGATTGAATAGACCCCACACTGCATTATCAAGATTAGCACAAATTCAACCTATAAAAGTAGATTTCAATAGAGCCAAAATTATTTTCCATACAAGTAACCACCAAGAAGCTATCATAAGAGAATCTCTGGAAATAATATCAAATAAAGAAATAGTTTGTAACGATATATTATCATATGATATCCACGCAGTCTGGAAAGAATTAATAAATAGTTAATAAATCTGTACTTTTCGATAAAAGAATAGCATTTATGCCCTCCCCCCCCCTTATTTTCCAATCCACCCTTGAAGTGAAATGGTCTGTTCCGGATAAGGCTGGAGACGCTGAGACAGAACAACTGCTAGTTTTTCACTGAGGATGACCCAGAGAGTGTCGGTCGAAAACGTTATGAATTTTAAATGACTTTAATGTTTTTAAAGGATTTTATCATACTTGACACCTGTAAGCAACATATTTACATTTTGTGTATCTTATATATGTTAATAATTAATATAATTCCTGAAGCTAATATTAGTTTTTGTTGGATTAAAATATCTCAATTTGTTGATTTTCTGTAAGCAAGTAAAACCTATTAGTTTATAATGAAAGACAATCGGAATTTGGCAAAATATTAGAGATATCGCCAAATTGGCGTCACTTTTGGTGACTAATTTTGGTCGCCAAAATTGGCGATATATCGCCATGTTGGCGAAAAACTTGGCGGAATTTGGCGATAGAACATTGGTCACCCTCTATGGTAACCCCCTTATAGGTATGGAGATGCATTAAATGCTGCTAAATAACCAATGAGATCCGTTTCATTTGGATGTTACCATTAAACAATTAACAAATAATCGCGATTTCTATGCCACGTACGATAGCCTAATATATATATATATATATAGATAGATAGATACTACGTCTCACCAATTTAATTATATAAAAATTAACACTTTTAATTCAGACAATTTAATAAAATTTACAATAAAACCACACTAAAAACACATTAAAAAGGCTGTAGACTTTTTTGACAAACCTTAGTCCCTTGTCAGTTCACCAAGAAGGATTAGTTCACCCTGAAGTGAACCTGACCATGTTCCTTGTGAGTGCACGGTTTTGCTATGACATGAACTTCGATTTTAACTTGTTTTGAAATGTTTCCTTCTGTAAGTTGTTTTTAATTTCATCTTTCATTGCTTGATTGTTTTTGTCGTTTTCATGAAACACTAATGTTTGTTCAAAACATCTATAGGCAATGTGTTTTTTAATGTGATTTTATTAAATTGTCTTAATTTAAAGTGTTAGTATTTATAAAATTATTTTATTCTTCATCCAAATTAGAAAGAGTTAAATCCTTGGTATTAAGCAGAGAAGTAGCAGAATATATATAAGATGATCGAACTGAAATACAACACAAAATTAGCCTAAAGATTTATTATCCGTAAAAGTTGTAAAGAAGTAACTTTCAGGTTCAAAAAATCAATTTATTTTCGTAACTTCCAAACGTAATATCATTCACACTTAAAATGTGGCCGTTTAAAACCCTACTCAAAGCCTCGCTGAACTGTCAGGTTCTGTTGCCCTACTAGAGTTGTCCAGAACAGACAACTCTAGCTATTGAATCTAGCTTTAATAGCATCTTTAATTCACTGTGCACAATGCCTCACTATATACGACTCTCACATACCTTTCTTTCTTACCGCTCTGACCAGGCGCCTACCTACAGGGCTGTAACATAATTAAAAGGGTATTAATGCCTGGTAACGGGTGAAATCACCTGATCGCCACTTTACGACAACAGTTAGCTGGACAAGCCCCTACGTCATCTTAATGACACCTCAACTTCACTTTGTTTGAATTTTATGTTGGTCGGTTACGTCAAGTGCTTTTGCTTGTTTCATTCTCACCTACCTTAGAATCCGACTATAATATATTTCAAGTTTTATATTTAAGTCATATCTGTGTGCCTAATAGCAAGTCTTGTAAAGAGCATTCAATTTATGCAAATCCATTTATTTTTATTTTTTTATTTATACATTTATTTTATTTATTTACTTATTTATTCATATATTTCTTGAGTTACCACAAACTACATATGGGAACGTCCATTGTTACACTTATGACCATTAGAGCAAATTTTCACAAATACTTCCAATTATTTTATTACAAAATATAATTAAAACAAAAATTCATATAACCAGATAAATACAATTATGTTCAACTCGCATAAACTATATCTAACTGTAACAAAAAGCTTTTCCCTTCTCTATATAAGTAATCAAAATTTTGTTACTCTTGTGACCAGAGTGTCACAAGAGTCATTTAATATATACATAAGTCAAATGCTTTTTGTTACAAATTAGATATATGTTTGTGTGTGGAACACAGTGGTATTTAGCTGGTTATATCAATTTTTATCTTAATTATACTTTGTAATAAAATAACTGGAATTATATATGAAACTTTGCTCTAATTATCACAAGAGTAACGAATGGACATTCCCATATGTCAATTTATTTCTAGAAAGAATATTAAAAATTTTTACTGCCTTAAAAGTAGCCAATATAACGAAACATTTTGAGCTGTTAAATAAAATTTTCACAAAATCTAGAAATAAATGTTTTAAACACAGAATATTTTTTTTAATTGAGTATTTATAAATTATAGCACAAAAATAAAAACGATTTTACACAATTAGTATAAACATATCATTAGAATTTTCTTTAAATTTGATATTAAGAAATAAAAGTAATGATTAATGGTTTATATAGATTACTTTCATTAAATTACATATATTTTCCTTACAATTAGCATAAAAAGAATTTTTCATTTTTCATTTTTCTTTTCCTTTTTTTTTTTTTTTTTTTTTTTGCTTTTTTCAATATTAATTTTAATTTTTATATAAACCAAAGTGAAAGAAAACTTAATTCCAATACATATTAACCACAGCAACTTTTTTAGGACGGTTTTCATTCGGAAAAAAAAAAAATCGTTCGAAATTAATCTGTATTTCAAAGATTTGATAAATTAGAATGCATTCTTGGTTTGTTAACTAATTTTCTTTAAAATTGAAATCTCGTTAAACGAAAAAAAAAAAAAAAAAAGATAAGGGTGACATTTCCAAATACACAAAAAAGAAACTTTTTGTTACTATCTGCATAAGAAAATTTTTACCTTTTCTTATATGCATTAATACTTTTTTCAAAGGAAAACAAAGTTCATTTTAGCGTATCTTTATGTACGAATCTAATTAAAGCATTAGCATCGAATGATAACTAGATCTCTATCCTCTCAGCGGACATGTAGTTTTTTACTTCTCCAACAGTATTGGTCGTCATTTACAGTAAATACTTTAATTTTGAAAATCGCCAGTTTCTTTTAACACATTTTAAACTTTTTACACAAAGATAAATCGTATAAAAAAGTAAGGAATTTGTTCATTTTTTACTTGTTAGGTTTTTAAATAGAATTGTGACTTAAGGCGGTTCATTAGGATATTTTCCCAAATAATTATTTGAAATATAACACAATTTTCCTTTGTCATGCAAATAAGCTTTAATTTTTTTTAACTTTTGAAAAACTAATTAAATATCCTCACTAAAAAGTTTTATGGACCATTAAAATAGATATATATATTGAGGAAAAACAATATATTATAATTTTTTTCTTTATAACTTACTTAATCAACATGTTCGGTATTAACATATATATTTTTATTGATTTATTTATTTATCAATTTATTACAAGTCCATCATCAGTGAGATTTAAATGCTGTTATTATTTTTTTTGCGCTTATTCGAGAGTTGTCTAGAAGAAATTATTGTATTTTAAAGGTTGTACGTCAAATGTGATGCCAGATAAATTAATTCAAATTTTCAAGAAAACGAGCTTTCATCTATTATGCATCAAATCGCTCCATACTCCATGGATATCGTTTCAAACTGTATCTTTATTAGCAATTATTTCAATTGATTCTCTTATAATGGCTTCCTGGTAATTATTTGTATCAAATTTTCAACAAAAGGAGCTTTCATCTATTTTACTTATTATTAGTATGCATCTTAACCCTTTACTGCACGACGCCACACGTGCTGTGACGTGCCACATCTGGCACACACCTAAAAATACTGTATTTCTTATTATTTGCCTTTATTTCTTATTATTGTGATTTTTATGTGGCGCAAATAAAAATAATAACATTTAAATCCCGCTTATGACGGCCGTTTTAATGGATGACTACATTCTGGGTTTTTATAATGTATTTTAAGATATTTTTAACGTATTTTAAATATCCTTATATTATGTGTTTGCACCAGTAAATAATTTTTGTACAATTATTTTCGTTTTTTATATGAATTTGAATTATTTAAATCAAGGAGAATTTAGCGCTAGAATTTAAAATTTCATTTATTGTACCAATCTAATTAAAGCATTAGCAGTGAATAATAACCAGATCTCTTTTTTTCTTAACGGACATGTAGTTTTTTACTTCTCCCGCAATATTGGTAGCCATTTGTAGTAAATATTTTAATTTTAAAAAGCACCAGTTATCTTTTAATACATTTTAAACTTTATAAACAAAGATATACCGTATGAAAAAGTAAGGAACTGGTGAAAATTTTGTTTTTTTTTTTTATATTTATAAATACACTTTTGACTTCAAGCTGTTCATTAGAATATATTTATATAAACATATCATTAGAATTTTATTTAAAATTGATATAAAAAATTAAAATTAATAACTAAAATTTTATATAAAATGTTTTCATTAAATTACATATATTTTGTCTTACAATTAGCAAAGAAATGTTCACTTTTATTACCTGTTGTTTTATTTTTGCCTTTCAATAGTTATTTAAAAATGTTATATAAACTAAAATCTAAAAATAGATAATTCCAATGCATATTAACCACAGCGGTATTTTTATTAGTATTTTCATTCTTTAAAAAAAATCTTTTAAATTAATCTGTATTTCAAAGATTTAATCAATTAGAATGCATTATTCGCTTGTTAGTTAATTTTCTATTGAAATCTCGTTAAACAGCAAAAAAGAGATAAGAGCGTCATTTGCAACTACACAAAAAAGAAACTTTTCGTTACTATCTGCATAATGATTTTTCTTTACCTCTTCCCATCTGAATATTTTTTTATACGAAAAACGAAGCTTATTTTAACTTATCTTACGTACCAATCTAATTAAAGCATTAAAAGTGAATAATAACTAGATCTATTTCATCTCATTGGACGTGTAGTTTTTTTACGTCTCTAGCAGTAATGGTAGACATTTATAGTAAATATTGTAATTTTAAAAAGCGCAAGTTTTCGTTTAATAATTTTAAACTTTATAAACAAAGATAAACATATAAAAAAATTAAGTCAATTTGTGAATTTTTGGTTTCTTTGATTTATAAATAGACTTTTGGCTGAAGGCTGGATTCGTTAGGATATTTTCCCAAATAATTGTTTGAAATATAATACAATTTTTCTTTGTCATGCAAAAAAAGCTTTAACTTATTTTAACTCTTTTGAAAAACTAAATATGCTCACTAAAACTTTTCATGGACCATTAAATATATATATTGAGGAAAGGCATTATATTAGAAAAACTATTTTTTTCCTTATTACTTAATCAACATGTTTAGTAATGTTTATTTAATTATTATTTTATTTGTTCATTTATTTATTTATTTTTAGTTAAGATTCATAACATAAACTACACATGTCAATTTATGCCTAAAAATAATAATAATGCAAATTCTTACTGTCTCAAAAATAACTAACTTAAAGAATAATTTTGAGTTGTTGAATAAAATATTCGCAAAATCTAAAAATAAATCTTTCATACTCTGAAACAAAAGTTATATCAATTGCACTGCTTCAGCTATCTCTATTTTGTGCTTCACGTGCGTTGAAGAGTATTTATAAGTATATTTTTAAAGAATCTGTAAAGACTAAAAAAAAAAAGTTGAGTATTTCAAAATTATGGCACAAAATAAAAACGATTTTACACACAATTTGTTACCATTAGAATTTTCTTTAAAATTGATATCAAAAGTTACAACTAATAACTAAAATTTTATATAAAATGATTTCATTAAATGACATGTATTTTTCTTACAATTAGCAAAGAAATTTTCACTTTTCTTTTACATATGTTTTATTTACGCCTTTCAATAGTTATTCCAAAATGTTATATAAACCAAAATGTTATATAAACCAAAATGTAAGAAAATATAATCCCAACGCATATAAACCACAGAGGTATTTTTATTAGTGTTTTCATTCTTTAAAAAAAAATCTTTGAAATTAATCTGTATTTCAAAGATTTAATGAATTAGAATGCATTCTTGGCTTGTTAGCTATTTTTCTTTAAAACTTAAATCTCGTTAAAAAGCAAAAAAGAGATAAGAGAAACATTTACAACTACACACAAAAAAAACTTTTCATTACTATCTGCGTAATGAATTTTTTACCTCTTTCCAGCTGCATAAATATTATTTTTCTACAAAGAAAAACGAAACCTATTTTAACGTATCTTACCGTACCAATCTAATTAAAGCATTAGCATTGAATAATAACTAGATCTCTTTCCTCCCAACGGACGTGTAGTTTTTTTACTTCTCCAGCAGTATTGGTAAATATTTATAGTAAATATTGTAACTTTAAAAAGCGCATTTTCGTTTAATAATTTTAAACTTGTAAGTCAGTTTGTGAATTTTTTATTTGTTTGATTTATAAATAGACTTTTGACTTAAGGCTGTTCATTAGGATATTTTCCCAAATAATTATTTGAAATATAATACAATTTGTCTTTGTCATGCAAATAATATTTAATTTTTTTTTAACTTTTGAAAACTAAATATGCTCATTAAAAAATTTTATGGACCATTAAAATATATATATATTGAGGAAAGACATTATATTAGAATAATTTTTTTATTATTACTTAATCAACGTGTTTATGACTTCAGTTTGTCTGTCCGACTGTCCGATCTCTAACTCCCGAAAATAAACTTGGATTGCCCCGATCTTTTTGTTTGTTATTGATGCTTTTTATAGCACGATCGGTTTTGAAAATGAAGTGTGTAGATTATTTAGGTCATTTACAGGGACGGTCAAAAAATTTCCGTTACATTGCGGTCTATCGGGAAATTTTTTTCAAGTTCATTTTAATGATGTTAGGCAATTTCAAACATAATGCAACTAATAAGCGTTTATGCATTCTGTAAAACATGGGGTGAAAATATTCGTTTACATGACCACACAAAAGAATTACCTTATGTATAGCCTACTGGGAAAACCTGTTTGCAGCGTAATTAATTTCTGTTATACTATTTCAAATATAATGAAATTGATATATACTACTGAGGCTTGCTACAAAGTATTTGTTGTAAAACATGATGTGTATAGTATTTATCGTTCACTTACAGGGTCACGGAAAAGATTCAGATAGAGTACTGTATCTGAAGTACACTGTTTATTAGCTAAAAGTGCGGGAAATACGATTTCATTTATGGTATGAGCATTTAAAGTTTAACTAAATTTTGCTTAGTATATGTGGGATATAAATGCTATAAATGATTCATTATACAGAGCTACATAAAAGAATTCGCAAGCATTGCGGATTATCAGCGTGAATGGCTTAAAGGCAGTTTTGAATTGAGTTATGCACTTTCAAGTCGAATTATAATTAACATACAAAAAATGTTTGTGTAATATAAATAAAATAATATACATGGCCACGAAAAGAACTAGATAGCTGATCTCCTACGGATGATAACGTTTGGAAGTGTGATTTGGTTAGTTTTAATTATGTTTAAGCCTGAATTAAATTTTAGCTTAATATGTGGTTCCGGTAAAAATCTGTTGGTAATATAAAAAGGCTATGCAAAAGAATTCAAGTATGCTTCTGTATATTGATAGAAAATGATGAAGGTGAATTTTCAACATGCTATGCATTTAATTACTAAGCTAAGTTTTAGCATATTATGTAGAATATGTAAAAATTGTAGATTAAATACAAAGTTTTACAAAATAATTGGACTACGTTTCCGCAATGGACAGTAATTGCTGATTTCAAATATGTTATGAGTTTTCTAAAATGTTTGTTTAGACTTTTTTACCTTATTAAAAGCGAAATTTTGGTAATACTAATTAGTTTCCCGATCAGAGGAGATCGCGAAGCGATACCCCGTCCCTCAAAGTACCAAGTGACAACCAGTCGCTACGATAACAACCCGCCAGTCGAAACAGCTGGGCGAGAGAGACACAAGGCCAAACAACAACAAAGAACTTCGCAAAGCCTGTGCTGCAGCCTGATAATGTTCGCCCCGCGGACTGTTGTGACGAACCGATACTCTAGGAAATATCTGCACCAGTTGCGATGTCGTAACACACGCGGCGTGGCCAGATAAAACTAGCCATCTTCGTGGCCCAACAAAGCAAAGCCAGCGCATCAACGTCTACCACTGAACAAAGGATACCGTAAGATCGACAAGAATTGCGCGTTTCGAACTTTATCATTAATTGTCGCTAGAGTTGCACCTCGAGGGGTCGCGACTACTCCCTCAGTTACCCAAAGTGGCTCGCACAAAAGGTACCTGGCTTAGAAAACTACATGGGTCCCATGTTTCAAATTTATCTAACCAATCAACGCTACCGTCACACGTCCAGGGGACGTGACTACCCCCTCAGATACCCGAGGTGACTCGCGCCAAATGTACCTCCTTTAGAAGACTACATAGTTCTCCGTGTTTCAAATTTTTACGACTACCCCCTCAGATACCCGAGGTGGCTCGCGCCAAATGTACCTCATTTAGAAGACTACATAGTTCTCCGTGTTTCAAATTTTTACGACTACCCCCTCAGATACCCGAGGTGACCCGCGCCAAATGTACCTCATTTAGAAGACTACATAGTTCTCCGTGTTTCAAATTTTTACGACTACCCCCTCAGATACCCGAGGTGACTCGCGCCAAATGTACCTCATTTAGAAGACTACATAGTTCTCCGTGTTTCAAATTTTTACGACTACCCCCTCAGATACCCGAGGTGACTCGCGCCAAATGTACCTCATTTAGAAGACTACATAGTTCTCCGTGTTTCAAATTTTTACGACTACCCCCTCAGATACCCGAGGTGACTCGCGCCAAATGTACCTCATTTAGAAGACTACATAGTTCTCCGTGTTTCAAATATTTACGACTACCCCCTCAGATACCCGAGGTGACTCGCGCCAAATGTACCTCATTTAGAAGACTACATAGTTCTCCGTGTTTCAAATTTTTACGACTACCCCCTCAGATACCCGAGGTGACTCGCGCCAAATGTACCTCCTTTAGAAGACTACATAGTTCTCCGTGTTTCAAATTTTTACGACTACCCCCTCAGATACCCGAGGTGACTCGCGCCAAATGTACCTCATTTAGAAGACTACATAGTTCTCCGTGTTTCAAATTTTTACGACTACCCCCTGAGCAGTGGCGTGGCGTGAAAATTTTCGGTGGTCATCGCAATTATTTAAGTTTGTGGTGAAAAATTATTAACTCTAAAATTCAATGGTTGAATGTTCAAAAAAGAAACTTTAAATCTTACCTTCACTTATACATAAACTCCAAATGTTCTGCTAAAACTGGATCGTAGAGTTTTAAAAGCTTATTAAGAGTTTTAAAATATTGCTTGGTCATCGCCGCATCCAGCGATGACCGGACGCCACGCCACTGCCCCTCAGATACCCGAGGTGACTCGCGCCAAATGTACCTCATTTAAAAGACTACATAGTTCTCCGTGTTTCAAATTTTTACTCCAAATTTATGCCCTGAAGTTTTGGTAAAGAATTCAGGGGGTGTTGAGAAATGTTTCGTAATCTATGCTTGAAGCAGGGTGTTTCTTTCTTGTTTTTACAGTATTCTGTAATGAATGTTTCAACAAAATGTTAACAAAAAAGATTGAATATTAAGTAAATTTTTAAATAAGTTTAAAAAAACTTCATCATAATTTTCATTAAACGTTCAATCATTTCATAATGTTAATATCAAGAACCAAAAGGAATTATAAAAATGCCTATATAAAACTTTTTCGTGAAATTATCTGTATTTTTTCAATCATTATATTTAAAAATATGGTTCTCCTTTACCACATATTTGTTTTTGGTCCTTTGCATATTGCTTTGGCAAAGTTATACAAACCGAAATGAAGGAAAAAGTAATTCTGATGCAAGCTAACGACAGCAATTTTTTAATACAGAGCTCATTTACTTGCTAAAATGACATTTTAAAAGATGTATCTGTCTAAGTATATTCGAACGCATAGTTGGTTCGTTAACTAGTTTTCTTTAAAAGTTGAATTATTCTGTCAAGCAAATAAAGAGAAAATGCATTCTCCAAAAAAAGACATTTTTCATTACTATTTGCACAGTGCCTTTTTTTCTGCTTCCGGGAGGAAGAAATGTTTTTTAATCAAAATATTTGGGAATGTTCTTTACCATATCTTACCATACAAATTTAATTAAAGCATTAATAGTGAAAGATAACTAGATCTTTTTTCCCAGTAGACATGCAGTTTGTTCAGTTACCCTACATTATTTGAATTTATTCCGCAAAGTATTTAAATTTTAAAATACATCATTTTTTTAAACCTAATTTGAAATTTATCAAAAAAGATGAATGAAATAAAAGAGAAGAATTGATAGATGGACTTTTTGTCAAGCATTTTTTTTATTATTATTTCTTTTAAAAATCTGTTAGTGGGGATATTTTTAAAATAATTATTAAGCAATAATAAATAATGTTTTTCTTTTTTTAAAATTAGTGAGCTCAAAAACATTTTAATATATATATATATATATATATATATATATATATATATATATATATATATATATATATATATATATATATATATATACATATATATATATATATATATATATGTGGTTTAATTCTGCAAATGAAAATGGCATAATACGTTATTCTGGCATAATACGTCTATTTTCTCTTTCTTCATAATTGGGTTGTTATAATAAGCAATAATTTTTTACTAGTTTTATTAGTTTTACATTTGATTAAATTTATTGATACATTGTCTTTACAATTCTATAAAATAAACGTGACTTGTTAACTGTAACTATATAAGCATTCCATCTGTTTGTCAAAATGTTTTAAACGGACATTAATAAATATTACACGGAAATAAATAAAAGCTGCACTATGTACACTATTTTAAATGAAAAAGAATTAATCGTTTATAACCAGGTTGAAAATGCATTTTTGAGAAAGTTTTTTAAAAAATATTGCTTGAAAATTATTTTAAAAATCGATAGAAAATAAATAAATTAAGATACAGTTTAAAAAAAATGCATTTGAAAGTACACATTTTTCTTTATTCAATGATGTAAAAATTGAAATTGAGCATTATTCAGAAATAAAAACATAATCGATAAAAAGAAATGTAAATTTATCTTTAAATTTAGATTATTTTATCTTTAAATATTTTTGGTAATTTTTACCTCATATTTCTAGAGGGGGCAGCGGCTGACTGCAAATAGCTCATTTATTATTATTATTTTTAATTGTATTGTATTCTATTAAGTGATTGCTTTTATGTACATCACAGACACATTCAGCAATCTGTATTGTGTCTGGATGTTAATGTATAAATATGTTATATCTGGATAAATATGTTATATGTAAATTCATCTAACAACATTCGCGCTGTAATGCGCACACGCTAATAAACAGAACAACTGAAGTTACCGGCTACTATGTAAAGGTGAGGTGAGGACAGTGCTATCCACCAATGGACGTCCATATTTCAATGACGTAAGCTATAATGCAAATTGTGCATTTTAATTGTAATGATATATATTTAGATAATGTTTCACTCTGTACCAGCGTTTAATGATGTGGTACATAGTGATAAGGTTAACACTGTTGAAAAAAGAACGACTACTATCTTCTTCCCCCGATCTCGTCAGAGTTAAATCCTTGGTATTAAGCGGAGAAAAACCGGAGTATGTATAGTACATATAATGATCGAAGTAAAATACAACAAAAAAAAGCCTAAAGATTTATTATCTGTGTGTTAAATGGGTAACTTTCAGGTACAAAAAAATATTTTCTTTTCACAACCTCTAAATGAAGTATTATTTGAATTTAAAATGTGGTCAGCGAACACTCTACACAAAGCATCCCTGAACTGCCTAACATCTGGCCTTAAAAAATACAAAGTTTGCTTTAAGAGAACCTTTATTTCACTGCGCGCAATGCCTTACTGTATATACGACTCTCACCTACATTAGAATGAGACTTTATATATTTCAAGGTTTATATTTAAATCATATGTGTGTGTCTGTTCGGTTTTCAATTCTTGTATAGGCCATTCAATTTATGCAAATCGATTTATTTTTAGTTATTTATTTATTTATCAATTTATTTTTTATTTATTTATTTATATATATTTTTTTTTGAGTTAAGACTGATACCGCAATCTACATATGTTAATTTACTCTTTGAAAGAATAATGCAATTTCTTTCTGTCTTAAAAATAGCTAATACAACGAATAATTTTGAGTTGTTGAATAACACGTTGACAAAATCTACAAAAAACACTTTTGTATTCTAAAAAAAGTTATATGAATCGCACTACTTCATTTTTCTCTATTTCATACTTCACAAGCGTGGACGAGTATTTATAAGTACGAGGGTTGGAACTTTAATAGTGGCAACACTGCTGTGAAAACGCTACGCAACAAAACCAAATAATGTCGCGTATATCACACGTGAGCTACATACCTACCTTACCTTACCTCTCATCCAAAAGACTCGTCCTTCCTATGTCAGGCGCATGCGGAGTGACGTAAAGAACTGATCCTTGTATTAGCTTGCGGTCTAAAGTAAGTGTTTTCAGGACGTTTTCAAAACATGCACCACGAGGTTGGATAAAAATTGAATGTGCCAGAGATCATACAGCACAACAATGTCATCTAGGGCTTGAAGATTCTTGCAGGGAATCTGCATTGCCTTACAGAACTGTAGCAAAATGGGTAAAAGCCTTCAATGAAGGACGCCAAAATGTGGCAGACACGCATCGGCCAGGTCGTCCTAGTGTCAGCGATGCAAAAGAGCATGCTGTTGCCGTACTAATGGACAGTGATCGACGCCAAATGATTCCTGAGCTGGCCCGAGATTTGTGCTTACGACTGTGCTGCACATTCTGAAGGAATGCCTGGGCATGAGAAAAATTGCTTCACGATGGGTTGCATATCATTTGACGAAAATGCAGAAATGGCTACGATACGATACTGCTCGAACCCACCTGGAGCGCTATGAGCGCGAAGGAGAGGCTTTTTTTTACGTCATATCATTACGCTGGTTGAGAATTGGGGCAGATCGTACCAGCCAAAACTGGAACGCCAATCAAACGAATGGCGTCATTACGGGTCACCATGAAATTTGGAATTTCGTCAGAACCCCAGCAATGTAAAAGTTATGGTGGCTCTCGTGTACGACTGTGATGGTGTAATCCTAACAAAATATGTTCCCCCACAGCAGACCGTCAATGCGTAGTATTACTGCTCATTTTTAGAGCACCATCTCAGACCAGATTTGAGAAAAAACGGCGACACTTTTTGCAGAACGCCTCTATCATTTTGCATGACAATGCTCGGCCGCCTGCAGCGCAAGCTGTGACTGATTTGTTCGATAGATAAGGCTGTAAACTGCTTTACCATCCTCCATACTCCCAAATCTAAGCCCTTATCACTTTGACTTAATTCCTAAGAAGTAGGAACCACTTCGTGTTATTCGCTTCCAAACTGTTCCAGAGATTCTTGCAGCAACAGACCGGTCCATTCGAACGATCAACAGAACAGGCGCTGCTACAGGTATTCTGCGACTTCCTCATCGTTGGAAATGGGTTATACACAATGCTGACGACTATATTGAAGGACTGTAAAACTTGGTGACATGAATCACTTTTGTATTCCATTTAAATAAATAGTTGCCACTATTAAAGTTCCAACCCTCGTATATTTTTAAAGAATCTGTAAAGACGAAAATTAAAAAATAGTTGAGTATCTCAAAATTATCGTACAAAACAGAAACGATTTTACACACACTTTGAATAAACATATCACTAGATTTTTCTTTAAAATTGATATAAAAAATAACTAATAATTAAAATTTTATATAAAATGCTTTCATTAAATTACCCGCATTTTTCATAGAATTAGCAATAAAGAAATTTTCACTTTTCTTTTGAATGTTTTATATTTACGTTTTTCAATATTTATTTTAAATGTTATATAAACCAAAAAAATATATATAAAAATAAAAAGATAATTCCAATGATTATTAACCACAGCAGTTTTTTAGTAGAGTTTTCATTCTTTAAAAAATCTTTTGAAATTAATCTGTATTTCAAAGATTTAATCAATTAGAATCCAATTTTAACCATTTTTCTTTAAAATTGAAATTTCGCTAAACTGCTAAAAAGAGATAAGGGTGATATTTGACATTTGCAAATACACAAAATAGAAATTTTTCATTACTATCTGCATATTTTTTTTTTTTTTTTTTTTTTTACCTCTTTCCATATACATAAATATATTTTTTTCTAAAAAGAAAAACGAAGCTTATTTTAACATAGCTTATTGATGATATTGCTTATATCTTTCCTCTGAACGGGCATGTAGTTGTTTACTTCTTCGACAATATTAGTAGTACTTTATAGTAAATATTTTAATTTTTAAAAAAGCACCAGTTTCTTTTTATACATTTAAAACTTTATAAACAAAGATCAACCGTATAAAAAAGTAAGGAATTTGTGAATTTTCTGTTTGTTTGTTTTATAAATAGACTTTTGGCTTAAGGCTGTTCATTAGAATATTTTCCCAAATAATTATTTTAAATGTAATACAATTTTTCTTTGTCATGCAAATAAGCTTTTTTTTTTTTTACTTTGGAAAAACTAATTATGCTTACTAGAAAATTTTATGACCATTAAAGTATATACATCTGGGAAAAACATTATATTAGAATAGACTATTTTTTTCTATATTACATAATCAACATGTTTGGTAATAACAAGTATAGTTTTATTTATATATGTATTTATTTGTTTATTTAAATATTTTATTTGTTTATTTATTTATATATTTTTACTTTCTTCTATCTTTACAAGAAGAAAGTATTGGTTTCATGAAAATATTCTAATTCCAGTTTTCGACGGATTTACACGTTTTATGGGTCAGAGATTTTAAAAACATTCTTACAAAATGTCTGTCTGTGAGTCTGTCTGTCTGTCTGTAAGTGACACAAATTTTGTGGGCGCTCTATCTCAAGAACTAATGCACGGAATTTAATAAAAATTTATATTCAGGTAGTCCCTGATATAGATTGGTGCTGATTAGTTTTTGGTGTAAATCGCCCAATAGGTGGCGCTGCTGTGCTGCATTTTGAACTATTTCCTCAATACCTCTATCTCAAGAACTAATGCACGAATTTTCATCAAACTTCGGATTTAAGTATAACTTGAATAATATTGCTGCTGATTGTTGTTGTTGAAAATCGCTCAACATCTATGCTGCTTCTATGCTGCATTTGTCATGATTTTCGCAATACCTCTATCTCAAGAACTAATGCACGAATTTTCCTCAAACTTCATATTCAGTTAGACGTTGACATAACTTGGTGATAATTAGGTTCTGGTGTAAATAACCCAATAGGTGGCGCTGCTATGCTGCATTTTGCTGGATTTACACGATTTCAGTGACAGTCATACCTCGAGAACTAATGCACGGAATTTTATATTCTAGAATTCTCATGATGAACACAGATTGCCATTTAATTTGGCACTGAGGTAGTGAATTTTGAAGTATTGACATGTATGAGGTAGAAGAAAGTTTTGTGATGGCCACAACATACTAGTTTAAATTAAGATAGATAAATCTACACATGTCATTTTTTTCCTGCAAAGAATAATGCAAATTCTTACTGTATCAAAAATAGCTAACATAATGAATAATTTTGAGTTGTTGAATAAAATATTCACAAAATCTAGAATTAATTTTTTTTTACTCTGATATGAATTGCCTGCTTCCGTTTTCTTTATTCCATCTTCGCATGCATTGATGAGTGTTTATAAGTATATTTTTAAAGAATCTGTAAAGACGAAAATTAAAAATAGTTGAGTATTTCAAAATTATGGCACAAAACAAAAACGATTTTACACACAGTTTCTATAAATATATCACTAGATTTTTTTTTAATTGATATAAAAAAATATAAAATTAATAATTAAAATTCTATACAAAATGCTTTCACTAAATTATATGTATTTTCCTGACAATTATCAAAGAAATTTTTACTTTTGTTTGACATATTTTTTATTTACGCCTTTCAATAATTATTTAAAAATGTTATATAAACCAAAATGTAAGAAAAGATAATTTCTATGCATATCAACCACAGTAGTTTTTTTTAGTAGAGTTTTCATTAATTAAAAAAATCTATTAAAATTAATCTGTATTTCAAAGATTTAATCAATTAGAATGCATTCTTGGCTTATTGGCTATTTTTCTTTAAAATTGAAATCTCGCTAAAAAAAAAAAAAAAAAAAAAAAAAAAAAAAAAAAAAAGAGAGAGAGAGAGAGAAAGGTGACATTTCTAAATACACAAAAAAGAAACTTTTCATTACTATCAGCATAATGAAATTTTTACTTTTCCCCATATGCATTAATACTTTTTTTAAAGAAAAACGAAGCTTATTTTAACGTATCTTAACATACCAATCTAATTAAAGCATTAGTAGTGAATGATAACTAGATCTCTGTCCTCTCAATGGACATATAGTTTTTTACATCTCTCGCAGTATTAATAGTCATTTATAGTAAATATTGAAATTTAAAAATCGCATGTTTTCATTTAATAATTTTAAACTTTATAAACAAAGATAAACATATAAAAAAGTAATTCAATTTGGGAATTTTTTGTTTGTTTGATTTATAAATACACTTTAGGCTTAATGCTGTTCATTAGGATATTTTCTCAAATAATTATTGGAAATATAATACAATTTTTCTTTATCATGCAAATAAGCTTTAATTTTTTTTAACTCTTTTGAAAAACTAAATATGCTCACTAAAACATTTTATGGACCATTAATATATATATATTGAGGAAAGAGATTGTATTAGAATAAGCTATTTCTTTCTTTATTACTTAATCAACTTGTGTGGTAATAACACATATATACATATTTTATTATTATTATTTATTTTATTTATTATTTATTTATTTATTTATTTTATTTTATTTATTATTTATTTATTTGTTGAGTTAAGAATGATGCTACAAACTGCACTGCCAATTTATTCCTAGAAAGAATAATACAAATCTTTATTGCCTTAAAAGCAGCTAACATAACCAATAATTTTGAGTTGTTGAATAAAATATTCACAAAATCTAGAAGTAAATCTTTTATAATCTGAAAAAAGTGATATCAATTGTACTGCTTCAGTTTTCTCTATTTCGAGCGTCACATTTGCTTATGAGTGTTTATAAGTACATTTTTAAAGAATCTGTAAAGTCGAAAATTAAAAAAAAACAGTTGAGTATTTCTACATTATTGCACTAAAACGAAAACAATTTTACACAAAATTTGTATAAGCATATCTTTACAATTAAACTATTAAATTACATGTTTTTTCTTACAATTAGCATAAAAAGAAACTTTCATTTTCTTTTACTTTTTTTTCTGCTTTCGATATATTTTAAAACGTTAATAAAACAATATGGAAAAAAGGATAATTCCGATGCATATTAATCACAACAGTTTTTTTAGTAGAGTTTTCATTTATTAAAAAATTCTTTTGAAAGTAAGAGACAAAGAGTAAATAAATTGGAATGCATTCTCGTTTTGTTGTCTATTTTTCTTTAAAATTCAAATCTCGTTAAACTAAAAAAGAGGTAAGGATGACATTTGCAATTACACAAAAAAGACAATTTTCATCACTATGTGCATAATAATTTTTTTATCTCTTGCCATATGCATTTTATTTTTTTAAGGAAAACAAATCTTATTTTAACGCATCTTACCGTACCAATCAAATTAAAGCATTAGAAGTGAATAATAACTAGATCTATTTCCTCTCAACGGACATGTAGTTTTTACTTACCTTGCAGTAATGTAGTAATTTATAGTAAATATTATAATTTTAAAAAGCACCAGTTTTCATTTTATACAATTTAAACTTTATAAACAAAGATAAACAGTATACAAAAGTAAGGACTCTGTGAATTTTTTGCTTGTTTGTTTGATAAATAGAATTTTGGCTTAAGGCCGTTCATTAGGACATTTTTCTAAGTAATTATTTGAAAAGATAATGCAATTTTAATTTGTCATGAAAAAAAGCTTTACATTTATTATACCTTTTTTGAGAAACTAAATATGTTCAGTAAATATTTTATGGATCATTAAAACATATATATATTGAGGAAAAACATCATACTAGAATAAACATTTTTTTGGTTATTACTTAATCAACATGTTTGATATTAAAATATATATTTTTATTTATTTATTTATTTAGTTTATTTGTTTATTTATTTATGTATATACTTTTTGAGTTAAGATTTATACGACAGTTTAAAAAGTCAATTTATTCCAAAAAAGAATGTTGAAAATTCTTGTTGTCTCAAAATCGCAACATAACGAAACATTTTGAGTTGTTGAATAAAATATTCACAAAATCTAGAAATAAATATTTTATACTCTGAAAAAAAAGTGATATACACTGTTTCAGCTTTCTCTATTTCATGGTTCACATGCGTTGATGAGTATTTACAAGCATATTTTTAAAGAAACTGTAAAGACAAAAATTAAAAAACAGTTGAGTATTTGTAAATAGTAGCTCAAAAACAAAAACGCTTTTACACATATTTGTGTAAACATATCACTAAAATTTTCTTTAAAAGACATATTAAGAATTAAAAGTAATAATTAATGGTTTATATAAAATACTTTCACTAAATTACATGTATTTTTCTTACAATTAGCATAAAAAGAAACTCACTTTTCTCTTCCTTTCAATATTTATTTTAAAATGTTATATAAAACAAAATGAAAGAATGGATAATTCCGATGCATATTAACCACAACAATTTTTTCAATAGAGCTTTCATTTTTTTATTATTATTATTATTTTGAAATTAATCTGCATTTCAAGCAGTTAATAAATTAGAATGCATTCTCGGTTTGTTGTCTATTTTTTCTTTAAAATTCAAATCTCGTTAAACAAAGAAAGAGATAAGGGTGACACTTGGAAATACATAAGAAAAGAAACTTTTCATTACTATCTGCATAATGAATTTTTTACCTCTTCCCATATGCATAAATATTTCTTTTCTAAAACAAAAAACGAAGGTTATTTTAACGTATCATACCGTACCAATCTAATTAAAGTATTAGCAATGAATGATAACTAGATCTCTTTCCTCTCAACGGACGTGTAGTTTTTTTACTTCTCCTGTACTATTAGTAGTCATTTATAGTAAATATTTTAAATTTAAAAAGCACTAATTTCTTTTATTAAATCTTAAACTTTACAAACAAAGATAAATCGTATAAAAAAAAGGTAAGGAATTTTTGAATTTTTTTTTGTTTGTTTGATTGATTTAAAAATAGACTTTAGGCTTAAGTCTGTTCATTAGGATTTTTTCTCAAATAATTATTGGAAATATAATACAATTCTTCTTTGTCATACAGATAAGCTTTAAAAGATTTTTAACTTTTGAAACCCTAATTAAATATCCTTCCTAAAATTTGTATGTACCATTAAAATATGTTACATTAGAATAAACTGTTTTCTTAACAACATAATTAATCATTATATTTAATAATAACACTTATTTCTAAATTTAACCACATGAAAGCTAACGAGAAATTTAAAGTTCCCAGAATTTTCATATGATAGATAAACTAAACTTGAAGAAGCTCTTATTAGCCCTTTATATACTGAATTATTAATTCATGAAAATTTTATCTCCTAAAGCATTTTTCCTGGATTTTTGAAACTACAGTAGAAGATATACATAATCATTTAATAAATTTTTGAAGGAATTTAGAAGGATTGGAGGATTTAGAAGGATTAATTAAATTTTAATTTATAGGGATTTTGTGCAATATTTATAGCCCCTCTCAAATCTTTTATTTTAAATATTTTTCTTAGTATTTTGTAGAATTAGTAAATATAAAAATATAATGTTTTTACAATAGAAGTATAGAAATATTTTCCGAATTAAAAAATCCCCCTCCTCCCTTCCTCCAACACGAAGAAAGCTGAAAAGATGAGAAGTCAAAATAAATCATCCTTTTAAAAATATTTTTGTTTTGTGTAAACAACTTTTGGAACAAGATAAAGTAATGCATCTATAACTCATTCTAAACTATATTACTACTAATCGATGTATTAAACGAATTTTATAACAAGTTATTTTAATGGTGCTTATAAGTACCGTCAGTAGATAAAGGGTTAAGACATAACTGTCGATTTTTTTTAAAAAAGCCCCATATGCTGAAAAAGCTTGGACGAACGGATTATACCTTTAACAAAAGAAAGTTCAGAACTTTTCAGTGTTCTTTCTCGTGATCTGAAACTAGCAGTTAGATTTATGACGCTGCAAGAGTAATACAATAACCTCACGAATTCAAATCCTCCAAAACAATCACAATAAGTTCAGGAATCATTTCTTAAAATGATTTTATTTCAAAAAGAGAGACATATGTGAGGTGGTGTGGACACCGACGAAACCTTTCGTAGGTACTCTCTCTCAAAGCATTAGAGCCGAAGACAATGGTAGTCTATCAATGCCCAAATCTGCCCAAACTGTACACACTTCGAGCCAAGATGCCGAACTAAAATTTATCCATCAAGCTGCCAACGATATTAAATTTTTAACCTAAAAACCACCAAGGTAGTGCAAAAATTGGCCATTTAGTAAGATAAGAAAGAATAAAAGGCAACTGCATTGTTTACAGCCGTAGATTAACATACAAGATGGGACATTTACGACAAAATTTGTAATGGCAACAGTACTAGCGTCACTACCGACAAGGGGAAAGAATTAATAAGCATCCGAAATTTACTTATGTTGATGAAATATTTTTACGCTCTATGTTCTGAATATCTATTTTTTCCTGAACGAAGCAGATGCAGACGATATCGTATTTATATTTGATTTATTTAGCTGTTTTTTTTTTATCGCACTTGTTCGATCACTTTTAACTTACAAAATGATAATTCTAATAATAATATAAAAGAAAACCCACAAAAAATTCTGCTGAAAACGTAAATATCTGTAAGCTAATGAGATAAAATTGTAAGAAATTAAATTTCGGTATTGTATTAATTTATTCGCATCGAATGCAATTTAATCAAGTGTAATATCACTGTCTCTACGTTTTGCTTTTTTTTTAATTTTTATATTTATATAATTCTAAAAATTTGTGAAAAGGAATTTTTCCGTACCTGCAATTTTATTATTATTTTTTATATGTTATCATAAATGTTATTGAACTGATTGCACGTTATTTACATTATAAACAATCTTTTTATTTTATCTGCGAGAAAGTGAAAATGCGTAAATTTTAAAAGATTATTGTAACGATTGTTTAATACATTAAACTTAATAAATTAATAAAACATTGAGTGTAAAGATTTTTCTACCATATACAGATATTTATGAAATTTTTTGGGACTTATAGAGTGCAATGTTTCGTATATTTTTACATTACACCATCGCTTAATGTAGCTTTAAATCCAATTATATCATATTTACTTGGCGTATAATATTCAATACAAAATTTTTAGCTTGTTTTTCGTTGCTCCTAAATCGTTCCCCCATCATGTATGAATATATATATATATATATATATATATATATATATACGTGCATGAACATAGAATAGATATAGAATAGAATACCTATTCCATGTTCATGTATCGGTGTAACATTCTATTGAAAACGTAAACATGCAACATTTAAAAAAGAAAGATCACAATAAGGTAGACGCTCAATAACAAAAGTATTACAAGGATGGGAAGTTTCTTCCCCATTGTCACTTAAGGCACTGCAATGGCAATCGCATTATCATTACGCTCTATGGAAGTGTCCTATCTTGTATGTTAGTCTATGATTACAGCAAGCCTGTCCAACAGTAAGAGGGGGCGCACCTCAGCTCTTGGCACTCAATGAAGGGCGTCATTATTCACATGACTGAAAACATGTGGCGATATTATCGCACAGTATTAATATACACGCACGTCTTAACACAATGCAAATGAATCCTACAACACTAGACAAAAGACCCCTACGGTTCTGGAGTTACAAATACACAATATGGACAAAGGTGACCGGCCACTTGCGATTTTAGACGTTTTGTTAAATATCTAGAAAATTGCATGAGGAAATATCACGAGGCTGTATCAAATATCTGTTGCTTAGTGCCAAGATAGCGTACACAATATTGCACGTACTACTATATTTGGATACAACCCCTCATCTTTTTGCTTCCTTTTGGGAACAACGGATTTCCAGCTTATTCTATCGATGATAATTTTCAGAATTTTCAAGCTATGATTTTGAGACTTTCACAAAAGTTGCTCTATATAATTAGCTAATACATTATGTACGTTATTTTGATTGCATTCGTGCATGCGCAGTGAAACATTTTTGAGTAATCCTGCTCGTTTTTCATTCAGTTTTTATTATTTTTTAATTCTGATTGCAAGGTATTGTGTACAATGTTGTTTATCATATTTTCTGAAAAGAACTTTTTTTATATTAAGAACTCTACAAATTATAAGCAAAAAACTTGGCGAAATGTGGGACTGTTTTTATAAAAACCTTAATTTCTCTACAAGAATACATGCTATCCTCATAAAAATTAACACATTTCATCACAAGATGCCACTTAAACATAATCTCCAGTTTGAACGCTTTCGCTACATTAGTTTTTACAGGGTTATTCAAAAGATATTCGTTCTTTTTCAATCTGTTGTCGGCCCCTATGCGGTTTCGGGAAAAAAACTTCACGGAAATATATGACCTGTACTATTCTGTTTACACACCCGGAATTTCAGGATAATTCTTCATATATTTTTCTAGATATTTAACAAAACGTCTAAAATCGCAAGTTACCGGTCACCTTTGGCGATATAGTGTATTAAATTTCATATTATGCATTTTTCTATGAGAGGCCTTTCAGAAAATGCTTGTAAGTTAAGGTGCCAGAAACTGCGATTTTTTTTTTCATTTTCGGTAGCAACTGAAAGTCAAAGACGCGATAATCTCAAAACAAAATCGGCAAATTTGTTATTGTAAAATAATAAAAAAAAAAAACTCGACAGCGTTACCTCGAGAAACATTTCACATACTAATAAACATATTTTGATTTTTTTGTTTCAGATGATCCAGTGACGAGTAATAACGTACACCGCAAAACAACTTTTTTTCGAGGTGCCTGAGGAGATTTACTACACTGTTAAAAATTTTGCAGCATTCTAGCAGGTCATTCAACCGTTTTTTGAAAAACGGTTTCATAACCATAATTTAACTATATTCTGACCATAAAATGGCCAATAATATGGTCAGAATAGTGTTAAAATTACGGTTGTGTAACCGTTTTCGGAAAAAACGGTCAAATGACCTGCCAGAATGCTGCAAATTTTTAACAGTGTACCAACGGCTTATTTACCAATATTTTGCAATAAAAATTTAGAAAAATATCGTTCAGTTGTTGTATTATTATATGGAAATTAGTTAAATAAACCAGCATTGCCTGTATCGTCTATATTTTTTTTAACATGATTTTTTTACCGAATTACCGAATTAACCTAATTCCCAACCCCTTAAGTAGTATTTAATCTTGAATTGAATCTTCAGTTACATGTGTTTTATAGGAAGGATCAAATACGATTCAGAGCAATTTAACCATCTGTTGTAGGACTACACTTGACCAGATTGCAGTATGCAGTGGTGTCCAACATTTTTTTGTTATTATTATTCGTAATTTCTTTATCTGAAAAGAAATTTAATTCATAATTTGAAGTAGCTTTTTCCCTACTGTTGCCAGACTTTAAACAGCCCAAATAATAATACATCCAAACCCTTTTCAATTGAAAAATATATTTACACGTAAATATTAAAAACGAAAGGGAACTTTAAAATAATTAAATTATAACTTACGAAAAGCATTTAATAGTGAAAATTACCTCATAGTTAAAAAAAAAAATTAAACTTCACATTTAAAACGGGTTTTGTTATCTCGTCTAAAAGAATTTTTTTCTTCTAGACGCTATAAAGGTTCCAGAGAAAGGGGGTAATTCGTGAAAACTTGTCATGTTTGTCACATACTACGATTTTTGGCTACCAGTATTTTAGAACGGAAAAATGTGACTTATTGTATCAGAGATATCTCATCAATTGAATAACGCGAAGCAAACTTTTCGAAAATAACGGTGGCTAACAAGCATAGCGATTTTCAGCTGTGTGACAGACATAACAAGTTTTCATGGAAAATTAGCCAGGTGATTATTCAATATTTAAATGAAGAAGGCCGCTTATTATTATTTTGTTTGCATGCATTTAAAAAACTCATAATTTCTAATTAACTGGATGTTTTCTTTTCTCACTCTGTCTGTTTGTCGACAAAGTACAAAAAAAGAGCGGGGCAATTTTTTTTTTCTTTTGAACGAGTGTACAATTATATGAATGCCTTAATAGAACGCTAATGAAAAAACACTAGATGTAGTTAAATTTCCAAAATGCATCATAATATATCCTCAGAATTGTCATTAAACGTGATAAAATTGTTTAAATAAAAACATTTTTATTAAATTATACGGATTTCAATTATAATTAGCAAAACAAAACTTGTTTATGTGTTTTTTTTTTCTAAAATATATTATTGATTTATTCCGACATTTATTTAGAAATGTTATACAAACCCAAATGAAAGAAAAGGTAGATGGAATGCGCACAATACCCAGCAAAATTTTCCTTTTTGTTAAAAAGATTTTTCATAAAATATCCTTACCTAGAAAAAATTGATACGAACCCATTTTCGGCTTCCATATTCTAACCCATTTCCAATATAAAAGAAAAGATAATTCCGATGCATACTGTCCCCTTCAGTGAAGTTTTTTTTTATTAATAAAAAAAAGTCGTTTAAAAAAATATGTATCAAAAAAAGTTAATAAATTACTAGAACGCATTCTCGATTTGTTAACTAATTTTTTTTTAAATAAAATCTCGTCAAACAACTTATAACAGAGATGTAGATTTTTAATTATCTCACATTATTTGCAATGATTTGTAGTAATAATTTTATTTTTGAAAATAAACCACATTTTTAAAAATTGTTTTAAATTTTATAAAATAAATGAATTTTCCAAAAAATTTAGGAATTTGTGATGTTTTTTTTTTTTTGTTTTTTTTTTACTTTTTTTTTTTTTTTTTTTTTTTACTTTTTAAAATTTATTTTATTGTTAAGATTGCCCATTAAAATATTTTCTTAATAATTATTTGAAATATAATGCATAATTTTTTTTTTTTTTTTTTTTTTTTTTGTTATTGTTTCGAATGGTCTTTAAAAAGTTTAAAACATTTAAAAGTTAATTTTAGAAAGGATCTTTTTTAAATGACCATTCTGATTGCACTGTTATATGGAATGCCAGAAAATACAGTGTCATCGAAAAATAATGCCTAGATTTTAAATAACTGTCACAAAAAAACTATGAAAGGTAATTTATTGGTTTTAGTCTTATAATGTGCGGCAAAAAATAATTTTTTTCATACCTTAGTATGATTCAATGTGAGCACCGTTCGGTGTGCACCAGCAGCAAATGCGTGCAATGTGAGCACCAGGAGCAGTTTGACCTGGATAAGTTCTCCAAAAAAGCCGCTGTACACTGACTATTGACTTTGACTCCACATACCAAATCACGCACTGTGCTTTTTCTTGCACGGTCAGCATCGTACTGTGTTTTTTGTTGCACGGCCAACATCGTACTGAGCAGCTACAGTCTGGCGAGTCGGCTGACCTTAACGACTGCGCAACTAATCCTCGCATAACACAGACACGCAAACGAATTCTGGTGACCTAAAACCAAACTTGCGTTCACGAGTTATCGTGTAGTGAAAGAATTACTCATTTAACATAAAAGGTTTCGATATTATGATTTTTTTAAATGTAGGCATTAGTTTTCTATGACCCTATATATGTAGAAAAAGCATTCTATTAAAAGAAATACAGCTTTTTTTAATAATGTATTAATTGGTATGTTTGTTAATTCAACTAACTGTTCGTAACTTTTACCTATGTTAATTACATTATTCTTCTAGAAGCTTTTTTTTGCTTTGATTTAGAAAAAAAAACATGGTAAAAAATGTCAAATGTTTCTTAATCCACTAAAATATGATTTAGCCACAAACGAAAATATGCAATAACCTATTCCGAGTTACCCAAGATTCCGAAAAGCGTACCTTTGTCTTTACAAACCTCACAAAAGAATTTATGTTTGAAATTAAAAGAAGAATTTATAAAAATAAAATTTTATTAGCTGCCCGTAATTTCCGTAAACTTTCCGAGTAGCTTTTACAGAGCATTAACCATTTATGTACTGAATTATCAATTCATAAAACTTTTATCTTCTAAAGCATTTTTCGTGAATTGTTTACACTAAATTAGAAGATTTGCATAATCATTTAATAAATTTTAGAAAAATTTTAGAAGAACTGAAGGATTTAGAAAGATTCATTAAATTTGACTTTATAGGGGATTTTTTGCCATATTTATAACCCCACTTAAATCTTTTATTTTAAATATTTTCTTAGTATTTTGTAGAATTAGGAAATGTACACATATAATGATCTTACAAGAGAAATATAGAAATATTTTCGAATTGAAAATCCACCCCCCACCCTCAACTCCAAGAAATCTATCTGGAAAGAAATCATCCTTTTAAAAATATTTTTGTTTTGTGTAACCCATAATGCTTTTGGAACAAGATAAAGTAATGTATCTATAACTCATTCTAAATTGTATTACGACTAATCGATGTATTAAATGAATTTTATAACAAGTTATTTTAATGATACTTATAATTACCGTCAGTAGATAAAGGGTTAATCTCTCTACCAGAAAATCGGTTTGTCGGGAGTTATGAGGTCTCAAGTAAACATTTTCATGTTCAGGAAATATGTTTAACCAAAAATCATATAGAATTAACAGCAGTAAAATTAACATTAAAATTAGCATTTTTTCTGTTACAATTGCATGCGCAATTTCAGTGATGCAGCTGAAAATAAAATGCCAGAAAAGAGTTCTTTAAATTTAGAAACACCAGAAACTAATATACTGTCGGCATTGAAAGAAGTTTCTGCTGGAACGCTTTATGCACATTGGTTAAATTATAATAAAAATTATCGATTGAGAAAAATATTAATTCCAGCATACAGAAAAAATTAAGAAATTGGGAATTTATTAGGCATATATGCCATGAAATTTCGTATAGTAAAAAGCACTGTGATTCTGGACTCTTGTAGTGCAATTTAAAATTAAATTATTATTGACTTAATTAAATTGCTTAAGTTAAATTTAACTGCGTTGTGTGATTTCGGAGTACAAGAATCTTATAAATCACACAAGGATCATAGGTGACCCGGAAGAGTTACAATTTAATTTATAATTCGACAACAATTTATAAACCTACCCTGTGAAAAATCACCAATTTCTAAAATAATAAATAATAAATTAGATGCAAAGCATAAAATGAGAAAAGCAAAATTTAATATAAAGAGTTACAAATAAGAGTTTATTTACATATATTTACACATTATAAAAATTTCGAGAGTGGAAAAATCCTGCAAATAGAAAATTTCTTTTGCTGTACTGATTTTCGGAAACATTTCCGAGTATGTTTTGTAGGCAATTAATAAGCTTTTCAACCCGGAGCACAGTTATTTCGGATGCTATCACTGCTATTCACAGTTATTTCGGAATTCTCAAGTAAACATTTTCAAACATGTTAAAACATGTTTTCAAACATTCAACAAACATACAACAAACATACAACAAACGTTGTAAATCAGAAGCATTAAAATTTAAATTAATATTATTTTTTTACTCTTGTTTGTAAAAATACAATTACCCAAATGAAAAAGTTTGATTGAGAATCGATGGCATCTTAAGAACCAAAATATTCCGATTAGAAAAAATCGATTAATATAGTATATAAGCTACTTGGGAAAATTTTCGAAAATAAGTGCAGCAAAAGAAAACTTGATTTTATCAATGCTTCTTTAAATCTCGAATATCTTTTTGTTTCTGAAGTTCCTAAAGATAAAGAAAGCTTTCCGGAGTCGTGGGTAACTGGAAAGCGGTTATTGTATGATTCTTCGTGATAATATTATATTGTCGTATATTAAGAAACAATTGTCTTTTTTTACAGTGTTCGATTATGAACGTTTCAACAAAATGTTAACAAAAATGTTTGAAGATTAAGTAAATGTTTAAATAAGGTGTAAAGACTTCATCTGAATTTTCATTAAACACTTTATCATTTCATAAAGTTAGTATCAAGAACCAAAGAGATTATAAAAATGCCTATATAATTTTTTTGTTAAATTATATGTATTTTTTAAATCATTATAGAAAAACAAATTAGTTTTCCTTTACCACATATTTGTTTATGATCCTTTGCATATTTCTTTGGCAAAGTTACACAAACCGAAATGAAAGAAAAAGTAATTCCGATGCATGCTAACGACAGCAGATTTTTAATGTAGTCTTCATTTGCCAAAATGACATTTTAAAAGATGTCTCTGTCTAAGTAAATTCGAACGTATACTTGGTTCGTTAACTAACTTTCTTTAAAAGGAAAATTCTGTCGAGCAAATAAAGAGAAAATGCACTCGCCATATACATAAAAAAAGGACATTTTTCATTACTATATGCACAGCGACTTTTTCTGCTTCGGAGAGGAAGAAATGTTTTTTGATGAAAACATTTGGAAATATTCTTTAACATATCTTACCATACAAATTTAATTAAAGCATTAATAATGAACGATAACTAGATCTTTTTCCCCAGTGGACATGCAGTTTTTTTAATTATCCCACATTATTTGAATTAATTTCGCAAAACATTTTAACTTTAGAAAACATCGATTTTTTTTAAACTTAATTTGAAAATTATCAAAAAAGATAAATGAAATAAAAGTGAAAAATTAATAGATGGACTTTTTGTCATGCATTTTTTTTTTTTTTTTTTTTTTTTTTTTTACTCTATGTCGTAAAATGCATGCTATGGTAGGGATATTTTTTAAATGATTATTTAAGAGATAATATATAATCCTTTTCGTTTTTTAAAGCGAATGAGCTTAAAAAAATGTAATATATATACCAGGTGATTCAGAAGTTCCGGGAGTTTTGAAATGTAAGCTATATGCAATAAAAAAATGTGTTTTTTACAGAAATGCTCAGAAACATGTGGGATTTGTTTTTTAATGAAATAAATATGTTATATTAGTTATATGTGATATGGTATAATACCGCTCACTAAAAAAACGGTATCCAAGGATTATAGCTACTCATTATGGCGCCCATCACTTACAAGTACCGCTATGAGACGATTAAAAACAGCCTGCACAGCATTGAAGAGCAATTATCTCTAAAGCGTGATGGAGTATAGTGCCTTTCAGCTGAATCAATGACATAGACCGATATCTGTGCACATGTGACTTGAAGTAGCTCCATAACCAAAAGTCACAAGGGGTAAGATCTGGAGACCTTGGAGGCCATTCGTGCTGAAAACAGCAACTCATGACACGGGCATCTCCAAATGTAGTCCTCAGGATTGACGTGATAGTAGAAGCGATGTGGGGAAGTACTCCATCCTGTATGAATGTTACGGAATGGAGAGCTTTTCACTGTTGCAAGTGAGGGATGACTTTATCCTTTAAAAGCGCTGGATATCGGTCACCTGTCACGGAAACAGTTTGAAATCTACCACCTGAAATTGACTCAAAGAAAAAAGGACTAATGATGAAAAAAGCTGAAAAGCCGCAACACACTGTCACCTTTAAGTCATGAAGAGGTTTTTCCATCTTGGCATGACGGTTTTCTTTTACCCATGTACGACAATTTTGTGTGTTCACACTTCCACGTAGTGAAAAGTGTGCCTCGTCTGTCCACAAAGCATTTGAAATCCAGTCCCCATCATTCTCCATTTTCAAGAAAACACAATTATGAAGTACCTGATATGTTACAAAATGTGTTGACTTTAGTTCATACACATGCTTTTAATTTTTTACGGATATCCCTTGAGAATGATCCTTAGAGATCGCCATACACTTCCATATGAAATTGCACGTGCACTGCATTCACCCTCTGCTGACGATGTCGATTGAGCATCGGCATCGTGTTCTACCTCCTTTACGATTGCAACAGACGTTTGGGGTTCCCGCTTCTTTGATGATCTTCCAATGAGCCCGTTTCCTTAAACCTTTTATCATAACCTTCAGTTTTGTGACAGTCATCGGTCCTTTTCCAGTTTTAACTCCACGCACTGTACGATAAGAACGCAAAGCTAGATTCATCCTTTTTGTAAAACAGCTTAACTAACAAAGCTTTGTCACGCAAAGACAGCATGTCTAAACATAGCAGTTACACATAAAGTTTTGTATCCAAATTCTTTTTAAGTGCAATTTCTTTAGTTTTCGAAAAGCGTTTGAACATAAACGACCCTTAAAGCGAACTTTTAGCAATATTTTAGGAAAGATGTTACGCAGTGAACTCATCTGACGTATAGTATAGATACTTTTGATGCTGTACAGCCGCGCCACCTGTTGTTAGAAATTTGAACTACTATTTATTTTTTAGAAAAAAGAATTATAAACAAATATCCCACACGTTTCTGAGCATATATGTGAAAACAGCACCTTTCTATTGTACATAGTTTTCTAATTATTAACATTTCAAAACTCCCAGAACTTCTGGATCACCTGGTATATATAAATATTGTTTTTTTTTTTTTTTTTTTTATAAAAATTTCAAAGTATGTTATTCATATTTATACCTTTTCTCTTTCTTTATCAGTGGTTTGTTACAATAGGGGATAAATGTTTGCAAGTTTTATTTGTTTTACATTTGATTAAATTTATTGATACTTTATCTTTTTTCTTATTTTATAATTTGTTAAAATAACTGTGACTTGTTATCTGTAACTATAAAAGCATTCAATGTGTTTGTAAAAAAAAATTAAACGGTCATGAAGTTGGCATTTCAATGGTTGGTATATATAGTTTTTCTATTCTTTTTCTATTCTTTAAACATCTGTTCATTACAATATTACGTGATTTTTTAATGTTTCTTTGACATTGATTCTGCATCTTTCTTGTTTCAGTTTATGGTATTTATCATTCACAATCAAGAATTCAAATTATTTCGCATCGTAAATGTTTGGGCAATTTCAGTAAAGTAACTTATGCTTGACGGGTTAGTTTACTCAAACAGAACCCCTAGTAGCTCACACCTTAAAAATACTTTAGTATTTATTATAAAAACAAAATACTTAAACCTTATTTATAAATTATATACGACAGATGCATGTGTTCTTTTTTTCATGTTTTAAATTATTAGTAAAATGCAGACATCTAATAACTGACAAGTAAAGAACCAGTAACTGACAAGTGGTGTCAGATGCTGGCAGAACAACTTAAATTTTAATTCCGTTTACTAAAAGATAAATTTAATTTATTACTATGTTTTTTAAACAATTTAAACGATAAATTTGAACATTCTTTAATATGCCTAATAACTGAGACACCTGTTGGAGATTGGTGAAAGGAAATTCCTGGAACCAATAACTGCCACCCCCCGCATTAAGGTAAATTAAATAACTATAAACTATAAATCATGGCCCTAATGTATAAAAGGCGTGTTTTAACAGAAAAAGAAGTAGAAATAGTGTTAAGTAATTTCAAAAAGTATAACTTTAAGAAAATGTTTTGGATGGTTGCATGACAAATACAGTGAAACCTCTCTGTGCGACCACCTACATTCAGCGACCACCTCCCTGAACGACCATTTTTTTTCATGGAACGAAATTTATTCCGATTGGCTCAATACTAATTTTACCTTCATTCAGAGACCATCCCAGTTGAACTCCCTCCATGAGTGACCCATTTCTTTGAAGAAAATGAAAGAAATTCCGTTTTTTCCTGATCACTTGAAGAAGTTTTTATTAGAAAAATAATTCCGGAGAGCGCATTATTCATCAATATTCTAAACTAAGTTTAGGTTTTTTTTTTTATTCCGGTAACTTTTAAGTGTTTAAACCCCCTTGTGCCTTTTTAGGCAATGAATTTAACTCTGATGACAAATTAAGAATGACAGTCAAAATAAACTCCCCTGCCCTATTCTGTCAGGAAACTGTCAAAGAAACAAATAAATGAATGAAATCGTCATTATTATTTTTTTATGTCCAAACAATAATCGCATTTATATCGCATTAAATACCGCATTTATTTACTGAACTTCGAAGGTACTTTGAAATAAAAATTATAATAGGTAAAACCGTAAAATGAAAGCAAACGTCAATATATTCATTTTTTAAACTCTGCAGTAACTAATTTATGTAAATAACTTTTTTTTATACTTAAATTTTTATATTTTTTCCTAATGTTAAAAATAAATTTTAGTAACGTTAATTGTTACTTTTCTTCAACAATTAAAATCTAGATTGAAACATGGCCTCCATTAACAGACCGCCTCTCGGTTGTTATTGGAACGGAAGTGGTCGCTTTAGGGAGGGTTTACTGTAGATTTAAAAAAAACTACATTAATTTTAGAAAGAAAATTGTTGCCTAGAAACGGCCCTTCTCAGTTGTTCCTTCTTCACTGAATATGTTCTTGGCCTTTTAGTGACGAAAAAATTGATTTCAAAATAAAAATAAGTGTCTAAGTTGTTACTACATGACATTAATTTTCGGAATGTTACGAGAAAATGCTTATTTAAGTTAGATGTTTGCTTAAGTGTCAGTTAAGGGTTAGGCATTTCATCCTATTTCCACATTTATTTAACATAGTAAGTGAAATACAAACCAAAAGGGAAACAAGTTGGAAATTGCACGTCAAACGTGGCAAATGAGGTGAGTTCATACTGTACCTAGTTTTATAAATATTTTTTGCACAGCATATTGTACTTAATGCATATTTTAGTGTACTTCATAAGTGCATATCACTTTCATTCTGTTTGAAAGGCTGTAACATCATTAAAATGCACTTGAAATATTTTTTTTTTCCTATTGGCCGTAATATAACGGAAAACTTTTGATTGTCTCCGTAATTAAACTATACATCCGATTTCCATACAATCTGAAATGACCCGACGAAATTTTGCAACAATTATATATTTAAAATTTCTGACATTTCGGTTATTCTAGTTATTGCTCTGTTATACGCGTACGGACTGACAGACGGCCGAATGAAGACTATGGGTGCTGTATATTTATATAATTACGAACGCACCTAAAAAAAAGAAAGAAAAAACACAATTACGATGCACATCACGACAGTGATCATTGAACTCGTATTTCATTTAGTGAAAATAATATTTGTAACAGTTATTTAAAACAGTTGTCAAGAGATATGCACATCTAAAGAAATTTTAATAAATTAGGACGCATTCTCGATTTGTAAACTATATTCCTTTAAAGCAGAAATTTCGCCAAAGAAATAAAGAATAAAGGATCATATTCTCAAATACATAAAAAAGGGCACTTTTCATTACTTTCTGAATAATAACATTCTCTATTTTCCAGTCGTAAAAATAGTTTTACTTAAAAACATAAAGAAACTCTTTTTAACGTATATTACTGTACGAATCTAATTAAAGCATTATTAGTGAATGATAACTAGCTATCTTTTCTCTCAACAGACTTGAAGTTTTTTTTAGTTCTTACACATTATGTATAGAAATGTTAGTAAACATTTTTATTTTAAAAAGAGTTACTTTTTTGTTAACTTATTTTAAACTTTAACAACAAAGATAATATGTATAAGAAAAAGGGGATAAATTCGTGATTTTTTTAAAATTATATGTAAGAAGTTGCTCATTAGGATTCGTATAATTTAAAATATATATTTTTAAAAAATATAAATAATTTGTCATTTTGTATAATGCCACTGGACCTGAAAAAAGAATTAACATTTACTTCTATCTTTGAATATTTTCAAAAGGAAAAAATTACAAATTATAAATTCTGATTATAATTATAAATTCTGATATTTTTTTATACATAAGTAAAAAATATTGCAAAGGTAAAAAACTAAATTAATAGAATTTCAACTAATGTTGCGTTATCTTTATAACACACGGACAAAGAGATCGAATTAACATATTAATATGTATCTTATATCTCATTGTGCATACCTCTTATTTCTAGTTAAATATATGCGAACCGACATCAAATATAAAAGTGTGCTCACGTCCCTTTTCAATAATTAAAAAAGGACTACGTCCGTAACAATAATTCGACTTGATTTATAAATATACATTATAAATAAATTTGGAAAGAATCTATAAAAACGAAAAAATAATGTTGCTTAATTCAAAATTTTAGCTAAACGTAAAATTAAAAAAAAAAAAAAAAAAAAAAAAAAAAAATACAGAAATATGCATAAATGAATCGTCAGATTTTTCATTAAATATAATAGAATGAATAAAAATTAATTATAAAATTACCGACGCAAACTACTTTCATCATACCGGGTGTCCCAAAAAGGACTGACTGATTTTAAAATTCAATAACTTGCAAACGGTGACAGATATTTAAAAAATTCTTGCAGGAGGGTTATGCATAAGGTCAAAAGTTTTATTACAGTGATTTTCAATTTTAGTTCGAATTACAAACAATAGATGGCGCTGCGATCAATAGACGCTGAATTCAGGTTCGATTTTTGGTACTTCGTGGCCCGGATAATACATTTCCATCTCCTTTTTCAGCATGGAACAAGAGAAAGGACCAGAAATCGAGCCTGTATTTAGCGACTATTGCTTACAGCGCCATCTATTGTTTGTAATTCGAACTAAAATCGAAAATCACTGTAAAAAAACTTTTGACCTTAGGCATAACACTCCTGCAAGAATTTTTTAAATATCTGTCACTGTTTGCAAGTTATTGAATTTTAAAATCAGTCAGTCCTTTTTGGGACACCCGGTATATATTTTTGCTATACTAATAACAGCAAAATAAATTTTTCAATTTTTCTAAGATATTTTCTTTTATTTACTTGTTTCTACTTCAAAAACAATGGCACACATTTAACAGAAATCTGTGAACATATTCATTTCATCTATTTTACAGATTTTAATTTAATTTTTTTTCAAAATATATATATAAATGCGTCTAAAAAAGTTGATTAATTAGAACACATTTTTGGTTTGCTAATTACTTTTTTGTAAAAAAGAAATTATTTAAACAAATTAGCAGAAAAGTATAGCATTTCCAAACATTTAAAAGATAAACACCCGCCTGCAAAATGACTTTTCGTCAACTTTTCAGTAAAAAGAAATATTTTCACTATAAAATAAAACATGACTTTCTTAACATGTCTTACCGTACCAATCTAATTAAATCATTCGTAGAGAATAATAACAAGTTTTTTTCCCCTCCCAATAGATATGCAGATTTTTAACATACAACATTATTTATATTCGGCAAATACTTTAATGAAAAAAAGTTTTATTTTTAACTTTATTAGCTTCATAAATAATATAAAAAAATGCAATAAATTTATGGATATTTTTTTCTAGACTGTCAATTAAGATAAATTTTATTTATAGCAATGCAACAGTTTAATTTTTTTTTTTTTTTTTCGAAAGTAAATTTTATTTTATTATATAAAAGTAAATTTTTAAGAGAAATTTTAAAAATTATAAAATTTTGATTAAATATTTTTATTCAACATGAAAAAATATAGTTAAAAATGAGTAAAAAATAGGCTTTGATTCTACTCGAATTGAATTACTTGTATGCCTGTATATGTATATATATATATATATATATATCGGTGTTGGGTATGAGCGCGCTCATTGAACGAAAACTCGTTAACTTAGTTCACTTTCTGTGAACGCTGAGTTGAACTTGGCTCACTTTTTGATAAACGAACTTGAACTGAACGAAAGCTTAAAAAATCCGTGAGTTTGAACGAAATTTACATCTCAAACTCAATTTTTTTCATAAGTTATTTTTAAATTTTTCCCGCCGTTAAGAATACGTTTTTCCCATTCAAATGCCATTTAGAGGCCTAAACAGACTCGGGACGGGTCGAGTCTGATCAGAATAGATCAGACTCGACCAGATCAGAATAGATCAGAATAGATAGATTTGTTTTATTTTGTTAAATACGGGATTCCGTCATAGGCAGGTTCTTTTTCTCGGTTTTTACTGTATTTTAATTTTATTGACTAGAAATGCATTTACACATCTTAATATATACATACACACACACACATATATATATATATGTTAATTGTGGAATAATAGCAATTTAAAAGTACGTACATTTTTTGAAAAAAATTGGGCCGGGCCAAATTTTACTGATATTTTTACTGGATAAGCCAGAGCCGTGCCGGTCTAATGATTTTCATATGAGGTGGGACTGAAAATTTCTGCCTGTTCAGACCTCAAGAAGAATGCAGTTCAGTCCCGACGTGGCCCGAAAAATAAATCTAGGGCCGGCCCATCTGAGTCCAAACCTTTAGAAAAAGTAATCCCTAAACCATGCTCGGATTAAGTGTCGGGAAGGAAAATTGGGTCGGGACCATGAAGGCCCTTTCATCGAATAACCAAAAGATTAGTTCACAAAATTAAGTTCTAACGTATTTAAAAAAAAAAAAAAAAAAAAAAAAAAAAAAGCAAGTTCGTTTCAAAAATTTTTAATTTGAACGTGAACTTGACTCACTTTTGACAAATTGAACTTGAGTTTGAATTAGTTCGTTTTTTTTTTTTTTGTTTTTTTTTTGCGAGCGTGCCCAACACTGATATATATATATATGTATGTATATATGTTATAAAAAAAAATTTACTTTTACTATTCATTTAAATTATTCTAAATTGCCGGCATATTCATTATTTCTTTTTTTTTAATACGTTCTATTATTTATTTCTAGTTAAATTCCTATAAATTTAAAACGCGTATCTTAATAATAGTTTTATTCAAAAACGTAATCTAAACTTTTAATTTCGTCATTAATTTTTATCGTCTACCAAACTGTAAAATTCTGAACGCAGTTACTTTATTTTTCGAATGTTTATAAAGCCATTTTTACATTTTTATTTTATTTCATCCCATTTTCCCGCCAGCTGGGCGACAGCTTATTCACATCAAAATCCTTCCAATATATATATATGTGTGTGTGTGTGTGTGTGTGTGTGTGTGTACATACATTAAGCATTGGCCAGTTTTATGCATATTTCTACAGGAAGTATGCCTTCAAGAAGGACTTTTGAAGGTAAAGGGACCAAAATTATCGTTCTTCTACAAAGAACGTCTTTACATTTCTGCTTGAAATTGTTATAATTTATTGATATATACAAGACACTCTTTGCCATTTGAAATGATGTACGTAACATTTATAATATTTGTTGACTTGACACACAAATTAATTCGTGTTCATTGCACTCTCCGGCCGATGGTTGTTTGAAGATGGTTTAAATAATGTTAAATTATTCGAGCAGAAAGACCTATTTTTTTATTTTATTTACGTTAACACCATGTTTACTACGAAAATTGGTCATTCAACATCATTTAGTGTATATTATTTCTGTTTTAAATGTTCTTTTTACTACAAAAAAAATATATAAACCAAATGCTAATCGAATGGGGCATTTATAAATTACTTTGCGAATAGCTGGTCTAACGAATATATGAAACGTTATGTGTAATGAAAAACTACATGTGAGCATTCTACTCCGTATGAACGTTTTATTTGTACTTTAAATGAAAATCACTATATAGTATAAAGTGTATATGTTTTTATTTTCTTCTTTCTACAGCAGAATGTATTTTGATGGAATTTTTTTTCGACCCGGTTTTCAAATCATTTACACATTTTAGGTGTCAGAGATCCCGAAAAACATGTTTATACAAAATGTCTATCTGTCTGTCCATCCGTGTGTCCGCATGTGTATGTCCTCTTTGTATCATGTAAAAGTGTATGAAATTATATATAGAATTGAACCAAGTTTCATATATATGTTTTTGGCTATGGCCAGTAGCACCCACGTGAATTTGGAAACATTCCGTCGGAAGTTGGTGCTGTAATAATTATTCATGTATCATTTTCAATATTCTATCATCAAAAGTGTACGAAAGTATGCATAGAATTAAACCAAACTTCATATATATGTTTTTTAACTATAGACGTCAGATTTCATTTGAAAATAGTAATTTCCCTCTTAGTTCTCCGCTTTTTTCTGATATTGAATAAGTAAAAGAAAACTTTTAGAAAATACAAAGGAAAGTCCTTTATACTGCTTCTTGAAATTCTTATAATTTATTGACGTCTACAAGACAATATTTGCCGTTTGAAATGATGGTAACATTTATAATATTTTCGAGATCATGGACAAATAAATTTGTGTCCATTACACTCTCTGGCCGATTATTGTTTGAAGATGGTTTAAATAATATTAAATTATTCGAGCCCAAAAACATTTTTTGTATTTTCTAAATTCACGAGATTGTACAAATGGTAAAACAAAATTCCGCCAACAGCAGCCACCATTTTTGTGTTAGCACGCATTCCTAGTATTCAAGAGGCAGTGGTTCTCCTGCCTGAGATGTAGCGCATTGAAGTTGTTGTTACCAGCTGGGGTTTCTAACATGTACAATGCAACATTGTTGTTTATATTTATTTTGCGACTCACTTGTACCAGAACGTAGAAAATAAATTTTATTATGCATTTTCATGTAAACAAGTACCAAATACGAACACTATTAAATGAACTGCCAACAGTTTTCTTAAGCATAGTGACTTAAGCTGCTATCAGATCCACCAACTTTTCGAGCAACCAACTTTTCAGCTGATTTTAACCACAACTTTTTCCCGTTCAAAGGGAGAAAAAAGTTACAACTGTCGTTGCTAAATTTGGAGGAAAACCAGTACTACTAGTACCAGCCGTTAATATTTCTCGCCTATTCGTATCAATCGCTTATCTCTGATTGGTTGAAATGTTGAAAGCTGGAGGGAAAGCCGCTGCTAGCGCAGACTTTTTTAGAGCTGAGGATAAAAAGTTGGAGATATTGCTGTTTGCTATTTCATTGGGTGTTGAGACAATATTTCGCAAAAAGTTAAAGGAAATCAAGAGTTGGCTCAAACATTGCTCAAAAAGTTGATGATGTTAAGCTGCTATCATAGCAGCTTAACAGAACTTGCCGAGACAGAAAAGTAAACGGCAATTGACATCAAAATAGTGACTGATTTGCTGAGGTGCATTTTCAGAATCGTTGGTGACTGTTCGAATTATGTAAATAAAAATGAGTCATAAATTTTTCATTTTCCTTTTACAGGCTTACATTAAAAGAACGCTACCTGTATATTATGATAAAGAGATCATACTATAGATAAAAGAAATCTCAGTTTTATTAGATAAGGAAGTACAAAATGGTTCAAAATGTACCAGCCGTAATTATAAAAAAATGGAATGTACTAGTTAGGTAATCATAAAACAGAAAAACAAAAATAAGACTTTACAAGAATTCCCTTTAAAATGAAAAGGAAATTCATATTTAATTTATTTATTAAATATTTCAATGCACTTAACATGTAAAGTTACGCTCTAATTTTTGAAAAAAAGTCAAAAACTATAATTTCAGAATTTTGTTATATTATGAAAAATTCCGTTTGGCAATAAAAAAAAATCAATTAATTTAAACCAGCATTTTGCGTTTTTCAAAAAAATTATATATTGTTATTTTAAAGATTTTGTTTTCTTAAGAAAAAAATGACTTTAGAAAATTTTGCCTTTTTCCCCCTCAACGGAAAATGGTCAACAAGAAAATGTCTTCATTGCAAATGAAAACCAATCAACAGATATCTAATGCAATACAACACTCTTATTCATTAACAGTACACACAGCCATTAACATCGCGACTATTGGAAATACTGCAAACAAAAATTAAAGAAAAGAACAAAGTTTTCTAACATTGTTGTACTAGATTAGGCATATGATACACACACAAATTATTTTAAAAAGACACATATCAATTATTAAGGATGTACTTGCTACCACAAAGAAAAACTTTAATTATTTTTTGTAGTTACCTAGAAATAACTTAATATTTAATTGTGAGTAACGATAACAAAACTAAGAAACTCTTTTTAGAGGATTTCCGTTCTTTTAACTAACTTTTTGCACTTTCATTAAGCCAATTAATATTAGGGGTAAACATCCTTCTTCTTTAGGATAAATAAGAAAGTTTATTATACATGGTTCCTTTAAAAAATATATCCTACGGAACTTGCGAATCCAATAGTAATCAATAGAGCTTAAAACCAAACAAAGAAACGTGGAGTTAATTATGTTAAATCCCATTTCTTTCATAGATTGTTATATCAGATACAGTCTTTTATTGACATAACTGTTTAATTTTCAGGTAATGAGAGTTTTTGAACAATAGCATTCTTAGAATTAATATTACATATAAAGATGTTTATAAAATGTTCCATGTACTGTATTCCTCATAAATGTTGTCAAATATATTTACAACAGAAGAAAATGCAATTTTAGTCTTTTAACATAAATTTGCGTGGTACTTTTTGTGTTTTGTTTTTACTTTCTAAAGCACTGTTTGACATCCTCTAATTTTTAACATTTTCCAACAAAGTTTAAATGTGTTTAAGTTTATGAATTTGATTTGTCTGGCAGTCTGGCCGCTGCGTCTGTGTGTCTGTCAACGCTCTATCTCGCGTAAATATACTCCAATTTTCAATGAATTGATATATGTTAATTATGTGTAGCATGGCATGTTTCGTATTGCATATGAAGTGTGTAGCATTAATAGTTCATTTACAGGGGCACTCAAAAGAACTTCGTTACATTATGGTCAATAGAGACAAATCGTTTGCAAAGTATTTTAATGCCATTACGCTATTTCAAACTTATTGAAATTGATATAAATCACTGAATCAATAGAAGTTGATTATTTTAGAATAGCACATTCATAGCATTTGTCGTTCATTTACAGGGACACAAAAAAGAAATCGTTTACAGTACTCTCTTTGAGCAGTGATATCTGGAAGCTTGTTTACAATTTCAGTTTGCGCTTTTAAATTTAACATTTTTTTTTTTCATTTTAGTGTGTCAATTCTATACTTCGTATACAGGCCTGCACAAACGTATTCGCGTAACATTTTTTTGGTAGCGGAAATTGCTGAAGGGGAGTTTTTAACTCGGGTATGTATTTCTTAACTGAATTAAATTTTGTACTCATGTATTTAATAAACACAAATAAATGAATCATATACAGAGCTGCTCAAAGAATTCGAATAATTTTGTGAGTGTAGATCTGAGTTGCCGAAATTTGGGTTTCAAATCTGTTATGCGTTTCAAAATGGTTCAATTACACGTTATATTTCCACTTATTAAACTGTGACGTTTTGTTACATTATTCTGAATGTGAATGAATGTGAATGAATTCTCATGATCTATGCTTGACGCATGATTTTTCTTTCTTCTTATATAGAAATTTTGTAGCATGTTCTTTCCATTAACAATCGATTTCTGCTTATTATCATCTTCTATTTTATTTTATTTTCGTAAATATATATGATTTTGGAGTGGTTATTTTTTTACTTTGAAAAAAAATTATTAGTGGGAGATTCTCAAAAGGTGGGATCATTAAACGTTAACAATATGTAATTTTTAAAATTTTCAAATTTAAGGCCAATTTTTCTTTAATAGTATAGTATTTACTCTATAAATATAATATATTAATATTTTTAATAGTATGTCTACAAAATTATACACAAACATTAAAAGACAGCAACTATTCTGGGAAATTAATTATTAAAGCATTTAATTAGCAGTTGTGTACGTTACAAATTTTGGACATTTTTTCGCACGTACGTTACAGATTTTGGACGTTGCGCTTAGTATTTAAAAAATTCTTAAGACTAAGAATGTAGTAAATGTGTCCTATAATTGTATGTGTATACATATATATATGTATAATTACCTTTTTGTTATCCAGTAATAATAATAATAAAATCAAATGCTTTGTCGCGTACGTTACTTTCGGACATAACCAAACACAAAAAAATTCTTTATAGAAAAATCCTTCTATCTTCAAAAAAGCAATAAATCAGCCTGCCATCTCTTAAGGAAATGATCAAAAAATCATCCGTTTCCTTTATGTATTCGTTGTTTACCATTAGAACCACCTGGAAAAAAGTTAAAACTCTTTTTCTTGGCGGTACATTGAAGCAGTTAACGTTATGAATGTCCGAAATTGGCCTCTTTAGCATAAAATAATAAAATTTTAAGATATTTATACAAAGCTTTTACAATAAATTATGTCATTTTCTGTCTCTGAATAGAATTAAAAACTCAATGTAAAAAAAAATAAATAAATAAAGTCAATGATAATTAAAGTTATGTTTGAAAGGCTTAAAGTTATGACGTGTGTCCAGTGCCCACCTTTTGAGAATCGCCCTAGTTTCCTTTAAGATTAAGAATTAAATTTAAATCGCTCAATACAATGAGAAATATTTTATGCTTGTAATTTTTCCCCGGCAACAAAGTTTTACGATATCTTATTAAGTCACATAATGACTTATTTTGTCTCTAAATTTCCTGTAATTTGATATTTAATGTAGCATGAAAGTATATTACTTCATTTACATTTTATAACATTCCTTGAGTTATCATATTTTATTTACGATAAAGGCAATAATGTCAAGTTTCACACACATTAAAAATAGTTTTTATTTATTATGTAACAATAAATGAGTTTGAAAATATAAGTAGTATGATTTAAATATCGAAAACATTTCTATTTACAGCAAGTTGAAACAGTTAAATTGTGAAAAGTGATAAAATATGTTTCATAAAGTAATAAAGATTTTACTATGCTTTTTTAAAGAAAAAAGTAAGTCTTAGTACTTTAATGACATTATAATTTTAACAATGAACTTTTAAAGAAGCTAGTTAAACATACAAAAGCTAAAAAAATATTAACACATTGTCTGCCACGATACGCAAATATGTGTTCTAGAAATATTTCCTGGGGCATTATACCACAAAAATATCTGCGCTATTGTTACTTGCATTGAAGACAGTTTATTTCTATAGTGACGTATCGAACACGAAGTTCGCTGATGTCTCGGTAGCGTTAGTTGCATTCAGTCACAGGTTTGAAGGGTAAAAAACTTTTTATTCATAGAAGATAAATATTGGATCGCCATTAATAAATTTAAAAATAAGAAACAAATAATGAAATGAGTTCACGTTTTCCTGTGTATTTTAAGCGGCTTAAGTGTGTAACATGTTATCAGATAACTCAGAAATTCTCATTTTAAAATGTAAATTGCACAGGAGTACATAACAACGCATATCTGTGTAATATACAAAACGATGGATTTTGTGTACATAGTACGTAACCTTATACACTATATTGTCATTAATGACCGGCAACTTTCAAATTTAAACATTTTTTCGAATATTTAGAAATATACTTGACAGATTCTTCTGAAATTTCAGGATTAAAAAGAACAGGTATTACCTTATATTTAGCAATTTCGATTTCATAAGGGGGGGGGGCAATTAGGGGGCCAACAAAAAATCAAAGAAAAAAAATAATACTTGGGATCACCCTGTAAAATAAAATGCACGTAATGATCTATCGCTACCAAATATAAATAAACAGACATTGTGCAATATGTGTATTCTTTTGTGTAAGAATAGCATGTATATTAATTAATATACATATGTCTCTACATACAATATGTCTCTACAATACAATACAATATGTCTCTATAAATAGAGACATAGCAATTTATTTGAAAAAATTAAAAAATTCTTGCATGTTTTTTGCTTATAACATGCAGGGTTTTCAACCAAATTTAACTCCGGTTTCAGAAAAATTGACAAAATATAGTAGAAACAGTATAGTGCAATTGGAATATAAATATATTAAATATTTTAGGAAATATGAGCAGTTGTATGAAATAATTTTTATCTGCGCATGCGCGAACGATAACAAGGATCATTTTACATAATTTAATAGTCAACGCTATGGAGCAACGTATTAAAAAAAATCTAGTCAAATATCGTAAAAATTCAGAAAGATATCGGCGTCAGAATGAGCAAATTTTTAGTAGTTCTCTAAAAGCAGCTGAATAATAAGGGATTTTCCAAAAACTATCATCTTCAATTTTTAATTTTTTTTTTAATTTTCATTTTTTATTGATGCTTTAGTTCTTCTTGAATAACCCCCAGAACGAGCCTATACCATGATCAAAAGAATTATCAAAATCGAAGCATTTTTTCCAAATCTACTCGTTGATACTCACTAAATACTAACTTTTTTCTGAAAGTCAGTTAATAAAAAATGACAATTTGTGTAAAATCCCTTATCATTCAGCTGCTTTTAGAGAACAACTAAAAATTTGCTCACTTTAACGTCGATAGCTTTCTGAATTTTTACGATATTTAACTAGATTTTTTTAACAAGTTGCTCCATAGAGTTGACTATTAAATTATGTAAAATGATCCTTGTTATCGTTCGCGCATGCGCAGATAAAAATTATTTCATACAACTGCTCATATTTCCTAAAATATTTAATATATTTATATTCCAATTGAACTATACTGTTTCTTTTGTCATTTTTTCTGAAACCGGCGTTAAATTTGGTTGAAAACCCTGCATGTTATAAGCAAAAATCATGCAAGAATTTTTTAATTTTTTTAAATAAATCGCTATATCTTTATTAATATACGTGCTATTCTTACACAAATGATACACATATTGCACAATGTCTGTTTATTTATATTCGGTAGCGGTAGATCATTTCGTGCATTTTATTTTACAGGGTGATCCCAAGTATTATTTTTTTTCTTTGATTTTTTGTTGGCCCCCTAATTGACCCCCTTATCAAATCGACATTGCTGAATATGAGGTATTACCTGCTCTTTTCAATCCTGAAATTACAGAAGAATCTGTCAAGTATATTTCTAAATCTTCGACAAAATGTCTAAAATTGAAAGTTGCCGGTCATTAATCGCAATATAGTGTAGTTTGGGATGTAAATTTTGAACTAAATATTTTTATGGTTGCAAAACAAATTTGCATGGAGAAAAAACACGTGTACTTGGCGTGTTTCTTCTCCTTCGAGCAGATTTGTTTTTAGGCCGCAAAATAATGTAACCTTAATTTACAAAAAACAGGATTGTCTGGAATTGTATTTACTACATGCCATTCTTTGTTAAAGTTGTTTTGAATCTCTAAAATAGTATAGTTATAATTTCTTAATAGAATCTGTTAATCTGAATAAATACACGCTATAATAAAATTTTAAAAATACAGAAACCGTGACGGCGTATAGTGGGGTATATGACCCAAACACCTGCTGAAAATGTCAAAGTTAAAATTGCGTCAACAATTGTAAAAATTATATTCTTTAATAGCTGACTAATTGGCGCGTCGATATATGTCTATTTCAGGAACCTGAGTTATAGCCGGTGGCTCTTGGCCTCAGTCGAAGAGAAAGTTTCTTTGTGAAAAGACATGGTTTTTTGTTGTTTTTTGGCATTGTTGTTATTTTCAAATGTAATTTTTTTGTGGCTGAATGAATTGTTGAACTAAAATTGAATAAGTCTTTCGTGTTTAAGAATGGTCAGAGCTTAGTGTTAAACCATTTGTTAATTTAAATAGTTTAGTTTTTAATTTAATAATAAAACATTGAATTTGTAAGCATTGTTGGCTCTAATTTAAACATATCGAAAGATTTTTAAAGGAGTGTTGGGCTTTGTCGGACCATTTTTGAATTATAATCGTATTGTTTACAGTTTTGAATGTCAATTTCACAACAAAAATGTTCCGCATATTTTTGCCATTTTTATATATAATTTTTGTTCGGAAGAACAACTTAAATACTCTGTTTTGGAACCACCGAGTTAAAGACATAAAAACTATTTATTTAAAAAAAACTGTATTTTTAGTAGCATTGCAGGTTTTTAGCTCACCAGATATTACCAGAGAACTTTTGTAGAGCATCTCTATACTATAGAGACAGCACTTTTCGAAATGTCTTATTAAATGTAGCTTAATTAAATTTAAATAATTTTTATTAAATGTAAATTATATGTAATAATATTATTAAATGTAAATTAAATGTAATGAGTATTATAAAATATAAATATGAATTTTATTAGTAAAATTAAATACATTTAATTAAACATTACTAATAAATAAAACAAATCTATCAATAATTACTTCTATTAAAAGCAGTAAACAGTAAAGGCTGCGAGTCAGTGAACTTTCAAATTCCCTTTGCTAATGTTAAGTCTATAATCATGTATTGTATTTGTATTTTTAAAAATATTTTCTTAAGAAATTAATATTTTTAACTTCTTTTTCCATTGTATTTTTCTAAAAGGGTGTCTTTTTCTTTCTTCGTTCTCAAAATATTTCTAAAATGTATGCTTAATTTAATATTTTATGCCTTAAAAGCTGACAAAGTGAAAGATGTTTAACATTTCATATAAAAATAAGTATACTTTTTATAAATATTTTAACAACCAAGAAAGCAAGAGAGATCCTTTAAGAAGAATACAAGAAAAAAAGGAGTTAAAAATATTAATTTACAGAGGAGATCTTTTAAATACACGAATGCATCACATGCCCATAGACTTAACATTAGCAAAGGGAATTCGGTAGTGAAGACTTTCGGCCTTAAGTGAACTTTGTATAATATATTTATCTTTTTTAAATAAATGCACATTTATGTCAATATAACATTAATTACAAGTATTTACTAATAGTAAATCAACGGTAATGGTTTTAACTTTACAAAATAATTTTGGTCAAGATTTTGAGTCAAATACTCCACTGTGCTCCGGTACTATTTCCGTATTTTGTTGGATTTGTTTTCTATCAATTTAAGTCACAAGTTTCGAAAGATACATGTACATCAGGAGTAGAAATTCTTTAATTAATTCAGTTTACACCAAACAAGGAATACTTACCGAAATGGGATTTGAACTCACTATCTGCAACTTTCTAAGTCATTAACTTGGCCACTCAGCTACTTACACAAGCCAAGTTTTCAAGTATCGATGTTTACTGTATTCACATAAGTACACATATTTCTGCGTAATATTGTTACACATGATCCTGTGTAATATTTTGTTCTTAAACGTATAGCTGTGTAAAATTTGTACACATACTTCTGTGTAATATTCTATTCTTACGCATATACCGGGTGTCCTAAAAAGGACTGACTGATTTTAAAATTCAATAACTTGCAAACGGTGACAGATATTTAAAAATTTCTTGTAGGAGGTTTATGCATAAGGTCAAAAGTTTTATTACAGTGATTTTCGATTTTAGTTCGAATTACAAACAATAGATGGCGCTGTAAGCAATAGTCGCTAAATACAGGCTCGATTTTCGGTCCTTTCTCTTGTTCCATGCGGAAAAAGGAGATGGAAATGTATTATCCGGGCCACGAAGTACCAAAAGTCGAGCCTGAATTTAGCGTCTATTGATCGCAGCGCCATCTATTGTTTGTAATTCGAACTAAAATTGAAAATCACTGTAAAAAAACTTTTCACCTTATGCATAACCCTCCTGCAAGAATGTTTTAAATATCTGTCACCGTTTGCAAGTTATTGAATTTTAAAATCAGTCAGTCCTTTTTGGGACACCCGGTATCTGTGTAATATTGTTACACATATATCGATATAATAGTGCAAAATACACTTATATTTGATACACTTGATATTTGCGTAGTATGCAAAATTTGTAAATTGCATTAACACACCAAATCGAGTAAATCCACAAAATTTCTACCATTTACGCACTTGTTTGAGCTTTTGAAGGGATAACTAATTACGCACTTTCATTAAGCCAATAAACACACTTAAATAGAGGTAAGTTTTAACGACAAGAGTATAAACTTTTATGACAAATGTGTAATTTTACAAATTTATACATATAAGTATGTAAAAGTGACTAATTTACAGATTTATTTTTAAGAGTGTACGGAATCAAACTGCATTTTTGGTATGAGCCGAAATTATTAGCCGAGGCTATTTTTTCACCGAAATCGTTTGTTCGCCGAAACTCAAAAGCATTGAAAGTTGCTTAAAATGAAAATTAAACTGAACATTTGATCGGGCTCTACCAGTTTTCCATGATTGAATTTCAGCGGAAATTAGAATTAAGCCAATCATTTTTATAAATACCGTATTTTCCGGAGTATAAGAGGCGCTTTTTACCCGACTGCAAAGAAGGGTTATGTGTTTCACGTGTATCTGGGTATGTGGATTTCTTTATACCCTCGAAACATCCAGACGGCTGGATGGATTTTAATGAATGAGGTTTCTACCGATTCGTCTTAACCGTCCGATAGTTATAGGGTAGGTTTTGTTTTTATAAATTCAAAATGGCGGCCGTAAAAGGCAAAATGGCGATAGAGACGAAAAAAAAATTACGCACCGTATTGAGTGGCATATCATTGGACAGGTCTTTCAAAATGAAGACGATGTTTCATTGACTATTTTACACACACAAGCTCCGATTAAATATTACACAACCTAGAAGTTGTGTAGGTAGGATCCCTAGCTTTACTGCAACTCTAACCTTCATAGATATCTATACGCCACATCAAAACAGTGCTTATATATAGGAACTAATAATTAAATACAACTTAAAAGTCATCAATACAAATAAATAAAAAAAAATAGTTAAGTAATATAAAAAATAGTTTAACATTGCTGAGAAATAATTAATTAGTTCGCTTTTTACGTAGTCGGGTTTTCTGATTTTTTAAATTTAATTTTCATTTATTACCTTTAAACTGCACCTTAAAAATGAGGTCCATCCTATACAATGAAAGTAAAAAAGTATTTGACTTTTCAATTTTTTAAATTTTAAGATGCGTGTTATACAAATAGGCGTCTTATACATCTGAAAAAACGGTAACTCAGACAAATATCTGAATATTCTGTTTTTGTATTTATAAATGAAAATCTGGCAATATCGGAAATAAATAGCTCACTGAATCACAAATGTCGATTCACCAATTTCTTCCGATATTCAGCTGTCTTATTTAAACAATGAAATGTTATGTTTCCAACTTATAATACAAAATTTGAACTGCTTGTTAGCTTATATATTTCGCTAACATTTCAGAAACTAGTTTATATTTTTTATACTTCTTGTAGTTCGGTTTTCTTTCCCCGAGGATTTTATCGAACCTTCATTTTATTTATTTTATGGGGCTAAAAATGAAACAACAAAAAAGAAAGAAGTAATGGGAAGCAAATGCATATATATTTATACATAGATTGGTAAATTTCTTGCTAAATTGATGATATCTAAAAGAAAAGAAATTATTGTAATACTACTCATATACCCTCGGCAAGGGCCTGCGGTGCCAAACTGTAAATATTACTATATATAATAGATATGGATATAACACAATGGAATCTATTTCACCAGTCTCCAATTTTCCTGTATTCATTCAATTTTAACTGCTAGCTAACATCAGAACATCAAACTGGAAATTTCGATCACACTTCCGGTTTTTCTAACCTTTTATTATACGCCAGCTAAATATGGCGACACTTAATGACTACTGGTGACAGTAAGTTGGATATTCAGTGTTAATTTTTTGTAGGCATACATAAAAATTCTCTTTGGAATATTAGTTTGACTTTTTCAGAAATTTCAGACGCAGCTGTGCAAGATTGTCTGAAGTATTCAACTGTGCGGCAGCTACACAAAGAGCTATCACCTCGTGAATTTCACGGCTGCAATTGCAAGATTAGGTAGAACTCTATTAGCATATTAAAATTAAAGTGGTCTGACAAGTCATATATTGGTGGAAACCACTTGCAAACCCAATTTTATTAGTTAATTGAAAGACCTGAATGAAATTTTTCAATGAAATTACTCCATCCTTTCACCCCTTTCCGCTCAAATATTCTGTCTGAAGTAGGAATTTTATTGGAAAACTCAATGGAAATCTATCCATCAACCGCTAAAATTGGGGTTGTAGGTGGTTTCCACCAAGACATGACTTCACTGACCAGTTCCCTTTTAATATGCTAATAGAATTCTACGTATTCCTCAAATTTCAGCCTCAATGAGGTTCTTGAACCGATGAGTTGATGGTTTGAGCAATCGCACTATATTGATTATAAACTCACCAAAATTTTGATTCTATGCTTCTTCTTCTTTTTTTTATTTATTGAAAATTGAGAAACGTAATTTCGGAGAAGCAGAAATGGTGGCTGTAATTTGGAGGTGTTCCGTATTCTTCAGTGTGTCTTTATATGATTTAAAAATTTATTTGGAGAAAGTTGCATAACAGATTTCATTTCTAACTGACGTAGTTTGGCGATCGTCCTTTGGCGCAAGATTAAATTTATTCTCGAAAGCAAGTTCATTTTAAATAAACCAATAAGACCAATAATACAGTCAATAAAAAATCGGACTATAAAAAATCAGGTGAGCAGGTTAATGAGTATTAACCTGCTCACCTGATGTTTTTTTTTTTTTTTCATATGAGTTGCATTGTATTTATGCATTCTTTTTCTTTAGCTTTATTTATTCTTGTTATTTTTACATAAAGTTCACTCTCTCTCTAGGTTACACTGTAAAAAAAATACTGCCAGTTTTCCGGTAGGAATCGGAAAAATAGTTGCCCTTACCGTACCGGAATAATTTCCAACCCAGCTCCGAATAAAATCCGTAAAAATAAGGAAATAGTCAGTAAAACGGTATTTTATGGATTTTATTCCGATTTTACGGATTTTATTCCGAGCTGGGTTGGAAATTATTCCGGTACGATAAGGGCAACTATTTTTCCGATTCCTACCAGAAAACTGGCATTATTTTTTTTTACAGTATAGCCGACATGATGTTCCTGCCGTATAAGTGTATTTTTCAATAATTTTCGTACGATTTGTTCGGAAATGATTACTGAAGTTACTGAGTATGAGCGTAAATTGCTTAAAGGTTTTTTTTAAAAATAAGTTATGCTCTTTTACGCTGAACTTCATTTAGTTTACTAATAAATGTTTGTAGAATTAAGATAAAGTGATATTCGGGGTCACGCAAAAAATTGGATACATGGCCGTCTATGGATGATAATTTCTGGAAATGTGATTTCAGTAGTTTTAAGAGTATTTTAGTTTGAATTAAAGTTAAGCTAAATAGTGGCGTGTAATAAAGGTACTAAGCAAACTACAGGGCTGGACAAAAGTATTCAAGTATGTTTTCATCTATTAGTATAAAATACTGAAAGAGAAATTTTATCTGTTATGCGTTTTGTTGCTAAACTAAATTTTCCCATTATATATAATATACATATCAACATACAGATCAAATACAGGGCTGTTCAAAAGAATTAGAATACATATTTGGCTACAGACGGTAACTGCTGAAATCAGTTTTTAAATGTTTTAACGGTTTTCTAAAATGATTACTTTGTTATCTTATTTACCTTATTTCCCTAAATAACAATTTTTTGTTAAAGATTTCAGGAAGTGATAGAAGTGTTTCATAATCTAAGACTAACGCATGATTTTTTTTCTTGTTTTCAAAATGGACTTGGTCTGCTATTATTGTGAGCCCCTCATATATTATTCATTGTATCTTCAAATTTTTCTTATATTTTTATCATTTTAAAAATTATTTTCTAAGATCTGCATCTGTATGTATAATTTATACGGATACATGTTTTTAGAATGTGCATGTATTATACATGTATACATGTGTTTTTTTACTTGTACTTATTATATGTATTTTACATTTATACATGTTATTTATAAATACATGTATTAATACATGTTACACGTATTTTATTTTATACATGTATTAATACATGTTACTCATATTTTATTTTATAATGTATTTAGAACATTTTTATACAAGTTTTTATGCATGTATTTTTTATACAAGTATTTAGAAAAAAAAATTAAGTCCAATTGTGAAAAAAACATATATCCATACTTACTCTGTGTGAAATCATCGTATGAAAATTTTACTGGTACCAGTTAGTCAGCAATAATGACTACTAATTAACGTCATACTTAAATTTTGCTTAGCGGGTTGTCTACATATAGAAATTGTACCAAACTTTAAAATTTGGAATACTAACATTTAATTTTAACATTATAATTTGATTCTTCACTAAACTTTAGCTTCGGACTCCAAACCGAACGTCAATTTGTCAAATGGTTTAGAAATTATGCATGGTTAATGTTTAGCATTCCCAATGTTTAATTGATTTCCAATTGTAGCAAAACAGATTGCAATGATGGTATTTTTGAAGAATAACTCAAAAGCTAGATTGCGGAATGAATTTCAATTTGGATTCGCATAATTAAAGCTCTTAGTAACCTATTTCTGTTAAACAATTCATGCATTACGATTGATATTTTTCTCAAAAATTGATTTCGTGAATGCAATTTTTTTTAATTAATTTCCGAAAAACAAATTATGTATTCTAACCTATGAATTTTTTATCAAAAAATGTGTTCGAAACGTTTCAAATATGTAAATATAAAATTACAACTCATTCTCAAAGTAGTTTTGAGTTATTTTTTTAAAATCACTTGCATCGCAATCCCTTTTGCAACATTTGAAAATGAATTTAATATTAAAAGTTCCAATTATTAAACCTCCATTATTCCTAAACTTTTTGACTTACTTTTAGTATACGATAGTAAAATTTACAGGAGAATCCAAGTATGATATAAAAATTAGGTGTTAGTATCGAAAACTTTAAAATTTGGTACAATTTATGTATGCAGCCAACACCTACGCAAAATTTGGGCATTGCATTGAATAACAGATGTTATTACAAATCGACTGGTACCAGTCACATTTTAATACGATGATTTGTTTCAGAGTTAGTATGAGGATATACTTTTTCTTCCTCAATTGTACCTTAATTACTTGCTTAAAAATAATTTTAAATGATTTTAAGAAAGATACAGTAAATTATTGATATCTTGCAATTTTCATAAAATATAATTAACTTCACAAAATCTCTTACATGTGATTTTTAATATCCAGAATAAAGGATTTTTTTTCGTGGTAAAATTTACTTCAGCATCTAAAGGTCTATATTGAAACAAATAAAAGTATTATTTTGGATTAATATCGTATGTCTGGAGTTTTATAGATAGAGTTCTCTCAATTTATAGACATATCGATATATGTCTGAGAGAAAGAATAGAAATAAAAAATATTACTTCTGCACTATGTTAACAAAGTTTATTTTTTAATCTGTTACGATAGAGTATTTAGTTAAATGAAAACTAATTATTAATTCTCTCCTAATTTCTATTTTTTATGTAGTACCATATAATATTGAAAATCAATTTTTACTATGGAAAGCCATAGTATTTCAAACCACTTTCTGCAAAATATTTTGTAATTAACAATAATTAAGATTTTATCAAGAGTTTTAATTTTTAGCGTATGAAAAAATAAATATTTTTGCAGAATTTCCCAATAGTTAAGAGGCTTTAAGCTTAATCAATATTTCTCTGTGTTCAGAGACAAACATTGATTTATTTGAAGTTCACAGCTGAAAACTTCAATGCAAGTTTCCGTTATCGATATATAGGGAAACGTTAAATTTTTAAATTTAAAGAATTATGGGAAAGTAATCGTTTTCCAGATTGATAAATTGATGAAAATATTATAAAATGCTTGAAAGTGGGAAAGTGACCGAGGATGGGATGGGGTGGGGTGGACACACTGCAGCTAAAATAGCTTAAAATGTCGTACATTTATATCTATATTATAAAGCAAAAACATGCCCATTATTAACGCTGACGCCATGATATTAAATCATTAGACGATGACGTCAAGATATCAAACAATGACGTCATAATGTTAAAACAAAAAAATGGTGAAAATTAAATATTAATTGCTTGTGTGTTACGTACAGTACTACTTGAGTGCATATACATCAATATATATATATATATATATATATTATACACACGCACTTACACAATCTGACTTTCCAAATCGTCGCCAATTTTTGCGAAACTTTATAGTTGAAAATAGTGTAAATTTCTTCTCAACCGGTTAGTTTGGTGAAATTCGCAAGATTCGAATAATAGTACGTAAAGTAACATTTACACAATTTATCGTATAAGTTTAGCACCTTTTTTTTGGTTAAAATAATAAAAAGTTAAACGCATCTTATCATTGATTATTGCTAGGTTGAAGTTCACTAAACCATTAGTTTATTATATCATTTCAAAAGTATAAAATATTTACTGAAGCAGGAAAATTTGAATTCTTTTTTCAGATTTCGATTCTGATTTGAGCTGAAAATTTTACCAGAGAAAGCGAACTATTATCTTTGCTCTCAAATAATTGAAAAAAGTGTTAAATATTTATTTATTTATTCTTAAAGCATTTGCATCAGTGAGTTATTAGAAAAAGAAGAAAAAGGGTGAAATATTTTATTTCGCTAAAAAAATCTAATTATTTGCAATTTAACGATTTCATTTTAATATTGGTTTTCTTAACTTTTCATTTTTAATTGTAAAACTTTACCTTTGCGAAAAAACAAGAAACCCATATTATAATAATGTCAGAAGATATTGTTAATATGATTTTAAAAGATCTCGTTCAGTATTACTATTAATTAAATGGGAATTAAACGTATTGCATGTTATTGTCTGTTTTTTTTTTAAGAACATGTAAAGATTAAGAGTTTTCCTAGGTATCGCATTTCCCAATTTTGGCCACATTTCTGTAGGAAGACTGTTGAACTGGACTGTTGAAAAGAAAGTGGTTGGAATTTTCGTTAGGGTATATATTATATCCCACCTAATTTTAATTAAGATTTGCACCATAAACATTTAGTGTTATAACTGTCTTAACTTTGGTGAAAAAGAGCTAATTGCTTTTTCTTATTCTGAAATAAAAAGTTTCCAAATTTCCGGTTGGAATTTAACATAACAGAAACACAATTGCTTTCCCCTCAAAGAATTAAACAACTGACACCCTTTAAAATGTTTACATTTGTCTCGCTCAGATGGCGCTGTAATCGAATTTGCAAAAATCGGATCCCAGTTCCCTATTTAATGGCCTGTATGTAAACAGTTGTGCCGAGTGAATCCAAATGTCAAACATGCAAGTACGAGGGTAAGTCAGTAAGTAGGTCACAAACTGATATGAGAGGTCGGAAATTAGTATTAAATTGTTTCCAAATATGCCAGTAGGTGGCAGCATAATCCAACTAAAAGATGTTCATTTCGAATTTATGAGACAGCAGTTGTACAAGATGAGCAGGGTCGTTCAAAAGTTGTTGAGGAATAGCGAAGTGATCATCCAGTTGAGATTGCCATAGAAGAATCAGTGCGAAAGGTTGAGGAAATGGTTAGAGCTGACATGCGAACAAGAATAGATATTTATATTTTAACATTGACAACTTCTATTTTAAAAATCACAATTTTTAAAACTCAACAAATGCTTCTAAGTTATTTTAGTTATTATTTAGACTACAACTTTAAAGTTACTATTCAATCTAAAAATAGATTTGCGGATAGTACAGTCTTTTAAAAAAAAAAGACATATGAATTGAAGACTATCACGGTTGACACATCTCAAACCATGTGAGATACACAGAAGTCTGATTATGCAATTCACTTTACCAACACAAAGTTTAGAGAGAATAATTATACTCGGAATGAAGGTTTATTCTACCGTTGCTGCAGTTAATATCATCTAACACATTATTTATACATGGACATTTTTTCTCTATTAGAATGCAACTTTATGCATATTGTTTCATTTTACTTATAAAATTAAAATTTATAAGTTTAATTATTATGTATACATGAAATTTTTATTATTTTCCTATTGAATAGGAATTCATAGAAAATAAATCTAAAGTATTGGGTCATTCCATACAAAATGAGGAAATCTGCTGTGGCAGACATGTCAGAGATTTTAACGAAAATCAGTTTGTAAGTAGATCATATCTATTTATGAGTAAATGGAAAATAATAGATTGTAGGATTATTGATTTAAGTACTAAAATTTAGATTAAAACTGGATGCAAAATCGAAGTATTGCCTTCATGCTTGAAGTTTCAATTTTGGTTATTAGCCTTAAGAATGCAAAGACTATATTAAAAATTATTTATAATTAGGAATGACTAATAAGTAACAGATTGACGTAAGTTAATAATTGTATTTTTATTCCGCAATGAGAAAAAAATTATCTTTCAAAATTTTTTAGGGAAAGAATGCAACATTTCTATTGAGATGAAGGACACCACAGACAATATCAAAATTACTTGACGTTATAGCTAAAAGTATATATATTAAATATTCAAACTTTCATTCTTCCCTTTTTATTCCTTAATGAGAGAAAAAAAATAAATAGTAAAAAATGTTGAGGGTAAAATGCAATATTTCTATCACTTATTTCGACGTGAAGGAAAGTTTTTTAAAACTTTTAATTATTTTGATATAATAGATAAAAGTGTATATTTTAAATATAAAAACTTTTATACTTGCTTTCAATTTATTTTTGTCTCAAGAAGATTTTTAATTAAAGTAGAAAAAAATGACTCAATTGAACAAAAAATTATATATTAACACCTAAATCCAGATACAGAAAATAGTCACTAAATCTTTTCAACTTGAAATCGTGCAATATTTTAAAAAACGCGCGCGAATTCAAAGAAAAATAGCTCATGGAATGTAGTTAATATTGCCTTTTTGAACCCATTTTTGCTATGTTAGGAATCAAAAGGCAATGTTGAATTTTTTTGAGCATATCATGGACTTACTGATCTTTATGTCTGTGCAATATTGTTAAGGTTGGATTTTTCCTTTATATATATTTTTGCTCATACATAAGAGGAAAAATTATGATTTTGTAAATCTTTTACAGTTTCTAAGTTTGTTTTTTTTTAAGATGAAGGGAATAAATGGCAACTTTCAAACTTAGGGAATTTGATCTTCATATGTAATACTATATCATGCATCAATTTCACAGATGTTTTTTTAATTCCTTTTATTTTTATAACGTTTCTAATTTTCTCAAAATTTTCAATTTTTCAATTTTTACAACCAATTAAAGATTAATCATGTTGTTACCAGATTATTATTACTCATTAAATAAGAAGATAATTGTCAGAGGTTACATTATTATAAAAAAAATCATTTCAGTTAAATAGTTTTCAAGATACAGAACTTCAAACTTTCAACTTTGGACGATTGCACACATGCCATTCTTTATCACAAGTTTCTTAAATCTCCAAAACTGCTAAAATAATTTATTTTTTGTGAAGATATTTTTCAGAGATCTATTTGAATATGAATTCAACCTGTATATCAAATTTTATTAAAATCGGTTACTATGTGGCCACGAATTTTTTTTTTATTTTTGCTTATTTTACGTGGAATGACCCTATTTTAAGCATGTCTTTGCCAGTATTTAACCTTCATGAAGTGATGAAATATATCGCGACGTCTAAAGAATATTGTCTATAAGAGAATCCTTTAAGTGCACCGATTTAAGTTATGACGTAATTTTCACCAATAAATGCTTTTCAAACTTTATAATTTAATTATTTTAAAGCTTTCTTTCTTTTTTAATATTTGCATATAACTATTTTTTTCAATTACAAAGATTTAGTAAAAATAATTATTAGGGCTTTTTTTAACCTTGCAACAATAGGTAAATAACGGTTTATTTCAAACTATGAATTAAATATCTAATCTGATAATAAAATTTTGAATAAGAAATTGGAAAATAAAACTTAACAAATTAGACAAATGTAAAATATAATTGTACACTGTATACCACAATCTAGTCCAACATGTGCCTGCAAAAGACTAAAATTTCTATACACAGATTCTGATGCTATAAAACTTTTGTAACTTAATTAATTTAACAATTTCAAGATTAAACAGCGCTTAAAACAATTTTTCGATTTAAAAACCTATCAGCGTGTTTATCATACATTCCTCTATAAAATTATTAGTTTTCATGGTTTTATATGCAAAATTTTTGTTATTAAGAACAGAAAATGAGTAAAGGTCACAGTAATACAATTACGGGGGAGGCAGTTGCAGCTATAATTATTTTTTTCTTAGAATTAAGAGAAACGTTTATTGTAAAACTTTTACAAAATGTATTGTTAAGAAGAAAACTTTTTAAACCGTAATATATTTTTCTCTTCGCATAACTTTTTTAATATTCAGAAGTTTTATCAACCCATTACCCGCTGATGTTGCGTTCACGCAACAGTAAAAATACATTTGCATTCTTAAATTTACTATCAAGCTACCACTATTTTTTATTTTTAAAAAATGCCTTATTTAATAACAGAAACATTGTAAATTAAATAAAGCGAATAATATCTTTTAAAATTTATGGTGGCAAACGTTTTTCAGAAAAAGAGTTGAAATTTTTTATTTTATAGTTTCGGCGCTTAATGGTTTAATATTTACTTTAAAAGATCGTATTTCAGAAATTAATCCAAAGCATATGCATTCTAAAAAACTCTCAAAAACGCCGATATTAGCTGTTTAGTTTATTTTACAATAGATTTTCTTTTATCTAAACGTAAATACAATTGAAGTTAAAATAAGAATTTTCTTCTGTAAGATTCTAAATATATCTGTTACTGCAGTCTTATCTTCAAACTAAATCCGATTAAAACGATCCAACAGATTAATAGAAAGCTTTTCAGACATTCGTGTAGTTTAAATAACCGGAAATATAGATTTTACTGTGCATGCTTTCATCCGATAAAACCCTTTATAGTTCATGTCAAGCTTGAGATCCAATTTTGTTTTAACAATTAATTCCATAAAAGGATTTTACGGTAAATAGTCAGAAAATGTCAGATAAACAGTCTAATTTTACGCAGAAGATTAAGAAGCTTATTTATTAAACATAACTGGGAAAAGACGCTATAACATTACTAATTTCAACTCCCATATTGTTTATAATTTTATTGCCATGCGTTCTTATAGCGTGATTCTAAGAAAATTTAAAAGATAAATCGCTACAAAGCGTTGTTTATTGCTTGTATGTGCTTATGTAGCGAATAAAAAGAATTAGTAAATAAACTAAAATCCTGAAAACTTCAGCAAAATGACGTATTAAAATTAATGGCACGGCAGTTAAATATTTTCTTCTACGCAAATTTAATCTGTAACACTGCTACTTCGACTGTCCAACTACACACTTAAAAATTTATGAACAAAGTGATGTAATAAAACAAATAGAACTGCAATTAATAGATATTTTTTTCTCTTCAGCATTTGTTTTCGTCTGAAATTTAAACTTTATCAATCCATAAATAAAAAATGTATAAATAAAACAAAAATGTAAGACATGTAAACGAACTACTCTTAAACCACTGAAATGATCCGAATAAAAAAAGACTAGCGATCTTTAACGATTTGTTGGACAGTTAATTCCTGGCAAGAGGCCAATACGAAAGTATCACTTTTAATAAATTTCAAAATTTTATTTGAATACATAATCGATAATACACATAAAAATATTTGTTGGTATTGTTAGTGAAAAATCTAAAATATATATATTAAATTTAAAAAATCTATTAGTGCTTTCAGTTAAAAAAACATATATGGTTTTCACCTATATTCTGTAACACGGGAAGCCCGGGTTGCAGCTCCTTGTTATCTTATTGATCTGAATTTAACTTAGGAATACCCGAAGTATTGAAATTACGACGGTTGTACCGAATGTAATCCAAAGGTTGATATAATGTGTTATTTGGTATGGTCGTTCCAAGTCTACATGTTTATAGAACAATTCTTTCTCTATATAAAGGTACTATGCAATGTAATCTGCATCATATACGATGAATTTTCATCAACTTTGAATTCAAGTCTTGAATACTCTTTGAAAAAAACCAGGTGTGTATCGTTGTATCTACTTCTTCCTAGCTACTTTTCGATACCTACTTTCACATTATTATGTACGCGGCCCAGTTGTGCAGCAAGCTCAAGGATTGTGACTTGTATTTCGCGCGAATCTATTCGTATTCTCGTTGGTGATTCGGATCATTGGTAACAGTTGACGGTTTTCCATTGCTTGCTTTTTCTTCAACACTAGTTTCACTTTTTTTTTCATCAATATATGCACCTTGCTTTCGCCCATTTTGTCATCTCTTTAAACATTCAGTAGCCTTCTGGGAATGCTCTACAGCCTGTATCCTTATTTTACTGAAAAACTTAAGGAAGGAAAGTTGTTGTTTTTTAAATCCATTAGTTACCTGCAATGAAAAAGAAGGGTTGTTATACAGAAAGAGATGTTCTGTTAAGAATAGCATTTTAGAATGAGCTGCAGTTAATAAAACATTATGCCAACTTTTATAATAATGTCAGTACAATACTGGTATGTTTGGAGAAGGAACAAATACTTTAAGAATGTATTGAAGTATGGAGCTGTGGGTATTATTATAAGTGTACCTCATAATGTATATCTCCTTGTGCTCTGTAGCTTCCTAGATCACTATTCAATCTTGTAAAACTGTAACCATATCTTTCACTAATGTTGCAACGGCCGTGTCTGCTACATTATATAATAAAGTCGACATACATGTCTACTTTATAACAGCATATTTTTAATAAAGCAGGAAACAGTGAAAACTGAGCAATTTTCTATTCTGATCAAATTTCAATTCAATTTAACTGCAACTAACTTTCAATTCAATTTAAATACAAAACTACTAATGTAATCTTGACACACTTAATGGAAAATGCCTTCTCCAGATCGCTCCTAAGCTGTCAAGAAATCTATATATCTAGAAATATTCTAGCAATCGAGCAATTCAAGTGTCCTAAATGTACCACTATGTTACTAAGTAGAAACCTACCCTTCAAACGCATCCAATTTTTGGCCTCAAACGCATCCAATTGGTAGATTCTTTTATTCAGAAACTATATAATGTACCGTAATGTTCGAATTTTTTATAGAAGCAGAATTTATTTCAAAAAATGATGTTAAAGTGGGCATTTTGAACCGAATTTCCCGAAGCGATTGTGTTGGAAACGAAAAATATTGTCCTACTGAGAAAATAATTGCTTATAAATCAAGTTTTAATTAATTGAACGTAACATAAAAACACAAACCGCTTATAAATCTTCTCAAAAATCACGTCAGCAAGTTTCATATTTTTTCTTTTAAAAATGAATCTGAAAAATGCGCCAGAAAATTTAGCGTTGTTGAACTTGAAAAAGTATTTTTTTTTAATACCGCCTTAACCTGATTCTGATAAAACCAGCTCTTGTGTAAAAATGAAATAAAAATTCGCCAAAAGCGGCCAGATAAGATTGTTAAAGTGGGTTTATCTCTATTCATGATTTAATTTTTGTTGTTGAAATTAGCACTTAACTTCGAAATCTACCTGCGGTTGTAGGCCGAGCCGGCAGGAATTTTTTTTTTAATGAATCGATAAAAAACAACAGTTGCAATTCTTTACAAAATGACACATATTTAAAACCTCTATTAGCTTATCTAATCTAAAACTTAATTAATAAAAATTAAAGTTATCTTTAAACTTGTTCAAAGTGACTCCCTTCGGCTTCAATGCAGAAATATACACGCGAAATAAATTCTTCTAATACTTTAAGCACTTTGTATACGAATCCTCGAAGATTGGCCCAACTCATCTATGTTCAGAGGCAGAAAACTAGCATAAGTCATGCAATTCAAAGTTTCATAATTCGGTCAATTTTATTGTCAGATGAATGGCACTTTTTTTCGAAAACGACTCAAAGATCAAAACGACTTTTAAAATAATTTTTATCTCATTTGAAGTATTTTTGCAATCGGAACTATATGACTAACGGTTTAGAAATTAGCCATTGGACACCGTTGAGAGTGGACAACCTGTATATTAGCTTTCACGAAACAGAACATCGGAATTGCTTCATTCGTTGCCGAGATAGTGACTTAAGGAAAGTTTTAAGGGAAAAAGGGTGTTTTTTTAGCATTTTTTATGGAATGGGAATGAAGAATTTAGCTCGGGGTTTTTTGCATGTTATTTATTATCATTCGAAGAACATTTCAAAAATTGTTTAATTAAAACTTGATGGCTCGAGTTGCGTGAATTGAATAGATATCCTAGCGTGCGAGCCGCCTACTTCCAATCGGGCGCGATCCGACAGACCGTCGCCCCACCAGTGGCCGAGAGGTTCTGCCCTCGAAGCTGGTAGACGGGAAGCGCTGGGTTCGATCCCAATCGCGCCCGTCGGCCTAATCGTTCGGAGTTTTCGTGGTTTTCTTCGAGCCGTGGATTTTCCATGTGTAAATACGGATTAGGTTCCCTTAGAAAGACCCCCACGGAGGGCACTCCCCCCGGGCCTTTATCCCTCGTGTAGATAATCGGCCGTCAAAAAATCAACCAACCAACCAACCGACAGACCGTCAGAGTCGTCTGCCATCAAAGATTATCTGGAGTTTCAACCAGTTTAAGATCAAAAAGTTGAAAAAAACACAAAGTGTCGGCCATTGGAAAAAAGATCTATTTTTTACCCTCTTTTTCGCACTTTGGCGTGCTTCTAAAGATGTTTATTTTTTGTTATAAAAATGGCTGAAAGTTGTCCAAGCTCCAATAAATTATATTCCCTTTCATTTAAAAAAAAAAAAATAGCAAGATCGGTTTAATAGTTTTCGTTCTGATCCTGCCCGGTTTGAAAAAGTCATTTTACGTAAAATGCATTTATAGATTTGCAAATGTTTACACGTGGGGAAAACACGTTTAAGGGTGCTCAAACTTTGATCGGTACCGAAAAACTTGTAAATAGAGCTCTCGCTTCGAGTCCGTATAAAAACAGAAGTATTCAATGTAACTAATTTAAACTTTCTGATATTTTTAAGGTATATTTGCAGTCTTATAAAATTATAAAATGAAGTACTTCAATGTAATAAAATAAGAAAATGTAGCAAAATTTATGTAACAGAATTTTCGAAAAAAAAATTAGGAGTCATATCACCATCTGTAAAATATCTTAACGTTGAATTGACATAAGAGCCTAATTTTTGCTTTAAAATGATCAGGAAACTTTACTCTATAGAATGAATTAAGGATATAACTATCACTCAAAGGAAACCTTATTAAAAAAAAACTCTCAAATTTGAAAATTTAAAAAAATCCTAAAATATACAATTTTTTTTTCATTAAAAATACTCAAAATATTAAACTATCTAAAATATATTAATTCATTCTGTAGATAATGATGTTATATGCATGCAAAAGAAAATTAAGCCTTTCCATCAAATATTTTTTTTTTTTTAATCTTACGGATAGTCGTCAAAAATCAAGTTTTGAGAAAACGCGACTTAAAGTTGCAATTAAACGGGTGCGGCTTTGAAAGGGATTGTTATATAAATGCTTATAACCCCGTTAAAAATGAAAATATTTTTATGCGGTTTTTTTTCAATGTGTTTAGAATTAATTGAATAATCAAAATAGATACTAAAAAAATCGAGTTTTTTAAAGTTTTCAAGGTCTGAGCCCCTTTTAAAGCAACTTACACTCAGTCCGCTATTCGAGGACCTACTCTTCCTCAAACAGTAAGTTTTTCTGGATCGGCTTCGATCATTGCTCCAAAATATCCGCTCGTGCCGCTAGAGGTCATAATTCGTGCAGCCGAGAGTATACGTTTCTCGTCCATGGTTTTTTTTTTCAAATAAATGGGCACAAAGTTCAATAGTTAATCCTATTGAAGTCATCATCTTAAAAACTGTAATATAGCCTTCGTTTAAGATGTTCACTGCTATATAAATTGCAATTTCTATTGTTAAATTTGGCGCCAGGATGCAAGGGCTTGGGCGCAATCTGTATAATTGTTTCGAAACAAAACATAACGTGGTACCCGTAGCGTCCTCTGTATAACATCGAGATAAAATTTCATAAATGGGTCGCATTAGGAAGTTAAAATCTTCAGTCGCACAGGCGCTCCAAAATGAGTGGTGGGTGAGGAGTTAAGTCAGCTTACGCGTTACGCTCAATCATAAAATAATCCCAGTTTTAAAAAAATAATGTATAGTGAAAACAGCTTTGAAGTTTTGCTAGATCACTCATATAGGCGCTATGCGAAAATAATCGCGATATCTTCAGCATGTGTTTAAATTTTTATATAGACTTCAAAAGAACATTTATAAAATGTCAGACATTTAGAAAAGAAGAACAAATTGCTTTTTACAAGTTGAAAAACTCCCAAGCTCATTAAAATAACATCAATCAACATAATTTTAAAGCTCATTACAAAATCTGTGTATACTGAAAAAAAAAAAATATATATATATATATATATTTTCCTGCATAACATTTTTGATAAATTTTTATGAGAAAAAAAATAATGATAATAATAACTTGATTATTTTTAAAACCTTTCTTCATTTATATTGCATACTCGGCGGAAGTTTTTGAATCTTTAAATCGGAATTTTTCGAGTCGATAAATCAATATTATCTTTTCGCATATTTGAATAGGGGTATGAATGCAAATCTTTAATGACATTTCAGACTTTCTTCACTGAATTTAAAAACTGGATTGCATGTATCATGCATGAACTACTCAAAAGTTATATAAAAGTTTATTTTCATTCAGTATTGCGTAATTTTATATAGACTTCAAGAGAACATTTATAAAATGTCAGACAATTAGAAAATAAGAACAAATTCATTTTTTTTTACTGAAAACTCCAAAGCTTTTTAAAATAACATCAATATAATTTTAAAGCTCATTACAAAATCTATGTATGCTAAAAAAAAATCTTTTTTTTCCCTGCATGATATTTGTCATCAATTTATGAAAATAATAATGACAATAATAACTTAATTATTTTAAAAACCTTACTTCATTTATGTTGCACACTTGGCGGAACTCTTTGAATAATTAAATCGGAATTTTTTGAGTCGATAAATTAATATTATCTTTTCGCATATTTGAATAGGGGTATGAATGCAAAACTTAATAACATTTCAGCTTACTTCACTGAATTTAAAAAACGGATTGGGTGTATCATGCATAAACTATTCAAAAGTTATATAAAAGTTCATTTTCATTCAATGTTGCGTTTTATATAGACTTCAAGAGAACATTTATAAAATGTCAGACAATGATAAAATAAGAACAAATTCATTTCTTAATCGATAAACGCCAAAGCTTTTAATCCTTTCAGGGGCAAGCAATTGCGTTTCTGTAATGTTGAATTCACACCGGAATTTAAAAAATAAATAAATAAATAAATAAATCAGTACAAAATAATGAAAAGCAATTTTTCAACTTCTGTCTACCAAAGTTAAAAAAGTAAAATTTAATTAAAATATTCTGGTGTAAATCATGATTAAAATTAGGTGGGGCCCCTCAAGGGGTTAAAAATAACATCAACATAAATGTAAAGCTCATTACAAAATCTGTGCATAATGAAAAATGTCTATTTTTTTATTTCCTGCATAATATTTTTCATCAATTTATGAAAAAAAATAATGACAATAATAACTTAATTATTTTTAAAACCTTTTTTCATTTATATTGCACACTCAGCGGAAGTCTTTGAATCTTTAAATCGGAATTTTTCGAGTCGATAAATCAATATTATCTTTTCGCATATTTGAATAGGGGTATGAATGCAAATCCTTTAATAGCATTTCAGACTTGCTTCACTGAACTTAAAAGCCAGATTGGGTATATCATGCATGACCTACACAACAGTTATAAAAAAGTTTATTTTCATTCAGTATTGCGTAATTTTATCTGCTGCTACATTTGAATGAACATATCTAAATATTATTTTAATTATTTATCACATTTTTACTTTTTTCTGTCTTTACAAGAAGAAAGTATTGGATTCCTGAAAATTTTCGACTTCCCGTTTTCGACGGATTTACACGTTTTAGGTGTCAGAGATCCTGAAAATCATGTTTTTACAAAATGTCTGTCTGTGAAAACTAATGCATGAATTTTCATCAAACTTCTGGTATACCTTGATAAATATTGGTGCTGATTATTGTTTTGGCGTAAATCGCCCACAGTTGGTGCTCTATGCTGCATATTTCACGATTTCCGCAATAGCTCTATTTCAAGAGCTAATGCACGAATTTTCATCAAACTTCACATTCAGTTAGACGTTGACACAATTAGTTGCTGATAAGGTTTTGGTTTTAATCGCCCAATAGGTGGTGCTGCTATGCTGGATTTTTCACGATTTTTCCAATAGATCTCAAAAACTAATGCACAAATTTTCATATATCTTCAGATTCAGTTAGAAGTTGACATAAATTGTTGCTGATTAGGTTTTAGTGTAAATCACCTAACAGGTGGCACTGCTGTTCTGCATTATACAAGATTTACACTATTTTAGCGATAATCATATCTCAAGAACTAATGCAAGGAATTTTTTATATTTCGAATGCTCATGATGGGCATAGACTGCCATTAATTTTTGGCACTGTGGTAGCGAATTTTGAAGTATTAATAGTATGTATGTGACAGAAGAAAGTTTTGGGATTGGCACATCCGACTAGTTTTTTCTTTTCCTGTAATTTTCAATAGCTACCCTCAAAAACTTTCTTAAATGATCAATAAACTTTTATGGCTATATCTTCGATTTATGAGTATGTGCGACACATCATGGAAAATGCACTTTTAATTGTGAAAAAAATCAGGCACAAATAAAAATTACTTTAATAAAATAATGGTGTTAATTATGCTAATATCATCACATTAAGGTAATTACTTCATCTTTTCTTTTAGGTTGTTGTAAAGACTTATAACGATTTTTCTAAAGATTATTATCACTGTCATCTTCATTTCTATTCATTTAGATGTTATTATTCGTAATGTATGATGATTATGTATTATATTACTCGTCGAAAAAATCTTATTACTTTCGAGTTATTATTTTTCTCGCATTAAAATACAATTATCTCGGTAGAAAGCGTGAAATAATTTTCATTTATATATTCTAGGAGGCAATCTAATTCTGTAATGGCTGAAGTGAATTAAAATGTTTCCGAAATCATACGATTTTGTAATTTTCTGTTACTTTTCAAAATTTAACAAAAAGTTTATTATTTTACCACTTTCTAATATAAGGTCATTGTGCCTAAATGAGACACGAGTCCCCATAGTTTTGTCGCATTTAGGATATATTTGACATTTTATTATATAAATATATATTTTATTAAGCAGCAAATTACTGAATATTGTACCTATAGTTCAAAACTAACTTGTTTTGTGTAAATTTAACAATTATCTGTAGTATTAAACCACAATATACAATTGTCGCATTTAGGTAATTTTTGTCGCATTTACGGCAGTTAAAACCTAAATGAGACGTCCATAGTCCTAAATGAAATAAGGCATTTTACACATGACAGTTCATCTGAAAAAGTTCATTTAACACTTAACTGGTGTTGCAAACTGTCACATAACAATTGTGAGCGGTCTGCGAAACCATTCGATTGAAAGATGAATAAAAGTCGTGATTAATCATAAGATACTATTTTTGCACTAAACTGTTTGTACAGTACTATTTCTAATAAAATTTCGCTTTTTCAAACATTTCCAACAATTGTACTTGGACTCGAAATGAAGCAAAATTTCGCTGTATCGATTGTTAAACTGGAAATTACAAGTTAAACTGTGAAAATTTAAAAAAAAGCAGCACTAACAGCAGTTCAGGGTTAATTGCAACTATTTTTGGAATTTTTTTAACCCTTAACTGCTGTGACAGGAATTGTCGCATAACTACTGCAAGCGGTCTACGAGACCGCTTGATTAAAAGGTGAATGAAAGGCTCTATTAACTCACAAGGTACTGTTTCTGTACTAAACTAGTACAGGACTATTATAATTAAACTTCACATATTCAGAATCTCTAGCAATAGTTCTAAGGCTCCAAATGAAAGAAAATGTCAATAGCATTCATAGCTTAACTGGAAATTACTAGTTTAGCTGTGAAATTTGAAATATGTAGTGGTCTGCGAGACCGCTGACAGCTGTTAAGGGTTAAAAAAGAGTTAAAATACATAAAATTGAAAGACAAATAGCTTATTATTGAACTACCAAATAAATTTTATTTAATAGTAATTTAAATAATAAAACATTAACTAAAATGCATAATATTAAATAAATTAAACATAGCACATTTCAATTTTCCTACTTTACAATAGATCCATAAAGTTTGAATTGTTTATCACGAGCGGCACAGAAGCATTCTGTTTGTCAATTTTTATCGCAAATAAGCTAAATTTCAGATATATATATATATATCAATTTAGTAGACAGATATAGCTTGTGAAGGGGTGCACCAAACAATTCGAGTACCTTTCTGTCTATCATCGGTAATTGCTTAAATCTCGTTTTCAAATATATTATGCGTTTTCTAAATTGTGCACTTAGATATTTTCTTCATCTTTTCAAAAGGCGAAGTTCCGTTGCGATATTCTGGAAGTGTTGAAAAGCGTTTCATAATCTATGCTTGAATAATTTTTATTCGTGTAAATACACGGCGAAAATGAACATTAGAAAAACTAAATCAAAAAGACATATAGAAAGATAAATGGGAGCAATCTTTTTTTTTCAAATCTTTTTAAAAAGACTTAATATGCCTGCTTTGTAATTTTCTGCCTTACTTTGCAAGTGTATGGGCCTATACTAAATGAAACTTCAATTGACTTCTCAAGGTTAGTTTCCTTGACCTTATCTTAGATCAATAACTATGATAACACAACATTTGGTTCACTGAAAGTTCTAATTTTTCCGAAGACAACGAATGGACGATGTGGAGAGGGTGGATGTCCTTGTGAAGCCAATTGAAATTACATAGAGTATAAACATGCCTGGCTCCTAAAATAAAAACCCTTAAACAGGTCTCGCTACCTATCTGTTGTTAGGATAATTGGCGAGTCAACTTAATTTTAGGAAAGTGTGGACTTTTCTTTGTTCGCCAATTTTTTTCCCATTTAATGAATCAATCCTTGAATCATCGCAATGTTTATCATCCTTTTTCCGAGACCGGTTGTGTGTTCTTCAGTACTGCTGTAATTTGAGTGTCGAAGGCGAAGCTTCTAACGTTTGCCCTTAATCTGCATTTTTAATAGTCATCCCCAAACCTCAAAAAGCACTATATCAATATGTTCATAAAATATGTAATATGAACTTAAAAAAGTTCACTGTTTTACATAAAAGGTGAATAAAATAATAAAAGAGATGTTACAAGTTAAAAATATACATGTTATTTAAAATTTCTTAGTAATATCAAGCTTTTCCAAGCTCTTCATCACAGAATATTTTAATAACTAATTGTTGTTTATTTATACAAATACGTCACTTCGTTTAGAAAATGAGAGAGCCAATCATTATTAGAGTGGAAAGTAGAAGTAGTAGTTTCTTGGATTGAACTTAATTAGTGAAAATATATATTATAAGATTATGCACTGTTATAATTGTTATGGTAATTTATATAGCACAATATTACAGAACATTATCTACCGAAGAACTTGTTTTTCTCCTGCAATCCACAAAAATGTCACTAGAGCGAATTTCCTCTCTTAGATAAAATATATAAAAACTACTGTAATTTACTTCTATTACTATAATGTAAAATAATTTTATGCACTGTTATAATTGTTATGGTAATTTATATAGCACAATATTAAAGAACATTATCTACCGAAGAACTTGTTTTTCTCGTGCAATCCACACAAATGTCACTAGACCGAATTTCCTCTCTTAGATAAAGTATATAAAAACCACTGTAATTTACTTCTAATAGTATAATGTAAAATAATATTATGAACTGTTTTAATTGTTACGGTAATTTATATAGCAAAATATTATAGAACATTATCTACCGAAGAACTTGTTTTTCTCGTGCAATCCACACAAATGTTACTAGAGCGAATTTCCTCTCTTAGATAAAGTATATAAAAATTACTGTAATTTACTTCTATTACTATATTTTAAATAACATTATGAACTGTTTTAATAGTTATGGTATTTTATATAGCACAGTATTATCGAACATTATCTACCAAAGAACTTGTTTTTCTCGTGCAATCCACACAAATGTCACTAGAGCGAATTTCCTCTCTTAGATAATGTATATAAAAATTACTGTAATTTAGCTCTATTACTATAATGTAAAATAACACTATGCACTGTTATAATTGATGTCGTAATTTATATAGCACATTATTATAGAATATTATAGTGCACTGTAATGCAATAATATGATATTAAAATCTATATACATAAAACTCTTACATAGTATGAAAATAAGCCTGAATTTGTTGCGACTATTCTCAGTGATTCGCCTTACGATCACGGAATACATTCAGCAAATCACCTTCTTGATTACAAATTTTCATTAGACATAGCAGAAAACATGTTGCTTACGATTTGTTAATTTGCTAAGTATCTGAGAGATATTGTATTTTTCAAGTCAACTTAACTTTATACTGATATCACATAGGGTTTTTCGCAAAGATTTTGGAAATATTTTTAAGTCGTGCTGTAAAATAATTCAGGAGCAATGAACGGGGAAGGATGGTATTTTTAATTGTGTTCTCAAAAAAGTTTAAAAATTCATTGTGTTTCCTAGGTAATTTTTTCAATTCATTATTTTACGTTTAAAAAATTTGTAAGTTTAATAACGTTAAAATAATTTTTGCCCATACCAATTAAATGCATTTTTAATTGTGTTTTCAGCGAAATTTTTAAGTACCATTTTTACATTAATAAAATTGTAAATTCCATATGTTAAAAGGATTTATGATAGTATTTATTCTAATTAGAGTTACTGCAAAACGTGGTAAGCGAGCGAAGCGAGGTGGGACCGCGTATATTGTTAAAAAAAAAATCTGTAAAGTTACTAAAGTTTTTCAAGGAAACTGGGATTTCTAGATCTTTTTATGTAACAGCAACAACAAAAATTCCTGTAATAGATGCTGTTACAGGAATTTTTCTTGTTGCTGTTACATAAAAACCTCTAGAAATTCCAGTTTCCAAGAAAAACTTTAGTAACTTTACAGATTTTTTTTTTACAGTGTAGTAGTCAAAACGGAATTGAGTCGCAATTCACAGGGGTTGTCGAGCGTTAACGAGCAGGGGACAAAGCCCCCTGGTGCTTAATAATTTTTAAAATTTGATTTCTTCAGACTTTCGTATAATTTGTTCTTATATCCTCTAGCATAATACAGAAATATAGAAATATGTCCAATTCGGGAGACTATTTTGGTCCCCCTCGATTCTACACTGTAAAAAAAATTCGACCAGTTTTCCTGTAGGAATAGGAAAAATGGGTGCCCTTATCGTACCGGAAAATTTTCGGACACAGCTCGATATAAAATCCGTAAAAAAAAAAAAAAAGTCAATAAAACGTTATTTTACGGCTTTTATCCCGATTTTACGGATTTTATTCCGAGCTGGGTCGGAAATTTTTCCGGTGCGATAAGGGCAACTATTTTTCCGATTCCTACAGAAAAACTGGTCGTATTTTTTTACAGTGTACTTTGAGCAAGTCGTAATGTATTACATATAGTATAATCTCGTAAATCTGGCAAAAAAATCAAAAGTGATTCAATATTCTTAATGATGGCTTTATTCATAATTTAATTCATAGCCAAGTGATATTTATGTGAGAAAAAGAGAAAATTAAGTTTTTTTTTTTTTAACTTTAATTGATATTTTCTATATTAAAAAAATTCTAAAAAACAGCGAAGTAATTTTTTATTCTAATTTTCGAAACATCGGTGTCAATTTTATTTACTTCCATTTTTTGGCCGTCTTTTAACAAATAATTCTTGAATTTTATACAACTGAATAATATCGATTTCGAAAATACAGTCTTGCTTCTCTAAAGCATATATTAGTTTTCCAGTCAAATTTATGCATTTTACAGTGACATCTCTTCTTCAGGCTCCTCGACCTCTTTTCTCTGAGTTGCTACCAGTGTTATCGGTAGTTATATTTAGCACAGTGCTTGCGATCTCGTATTCCGCTAATCCATCGCTTTTGATCTCAAAGATTTTTATTCGTAAACAATTGCTATATTTCTTTCTCTCGTAAGTTGGAAGCGTGAAAAAAAGGAATGGAGAAGATGACTTTGCTGCCGGATTTTTTAAGTTGCCAGATTTCCGAATGCCGGATTTTTCAGATCACACAGTATTTCAATTTTCAGTTTTGCATTTATAATATTATCATTCATATATTTCTTTATTTCTTACTTTAATATTTAGAAATTATTTAAATTGAAAGACAAAGTTTTTCTAACTTCCTTTATTAATCCTATAATACTACATAAAATGATTCGCGGAAAAATTATAAAGACGTAATTTAGATTACGATGCCCTGTAGCAATTTAGAAAAAAGTCTTAAAATTTCTTTTCTTCTTTTGAACTCTTAGCATAAAAACCTTTTTTGTCAGAAGTTTTTTTTTATTATAAATGTAATTTTCCCCTTATAAACCAATTGCATCTAAAACATTTAAATGAACACTAGTTAAATAACTCTTCTTTGCAGAGAACAAGTTTATACACTAATAACTAAAACTTCAAAGAGTGAAAATTCTACGGTAATTAAATATACGAATCTCTACCACACTTTAAAGCGTTTTATTTGAGTTGAGGCATTTTAGCTGCCGCACAAATATAACAAGTCGAAAATTGTACGTCAAACGTGGCAAATGATTATTTATAATAATTATAATATTATCATTCATATATTTCTTTTTTTCTTACTTTAATATTTAGAAATTATTTAAATTGAAAGACAAAGTTTTTCTAACTTTCTTTATTAATCCTATAATACTACATAAAATGATTCGCGGAAAAATTATAAAGACGTAATTTAGATTACGATGCCCTTTAGCAATTTAGAAAAGAGACTTAAAATTTCTTTTCTTTTTTTGAACTCTTAACATAAAAACATTTTTTATCAGAAGTTTTTTTTTTTTCATTTTAAATGTGATTTTCCCATATAAACCAATTGCATCTAAAACATTTAAATGAACACTAGTTAAATAACTCTTCTTTGCAAAGAACAAGTTTTATACACTAATAACTAAAACTTCAAAGAGTGAAAATTCTACGGTAATTAAATATACGAATCTCTACCATAGTTTAAAGCGTTTTATTTGAGTTGAGGCATTTTAGCTGCCGCACAAATAAAACAAGTCGAAAATTGTACGTCAAACGTGGCAAATGATTATTTATAATATTTATAATATTATCATTCATATATTTCTTTTTTTCTTACTTTAATATTTAGAAATTATTTAAATTGAAAGACAAAGTTTTTCTAACTTCCTTTATTAATCCTATAATACTACATAAAATGATTCGCGGAAAAATTATAAAGACGTAATTTAGATTACGATGCCCTTTAGCAATTTAGAAAAGAGATTTAAAATTTCTTTTCTTCTTTTGAACTCTTAACATAAAAACATTTTTTATCAGAAGTTTTTTTTTTTAATGTAATTTTCCCATAAAAACCAATTGCAACTAAAACATTTAAATGAACACTAGTTAAATAACTCTTCTTTGCAGAGAACAAGTTTATACACTAATAACTAAAACTTCAAAGAGTGAAAATTCTACGGTAATTAAATATACGAATCTCTACTATAGTTTAAAGCGTTTTATTTGAGTTGAGGCATTTTAGCTGTCTCACAAATAAAACAAGTCGAAAATTGTACGTCAAACGTGGCAAATGAGGTGCGGACTATAACTAGATTTATAAATATCCAGAATTGGTGCAATAAGTGTTGTACTCTTATGCAAAAATACATGAATACAAAATTTATTACGATTATATATATTAAATTGAATAATACGGAAATAATAGGACTGAATCTTAAATAGGACATAATCATCATGGCAACCTAGAATCATTACATATCATTGAATTAATTACGTAAGATAGGGTTTCATAGAATGAAAAAAAATATTAATATCTTTTTAAGTTTTGTTTCAATTTTCATAAAATTTTAAATGACTCGACAAAATTCTGCAACGATTATATATATTAAATTTTAAACCATTCAGTTGAGTAGTTTCTGAGCTGTTATATGCATACAGACGGACAGACAAACAGACGGAGGGAACAGAGGAAGACTATAGGTATTGATATAATTACGAACGCACCTAAAAATGGCGACTGGCTGTTTACCGATATTGCCCGTTAAAATGTGATACAACAGATGACATTTTCGAGTGTATCGCAAAAGTGGAAAATGATATGGTAAAAATATCACTTATTCAAGTAATGCAAAGTGAGAAATTACATTAATTATAATTAAATAAAGAAAGTACGAAAATTTATTTGCATAATTTGTTTGTGCTCAGTAATTTATTCTTTTGTATAAAGAAATTGGCATTAACTTGATTTTTTTCATACTGATTTCTGTACCAGTCAGAATAATTGAGTTAAAAAAATAACGGGAAAGAAAAATCATGCATCGCAACATACGTCATGAAACCTTTCCCAACACTATCGGAATAGTTGCAAACAATTTCATTTTTGTTCATGCATCATTAAAACTCATTAAAACTCACTGAAAACTCATTAAACTTACATCATTAAAACTCACTGCATACGATTTACCTCCCATAGTCCATAATGTAATAGAATTCTTCTGTGCGTCCTTGTAAGCGAATATAATTGGTACTTACTATTTATTCTATAGAGAGCATATTGCCATCTAACTCAATCATGCATATAAATTTCAATATGTCATAAATAGTGTAAAATTATTATATTGCAATGAAGACAGCTTTTCCACATTGACCGTAATGTAACAGAATACTTTTGAGTGTCCCTGTTAGCTAACCATAAATGGAATCAACTAATCAAAATACAGAAAACATACGGATTAAAACTTTCCTAAATGATCATTTTCCAACAGATAATTTGCTAACCTACAGTTAGCTTTTGAATATACTTCCTCTAATAATACAGCCAAGCATCTTAATTCATTTTAGTGCCAATATTTCGGATTACGATGCGAGAAGTAAACACCTCCCTAATGAAAAAATGATACATTTTCATTCAAAAGTAATTTAACCCATTAAGGACCGCATCTTCTTATACTTGACAGAAATGAATTAATGACTAATTAAGAGAAAAAAAAAAGCATTGTTACAATTTTTTTTAATGTGAGACATGATATGTTGCAAAAAATGCAATGTCAGTACCAATCAACTGCATTTGTGCCATATGAAAATCTTTGAAGCATTTACTATGTAGCGATACACTATCTGGCCAATAACGATTGGTCACTTGCGATTTTAGACGTTTTGTTAAATACCTAGAAAAATACATGAGGACTTATCCTCAAACTTTAGGTGTGTAAACAGAATAGTATAGGCCATGTATTTCCGCAAGGATTTTTTTCCCGAAACCCCATAGGGGACCGTCAACAAATTGAAAAAGAACGAATATCTTTTGGATAACCCTGTAAAAACTAATCTAGCAAAAGCGTTCAAACTGTAGAACATGATTGAGAGGCTTATTGTAATAAACTATGTTCATTTTTATGAGGATATCCTGTGTACTAGTAGAGAAATTAAAGTTTTTATAAAAACAGTTCCAAATCTCGCCAAGTTTTTTGCTTATAATTTGCAGAGTTCTTAATATAAAAAATGTTATTTTCAGAAAATATGAAAAACAACATTGTGCATAATACCCTGCAATCAAAATTAAAAAATAATAAAAATTGGATGAAAAATAAGCAGGTTTACTAAAAACTGCTTCACTGCGCATGCACGAATGCAATCAAAACATACCGTACATAATGTATTAGCTAAGTGTATAGAGCAAGTTTTGTGAAAGTCTCAAAAAATAGCTTGAAAATTCTGAAAATTGTCGTCCATAGAATAAGCGTCCATAGAATAGAATTACTATATTTGGATACAACCCCTCATCTTTTTGCTTCCTTTTGGGAACAACGGATTTCGAGCTTTGTATAAAAACAGTCCCAAATTTTGCTAAGCTTTTTGGTTATAATTTGCAGAGTTCTTAATATAAAAAAAAAGTTATCTTCAGAAAAAATGACAAACAACATTGTACACAATAAGCTGTAATCATAATTTAAAAAAAATAAAAATTGGCTGAAAAATGAGCAGGTTTACTAAAACATGCGTCACTGCGCATTCGCGAATGCAATCAAAATATCATATGCATAATGTATTAGCTAAGTGTATAAAGCAACTTTTGTGAAAGTCTCAAAAATTAGCTTGAAAATTCTGAAAATTGTCGTCCATAGAATAAGCTCGAAATCCTTTGTTCCCAAAAGAAAGCAAAACGATGGAGAGTTGTATCCAAATATCTGTTGATTAGTGCCAAGATAGCGTACACAATATTGCACGTATTACTATATTTGGATACAACCCCTCATCTTTTTGCTTCCTTTTGGGAACAACGGATTTCGAGCTTATTCTATCGATGACAATTTTCAGAATTTTCAAGCTATGTTTTTGAGACTCACAAAACTTGCTCTATACACTTAGCTAATACATTATGTACGGTATGTTTTGATTGCATTCGTGCATGCGCAGTGAAGCAGTTTTTAGTAAACCTGCTTATTTTTCATCCAATTTTTATTATTTTTTAATTTTGATTGCAGGGTATTATGCACAATGTTGTTTTTCATATTTTCTGAAAATAACATTTTTTTATATTAAGAACTCTGCAAATTATAAGCAAAAAACTTGGCGAGATTTGGAACTGTTTTTATAAAAACTTTAATTTCCCTACTAGTATACATGCTATCCTCATACAAATGAACACAGTTTAGTACAATAAGCCCCTTAATCATGTTCTACAGTTTGAACGCTTTTGCTACATTAGTTTTTAAAGGGTTATCCAAAAGATATTCGTTTTTTTCAATTTGTTGACGGTCCTCTATGGGGTTTCGGAAAAAAATCTTCGCTGAAATATCTGACCTATGCTATTCTGCTTACAGATCTGGAGTTTGAAGATAATTCCTCATGTATTTTTTTAGATATTTAACCAAACGCTTAAAATTGCAAGTGACAAATCATCATTGGTCATATAGTGTACATTACATTTACTACACATAGGTTATAGTTTGAATGCTATAATATCTGTATCTTGAATTACTGAATTTTATATCATTTTTTATAGTGCATATTATGAACATAAGCAGAAGTTTATCAATAAACATTTTCAAAACATTGCGTTTTATCTCATTCATATTTTTAATTTTTTTATAACTGGAATCAATTAACATTTATTTTCTTAAAAATAAAAGTCATATATACAACATGTAATAATAAATTTATTGAAAAATATATTTACAATAAAATAAAAAATCACAAACATAACGTTGCGAAAACGGAACGTCACACTTTAATAGGTTAATAATCAAAAGTTTTTAAAATGTTTCATTAGGATAGTTCCTTTAAATCAAATGTATATCCACTATTATCAGTTGTAATCAAATCCTTCAAATTACCGTGTGTATATTGACTTATTTTTTAATTTTAATTTAACGAAACTAAATAAAATGAAATAAAAAAGAGCCTAACATCTAGCAAAAAAAACAACGACAGATGCGTGTTCGTCATCCAGATTTCTATTACTGAAAAAGATATTTCGAAAAAAATCTGTAACTGGAAAAGTTAATCAACTCAAGGGCATTCATGGTTTTTTATCTATCATTCCTTAATACTTGAATTATATTAAACATATAAAAAGATAATGATGTTATTTTCAAATATATATTTAATAAAAATTTCATTACTGCTGCATAATGAAATTTTCTGCTTGCCACATGCAGGTACTATTTTTTAAGTATAACTGTAACTTTCTTTATCGTATCTTAGCATACCAATTTAATTAAAGCATTACCGCTGAATGATAACTATTTTCTCTCCGAATGAAAGACAGTTATTCAGTCCTCCTACGTTATTATTATTTTTTGTTAGTAATTTAATTCTAAAAGCATCTAATTATTTTATCTTATTTTAAGCTTTGTCAACAAAGATAAATATCAAAAGAAATGCAATGAATCCATTAACACATTTATTTAGTTAATTATTATTATCAATATTATTTATGCATTGTGGGTGTATGGCTTTCAGAACATTTAAATAAAATTTTGCTTTTATAGAATACGTGAAAATCAATCAAGTATTTGTATCCTAAAAATTCGTTTGTAAATTTTGGTGTAAATCAATCGTTTCACCATTTTACAATCAAAAACTATGCTCCTGAAAGGGTTAAGATATTAATATGCTGTGGCCAACAGAAAACCTTCTTTTACATTTACATCATTCTATTATATTTATTTAAACAGCGCAGTTACTCACAAATAACTATGAATAGGAATTAAAACACATTTCTTTAAATTAGATGTGGGATTACAGTGATCGAAGCTGAATTGCGTTTCCGATACAGATTATAAAAATAAGTTTGAAAAAATGCTCTGGCTCTAACCATTCAGCCATCAAGCTCACATTTATGTGCAACAGATTATCATTATAACTAGCACCATAATTAACCAAATCCATGATCTGTTCCTGAACGCACTGAACGTTTATTCCATCCACAATAATAACCCACTCCATGTTCCTGTTCACTGAGCGCGCGCGGCGTGTGCGTCCATCTTCAGCAAATTCTAAGATGCATTCCGTGTTTCGACAACTGGAGATACTAAATCTCCGCTCTTTTAGATTGCTGCTCGATGAAATGTGCTTTCATTGAAAGGTCTGTGTATAGTTTTGGATCTTTGCAATACAGTTACTAACTAACGGTGGTTTTTGTATACATGCTAATACTAATACTGAATATGTATACAAGTAGACATCATGAATGACACGCTATAAGGCTTCAAAATTTTAACGACTAACTTTGGTAATAAGAGACTAAGTTGACTGACATCTAATTTTCAACACTTCAAAAATATTTGACCACTTAAAATATTTTGGTAAGGACAAAAATATTTTTAACAATATATACATTTACCAGCAATTTTAATAAAAAATCTTTATTCTCCAAGCATGTTAGTTGCTGTTGCTCCCGTTCTTCAGAAATATAAAATCTAATTACATTTTAAAATATATTCAAAATATGTCTTCAACGAGAAAATATAATAGTACAAATGTTTTTTGTAAAAGAATTATCTTTCTTTCCTACTACAAAACGATATTCTATGTAATACACTTACCAGAATATTTTATTTATTGAAATTCAAAATATGTTTTAAATACAGATTTTATTTTAAAAAAGTTTTTTTTTCCTAATACGTAATGAAAATTAAAAGCCAATATCAAAATAGTAGATAATCGGTTAATTGGAACAAGTAAAAGTCTTTTGTGGCAAAAATTTGTTTCCACAGTACATACCAAATGCTGTATCTAATCATTTAGCAATTAAGATTTTTCGATTTATCTGTATTTTTTTTAAGTCAAATATTTTACAATCTTATTTTTTTCGACACTGACTTTTTTGTACAATTTAATTAAATAAGCAAGTGGAATTTCTAGTTTTATATATCAAAGTTTTATTTAAAAAAGAACAGAAAAAATTTAAAAAGATAAAGACATTTTATTGACAGTTTTTGTTTGTGTTTTAATAGAAGTTTGTAATTACTTTTAACAATCAGGAAGACATTGATTTCTTTGATAAGTTCAAAGTAATAATGAATGTGAAAGTAAAGGTATTTAAGATACATACAAAAATGATATATTTAATACTATTTTCTCATAATAGTTATTTAAATATTTAAAACTATTCTTTGAAATTTTTTTAACATTTTTCAACATACTTTAAAAGTGCATATGACGCCTCTCAGAACTCTAACTTTGGTAAATATATTCGGATTACTCTGAAATTTTTGTATGTTAATTACGTTTTTATAACTAATGCTATTGAAATATCGCTATTTAAAATGAAGCGTGTAACGTTTATAATTCAATTATAGGGGAACTAAAAAGTATTCCATTACATTACGCTCAATGAGAAAAAGTCGTTTCAAGTGTATTTTAATGATGTTACATCATTTTAAACATAATGAAATTGACATGCATTTGTGAAGTACAATAAAATATGCATTCTGTAGAATATGGTGTACAAAGAATTTATTATTCATTTCCAGGGCCACACAAAAGAATTGCGTTATATGATGTCATGGGGGGGAGGGTGGCTGTTTCCAGCGTATTTTAATTTTGTTACACTATTTCAATTAAATTGAAAATGATATACGTTACTTAGATTAACAATAAATTACTTCCTGTATGAAGATCGTAGCATTTATCATTTATTTACAGGGAGACACAAAAGATTTCCGATACAGCACTGTATCCGAAGTAATTTATATTAGCAAAAATTGCTCGAGGTTCACTTGCAGTTATGGTATGTGTTTTTAAGTTTAACTAAATTTTTGCATCCAGCGTGGTATGTATAAATTCTATGGATCATATACAGAACTACACAAAACAATTCGCAAATGTTACAGAGCGTAAATGGCTTAAATGTTGATTTTTAATGAGTTCACGAAGAGATAAGATGAGCTATATTTAATATACTAACAGATGTTTTCAGAGTATAGATAAAATCGCATACAGGGCAACGCAAGGAGTGGGATGCATAGCCGTCAATTGATGATAATTTCTGGAACTGTGATTTCAGTTGTTTAACACGTGTTTAAGCCTGAATTAAATTTTAGCTTAATATGTGGTGTGTATAAAAAAGACTTGTAAAATACAGGTCTGTACAAAATTATTCAAGTATGGTTCTGTCTATTGTTATAAACTGAGGAAGGTGAATTTTCAACCTATTATGCATTTTCTTACTAAACTAAAGATCTGCATGCTATGTAGAATATATAACAATCAATAGATCAAATAGAGGGCTACACAAAAAAAATTGGAGTACATATTCGGCTATTGGTAGGTAATAGCTGAAATTAGTTTTTTCAAATTTCTAAAAGGTTTAATTAGGTATCTTCTTTACCTTATTTATATAAATAGTGAGTTTTGTTAAATTATTCTGAAAGTGTTGGAAAGTGTTTCATAATATGTGCTTAATGTATGATTTTTCTTTCTTGTTTAACTAAAAAATTATTTCTATAAGTTATTCCAGACTGCGTAGACAAAAGAATCGTACCGTTACCTATTACTTAATTGTTTAAATTCTAAAATAAAAATTCCTGAATTATTTGAATACAGAACAATAACATCTCGGTCCCCTCTTTTCACTTCATTTTTTATGAGTATCGCTACATATATCTCGTTCATTGAACACTTGAGTTTAGTATCTTTTGTTGTTCTAAACTTTATCTTTTATTCCCATATATATATGTATATATATATATATATATATATATGTGTGTGTGTGTGTGTGTGTGTGCACTCTCCTACCCTCCCTTTTGAGTACCTAAAGTGGTTTAAACACCAACGTACGGAGTAACCAATTTCAATTCGAGTAACTTTTGCCGGTTACTCGATTTGTTTAAGCATACCACGACGTTCCTGAAGCATTTTTCTATACGTTGCACCACTTTTTTCGAAGTTACTCAGAAAAGCGTTATTCTACACTCATTCATACACACCGTGTGTTATGTAAAATCTAAAATCTGTATAACGCCATCTGGCGGTGTGTAAAAATGCAGCCTCAAACCCAGGGAGTTTCCTAACGATTACTCGGTAAAACGGTAATACTCCAATAATGGCAACCCATGTGTGTTTGGTTTCTTTAGTAATACAGGCTTGCTATATAAGATTTTCCTCTCCATTTAGCGGTTACTCACTAAAGCGGCAATAATCCAGGAATGACAACTCTTGTGTGTTTAGCTTCTTCGATAATTCAGGTTTGTTATGTAAGTTTTTTCTCTTCATTTAACTAGTTTTTTGATAGAAGAATATCTGTCTAGAGAGTGTTTTAAATATAATGAAAAAATCAAATATGAAATTCACGATTTTATTAAACGTAGCTTTCGAGCGTGAATTTCTTACGAAATAAAGATCTGAAATAACTTAAAATATTCAGTGAATGCAAAATATTAAAAAGAAATTGCTGGCCTAATTTTAATAGCGTAAATTGTCAATATTTCAATTAAATTCATTTTAAACATCCCCTCTCGGCGCCAACCGAAACAATAGGTTATTTCTTCTTCTTCTTTTTTATTCTTTTAAAGATATAATGCATCAGATTTAATAAAATTTAAACAAATTGGTGTTATTCCCTCCAACTTCATTATTTTGTTAAGAAAGCTAATTTGTAGCGAAATTTTTATTCTCCTTACGGAATGTAATTAAATGCATATGAAATAGCTATAGCAAATTTCTTGAGCAATTATTTAAATTATAGAATAAAAAATACCAACTGGCTATAATATTTTCCCTCTTTCATACAAGGTCCTAACCCAAATCATTCGTCGAAAGCCATAATTTTTTTTAATGTCTCGTCTAGCAAAATAAACAACTTTTATTGAAATCAAATGATTTTAACATAGTCTAATAATGAGTTGATGGATTGAAAATCTAGTTCCCTTAACTGTAAATTTATTCAATTTTTCAAATAGCCATTATTTTGGAATTGAAATGCCCAAATTGCGTTCTAGTTTTTTTTTTTTTGTTTTGTTTTTGTTTTTTTACGATATTGTGACAACTCAATGTTGTAACATATGATGATACTAAGCTATAATACGATTATGATACAAATGAAAAGTTATTTTAGTATGTCTGCCACCAAAGTAAATAATTCTCAATTATTTTAATGAAATCGTAAGAAATTTACCATGTATTTCTAAAGAACTGAACATATAGCTTCACTGACCATAGTGTATGTTATTTAGATATTCAAAGGGTCATTATTTCCAAATGAATTTCCGAATTTTCTTAATTAATGAACGCACCCAATATAATTTACTTTTAAAAAAGGAAAAAAAAAATTCTTTTCCGACTGAGCTAATACAACTTGTAAATTGTAATAATTCCTTGGTCCGACTTAGACTACGTACAGCAGTGGGGCAAATATTTTTTGAAGGCCGATCTTCTGTCTATCCATAGAATTTATTCATAAATAGTATGCTTAAGTGACTACTACTAATCTTCATGCCTTTTGTATACATACATAAATTTTATACCATGTAGTATTCCCATCTGTTAATTTGATAACACAACAAAGATAGTCACAATTTAAAAAAAATATCTAGTAGAAAAATAGGGATGTAATAAAAAAAATTGTTAGATTGGTTTATGGGATAAATGTTTGCGACCTTCACCATTGTTTATATATGTATGTCATGAAATATCTAAAAGACCCCCCCCCCCGCGCATTGATAATCATTAATTGTTTTAACTTGCCGCGTTAAAAGAAAAACGCCAATAATTTCACTTGAAAACAATGTACTAATATGTTTTTATAATACAATTTTAATCATTAGTTTTTTGATGATGTAGCTCATTCTTTTGGGGGGGCGGGAGGGGGAGGGCATGAGCAACAGGAAGTAGAGGAGGAAAGCAGAGGAAACGCCCTTCCTTAATATTTGAAAGTCTTTTTGGCGAAAAGGAATATTGGTAATTTTTGGCCAATTTTACACAATTTGGCATCCTGATTCCGGCCATCGTGAAACCGATCAAATGAGGTGGCAGGGGCTCCATTTGAGGGGGGCTGGGGAGGGCAGTACCCTCTCCCCAAGGAATTTGATTTTTCAGAAAATTTATAAACTATCAATTGTCAAACTCAAACAAAAGTTTAAAAATTTCTCAAATGCTAAAGTAAATTATCAGATTTGACTGCAATAAAAACATATGCATTAAATAAATGCTTTATGCATAGAAATTAATGATTATAAAAAATATTTCCTATAAAAATATTTCCATATTTCTTAAGGTGAGACCTATATCGTACTTTGGCTAATTTAAAAAATACATGAGAGACATTTTCTTTTATCAATTGCTTCTCAACTGTGTACAACTTGATGATAGGAAAACTAGTCCCTCATTCTAGAAATTCAGGGGTACAGTTTTTTTCTGATAGTTTTTTTGGGGGGGAGGGGGATTGAAGGGCGAGTACAATAAAAGTTCTTATTTATCCAACTTTATTACTTTTTTTGGATTATTAGTGTCACATTATATTTACTGCAATTACTGCAATGTTATCAAATTATTTATTTATTTGCCTTATTAAACCATATTATGTGTGGAACACTCTCAAATTTCTTCAACGCCTAGGAATGGAGTCTGCGCGCACCTGTCAAATACAATTTCTTCAGCCCCAAAACCAACAGACTTCCACCAAATACCAAAGTAAAAAACACGTTTATAATAAAGTAGTCTATAATTTTATCCCCTATGTACAGAAATGAACACATGAGTTATTACTATCGGCCACCATTAATAGTCAAATATATAGTTTTTCATTTAAAAAATATTCAGGACTTCCTTATGAAAAACCAGGTCATCCTGACTCCGACCGAGATAAAGCACAATCAGAAAAAACTTAAAATGTATCTCAGTCGCAACGAAGAAAATATGTTAACATATCTTGACGCAGGACTGTAATTTCATGTAAATACGAAAACCGCTAAAATGATTTCCATTGAAAGGCAACCCGATCGGAAATGAAAGAAAATTTAATTCTTATTTTAATACAATTATTGCAAAAGAAGTCTACAATTATATCTTTAATATAAACTATACATTTTATGTAGAAAAATGAAGATATAATACAGTATTCATTAATGTTCAAATATGTAGCTTTTTTATCTGAAAAATATTCAGGATTTCTATGAAAAATAGTATTAATACGAACCCACCTCATAATAGTGAAAACGCAATCCGAAACAATTAACGCTTTACCTTACTTTTACTTGCAGATAATAACTAAAGAAAATTTTCTTATCGCTGTAGATCACAAAAGTTGCAAATTTCGTGACTTATTCATGATCTGCTGCTTATTCATGATGGCGCCTGCTGATTATCTCATGACTGATTGAATTTCATGATTCTTTTTTTCGCGATCATCCGACATAAGTTGCGATTTTTTCCGCGATCTCTTCACGGAATTCGCAATTTTTTTTCTGCAACCGTTATTGAAATTGCTTTTTTTTCTCACGACCATCTGTCGAAATTTACAATACGAAATTTCATATTTGTTTCTGAGATCTTTAGACAAAATTCGTGGTTCTTTTCCATGATCATTTGTTGAAATTCGTGATTTTTTTTTTCTACCACCGACTAATAATATTTGTAATTTTTGGCGCGATTGCTAGACGAAATTATGTATCTTATTTCACGATCGTTTGACGAAATTCCCCTCGATTGTTTGAGTAAGTTTTCGGGAATTTTTGTACAATCTTTTTTTGAAATTCGCAATTTTTTCCGCAATCTCTTTAGAAAATTCGAGAATTTAGTTTGTACAATCAGTTGACGAAATCTGCATTTCTTTTCGCGATCTCTGATGAAATTAGCAACATTTTCCACGGTCGTATGGAGAAATTAGCGATTTTTTTCCGCAAACATTTGGGGAATTTTTTTTTTCAAAATTTTGCAAAATTCGCGAATTTTTTCTGTGACCCATTGATGAATTGATTTTCAGAATTCGAAAAAAAAATCGTGGACTTTCACGAACACTGAAAAAATTCGCAGACTATTCACATGTCCGTTAAAGAAGTTAAAGAGACAAAATCACACGGAACATTTTTATTGTGCGGGGTTTCCCCATTTTCAGTGAGATTTGTGCAGTTCTGCCCATTGGCAGTTCTGCCCGTTCCCAGTTCCACGAACAAAATTTTTCCTTGTCCTTTGCCAGGAAACTTTTGAAATGGCGCCCCTGTAGAAAAACCTGAAAAAAAGAAGTGCGAAAAACACTAGAAAAAAGTTTCATTTTAGACAGGTCTCTGTCTTAGCAAGTATAATTGTATGATCTTTTTTCATCGAAATTTCTTTTCTTTTCCCCCTTTGAGAAAGAATTCTGTTATAAACAGGCTTCGTTTTCATAAGTTTTACTTAATGTAATACATCTCTTTTCAGAACTATACTATAGAGTGGATGGTTTAACAGTCTTTGGGGATACCTATAAAAATGTAACCTATTATAGAATCCTGTCTAAAAAGAGAATTTTTCATATGCATTATATTGAAATGTTACCTGTTAAGACGGAAACCTGTTTAAAACGAAATATTTAATTGGTTCTTAAGTTTTTGTATTCAAAGTTTTTACTGTTTTTGTAAGCATGTTTACGTTTCTCGTTCGGTGGTGGTGGGGGTGGTGGGGGTGGGTAGACGCGCGGATCCTAGCCTTAGCTATATAACTTAGCTCACAAAAACTTTGCCCCCCCCCCCCCGCCCAAGTAAGTTCTGAAATGGTGGACCTGTGGCTCTGCATGTCCGTGCAATAGTCAGGCTTATAACGATAATTCTTAAGAATACTTTTCTAAAGACATGTATATTATCAGCAGAATTTATAAACAATCCGTAATAAACATAAGTTTAGCTAATATTAGAAACGCATACAATAGATAAAAATGCACTTTTAGTTATGTAAGTATCGCTCATAGACAGTAATGAAACCGAATTACCGTATAGTGCTCTAAAGGAGTTAATGTTGCCATCTTTTGGTGTATCCTTGTAAAAGATTTATAAATAGTACACACTCTACATTTTACAGAAAACATGTTGTAATACACCTCAGTATCTGGATGTGATTAAAGCACTGCCCAACTGGACCGTTACCCTATGGTCTCTGAATTTCGGGGCTCTGAAATTTAGTATGCAACGTTAATAAAGCTGATATTTTAAATCTATTTTGATCTAATAGTAAATATGATTGATATTTTGTGCTTTTACCGTAAGATAAGATTAAAATATGTATGTATATATATATATATATATATATATATATACATATATATATATATATATACATATGCATTTAAATATTTATATCTGTATTCTAAAGCATATAAAATATAAAATTTTCTGTGACAGTATAGGAAGGCGCGAAGGAGGCGAATTAATACCAGCCCTGCACCTCTTTTTAACTTCATCGAATCGTACTCTATAATGCATATCGATTTCATTATGTTTGAAATAACTAAAATACGCTGTAACTTAATTATCTCTATAGATCTTAGTGTAACAGATTTTTTGTGTATCAATGTAAACGAACAACAAATGTTATAACAAACTCATTCAATATAATTCTAAGTTCCATACATAGTAACAATTAGTTTCGAATATTCTCGGTAGTTAAAGCGTTACTATGATGACACATTTTACATACATTTTTTCAGTGACAGATTTCGTTTTAACAATGGTATCACTACAGATAAAAAAAAAGTTTATCTGTCTCATTTTTCTGCAATTTTCCTCAAATTATTCGAAATAAGACGAAAATTTACCTGTTTCACATGTCTTAAAAATAGTCTTTCTTACTTATGTATCTTATATTTTCTGTAGATGCATATTAAATAAATAAAAGTAAAATTAGTTCCTAAAACAAATACCTTTTATAAGTTTCATTTTTTTCACGCCTGAACCGGATTATTAAAAAATAACGCTTTTTTACGCTTCATAAAAAGAGCGAAGAGTGAATTTATTATATATATATATATATATATATATATATATTACCATTAATTAAACATAACCTACCACCGTCAATTATTATGAATTAAAGCTGTAAGTATTAAAAAAAAAAAAAATATTATAAGAATTATTATGGAAGAAAAAAGAAAAAAGTGGACACCGACAAAAATTGAAAAGCTTATACATTGAATTACGTTATCAAGGGCACAGAATTCAATGATATAAGCAAAATGGTTGTTTTCTGTGGGAAAAATAAGCTAAAGCTAAAATTAATTTTCCCCTGTGCCCGAACAACAACTAAAATCAAGTGAATTGATTAAAAATGAAAGCAGAATATAAACAAATAATATGAAATGGAAGAATCAATAAAACGTATTTAAATATTTATAGGATATAAAATATAAATAATAAACACCATACCGATTAATATTTCAGTATTTTACAAAAATCCATGTGCACATGTCTACCAGTATATCAAAAAGATTAAGGTGAATAAAACAGTTAAGAAATCACAGTAAATGATACCAAAGGATGCAGTTAATACATTTTGAAATAAAATTTGAAATACCTTGTAAAACAAATTTAATCTAATATAAAATAAATAGATATTAATTACATTATTTAAAATGCACTATTAAATTAATAGATAACAGTTTAACAATATCGTCAAAATTTAGCTAAAAATACACCCTGGTGTATAAATTATAACTGAAATGGAGCTAGAAAAATTAAAAATTAGAGCAATCTGAAAGAGACAATTTTGGTGCTGCCATCTATTATTAATTATATTAAACACCTATCGCAAGATAAAAATTTGCAAGCTTTTGAATGTAAATAACTGTTTAAACAGCAAAACCAAACAAATCCTTATGTATAGAGAATTATAAACCTAATATAAATCACACAATGTATTTAAAACTATTGTTAATAAAATTTAAAAGCATACAATAAATTCTATTAGCTAACTTATTTAAACTAAACTAAGAGTTTAAATAATGCTAGAACATTGATAATATATAGCATATAGCTATATGCTATAAAACAAAATAAATTCAGTAATAATTAATATAAATAATTATTAAAAATAATTTAAAAATTATTTTTTAATGAATTATATATAAGATATTTATAAAATGAACAGGAAATAAAAAACATGTGGAAGTATATAGAAGGTTAAATAATACTTAAAATCCCATTACTTAAAAAGCACAAATATAGAATGTGGATTATTTTCAGACATCCATAAAAATCCATAAAGTATGAATGTGGGACATTCAAAAACATTAAACTAAGAGTGGCATACTATTAGTAATTAATATGATATAGTCCTTAGTAAATTAAAATTTAATAACAAATAATTGTAAATTAGATTAATGAATAATTAAGCTAATTATAATATTAATGAAAATCTCCAATTTACATATAAAATATCAAATCAACATCCACATAAAATACATAACAAAAAAATAGTAATAATACAAGAGCCCCGCTTTTTTTTTTAATAAATAATTAACCATTGCGTATTATCCAGACAACACCACCCTCCTCCGTACTCTAACACCTGCCCACCCAACCAACCTATAATATTTTTTTATATTATTTTACAATTTTTAATTTTTTATAGATATTTTTTTTTTATTTTATAATTTTTTTGTAATTTTGTTTACGCATGTGTTAATTTGTGTTTATAGATCATGTAAGAAAAGTACTAATTGTATATTAATGAATATATGAATTTTTTTGGAAAACCATGATTTAATGCATCATAAATTAGTTTTTTAATATTATTGTTAATTAGAGGAGAAGAACATAAACATTTTATTCTATATAAATGATTAAGTATTATATTACGAAATACAGAATGATGTAGACAAGATTTAAAATTTGTAAATGTATTAACTGTGAATTTAAATTCTTTACGTTTGTCATATAAATCTGTGATTGTTTTATTGCCTTTTATTGTAATTTTAAGATCTAAGAAGTTAATTGTATTGTTAGATAAAAGGTTTTCCGTTAATTCCAAATTAGTGGGATAATCAACTGGAAATCGAGTAATTGCAGATTGATCAGTTTCAATTAAAATGATGTCATCAATATAACGATATATATGTAGATTATTATTAGTAAAATTACGTTCATAATGAGATAAGTATAAGTCTGAGAGTAAACTGGAAGTACAACCGCCTTGTGGTATACCGACATGCTGTAAATATAAAGTATTATCTTGCAATATATAATTATTATAGATAATGAAGTTAGTTAAAGATTTAAAATATGCAATATCTATATTAGATGGTAATTCCAGTTTTTTATAATACTTTTTAAATAATGCATTTATAATTTTATGTAAATCTAATAGATCTATATTATTAAAAAGATCTTTGAAGTCATATGTCGTTATATTACAAACAGAATGAAGATTTTTAAAAATATTAACAAGTTGATAGCTATTTTTTATACAATGTGTATTATCATTGTTTGTAGTAAGTTCATATATTTGATTAAGAATTTTTAAGAGAAGTGTATTGGCTTTATATATATATATATATATATATATATATATATATATATATAATTACTTTGTTTTCATTTTTAAGATATAACAACCGGAACAGTTGATAATTTAATTTATATTAAACTATTAAATTGTAAAAGAGTATTTTTTTAAATATTACACTTTTTATTTTTTTACTTTCATTTATTTCTCCTTTTTAATTTTTGAAGTATGTATTTGCTGCAGTTTCATACCCAGTTGACCTATTTAAGCAAACGTAATTGGACGCATTATGGTTTCCATTGTTCTCGTGATTCATATAAAGATATAAGTGTCTGATTGTAACTTCTAATGAAAGGGGTCACTGGAAATACCCCTAAAATAACAGTGAAGATTTTAAAAAATCTTGTTTCTTATATAAAAAAAAAAAAAAAATACCGTTTTATAATGTTAAAAACAGTTTATAAACTAGTTAATAATGCAGTGCTCAGTCCGAAACCTGATTAATGTAAGAAAGTTTTAAAGTTTCATTACTGCGTCAAAGTAGAAGGGGTAATAGATAATAGGTTTAAAACTTCTTGCAAAACCTTTAAAAAGTGATGCATTTAAAAATAATTTCTTTTGGATAAATACATGATACAAAAAATAAAATAATAGAAAGAAAAATAACCAGTTAAACTGATGGCATTGAGCTCAAACCCTTTTCACACTAATTGTATATTACACTCTTATTTCAAAGAATAATTCTGCATGAAATACTCACTTAACTAAATTAAGAGGGGATTAGTCCACCTTCCCCACCTTTATACTTAACCCATGAACCTCCAAAACTAGTCAGGGAAGTGCCTTATCTGAATAAACCTTTATACCAAATTCGAAGCAAATCGGATAATTCTGCAGGAAAAACACATTTAGCGAAATTAAGGGGTGATTAGCTGCCCCATTCCCCCCCCCCCTTTTATACTTAACCAATGAACCTCCAATTATAATCAGTGAAGCATCTTATAAGAATAAACCATCATACCAAATTTGGACCAAATCGGATAATTCTGCATGAAAAATCAATTTATCTAAATTAAAAGGGGGGATTAGCCCCGTTCCCCCTTTATACTTCAGGAATGTATCCTCAAAATTCATTAGGGATGCGCCTTTTCAAAATGAGCCTATTTACAATTTGAAACAAATTGGATATTTCTGCATGAAAAATCCATTTATTTAAATTAAGGGGTATTAGTCCCCGTTCCCACCCTTTATACTTAACCAATTAATCCTCAAAACTAATCTGCATCGTCTGGTGTTTTTCACTCCTGTTCTTTTATTTTGATAGAAAGACTTACGGAAGGGCTCCATTATACAACCTTGAAGAAAGTTTATTTTAGATATTTGTGCTTTAAATTGAATCGATTTTTTACATGTCATGTACAGATTAAACATAACGTTCTAAACATTGGTTCTCAAAAAAAAAAAAAAAATCCAATAATAACTCGAAACTTTCGGGCATTTTTCTGACTAATTTTTAAATATAAAAGCATGCTACTTGCAGACATAGTTATGGCATTAATTTGTAATCGATCAGTTTTTCCTTTTTCGATAAATGAATCACTTCTTTAGTTATAAACGATTGTAGTCTTTGGAAGCACTTTTTTCCTTTTCTGTATTGTCGTCTTCGAAAATCGACCAAAGACGAGATCGAATTAAATTCTACATTTCATGCAGCGATATGTGCATAAGAACGCATTGTACCTAAAAGAGATTATTCTTCATTTATATATTACTAGCAGGCTTTGCCCATTTCGCTGCTCAGTTTCGCCTAACTAACTTTGAAACAAATGAAAAATTTTAGTGAAATTGACCATCTGTTTTAAAGTAATATGGAACGTTATCTGTCTTTCTGTATTGCTGAAAACGATACGAACGGTATTGCGTTGTTATATTTTCTAATATTTTAGGTAAAATTTGGGCTGTTAAGAAGCGACTCCTTTTGTTGATTATTTATTGTAAGATTTGTTGTAGAACGATATGCAAAATGCTAAAATCTCCCCTAAAAATTACCTAAATAACAGTGCAAGCCCCATCAAAATTCATTTAGCTGAATTTATGTTATCAACATCCGGAACGAAATTTCCAGTTTCATTTTATATATATAGTAGATATTATAAACCCCAAATCCTTCACAGATGCAATGATTTTCTGTCAAGTAAGCTGAGGTTACTCGAAAATGCGATATTTTACCAATTTCTACACACAGCTGTTTTAGTTACTCAATGATGCTATCTTCTGCCGTGTGTTAAGCGGCAATAAGTTACTCGATGACACGGTATTTTACCAATTACTATACACAACTATCTCAGTCACTCGATAATGCGATCTTCTGTCGATTTATACACACAGCGATCCAAGTTACTTAAGGGCACGTTTTTTTTCAATTCCTACATATTCTCAGTTACTCCATAAAGCTATCTTCTTCCCTCTACACTCACCGCATATTAAGTTACTTAATGATATGGTACTTTATCCCACCATAAAGACCTAGAGATTTTACCTTAAAAAGGTGAGTGAAGGCGGGGGGGAGGGGGGAAACTCACTTAAGAGAATTTGGACGAGTATTTTGACAAATCGCTGCATAGTCTGAGTAATTGTTTTAAAAAGATAAGTTTAAAATCCTTAAATATGGAAACTGATACTTTTATTCTTTTTGCCAAGGAACATGACACAATAATGTTTCAAAAATGATGTTTTATTAGCAATTAATCTTAAAAGTCCTTTCTGTGAAATATAAAAACTATATACTTATAAATATGGACTTTCTTAAACTACCAAATCTTGTCGATTCGTGAATACCAACATTCTAAACCATTCAAATATCATCTTTATCTCCTGACGGGCCAGAGGTAAGTTAATAAACATTACTGCCAAGCAATCGACGACGGTTGATAAAGGAAAACTGTAATTTTCATAAGCTTTTATAAAGATCTCACCTAATTTAAAAAATAGCATTTTTAATTATATCTATGTGATGTTTTATACAAATGCGTTTATATTTCATTAGTTACAATCATCTATTTATTAAAGTAATAATTAATCGTTATTTTATATTAGACTTACGATATCCTTTAATTATTTTGAGCAGTCTGTTTACGTGGAAATACTTTTGTTGTTAGAAAGGGAATTTTATTATTTGCGCTGACTTAGAATTGACAACAATAGTTAAAAATATTATCTCGAAATATGAAATAAATATCTCGTGTAAATATATTTTTAATTTTAAACTGCTTGGCAATATTATTATTTGGCCATTTTTAAGTATTATGAAGTAATTTCACCCATTTACTGCGTTTAAATTTACGTATATTAATGAATTTACTATTTTAAAGTTTTCTTTCATTTTTAATATTCACGTGTAAATACAATTTTTATAACGTAATTTTCAATATTTTCTTCCCATTAATATATAATTATTTAATTCTAATTTTAAGGTTACTCGAAGATGCGGCATTTTACTAATTCTTACACACTATCTATGTTACTCGATAACGCAAACTTCTGCCGCCTGTATCTATCTGCTGCCGTTCTGACGCCACGGCAATTTAAGTTACTCGGCTATACGATATTTTTCAAATTACTACACACAACTACCTCAGTTACTCGATAATGCGACCTTCTGCCCATCTATAACATAAAGTCATCTAAGTTACTCGATGATATGGTATTATACCGATTCTTACACTCCACTATTCATTTACTCGATAATGCGATCTTCTGCCTTTCTGATCACACAATAAGCAAAGCTACTCGATGATATTGTATTTTATCTAGTCATAAGAGCATTGTGATAATATCATAAAAAAAGAAAAGATGAAGTAAGATGAGGGGGACTCACTGACAAGAATTCGGCCTATTGTTTTGTGAAATTTTTTCATGGACTGCAGACCTACGTCGATTAATGTTTTAAATCGAAATTAAAGGATAAAGCAAATATGAAGTATATATATATATATATATATATAACCGATATAGTATTTTAAATAGTTGGTTGTAGTGTAAGCGTGGTTTGTCTCTCAGAAGAACGAAAAAAAGGCTGTTTTTAGCTTCTTTTTTTTTTTTTTAAGAATAGGAATGAAAATTTGTGTTCCGTTTTTTTGCAAGTTATTTATTATCATTTGAAGGATACTAATTTTTAAAAATCAAAAATTGATTATGGGTTATTATATATTCAGTTGCGTAGGTGATGCGCGTCGTGCACTTCCAACTGGGCGGGATCCGATAGATTACCAGGGACGTCTGCATTTAATTTTCGTTAAATATTATAAAAGTAGATGAGATTATCTGTTCGCTTCGAGTATTTTGAATTTAAAAAATTGAAAGTAACAAAATGGGGGCCATTTGAAAAAAAATCTCTTTTTGGCCTTCTTTTTCGGACTTTGGCGTTATTTTAAAAATGTTTTTTTTTTTAATATGAAAATGGCTGAAAGTGGTTCAAGCCCATTTAATTATGTCCCCTTTAATTAAAAAAAACTGCAAGATCTGTTTAATAGATTTTGTGTTCTATTCCCGCCCAGTTTTAAAAAAGTCATTTTACGTAAAATGCGTTTGCAGTGCTCCCAAACAGTAAAAGCCTATGGACATGTTGCGCTAAAGCACAAAATAACTACGAAAGGTCTTCGAATTCGGCCCAAATAATTTTATAAGGATTATCAATAGACTGTAGAGAATAGAAAAATGTAAAAAAAAAAAAAAAAAAAAAAAAAAAAAATCGATTTTTTTGAATTGAAAAAAAAGCAAATCTCCTCTTAAGAAAAAATGTATATTAACAATAAAATGAAACTCTTTTAAAAAGTTAAATGAAAACATATAAATTAATGCATGAAATAGTTTCATTCTAAACACTGTCCTTTTCATCTTTTTCCCATAAAAATGTTTTACTTCTTTGACTGGCTGGTATAGTGTATATAGTATTAGGTTTAACATACATTCTAGGATTCTGCTGAAAATCTTTATAATGCAACTATCTATATAATTTATTTCTGAGATGTAAATAATGGATTTTGCAGTTACAAATCACCTGTATTTCCCATACATATAGTTGAAATATCTGCTATTTCCCAATAACATTAAGTTTTACACATTTTGATCTTTAACCCTTTCGAGACGGCACCCCTTACACAAATTTTATTTGGATGGCACCGCTTTTTTTTAAACAGTTCCCTTTATTGGTGAAATTCCAAAAAATGTTCTAATTAAAAAAGACAAATATTACATTTATTTATTAATGGTGCCAAAGACTAATTCCATATGCCCCTTTTGACGATGCACATACGCATCACCCCGTCCCGAAAGGGTTAACACATTATTTCAGAATTTTGTAATGAAGGCATTGTTGTAGTAAAAGATCTTTATAATACAATTCTCTGTATAACAGACAGCTTCTTTAATGTAAACAATGAATTTTACACTTAAAAAGAGCTTGCAATCCATTTTGTAGAAATATTGCTACTTTCTAGAGCAGGAGTTCCCAAACTTTTAAATCAACATACCACTGAATAGAAGTTCATACTTCCGCCTACCACCAAGTTACAAACTCAAAGCTATTACACAAAAACCTGCGTAAACGGAATATGTCTAAAACAAGGTATTTGCCCAGTCTTCTGTGCTCGGTCTGAGCAGATTTTACTGTATTTAATTGTATGATTACATTAGTAAATTGGTACTTAGATTGACTGCTTTATATTAACATTCAAGTAAAAGGTAGTAGTATCATCATTACAAATTAATAATATGTACATTATCAAAATATAGTGTTTTGATTTTTTTTTAAAGCTACAATACTTAATGGCATATTGGCGTAGATTGATACATAGGCACTAGGGTGACTCTGTTAATTCTGTTGTACTGCTAATGATACGGGTGATGCTTGCTTTACCAAACACATCTTCCTCATATCTGATTCAATCTTAGTTTTAGACATAAATCAGATTCGATGTTTATGTTTATTCCTGCATTTGTTTTTCATATAAAGAAGTGACGAGAAAGCATTTAAAACAAATATATATAGTGCTAAAAACAAGCAATAATTTTAGAACTTTTACCGATATCAGAGGGTATTTTTCTTTTCTCACCAATCAAAATTCTGTTACCTTCATCTTTTTGAATGCGGATTCCAGCAACCCATTATTATTGTTGTATTTTTTACTTCATTTCACGTACCAGTACTGGTACGCATACCATAGTTTAAGAACCCCTACCTAGAGGGCTAAATTTCAAACATTATTTCATCTTTATCTCCATAATTCTGATTTTTTTTTTTAATTGCTAGCATTAAATATTTTTTTTTTATAAATAAGTAATACAGTAGACTCCCTAAAATCTGCAAGAAATCTACACATCATTGCAGATGTAAACAATGAAACTTTCAGTCCAGATGTAAGGGCAAAATTACAGAATTTAATTTTATATCATTCCGTTTGTATTTCAATATGTAATTAATTCTCTATAATATGACTGAACTCATGGTTTTTCAGGAAGGAAGTACAATTTATTTCTGAAAAAAAATCAAGATTTTGGTAATCACAATCTTTTTATCAAATCTTTTTATGCATCCAGATTTTTTTGTTATTAAGACTGGCTAAACCTGAAATAAAACTTCCTTACTTTATGATTTTGATTTGAATTAATAGGTACCATTAGGAGGCAAGTTTCATTCGATAAGCAAGGAAAATGTATCTTATCTTTATTATGCATATTTAATTATACATTATTAATTATTTACTTGATCTTTACTTTTAATAATTTAATCATTTTTTAAATTATCTTACTTCTTATCATTTTAGTTTATTACTGATTTAATTACTTTAATATTTTACTATATTGCAAGGATTTTGTATAATTTTGATTGCATAATTATATTCAAATGACTGTTTAAAAACTGTAAACAAAGCAATGACCAGAAATCTGCAAAATTCTTAAATCTGCACAACCTCTGGTTCCAAGGTGTGCGGATTTGAGGGAGTCTACTGTATAATGATTTTGTCCAGCGGTAGCGTCTGTTTTCGTAAAGCGAAACTTTATGCGCTTTTGCGCATGCGTAAGGTCTGTTTTGATTTTATCAAAATAGGGATGATCGGAGGCTGTTTAGCTGAGTGACAACATACAACTGGAACTTCGGCAAATACCCATCTCAGCGTTACCACCCCTTTGGATCGTAAAATCGTCTCAGAATGTTAGGCGCGGCTTTCGAAAACGAACTGTATTTTTTATGTGTTTATAAGGCGTCATTTTGTTTACATTTTAAAACTTCATCAAAATAGTTGTAACGTTTCTAATAAATATGTTACATATAATATATGGCAGTAATCATCAGTATATCTGATGAAAATTCAAGTAATTTTTTAAAATAAACTATTTATTTAATGATTTTCTTTATCCCTATTACTGTTATTGATTAACACGTTCACGCCGGCGCGGTGGATCACACTCGACTGTCTCAGAGTTTTCAAGTCTCCAGCTTTTTACACACCACTGTTATTTTAGAGAAAATGTTGTTCCTTTAAATCGCCCAATTGCTCTAATTAAATAAAACAACATTTTCTGTATTAAAATACTGATATCCAAAAGGCCGGAAACTTGCCAGCCCTGATACAGTCGAGTGTGACCCACCGCGCCGGCGTGAACGTGTTAATAGTAGTTCAAGAGCCATAATTTTATATTGTAAAATTACGTTGCTATTTTTTACGCTTTTATTATATTGCACAAGCTCCTACTTGATAATTAATTGTAAAATTATTTAAGCATTCTGCAAGCAGTCCTTGTTCAATCACAAAAGCCTGCCACTAAAAAATTTTAATACAGAAGATGCATATAATGTTTTACTCAGATGTAAACAATAAATTTTACAGTTAAGAAGCACATGTATTTCACAAATATTACTATTTCTGGGAAGACTAAATTTGATACATTGTCTTCTTTAACGCATTATTTTGGAGTAATGAAAACATTATATTAATTTTTTTTGTAAATGAGTGTTATAATCGGTGGCAGCTCATAAGGTTTTTTTTTTTTTTAGGCACTAAATGCATGTTTTCCAAAAGTAATATTTAAAAAAAAAAGAAAGTTTTGCCTTATTTAATGTAAGAAACTTCTGCCAAAAATAAGGCAAAGATTTCATTTTTAAAAATAGTGAAAAAGGAATAAATTTGCCAGCCATGCATTTAGTGCCCCCAAAACTGTTAGTCACAAGATACCACTTTTTATAATGATTTTGCCTTGGCATATTTGGATCATGCTTTAAGGTAATTTAATAATGTGTGACATGAACTATACCTATTATGTATAGGTGCAGATTCAGAGTCGCCATATGGCGACTAAAATTTTTGCTTTGGCCACTAACTTTCAATGTCTCAGTCGCCATGCGTTATACAGGGAAGCTCCTTTTCTGCAAATGGTGGATTTCTTCTACCTTTTTAAAAAAAAATGAAATCCGTGTATTCTCCTTCATAATCCCTACAGTCCAGAATGATCTGTTTAAAACAGAAAAATATTGTATTACATAGAAAAACAAACCTCTGAAGTGTGTTTTGATTTTTATAGCGCTAAATAATTTTACACATTCACAATTTTTTTTAATGTAATGTTATACAATAAAATCAAAATTAGACATATTGTTGTCCTAATATTTCCCACTACCATGATTGTTTAGCTTTACATTTTTTTAAAATGTATCTTGTCCAACTATATCTTCTTAATGAACATATTTTCACATTTGTATTACACTTAATAATCAAATTTAAAGAATTTTGTGATTAAATTAAACATACCCATTTGATGTAATTAGTCTGTGTTTTCTTCTACATAGATATATGTATACATCAAATAAATTATTTTTCACTTTGAATTTAGTCTTTCCCCCCCCCCCCCCCCCCACCTTATAAACACTAAATTATTTTTATGTGTTTGTTTCACAATGTGGTCACTGGATTTTTTGGGTTTAGGAGCCACTTTCTCCTTCCAGATATTGCGAATCTTCGCCTATACTATTATGTAAAATTTTATAATTTTCACTATTTCTGGTTCCAAGGAATGTAATTTAAAGCACGTTTACAAGGTAAATTTAATGATGAATGAAATATGATCTATATAATGCAAAATTCTGTAATACGCAGAACGTCTCATCCCAAGATGTGTGTTATAAAGATCTATTATATTTATCTTCATATGTAATTCACTTATCAAAAACCCTAAATATTTAGTATCTGTGAGTGGTCTGAAGAAGGCATTATTGCAACTTTATAATTTTTTCATTCTGTGGTACAAATTACTCAGCTTACAATTCACCAATCAAAGAATTGCCATCTTGATTTTTTTTTCCCACTTACTTTATTTACATCAGAAGTGGTTAAGATTTTTGTATATTGTAAATCCTAAAGGTATTAATAGCAAAAAAGCATCTTTAACCCGTTGGGGATGAGCAACTGGTATACTTGCCAATTAAAGTGTTCAGAATACTTCATTATTCTCATTACTTATTTTTAATTGTAAAGTTTACCTTATTTAATCAGAGCATTTTTACGATTTAATTACAGAAAATTTTCTGTTTTGAAAAACCGGTGGTAAAAGATTAAAAATTAAGCAAAGGACTCATATCGCAAAGGGGTTAAACATCTTGAATTAAAGTAAACTTTAATAACCTTTCGCTTTAATTGTCAGTGCTCTTCCAATTGAGCTGTCTGGACGACAACTCAGCCAACACAATATTCGCTCAGAACATCTACTATGTTATCAATTGATTGTGTGAAAAATAATTAAAAGTGTACATGATTATATATTTTATTTTATTATTATTAAGCGACAAACTTTGCAGAGTAGTTTTGCTAAAAAGTTATAAAGATTCAAATCTCTAGGCTGGAGGGGGAAAGTGTAAATTTCAGGAAAAGGAAGATAATTTATATTAATTGGTTTTTATTGTCACTAATAATCTTAAGACAGAAGAATTTTCTTTATAAATAGCTTTAAATATTCAAATCACTAGGCTGGAGAGGGAAAGTAGTATTTTTCAGGAATAGGAGGATAATTTATACTGACTTTTCTGTATAAAAGTAAAGATTTTTTTTTTTCTTTTACTGGAGAGAAGGAGGAGGGAGGAGAGGAGAAATGTACATTTGGGAAGTTACGACTTAATTTGTTTATTTATGTTAGTGAGCAACACATGTTGCAGATTTTTTTTTTCAAATTAAGTTTGAAAGATTTTAATTATTTGTTAAGCTGGAGAGATGCGTGCAAAAGGTTAAATTAAAGGGCAAAAATTAAAAATAAAATTTATGTAAATAGATTTTTTGCGTCATTGTATCCAAACTAAGTGAAATGTATTCAAATGGATACTATGAGGCAAAAAAAAAATTATTTACATAAATTTTATTTTTAATTTTTAATAGCATTGTACAAAGGATAAATCAATTTATTCAAATAAATATATTTCAATGCATTATATAAGTTCAGTGAAAGTGACATATTTAACAGTGTATTGGAAAATTAAAAATACTGTTTAGATGTGTGAATATATCTTAGCCAAACTATAAATAATTTAAATTGAATTTTAAAACAAATCGTTTGAAGCCACATCAAGGGGTCACTTAAATTTTGATATCATATCTTATAAAACTCATGCTTTGAATTTATGAGAGATATGAATGATAAAGCATCAATGGATAAACTTTTATACATCTTTTTAAATTGAACATAATTTTTGCACATGCAATTATAACAAAATAAAATGATGAAATAAATATGTATAGAGATTATAATTAATAACATAGCGTCATTCAAAATTTGATATCATTATTTTTAAGTTCCATATTTAAAATTCTTAGAGCATAAGATAAAGCGCTGCATCACAAACTTTTAACTCGTTAAGGGTTTTTGTATTGATATAAAATACAAGAATTGCAAAAATTACAAATTTTGTACGCTTTTTTTTTCCTCATATGATATTTTTTATTAGTTATCGTCAAAACGCGTGAACATTCACGACACGCCTTAGAATTTTGGAGGCCCTGGGTACAAACATGATTTTGATCTCCATTTTTATGTTGTATATTAAGTTAAAATATGTTGTAAACGTTGTTATATTTCATAGTTCTAATAGGCTGACACAAATTAAACTTGATACTTTATGGCTTCACATAGTCAATGTTAGTTATAAATGCACAAAATTCGAATTTCGTTTTATTGAAATAACAAAAAAGGGAATTGCATTTCCAATTTTTCTAGAAAGTGTTCTTAAAGTTAGCAATGTCTGTTGTTACAGGGCAGACAGAAAAAGCATGTTTTCGGTCAGGAATCAATTTTAATTCAAGATGCTTAAGGCTCCTGACTCTGCAGGCGAAGACACTCACGAGCTAATGCTAATCCTATGGGAATGGATTTTTCTAATATCTCGTTTGCATTTCGACATTTTAATTTTTTTTTTTTTTTTTTTTTTTTTTTTTTTTGCATTGGATAGTCGAGATCTCTTTCTACATCACACCATTTTTACTTTTTCGATTTTGGTTACAGATATATTTTAGAATGACACTTTCATTTTCAGAATCGGTTTTGAAATTGAAAGTAACTTTAAAAAATATATGTGCGATCCAAATCAATTTATCAAAATTCAAAAAAACACAACAATCACATCTATTTTATAATATCAGAATTTTGCTATTTTTTGACTTTGCAAAAAAAAGCCGAAAAGCTGAAGCAGAAAATCGGTGCATTAGTTCTGGAGCTAGAGCTATTGTGGAAATCACAAAAAATGCAGCACAGCAGCGCCACCTGTTGAGCGATTTACACGAAAAGGTACAAAACATCAATTCATGTCAAGGACTAACTGAATCTGAAGTTTGATACAAGAATTCCAGTTTTCGACGGATTTACACGTTTTATGAATCAGAGATTCCAAAAAACATATTTTTACAAAATGTCTGTCTGTGAGTCTGTCTGTCTGTCTGTCTGTCTGTCTGTCTGTCCGTCTGTCTGTCTGTATGTGACACAAATTTTGTGGGCGCTCTATCTCAAGAACTAATGCACGAAATTTCACAAAACTTCATATTTAGTTAGACCTTGATATAAACTGGAAGTGATTAGTTTTTGGTGAAAATTGCCCAACAGGTGGCGCTGCTATGTGGCATTTTTAACGATTTCTGCAATAGCTGTATCTCAAGAACTACTGCACGGATTTTCATAAAACTTCAGATTCCGTTAGTCCAGGATATAGTTTGGTGCTGGTTACTTTTTTGTGCAAATCGTCCAACAGGTGGCGCTGGTATGCTGCATTGTTCACGATTATCGCAATAGCTCTAACTCAAGAAAAAATGCACGAATTTTCATCAAACTTCAGATTCAGTTAGTCTCTAATATAAGTTAGTGCTTCTTAATTTTTGGTGCAAATCGCCCAACAGGTGGCGCTGCTGTGCTGCATTTTCACGATTTCCACAAAGAGCTGTATCTCAAGAACTATTGCACGGATTTTCATCAAACTTCAGATTTAGTTAGTCCTTGACATGAATTGATGTATAAATTAGTGCTGTTTAATTTTTGGTGTAAATCGCTCAACAGGTGGCGCTGCTGTGCTGCATTTTTCCCGATTTCCACAAAGAGCTGTATCTCAAGAACTATTGCATGGATTTTCATCAAACTTCAGATTTAGATAGTCCTTGACATGAATTGATGTATAAATTAGTGCTGTTTAATTTTTGGTGTAAATCGCTCAATAGGTGGCGCTGCTATGCTGTATTTTTTGCGATTTCCGCAATAGCTTTATCTCAAGAACTAATGCTTGGATTTTCAACAAATTTCAGATTCAGGTATACCTTGATATCGTTTAGTGCTGTTTACTTTTGGTGTAAATCGCTCAACAGGTGGCGCTGCTATGCTACATTTTTTTCAGAATTTCCGCTATAGCTCTATCTCAAGAACTAATGCACGAATTTTTATCCAACTTCAAATTCAGATACACTTTGATATGAATTGGTGCTAAATCGTTGTCATTTCTCGTACTATTTAAATTATTTAATTGACGTGATTTATATAGAAGAAAGTTTTGTGATGGCCACAACATACTAGCCAATGAAAAAAATATTTTTCAAAAAATTTCACTTATTTCTCTCCTTAAGTAAACTAGTATGTTGTGACCATCACAAAACTTTCTTCTATCTCATACATGTCAATACTTCAAAATTCACTATCTCAGTGCCAAATTAAATGGCAATCTGTGTTCATCATGAGAATTCTAAAAATATGAAATTCCGTGCATTAGTTCTCGAGGTATGACTGTCGCAGAAATCATGTAAATCCAACAAAATGCAGCATAGCAGCGCCACCTACTGAGTCATTTGCACCAGAACCTAATTATCACCAACTTATGTTAACATCTAACTGAATGTGAAGTTTGAGGAAAATTCGTGCATTAGTTCTTGAGATAGAGGTATTGCGGAAATCATGACAAATGCAGCGTAGAAGCGCCACCGGTTGAACGATTTGCAACAACACATAATCAGCAGCAATATTAATCAAGTTATACTTAAATCTGAAGTTTGATGAAAATTTGTGCATTAGTTCTTGAGATAGAGCTATTAATGAAATAGTTCAAAATGTAGCACAACAGCGCCACCTATTGGGAGATTTATACCAACACGTAGTCAGCATGATTTCATATGAAGGACTAACTAAATCCCAAGTTTGATGAAAATGTGTGCATTAGTTCTTGAGATAGAGCTACTGCGAAAATAGTGTAAATCCTGCAAAATGCAGCATAGCAGTGCCACCTGTTGGGCGATTTACACCAAAATGTAAACAGCATCCATTTATGTCAAGTACTAACGGAATCTGAAGTTTTATAAAAATCCGTGCATTAGTTCTTGAGATAGAGCTTTTGCGGAAATCCTGCAAAATGCTACATTGCAGCGCCACCTGCAGGGCGATTTACACCAAAAACTAATCAGCACCAATCTATATCAGGGACTACCTGAATGTAAATTTTTATTAAATTCCGTGCATTAGTTCTTGAGATAGAGCGCCCACAAAATTTGTGTCACATACAGACAGACAGACAGACGGACAGACAGACAGACAGACAGACACACTTACAGGCAGACATTTTGTAAAAACATGTTTTTGGAATCTCTGACCCATGAAACGTGTAAATCCGTCGAAAACTGGAATTCGAAAATTTTCATGAAACCAATACTTTCTTCTTGTAAAGGTAGATGAAAGTAAAAATACAGCATAGCAGCGCCACCTGTTGAGCGATTTGCACCAAAATGTATAAAACTTCAATTCATGTCAAGGACTAACAGAATCTGAAGTTTGATTAAAATCCGTGTATTAGTTATGGAGATTGAACTATTGCAGAAATAGTGAAAAATGTTGCACAGCAGCGCCACCTATTGAGCGATTTACACCAAAATGCATAAAACTTCAATTCATGTCAAGGACTAACTGAATCTGAAGTTTGATGAAAATCCGTACACTAATTCTGGAGATTGAGCTATTTGAGAAATCGTGGAAAATGCTGCACAACAGCGCCACCTATTGAGCGATTTACACCAAAATGCATAAAACTTCAATTCATGTCAAGGACTAACAGAATCTGATGTTTGATGAAAATCCGTGCTTTAGTTTTGGAGATTGAGCTATTGCAGAAATCGTGAAAAATGCTGCATAGCAGCGCCACCTGTTGAGCGATTTACACCAAAAACTAATCAGCACCAATTTATATCAGGGTCTAACTGAATATCATTTTTTATTAAATTCTGTGCATTAGTTCTTGAGATAGAGCGCCCACAAAATTTGTGTCACATACAGACAGACGGACAGACAGACAGACAGACGGACAGACAGACAGACAGACAGACTCACAGACAGACATTTTGTAAAAACATGTTTTTCGGAATCTCTGACCCCTAAAATGTGTAAATCCGTCGAAAACTAGAATTCGAAAATTTTCACGAAACCAATACTTTCTTCTTGTAAAGATAGAAGAAAGTAAAAATATATGTGCGACCCAAATCCAAAAAGTAAAAAAGGTGCGATGTAGAGACGGACCTCGGCTATCCAGTGAATTTTTTTTTTTTTTTTTAATGTCGAAATGCAAACGAAATATTAGAAAAATCCCTCCCCCAGGATTAGAATTAGATCGTGAGTGTCTTCGCTGGCAGGGACAAGAGTCTTAAGTTAATAGGAAAAACACTGATTCCACAATATCCGAAAAACTAATATAAAAAAAATTAATTTTTACGCGCAAAAAATGTCTCAGTGAATGTGTAGAAAGATGTGATTTGTTGACTGCAGTGCGAAAATAAAAAACACGAGAACACGCTTATATAACTTTCAAATGCGTGTATGATTAGACCTTTTTTAAACGTGATTTTTATGATGTAGTAATAAATCGTAATTTGCTTTATCAATGTTTTGTTCAGTGCGAAGTATATATGCATTGGAGTTACTGGGGCCCTATTGTACGGTAAACACTATATAAATAATGAAACTCAACACCTATTATTTTTTGTTCTACCTTCTGACCCCCCCCCCCCCCCCCCTCTTACACACACACAAGCTTATGCGGACATGGACCTATGCCTCGTGCATCAATCTTTGGCAAATATCTCTGCCTTGTGAACATTTAAGCACAGTTTAATTGTTCTAGCCCAGGGTCGGCCAACCTTTTTACACCCGCGTACCAATTTTTTTTTTTCGAATGAAAATGACGTGCAATGAAAATATAAATTTAATGAAAAATAATAAATTAAAATTACTTGAAAATTATTTATTAGTATTAAAATGTTTTTAAGTAATATGCATGTAGGTTTACACTGTAAAAGATATAGAATTAAATACATTTTAGAAATTAATAAAAGATTAAATGCGATTTCTGTAGTGACATCGAGGATGAAAAATAATTAGTATCAGATACATACCAAGATCATTTCAATAGAAGATAAATTGAACTAGAGATATCCAAGTTTCTTTTTTTTTTTTTTTTTTTTTTTTTTTTTTTTTTTTTTAATCGATATTATTTGTTTGGGAAAATAATAGCAGGCATGAATAGACGGGGAAATTCGTAAATGACAAATGGCCACTTTTACAAACAGCTCTGTAATTAAGTTCCAAGTTGTCATATTTCAGCATCGGCATTTTTACTTATAATATTTAATAATTTTTCTTTTCCAATAATTTTCAAATATTACATTTGTTTGATATTTTTTTCAGTCCATATTGAGCTGCGATTTGACATTAATAAAACAGAATAAAAAATCCTTCCAATTTTCAATCAATTGAATTTAGACAAGATTTGATAATCTAAATTTATGTATTTTGTCTAATGTCATCGTATCTTGTTTAGAATCCCAAACAATCCCGTGCCAAAATTATTATGTTACGTGTCAAAAATGGTACGCGTACGATAGGTTTAACGACCCTATGTACTATAGGTTTAACCCTGCCAACACAAACACAGGTAGGGTTAAAAGTGCAAAAGATAAATAAATACTTTTTTGCAGTCACATTACATTTATTTAAAAATAGCACTAAATTTTTACTTAAAATTGACTCAAAATTCTTTAAACAAAATGTAATATTTTAGTAAATTATACTTTGTACTGTACATTTAAAAAAGTTTTTAGTACGCTAATTTTCACAGAATAAAAGAAATAATACTTTGAAACTATTAAAAAACTTTTTCTGTTGCAAAACATAGTGTATATTTCAGGAAAAGACTTAATTTGTTTCATTTCCTTTCGTCTGATTTTTTTCCCCCCACTCTCTTGAAAACTCCAAAGCTTACATATGACATTAATGTATTCTTATTTATATCAATTTTCCACGTTGTTTACATATTATATTTATCTTTGATTATTTATATATATATATATATATATATATTGACAACTGATTTAAGATATATTTAAATTATTTTTTATGATAGTTAATTACTTTTGTAGATATATATTAATATTAATAAATCTTCAGTTGTGTGAATCTGAATTAAAATATCTGAAATTTTTATGATTGTGTTGGAAAATTATTTCGTGATTTTAAGTCCAAGTTTAAACGTTCGATACATATTTATACAATATTGTTGATATTGGCTGTTAAATAAATTGGGGATTATTATCTGAATAATTATTGTAAAATTTACATGCATTTTATAAAAAAAAAATACAAGATTATGAATATCATTTTTTTTCTTTCTTTAAAACAAACTAAGAATACATTCTGTAAAGTTGAAAATGCACTATCATTTTTGCCAGAACCCTTTTTAACAAGCATGTGTCCCAGCTAAACTAATCGCTTTTACCGCTATTTCTCACCCTCCTTTGTTAGATAATTGACAACAACTTGATAGAGTGATAAAGTGTACCAAACCTGAAATTTCATTTAAACACGCAAGAGTAAATAACTATACTTCAATAGAAAAGGGGGGAAAAACACACTTTTAGCATATTGTTTAAATTCTCATGTCATGTGCAATATGTTTTGTTTTCTAATTTATATTATGCTTGGAAATATTTATTATCAGCAGTAAGTTGACTATTTTGAAAATAGCGGATATTTTTGAAAATATCGTGATATTTACAAACCCCGAGTATTACATTTTTTAGTAACACATACATTTTTTATCTACAAATAATATTTGAGTTATTTTACTATGCTTTTTATGGTTGATGTAGCTAAATTTATAGGATAACAAGAGTTTATTTTTGTTGTTTTTTAATAAGTTTTACGTTTATTTATGTGCAAAATGTTTAAGGATTGTCGTTTTTCGGAACTCAAACTGTTCCATAGCTAGATTACTTTGTTTTCTGTATCCCTCTTTTCTTTTTACTGTATAAATTTTCCATTGAAAAAACGAAAGAAAGAAGAAAAAGAAGCACTAAGAAATGATTGGTAATCTGCCGTCAAAATGCAGGGAGGAAAATGTAGACTGGATAATATGAAAAGCATTTGTAAGTAGACAGCCAGTGGCAAAAATGTTTAAAAACCTCAGACTAAATCCCAAAATTTTAGGAGAAGATTTTTCCGAAACACGGAAATTATATTATTACGAAATAGTGAATCAAGAGTATCAATCATTGTTTGATTTTTCTACTTTTGATTTATCGTAAGGTACCGAAAGTAAGTCTCCTTCCAAATATAAGCCCCCCCCCCCCCCAACGTATATGATTTTTTTTCTTTTTTGAAACAGTTCCATTTATAAGGCCTCCTCTTGAAGTTTTATTTTCTGGCGTTCTCAATCCTTCTGTGTTTTTCAGGAAATTCCTTAAGATTTTTTCCCCCATAACTTCTAAATGAATATATCTTACGCAATTTATTTTTATCTAATCTCTTTACTGATCATTGTATCAGAATGGCATATGTTCAATATATTATACTATTAATGTTTACCTTGATTTTTATGCACTAATAATATTTAACAGATATTTATATTGAGATAAAGTTTTATAATATTTGTCCATATTTCTTTCATATCTAAATTAACTATTTTATGTAAACTTGCTTCATTAATTTAATATTTTTATTAATGGAAAGTACTTAGCTTCTATGGAAGAGAGTTTAATTTGATCTGATTTTATTTTTTAAATTGTTCAAATCCTGTGAAATTTATTAAATTCGAAATCCCCCCCCCCTCCACCCTCGTAATTTCCCTACACTTTTCACAAAAGTTCCAATTATAAGCACCCCTTAAATTCATTAGAATTTCCTGTTTTCTAAAGAGGGGCTTACTTCCGGTACTTTCCGGTACTTGATTTAAATTATTTTTGGAGCATCCTGATTAATTTACTTTTATAATTTAATAGAAAACTATAATAGCTCTGTCATTTTTTAAATTTAATTTTTTTATTTCCAATCTTAAGGCGATTCTCTAACTCTCTTCTCAAAAAACGGAAACTTTGACACATTGTTTGACTCATTTTCAAACGTAAAAGCATAAAATTGACAGGCCAGGATATTAACGTAATTTGGAATCGAATGGCATTTTGAATTTTTGATAAATTACTTAAGGAGTTATAAGCAATTATTGATACATGACGGCAGATTTTCTCCTTTCCCGTGCTGTCGAGGCCGGCAATTCCGTTCAAATTGCAAACTCACGCAAGATTTTCTGAAAGATCCTCTGTTTTTATCAAAAAGATGAAAAATACATTAGAATACATAATTACATAATAATAACACTTGCCAATTCCATGCGTTTCCGAACAAAAATGAATTCAGAAAGGTGAGATAAAGTATCTTATTTTGATTTTAAAACAACCGTAATGCTATAAAATTAAGTGCTCGTTTGTAAAATAAGTAAATAATAAAATGTAATTTCGAGATGAAGATTCTAGTTTTTTAGAGAAAACTATAACTATCCTCTCGTGAACCATCGTGATTGTTTCCTCTAAAACAGCTAATGTGTTAAAGACTGCATTCTCAACATCCTCAGTTGCACTTATGTACCACACATTTTGTATGATTCATTTTATTTTATCGGATTTATATATAAGAAGTCTTCTTTTCTAAAATTTATATATAAAATTTATGGCATAACTTTTGAAATTCATATCTAATATTATGACATATGATTCAAAAAGAAAACTTGTACATTTAAAAAGATATCAGGATGTAGTTAACGGCTTTACATGTGAATAATAATAATAATAATAAATCACAGTTACCATTTTTTTCACGCCCAAATCCTTCATATATGTTCGTATTTAATCAATGCATTGAATATTTCTCTGAAGTTATTGCCACTGCTCAGTTGAAAGTAACAGATTTAGAGCTACCAACTTGTACTAGAAAGATTTCGTTAATAAATATGTAAAGTAGCATACGCTACAAGTCTGATTGATATGTTGCTTGTATCTAGTTTTATTCAGTCTAATATACTTAATTTTTTAATGCTTTTAGGCGGTAGTTTCATAGCTGTCAACTTTTACACTTTTTTCTTACCGCTATTTTTTAAAAAGCATTTTTTGCCTTATTTCGAGGATTAAATAAGGGGAAGATTGCATTAAAGTAGAGTAGCAGAAAAGCACAAAAGTTGGAAGTTTTATCGCTACCATATCTACTTTATCAAACTACTTTTTCTATGATAAAGTTGAAATGCATATTAACTTAAAGCATCCAACATTTGAATTAGTATTTATTAATATCCGAATAATTAATTATCGGAATATGTTAGAAATTTATAAATGATTTGATTCTGTTACAAAGTATAGATTTGCTCCAAATCTCTCAGTGTACTCCTAGATTTTTTGAGTATTTTTCGGTTTCTTATTTTCTTGGTAAATATTTTATTACAAAGTATTTGGATTAGTGATGTTTGACAGCATTAATTTCTTTATCTGACCATGCCATTTTATTTCTTATTTATTTATTTTTTTGGCGTGAGGGGGGGGGGGGGGGGGGTGATGCTCTCCTTGCTTTTAATTACTTTTTTTTTTATTCAATGCCAATAGCATGACGACTCTTGAAGTTGTTTTCAGTCGAAATACCCATATACCAATAGCAAAAAAAAAAAAAAAAAAAAAAAAAAAAAAAAAAAAAAAAAAAACACATGTGCTCTTTGCTTCTGTTATTTCTCTTTTATCGATGAATAGGTTCGTTTTTTATAAATCCTTGAAACATCTGAATGCTAAAGTTTTGCCTACTGGTGCTACTTATTATATCGATTTTTACAATTCAAGTATTTAATAAAAACTACGTTATAAAAATATAAAGCTGTACCCTTTGTAACTGAATATCATTCCTGGGGAATTATTATCCAACGCTTCCAATTACTGTTATAGTGTCATAGAAAAATACTTTCCAAAGGCTCTGCAGAAAAAGACCCGACTTTTTTTTTCTTCTGCTTTTTTTTTGTGCAGGATAAATGGAAGAAATCACCATATACATAGAGGGTAACGCTTGTACAAAATGCTATGAGAATAATACTAATATTGCATTAATATAATGTTGAAAGTTGATTTATGCCATAACTAAGCTATGTTAAATATAACGTTTCTATCAAAATAATTCTAATTTTTTCTAAACAAAAGCGCTTCCGTTATGAATATTAAAGACATAATTTAACAATGCAATATGAGTTACATTATACAAAAGTGTTAGCTGATTTCCAGCTAATTATATTTTTTCAGGCATGAAACATGGCCGATTTGATTTCGAAAAAATATTTTTGACATATTAAAATAATTTGATATTGAGTTTAAAGGGCAATCGTTAATCTTTAATAAATCTGATAGAAATTTGAGAGAAAAATATTAGAGAAAGAACTAATAAAATGACGATTTTGCTGATTTTATTTCTTGTGTATTATTTCTTTTACATTCATGAATTAAAAAAACGCCACTGTATATTTTACGAAAGCGCAGTTTGACACTTCCTAAACTTTAGTTAATAAAATAAATATGTAATATTGAGAACCAATATATATATTTTATTAACACATGGGTCCATATCTGTAAGTAGAAATATAAAGTTACGAAAGTTGTATTGACAACATAACTTTTTCATTCGAGAAGCCTGATTTATTTCAAACAATTGTTATACGAATCTACTAATCGCTTTACCAATCACGTCTGCCTATAGAGAAAGGTACGAAATATTACTTTGGTCTACAATTTCTTAAATCAATTAGATAAAGAAAGGGCTTTCTTTTTTATAATTGTAAAGTTATCGAAAGCACTAAGATCTAAAATTTTCTATATCTCGATATTTTCATTGATTACGTTGTGGTTGAAATAAAACCCTGATCTCTTAAAGTATGATTTCGCGAAAACGATGCGAAACGAAAAAAAGCATGTGTATGCATTCTAAATTTTCCTATACCCACATTATTATTGTAACTCTTCTACTATAAGAAGCTGTTTTTACTTACTTTACTATGCTTTTCAAGTTGAAAAGACAAGTTTTCTTATCTTGGAAGTGGAGAAGAGAAATATGCTGTTATCTATTATGTTCCGGAGTGGGTTGGTAAACATCTGCACATCATTAAAAGAGGGGGGAGGGTGTATGCGTGTATTTGAAAATTACCGCAGGTTCTACAGAGAGAATACTTTATGGTTTGAGATTTTAAGTCTTCCTGTTTTAAAAATTAAAGCTATCTGGATATTTAATTTACGATTGCTTCAAAGACATGCTTACAATAATATTTGAAACGTATCTCACAGAGTCAATCTAATAATTCCAATTTCGGGTTTTTTGCTTCTATAATCTTTTAAATTTTTTTTCCAATGACATTTTAATTTCATTATAATTATCTCGTAAGATTTATGCACAGTATAAAAAAAAAAAAAAAAAAAAAAAAAAAAAAAAAAAAAGTGAAAGTAATTAAAATTCAAAAAATAAAGCTATATATTACTTTTCATTATTATTATTATTATCCTGATATTACTTCAAAATTGAAATTCATTTCATTACAGATAATTTCGCATGATTATAATTCAAACAATGTGTGTAGATTTTATGTGAAATTACTCAATTTATGAATGTGTGCTCTTACCATCATATTAAATTTGTTTAATTCATGAATTTGGTTTGTTTAAGATTAAACTTTTATTTACAATATCTCTGTAATATCGGAAAATGAAATGCGCTAAATGTGTAGTTACCTAAATATATAATTGAAAGTAAGCTGTAGATAAATTTGAACATAAACTTTTGATGAAAATAAAATAATTTAATTTAGAATGCTTGACATTCAATAAGGAACTTCTTGAAAACTAACACGAAGTCACTCTTTCAGTTTGAGAAAATATTTTTTCTCTATTATTAAAATATGCATTTGAATTAATATTTCATATTTAATTTTTTTTCAGCTTTGTTTATTATTTGGATAAGTGTCAAATAAAATAAATAAATAAATAAAAGAGAGAGGGGGAGGGAAGAGTACAAAGAAAGATAAAAGGAAAGCAAAGGAGAGAAATGAAGTTTTGAATACGTCAATAGATTATATCGTGGCGAAGGTCAAAGAACTTTTTTTTTTTAAGTGCGAAGGAGGAGGGGAGCATAATAAAATTTCATTTGTTTCAGTGTACCTAAAAATGATTTCATTTAATTTTCCATTTTGACTGTTTTAAAATACTTTTTACCTTATAAGAGATTTTCCAAAATAATTTATTTGTTGAGCAAATGATTATCGTGTGATTTCTTTCTATCGCTGTGTGTTTTTATTCAATTTGTGTTTCTTCGAGGAATAAATCAAGGGACATCGTTAACGAGAAAGAATATGCGCACTAGTAAGACAGAAAAGAAATACAACATTTTGCATTTCAAAAATGCACATAATTTTGCTGTCATAAATTTGTCTTGAGTTACACATTACTATAATGCAAGTTAGTTAAAAGGAAAGACGAGGTTACAAAATTACAAAGTTTATAATGTTCATATTTTGTGTGTGTGTGGAGCGGGAGGGGGATTTAACAAAAGTTTATAAGCAAATTTTTTTCATCTAATAAGACAAAGTTAAGTTAATCTATAAATGTGTAGAGATTAATAATCAAATATACGTGATTTTAAGTTAAAAAATTATAAAATTTAATAATGTTCATATTGTACGAAATTAAAAAAAAAGGTTTGCCAAAAGTTCATACGCAGATTTTTTTATTTATTTATTTTTTTTTCACTTTCAATAAGACAAAGCAAAGTTAATCTATAAATGTGTATACATTCATAAACAATTATACGTGATTTTATATTTTTTATTATTTTAATACAGATTTAGTTAGTGGCTATTTGACAAAGTTACAAAATTTCTAATGCCCATATGCTCCTCTGAAAAAAAAAAAAAAAAAGATTTACCAAAAGTTTATCTGCAGGTTTTTTTTTTTTTTTTTTTTCATCTAATAAGACAAAGTTAATCTCTAAATATGTATAGATTAATAAACATACGTGATTTTATCTTTTGTTTTAATACAGATTGAGTTATTGTTATGCTATTTATACAGATTATTTATGCCAATATTCTAATATTCAGTTTTTTAACAATTTTTAAATTCTGCCTCTCCCATAATTTATATGAGGACGTGAGTTTCAAAACTCGCGTTATCCAAAATTTTAAATATCGCGTTTTCCCTATCAATCTATTCTAATGGTAAATTTTGCACCGAAGAAACACAACAATCTGCTAAAAAGCTGGTTTTATCCTGTATATCCTCTATTTTTGCTATTGCAAAATCTTGGTTTTAAATGAAAACCAATGGACATAGTCAGAGGTTTTTCGCGATTTCTTGAAATTTGATTTTCTGGATAAGGCGATTTTTGACTCGCCTCCTTTCACACACACATATATATATATATATATATCTTTTTTTCTTTCGTTTTATATTTACGATGACCATATTTCATTGAAAAAAATACGAGTGGCAAATAATAAATGTTGACATCTGAATACCCTCCCTTAATAGAATATATAGTAAAACCTTCATAATAGAACCTTTATTTAGCGAACAATCTTTATTTTTTTAATCTACAGCACATATTTATGTATACATTTTCCTTTTTAGCGGATTTTGAATTTTGAAGTAAATTTGGAATTTATAATTAATATATATATTTACAATTACAAAGCAAATAAAAAAGAAAAGTGCCCAGCTAAACTGATGGCATTGAGCTCACAGGCTATTCACACTAATTGTATATTATACACTTATTTCAAAGAATAATGCCCCTCAAAAAAATAAGTGAAGGGGAATTAGCCCCCGTTTCCCCCTTTATACTTAACCAGTGAACCTCCAAATCTAATCAGGGAAGCCCCTTATCACAATAAACTGCTATACCAAATTTGGAGCAAATCGAATAATCCTGCAAAAAAGAACATTTATCTAAATTAAGGGGGTGAACTAGCCCCCCTTTATCTTTAACCAATGAATCGCCAAAACGAATCAGGGAAGCTCCTTAACATAATAAACCGGTATACCAAATTTGGAGCAAAGCGAATAATTCTGCATGAAAAACCCGTTTATATAAATTAAGGGGGGTGGCCTAGCCCCCTTCCCCCTTTATCTTTAACCAATAAACCCCCAAAACTAATCAAGGAAGTTCCTTAACATAATAAACCGGTATACCAAATTCGGAGCAAATCGAATCATTCTGCATGAAAAACCCAATTATCTGAATTAAGGAGGTGGACTACCCCCCTTTTCCCCCTTTATTCTTAACCAATAAATCCCCAAAACTAATCAGGGAAGTTCCTTAACATAATAAACCGGTATACCAAATTCGGAGCAATTCGAATCATTCTGCATGAAATACCCATTTATCTGAATTAAAAGGGGTGGACTAGCCCCCTTTCCCCCTTTATTCTTAACTAAGAAACCCCAAAACTAATCAGGGAAGTTCCTTAACATAATAAACCGGTATACCAAATTCGGAGCAAATCGAATCATTCTGCATGAAAAACCCATTTCTCTGAATTAAAAGGGGTGAACTAACCCCGTTTTTCTCCCTTTATCCTTAACCAATCAACTCCCAAAACTAATCAGGGAAGTTCCTTAACATAATAAACCGGTATACCAAATTCGGAGCAAATCGAATGATTATGCGTGAAAACCCCATTTATCTGAATTAAGGGGGTGGACTAACCCCCCTTTGTCCTTAACCAATGAACCCCCAAAACTAATCAGGGAAGTTCCTTAACATAATAAACCGGTATACCAACTTCGGACGAAATCGAATCATTCTGCATGAAAAACCCATTTATCAAAATTAAGAGGAGCGGGCTAACCTCCCTTTTCCCCCTTTATCCTTAATCAATGAACCCTCAAAACTATTCAGGGAAGTTCCTTAACATAATAAACCGGTATACCAAATTCGGAGCAAATCGAATCATTCTGCATGAAAAACACATTTATTTCAATTAAGGGGGGTGGACTAACCCCGTCCCCCCCCTTTATCCTTAACCAAAAACCGCCAAAACTAATCAAGGAAGTTCCTTATCATAATAAACTGGTATACCAAATCCGGAGCAAATCGAATCATTCTGCATGAAAAACACATTTATCTGAATTAAGGGGGGGGGGGGGGTACTAACCCCGTTTTTCCACCTTTATCCTTAACCAATGAACTCCCAAAACTAATCAGGGAAGTTCCTTAACATAATAAACTGGTATACCAAATTCGGAGCAAATGGAATGATTCTGCATGAAAATCCCATTTATCTGAATTAAGGGGGGGACTAACCCCCCTTTCCACCTTTATCCTTAACCAATGAACCCCAAAAACTAATCAGGGAAGTTTCTTAACATAATAAACCGGTATACCAAATTCGGAGCAAATTGAATGATTCTGCATGAAAAACCCATTTATCTGAATTAAAGGGGTGGACTAACCCCCCTTTTCCCCCTTTATCCTTAACCAATGAACCCCCAAAACTAATCAGGAATGTTTCTTAACATAATAAACAGGTATACCTAATTCGGAGCAAATCGAATGATTCTGCATGAAAAACCCATTTTTCTGAATTAAGGAGGTGGACTAACCCCGTTTTTCCCCCTTTATCCTTAACCAATGAACCCCCAAAACTAATCATGGATGGTTTTTAACATAATATACCGGTATACCAAATTCGGAGCAAATCGAATGATTCTGCATGAAAAACCCATTTTTCTGAATTAAGGGGGGGGGGGGGACTATCCCCCCTTTTCCCCCTTTATCCTTAACCAATGAACCCTCAAAACTAATCAGGGATGTTCCTTAACATAATAAACCGGTATACCAAATTCGGAGTAAATCGAATGATTCTGCATGAAAAACCCATTTTTCTGAATTAAGAGGGGTGGACTAACCCCGTTTTTCCCCCTTTATCCTTAACCAATGAACCCCCAAAACTAATCAGGGATGTTCCTTAACATAATAAACCGGCATACCAAATTCGGAGCAAATCGAATGATTCTGCATGAAAAACCCATTTTTCTGAATTAAGGGGGCGGGGGTGGACTAACCCCGTTTTCCCCCCCTTTATCCTTAACCAATGAACTCCCAAAACTAATCAGGGAAGCGCCTTATCACAATGAACCTAGGAAAAAATTTTTAAGCAAATCGGATGTTTCTATCAAGAGTTATCGCGTTACGTACATACGTACATACATACATACATACATACAGAACGGGCGGGCACATTAGCTCTCAGGCTTTGATAGCCTGTGAGCTAAAAAAAAGGAGAAAGAAACTTTACCATTATTAATTGCTATTTTGATTTATGCATTTTAATGTTATACTTTTTTCATATTTAAAATCGCTATGTCATTCTGTTTCTATTTCACAAATATAATTGGATATTATGTGTTAGCTTCTCAATAATGCTTTCTCTTCATTTAACATTTACGGGGATAAAAAGAAAAAATCAGATTGTGAAGAAATTTGCACATATTGAAAAGGGCATTTATGTTATAAGCAAAGACAAAAACTGTCTAATTTTTATAGACTTACATAATACAATTTTATATCATTATTAATAATTATAATACCATTCATTTTCAATTGAATTATTACTTTTTTTCAAAAGTGCTTAAAATAAACAACAAATTTCTAAAGCAATATTTTTGTAGCTCATGAGTAATAGAAATGTGAATTTAATCAAACAAATTTTATGATTTTCTTTGTGTTGCACACATTTATGATGGTGAAGGGAATAATAAAAATATTGCTATGGAAGTAAAATGAAAATAATAAAATGTATAGTAATATAAAATGTTGCTTTGAGAAGACTTAACGCAAGCTTTTTGTATTTTAATTAATGCTAACTGTTTATAATATTTAGTGAGCTACTTTTTAAATTTTGCGAATAATTTGCTTTTTCATTTAAATTATCTGCGTAATAAATCTAATTTCAATTGCAATTTTTAAAAGAAGCGTTCTTTGATTATATAACAAAAATGTGAAATGTGTCATTTCTCACGGAAAGATTTATAGACTAATTATTCATTAATATCAGCTATAGGCAGTAAATTGTTTTCAGCGTACTATTGTGAAAGTCCTTGAAACAGGCGGAAATGCAGTTACATTAATTTAACGCTGCTCTTTAATAATAATGATTTCTTTATTTAATACTGATTTTATAACTTTTTAATTTATGATTATAATTATTTAAAGCAAATAAGGATCTAATCGCATTGAAAAGTCCTTTTTTCTGCTCAAATGATGCATTTCTGTTTTGAATGAAATATTTGAAAACTGTACAGAATTTAAAAAGGATCTGTCTTTTACGTCTGTATGCTTTCCATTGCAGCAACAACTGAAATTATAAAGCTTACTTCCGTTTTATTTTTAGAGATAAATTCTAGGCATGATAATCTCCAGAGATTCTTTATTTAAATCCAATTTACACCAATCACGATTTTGTTCAATGTTAAATAAGATATTTAAATCAGAGGAATGTATTGTTAAAATCATTTATACGAGTATAAAACAGCAATCAAGGTTCGTTTTATATGTTTTAATTAACATTTTTTAACCTATGTATTATTTATTTGTACGCATCATCTCTATATAATAAAAGGCAGTGTAACGCATAAGGGGCGAACCCATCAATCTTACCAGTCTCCAATAAGATGGAGCCACGTTAGGCTTAAATTTGATTTGAGATGTATATGAGAAAACTTATCTGCCTAAATACAAATCTTTTCTACCTGAAATCCCTTCTGTTCAAAATAATATATTTTCATATTTCTATAAAATATTCTATAGAAACAACATTTCAATGATTTACGCAGCCATTTCAGAAAACAAACCTAGCGCACTTCGTGCGTAAAACGTAAATAAGAAGCTGTGGTAGAGGGCCATTCCTTTTGTGATTCATGGAAAAAAAAATTTAAACCATGGAGCTATGAAGAATAAAGGAGACGACATAAATGACATCACTTGAAGCTGTCCCATCCCTGCTGCGTGACGTCAGCCGCGGGTAAACAGAAGAAAAACTCCAATAGGCGTGAAGAACACTTTAACAATGCTTCGTCTGCGTTCTTTCGGATGGGGTTCAACCCAAGACACCTATTTATTAATCAATAGACATATAAAAAAAATTTTGGAGGGGAGGAGGAAGACGGGGGGGGGGGGGTAAACGATAAAAATACACTTTCAAAATGTTATTAAAAAATAGTATTATTTCAATAGTTGCAGCAAACTGTTTTAATTACGCAGTCTTATTGCATATTTATTAAATTTTGTTTTTATTAAGAAATCTTAATTTTGTTATAGTATATTAGCCGGAAAATCTGGTTTACCCAGAAATATTGTAAATGCTAATTGTGTGTTTATTAGAACATAAACTAGCCGAACTTTGCTCATCTAAACGCGTCCATATTGTCAATTATTTTTTATCAGTTTTTCAAATTTTAAGTGCAAAACACAATTTTTACCCACCGTCCTAGGACGGGTATTTACACCAGTTATACAGTGTGTCCACGTATAACCTGACCGACCTTTATTTTCGCAACCGTTGGTCCTAGATGCATACTTCCAATTACAAAAGTGGTTTAAATAAGGTCAAGAATTATTTTTAAAGCGATTTGGGTCAAGAAATCCATTTATTAAAAAATTACGAAATTTAAATTTTTATACAGTCCCCCGGTCCTATAAGTGATATTTAGTAAAAATTTACTGTGACACTAACAAGTAAGACAGAAAAAGTCCCATTCATTTAACATTAAAATTGACCGAGTTATGAAACTTTGAAATGCATGACTTATACCACGTTTTTGCATATCAAAACAGATGATTTCGACCATGCTTTCAGGGGTCGTATATAAAGTACTCAAACTTATTTCAAGGTATCTGCGGTTTGAAAGAAATCGTACAACTATTATGATTGTGTTAACTTTATTAGTTCAGTTTCAGATTAGTTAAAATAATTGTATTTTAACATATGTTGTATTTTGTAAGGATATGAGGCTATGATTTCTTTATATGAAATTAAGTTACTTTCATAAGGTTTTATTTGACTTGCAACGATCGTCTTTCCAGTTTAAAATTTGTACTCGAATTTTAACTGACTTTCAAATGTCCGATCGAAGTTAAAATTTTACATACTGACTTAAATCCGATTACAATGTAATATTATTATGATTTTTGTCGCTTACCATCTTATACATACTTATATTAGAGGATAACACAAAAAAAAATTTGGATTGATTACCGTCAACAAGTTCAAGAAATGGTTTTAGATCAGATAACATAAACCTGCCATGGTTGTGTTTCTTAACTTTTATAATTACGTTTTATGTATTTTTTAACGTTAAATAAAAAAAAATTACCTTCACTTTTAAACTGTCATGTGAGGATTTTTCGCAAATCGTAAATTTCAAAGTTAAAAAATAGCGAAAAATCTGATACTATAAAATAGGTGCAAGACTTTTTTATTCAGTTTAATTTTATTCAATTTTGTGGCTTATACTGGGTTACTTACAGCTAAACAGCTCACGGGTCCGATGAGCTTGAGAGGTGAGGGAGGATCAATTTTAACTTTGAGCTTTTTAACTTTGAAATTGAAAAAAATCCTGACGTGATGGTTTAAAATGAAGGTCATTTTCGCGGATTCAGCGCTAAAAAATACGTGTAAAGCAATTTTCAAAAGCTAAAAAACATGGCACAACCCAAAATTTGAAAGACGGTGTAATCTGACAGCATTTTAAAATATGTATCACTTTTGTAAAGAAATGAGGCTTTTGTTTTTCATCCTTTTATTTAACAAAAATTCTGTTATTTTTATTCTCTTATATGTTCAGTACAAATAGGCATATTTTGCAGTCGTATGTCAGAAGGATTAAAGATTTCAAATTTATATTACAATGCTAATTTTACTCTCAACCATTTCTTTAATATATCTGACGAAATTATATTTCTACTAAATTTGTGAATGACCCCTAATTTGCAGCAAAAAATATGCTCCAAATTTAAACAGCTATTACTCGGTTAATTTTAATCGTAGAATAACGGGACTTTTTTGTCTTACTTGTCAATGTAACAGGGAAATTTTGCTAAATATAACTTATAGGACCGGGGGACCGTATAAAAATTTAGATTATGTAATTCTTCGCTAAATTGTTTTTTCGCTTCAAAATTTTTTTATCTTAATTCTGCACCTAATTTTGACCACTTTTGTAATTGGAAGTATGCATCTAGGACCAACGGTTACGAAAATAAAGGTCGGTCAGGTTATACGTGGACACACTGTATATACAAAGACCTTCTTTAAAGTAATATTATAAAAGTGGGACATATTACCTATTACCACTTACTTTGAGGGGAAAGGGTGATGGAGATCTCGGGTTTATCGGGAGTTCTGGTTAATAGTGTACATATAACAGTGTTTAAAGGGGGAAAAAATACTTTTTAGATATTGCCGTTGCGTTTTTTGTACAGGGAAATTTCTTTCTTTCTTTCCTTATTATTATTTTTTTCTAGCTTTATCTTTGACTCTATTTTGTATTTTTAAGGTTTAATGAAGTATTATTGTTGTTTTATACATTTTCATAAAGTAAAAACAAAATACCAGATTTAAAATATATTTAAGTTAATATTATAAAATCCAAAACAAATTTGCATGCTCTATTCAGAAAGAAATGTATTATAGATGTTTATTTGCAGTTTTGAAAAATAGTCTAGTTAGTTTTATTTAAATTTTGTGATATTTACTGTATGAAATACTATAGTTGTACAGGTTTATTATTGAAGATTGTGCAAGCATTTGGTGTTTAATTACTCCCATTTGACAGATGAATAGACGGTTTACAACATAAGAGACTTGATAAAAAATAATAGACCACTTTATCTAAAACTTCCCCCAAGGCTAAAAGGACTAAATTTGTGTAGTAAGAAAATTTTGTAGGAAAAGAATTCCTCACATTTTAAAGTTTATATATATTTTTTCTTATCAAACCCTTTTTTAATTTTTTCAACAAAATAAAGAAAGTATTAGACAACAACATAATTTTTCGAAATTTAATTACAATTATAATTCAGAAACTTCAAATAACATATTCGTACTATTACACTGTAAAAAAAAAAATCTGTAAAGTTACTTAAGTTTTTCAAGGACACTGGGATTCCTAGAGATTTTTATGTAACGGCAACAAGAAAAATTCCTGTATCAGACGAGTTTATAAGATTTTTTGTTGTTGCCGTTACATAAAGAGTTCTAGGAATCCCAGTTTCCTAGAAAAACTTTAGTAACTTTACAGATTTTTTTTACCGTGTACTTTCACTTAAATATAAATACAATCAATGCATATAGAATATATTAGTCTTAAACAATTTGTATTAATACAGTATCGAAAAAAGCAGAACTCTCTGTTTGTTAGATTGTGCTATTTTATAAATGAATAGTACTCCAAAGGCCTGATTTTTGCACAGTGAGACTAAACCGCAGACTTGGGATTACGATACGAACACTGAAATTAGTAAAACGATTTATAAAAAAAATTCTTAAAGCTTTAGGGGGTGGGGGGGGGGATTAATTTCGAGCTCCAATATCTAAGTAACAATAATTAAATGTCTAGTTAAAGTATGAATAGATTCCATCTTTATTTGGAAGCTAACTTTCCAAATTTCTGACTGCATAGTGCATAGTAGCAAGTATTTTCAAGAAATTCATAGTTTTATATGGTTTTGAATGCTTAAAAATAAGGTCATTACAATAAATAAAATAAAATAAAATAATTAGAGAAGAAACGAAAATTTTTTAACATATATCGCATTTAATCAAAATCTTTCTTAAAAAGAAATATTTGGGAACGAAAAAAGAAAAAAAAAGAAATCTATTTTGAACACTAAACATTTTATTAACACTTTCCAACAAAGTTGAAAAGGGTTTATGACTTCGATTTGTCTGTCCGTCTATCCGCGCTCTAACTCTCGTAAATATACTTGGATCGTTCTGAAATTTTTGAATGTTGGTGACCTCTACCATAGCACGATCCCTATTTCAAATGAAGTTTGTAGCATGTTTAGTTCATTTACAGGGACAGTCAAAAGTTTTCAGTTACATTACGGCCAGTGGGAAAAATCGTTTCAAATGATTTTTAATTGTGTTTACACGCTTTTAAAATAGTAAAATTGATATGCATTTATGAAGCCCACTAAAATATGCATTCTGTAGAATATGCGGTGCAAAGAATAGTTTTTATTCATTTACAGGGCCACACATAGAATTCCGTTACATAATGGTATGGTATGGGGAGGAGGGGGGGATTGTTTGCGGTGTAGTCGAATTATGTTAAACTATTTCATATACAGTATGACTTCAAAAATCCAGCATTCAGAAATCCGGCAACTTAAAAAATCCGGCATCAAAATCATCTTTTCCCTTCCTTTTTCTTTCACACTTTCAAGCTATGGGATAGATAAAATAGCAATTCTTTATGAATTAAAAACTTCAACATCGAAAGTAAAAATGCAAAAAAAGAATATTTGACACTTTTTTTCATATCTCAGGCAATTATTTTCTGAACAAATTTTCTGGGAGCTGCACTGTTGCTTAGCAACGGGAGCAAATTTGGGGACAAGTTTGGCGAATGAATGGCACAATATATGGCCGGAACGAATTTTCGGCAACGGCGACATCAATGATGAGGAAGTTGCCGTGAAAAGGCCACAATTTATGAGAGAATGGAACACGCAAAGTCTGAAAATACATTAAGTGTGGAAAATAGGTATATAGATGATTGGCTAAGCATTGAAGAAAATGCATCAACAAAAAACAATTTAACGGGCAGCGAGATAACTGACGTTGAGCTAAATAGAACCGCCGATAATGCTAGTAGCAGATTAGAAGACGAGGATGAACAACCGGCAGAAGAAAAAGTGTCACTAGAAAAATGCATACATTTGATTGGAGAATTAATCTGTGCTTTAGAAAATCAAGAATGTATTTCCGAAATAGACATTCTTCATTTGTATAAAATAAAAAAAAATAAAAACTTGTTAAAGAACGGCAAAAAAGTTGAAGCAAACAAAGTTGACATCGATGTTTCTGAAATTACAAGAGAAGAAATAATTTCATTCTTTATTAGATTTTTTTTCTGTAACATTGAAAATATCAATTAAAGTAAGTTTATTTATTATTTAATTTTATCTTTTTGTTACATAATTATCACTTAATAATGAATTAAATTATGTCTAAAGGCACCATTAAGAATATAGGACTACTTTTGAAATTCATAGTTACTACTTTGAATATTCCTTCAAAAATCCGAAAGTTTAAAAAATCCGACATAGTCTCAGTCCCGTTGATGCCGGATTTTTGAAGTATACTGTATAATGAAATTGATATACGTTTACAATGAAATTGAAATACAATGAAATTGTATACTGAGGTTTAACATAACTTATTTTATTTATAATACGAAGTGCATAGCATTTACAGGGACACACAAAAGATTTCAGATACTATATTGTATCCGAAGTACTGTACAGTAGCGGTGATTGCTGGACATGCATTTTTAATTATCTTATGCGCTTTTATGTTTCACTATATTTATGCATAGTATATGGTGTGTATAAATGCTATAATTCATATACAGGGCTACACAAAAGAATTCGTAAGGGTTACTGAGTATGAGCGTAAATTGCTTAAAGGTGGGTTTTAAATGAGTTGTTCATTTTTAAGCTGAATTGGATTTAGTTTACTAAGAAATGTTTGTGGAAATTTAGAGAAAACGATATAATGGGGCCGCGCAACGAATTGCATATATGGCTGTCTATGGATGATAATTTCTGAAATGTGATTTCAGGTAGTTTTAAGAGTGTTTAATTTGAATTAAATTTTAGCTAAACAGTGGCGTGTAATAAAGGTACTATGTAAACTACAGGGCTGTACAAAGGTATTCAAGTATGTTTCCATCTATTCGTATAAATTGTTGAAAGAGAAATTTCAACCAGTTATGCGTTTTCTTGCTAAACTAAATTTTCTCATTATATAGTATATATATGAACCTACAGATAAAATACAGGGCTGTCCAAAAGAATTGGAATACATATTTGGCTATGGACGGTAACTGCTGAAATCAGTTTTTCAAATGTTTATTCGTTTTATAAAATGTTTACTTAGTTGTCTTATTTACCTTATTTCCCTAAATAACGAAGTTTTTTTTAAAAGCATTCAGGGAGTGTTGGAAAGTGCTTCATAATCTATGCTTGACGCATGATTTTTCTTCTTTTTTTTGTTATTGTTTTGTTTTGAAAAGTGCCCTTGAGATTGATTAAATTCGTTATTGTTTTATTCAGCGAAATGTGCATAAAAACGCAATCAGAAATTCTCCTTTTAAAAGTATGAAGTGATTTTTAGGACAGTCAATTTACTATTTGTTAAAATATAACTAGTTAATGTTTTCAAAGTAATTTTAAAGATTACCCACATTTTAACATTTGTGGGGGCATAGTTAAAGGAATGTAGTACAATCTATCAAGGTCATTAAAGGACACCTTCAATAGGCAATATAGCCATCGAAGAAAATAGACTAACGTCAAATTTGAAGATTGAGTGGTTTATGTTTAATGAATCGGTAGGAGGAGGAACACCTAACTTTCTCCTGGCAGCTCTATTCGTTTTAAATTGTAATACTACAAACAAATTTGTAAAAATAAATATCTTGTTTAAAGAAGAAAATTATGAATTTAATGCACTTAAATCAATTTTATTTGAGACCGAATTGCTGCGTTAAATAAACAAATTTTAATTCAAATTCTTTTTTGTTAATGATTTCTTTGTTAATGGATGTTAACATCGGCCTCTAGGGATAACGCCTTAAAACGGTCGAAAATTCTGGCTGGTAACTTTAAAACTTGGAGGCGATAAAAAAAAAAAAACATACACTTTACTTAACGAAATAAAATACTGTTTTATAAAATTCTAATTTAAGTTTCATGCTTTTCAAAACTATCTTATTTTTATTTTATTTATTTATTTATTTATCTATGTTTTTCTGTATAAAAAGTTATAGATTATATAAAATTACATAAGATTGAAAAACGTAATGAAAACATATTTCAATGGGAAAAAGTTAACCATCACTAAAGGAAATTTTAAGTTATAAATGAAATATATTTCAAGAGATTACAGATACTAGATAGACAAATATAAATATTTTTCGCTTGTGTTGAAAAGTATTTAAAAATATGCTGCACAAAGTCGTTTCAATAAGCGCATATATTTTATGTCTACTCATAATTTTTAATGGTAACATTGATTTTTTATATCCTTTTCTGTTTGCATTCATTATTCCGATTTTAAATTTTAATTACATTAAAAGAAAAATTGTTTCGCTTCTGGACTGTTCCACTCTTTTATAAAAAAAATTTCTTAAATCGCTTTGATTAACAAGAAATTCGGATATGTTATTTTGGCAGATAGCAGTGTTGTCTTTTAAAATACTTTATGAATTTTTTAATTATAAAATTATAGAAAGCCTGCAGATATTCAAAATATGTTTAGAAATTAGCAACCGAAGTAAACAGGGAATTTATTTGTTTAATATGAAGTTACTTTCCAGCAAGAGAAGTAAATTGTAATTTTTCTTGCTTAATGTGGAAATTATTCAAAATATGTTCAGTAATTAGCAACCGAAATAAACAGGGATTTTACTTGCTCAATATGGAAATGGTTAATAATATACGATTTAAGAGTGTTATCTTTAAAGAAAAAAAAAAATACTCCACTCAAGTAACAAGAATTTTTCTAACGCACTCACAAAGCAATTTTTACGCGTAAGTATTTCACACTTAGAAATTCAGAGAGTTAAAAATTGGATATAATGTTTTTATATTCCCATAAATTTTTAAATATCTTGAATGATACCTAATGACTATTATGATTTAGTTTTAAGCGTAAAAGCATCACCGTAGAAAGTATATTTTTTGAAGTGATTTGAATTCGAGAAGCTTTTTTATTTTTCAAAAAATGAGTTACACCTTGAGTTCTGAGCAATCGTTTTCTCATGGCGTCTTTTACTCGCAGCTGCCACCCCCCCCCCCCTCCTCTCCCCCCCTCCAAAAAAAAATAAAATAAAATCCATGCAGAAATTTCGGATTGAATGTCGGTCCGGAATGTTTACATAGGGTTTTAAAAATTATCTTGTTGGTTCGCAATTATTTTATATGGGCTGGGGATTTTAGATATTTTATTAAAGCTTAACTATGCTTGTATTAGATTGAGAATTTCAGAAATCTTAAAGGAAATATTTTTTATAGAAAGCTAAAGAAACTTTTAAAGGAACCTTTGATAACTAATGCTTAATGAAACCGATCTGGTTCATACTCATATAAACAAATGGAGTGGCTTTAATGCATATGTTCCATTCTGATATTCTTTTAACTTTCGAACTTTTTACTGCGAACATGGCAAAGCATAATTACATAATTTTCTTACATATTTTTGTATTAAAAACTAAGGTCTAAAAAAAAAATTTTCTGAGAAAAATGCGGGGTGCCTCACTTCAGACTGAACAAAGAATTTCTAAACGTTTCACTCTAATTGAGCAATATTACACTAAATTTTCACCATGCTTGATTTCTATTTTGTGAAATGTAAATATAAAACACGAATTTGTCGGAGTTGCCCGTATCTACCTCCAAACAGTATTGAAGTAGACGCTCTGTAATTGAAAATATAATCCGCATTACATACGGTGTCACTGACAAAATTAAAGTTCACTTCCAAAACTTTTTGTAGCGCAATTACATTTCACATAAGAAACATAAATCAGAAGAAAAAAAAAATAATTTTCTGTTCCTTCAGGCGGAGGCCCTCGTGAGCTAATGTTAAAGCTCTGAAAGGTTCTTTTAAAATATTTCGTGTACATTTCTTCTTATTTATTTATTTATTTTTTCATCTGATAGCCGAGGTGAATCTCTACATTTGCCCACTTTACTTTCTCGGTTTTGGGTGGGTTTTTTTTTTTTCCTTTTCTTTCTAAGTTACTTTTATTTTCGGAAAAGGTTTCAAATATTGGTTCCGGGTTGGAATATTTTAATGTTAATTAATGTTAAATTTTCACAAAAGACATATTAACTCCTTTTTAGGTGCGTTCGTAATTAAATAAATACGTAGCACCTATAGTCGTCGTTCAGTCCGTCCGTCCGTCCACATATAACAGAACAAAAACTATCCAACCGAATGGTCTGAAATTTTAAATGTATGATTGTTGCAAAATTTTGTCAAGCCATTTCAAATTTTATGAAAATCGGATGTATAGTTTAATTACAGGGACATTCAAAAGTTTTTCTTTACATTACGGTCAATGGGAAAAATTATTGCAAGTGCATTTTAATGATGTTACAGCCTTCCGAATGGTCTGAAATTTTAAAGATATAATTGTTGCAAAATTTTGTCAAGCCATTTCCAATTTTAGGAAAATCGCATGTATTGTTTAATTACAGGGACAGTCAAAAGTGTTCCGTTACATTACGGGGAATGGGAAAAAAATTATTGGAAGTGCATTTTAATGATGTTACAGGCTATGCACTTTATGAAGTGCAAAAAATTATACATTCAGTACAATATGGGGTGCAAAAAATAATTATAAAACTAGTTATAGTACGAACGCACCTCATTTGCCACGTTTGACGGGCAATTTCCACTTGTTTTGTTTTCAATTCGAATTACATGAATCTAGGTTATACGGATAAGATAAGGAGTGACTGATTACTCACTATTTTAAGCAGAGTGAACAAGCGATTTGAATGAGAGACGCCTTTTCTAAACGTTTTACATGTGTTAGGTAGCCACATTACATCTCAGACAAAAATTCGGATCCAGTACATTTTCTACTGATTACGAATATTTAATAATCACATTAAATAACATGAAAAAAAAAACTGAACAATGCCTGACAGCTAGGATCAATGTTGTGGAAATTTACAGATAATTTCAGTTTCGTAAAATACTTTATAAATATGCCTACCGTACATTTTCATTTCATGCAAAAAATGTCTTAATAAAAGAAAAAAAAATATTTTTTATTATTACTAGAAGATCCACCCCGGACATCGCGGTTACAGAATATTGATAAAAACTTAAAAAATAAAAAATCTGATATATTTCCTACGATTAATATATATTTAGACCCACTAACAACTCTTAGAAACATTTTATATAAATAATATCAAAAATATATTCAAATAAAGTTTTGAAATCTATTAAAAGCGACACTTTTGTATTAGTGGCACATCAAAAGTTTGTAGCCTATAAGCAATGAATAAAGAATTTTCTAGTTACAGCAGCCTTTATTTATTCTAATAGCTGGAAGGTCTGGCGCGCGGAGTTCGATTCCAAGTCTGTTAAATTTGTATTTTTTTTTTTATATTATTTATAATATTTTGTATATTTATTTAAAAAATCTTCATTTTCATTAACGAATACTTGTCGAAAACAAATGGTGGACTATTTATATTGTTTCTTGTGTAAATGTATATATTAAACGTAAATACTTATGTGTTTCGTAATCTCAAAAGAACAGGACATATCTTTTAAGTAATTTTTTTTTTTTTATATATAAACTAGCAGGCTACACCCGCTTCGCTGGTCCATTTTACAAATGATCCTTGATCAAACAAAATTATGAATTTGACCTTGTATTTTAAATTAATATGGACCTTCACCGGGAAAATCTTTCCGCATTTGTTGAATACTATGCGAACTCTATTTAGCTATTATATTATCTTACGGGTTACGCAAAATTCGGGCTATTCAGAAGAAACTCTTTTTACAGTATATATTTAAAGTAGAGGTTGGGAAGACAATACGGCCGTTATGATAATCAGAAATGTTAAAATGTTCTCTAGTCACCACACTACTAAAATGAGAGATAATTACAATGATTGCAGAGAATGACCACTGAACATTAATTATGTTCGGATTATTCACTTTCGTTTGATAGTTCTTGAACTCCGGGCTTCTCAGCTTGGTGCTATGTGTGGTTCTGGTAGCTTAAATACAATTTCTCTCTACGTTGCATTATATTTTGTAATATACGTCTTCTAGCAGGTCTACTGCAGTTTTCTATCTTCGGATTACAGCAGAGTAAATACGGTAAAAAAAAAAAAAAAATGTAATAAATTGTTTGCACACAAAAAGTCTTTAACTTTCATTAAAAGAAATGTGAATCACATAAAAGTGGATTTTTAAAAATAAAGTGTTTGAATAAAATTGAAATAATGTCATTTTCATTACCATTTCCTTTTTATATGTATATCACTTGTAATTATCTAACTGTTAACCTGAAAAAAAAAAACAACCCGATAACCGATTATGATAGAAAACTAAACCTCTTGTTTTAATCCAATCAAAATCTTCCCAGTCTTCCATAATCGGGTGCACAGCTAAGTTTTACGGCAAACATTAGAAGTGTTTGCAAACTATATGGTTACAAATTTACCAGATTTAACACACGTAAAACATACGTAATTATGCGCCAAACTACATTCCATTAAATAAAGTCAAATTGCTGTCGGCTGAATTATAGATCTTTCGCCAAAAGTACTCTTTGTAACTGACAAATAAAGTCAGTTATGCAAAACTTAATAACCTAACACGCTATAATATAACGAAATAATCATTTTGATGCACCGAAGACCTTTTTTCATTTCTCTAAAGAGTACAATAACACGGAGAAATAAATACACTTTTTATTTTCAAAATTACATTATTCTTCAGTCTGCTGCCTAAATAAACCTAAAATCGTTAATTTTTTCCTCAGTTTAGCGAATAGGATTGTGCGTCAGAACTTGCTTTATAATGATTTCTATTTTCAATTTTATCTGCATTTCAGGAGCTTTTTTTCTAGGCTAAAATGTGTTATCTAGGCTAAAGTGATAAATCATCAAATACTGTTCCACCAGCCACCATTGGAATTTCAAATTTGTTTCCAAGTATTTATTTTTTAGTGATAGTAAAATAACTACAGATAAAAAATATATAATACTAAATATTCTGTTCTCCGTTTGCTTCATAATGAAAAAACATAAATTTACTAATCGCTAAGTACAAATTTCATGTAATCTTCTGCAATCGCGATCACTGTCCAGAGACTCTTCCAAATATAAAAGAAACATCCAAATAGTTCAGTAAATACACTAAGTAGCGGGTAACCTGATTACGGAAGATTAATCCAATATCAAAAACCTTAAAAAAAAAACCGGAAAAAGGGATGACGAATTAAAAAGATAATCGAAAATTTATTTCAGTAAGCAATTTTTATTGTAAAATATTTTCTTTTGTGGTATTAATAACGCAAAATTGCATACATTTTCTTAAGAATAATCTTTAGTACTTAACATTTGAAACAGCAGACTTTTCTAAAAGGGAAATTGGAGATATATGTAAGGAAAAAAAAAAAAAAAAAAAAAAAAAGAGTGGACAATATTCATTGATCTGAGTTCGAGGTTATAAAAGTCATAAGTTTGGGGAAAAACAAAATAGCATTTTTCCGCAGTAAAGTACGCGAAAAATATTTTAAATATCTGAAATTAAATTATTTATAATATGTGTGTGTGTGTGTGGGGGGGGGGGGGGGGGCAAACGTTTGCATTAAAATTTAAATATTTGACTCCACTTTTATAATATTAACTGCTATTTATATAATATCGTCATTTTTATAATTACATCTGCTAGAGATACATAATAATAATAATAATAATAATAATAATAATAATTGTTACTCACAAGAAAGGTCTCCTTGAAACGCATACTCAAAATATTTTGAAAAAGGAAATGCTAATAAAATGACTCGTGTATGTAAAAAAGATCGGTAAAAATATTGCGGTAGAATCCCAGTAGAAAATCTGGAAATAAATATTTTTCCGAGTATTTGGCGTGGAAAGACGAACGCTCCACGCTCTTTGGCGAACCAATACGTTTTCTCGCCAAATGCAAGAAATTGAAATGCATTTATAAATTCCTTGTTAAATAAGTAATTAAATGCCTAATGCTCAATGAATTTAAACTTAAACTGTGGATTAGTTTACTATTTTTGCTGTAAGCGTATATAATATATGCAAATTGCGTGTTATTTGCATTGAGCTATTTAATTTTATACGGTGTCACCGGCTGGATAAGTTTTAAGGGTATTTTAATTAAGAATGCTATCATTAAACATTTCGATATTAAGTTGCTGTTTCCATGGCAATAAAACTCTCTTGTTGTCACTGACACTAACAATATCGAAGTCAAAGTGCCAATGCTCAGAATCGGACCTTAATTTGAGTTTGAAACACTTTTAATCCATTTAAATTTCGTTGTAAATGGCATAAATACGATCGTTAAATTTCATTATTGCATATATAAATGTATATGACAAAACTGCAGTTATAAATATGTATTTATTTAAGTTAAACTTACTTAAACTAACTTCGTATCGAGAGTTGAAAAAGTTTTTTTAAAGAATATTTATCATAGTATTATTCAAAATTTTATCGTGTCGCCAACCAGCGCTAAATCGCAAAAAATGAAATTTTCATTATTTTTTTAGGAATGCTAAATAGAGGTTCTGCCGATTTTTTGATGGATATATATACCTATGAGAAGAATATTCTATAATTTTTTTCAAATATTTCTGAGCATGCGTTTATGGGGAACTTCCTTGATATCATTTTATCAATTTTTCAGATGCATTTTCCTTAACCTGATGCAAAAGATAAATCGACAAATATTATTTGAATTGCAATATTTCAACTGAATAATTTTTTAAGTATTACGAACATTCTCTTTCATGTTTAAATTAAATATTTTCGTTTTTTAATATTATCACTCATTAAAATGGATTTTTTTCTTTTTTAAAGATTTTAAATAAAATTAGTAACAGTTTTTTGTCTTTTATTTTTCTAGGTGTAATAGCCGTTTCAATTTTTTCAACAACAAAAAACTTCGCCAAGAAATAAAATGGTAACCTTATCGTCCAAAATAACAGAACTTTTCGTCATAATTCTATAACTAATCTACGTATAACGATGTGTTATAGCTTAAAACCTTCCCTGAAACGATACCTATCTAACAGTATAAGTTCCGTCAAAATCCATGCGGTAGAACTCGAAATCTAGGCGTTCGGAACGAAATTTTCATTTGGATTTTATATATATAATAGATATAATAGATAGAATAGATAATAGATTATGTGTTATGAACTATCTCGAAGTTTAAAACAGATCGCATTGTTAGATTTCCTAATTTTAACAATATCGCGTTATGTTAGTTCCACATTCCACCACCAGGGAGCGCACTCTATTCTTAACGAAAGTGTATCTGAACGAAACTCCTTCATGCAACCTTTCCGTAGATACATGAATCGGGAGGGTGGTGGTCTTAACCAATAATTTAAGATAATTGCTGAAATTACTATGAAAAATATTTTAAAGGGGCTCTACGCGGGCCCCTAATAGAGTTAGAGGAAATCGGAAGACGGCAAAATAATCGCGGGGAAAAGTTTGTTTGTGTGCTTCGGAGCTACTTTTGGCGCGAGATCTAAGCTCTACGACCAATAGGAGCCCAGATATTTAAGGAAATGTGAAGTAACAAAGTCCAATATAACAGAATTTTCCGTACTAATTCTATAACTAATCTAGGTAGAATGATGTGTTATATCTTAAAACCTTCCCTGAAACGATACTTATCTAACGGTATAAGTTCCGTAAAAATCCATGCGGTAGAACTCGAAATCTCGGCGTTCGGAACGAAATTTCCGTTTGGATTATATATATATAATAGATATAACAATAAACTATACATAAATTTTCTTCAGTCATTATTCATTGAAAAAAAAATCTGTTTGAACAATTTCAGAAACAGAAAAGATTTCGAAAATTTGAAAACAGCCTGTATATAAAATATATATATTGATTAATACATTTTGCCAAAAGTTACTACATATTTTGTTAACAGTCAAGCTTAAAAAATACTTAGAAAAGAAAAAAAAAATATTTTTTTTTTCTATAATTCAACAAATTTGAAGAATATAACATAGAAAATATTAAGAATGTTTAATGAGTTTAATGTTATCTATAAATAATCAATGCATGTGTAGTATTGCTGATATGCTGTTAAATTAAAAAAAAAATTATAAGGTATTATTGTTATTTTTTTTAAATCTGAATAACTGTAGTAAAATGTACATGTCATTTGAAAAATGTATAAAAGATTATGATTCCTATTCCATTTTTCTTTCTTTAAAAGATATTTAAAGAATACATTCTGTAAAGGTAATAATAATAATTACAAAAAAGACATTATATTTTCTTTATTTGAGACCCATTTTTAACAAGCATTTGCTGAAAATATCACGGAAGTTGTAATAGTTTCGTTATTTCCTAGTTCTTTGAAAAATATCTCCGAATTTTAACAGATGTACTTAAACCCCTCTTTTCCTCTCTTATTCGTTCAAGTTTTTTGCCTAAAGCGATATTTGCACTCTTCACACCCCTTTTTCTAAGAACTCAGCAGACCATCAGTGGGAAGTAGTGAAAAAATATGAGACGCTAGAAATTCCACATTCCGCGGAAGGGAATCAGTACAGCCATTAGGAAACAGGTGTTCATAGTCCGAGTTTAAAATACAGTTTTGTTTTTAACATTATTAAACAATAGAATTTTTTAAATAACATTAAAGTATTTAATTATTATTTAGATGCATTAACTTTTCTCTCGTTCTTAATATTCCATTGCAGAATGTATAACTAATTTCAGAATTATCCCCCCTTAAATATGCATCAATAACAATTTTAAAGTTGATTATACAACATTTTGTATTAAAATTGAAGCAAAAAATTAAGATTAGTCTTAAACTTTTCTAATAAACATCTTACAACGCTCATTTTATAAAAGATTAAATTTTTATACTTAAAATAAATATTGCAGCTAAACATTTGTAATATTTTGTAATATTTTAACCACAAGAATTGTTTTAAGTATTATACACATTCAAGCGTGATATTCCTTAACACATTTTAGAATATACAGAGAAACGCGATCTTCTCAATTAAAATGAAAACTAAGAAACACTTTAAATACATTTGTAATTATTTAAAAAAAATCTTTTTAAAATGATTTCATATCTGAGAAAAGCTAAATGAGCTCGAATTATGTTGGTATCAGTCGCACCAGAAAAATCCAATCAAATAATAAAAAGTTTAATAATCATTTTGTGTTAAGAACCTATACAAGTCACGTGGAGAAACTCGGATGAAAATGTTAAACCTATGGGAGAAACCTAAGCAGAAATCTTTCCAGAAGTCGTTATATAATATATATATATATATTTCGCGATACCTGAGGCTGATGTCTATTTTTGTGCTTCTGTACTTTCACAACCGGTTCTAACCAACTCCAAATGTGAATGTATCCACATACAAAAAACTGTAACTAAAAAGTACAAAGACACAAAGGCACAACAATGGATATCAACGTCGGGTACCCTACCAAAAGAAAAAATAAATAAAATGTCGAAATAAGATTGAGAAATCTGTAAAGAACGCTCCCATAGGATTAACATTAGCTTGAGCGCTTCTTCCCGTGACTTGCGTAAACATTTAATCTCATTTTGCAACACATAAATGGTTGATATTAAAAAAAAATGAAATTCTGAAAGGCAAATAACTTAAAATTTGCTTCTAGGATAGAAAGTGCCGACCGTAATTTTCTCATGTTAATGAATAATGACGTAAACGCTTTTAGAAATTAGCAAGACGCAGTGATTAATAAAATAAATAAATAAATAATGAGCAGGCACTTAATAATGACAACTGACAGCGCCGGTAAAAACTACCCAAAATGAGGGCTCCTGATGCGGGGACACTGAACAAGCCTGCGGCATTGCATCCCTCCGGACCAAACCTAGATTGTCGCATAACTTTAAAAATAAATAATCCATATTAGGGGCTATACTTATATAACGTTATCAACTTTTTGGTAATTTTGGACACCCCCCCCCCCTTACGATATCATGCGTTATCGTTCCTCGACTCCCCCCCCCCCCCCCTAATATGATACCTTTTTTTTTTCTTTCTATCTGCAATAGAAGAAAGTATTGTAATCGAAATTTTTTCGGCGGATTTACACGTTTTAGGGATCAGAGATCCCCAAAAAATGTTTATAGAAAATGTTTGTCTCTCCGTGTGTCCGTATGTCGCCATTGTAACAGCGAAAAGTGTATGAAGTTATGCATAGAATTGAACCAAATTTTTTTTTAAGTTTGTGTCTATGGCAAGCAGGTCTTCCCTTAATTTGGAATAGCTCCGCCGGTAGGGGGCGCTGTAATGGGGATCTTTTTGCGTTTTTGTGGCATTTTGAATATTGTACCATCGAAAAGTGTATGAAGTTATGCATAGAATTGAACCAAATTTTTTGCGCATGTTTTTGGCAATAGCAAAAAAATCCTTCCTGAATTTGGAAATATTCCGCCGAAAGGGGGCATATACTAGCAATTTTTTTCTAATTTTCTTTCGAAGTTGATATAGTATTAAACTAATAAAAGTGAAATAGACATTTGTAAGAACATTTTGAAATATTAAAATATATGAGATAGAAGAAAGTTTTGGGATTGGCACATCCAAATATTTTCTTTTGTTTGCAGTGATATTCAGACATGGTTATACATTTATTATTTGCATATTTTATTGATTCAAATGAAGAGAAGTCAATTCCGTATTATATATGAAATAATTTTATATCAAAGGGAATGCAAACGAAATACTTACTATTTAATAGTATTTAATAATAGATTTTTGTTACATAATGCTTTCGACAGTAATATATAATGCCTTCTTGCACTTGCCCTATACGGCGAGGGGGAGGGGGGGTATGCAAAACTTTCTATCAACAAAACAGGCGGACAACTTTCTTTCTTTCTTTTATTTTTTTTTTTTTTTATTTTTTTTTTTTACTGGTAAACACAAGTATTCTGATTTCTTGAAGTGCGGATTATATATGCATACACATATGATAGAAGAATATTAACGCCAAACGTTGAGGCACTCCATATTTTAGAATTAAATAATTTTGTAATCGTTTAACGATTTTAATAATAACTTTATATTTTCATAAAAACAGATGTCAGATTTAATAAATATTGTAGACTATTTTGATGTAAAGAACAAGTTACAAATACGTTATATATGCACTGTTCCTTATGGAAAAATCTGACTAGGCTTGACTTGTATTGTGTGAAATGTAAATATAAAATTCGAAATGGTGAAAGTTCTGCTATAATAGTATAATAGCGCGAGTAACTCAAATAAACATTGAAGTAGTAGCTTTGTGTTGGAAAATGTAATTTGCAATACACACAATGTCACTGACAGAATGGCATTTCACTTCCAGAATGTTTTGATATCGCCATGCCGTTTTTCCCAAAGGAAGATAAATCTTAAAAAATCTCGAAACTCATTACTTTAAAAGTTATGAACAAAAATTTATTTGGGTTAAAGTGATTTTTGTTTATACGACACTAGTTTCCTATAAGACAATTGCTTGTTGTGAGGTACTAAGTTTGTCTCATCTTTTTTGAAACAACATATTATTTTAAAGCGAAAAGTTTTGATACTGCAAGATATCAGCTAGCGGGTCAGCGCACGCGCCCTCCTTCCACCCACCGAAGGTTATGAAATTTTTTTACGCCACATAAGAAGCACACCCCTCTATAATTAACTCACCGAATTAAGCAAATTAAACAAGCAACTGTGAACAAAAGATCTGGCTAAAAAATCTTTATGTTAGAGATAATGACATATATTTTACTAATTTAAAAACAAAAGAATATTTTTTACAAAAGTTACTTTATTTTTTTTTTTTAGTTTTAGGCGACATAATTTAAATAATATTAATCAGTGGTTAACTACTACAGATTAAGATTTGTCAATTATTTACTGTTTGTCAATTAAAAATATTCACCAATTAGTTATCCACGTACCAATAACGTCAATTAAGTACAATTTTAATTAAATGTAAGCGAATTATTAAGCATGAATATATTTATATCATAATATTTTCGTCTCCATTGCAAATATTATATTTTCGAAAAATTTTCATCAACCAGCAAATCCCCCCCCCCCCCTCCCCACCATATGAAACATCCTTTCATGTCGCATAAAAAAATACATCATTCTACAATTATTGCTCGGAATTAAACAAACAACCGTGTTCAAAAGACTTACCTAAAGAATTTGTTACAGCCAATGACATATATTTTAATATTTTGAAGAGAATTTAATATTTATTCATAAAATTTATTAAAAAAAGAGTAAATTTTCTTTTAAAGACGATATTAATTAAATAGTGTTAATCAATCATTAACTAACCGCAGTCAATTAGTCAATTATTTACTACTTGTCAATAATAATCATCAATTATTCTCCATAACTAATAATAGCGTCAATTAAGTACTAATTTAATTAACAATAGAAAATGATTAAGCATGAACATCTCCAAATCATAACGTTTTCATTCCTATTGCTTAAAACATCCTTTCGAAAAATTGTCATTGTCCTTCAAACGCTTCAATAACATTATACACTTTGTCAGGCAATTCATTGAATAATAGAGTAACCACCTAGGACATCTTAGTTCGAGATTAAGTTACTCGGGTTGAGTGTGTAAAATTTCAAAACGAGTAACACCCGAGTTACTCTAAATAATGATACTTTGCTCCCACAAACTTTTCGTTCTAAAAAATACAAATTTTCTTCGAATGAAATTTTTTTGCTGTTCATATGTATATTTTGCATATCTTAACATTCTATAACAATATTTAAATGATATTAATAAAATTTCGGTGGGTATTCCAAACGTCGGTAAAAAGTTTAGTTATTGACGAGGGCGGGTAGGACGGTATTGGTGTGTGTGTGTGTGTGTGTGTGTGTGTGTGTGTGTGTGTAAAAATATACATATATGTGTTTATTAATATTATCCATAGGTTCATATATGTTCATATGGACAATATTTTCATATTGTTCATATGTTCATGCATGTTCTTTTACATGTTCCATGTATATACATATTGTCCATATGTTCATATATGTTCCTATATGTTCATATGGAGAATATTTTCATATTGTCCATATGTTCATGTATGTTTTTTCATATGTTCCACATTTTTTCTCTACATATGTGAATAAAGCAAACACTAACTGTCCTATAATATACAAAAAATTATATGGAGATATTCTAAGGGACACGTACAATAATGCGGGACATTATCAACTACTGAATTCTACTAAACGGGTTATTGCAAACAGAGTGAAGGCGTTCTATACAAAAATAAAATCTAAGCAAAAAAGTGTAGAATTTCCTTATCTTTTTATGATTCCAAAATTCCATAAAACCCCAATTACTTTTAGAACCGTAACTTGTGGGTTTGGTACTTATCTGGAAATGTGTAAATAAAAAATTATTGAATATATTACAAAAGATTTTAGATCAAGTCATAAATGAATATTCATCGATAATAATAAAAAAAACAGTTATGAACTAGTAAAAAGACAGAAAATATTAAAAAATCTTACAGGTTTGCATAGAAATATTTTAACTATGCTATCAAATCAGTAAAACTTCAATTCTTCAATGCACTTTTCAGCACTAACAAAATGTCTATCCATTTTTAGAGCTGTAAAGCTCCATCAATTGATAAAATTCAAAGTACTATAAATACTGTGAGATTATGGTCAAAGAAAAATAGGATTTTTACCGTTTTACTTGACAAAGCACGTATAAAATATTTCTAAATGAAATCTATAACACCCAGGAAACGTGAAAAAAATTAAATTTTGTTTTTCAATGCGTATACCGGGTGAGCCAAAAGTTCGTTACAACTTTAAAAACTCATAAAAATGGAAGAAATTTTGATAAAGGAGTTCGGTTTGCAAGAAAGGGCTTACAAGATAATCGGATTTTTTTGAGCAGCAAAAAAAAAAAAAAAAAAAAAATGTAGAGAGCGCTGACGACCCGAAACACAATAAACATGGCAGCAATACCCATTCATTTGTCCTTCCCGTAACAAATGTTCAACATGACCTCCAGAATATTCTACGACACAACTGTTATCCTGTTCATTGTGTTTCTGGTCGTCAGCACCATCTACATGTGATTTTTTAACTAAAATATTTTTTACTGTTAAAAAAAATCCTACTACCTTGTGAGTCGTTTCTTGCAAACCGCACTCCTTTATCATAATTTCTTCCTATTTTATGAGTTTTTAAAGTTGTAACGAACTTTCGGCTCACCCGGTACACCGATGAAAAAACAAATGACGTATCTGAAAGTTGTTCTTTACATGTTTTGTAATTGGAAGTATGCTTCTACTACACTAGTCAACAAATTTTAACTTTTTTTCTGTATCTGGTTCATAAGTGGGTATATTTAACTAATTTTAGGCTGCTGAATTCATTGAAATAATCACATTCTCTCAATCACGTCACTTTTATTATATACAGGGTGGACGAACGCACGGTTGGAGAAAAAGCTGGTTACCTGGGCAACGGAACGACTGACGTGAAAGGGTGACGTCAGCATCTACAGGTACGAACAAAAACAGTCTGAATTCGAATGGGGAAAATGAAAGTACGCGCAGTCTTATATTCTGTTGATTCTAAGAATTATTATTCGGTGTGGTGTCAGAGCAATATCTGTATTCTTCTACTATTAATAAATCGTCGTTATTCAAAGACCAATCAAGAATTAGTATGAAGGTTGAATATAGTCAGGATTCTCTTATTCTGTCAAAGGCTGACTCATTCGAAGGTGTTTCTAAACCGACAAGATCAGTGTGATTCGAGAAATCATAAGTTCATTCAAAATGATTCAACAATATTCTTCCATATTTGTACTATGTATTGTAACAAAAATGTGCCGTTTTATGCAGCTACTCTTTTCTTCCAGTGTTTGCCTGAATTTATGGGAAAATGGCATAAGTAACGCATATTTAAACTTAATTCTAAATTCTAATAATTACAAATCGCAGTTTTTGTTTAAAATCGAGTCGTGAATTGAAATCTGTTAAATCCCATTCTTTTGTCATAATATTCATATTTCTTTTCGTTAACTTAAATTCGATTTATTCAAAATTTATTCTTAAACTCTTCTATCCACAGGGCAGTTGTATAAAAACAAAATTTAAATATTTGGCAAAAACTGACAGTTTGAAATACAAATAAAATATTATATTTATCAGTAAAAATGTTTTCTTGATTACTTAACAGAAACTATGAAATTCTACGAGCACGAAACTGTTGCGCAAAAACCCATAATGTTAATATTAACAATGTTATTTTTCAAAACAGGATGATGTCTTTCTGGATGACAGTGTGAAATGTTTTATTTTTACTTTTTATTGCAGAATACATTCATACTGCAAATTCTCAAACAGAAAAAAAAAATACATTTTACAACACTTTTTGTCACCAAATTGACAACACATTAATGTGTTGTGAATTAGAAAACTTCATATACAAAATATTTTTGTGTTGTGATTGTGTTCTTAATATGTTGCAAAAGTGTTGCTATCTAGAAATGTGTTGTGTTCTTAATGTGTTGCAAAAGTGTTGTTATCTAAAAATGTGTTCTAAAAATAGTGTTGTTAATTGTGTTGAAATCGTGTTGTAAGTAGTGTTGATGAAAATATTTTCTTACAATAGTGTTGTGCTGCACAACGCTTTGTCAGCAAATTAACAACACATTGTTAACACCACACAATTTAGAACACTATAAAACAACGCATGTAAAACACTTAAAACACTTTCTACATGGTGCTTTTAAAATAACACACACACACACTTAAAACATACTATTTATTAAACATTTATAACACAATTTTAAAAATGAATGTTTTGAAAACACATTTTCTCCCCTTGTACTTTTTAACAACACTTTTTACACAGTCTTTTTATTTGGAACAACACATTCGCAACACATTCACATCACAATCGAAAATGATTTTAGTTAGAAGCGTTAATTATTATGTTCAGTTAGTGTTGCAAAGTTGTTTCACGAATTTTCAGTGCAAATAAAGGTTTTAACATATATAGTCCTTAATTTCCTTATTATTTAATACCTTAACTGTTTCTTTTTTTGCTTGACGCAATAAATTAATAAATTAAAAATAAGGACCCGGCACCACTTTTTTTGTACTAAAATATTTGGCTTTGTACAATCGAAAAAGATATGCCATTTAACAAACAAAAGATTACAGTTAAAATTAAGTGGTATCCAAAAGCTTTTAGTATCGAAGATAGCAAACTCCTTTTGCCCGAGTGCCGCTCGGGCAAAACAGTTAAGGGGTTAATCACAAAATATAAATTCTAATTAACATGCCACCACGTATTTTACCTTGTATGAGAAAATTAAATTCAAAAATTTTGTAAAACCCTGACGTGATAGAAAATTTCTGATAGCAGATTTGGATCCCACATCGAAAATACATTAAAAAAGCATTTATTACAAATCAGGTACAAAATGGCTGCTGACTAGTGTTATCAGCGATTTAAGAGTTAATCATCATTATCTATTTTTTATATAACACGGACTATACAGACTTATTTTCTTTTAATTTATACAGAAATCAGCCGATTAATTGTATCAGTTCTATTCGTAAACATGATTTAAAAAGGAATAAGCTAATTAATGTATATAGTATATATATAAGGAAATCCGGCTCCCTGGGTTGGTCCTCTGTTGCGGTTTCGATCGGTGCCGGGGCCGGTATGCAGGGGCGCGGACCGAAGACTGGTTCATGCCTACGTCGGATCGCTCCCTCTGAGTTCCTAGCATATTCCTGTAATCGCAGGCTGTGAGGGCTATCCGGGAGCTAATGAAAGTCTGAGGTAAAGTGCGTGGCTGCTTAAACGAAGACACAGTTTTTTCGGGCACCTGATCTAGTGGTCTTAGTTACATCCTTTTGAGGAATCAGGCCCCTTTGGCATGAGAGTGGAGTCTCGCTGATTTCAGAGATGACGCAAAGCAACCCCTGGTGAGCAAAGTGTCGTGAACTTAGTGCATAATTTAGATGGTAAAAACTTCTCTTCTGAGACCCGCGCAGCGATATAAGTATGAGGTATTTTGCTATAGGTCGTCGAAGTTACAAGAGGCGTATTTTCTAATTTAATTGGCCGCGAGCTGACTGATTGATTGTCCGGGGCAAGGCGTTGGCTCAAATTCGGCCTATGCCGCGAGAATTTAATATTGCACTTATCTCAGCAAAAGTATTCTTATGAAATGTTACAAAACGATCTTTGAAAGTTATAAGGGGCGATGCAGGAAAACTAACTTAACAGGGTCAACGGCAGTTTTAATCAATTGAAACACAATTACTAAAGCATTTAAAAAGTTTTAATTTTATTTTTTAAATTTAAATTTCTATTTTTTATTTAATTTTAATTTCTAAATTTAAATTTCCATTTTTTAAATCGGGGATTTCAAAATTTAAAAGGGGGCAAAAAGGGGTTTTACATTTTAAAAAGGGCTTAGCTTTTATTGTTTCATATATATATATATATGGCATTTGATTTATAACTACGTTGTTAATGCACATTTTGTAATGGATGATGATTCAATACTTTTATATGAATAATGGTGTGGTTTTATTTATATATTTGTCAATTCCTATTAAAATTATTCATATTCATCAATATTTAATAATATTAAAGATTAACTTGTATTTAAATTTTAGCCTTCTCAGGACAATATCATATTAATATCTAATACAAAGTATACTATCTTAAATGAAAATACTATGCATGTTTTAATAAATTTATTATTTGTTCTTCCCTCTCCCCTTAAATTATGTGCATTTAATTTTTAAGAAAACTTGTAGACACATTAAATGTAACTTTTTATTTTCACAATTTAATTATTATTAATATTAATTCCTTAGCATCTTAATTTAAATTTTTATATTTAATTATAAATTAATTTAAGGGATGATGAAATCGTGTCACAGGAATTTAAATTGTGATATGTTATAGAAGGGTGCAAATATTTATGTGAAACATTAATAATCATCAATTTCACCACTTTACATATCATTTTGATTTAATATATCAATTACTATTTTTTATAATAAAATTGTATATATTTATTAACATATTTTTAATTATTATTTAATTATCATATATTGATCCCTAAACAGTATTTGCTTTAAAACTTAATCCATTAATAGTTATTAATAGTTTTTATTATATAATAGTTTTTATTTTATTAATAAGTCAATAGATGGCAGCACCACCCTGATTCATTTGAATACATGGAGCAGTTCATTCTCAATTCTAAATTATCTATAGAGGGCGCTGGTTATATGTAATGGGAGTATGCTTGGCTATGGTGTATATTGTTGATCCTTGGTCCACCTCATATAAAAATCTTTTTTGCAATTTGTGTTGAGGATCTCCAATGAGTTTATTTGTTATGCCTAATGCTAAGACAGTATGGATTTTAATTTGACAATTTGTTTATTTTTCCCCTCTCCTTTTTAATCTTGTTTTATTTTGAACTTAATTAGTGTTCAATGGTTTATTTATCTGTTTTATGCGTGTGGTAGTCCCAAATTCATATTCTTTAGCTAATTTATGGCTAATATGACGATGAAACCAAACATTTTATTTGTGGAACTTAAGACATTTAGGACCCGACGATTCTGTCTAAATTTTATTTCCATTATTCCATTTCTGTTATTCAATTTCTGCTGTTTTTTTACTATGTTTTTGGAATTTATGTTAAGTGTGTTGGAGGGAACTGTATTTTTGTCAATTTGTTAATGTCATTTTATTCATAATTTCACAGTTTTTGTTGGTGGTCGGTAATGTTTATTTAATGGTTATATATATATGCAACTTTTCCTCAACTACAGCAAAATCTCCAAAAACTAAACACCTCTGTATCTTGAAATTTAGCCGCTATTCAGAGGTAAAAAAATACAAATAAATATGTGCTGTGGATTGTAGAAGTTTTCGAAAAATAGAGGTGTCTACTATACGAAAATTTCCTTATGTAGGTGTCGCTATATACAGCAATCTCTAAATGAAACATTATTAATATTTTTTTTTTAGATTTAAAAATAATCTTTTTAAATACAACTAGCGTTTGAAAAATCGTTTCTTCTTTTATGTTAAAATAAGTTTGCGTTTAACTTGAAATTTTTTTCGTCAAAACACTAAATTGCGAGATAAATGCAAATCTGTTCTGGAAAAAAAAATTCATTTTACACATTAATTGTTCCATCTAAGTGTTTAAATTTTGAGATTTTTCAATTACACAGTTAGAAAAAATAAAAGAAAAAGAAAAAAGATGTCGTTCATTTTCAAACCTTGTTCTTTAAATCTAGATGGTTTTGCACAATTTCATTAAACAGATTTTTTTTTAAATGTTTATTTAATTATACTGCAATTCTGCATGAAAAGAAAAATTGTGTTTGAGAAAAAGGTGTTTCCGCTGAAAGATTTCTTTAAAAAGGTGTTTGCATTTTTAAAGGATAGTAAAACTGGATTTAATGATTATAATCAGCATAAAAAAATTATTTTAATTTTACTTTGATTCGATTTTTTTATATATTTTAATTAGCTTTTAGGTTTGTTTTTAATTCATTTAAGTAACAAAATAACTAACGAAAAGTGTGTAGTTGATTGTAACTAAAAAGGTAAAACTTATAAACCCGTTAATACGAGCCCGGTTAAACCAAAGTATCGGAGAAAACTAACTTTTTAAAATTCTATGCAAATCGCTACATGTAGTAAGGAAAACAGTTAATACGAAGACTGCATACAACGAATAGTTTTTATACTTGCCCTCAGTATCGTTAATAAGTAGTTTGCTCAGATTATTTAAATCAAAAACTTTCCAAATATTTAAATTAAAAAAAATATTCAGTGGATAGCGAAATCCCTTATGTATTGCAGTAAATAAGACAACTTAATTTTTTTTAAGCCGAAACTAAATTATTTACCTATAATTTAAAAAGTCTATTGGCTTTTAATCCTTTCCGGCACGGAGAAATTCTCTTTATAAACTGATGAAATGATGGACTGATACCAGAATTTATTAAAAGATACAAACTTTCCTATTTTCAACTTTTTAACCCCTTGAGAGGCAAGCAAAAATGTCGGTAAATATTGAATTCTCACCGGAATAATCGAAAATTTTTATTTTTAAATAAGGAAAGGCAACTTTTCAATAATTTTCCTCCAGAGTTAAAACTATAAAATTTAGTTACAATTTTCTGGTGAGAATCTTGTTTAAATTAGGTGGGATATGTTTTATCCCACCGCCTCTCAAGGGGTTAAAAGGAAAATTTTAATTAAATATTCTTGGTGCAAGTAAAATAAAAATTAGGTGTCCTTTTTTAAGGACACCGAACGCGAAAGGGTTAAAAAAATGTCGTTTTAACTGTGATTACATTATTTGATCATCATTTAAAAACATTAAATCTCTTTTTAAAACTGTGTTTTGCAGCAGGAAAGACAAAAAAAAACTTTACTTTAAAAAAGAATGTCAGTCCATACCAATAGAAGTTTCCCTCTATCTGTGTATTTGTTTTTCTGTTGACAATGGCTAATGAAACCTACCCAAGTACAAGTCTGAAAAGTTTGATGACGTTAGTACAAGACAAGTCCTGATACGCCTGAGGCTCAGATTTGAAACTGTTTTATACTTAGCAGATATATATTAATTAAAAACTCATAGAAAACGCATAATTTTCTCTGAAAATCGGCAAGATTATCCGCACATGCTCATGCTCAGTCTCTGCTTTCTTGAGCTAAATGTTGTTTAGTTTTTACAGAATATTTTATCGCCCATCGACCGAACCGTTAAGGATGCTGAAAGAATGACATATTCTTAAATTTCGTACTTTTATGTCTTAAATACCACAATCAGTTCTAAAAAAATATGGTTAAAAAATAACCCTTAATTTTTTTTTTTTTTTTTTTTTTTTTTTTTTGAAAAAGTTTCGTTTTCGCGATTGAATTCTTTCTGCTTTTCAGCGACGCATCTCTAAGGCTCGATTTTACAGATAACGATTCACAAATCTAGATATTTAAAACAGAGACCTTCTTTTAGCTGACGTTATAATGGGTTTTGAAAAAGACGAATTTTAACCCTTCCGAAAAAATTCGCAACTGTAAGTCATTTCGCACCTCCCGAAGACAATATTTTAAACTAATATGAAAAGTAACTAAACGCCGGTATTTCAAAATAATCTTTTTAGAACATCTTGGGCAGATCGGATTTACTTAACCTAGAGAGATATTGAAACGTTCAGGTGCGAAGAAGTTTTTTTTTTCTTTTTTATATAAACTGAGAAGTTTTCGATGGAAACATGAAACATGACCTTTTTTGGCGCTGCTTCGGCTCTTTTTTCACTAATACACATTTTTTCACAACATTTTACAGACGGCTTAAATACAGTTATATTTATAACCGAATAAAATTTCAAAGAATTTGGACGAAAAGAACTATTTATTTCGTTGTTGTTGTTACGTTAAAGGATCCGACGCGAAAAAGAAAGGCCAAAAAAATCATACTTCTATTACAATTACATCAATATTTTTTTACAAAGTTTTTAAACAGGTTGAAAAAAAAATGTTATGTTTATAACCGACAGAAATTTCAGAGTCAGACAACGAGAACTATTTTTCTTTTATTCTGAAATGACCCTACTTGAAAAACACAAAAGTCGTCTTGCGAGTGCTTTTACCACTAAATATGAATATTTTTACTTAAATTTTTCATTTAAAAATATAAATTCATAAAAAAATATATTAAAGATGTAAAATCATACAAATTTGAAGTTTATTTAAAGTTATTACTTATTACGCGTTCGGGCAACGCCACCTTGTGGATCAGCTGGTATTTCTATATTTAATTATTGCAACAATTTTTGTGCTATTTCGAATAAGGATTTTAAGAAAGAAAATCAAAGAAAAAAAAAGATAATCTTTTTATAATTATTTTATTTTACATTTTTGCATTAAAGTTCAATGCATTTGGCTCGAATGCGAAATCTCCATTATCATTAACTAAGGTTCGGCAACCCAGTAATTCAGTCAGGGAGTATTCGGGGTAGGGAGCGCTCCCTCCACCCCGCCCGTAGCTTCAAAATAGATACTCAATGTTTTCCCCTACCACGGAGCTTTAAAAATCCCTCTCGAAGAAAAATGTTTGAATTTAACACTGCAGTAATCAATCCCCAATACTAAGCTGGTAACATATGGCAATGTTACCAGCAATGTTAAATTCATTAGCATGTTTTTAATCAATTAATATAAACACTACATAGCCATTAATCACCGGACACTTTCAATTTTAGACATTTTGTCAAATATTTAAAGATATACCTGTCGGATTTTTCTGGAACTTCAGGATTATGAAGAATATGTTTGAATTCACAAAGTCCGAGAGCCGACAGCACAAAAACCTATCTTATAAAGCACAAGAATAAAACCTTTATTTTATGAGAGAGTAGAAGTAGGGGAATCTAATGATCCATGTCGGCCGGAAGTGAAGCGGTGCATAAGCCAAAAATTGATACCACCAGTGGTTGACTCGTAGGCTTATCATTGTGTTTGTCCTACAACTATCCACCATGTTTTTCATATCTTTGTTTGTAGGACAAATACAGTGATAAATCTACGAGTCAACAACTGGTGGTATTAATTTTTGGCTTATGCACCACTTCACTTCCGGTAGACATGGATCATTAGATTCCCCTACTTCTACTCTTCCATAAAATAAAGGTTCTTTTCTTATGTTTGATATCATAGGTTTTTGTGCTGTCGGCTCTTGGACTAACATTTCTCAATGGCGATTTGATCAGAAGGACCATTAAGGGCTGCAACAAAAAATCATATTAAAATAATATTAGGGATCACTCTGTAAAATAAAATGCACGAAATATAGCAAGCGCGTACATTCATGAAGATATATCGATTTCATTTTTAAGTTCAAAAAATTCTTGCCTGCTTTTTGTTTATACCATGCAGGGTTTTCTACCAAATTTAACTCCAGTTTCAGAAAAATTGACAAAATGTAGTGGAAATAATATAGTGCAATTGGAATGTAAATATATTAAACATTTGATGGAAAATGAACAGTTTTGTGAAATATTTTTTGCCTGCGCATACGCGTACGATAACAAATATATATATGCATATATATACATGTTTCATGATTTAATAGTCAACTCTATGGAGCATCTCATAAAAAGAAGCCAGTCAAATTTCGTGAAAATTCAGAAATTTATCGGCGATAGAGTGAGCTAATTTTTAGATGCTCTCTAAAAACAGCTAAATGATAAGGGATTTAAAGCATTCCGAGGACATTTAACCGAGTCAGTTGCTTGAATGAAAACATTGCTACAAAAAAGTAAAAACTTTAAAACACGATTGGATCTTAGAGCACCGCGCTATCTGCTGGCAGAGCAAAATTTTCAGTACTTTAAGTCTGGAACGAAATTAAATGTTGTACAGTAGAGCGCCGATTAACTGGATTGTCTGATTAACCGGATCGATCAATCATCATACTTTTTTCCGCCTTCTCCAAAATTTTTGAAGCGAAACTTCTTCAGACGCGGAAGCATAAATTTGACTGGATGTCACAAAAGTTAGGGTGTCACAACCATTTTCTAATCCTGAAATAATAAAATCGCCAACAAATGCGAAACTTCAACAAGTAACGTAAGCAATGCATAAACTCAACTGTTTCTGGAACGTAAGAAGTTGCGATGTAATAGCTACAACGGCAATATTCTGTCGATCCCGTTCAATACCTGCACTGCAAATTCTCAAACAGAAAAATAAACACATTTTACAACACATTTTGTCACCAAATTAACAACACATTAATGTGTTGTGAATTAGAAAACTTCATACATAAAATATTTTTTGTGTTGTGATTGTGTTCTCAATATGTTGAAAAAGTGTTGCTATCTAGAAATGTGTTCTTAATATGTTGAAAAAGTGTTGCTATCTAGAAATGTGTTCTTAATATGTTGCAAAAGTGTTGCTATCTAAAAATGTGTTCTGAAAATAGTGTTGTTAATTGTGTTGGAAATCGTGTTGTAAATAGTGTTGATGAAAATATTTTTTTTTACAATAGTGTTGTGCTGCGCAACACTTTGTCACCAAATTAACAACACATTGTAAACACCACACAATTTAGAACACTATAAAACAAAACATGTAAAACACTTTCAAAACGCATTCTACATGGTGCCCTTAAAACAACACACACACACACACTTAAAACATACTATTTATTAAAAATTTATAACACAATTTTAAAAATGAATGTTTTGAAATGTTTTGAAAACACATTTTCTCCTCTTGTAATTTTTAACAACACTTTTTGCACAATATTTTTATTTGACACAACACATTCGCAACACAATCGAAAATGATTTTAGTTAGAAGTCTTAATTATTATGTTCAGTTAGAGTTGCAAAAGTGTTTCACGAATTTGCAGTGTGCATTTAAAACGATTAAGTGATATATGGCTGCAGAAGAAAGAATGTCCTCTATGAAGCAGAATACTATCAAAAATTTATTTTCCCTATCACAACGATTTTTTAATGCATGTGCTGTAGAGTGTACGTATTATACATGTAAAAAATTTTATGTGTACTTCTATGCATAACTTCGTACCAATTTTGTAGAAAATAGAACAAAGAAAAGTAAAAAAAAAAAAATAACTTCTAAATACGCAGTTTGTAATATGCTAAAATGTGCTCTACTACAATTTCCAGTCCTAAGCCTGGAAAAAGTGTTGTAAAGTCCTGGTTCTATTCAATATATCTCTGTCAATAGAGGCAGATGTGGCTCCTAAATATCCCTCTTTTGATACAAGACCGATACATTTTGTGTATCATAAAAACTCTAACAACCCAATTAAACTTGCAATGTATTCCACTTCGAATCACTCCACACTGTAAAAAAAAATTCCGCAACGTTCCTGGGAAAAAATGGGCAGCTGAGTTGCCCATTATTTCCAAGAAACATTTCTTGAAAATGACTGGAACTTTACTGTATATGTTAAAAACGTTCTACAGAAATGCCAGTAAGTTTCCTGCGAAATACCAGGAATATTTCTGTTGACAGGAAAACATTACTGACATTTCACAGCATGCGGGATCCGCAGACGATTTTTACATTTCCAGTTGAAAATTTTCGCTTTATTATCATTATTTGTTAGAATGAAAAAATATTTTGAAATTGACATCAAAATTATTATTTATAATTTACACGAAAAAATAAATTTTCAGTTAAAATTCAAGAAAGTAAATATATATATGATATATTGTTTCTGAACTTTGCTTAAAATATAAAAATATATAAATGTAAATAATAATTAGAAAAAAAATCTAGACATAAAATATTTTGGATTTTCGTTTGTAATTATGTTAGTTTACAAGTTAGATAAAATACATATAAATTTTCATGAAAAAAAAAAAAAACCTAAACGTAATTGTATATTTTTTTCCGAAAAAAAAAAAAAAATTCAAATTTGCAGCAATTCAAAGTGTCAAATATATATCAAATTTAAATCAAATTGTAATAAAGTGTTAAAATATAAAATTAATTAAAAAAGAAAAAAAAAAAGTCCAGAGGTAGCATCGAACTCGGGCCGTACGGGTGGCGTGCGAGCTTTCTGCGTCCACACCACGAAAGACACGTTGAAAGCTGCAAACTAATGGGTATTTGAAACGTATGCTAAACCTCGGCATCTAATTTCTGAAAATCTAAGTCCCATTTGAAGAAATCCTTTCACAAGAATAATTAGAGATAAGAACTCTAAAACATACTTTAAATTAATCAAAATCGGTGAGAATCATGTTTGATGGTCCCCTGGTTAATGGAGATCCAAATAATAGGTGTATTTTTTTTACACGGTGTGCTCCTTAAACATTCCACAGACAAGTACGAGATATAATCTCTTAGCGATGTCACGGAGGTATTGTATTTTCATCTGAATTGTCTTGACAATAGAGACGTAAAGGATTATGTCGTCTATTGATTTATTTGCATTCCATATTGATTTTTTTACATTCATTTAAGGAATTCTTTTTCGACACTAGCGCGCGAGCAACGGATTATAGCAAAAAAATAATAAATGGTGGCCGCAGCGTTTTGCTGTTTCCAACTTTTGGTTCAGGAACGTTTCAGATAAGAAAACCAGAATTTCACAGGAAAGAGCTAAATTATTCTGAAAACCTGAGAAAAGGCGAAACGTTCCTGGATTTTACATGGAACGCTACCATTTTTTTTTACAGTGCAACTGTCAGAGATGAAATCATATTTTAAGCCAAGAACTTAGTTTTAGACATTTTAGGTATAATAACTCTTAAAATACTTGAAACACTCCTCAAGCATTTTCAAGTGCCGCCAATTATCAAAGAAATTGACCTTACATGTACACAAATGCTTGGGGCCGTTTCGAGGACTCTCGGGTGAAACTCGAAAATGTGAAAACTTCCTTTTTCTACGCTCCCGGCGTAGGTTTGTCCATGCTCAGGGCAGGTTGCAGAGATAAGTCTCTACGGACAGAGTACAGAGTACTCTAAGCTGTAACCCACGCGCGGTACCGACAATACTGCGGACAGGGCTTACTTAAGCTCTAACTTGTGAAAACTAATCTCTTCATTTTGAATTTCTGAATATGTTTGTATAGCTGTGCCGTGCTGCTTTAATAAATGCTTTTTATAGCTAGACCATCCTGCATTTCTGTCTCATGACGGTATAGTGTGAAGGGAAGTTACCTAAAAATACTTGCCCTTTCCGTTTTTTAAAGTTGTCCAATTATCCGGATTTTTCCTTAAACGGACCGGCCTCGGTCCCAACAGGTCCGGATAATCGGTGCTCTACTGTATTACAAATAAGGTTCTTTAAACTGTTAATCAAAATATCTGAAAATAGAAATGAAACATTTTCATTGCAAACTTCTACGCTTATATTAAGCTATATAGATTCCCTTATGAGGGATTTAAGGGGATTAGAATATGCCTTGCACCATTGAACAATATATACATCCAAACGCTTTTCTTTTGTCGCCTATGCGCACTCTCTTAATTCGTCCATCACCATACTTGTTATTGTACACCTTTTCATGCCTTTACAAATTTCGTTTTATAGTGACATGTATCTTTATACCGGTTCAAAAATTTTGAAATTCCATCTTTGATTACATTTCCACCAATTTGCTTGCTAATTTCTTCATATCTGTACAGAAATAATTTCCTTCTTTAATGGCAGATATTTTTGCCAATAAATCATATAAAAATTCATTTTAAAGAATAGTGGGGAGAAAAGAACATATATTGCAGCCATGCATTTAGTGCCCCAAATAAAGCCAGTCATGTGCCGCCACTCAGAATAGCTTGAAATACTTTTTACATTTTCAAAAACAACATTCGTAACATTACTTTTATAATAAAAAATAATTATATTCAAACTGGACTTGCCTGTTTTACAAAATGCATTTCAATGCATTTCAATGCATATGAAATATCGTTGATCAAATACATTGCTAGTAACAAATTTAAACTTATATTAAAAGTCATGTAATATGAATTTATTAAAAATATAAATTTTATATTAATTTAAAGTAAGATTTATCTTTAATTATATATTTTTTTTTCAAAAATTTTTTGTCCGATTTTGTTTGAAATGAACGGTTTATATAAAAGTAACAATTCTCTCAAAAACAGTGAAATCTCCGAAAGGCTCCTTTGAATCATGGAATTTGTTCGCTATACAGGGTGCATCGGAAAAAAGCGGACAAAACTTCACGGGGTTATAGAACGCGGCTATACAAGAAAATGTCGTCATAGTTGGAACGCAAGCGGTGAGAAGTTAAAAGGTAGTTTTCCACTGTCCCAGGGCGATGGATTGGTCGAGATGATCCCATAGCTTGTCCTCTAAGATCGCTGGACCTCTCGTGTTTGGACTTTTCTCAGTAGGGCCGTATGAAAAGTCTAATCTACGAGTGCCTCATTGAAACCGATATGGATCTAGTCGCCAGGATTGCCGTTGTTGCCGGCGATATTCGGGAAATGTCTGGTGTATTCGAAAATGTGCATCAGTTCCTATACCGCAGGTGTGAAGCGTGCATTACAGCAGGCGGAAGATCTTTTGAGCAATTTTTTTGAGCATGTACATTTATTACATTCCTGTTAATAAAATGTTTTATCCTGTTAATAAAATGTTTCCTCTCATTCTTGTGTTAATTCGTAACTGCGACAGTCAAAACTAACTTTTAACTTCTCACCGCTTGCGTTCCGACCATACATTCTATGACGAAATTTGCTCATATAGCTGCGTTCTATCACACCGTAAAGTTTTGCCCACTTTTTCAGATACGCCCTGTATAGATCTAAAAGACTACAAATAAATATGCGTTGTAGATTAAAAAAGTGTTCGATAAATAGAGGTGTCCGCTATTCGGGAATGTCCGTTATGAAGGTTTTACTCTATATATAACAATCTCTAAATGAAACAAAATATCTTTTTTTTTTTTTAATTTAAAATTAATCTTTATACTTTCAACTCGCGTTCGAAAAATTATTTTTTTTTCTTTTAAGTTGAAACAAGTTCATTTTAAATAGAATTGTTTCCATCAAAACGTAAAATGTTAGATAAAAATAAATGCAAATCTTTTGTGAAATAAAAAATTCATTTTACACACTAATTGTTCCATCTAAGTGTTTAACTTTTGAGGTTTTTCAATTACACAGTTAAACAAAAAAAAAAAAAAAAAAAAAAAAAAAAAAAAAAAAAAAAATAGATGTCATTTATTTTTAAACCATGTTCTTTTAAACACGGATGGTTTTGTATAATTCATTAAACAATTATAAAAAAAACGTTTATTTAATTATATCGCAATAGTACATGAAATGGAAATTACAAACCATAAAATGTTTCCGATGAACGATTTCTTAAAACCGATGCGTGCATGTTAAAGAACAGTAAAACTAGATTTAATGATTATAATCAGTATAAATAATAATTTTAATTTTGGGTTTGGTTCGATTTTTTGTGCGTTCTAATTAGCTTTTAAGTTTGTTTTTCATTCATTCAAATAAAAAATAACTAATGCAAAATACAGTGTTTATTACAAAATGCCGATAAGAAGCTATAACTAGTAAACATGTACAGTACGACCCCGCTTAATCGAAGTACGGTATAAATCGAACTTTTTTTTATTTCCATGCAAATCGTAACATGTTGTAAGGAAATATATTATTATGATGTCCGCGTACAACGAAAGACTTTCACACCTGCCTTCAGTTTTATTAATAACCATACATCTAAATTAAAAAGTTTAGAATTAAAAATTGTGTAGAGGATAAATTTTTATTATATAACTGCTTATAGAAAACAAATTATTCGTTTAATATTCCTTTGAAACTTTTTAAATCTTTATTTAATGAAAATAATTATTTTTAAAAGCGATTTTTTGCAAAAAATAGATATTAAACGTTTCAATTGAAAAAAAAATGCGAAATTAAAATAAATGCGAATATTATGCGGTAAAAAATGACTTTTTATCTGTACATACAAATTGTTCATCGGAATGTTTAACTTTTGAGATTTTCCAATTACACAGATTTAAAAAAAAAAAAAAAAAAAAAAAAAAAAAAAGATTTCAAATATCTCCAAATCATGTTTATTTAAACCCAGATGGTTTTCCTAATGTCATTAAACAGATACTGTTTATTTTAATATGTTGCATTTTTACTCGCAAAGAAAACATTGCAAATGATAAAATGTTTTTAATGAATTATTTTTAAAAAGTTATTTTCTTTTTTTATAACAACAATAAAATTGCATTTAATGATGATGAACAAAAAAATAATTATAATGATTTAAAAATGCAATTTATGTACTTCTAAGTAAAAAAAAAATATATATATAAAACAACTTAAGATTAAGGAAAATATTTGCTTGAATTTTTTGCATTTTTTAATTAAATATTTGAAATTTATTTAAATAAAAATTATCTGTTGTAAAAGAAATATGCCTTTTGTATTAGTAATTTTTAGCTATTAATTTTTAATTATTACAGATTTCAGTTATAAAGAGTATACCTAAATTTAAAAGCCCATAATTAAAACTTATATGTAGAATACATGTACGTATGTACATATATAGATCATATGTATCTTATAAAACTTTGTTACTTTAAAAAAATAAATGTATGTTAAGTATTTCCTTAGATCTTCCTAAACCGTTATTTAATCATAATCTTCATTTTTAAGATAATAGTTTTATTAAAATAAATTAAGATAAGTTCAGTATATTCCATTTTTATACTGTAGTATCTAATACTAACATATATAAATAACAATTCTTTTGTATAGTTTTTTATACTTTTATTGTAACTCAGATTGACCTCAAACACTTTTGCTAACCATGTGTTCAATATTAGACACTATTGTAGTGAATTCGGGGCTAATATGAAAATACTTGTTTTTATCTTTTGACGGTTTTGTTTTGAAAAATATCCTCTTAAGGGAAAACTCTCCCGGAAAGCTACAGAGCCCCTTCCACCCCTTCCCCAAAAGACTGTTTTTTAAATTGTTTAGGACATGTCCTCAAAACCTTTTTTTTACCGATATTTAAGTCGTGACGACCAGTTTAACGGTCTAGTGTCACGCTGACAAAAAGGCTAATCAAAACTTTAAACATTTAAAAACTTTTCTCGAAACAAGTTTTTTTTTTTTTTTTTTTTTTTTTAAACTTGTGTACGTTTTGAGGCATAAGCCATTCTAATTATCGCCGTTTTGTTTTTACAAATTAAACTGGACAATTGCATTAGAAACCTTCAAAAAATTATAAATTTTTCGTAATTTCGATTTTGTAAACTGTTTCGGGAATGAAAAATTAGAGTCAAAACTTGATCTCAAACTTCAAACAGCTGCCATTTTGTGACACTTTGATTTTTATCGATACGAGATTTGCCATCTAACTTAATATAATTTAAGAATCGTTGTGATTCTTTCGTTTCGAATTATTATTAATATCGGAATCACTTACACCCGTTTACAGTACAGGTCGTGCACAGTGGACTTTGGATTAGTTTTTATCCTCCAAATATCAACATTTTTACATGGCAAAATTCGCAAAACGTAGAAAAAAAATAAATGCCAACAAATACTTTTTTTTATGTTTATTATTTCGGCAAAAACAAATTCCCCAGAAATGCCCTAAAAATTAAAACGTATCAGAAGAAAATCCCCTAATATTATAGGTAAAATAAGGTTTTACAGAGACAAATCATGGCCATTCACCAAAATTTGGAAAAAACTTTCTTTTTGGACCTAGAAATAAACATCTGATGAGTCTACCAAAAACAAAGTTGTTTTACCATGTTTTGGGGGAAAAAAGGAGGGGTATATTTTAATCAGGCCGGAGAAACTCAAATTTTTTTTAAGTAGGTCAAATGGGGTATCGTTTATTATATATATATATATATATATATATATATATATAGTTATGGCAGGTTTTGACCGTCTAACAAGGAGAGGGCCAACCTTGTTAAACGCAGATTTTGATTATTTTAATATATGTTGTAGGGTAGAAACCCCTTAGTGTCAGGTTCAACGGATTTTATCCAACGCTCATTAGTTCTTGAGAAACCGGTGGGTCTAATAATAGTACACAACTTAAATAGTTACTTTGCAACCGCAGTGATATGTTGGTCGTAGCTCAGTTGGTATGGCGTTTGCCGGCTGATCTGTGGGCCCGGGTTTGATACCTGAATGCGCTGCATTTATTTACTCATTTTTTGTTTTATAAATATACTTGTAAGTATAATTAATAATCTCATTGTCAATTAAAATTTATAATATTGTATATCAATTATAGTTTTAACCTATTTAATTTTTTACTTTTAACTAAATAGTTGTATAAAACATCATAAAACTATTAATTTTTTAAAAAACACTTTTAAACTGTATTTCATATATTCTTTATCGATGCAATGATATTGAGCAATTGTGTCAATTCGTGATTTTAAAGAAACATCATTTACGCATTGCTTTAACAAAGAAAGTCAATGCGATAATACTATTATTCGGTTTTTAAAGTAACAAGTACAATTATATTTAAAATTAGCATCAGAATTAAATTACAACCGACTTTTTGCATATTAAAGATTTTTAAATTTGTAATACGTATGCTTGCGCTTTCAATTATTTTGCTTTCACCTTTATCTTCTTTTTGCTTTTATTTTTATTTTATTTGAATATTCTTTTATTTTATCATAACTAGTTGGCACCACAACAGTTTTTGTCACGATTTTGGAATTTTTATCAATCAATAATAGATCCAATTTCTTTTTAAACCTCTTTAAAGGATGATAAATAATAGTTTTAAAAAAAAAATGATAAATTTAAGTTTCTTAACATTATAATTAATATATGATATTAAAATTTGTATTTGAAATTATTAAATTATAATTAGAAGTATATTTATAAAACAAAAAATGAGTAAAACAAATGTAGCGCGTTCGGATACCGTTTCTTGAGAACTAAGGAGCGTTGGATCAAATCCGTTGAACCTGACACAAAGGGGTTTCTACCCTACAACATATATTAAAATAATCAACATCTGTGATTAACAAGGTTGGCCCTCTCCTTGTAAGACTAAAGTCGTCTCTGACAAGTTTAAATATACACAGAATGGAAAATAATTGATATATGTTATCAATGTTTAAAATGCCATGTTCAATGTTGAAAATAAAGTGTAGTTTCGCTTCATAGTTCATTTACAGGGACACTCAAAATTTCGTTACATTAAGGTCTGTGGAGAAAATCATTTACATTGTATTTTAAAGATGTCACACTATTTAAACATGTTAAAACTGTTATTACATCTCTGAGCAGCACTAGAGGATGTTTAATGTAGTATATCTTATGCGCAGAATTTATCTTTCATTTACCGGTTTACACAAAAGAAGTGCATTATCTATGAACTATTATTTCGTGCATTTATAGTTCGAGTATGCATTTTTTAATTTAACTAATGGTTTAAATATTACTTTTTGTGAGTAAATTCTGTAGATCATATACAGTGTTGCACAAAAGAATTCATTTCCGTTTACTGACAGAAATTGCTGAAGAAGAATTTTCAACTTTTTTATTCCTTTCCTATTGAAAGAAGTTTTAGCATACTTTATAGTATATATACAAATCGATAAATCGTATACAGGGCAGGTTCTCATTCATGGTATATACATTAACATAGGTGCAAAAGAACCTTTAATTAGTGATTAACCAAACCCTGATCTTTGAGATTATTTCTTATTTGATTAATTGTTTTAAAAAACGATATTTAAGGATAAAAAAACCTGCTTTTATCTCAATAAATCGAGTTTTTAAAAGGTACAATGATTTTACAATTCTATAAAAATATATTTACGCTGCTGAAAACTTCTTCCATCACAAGAAACATTTCTCTACTGTCTCTTTTTGCAGATGTAGAAGTAAGTTTCCATTACAGAAAGCAAACAAAAAACACCCCATTTTTTATTAATTAAGCAGAAATATAATTGTTGCCTTCAGATCGAGTCAATGTCATTTGAAGCAATTTATATCAATTACAATAAAAATTGTGATAGGTCATCACTGACGACTCGCAAATCTTTAGAAACAGTTAATTTATTTTCTGAAGAAAAACTGTTCTATGCTTCAAAAACACTTTAAAAATTTATATTATGAAGCACAAACGCGTCTTACAGTAATGCTAAGTTCAAAACTTCACAACCTGCAATATTTCTTTGATTTCATATAGTTACGCTTCTAAATATCGCATGCTTTAGTACTATAATGCAGGTAAAATTGTTTCCATTATAGCAATTAAAAATTAAAATATAATGAAAAATGCAGAAGATGACACAACAGCAGCAATAAATAAGTTTTTAACCAAGTCTAAGTGCTTGGTGCCATTCTGTTCATTGACTATTTACACAAACCTTGTATATCACCTTTGCAAGCAGCTATAAGAATTTTTAACAAGAAATAAAAATCATGCGCTGAGCATAGATTATAAAACACTTTCCAACACTTCCGGAATATTTTGACACAACTTCGATGTTAATAATGTAAATAAGATATCTAAGTAAACAATTTAGAAAACACATAACACATTTGAAAGCCAGATTTTAGTCATTCTACCACCCATAGCCATGAAATTACCCCAATTCTTTTGTGAAGCCCTGTATTTTATCTGTAGATTTATATATGTTCTACAAATTGTAAAATTTAGTTTAGTAATAAAAATCATTATTGGTTGAAAATTCACCTTAAACAATTTCAACCAACAGAAGAAAACATACTTGAATTCTTTTGTACAGGCACGTATATTACTTGCAATTTTTTATACACGCGACATATAAAGCTAAAATTTAATTCAGGCTCAAACACGTTTAAAACGATTGAAAACACATTACCAGAAGTTATCCTCCTCCATAAGTGGCCATGTACTTGTTCTTTGTGTCGCCCTAAACATCATTTTTTTATGCTCTACGAATATAACTTAGTTTATTAAATATAACGCAACTTGATAATTCACAACTTAAGGGTGTCTCTCAAAAGTGTACATTTTCAATACAAATTTTTCCAGTAAAAAAAAATTTTGTTTTTCAAGGTAAATGTTATCATTTTTATAAACTTATCACTTACTAAAATTAAAAATCAGCAATGATGGCTCAGCTACATTATATTTATTTTATTTTTTTTTTAAGAAACACAATTTTTTTATTAACATTAGTCACAGAGGTGAACTTTATGCTACAGTTAAATGTTTGTGTAGCGAAACAAAGCATAAAAAACTATTTATTCTATTAGATACTCGTATATAATTAAGGAGCAATTCTATATAAGAATGCATTGTAAATTTATTTGGAATGAATATTAAAAAAGTCCTTCCGGCCAGTGCCGGGAGGAAGAGGTAGCTTTCATATTCCTTATTTTAAAAAAAACAACTTATATTATTTAAACACACGAAGCTCAATTTAGTGGAAACCTAATATAGGAGATTCAATACTAATTTTTATCAATACTAAATCATTATGAATGAGAATTTCGCGAAATTAGTCAGCTTTATCGAAGCTGCTTTTATTTAAAGTACCTTATATTTGGCTGCCAAATTCGGCGATTTCTTAAAGTGCCTGCCATTTTAAGACAACATGGTGGTTAAGGCTAACCAGTGAACTTGGTCGAGACCTTAGTAATTGCTGTGCACATGTTCAAACACATCGGAATCGATTGATATATACGAGTGCTTTCGCAGGCAAAAAATCAGATTTTTCAAAATGTCACTCGCATTAGATATTGAAATTGCTATATCTGAGCCATTTTTTAAGATAAAGACAAACAAAAAATGCTCCTGAATCCTTATATCAAGGTCGAATACTTAAGAAAGAAACCTTTTTCAATTTCTAATTTTTTTGCACCTCACTTTAAATATAATTTTTTTTTTAATTTAAACCTCCGACTGTCTTGGAAAATGGCAAAATTGCAATGTTGTTTTCTCAGCATTTTGTTTTAAATGCTTAAAAAAATGGTTCTTTGAACATTTTGTAAAAAAAACTTAATAACGAATATGAATTCAATCTTTGAAAGTATTAATCATTGTTCAATGTATTAAAAATACATTAAATCAATAGAATAATATTACTTTAAATATTGCTTGTATTGTAGTGAAACCTGGAGCTTATTGAACGTATTAACACGGGCTTGTCAGTGAGGGGGTTAATGGCCGCCATTTTGAAACAAGATGATTGATGAAGCTGGCCAGCGAACTTGGTCGAGATATTCAAGTATACTATCCACATGCCTTCTTACATCGAAATAGGTGAATACGTGTGTTATCGCGAGACAAATACAAGATCGTTTCAAAATGTTAGCCATGCTAGAAATTCAAAGTGCTATAATTCAACCATTTTTTAAGATATAAACAAAAATACAAATTTTCAGAAACAAAAACCGCTCCGGAATCTTTGTATCAAGGCCAAACACATATAAAAAACTTTTTCATTTTCCAATTCTTTAATACCTCATTTTAAATTTAAAATTTATTTTTTTTAAGAGGCAACCCTTTTGAAACAAGATGGCGAATGAAGCTGGCCAACAAACTCGGTCGAGACATTGGTATGTACTATGTACAGACCAAGTTACATCCAAATCGGTTCATAAATACGCCTGATATCGCGTGACAAAAATCAGGTCGATTTAAAATGTCAGCCACAATAGAACTTCAAAAGGCTATAACTCAGCCATTTTTTTGGATATAGACGAAACAAAAACTGTTCCGGAATTTTTGTATTAAGGTCAAACACATACGAAAAAAATCTTTTTCATTTTCCAATTTTTTGGTATCTCATTTTAAATTTTAAATTTTTTAAATTTTTTAAATGGCCGCCATTTTGAAACAAGATGGCGGATGAAGCTGGACAACGAACTCGGTCGAGATATTTGTATGTACTATGTACACACCAAGGTACATCCAAATCGGTTCATAAATACGCCCGTTATCACGTGACAAAATCAGGACGTTTCAAAATGTCAGCCACGCTAGAAATTCAAAATGCTATAACTCAGACATTTTTTAAGATATAGACGAAACAAAAACTGCTCCGGAATCTTTGTATAAAAGTCAAATACATAAGAAAAAAATATTTTTCCATTTTCAATTTTTTAGTACCACATTTCAAATTTTACATTTTTTTTAAAATTTTAAATGGCCGCAAAACAAAATGGGGGATGAAGCTGGCCAACGAACTCGGTCGAGACATTGGTACATACTATGTACACACCGAATTACATTCAAATTGGTTCATAAATACGAGAGTTACAGTGTGACAAATGTCAGATATATATATATATATATATTGAACGGAGGGTGGTTTCGGTATCTGGGGGTCATGATCGATGAAAATATACCATAATTTTTTGAAATCGCTTTCCTCCGAACGGCTGCAATAGGTAGCTTTTTGTAATGAAAGCTACCTAAAGCACAAAAAATTCATCTCCCATCTGGAGCTTCTTTCCATCACCCATCTTTTATATGTTATTCAATTCTTCTCTTTTAAAATTTTGAAACAATCTTTTTTGATTTACAATCATTGCAAATTTTGTTAAGCATTTTTCTCTAAAATATACATTGTAAAATTAAGATATTCACGGAGGTGATAATCACGAGGGTGAGGAACATGCTCTAAATATTAAGCTACATATTTATTTTTCTTGGGAATTTTTTCTTTTGTTCTTTAAATTAACACCTGTTGGTATAATTATATAAGCAATATATAAGCAAATATCTTAGGGTTGATTTAGTCATCTTGAATTACAGTTCACGGATGTGAGAATCTCCAATAACCATGGTTGCTTTTTTATAACAAAATCGAATACCTGAGTATAAAAACAAATTTCTGACTTATAATGTAACAACAGAAAACATACTGGCTAACTTTAGCACAATGGTATAGTCGAGGGGGGAAGCGGGCGGACGGCGTCCCCTCACTTTTTTAATTTATCTCAAACGTCCCCTTACTTTTTATTTTCAAGGGCGACGCTAGAAACCAGGAGAACGCAGGTTTCCCAAACCTATTATATTTTTTAAAGGATAATATCTCTAATAAACTAACTCTCTAATAAACTAACTATTTTAAGAATAAAAGCATTGAATTTTCATATCTTCCAACAAAATTGAAAACTTTAATAAATTATAACGTGTAAAATATATCGAAAATGACGTGTGATATTCAGATTCGTTCGTTGAGTTCTTTGCTAGAATGCTTCAACTAAAACCATGATGGAACCGTGATTTTAGAACGTTTCTTTTGTATTTCACCTCTGTAGAATTCGAATCTTTAAACAATCGCATATAGCGCTTTCATGTTAGACGCAATCTACTTACTAGAGTTTCTAGCCTAAATATTTCTAGAAAAAAAACTGATAAAGTGTGATTTTTGGAAGCTTAAATTTAATCTAAACAATGTTTATTTTTTTAATTACTTTTCTCGGCAATTCAAGATGGAAGACAAAATTTGAAAACAAGTTTGACCCATGTGACGCGGACCTTATGGTTCAGGACTATAAGCGTCCCCCCACTTTATTTTCCAGGACTACACCACTGCTTTAGCATCATGGGAAACAAAATCTGATGATAATTTTGCCATTTTTTAACATGCAATTGCAGCTTAATGTTTGGTTCATGGAGGTGAGAATTTATGCTGTGACACTCCTTTTCGTACTCAGAAAACAAACAAAAATATAAAGAAAGTAATTAACTATGCTAAGTTGCTTTGCCCCTGAGAAAGTAGCTGCTAGAATAATAATTATTTAACAATTTTATTTTCAATTAAATAAGTAATCAAACATGTTCCTTAGTAACATTGGGTGTGTGACATGACACGGAGGTGAGATCCCACATACAGTGTACTAAGAAGTGAAAAATATAAAGTAATTATAAAAAATGTATGCTTACAACACATTTAGTCTTCTTCCAATTTCAATAGAAATCACAAATTAATTCAAAAATGTTCATCTCAAATAGTGAAAAAGGCTTTGTGATTGGAATATTACACTTTTTGGAGAATGACTCTTAAGTAAAAGCCACATTTAGGCAATTCGTGTTGATACTCAGTAATGCTTACGAATTATTTTGTGTAGCCTTGTATATGACCTATAGTACTTATAAACACCATGTAGTATGAGCAATTTTTCTTAATCTTAAAAACGCATACCATAACTGAAAATGTACTATTGAATTTCATTTATTGAATGAAAATTATCACAAATCGACAGAATTTCGGATACAGTACTGTATCCGAAATCTTTTGGGTGTCCCTGTAAATAGACGATAAAGGCTTTGCGCACTATATTCAACATCTGGTATCTTTTATTAAACTTCAGTAATTTGCATCAATTTAATTATATTTCAAACAGTGTAACATAATTAAAATACGCTGCAAACAGGTTTCTCCGTAAACCAACATGTAACGGAATTCTTTTTTGTAGATTTTTAAATGAATAAATAATATTTTGCATCCCATATTCTACAGAAAGCATGTGTTTTAGTGCATTCCATTAATACACATCAATTTCAATATGTTTGAAATCATTTAACATCATTAAAATGATTTTGGAACGATTTTTCTCATTTACCTTAATGTAACAGATTACTTTTGACTGTCCCTGTAAACGAAATATTAGTGCTACATACTTCATTTTCAATACCGATCGCGCTATTGTAAAGGTCAATAATATGAAACAAGTGGGTAAGTGTGATCACAAATCGCACAAAGGGTTTCGTTTAATATTCCTTTCAAAACATTTTATCCTTTTACAAAATCTGTTACTTCCACATTTCGCAACCAGGGGGCGAACTCTATTCTAAACAAACCTCTATCCGAAAGAAACTTCGTTTTACAACCTAACCGTAGATATATTAGTTGAGGGGAGAGGGCCCATAGCACCCGGATATGTAGGCGCCCACTGATGGTAAAAAGTGGAACTAAAATATGTAAAGATATGGGGCATAATGTGACAGAGTGGTCAAAGGGGTTTCAGCAAAAGTTAGAAAAGTGCCCCCCAGGTGAAAAGTGGGGAGGTTACAAAAAAATGCTTAAAATACACAAGAGCACCGAGGGGTAAATAATATAAGACTTTTTGAAATTTTTATGATTTGTCGTGTGATCGCAAGTGTTCTGCTATAAGTATGCAAAATTTTAAGTCCCCAACTTAATTAAGGGCTCAGTTAGAAAAAATGCTTAAAATACACAGGTTAGAGCCCAGAGGCTTAATATAAGACTGTTTCAAAATTTTATGATTTCTCGTTTGATGAGAGGTGTAAACCTCACTCTATAAGTATGCAAAATTTCAAGTCTCCAACATATATAGTTTCTGAGAATCGGTTCTGTGACAGACGGACATACAGACAGAGGAGTGAGACGAATAGGGTTTCGTCAGATGAACCAAACCCTAAAAATTGCAGGGTAATTCGAGTTTATTTACGAGAGTTAGAATTCGGATAGACGTATAGACAAACCGTAGTCATAAAAATTTGCACCTATTTTGGAAAGTGTCAAAATAATAAAAGGAAATCGAATTATTAATTAGAAAATAATTGCAAAGCTATAAGAATTTTTAAAATTTTTATAGTTCATATAAATAATTAATTAAAATCAGAAGTCAAGTATATAAAGAAGATTAATAGAAAAACATCACACTAAAATAAAAAATAAATAAATAAAATAAAAAAGACTCCCATTTACTTATGCAAATACCTAAACTTTCTAAAAAGAAAAACACACTTTCTCATTAAATACGTCTTAAAAACAATTTTAGATAATCCTTTCCAAAAATATTTTTATTTTCACTACTTACTTTTTTTTTGTATGGTTTTTGGAGTGACATAAATACTTAGCTACACACTAATAAAAATTTCTTGTAACTGTCGACAAATATTAATATTTGAAGGGCAAATAAATTTCGTGAATGTGTTAAAAGCTTTAAGTGAAACTTAATCACTAATACTTATTGAAGCTTTTCTTTTTAGCGGAAAAATGACGTCTTTTATTAAAATCGAGCTAAATTAAAGTGTTCATATAAAAACATATAGTTTATAGTTTGCCATTAAAGATAAACAAAATTAGGACGTATTCCGTATATTGATTGCTATTTATATTAAAAGCCATCGTTTTAATTAAACTTGAAGAAAAATCATTTTCAATGTATCTATTTTTTATATTTGTTTTTAATAATATATTGCAAAAATAAAATTCTTATTGGATTTTGAAGTGTTTCGAATTCACGCAAAAGTGTATATGTATTCCACGTTACTTGCATAATAATTATGTTGTTGTTTTTCTTTCATTAGATAGAATTATATAACTATACATTTTGTGTTTATTTTAATAATCTGAAAGAATTTATATGGCGTGGAAAATTTAATAGACTTTTTAGGTGTGTTTGTAATTATAGAAATACGTAGCTCATATAGTCGTCATCTGTTCGTCTGTTCGAATATAACTGTGCAAAAACTAACCAAGCGAATGGTTTGAAATTTATATAGTTTTATAATCGGTTCAGAATTTTGTCGAGTCATTTAAAATTTTATGAAAAACGAAGCAAATCTTAAAAAGGTATTAATAAAAGTTTCCTTCATTGTGTTAAATCTTGTCATACATAACTAATTCAATGATATCCAATGATAGATAATGATTCTAGGTTACCATAGTGATTACGTCCTGTTTAAGATGGAGTCATATTATTTTCGCATTACTGAATTTAATATATATAATCGTAAAAAGTTATGTATTCATTCATTTTTGGATAAGAGTGCAAAAGCTATTTCACTGAGATCTAAATATTTATAAAACTAATTATAGTACGGACGCACCTCATTTTCCACGTTTGATGTAATTTTCGACTTATTTATATTTCCTTTTAATAATATATTGCAAAATAAAATTCTTATGAGATTTTGAAGTGTTTCAAATTCCCACAAAAGATAAATATACATGTATTTCGCGTTACTTCTATAATATTATGGGTTTTTTTTCATTAGATAGAATTATATAATACTTTTATATTTATTTTAATAATCAGAAAGAATTTGTAATGCGTGGGAAATTTAATAGACTTCTTTCTTTAATATGTTGTGCCAGTTAAAATTACTTGTGAAAAAAAAAAAAGAAAGAAAGAAAAAGAAAAGAAAATGTACTAATTTAATTCTCAGTGGATTTTAGCAGTTTACAGAATATACAGATTTATGCTTTTGAAATCTTAATTTTCGAATATTTAATCTCATGAAGTTTTGTTTAATTTAATTTTTTTTCCTTAACACTATTTACATCTCAAACATTTTAATGGATACTAACTCACTTACATTTCTAGATACTGAAAAGAAATATAGATATAATCGCAGTTCAAACTTCAAAAAATGAAAATTTTAAATCCATTATCTATATTACAGTACACTTTCTTTTTTCATAGTTTAAATAACTTCATTTCAAAATAAATTTTAAGTGCCAGATATATAAAAATAGGGTTTCCCCTAAAGTTTGGAAATGCCCTTTAATTTTTTACGTGTTGGATATACCGATGTATATAAATTGGAAAATTGTTCAAAATAAGATAGGAATTAAGATTATGTTGAAAGAATAGTGCTGGGTGTTAATTTTCAAAATGTTACACCTTTTAACATTTAGTCTCTCAGCAATGTTTTCAGTAGTAACCTGGGGATCCCTATTCACTAAATATCTAATTAAGTCATTATCAGTTCCAGAAAGTAGGCCAGAACGAATTTTATTGTTTAGATTTAAATCACCCTTTCGAAATCGGCAAAACCATTTATCAACAGCATTAAGAGCGGGAGCACGATCCAAATAAACGTCTTGAATATTTGTTGAAGAAAGGTCAACGCCGACTCCTTTTTAAACTCATATTAACATAACACGAGGAAAATATAACTTTTCATTTTCCATTTTGAATATTAATCTTGCACACTAGTTAATTAAAAAAAAACTCACGACACATGTAGAAAACTGTTAGTTAATAAAATGATTATAAAAGAAACATCAATACAGTCAAAATGGAAACTTTCTGCCATCTATGAAAGAGGGTACGAACTTTTACAATCACCCAATAGTTTCAGTTAACTTTTTTTTTCTAAAAATATAGTAGTATATTTAGAAATAGGGCTGGTAGTCTTGGCCTGAACATAAAAAAGTCCTTCCGGCCAGTGCCGGGAGGAAGAGGTAGCTTTCAAATACCTTATTTTAAAAAAGCCAACTTATATTATTCAAACACACGAAGCTCAATTTAGTGGAAACCGAATATAGGAGATTCAATACTAATTTTTATCAATACTAAATCATTATGAATGAGAATTTCACGAAATTAGTCAGCTTTATCCAAGCTGCTTTTATTTAAAGTAACTTATATTTGGCTGAGATGTTGATGTATACTATCCACATGCTTTCTCACATGGAAATAGGCGAATACGTGTGTTATCGCCTGACAAATACAAGATTGTTTCAAAATGTTAGCCATACTAGAAATTCAAAGTGCTATAATTCAACCATTTTTTAAGATATAAACAAAAGAACAAATTTTCAGAAACAAAATCTGCTCCGGAATCTTTGTATCAAGGCCAAACACATAAAAAAATCTTTTTCATTTTCCAATTTTTTAATACCTCATTTTAAATTTTAAATTTAATTTTTTTTTTAAATGACAACCCTTTTGAAACAAGATGGCGAATAAAGCTGGCCAACGAACTCGGCCGAGACATTGGTATGTACTATGTACAGACCAAGTAACATCCAAATCGGTTCATAAATACGCTTGTTATCGCGTGACAAAAATCAGGTCGTTTTAAAATGTCAGCCACAATAGAAATTCAAAACGCTATAACTCATCCATTTTTTTAGATATAGACGAAACAAAAACTATTCCGGGATCTTTGTATTAAGGTCAAACACATACAAAAAAAATCTTTTTTATTTTCTAATATTTTGGTATCTCATTTAAAATTTTAAATTAAATTTTTTTTTTAAATGGCCGCCATTTTGAAACAAGATGGCGGATGAAGCTGGCCAACGAACTCGGTCAAGATATTTGTATGTACTATGTATACACCAAAGTACATCCAAATCGGTTTATAAATACGCCTGTTATCACGTGACAAATATCAGGACGTTTCAAAATGTCAGCCACGCTAGAAATTCAAAATGCTATAACTCAGTCATTTTTTGAGATATAGACGAAACAAAAACTGCTCCCGAATCTTTGTATCAAGGTCAAATACATAAGAAAAAAATATTTTTTCATTTTCAATTCTTTGGTACCACATTTCAAATTTAAAATTTTAAAGAAAATTTTAAATGGTCGCCATTTTGAAACAAAATGGCGGATGAAGCTGGCCAACGAACTCGGTCGAGACATTGGTATGTACTATGTACAAACGAAGTTACATCCAAATCGGTTCATAAATACGCCTTTTATCGCGTGACAAATATCAGGACGTTTCAAAATGTCAGCCACGCTAGAAATTCAAAATGCTATAACTCAGTCATTTTTTGAGATATAGACGAAACAAAAACTGCTCCCGAATCTTTGTATCAAGGTCAAATACATAAGAAAAAAATATTTTTTCATTTTCAATTCTTTGGTACCACATTTCAAATTTAAAATTTTTAAGAAAATTTTAAATGGCCGCCATTTTGAAACAAAATGGCGGATAAAGCTGGCCAACGAACTCGGTCGAGACATTGGTATGTATTATGTACAAACGAAGTTACATCCAAATCGGTTCATAAATACGCCTTTTATCGCGTGACAAAATTCAGGACGTTTCAAAATGTCAGCCACGCTAGAAATTCAAAATGCTATAACTCAGCCATTTTTTAAGATATAGACAAAACAAAAACTGCTACGGAATCTTTGTATAAAGGTCAAATACATAAGAAAAAAATATTTTTCCATTTTCAATTCTCTGGTACCACATGTCAAATTTAAAATTTTTAAGAAAATTTTAAATGGCCGCCATTTTGAAACAAAATGGCGGATGAAGCTGGCCAACGAACTCGGTCGAGACATTGGTATGTACTATGTACATACCGAACTACATCCAAATCGGTTCATAAATTCGAGAGTTACAGTATGACAAAGGTCAGATATATATATATATATATGGATATATATATATATATATATATATATATCAACTTTTGAACGGAGGGTGGTTTCGGGGTCTGGGGGTCATGATCGATGAAAATATACCAAAATTTTTTGAAATCGCTTTCCTCCGAACGGCTGCAATAGGTAGCTTTTTGTAATGAAAGCTACCTAACAATGAAGATTATTTAAGGGGGCTTTGGACGTTTAAAAAAAATTTTAATTTTCATAATAGAGATTTGAAATTTTGTGCAAATATACATTTCATCATAAGTATATAGAACAACTTCAAAGAATTTTCCAAACTTATTGAAATTTTAAGATCTTTAAAAAAAATTTTAAACGAAATTTTAATGCTGCTTGCGTCTTAGATACATTCTTGATTTTGGATTTTAATCACGTAAAACTCTATTACAAACAAATCTGTGCATCGATTTTTTAATCCTCTAAATAGTTAATTTTTAGAGATATTTTTCTGAATCCCATATCTATTTTTATCAAAATTCTGCCTTATAATACGTTAAAAATCAAACTTAATTCTCTTAATGAAGTCGAATTTGAAAATGCATTTACAGTTTCCTTTTAAGCTATATCAGGATTCTTTTTAAACAATCCTTTTAAGCAATATCAGTTTCATGAATTTTGATCAAAAATTAAGGAGCAAGGAGTATTTCAAAAATTTAAAAAAAAAAAAAGCTGAATCACTATTGAGAAAAACAGATTTAAAGTATATTAAAAGTGCAATAAATTGTTTGTGAACAAAATTAAAACACTTGTAACTTCGAACAAAATAATCGCAACTGCATGCGGTTTTCCGCAATTAAAAAAAAATCAGCTTTAACCAAAAAACGTTTATCAAAACTTTCCTTGTTTTCTCTGAACCAACATTTTAGGCCTTTTCCTCCTCTTTTTCTGTAGTAAATCGATTTTTTTACTGTTGCTGTCAGATAAATATTTCTAATCCTCATGAATTGTAACTATATATTTCCCGTCTTCACCTGCTAAATAATTTTCATACAACAATCTGCACATAGTCTTAAGCTACATATTAATTAAAATCCATATTTATCCCATCCAATATTTATTAATTAAAATTTTAAAATTTCATTTATAAATAAAATGAAACATATGCATACAACTGCAATAGAATAGAGAAAATAATTCATGTATAACCTATACCTGTCCATATAAAGGTCTAAAACTCCATACGGCCCACCACTGGCCGAGAGGTTCTGCTCTCGAAGCCGATAGACGGGAGGTGCTGGGTTCGAACCCATTCGCGCACGTCGGCCTAATCGTTCGGAGTTTTCGTGGTTTTCTTCGAACCTTGGATTTCCATGCGTAAATGCGGATTAGGTTCCCTTAGAAAGACCCCCCCCCCGGAGGGCACTCCTCTCAAGACTATATCCTTCGAGTAGATAATCGGCCGTCAAAAATCAACCAACCAACCTAAAACTCCAGATAGAAATAAAACATAAGCATACATATTCTAAACACAATGCTTTTCAATGGTGTGGTTATGCATGTTATTCACAAGCAGACGAATTTTTGTAGTCTCGAAACCAAATGGTGACTACTCTCCATTGGTGATATGGATACACATTAAGTACACTTCTAACACAAAACTTAATAATGTTTCAAAATTTTTATACATTTTATATTTTAAAAAATTTACTTTCATACTTAACATTTTTTTTTTCTGAAAAATAATTTTCTAGTATGGTCAGTATACGAATTGCACAATCTATAACTTTCATTCCATAATTTTATACATTTTTACTTTCTTCTATCTTTACAAGAAGAAAGTATTGGATTCATGAAAATTTTCAAATTCCGGTTTTCGACGGATTTACACGTCTTAGGAGCCAGAGAACCCGAAAAACACGTTTTTACAAAATGTCTGTCTGTCTGTGTGTGACACAAATTTTGTGTGCGCTCTATCTCAAGAACTAATCCAAGGAATTTAATAAAACACTTAGATTCAGTTAGTATCTGATATAAAATGGTGCTGATCAGTTTTTTGTATAAATCGCCCAACAGGTGGCGCTGCTATGCTGCATGTTTCACGATTTCCGCAATAGATATATCTTAAGAAATAATGCACGGATTTTTATAAAACTTCAGATTCCTTTAGACCATGATATAATTTGGTGCTGATTAGTTTTAGTGTAAATCGCCCAACAGTTGGCGCTCTATCTGGCATTATTCATGATTATCGCAATATCTCTAACTCAAGAACTAATGCACGAATTTTCGCCAAACTTCAGATTCCGTTAGTCCCTGATATAAATTAGTGCTGTTTAGTTTTTATCCTAAATCGGCCAACAGGTGGCGCTGGTAGGCTGCATTTATCACGATTTCCGGAATAAGTGTACCTCAAGGACTGCATGAATTTTCATCGAACTTTAGATTCAGTTAGTCCCTTATATAAATTACTCCTGATTAGTTTTTGGAGTAAATCGGCAACTGGTGGTGCTTCTATGCAGAATAATTTACGATTTCTGCAGTAGCTCTATCTCAGAAACCAATGCACGGATTTTCATCAAACTTCAGGTTCAGTTAGAAATTGACATAAGTTGTTGCTGATGAAATTTTGGTGTAAATTACCTAACTGGTGGCGCTACTATGCTGCATTTTTTAGGAAGTATTAACATAGTATGATATAGAAGAAAGTTTTGGGAATGCCACATCCGGCTAGTTTATTATTGAATAAATTACATTTTCTTCACATAAGTAATGATTTATTCCGAAATACTACATAGAGACAGTATTTAAATAGCCCGTGTATCTTAAAATAAGCGTAGCTATATTTATTTATTTTCTTAGCAATGTCTTTTTTATTGTCCCAAAAATATTTTTTATCGGTAAATATGTGCCAATGTTTTGCTCGGAATAATTCTTAAGAAATAATTCTCCAGCGTATATGTTAATTGTTCGAATTGTAAACATTGTATTTTTTTTTTTATTTTTTTTTTTTTTTTTTGGGGGGGGGGGGGGGGGAAGCATTTGTAATTTTGTTAAGGTTTTTGTTTATTTAAGCGCCTGTAATTTCGTTTGATAATGAAGAGTAAAAGTATGTATAGTATTTTAAATGTACATATGAATTTAAAAAAAGATAATTTACACCAAAAAAGTGGGAAAAAGTATTTAATCTTAATGAAATGTAAACGAAATTTAATTTTTTTAATATTTACTAATCATAATTTAAGTTTATTTTGCTAAGAAAAGCTAAGTATTATGTGTTAAAAAAAGATATAGGTTTTTACTTTAATTAAAACATTTATAAATAAATTAAGATTGAGAATCTATTTATTTTGGGCACTTTTTAAAAAGGCAAAAAGTAATGAAGTTTGCATAACTTTGCATATTCTTTCAAAAGGAGTTTGCATAATATTTCTATTAAAAAGTTATATATGTCTCGATTAAGCTTGTTTTGTTTGTTTTAAATATTCTTTATAGAAACACTCTAAATTAAAATGTCTGAAATTCAGTCACTTAAGTGTCTGAAACGGAGTGTTCAATTTTCAGACATTTTAAAATGTCTGAATTTTTAAGACACTTGTATGTGTCTGAATTTCAGTCATTTAAGTGTCTTAAACTAGAGTGTTCAAATTTCAGACATTTCAAAATGTCTTAATTTTTAAGACACTTGTATGTGTCTGAATTTCACACATTTGAAATGTCTGATTTGCGTCCATGTTTGACCCACCTCTCACTTGTTGGCAATAGGCAGACATTTTTTTTATCACTTAAAAAAAATAATAAGCATTATACGTAGCCATGATTGGACCACCTTCAATACTCGGAAAATATTTGACCATAAAACAGGTGTAATAATAATAAGCATTATACGTAGCCATGATTGGACCACCTTCAATACTGGGAAAATATTTTACCATAAATCAGGTATACGTTTGTTTCAGAAGCAGGGCGTGATTAAACCACAGGCAAATTGGGTCATGACCCCCCTCCCTTCTAAATTTAGGGGGGCACAAACAGGGTATGCAATTTTCGTAAAGCTGATAATTTAATTTTCTTTCGACCTTGTATTAATTATGATTAATATTTTTAACTTCTAGAGTAGAATAAGGTTAAAAACAAAATATATATTTGTCTAAATACAGTAAAACCTATCAATAGTGAGCACCTCAGAATCACGGAATTCGTCCGCTATTCGGAAATATTTGCTTTTCTGAGGTAAAAGTATACAACAATGCATGCGGTGAGAATTGAAAAATGGTTTTACTAAATAGAGATATTCTTTCTTGGGAGTGTCCGTTATGGAGGTTTTACCGTAAAACTTTCATAACGGACAATTTTATTTAGCGACGACTCACCTTTTCCAATTTGTAACTCATACATAAATATATATCAGGTAACTCAGAGAAGCAAACACCTTCGAATAGCGGACAAATTCAGCATTCCGGAGATGCTTGCCTTTGAGATATTTTACTGTATTTAGATAAATCTATTTTTTATTTTTAATCTTATTATAACCTAAAAATTCAAAATATTTACTATAATCACAGTACAATGTTGAAACAGATTCAAAATGTAAGCAGAAGGTGGTGGCGGTGGAGGAGGGTGGGGGGGAGCACTGCCCAGTTTTCTCGTGATTTAATCAAATCCTGCATCTGCAAAAAAATCAGACCTGTATTACTGTTCGTTAATAGAGGTGTCCAGTAGTCTGGAGTGTCCGTTAAGGAGGCTAATGAACATTCCCGAATAGCAGTCACCTTTTTCTAGCGAGCACCTTTTAAATCTTACTATACTACTCTAAAAGTTAAAAATATTCATAATAAGACGTGCAATTTCGAAAGAGATATAAAGTATCAGGTTTACAAAAATTGCATACCAAATTCCTCCCCCACCCCCCCCCCCCCCCAAAAAAAAAAAAAAAAAAATCCGGGGAAGGTTTCCATGCGCAGTTTGCCCATGCTTGATCATGTCCAGCTTCCGGAATCAAACCAACCCTGCTATATGTTTTGCTAAATAAAGGAGTCCGTTACAGAGGTTTTACTGTAGATATTTACACTAAAACATCCGTAAGGAACATTTTCGAATAGAGGACACATCTATTCCCAACACCTATAAATCTGCACATTTTTACTTCTCAGTAACGGATTAATTCCGTGCTCTCAAGGTTTTACTATTTAGAGGTTTTACTGTATATTAATTTATATATATATTCGAAATCATAAAAATTGATTCATTTTTGGTGGCAGAATAATACATTTGCTTCAAATGAATTCAAGGTCCATCGGGTAAGATTAATCAATAATATTTTGCAAAATTACTTTAATCACATGAATCGAAACATGCAAACTAACGAATTAATAATTCATACACGATAAGTTACAACATAAATTGAACAGCAACAAAAATGATGTGTGTTGCGAAGCACAGTATCAAACACACACATACAACTCCACCCCCATCCCCCCCATAAAAAACAGATTTAACTTTTAATTGCTTTCTTTTTAAATAGTTTCATGATTTTTTTTTTTACCACCAGATATATATAAAAAATTCTTTTGAAGGAAAAAAAAACTAAAAAAATTTTTTTTCATTAACATCACAGTAAAATTTTTTTATTTAACTTTCATTTATTTATTAATTAAAAAATAATAATTTTGTGAAAATATATACACAAACAGCAAAAACATAAGAATAATAGTTTTTTAGTCACGTTATCTTCCTAAAATATTAAATATCATTGTTACCAATCAGTAGGCATTAGTGATATTAGTCGTCTCGATTATTAGAGTATAACTGTGTTTTAATAATTGGTTTATTTAGATTAGAAGTTTTATTACAAAAATGAAAACCCCTTTAGAAAACTAAATGTCCCTGTCATGGGTCGCAAATGCGTATTATTTGTACCCATGTGTTTTTCTTTTTCTCATATTATTTTCATTTCTTTTTACACATATTATTCAACTTGATTAAAAAAAAAAAAAAAAAAACCCTCATGTATGAGCTTAAGAAATCCACTATACTGGATTAATTACGCCTATTTTTATGTTTTGCTTATAATTTATTTTCAAAGTGGTCCTGTGTCTTTTAATTTAATTATGTTATTGAGATTGAACACAGAAAAAATATGTATCAAAGTATTCTTAAAAAAAAAAAAAAAAAAAAAAAAAGTTTTTATGAGGACTATATAAAAAAAAAAATTGCATCGTCATGCAGTAGGGATTTCTTTCTCACTGGAAAAACTGAAACTTTATTTATAAAATATTCAAGAATTCATGATAACTCAATCTGATGCTTCCATGATTTCTTTTTGTGTTCTATTTGAACCTTCTGAAGCAAAAGAGAGTTCATAGCAATTACCAAACATAAATTTAAATTTGTTAATATCAAAACATTTACTTCGATAATATAGACTCCGTAAAATAATTACTAAACGATACTGTTGTCAATAAAAATTAAAATTCACATGTAAAATTTTATCAATAACACAAAGTATCTAGAAATTGCAAGGAAAGAAATTAATAGTATAGTAATAGTATATAAAAATTAGGATTTTTTAATATTGCCATATGGACGTTTTGTAAAATATAGATCAGATGATAATCACAAGAGCTACTTACCTATTATTAAATAAATATATTTTTTTAATAACATAAAGGAAAAAGTAAATAATGATTTATATATTAATTTATTCTACACGAAATAAAATTAAAGCTGAAAAATATACATTGTTAATAAAGTCAACTATTGAAAAATGAAAGATTTGAATAGTGATTATGTTAATAATAATCAATAAATCTCAAAGATTTGTTTATTTTAATTATTTTTTATATAGTTTATAGCACATTAATAGCATATTAATGCAACTAAAATTTGTTTTTTAAGTAGAACTTAATTTGACAAGTTTTTCAGAATTAGGTTTAATGGTAATTTAAATGAAGATTGCAATTATTAAAATGATTATTTTAATATATGCATTATTTTATATTCTGTAATTAGTGGTTTTTATCCGCAAAAGTTTAATATGAAATGCCAATTAATTTGGAGTGATACATAAGCAAAAAAAGCAAATGATTCAAGCAACCTATTTACTATATAAAAATTTAATTTATAAAATGAAGATCTAAATAAATATTAATCAAATTGATTAAGACAGAAAATGATAATCATTCATTGAAAATGGCAAAAATGAACACACAAACCTTTAAACACAAAAAAATGTTTATTGAGTACAAGAAAGAAGCTAATATGAAAAATGCAAATTATTAATTATTATGATAAAATAATATAAATAATAAAATTACATATATATGAAATTTCAATGCTCTGTTTTCTAAATTGAGCAATATCATATCGTTCTATTCAAGCTTACCTTTAGGAGGGTTATCCAAAATGTTTTATACGGGAAATCCATTTTGAAATTTACATTCACATTTTCCTATATTTCAACTATATTTTTTAAATAGTCTAATTTATAATGGATGAAATAAAATTATTGAAAAATCTGTTGAAAGTTCAATACATGTATTAAAAAATTCAATTCACAATTCTTTTACGTGAACTTTCCAAGCAATTCAAACGTTAACGGTATTTCAAACAATTCTTCCGAATAAATAAAAACGTTCCATCTAACATCTTTAAAATGAAAACACACACATAAGATGTTTCACACCAAAGAATCAATTGCTGCAAATTCTAATACTCCAATAGATGAAAAACATATCTCTTCACGTACAAAAAATATACTATGTCAGCTTCTTTTTTTTTTCTTTAACGATGTCATCGACTCAGTGACTCAAGCTTCGCTGTACAAGTGATGAAACTTCAAATTACTAAAAGTTTTGTCAGCGTGAAATGAAATGTTTTGAAAATTAAGCAGAAATTACTTTGCTAGTATACTTTAACTGTTTCCTTCGTTGGCCGTCGAGCGGAAGTCGTTGCCCGCCAAAATTGCAGAAACAAACAAACGGATGCGAACTTGTATTCTGATTGGCTGAGATGTAATAATACTTTCATGATACGTTTCGCAATTAGATTTGTATTTAAATCTTTTTTCTTTTTTTAAATAAAGGAAGGCTTATAAATGTATAATCTCCCTAAAATTCGTACTTTTCATATCATACGCTTCAGTTCATATTTTTTCTTATCTAATTCTAAAAGCGAGAGTGTGAGATAGCAAGTATATAGGAAGGGGGGGGGGGAGATGAGTGATTGATCAAGCGAAAATATTTTTGGGGTGCTAGATTGTCGCCTATTAGCGAGGTGGCAGGGTCTAGTAGATACCTTATTTAAACATAATCGTCTGCTGCGGTGGTTGTTAATGGGGCCCATGACCACTTCCCAGATTTTGAAAATTAGTTAGTTTCTTTATGTCTGTTTATTTAAAAAATATATTCTAAAGGACTATAGAATAATTAAACTATAATAGTAAAAACACGTAAGATAATTTTGTCAGGGTACTCCCCCCCCCCCCCTCCCCTCACCTCTGAATTTCTCGATGAAAACATTTTTAATTCTGTGTCTTCTTTTTTTACGTTCATGTTTTTCAAATTTATCTTAAAAGAGGGCTATAGGGGGCAGAGTCCCCTGAATATTAAAAAAAAGTTCCAATTCTTTGTTTCTTTTTGAATATTTAATTTCTTTTACTTGCAAATTTTTTGTATTGCTTTTTAATTTGATATGTTTACATATTGTTTTGCTCGATGCATTCTAAAAAAAAAAACTCTTAGCATATTTCATATTCAAATTCTGCATTTTAAAAAAGGAGATTAGGTTGTGGGCCACAGGCACACTTGTTGGAAAATCGGGTCCTCTTTCAAGCCCTTCCCTACATTTTTTTTTTCATTTATTTACCGGCGCTCATATATATTACTATTTCAAGACATATATCTTACTATTTTAAAATATTTTGGAGGGGGGATCCCTGTACTCTCCTGCGTACACCGACAAGAGCTAATGATTTTTTCAGAACTTTATATTTTTATGTAAAGAATTTTTTAATTACTTTAATGAAAAAAAAATAAATAAATAAAAGATAAAATTGGTTTCAAGAATTGGTTAACAGACTTGTGCAGTACAGTTTTGACAAACATCTTATGGTCTAAGAAAAATACTTCTGTAAAGCAATATCGTTCAGTGAGTGAAAAAGCATATTTTAATCACCTCTCATCCATTAATAAACATTCTTTGCTGGTGCCCTAATCAAATCCAGACACTTAAGCGTCTTAATCTTTAAATGTCTTAATTTCAGACATGTCACCAGAATTCAGACATTTTTTTAGTTCATTTATACCATGATCATAAAAAGACACTTATGTGTCTCAAATTTAGACATCTATGATGTCTGAAATTTCACATTCAGACATTTAAGTGTCTGAATTAGTTTTTCAGACACATAAGTGTCTAAATTTAAGACGCCTCTATTTGCAGTGAATACGGGACGATTTGTGAAAATTTATTTATATATTTTTAGGATGTATAATTTTTTCTACGTTTTTATATATTTCACAATATATTTATAAACTAATCTATCTAACCTAAATTATCACAAATAAAGTTCATTTTTTTATCTTACCAGTCTTTTTTAACCCTTTATGCCTCGACAGCACTTTTAAGTAGCACAGTTTTCTGTCCCAATTGAAACACACTTATTGCATGCATTCCGAATGACGCTTTTAGGAAACAACAGTAAATACAGTGCGTCTCATAAATATAAAGACACTGATATTTTCGAAATAATATTTTAATAATTCAGTATTCAAATTATATTTATGCATATAACGAAAAGTACGTGCCAAGAAAACATTTTACAGTAAATTAAATTTGAATTAAATAATTTCAACTCGAAAATTGATAAATGTAAATAAATTTGCTGTCTCATAAATATAAAGCCATTTTTCATACTTTTGAATTACCGTCCAATAAATAATCCATTCTTATTAATGACAGAAAATATTCTAGCTGGCATGCTTTTTATTACGTTGTATAACTATTTTGGCTTTATATCAAACCAACTTCATTCGATTTCTTTTTTCAACTCAAGGACGTTTGAAAATTGTCTTTCAGATGCATATACACTGCGAACGAGAGTGCCACAAAGATTCTTTACTGGATTTAAACCAGGGTTACGTGCGGGCCACACCGTGACATGAGCATTGCTATCAGCAAACCATTTTTTTGTGAGTCTTGATGTGTGAATCGATGCATTATCCTGATGGTACAAATAATTCCGACCACCAAGAGTTTCAGCAATTGGCAACAACTGACTGTCAAGCAGTTCGATATACTCTTTAGATGTCTGTTTACCTTCCAGAAAAGCAATATCCGTAGTTCCATCAAAAGAGAAGGCATCCCACACCATAACAGAACCTCCCCCTTTCTGCCTACTGAAGAAGGTTCGAGTTTGACGTCTTAAATCGTGCGAGTAGGAATTCCAACCATCTGGGCCATCCAAGTTAAACTTCTTTTCATCTGAAAAAATGTCTTGCATCCATTCGTCCTTCCAGTGCATATGATCTTTACACCGATTAACCTCCGTTCTCTGTGTTCTTTTTTCAGTAAAGAAAATCTGCACGTATGTCGGCATACAATGTTTTTTCTTTCTTTTATACGACGATGTACTGTATCCTTTGGGGCCATACCATAAACTCGTTGAGAAACTTATCGGAGTGACATTTTTTGCGACGAAACAAGTCGCATGATCTTGCGATCGAGTCTTTCACTAGTTTTTCTCGGTCCGCCAGATCGTTTTCTCGAATATTAATTGTAAGATTTTGATAAAATTTTATAAAGTGCAGCTCTGATTCTCCCAGTTTTTTTTTACATATTTGACAAACTGTTAAGCCATTAGCTTTAAATTCACGTATTTTACAAATTTCATCTTTAGAAATTTCAATGTTCCACGGCATCTTTGCAATTGAAACAAGTCAAACAACTTTGCTCGCTTGGGTAAGTTAAAGTGTATTTCTGCGCGTGCGCATTAATTCTGTACGCGCGAATTCGAAAAAAAATTTGCGTATGAAGCAGTTTGAAGTTTGTCTTTATATTTATGAGACAGCGTAATTTTTTATTTTTTTTTTTTTTATTATTCGAGACGAAATTTTTTTATTTAAATTAAAACCCATGTAAGAGATTCATTTCAGTGTTCTTAATATGTGGTATAAAATTTAATTTCTTTTAACTGAATTTATAAAATGTAATTTCAAAAATATCTGTGCCTTTATATTTATGAGACGGACTGTACTTCCCTTGGCAGTCTCTAAATAGCAATAGCAGTTCTAGGAAGTTGAAACTTATTTATGACCCTATTTTGGCACGTGTGTATGTCAAATTTGCTTTCATTTTGTTTTCTGACCATTGAAGAGCTTAGCGGAAGAACATGTTACGTTGCATTTTCTCAAAAATTATTTTTTTCTTTTTTTATGGATTAAGTCGTTTTGAGTTATTTTATCATACTGTAGAACTATAATACTTCGATTCTCATTATTCTTGAAGATCTCATACATTATCTATTAACATTCGATTCTTTAATGTTTTGAAGCGAGCGATCTATTGACACCAATGGGATACAAACCATGGATCTCACGATCAGGAGGCGAGAACGTTAGCGTCGAGCAAAAAGTCAAGCCAGTTACTCTAAGCTATATAAAACTCGATTTATAGTGATCATGTGAGATGAGATCATTACACACTCCCTCCCTAGTGAGAAATACATCTTGTTAACGTTTGACGAGCGATATGCACCCGTGAGTGATGCGCAGCATGCCAGGCTTATGTGCTGTGAGCGTTTCACAAGCTTAGTTAGCTGGAGATGATTTATTTGGTGCTGTCATCTGTTGGTTATGAGAAGAGATGATTGTTATTGGAGGTTGCGTGTTTTCTCCGGGTCACCAATGAGGCGAGCGATATATTGGCACCGATGGGATACGGACCATGTATCTCACAATCAAGAGACGAGAACGTTAGCGTCGAGCAAAAGGTCAAGTCAGTTACTCTAAGCTAGTAACTCGATTTATACTGATCATGTGAGATGAGATCGCTAACTTAATAACTTAAATAATATTTATAATTTTCAATATTTAAAAATCAAATCTTAATACCCATTTCCTGTTTACTACCACTTGTTAAAATATCGAACATATGGATTCATAAAGAATATAAATAAAATAAAATTTAGAACGAAAATCTTTTGTTTCAGATTTTTCCAAATTTGATTTTTGTTACATAACATGTTCTTCCACTAAGCTCTTCAATTTATTACTTATACTTGGAAACATCTTAAATTTTAATGGTCAGGCTATCATATTCTTTCTATTGTTTTAAATAGGTCACTTAACAAAATATTATGCGAATAAAAATAAATTTTCTGTTTGTTTAATTTACGGAGCACTTTTCAAAGCGTTTTTTTTTAAGTACCGTTGGGATTACACCGAACAGGACCTTTACTTAGATTTTTATCATTTGAATATATATGGTGCATAAAAACGAATATATTTACTAGGGATGCATGGATACTAGACAGGTGGATTTTGAAACAAAATAGGGGAAGATATGGCATGATTTAAGTATGACATTCACGAATAATAAAGCAAAAACACATTATTTTTTCTTTGGAACAAATATTATATTTTTAAAAACGAAATTTAAATATATTACAGATTAGCAAAAAAATCTAAAAATATCGTTTAGCTTTTTATGAATCATTTTGAGTCTTCTACAGCTACAAAATTGCAAATTTCTATCAGATATGCTTTCCATTGGGCGATAGTGATACAACTATAGAATATTCTTCTGATGACGAAATGCTCACTAATGATCAATCAACTGCGTCATCATCTAGTCATATATACATCATAATCATATATTTATCTGTCATACATATATGTATCGATACATATATGCATGCACGTATATATATGTGTATATGAATATACATGTATATGTATATATAAACAGTCACAAGTCACAGTTTAGTGAGAATAGTAAGTCACAATAAAATAATAAGGAAATTTTGGATATAGTTTTTTTTCCCTAAGTCTCGATTTTTGTCGAAGCGTTATGACCCAACTGTACTTTCGAGTTCACATTTTATGTAATTAGTCGTAATTAACAAAAATATATGTATATTTTATTTTTAGCGCATGTATTTTCTAATGTATCATAATAATGCAAGGGGAAAAGTTTCAATAAGGTAGTTTTTTAAATACATAATGTGAAATATAAAGGATTAAGCAAAAAATATCTTTCACTTCATTTAACCACTGTATCTATTTCATAAAAGACTTCATAATTCTGATAAAATAATTGTTCTTTTGTTAATTTTGAGACAAAACTAAACAATAGAGAAGAAAAGATTTTGATCTACGCAAATGATTGGTTAATCGCTTCTTTTTTTTTTTTTTTTTTTTTTTAAATACGCACTACAAATAATTAAGCATGTGACAATAAGTTTAAATTAGAGGCAATTAGCTTTGGATTTCCCTGGCTTGTTTCCCAAAATGATGATGAATACTCTTTTATCGATAAGTTCTCGAGAGATAAATGTTTGTCATATTTACCGGCAGCGGCATTTCTATGCAACAAACTTTAAAGTGTAAGATAAGAGGTCTTGTGTAAATTTAAATTAAGAAAAGGATGACAATAGAACTTGAAACATATTAAATTTTTGAAGGAAATATAATTAAATGGCAGTTCTAATTATAACACATGAATGAAAGATTTAAGTGTGAAGCAAATGAATGAAATGATACTGCCTATACACAACTAACTGTCAATTTTACAGTATTTATGTGAAAATTCTGAATCGGATACAGAAATTTATTTAAATAGTACAGTGAACAAAATTTTCTTATTTTAATTTAATAGAGATTACAAACTTAGAACTACATACTTAAAACCTGAAAGAATCAGAATAAAAAAGGCGACTTTAAGCAGCAAAATCTTTATCGATTTCTTCAGCTTTTAATCTCTGGCATACTGCTACGAAAGAAAATCTTTTAATAAATATAAATAATTTATTTGAATACATAATCGATATTTTTTTATATAAAAATGCTTTTTTGTATTGTTAGTGGGAAATGTGAAAAATATATAAAATGTAAAAAATCTATTAGAGTTTTTAAGTAAAACAAATTTTTTCTTCCTATGTCCTGTATACTAAGCAGTAGGATCTACCAGGGAAGCCCAGGTTGGATGCTCTAGTAACAATAATAATAATAATGATGATGATAATAATAACCCGAACACAGGCTATAATTTCAGATCTCATTAAATATCAAAATATTAAGTTACAAAATCAGAACAACAAGGTATTTAAAAAAGGTATTGTTTAAAGTCATCAAAGCTTTCTTATAAATATATATGCATTCCAAAACATTTTCGTTAAAAAAAGTAAAAGATACTAGCAACAAGTTGCCGGAAACCTGCTATGATTTAAATATATTTTTCTGTTACCTATTTTTTTTTAAGAATTTCGGGAAGTGCAGTACAAGCTGAACCAAACGACGTTATTCTTACCCGTGATAATAAAATTAAAATATATAAAATCATTGTTGTATTATTTTATATACTCGAACGAAAATCTTTCCAGACGATCCTGATACTGGGGTCCCGCTGCTTTGGCGACGTACACCCTCGAATTTGCAAGATTTTATATATTTAAATGAGATCAGTCTAAACGAACCAACCTATAGTTGGGGACCCCACTACTTTCAGCAGCGTACAATGTGTGTACTGCGCACGCTCCGGTCTGTTTTGATTTTACATTCTTAAACGAAAGACCAACGTAGCCAATACCCATGATAATAACCTTAAATATGCTTAAAATCTGTGTTAAATTAATTTATATATTTAAACGAAACTCTTTGCAGACGAATCTGGCTGTGCTATGAGCCTCACTGCCTTTGGCAGCGTACACCTCGAATTTGGATGATTTTATATTTTTAAACGAAAATATATTCAAACGAACTAAGATAGTTATAATGATTGTCATTTTAGTTTCTGACGTTTAGAAATATTAAATTTTTAATACTGACTAAAATTTGCTGAGAAAAACCTAAGTAATATAAAACGCCTTTTCAACTCCATCTCTCTTTTAAATACAAAAAGATATATCTCTCTGTTGAAAATGTAGGTTTATTAGCGCATGCGCATAAACAAAAAGGTTTTAAAGAAGAATTAAAAAAAGACTCTAAAGAAATATTTTCGAAAATTTCCAAAACACAATTCTCTTCAAAATTCAATTGCATTCTGGGAAATATTTTCTTTTCAAGGAGAATATAGTCTTTAGAAATCTCGAGCTGAGTTACAAAACAATTTTTTTTTCCGAAAAGAAATTTTTTTATACAGTTAATATTAATATTTTTTTTTAATTTATGTCGCTTTTTTTTTCGTATTTCAATATAAAAATAAGTGATGAATACTTTAAAAATTTTCAGAAAAAATGAATATCGCTGGAAACGCTCTGGGAATTTAATAGTTTTTAATGTTACTGTTATTAATTTAAAGAGATTATGCTGTTAAAAAGGAAAAAGTATAATGGTTAAATAAGTATTTTTTTTTTCTATATTTTGATTACTTATGCCGATGCGCGCTTTGAAAAATGTTTAGAAAAAACCACGAAAAAAGATGTTTCGAAAATTTTTTTTAGAAAGGGTTAACATTAATATTTTGTACATAAGCGGATTCCATCGTTAGAAAGTAAAACGTACTATAATGCAATAGGTATTGTTCATCCATTTGAATTAAATTTTAAAGGAATATAAATGTCTGAATAATGAACCAAATAATATAGGAAAAAAACAAGGAACAAATATCAAAATAATCTGTGTATTTCTTTACCTTTTGTATGCGTCTGATGCTCTTTAGAAACGAAATACAAAATTTATGCATGTTTTTGAGTAAATTGTTTTGACTTATTGTTTTATAACTAATGAGACAAATTATTTATAGCTAAATGATTATAAATTAAAACATATACTTTTTCATGCTCATTGGGATTAATATTGTCAAAAATCACTACATAATATGCCTTTATTTTTCGTTCGTCCGATTCGATTTCATATTATCTTCGGTAATATTAAATAATATATAGTATTTATAATGGTAATATTAAGTAATTTGTTTATAAGATTAAAATTAACAATTCATTTTCTACAATTCTATGTATATTAAATATTATAAAGAAAGAACATATTTACGTCTTATCAGTTTAGAATCGTTACAATCTATAGAGTTCTATCCCGTGCCTACTTATGTTCTCTGTTTGCCAACAGAATTAATTGAAATGTTTTTTTATTGTACTCTGTATGATTCTTTTCGCAGGGCTCCTACGAGTGGATTTTTATCCTCATAAAAATATTATTCTAATTAAACAACACTCATATTCATACTTTAAAATTTACTGTAATTCAAACCTTAAATTCTTCAATGCTGCTTGTTTTCTCTCCATCTGCTTTCTATTAGATGTCCAAATAAGTTTGTACATAGTGGGAAATACTTTGCTGTGTTAAATAAATTAAAGGATTTTTTTAACAGCACTTTTTGTATTGACAGGAATATGCACCCAAACAGTTTTGTAATTCCTCGTCTGTAGCTTTCTGCGGGGCTCAATTTCCTTCCTGATCCTAACATCCAAACTGCAATCTTTAAGGGGGCTGGTCACTCAGCTTCTAAATTCTCCTCCGTAATGTCAAGTCTATGGACTTTTGATGCATTCGTATAGTTAAAATATCGTCTCGGGAAATGCATATTTTTAACATCTTTTTTCTGTGTACTCTTCTTAAAGGAGGTCTCTTTTTTTCTTAGTTATCAAAATATTTATAAAATCTATGCTGAATTTAATATTTTATGTGTTAAAAGCTGGCGAACTGTGAGTAAGATTTCAACACTTCCTATAAGATGACGTGTATACTTTAGAAATATTTTGAGAACTAAGAAAAAAAAAAGAGACATCTTTCAGGAAGTGTACACAAAAAATAGAAGTTAGAAATATTGATTTCCCGAGGAGATATTTTAAATATACGAATGCATCAAATGCCCATAGACTTTACATTAGTGACGAGAAATCGGAAGCGGAGCAACCAGCCCCCTTAACCCTCAAGCCTCGGGCGACTTTTTCAATGGGATATTTTTTTTAATTAAGATTTTTTTTTTTTATTCCCACCACTTTTTTTAAGTAGAAATAGTCACTTTATTTAATTACAGATTAACACGTTCGCTGCCACCAACGCGCTAGAGCGTCCGACCGGTACCTCTTCTTATGCCGGCGACGCTCTGGAGCGTCGATCGACTATGATAAGTTATATGCTTTGTTTTTTGTGTGACTTTGGACGTTGAACGGAAATGTTGTTTATGCACGTTAGAGAAGCATGAATCGCACTAAATAGGAAAATAATATGTTTTTTCGTTTTCCTGGTTTTACTAGTAAAATATAAGGAACATTTTAACCATTAAAATAAAGTTTTGTTATCCGGCTTCTGAGGATTGAAATGTCATTTTTAGTGGCAGCGAATGTGTTAAATAATGCGAGAATGAGTCGAATTATACGCTTTTAAAAAAGTGGTGGGAATCAAGCAATCTGAATTTAAAAATAAGTACCCCACTAGAACGCGAAAATAGCGTTTCCCGCAGCTGGAGGGTTAAAGCTCCTAAATAAAAACCAACATGTGTTTTTCAATACAGTGCTATCTTCTAGGACAAAAATGTCGATGCACAGATTTTGCAGCATCTTTTTTCTTTGCTGAAATTCCCAACGAATGCAATGGCGAATAAATGGTTTTTCGCTATCATCTTCTATTTCAAACTTTCATGAACGTTTGATTGTACCGCTACACTGTCAAAAAAACTCATCAATATATAGTAAATTATTGTTCTTGTTTTGACAAATAATTTCCGTACTCCTAGAAAATATGTTTTATCCGTGACTTTTTCCCGAAGATCTGAAAAAGAGGAAGAAATTCAGTTCAATCCTAGCACGTGCGCGCCCTATTAATACTAAAATCGAAATTTATCTTAAATATGAAAAACCAAAAATTCTATAAATTAAAATTCCTATTTTAATTAAAAAATTTAAAAAAATGTTTTTGAATTTAAAAATAAATAACAATTACTTTTCTCATTCATTCAAAAGTACTCGCAATTTATTTTTTTTAAGTTGAATAGGTTGAATAAAGTTAAATAAAGTTGAATTTATAAAGTTGTTTATAAAAAAAATCGCATTTAAATTTGGACACATTTAAAAGATATTTTAATTTAAATGTTAAATAGAAAATAATCGATTTTACCCAATAAAGAATAAAAAATCTTATCGAATAAAAATATAATATTCATATTTTACATCTAGCAATCTACTTAATAATATTTATAATTCATATTTTTTTCATATACTAATACTAAAGTATTAATACCTCATCCAAAATCTTATTAATAACGAAATCTTCCCAAAATTAACTTCAAAATTCAAAGCTTTCTAAATAAATTAATCAAGCCATATGCAACTGAAGCGAACATATTTACTTCAATGTGTTCCACTACTGTACCATTGTAGCCCAGCGGTTGACGTACTCTTCTCGCAACGCTAAGATAACTGGTTCGATTCCAAGGTCAGCAACTTTTATTTTTTCCACAGTTCCTTCAATTCTCGCATATGTTACCTTTGTATTAGAGATAAAAGAAACGGATAGTCGTCACTTAATGGAAAAATCCTGGTAGCCAGGAAAATTTTCGTGAATTGAAATATTTCTGAGAAAGTAACATTTGTTTCTTGTTTGTTTGCCTCAACCAATTATGTCATACCATAAACAGCGAGGCTAATGAAAAAGACACAAATAAGTCTTAAAGCGTTTGTTCCGATACCGAAACCATGAATTTGCATATTAAAAATCTCTATGCCTTTTTATCGAGGCTAACGAAAAAGACAGGCTACCTCGGTGCATTCCACGTACCTTTTTTTACAGACCGTTGGAGTCACGTGATCCTCGAACGCACCAATGCAGGTGTAAAAAAAAAGCATCACGTCACTCTAGTGGTCTGTAAAAAAGACACTTAAGATGAAGCGTGGCAGCCAGCTTTTTTTGTTAGCCTCGATAAACAGGCACAGAGATTTTTAATATGCAAATTCATGGTTTTGGTCTCATAACAACGCTTTAAAACTAATATGTGCACCAATTCGTATCGAAGTTCGATCACCCTTATTAACATTTTTTTTTTTTTTTATAATATACTATAATTTCCTAATAATATTTTGTTGAAATGTTTGAGTAATATTTTCTTGATTTATTCACCCTAGAAAATTGACATTGATTTTTGAATATGTACTGAATTTTTCATTATTAAACGGTTTATCACTATAATGATAAATTTTGTTGCAGTTGTAAATATTTTTTTAAGAGGGCACAGGACCTTTAAACTTTCAAAAAATCATTTTTCAGTTTCTGTTTTATTCTGAATATTTTAAAATTTCTCAACAATATGCAAAAAAATCCCATTCAAAATTTGAATTATTTCTTAAAGTATAATCATTTTATAGAAGGTGGGTATACTTGAATGTCCATTGAAACTTTAAAAAGCGTTTTCTCAGATTAGTAAATTTGGAGTTTGCGTACATTGTTACTTTTAAATTATGTAAGCTATAGCTTTTAACAATTAACCAATATGCGTTTCTTTATAGTCTATATGTTAAAGCAAAAAAAAAAAAGTCGCATATTTTGGTCATTTATTTATTTTTTTTTTTTTAAATGAAAAACGTAAAAAAAATTGAAATTTTTTAATATTTTTGTACATTTTGTGCTAAAATTAAATTTTAAAGAAAACCTTTTGTGTATATTTTGGCTTTAATTTAGAAGTACGTGTGGTATGATTTTATTTTGTACATAAATTGTTTTCTATATGCATAATTTAGAGTTTTAACATGCACTCAGCACATAATAATTTTAATTTTAGCTTTAGTGAGATGAATTTTTAAATTTAAAATTTAAATATTAATTTTGTATATCCAGCATTTATTTTTCTGGATATTGTGTTTATAAAAATATACTTTAGGTAGAAAGTAAAAAAAAAAAAAAAAGATCTTTGTTGCATATTATTTGTGTTATGGTACTTTGAAAAAGGCAATGTTTTTTATTGTTTTGACATAAACTCAAACCTCCGGTGCTCCCTTAATCTGTAGCAATATGAAGCCTAATGTAATTTTTATTAACTACAGTATAACCTCAAAGATCCGGAATCATTGAGACCCAAACTATACAGGATTTTTGAAGAAATATCAAAAGTAGTTCTATATTCTTAATGGTGCCATTAGTCATAATTTAATTCATTATTAAGTGATAATTATGTAAGAAAAAGAGAAAATTAAATAAAAAAGCTATTTTAATTGATATTTTCTATATTACAGAAAAAAATCTAATATACAGAGAAAATATTTCTTCTCTTGTAATTTCGGAAACATCGATATCAACTTTGTTTGCTTCAAATTTTTTGGCCGTTCTGTAACAAGTTTTTTTTTTTTTTTTTTTTTTATTTTTTTTTATTTTTTTTTTTTTTTGTCTTTTTATGCAAATTAAGAATGTCTATTTCGAAAATACAGTCTTGTTTCTCTATAGCATATATTAATTCTCCATTCAAATTTATGTATTTTTCTAGTGACCACGTTTTCTTCTGCCGGTTGTTCATCCTCGCTGTCTGAGCTGCTACTAGCATTATTGGCGGTTCTATGTAGTTCAGCATCAGCGATATCGCTGGCCGGTTAAATTCTTCGTTGTTGATGCATTTTCGTCAATGGTTATGGTACAGCCAATCATCATTTGAGATTTTGTGTATTCAGTTAGCTCATAAATTGCGGCCTTTTCACAGGAAATGTGAAAGCCAGAAAATTATTTCTCATCTTTGATGTCGCCGTTGTCGAAAACTCATTCCTACCATATATTGTGCCATGCATTCGCCAAAGTTGTTCCCAAAGTCGCTGTCGTTGCTAAGCAACGGTACAGCTCTCAGAAAATTTGTTCAGAAAAGAATCGTCTCTGACAAATGAAAATAAATCAAATATTCTTTTTTTTTGCATTTTTACTTTCGATCTGGAAGTTTTTGATTCATAAAGAATTGCTACTTTTCTTCTCCTATAACTTGAAAGTGTAAACAAAAAGAAGGGGAAAATATGGTTTTGATGCCGGATTTTTGAAGTTGCCGGATTTCTGGATGTCGAATTTTTGAAGTCACACAGCATATATCCTTAACTGAAAGACAAATGTGTATACAATATAAAATCTTCTTCGTTTTCCACTTAACAATTAAAACTTAAAAGTATTTTCAATAAATTTAAAATAAATTATTTATCAGAATTAAAATGTTGCTTTAAATGTGACTTATATGCAAAAACAAGCAGTTTTTCTATTTTCCGATGTGACAATTAAAATTAAATGTATCTATCAAAAAACTCGATAATGTCGAAATTAAAACAAGTGCAAATCTTTTTTTGAGAAAAAAAAAAGGAACTTCATTATACATTCTAATTGCTCTATGCGAGCATTTATTTTTGGACTTTTTCAATTACTCGGTAAAAGAAAAGAAAAGTCAGATTAATTCCAAACTTGTTTTTTAAACACAGATGGTTTTGCTCAATTTAAATTAACATACAAAAAAATGTTCATTTTAATACAAAGCAATTTTATTGTAAAAATAAATTTAAAACTATAAAAGATAAAGAAATCCCAATAAAAGAAATTTTTAAAACCGTTTCCAATTTAAATGAAACCAGAAAATTAATTTAAGTGAATCAATGGAAATTAACTTCATTTCTAAATGTGTTTGTGTAGTTTTTAAAAAATGCTTATTTTTAATATTAAGCAGAAAGATATTTAACAAAAGTTATAGTCTTTAACTTTTTACATGCTTTTACATTTTTTTATTTACTTTTTAATTCATTCTTATATAGAACAATCATTTAAAAACAGCTTATGAATAATGTACGATGCTTCATTACAACCATGATTTAAGTAGTAGCGTTGAATGTATATTAACAAACTCTGAAAATACTGAAAACTCATACTCATGAAAATACTCATTAAAAAAAAATACTTGTGCACATTTTTATCAAGAAAATGCTTACAGTTTGTTAGAAACGGGTATTTATGTAAATATACTAAAATAGGTGCAGTAAATTTTTTTGCTTTAATTATCGGTCCCCATATTCTGTCGCAACTGGCGCAAATATGCCACTGAAACTGGCTATCGCTATTATCACCGACGGAGGTGGGATATAAGTTCTGCCCCTAAGACCACATGCTGTATGAAATGCCAGCAGTATAGCCATGTGGCCAAATACTGCAGAAATGAGGAATACTGCGAAAACTGTGGCGAAAAGCACTCCTCGTCAGACTTTAGTAATCCCACGCTGTGCATCAACTGCACCCACTCAAACAGTCGTGCAGAAACGAACTACAATGAAGCCGACAAAGCCTCAGTCACGACTTGTATAACACTAGAAAGACGGCGAGTGGTCATTTTGACTGCTATCAAATGAATATATTTCGGTTCGAGCCAGAAATTTCTTTATAAAACTAGTATAAAGTATACAAAGAATAAAAACAAGTTAAATAAATAAGTTAATAATTTGAAATAAAAATTCTGGTGTGAAATTTATTTTATAAAATTTGAGTAAAATTCCCCGTTTTACTAGTGATAATCTACAAGCAAGAATACGCGAAAGATGGCAAGCGCCTTGACAACCTATAGACTTGACCCTACTCTCCACTCCCCAGACAGAAAGCCCTTCAAAGTCTCCACCCCAGCACCAAAACTTGGACTCAGAATTCCAGGAGGACTTTTGCGGCATCTTTCAGGGTCCACAGAATTGTCAAATAGAAAATTTATACCACCAAACTTCTTTGTATACTGGATACTTCCAGGAAGCAAACTATCACCAGCAGTACCCTTTAGATAAGACAAAATTCCCAATCGGGTCTAACAGGCGAGGTACACACACAGGCTGACACAGGCAACTATTTTTTTAATTCTACCTCACACCACTTTCTAAAAATAAAAATTTTTGACATACTGTTCGTGAACATTTGCGAGAGAAATATACTACAAAATCTGTTTTTTTTTAATAGTGGTGCGAATAGAATAGAAAAAGAGTCGTCTGTGGCAGCCCTTCACACAACATGTACGCCCCTACTCCCCAAGAACAACTTTAATACGAGATGTCTACTTCTCCTGACCTTCCGTCATTACGCATACTGAAATTCATACAGATCAATCTTAACCACTTTAGAACTGCTAATGACAATGCTCAGCAATACATGATAGATAATTCTATAAACATAGCATTGCTTCAGGATGCCCATTGTGGTATATGGAGCAGCATAACCAGCTTTCGTAAGGATTGACCAGCTTTTTCTTCTTCCAATAACAAAGTGGATGCGGTTGTCCGGAACGCTGCACTTGTTTACTCCCACCTCTACTCGGGTACTAATTGCAACCTTAATTACCATTATTGCTAAAGAAGGCAAGGTCCTCATTAGCGCTACGTATACGGCCCCTTCTATTGATTTCGAGGAGACCTTGGACAAATGGCAACACTTGATCACATAAAGGAAAGCTTTCATCATTGGCGGAGAGTTCAATGCTCGGTGTTACAGGGATGATGACTTTTGGTGTGACTTCCTTACTGAACATCTAATTGTTAATAATTTGGCAGTATCCAACATACATAATACGGATGCCACCTTTCAGAGAGAAGTCTCTGAAGGCGACATCTAAAGGCATCTGTTTGACCGGATATTACTCTGGCTAACTTTTTAGCCCTATCCGATATTCACAAATGGCATATTTCACGTACTCACTGTGCTTCTGAAGACAAATGCGTGCAGTTTAACTATCACATAATACCCTTACACAGAGGATGCTTTAATATGACGAGAGGTAACTTTTGCAGGTTCCACAGCGTAATTAAATCTAATAAACATACGTCGCACAACAAATTAATACTATTACTAAAACAGAACAACTAAATATTTTTACATCTAGACCAATTGGCACAAAGTACTGCGCTGCAAAAGCCTCATTTGGACTTAAGTCACTTCGTAAATCACGCATGTGTTACTTCTGGATTCCTGATCTCAGTAAACAACGGAATGATCATAGGCATCCGGAGTCAGCTCAAAGCCCTCCTGCTACATGACCCAGACTCTACAGAAGTAAAACCTCTAGGAGCCGCGCGTTGTACACTTGCAGTACACTAGAAGCCCAATGTCCAGACTGTGAAATGTGCAGCGTGGAAAAAAATCTGCAGCAATACCTCTAAAGCATACAAAAATGCGCAAAACTTCTTCGCTGGCAAGTTTTTTTCTCCAGAAGAGGTTCAGCTTGATTTTCCATCAGGTGTGACTTCTCGTCAAAGGAGTTTATAGTACCTAACAAAAGAAATATTTGGTCCCTCGGCTTATCCAAAGCCCACAAATAATAATTTCCAATTTAACGCACCAACGGATAATCCTTTCACTACGGCTGAACTTAATATAACCCTCAATAAATTTAATGTTAATAAGGCACCTGAGTTCGGCTCCCTTTACTTTAGAATTCTTAAATTTACTTTTAAAATCATCCCACAAATATTTACATACTGGGCAAATCTTTGCCTAATTCACCAGTACTTTCCCCTTTTTCTGAGACAGGGTAAAATCGTATGTTTTCTGAAGCAAGGCAAATCACACTCTAAACACGCCCAATCTGCCTATCTCCCACTTTAGGCAAATTATATGAAAAACGTTTGGTCTTTCTACTGGATCACTTCCTTAAGTCTAATAATCTTCTCCATCCATGGCAATTCGGGTTCAGAGAGGGTAGATCAAAAAAGCATTGCATCCAATACTAACTTTTTGCGCCGAAATCATAGCCTCGAGGAACTACACTTCACTCGCCACAATAGATATTCAAGGGGCTTTTGACAATGTGGAATGGCGGGACATTCTCACACAACTACATCTTCTAAACTAGTATCATTAGTTCTTAACTACTTCTCGGAAAGAAGGGTCCTAATAAACTGGGCACTTCCACACGCTGCTTAGAGGAGGGTTGTCCCCAGGGCTCTTGCCTTGGACCAATTCTTTGTATATAGTAGCTACTGCAATATACTAATGAATGAGCTGAATCGATTGGGGTCATCCTTTATGCATTTGCTTATGACGTCAGCTTTGTTTTCTCGTATCGCATCCGCCAACTTCTGGAGCAAATGGATGCTGTAGCATCCTGCATCATTTCCTGTCAAATGTTAGACACATTTCGCCTAACTCTCTCACCCTGAAAATCACCAGCCTTCACGTTTAATAAACCACGCCCGCTTAAAAGCCGTGTAATACGATCATTCGTATCAACAGCCCCAGTGTACAGCACGTACCAGATCTAAAGCTTCTGGGCCTTACTATAGACAAGCACTTAAACTCGATTCCACATATTAACAACTTGAGACTAAAACTATGGAAATATCACCATGGCTCACTCTCTTTAACATCCAAAACATGGGGGAGGGTCAAAATAAACTTTTAAGCCACAACAAAATTGAAATCTATTCAATGGATCTTTCTATTATATATATCAAGGGGTTATAGAACAATATCTATTAACGTACTCAATATCATCACAGGCATACCACCAATAGCGATACCACTTGAATATGAATACACTCAGTGTTGAATTCTGACACTTTTCTCCGGGAGGGATTTCTGTGGCTGTCGGGGGAACAATATAGAGTTCCGGGGGGGAAATTGCACTTTTTGATCATTGAAAACACAAAATCTCAAATCTTCCGGGGGGGGGGTATTTCATTGCTCCGGTGGTGACCCCCGGAATTCAACAATGAATACACTAAAAGAAACATATTTCACCTAAAACGGGAACATTTTACTAAGACTTAATTCCCTAACATGGTTATCCAATATAAGGTTTATAGTTAGCAGATCCATCCTGCGGAAGAGACATCACACCTCCAACTCAACATCACACCTAACTTACCCACCCGTGCTGTACGTTTCACAATCTTCTCTGATAACTACCGTGCAGATACCGGCGTGTATGCAGCCTTCTGCGTCAAGAAAGTATGTATGGTGACCCATCAGTGGGCCTCAAGGCTAAATGAGAATAACTAAGTCTTTCAGGAAGAGTTATTTGCTATACTGACCGCTCTAGACTGGATCACTCAATATCTTAACCCTCATGTCCATATTTACTGTGCTAGTCTGTCTGGCCTACAGGCTATACATGAACTTATAACCAATAACTCCTTAGTACTTAATAAAAATTAAACTCGAACAGCTACTATACAAGATCAGTCTTGGTCATGTCTCCGCACAAAAAGGCGTACTTGGGAACGAAGGCGCAGATCAATTGGCCAAGCAAGTTACAACCAAGTTCGCAGTTAATCAACACATCCCTATACTCCTTTATTCAGACTATCTTGAAAGCCAGAATCCTATCCGAATGGCAGGAGTATTGGGAAACAGCAGTCAGTGAAAGACACACATATGATATAACCTCCAAAGTCTGTGATAACTTGCTTACATCCACACCATGCACAACTAATTTTCTCACAGACAACGGCCCCTTTAACGCCTACCTGCACAAATTGAAATGTGTCAGTTCCCAACGCTGCGAGTTTTGGGAGCTGTGGACCGTTACTCACGCGCTCCATTACTGCACACTCAGGCACCGCTGGTATATCATTCGCTCATCCATGCTCCCTAAGAGTTGGCTATCCAACATCCTCACACGCCCAACACTACTAACAAAGCTAAAACACATTCACTTCTTTTTCCGTGACCTTTCCAACTTAACTCATTAGTCGCCTGGGATACGCCTTGTTCCTTCATCGAGGGGTGCTGCCCAGTGTCGAGATTTGAGCTTGCTTTTGATGCAGTGTTATAATCATACTAACCAGGAGGAAATCTAACTTCAGGAGGTCGCAGAGGAAATCTAACTTTTCCGTCAGTGAGGACTATCTAATCTAACTTTTCCGCCCCGTCCAGTGTCGCGTATGGGTTCTCCCTAGGCAAGACAGGAGTATAATATTTTTTCCCATCCTGTCGAGTTTTCGGCGGGTTCACTCCGGCTAAATAGTTCTTAATAAAGTAACCGGGAGGGACATTATGCTCTACAGACTTGGTTTTCTCGTTTGAGCAGTCTCCTCTAAGGCTATCAAATTAAACAAAGACCCAACAGTTGTCCAATCAATAACATCGCAAAATCTTTTTCGATTAATTAATGAAAAAAAGAGGGGGTGTCTATACATACAATTTTCAAATGGTTTCCAAGATAGGCCAATAATTTCTACTACTTGCAGGGTGCGATTCAAAAGAAGAATTTTTCTATAAAATAATATTGGTATTTTCCCTGTAAAATTCAAAGACGGGTGGATACCATGTACTTGGGAATATCATAACAGGGATGACAGGGATGACCGCCCCGGGAACCCAGCTTTCGCTTTAGAGTATAAGTGCAATCCCGGGGGGAGAGGGAATATCATAACAAAGACAAAATCATAAAAAATAACCGCCTGTGAAAAAAAATCATCCATGATTTTTGTTTGAAGCACACTAGCGGACGAATTTGACATCGCGTGAAAATTGTCGGAACTGTACGCGGAGGGAGAATTTAATTTCTATGAAAACTATTGTATATCGTTAATTGGATATACAACCTATAACACACTCTGGTTATATAATACGTTATACTTAAAATAATAAGTAATCATAAATTGAAATAGCGAATGAAAGAGAATGCATCTAAATTCGAAACAGAAAAAATTGGAAGAAATTTGAAAAACAAGTCATTTCAGAGATTCATTTTTGATCAATACTTTTAACCTCTTCGGGACAAACGTCTTTTATGGAATTTTTAATATTTTATCGCCGATTTTTCAAAACAGAAATTTTTGCCTAATTGAATGGGGAAATTGCTCGAATTAAGTATGGAAAAATTTACAATAAAAATTTACTGGTGAGAATAGTCACGGATTTTAAGCACCTTACGCGGCACGTATACCGGTCGCTCGTTCCCAAGGGTTAAGTAATTTAAATATTGTCTTTTTTCTGTGGATTTAATGGCGTAAACTATTTCATTAGATGCATTGAATACGAGAGTAGTTGATTGCTTTCAAGTTTAAAAATTAGCTAAATAAAATAAATACCATTACTTTAAAATTGCTTAAAACCATGAATGTTAATTACAGATGTGAGTCTGACATTACTTCAAAAATGAAATTTTACTATAAAATGATGTTTTCTGGAATTATTTAATAAAATTACTTTAAAAAATGTACATCATTCTTTTTAAATCTTTGTATTGAAGTGACTGGTCTCATCTCTTGTCATCTGGCCGCCAAGTCTACCTTTTGGAATATAGGAAAATTAGGAATATAATAGGAAAATTAGTTATATTTTAAACTAGAATTAGTTCAATGTATTAAAAAAATAGTTATATGGGGTTCAGTATTCCACGAATATTAAATTCATCTGAAATACTTGCAATGAAATCGTAATATTGATTAAGTATTGCCTTTACACTGGAAATATTTGCAATGAAGTAATATTTTTATAGGAATGTTGGCTTTGTATTGGACATAATGAAACACAAATATTTCCGGAATATCAGCTTTATACTTGAAATATTGGCAATGAAATGGCGAAAACTGTATTGTCTATACTTATGCAATATTGGCCTATGTGGAGCAACATTTCATGCCGATATTGGTAAGATAAACAATATTGGCATAATATTGTATTCCCGTTAGGTAATTGATTTTTTGGATTTTCTTTCTTTTAAGAATAATTTACTGTAATTTAAACTTAGAATGTGATGATCTATTTTTTTTTTTATATATTATTATTATTTCGAAATATCCTTTCAAATTTATATTTCCATATATTTTAAAAAAATAAATAGTCAGAGAAGTGTACCATTCTAGAATATAAAATATAATGCATAAATATTCAATAATTTAAAAAATATCTACATGCATTTTGCGTACCTATTTAAGTAACTTTAATCTCTCAGTCGGACATTTTCACAGTAATAGAACTGAATTGTTTACAGATACATGAACAGTGAAAAGGGACAAATATTTTATACTATTTCTTACTTGCTTCGATGATCATAAATGCATACTGAATCATTTATGCGTGAACATTAACAAAAGCTACATTGTTACAAATCTTAATTTGAGAGAAAATTACTCACATTTATCCGCCGTTATATTTAAATGAATATACCAGGAAAAAATTATTTGCAAATAGTTTGTATTTTTTATATTTATTCACAAAGCAAACTTTCAAAAACTTTTCTCAATAATTTATAGTTTTCTAGCTATTTCTCTGGCATTTTCTCAATCATCAAATACAGACTGTGTGCATCATTAGATAATTTTTTTTTGTTCCTGTAAAAGTAAATCGCTCTTGCACAAAAACTCTTTTTCATAAGATAATGGTGTTAATGGTACTAATCGCTGCATTAATAATTACTTTTCTTTCATTTAGATGTTTCTCCAAGTGCAAATTCACGTTCATTTTTATGAAGCTTGAAATTATTATCAGTGCAATCTCCAATCAACTCATTTGTAACGAAATGATTCGTTAAATAAATGTATATATATATATAATTAAATTAAATCACGTGATGTCGAAATAAATTTAAAAGATAATACAAAAAATGAACATAGTAGATTAATGATGCAAAAATAAGAAACTATGGGTGACTTATGGATGATTACGTGTTTATCATATTTAAAGAATTTTTTTTTCAGTTTTTCAGAGTTTCTTAATTTTAACTTTTAAATGTCTGTAATAAGTTTTATTAATATTTTCAAAGGGTATTTATATAGCTGTATTAGAAATTCCATTTTACTATATTTGTCATTATTGTTTTATCATTTTCAAATAGCTACGTTTGATATTATTTAACAAAAATGCTAAGATGCCTTTCAAATCAATAATTTTTCCACATTTTTAAATGCAGGTTAAAATGACCATTAAAAGCTGTATGAAGTATCATTCTTTTTAAAATGATTTTTGGTAGAAAGATTCTACCTCAGATTATTTATTTTATTTTATTGTTTTCTTATGAAAAAAATCAAACTTATCCGACTCAAATCCATCCATTTAACCTGAAACCCATCCGACCAGCATTGTTATGGGTATCAAATTAACGTTACAGTAACGTTACAATGTAAATTTATAACGTACTGATTTACCAATGTCAAATCCATCCATTTAAACTCCAACCTATCCGACCATCATTGTTATAGATATCTAAGTAACGTTACAGTAACGTTACAATGTAAATTTATAGCGTACTGATTTACCAATGTCAAATCCATCCGTTTAAACTCAAACTCATCCGACCAGCATTGTTATAGATATCCAAGTAATGCTATAGTGACGTGAAAATGTGAATTTATAACGTACTGAGATATCAATGTCAAACTGCAGCGCAATAATTATAAAATTAATTTGTCAGTGATTTTTACAGATATTGAAATAAGTCAAAATAACATATTCCTTAGAAGTAAATAACTCATGCTGCTAATGGAAAGAATTTTGAACAGAAAAAGTTGGGGTGAAATATATTTTCCTCTATTAAAAAATAAATAAGTTGCAACTGAATTGAATTTTTTTTAAATCAATAAAAATTAAAATAAGCGCATAGTATATATTTTTTTACAATTATTAATTTTGTAATTTTTTTTAATTATTATTTTTAGATTAATACAGATTTTTTAGATTAATTTAGATTTTTTAGATTAGTTTAGATTTTTTAGATTAGTTTAGATTTTTTTAGATTAATTTTGATTTTTTTTGTAGAATTTTTATTCAGTAGATTTTATATAAAACTTGTACTAGTATACACTATATGGTCAAAGGTGACCGGTCACTTGCGATTTTAGACGTTTTGTTAAATACCTAGAAAGATACATGAGGAATAACATGAAACTGCAGGTAGGTAAACAGTATATTATAGGTCATATATTGTCGAGAAGATTTTTTTCCCGAAACATCCCATAGGGGACCGTCAACAAATTGAAAAAGAACGAATATCTTTTGGATAACCCTGTAAAAACTAATGTAGCAAATTTGTTCAAACTCAAGTGGCTTTTTGTAATATACTGTATTCATTTTTATGGGGATAGCATGTATACTTGTAGAGAAATTAAGGTTTTTATAAAAACAGTCCCAAATTTCGCCAAGTTTCTTGCTTATTATTTGTAGAGTTCTTAACATAAAAAAAAGTTCTTTTCAGAAAATATGACAAACAACATTGTACACAATACCCTGCAATCAGAATTAAAAAACAATAAAAATTGGATGAAAAATGAGCAGGTTTACGAAAAAAATGTTTCACTGCTCATGCGCGAATGCAGCTAAAATATAATGTGCATAATGTATTAGCTACGTATGTAGAGCAACTTTTCTGAAAGTCTCAAAATCATAGCTTGAAAATTCTGAAAATTATCGTCGATAGAATAAGCTCGAAATCCGTTGTTCCCAAAAGGAAGCATAAAGGTGAGGTGTTGTATCCAAATATAGTAGTACGTGCAATATTGTGTACGCTATCTTGGTACTAATCAACAGATATTTGATACAATCCTTCATCTTTTTGATTTTTTACACGTGAGAGACAGTTGCGATTTTTAATTAGTAACTCAGCTATTAATTAAAATTTTAAAATTCTGAAAAAGAGATACATCAGAAGAGACTTTGGGCTATTCTCACAAAAATTTTGAGCCTCGTACGTGCGCACACACACACAGACAGACAGAGCGAAACATTCTTTTATTAGTATAGATTTCTAGCAATGTCACGAATCTTGGAATGATATTTACATACTTCAGTTTATTTATTATTTTCAAATTTCTTTAACTGCTCAGTACATCATTTCTTCTATTTCGCAAGTGAACTATTTCGACTTGTACGTACAATTGAATGTAATAGTTTTTTTTCTTTTTTTAAGCAGATACATTACCTTCAATGGTCTTCATAAATACTTTTTTTATGAAAATCTAGCAAATTATCTTTCATAAATTTTTCTAAATATTTTATTTTGCATTTATTCCAAATTTTTGCCTTGGCTGCATGTTTTAAACCTAATTAAGCCTCAACACCTTCAATGCATGAAATGTTTCAACTTCACAACATATGACAGACACACACACCTGACTTCCACTAGAGTCTCGGAATTTGGGACGTGGGTCTGGACTTTTCTTCCTGACTTCCGCTAAAGAGTTGGAATAAGAGAAGTAAAAGTGAAAGGACCGCGGGGGGAACGTCTTTTTAAGTTAAATTGTCAAAGTTCAAGTTGTCAAAAAGTGTTCCTACACTGTAAAAAAAAAAAAAAAAAAAAAAAAAAACGGACTTAAAAACGGAAATACTACTGGCAATCTAGACGCCAGTACTATTTCCGTTTTTTTTTACGGGAATTTTTACCCATAAATTACAGAAAATTTTCCGTTTTTCTGATTAAAAACGGAAATTTTTCTGTAATTTGTGGGTAAATTTACCGTAAAAAAACGGAAATAGTACTGGCGTCTAGATTGCCAGTAGTATTTCCGTTTTTTAGTCCGTTTTTTTTTTTTACAGTGTAATTATCCCTACCATCCCTAATATGTTTCAGATTGTCAGTTGATGATGTTGTCACCCAAAAAGCGCTATAATTCTATAGCCAAGTGCTAAGTAAAGACGTTCAATCTTATTTCCAAAATTAAAAGGCGACAGCTATTGCAGTTATTCCAGCAAGAGTACAATGCGTTATAGACTAGAGATAGAATTCCATTCTAATGCTTTATTGATTTGGTTCCAATAAATGGCGCTGTATCTTGGGAATATCGCAAAAAACAGAGCATGGTAGCTAAAGCTGTTAACAGGTATACACAGCGACCTAATAAGGATTTATTTATGTCAAGGTGTAACAGAAAATGAAGTTTGGAGAAATTCCATGCATTAGTTCTTGAGGCATAGCTATCGCTGAAATTGTGCAAAATACAATATAGCTACGCCACTTGAAGTACGACTTACGTCAAAACTTAAATAGCAACAATTTATGTCATGATTTTATTCAATCTGAAGTTTGATTAAAATTCGAACATTAGTTCCTGGGATAGAACTCCCACAAAATTTGTGACACGTGTAGACAGATATACAGAGACAGACAGATTAACGCATAGACATTTTTTAAAAAACAGTCAAATTCTGTACAGGAACTTTTGAAACCTATAAATTTGTTGAAAACTGCAAGTCGAAATTTCTTATGAATTCAATACTTTCTTTTTGTAAAGATAGAAGAAAGTAAAAAGAATAAAAATTCATACAACTGTGAAGGCGGTTCTCAAAGTCCCTGCCCAATATTCCGAAACATTCTGACTCATTTTTACTTTCTTCTATCTTTACAAGAAGAAAGAATTGGATTCGTGAAAATTTTCGACTTTCGGTTTTCTACGGATTTACACGTTTTAGGGTTCAGAGATTCCGAAAAACATGTTTTTACAAAATGTCTGTCTGTGAGTCTGTGAGTCTGTCTGTCTGTATGTGACATAAATATTGTGGGAGCTCTATCTCAAGAACTAATGCACAAAATTTAATAAAAATTTATATTCAGTTAGTCCCTGATATAAATTGGTGATGATTAGTTTTTTGCGTAAATCGCTCAATAGGTGGCATTGCTATGCAGCATTTTTCACGATTTCTGCAATAGCTCATTCTCCAGAACTAATGCACGGATTTTCATTAAACTTCAAATTCGGTTAGTCCTTGACATGAATTGATGTTTTATACATTTTGGTGTAAATCGCTCAAGAGGTAGCGCTGCTATGCTGCAATTTTTGTGATTTTCGCAATAGTTCTATCTCAAGAACTAATGCTTGGTTTTTCAGCAAATTTCAGATTCAGGTATACCTTGATATGAGTTAGTGCTGTCTATGTTTTGGTGCAAATTGCTCAACAGGTGGCGCTTCTATGATGCATTTTTCAGAATTTCCACTATAGCTCTATCTCAAGAACTAAAGCACGAATTTTCATCAAACTTCAGATTCAGGTATACCTTGATACCAATTAATGCTGTTTATGCGATTTATATAGAAGAAAGTTTTGTGATGGCCACAACATACTAGATAAATGTAAGGGCATAAACTTGGCAGGTCTTACTATTGAAGAGATTTCGGACCGAATATTATTTTCCGTTTTTTTAATAAATAAATTGCTTATCGAGTTATAAGTGTTTCATGCCGAGGTTTTTCCCCTTTCTCGCACTGCCGCGTCGCGAATTCGCTTGAAACCGCCTTTGACAACATTTTCTAAAATGTCTATTGTATTTACCAAAAAATAGGAAACGCCATTAGATTGCATAGTTTCTGAATAAAAACACCTCCTAATTACATGCGATCACGAACATGCACGTTTAGCAGATTTTTTTTTACATTTAATACATAATTTTACATTGTCCACTAACAACAACAAAACGCATTTTTCTATGAAAAATAAAAATTATGAATTCAAATAAACTTTTAAAATTCAATATAAATGATACATCTGTATTAGCCGCATGCCAGCAATTAATAGCCGAAGAAATCACCAAAGATATCGCAACATACAACAGCCTTTTTGATTATGATATTCTTGGTGCTTTAAGCACATAATCCGATTACATGTCTGTTAAATTTGTGTTTTCTAAAAAAATTGTTAGTTTATTTATTTATTTTTGTAGTTTAAAATTAGTTATAGAATATTATCCAGAAACAACTGCTGAACAATTTATATTATTTTAAGTGCAAATGGGTTCTTTTTTGTAATCAGGTTGCAAGCGATAGAGATAGATTTCTAAAAAAAACTCATGCTTCAAAATTATATTAAAAGCCTTAAAATATAAATAAATTTAAATACAGATTTTAAACAAATTAAATTTGAGAATAATTTTCTTTTTAATTTGTCACTGTAAAAATTGAAACTGTGCGAAGTCTAGAAGTTAAAAAAAAAAATCCGTAAAGTGAAATATTTGATCAGGTTTGGTTTGGTTTGGTTTGTGTTTATGACGGCCGATTATCAACACGTGGGATATAGGCCCTGAGGGGGGAGTGCCCTTCGTGGGGGTCTTTCTAAGGGAACCTAACCCGTATTTACGCATGGGAATCCACGGTTTCGAAGAAAACCACGAAAACTCCGAAACGGTTAGGCCGACGGGCGCGAGTGGGTTCGAACCCAGCACCTCCCGTCTACCAGCTTCGAGAGCAGAACCTCTCAGCCACTGGTGGGGCTTTATTTGATCAGGTGTTGCCATCATCCATATTACGGCAGAGTTACATACGGACATGTTTTTGTTTAATAATATAGATTATTTTAATAGCTCAAAACTCAATATAAACAATAAAATTTAAGATTTTATGACTGTAATAGATGCTGCCGATATTGTGATAATTTATTACTCCGATTTTAATCCACCATACGTAAAGATACAAATGATATGCTATACATGATATAAGTTTAGAAATCAGTTCACTAAGATATTTCAAATAAATATTAAATTAAAGTTTTATTTGCAGTACATTTAAATATTTACAACAAAACACGATATTTTCACTTGTAGACACGGCTTTAGAAAATCCTACCCTATGTTAAATTACACTTTGGAATATCATCTACGCACTAGGTTATATAACTATAAAGATACTATTCCCGTCTTTCTTGACAGTACTCAGCTGGCTTATTCAACACAGCGCCCACACAGGTCTGACCGAACTCTAGGCACACACGTACACATTTCAAGAAAACACCTCGCACACCCAGCACGACCAACAGCCTTCAACACTGTACTTAAAACTAATCGTCTTGCATTTTTCTTTCGTCTTCTCCCATCAATTTGTGGGGACTCTCTTCTGTTTTCACGGGACACCTCACTTGTTGTTCTTGGCCGCTCGACCCCTAAGAAGTCTGCAAAAAGATTATCTAATTTTCACAACTCTACCTTTCATCGCTACGTAACTGGCTATTGTACTATCTACTTTCCACTAGACAATAGTTACCTCTCTTCTGGAATCATCTTAATCTCATAATAAGAAAATGTATCCGTAACTTGAGTACGGAGACAATGATATACCGATAGAAACAATACATAAAGAAAATAAAATTAATTAAACAGTAATTTATACTAAGCATACGTCTCACTAACGTCAGAGACCCGACAATGAACATTTTACGAAAAGTTAAGAACAACAATTAGTATTAGTTTAGCCGTATTCAGTACTACTAGCCCGTCCTGGGCGACCACTTCGGTTTTCCTTAAAATTAAATTAAAATCCCTTAAGCTAATATTAATTTTTGTTGCATTAAAATATCTGAATTTGTTGATTTTCTGTAAACAAGTAAACCCTATTGGTTTACTACAGAAGTCTATGGGAATTTGGCGAAATATTAGAGATATCGCCAAGTTGACGTCACTTTTGGCGACTAATTTTGGTAGTCAAGTTTAGCGATATATCCCGAAGTTCGCGACAAACTTGGCAGTATTTGACAACAGAACAGGGTCCCCTCTCGCTATGGTAACCCTCTTATAGGTATGTAGATACATTAAATGCTGTTCCATAAACAATGAGATTCGTTTCATTTGGGCGTTGCCATTAAGCAATTAACAAATAATAGCGATTTCTGTGCCACATGCAATAGCGTAATATATATGTATAGATTTTTATATGTTTCTACATATTGCATTAAAACATTATCAACAACTCACCTTAATTGAAATCCTGTATAATATGACAGAGTAATAATAATAATAAATGTCTGTTAGTTTAAAAACTTTAGCCAGTCTTTTAAAATCGATTATAGTTTCACTACCACGTATATAAACTTCTTTGAACCCTTCTCATATCTAAAGTTGCAAAGCAAATAATGATCAACATTATTAATGTAATACCAAATAATAAAAAAATAAAAAACTCTAAAACTTAATATTCTAAATGGCCAAAATACATTTTCTGATTAAAATTTAAAAAAAAAAAAATCTTTGAGTTAACCACTGTCTGAAAATTTTTTGTTAATTTTACTACTTATTATTTCTTTTTAAACGAGGCAAATCCGTAATTATAAATTCTCACGAAAATATCGACAAATATTAATATTTTAGGTGAAAGGAAATTTTAATGGAAATGCTACAATTTTTATTTCTTTTTTTAAGGAAATCTGTCGCATCTTCAATTAAAAGCAAGATAAAATTAAAAGCAGTCGTACTGAAAGCAAATCATTTTTATCAAGCAAGTTTATTTTACAGTATATCATAAATTAAAGAAAGCAGATGACATTTTTTAAATTGAATGCCAGTTAAAATTGATGTTTTAATTTAAAATGAAAAAAATTATAATATTTTAGTTGCATAAGATGTGTTTTTTTATTATTAAATCACCGCAATAAAATTCCCAATAAAATGGAAAATTTCGCAAATTACCTTAAAAAAGAAAGACAACTTTTTTTCTTTAGAACATAACAAAAAATACTTATTACTTTGGGGTTTTTTTCTTTTTATCTGTCACTTTTTCCTTTCATTTATTTGTTGATCAAACTATTTTCAATTATAGCTTTATTAAAAAATTTACATTTATGATTATATTGAGATATCAAGAAGTAATTAACCACGGAATCCCATTTAGTATGATAACTATAGCTTTTAAAAAATTGGCGGAGAGACACGAATGATTTGAATCCTTAATGTTTGAATGATGCTATAAAAACTTATAGGGAAAAAAAAAAAAAAAAAAAAAAAAAAAAACTTAATGGCTTACATTTGAGGTAATTGGGAAATTTTCATACCATTATTTTCCATGTATCTCGATTATTTTATTATTATCTTGTTGATTTACTTCAGCTATTGATCATTACCTTAAGTTTGCATGAAAATTGGTGAATGACTTTTCTAATACCATTTAAACAAAAAATTTTAAATTAGTCTATTTATATTATCTTGAGCATTTATTTAAACATTTATATTTGCATATTACGAATATTTTTATTAGTTTTTTTTATAAAGTTTTTGACCTAATTATATACTGTAAAATATCTGCTAATTTAAAAGTCCTTTAAAAAAATTATTTTGTCTTTCATTGTCTACTTTAACCACTCGTAAATGGCGACACTATAAAATTTTGCATAAGTATTATTGTCTGTTTTAAAATAGTCTTCAGCTGTATTAATTATTACAAATTTTTATGTAAATATACTTTTTTGAACTTAATATGTTCGATCTTTTGAATTATAATAATTTTCTTTTTGGTATAAGTTTTTGTAAATCCCTCATATATGTTCTCTTAATAATTATCGAATTATAAAGAAATATTAATATTTATTTGTTACTTTATAATTAATGAATAAGTTTTCTAGGTTACAAAATTTTTTAATAACTTTTAATTGTTTTATCATTAATTATAGTTTTCTAATAGGATTTTATTTAAAATTTTTAATAAAATTATTTTTTTTAAATATTACACCCATATTTTTAAGTGTTTTCTTTGTTGTTATCTATAACCGTAACATGTTTAATCCCATAGATTTCAGCTCATTACTTTGCATTGTGTTTCATGGAACTATGTATGATGGTGAATGTTTTTTTTTTAATAGTTTGGTCTGTATTTTCATTTTTTTTACATGAATTATTTTTGACAAGTAATAGGACTTCCCTGTGAAAAAAAATTACTGTGATTACATTATTTCACAGTACAGAAATTACTTGTCTCATTTTATTTGCTTGTGAAATGTAAATGGCGGTCCCTTAAGACGTATTTCACTATTGAAGTCTTTTTCAGTTCATGTAATATTCCTTTAATATTATTTTCTTGAAATTTCGCTTTTTTCCTTTTCATTTTATACTCTCTGTGTTATTGATGTACTTTTGTATTCTTCGCAGCAAATTTTCCGTTAAAATATGATTTGACACTGTCATTAAATATGGACTAGTTGATTTATGGTAATTTTGTATAATCCGGGATTGTTATTCACATGATAATCTTGAATGGGTCGGGTTATATTGGCATGAATACGAAAATTCTATTTGAAGTCAACCCGAAACCCGACAAGTATCCGATACATTTCAATGTCATATTTTAACGCATTAATCCACCTTTTTAATGCAATTATAAAACCATACCTTGTAATTTTGTTTGTAATATCAGTTTCAGGTTTTAGGTTGGAAAATAAATATACAGGGTGTTTCAAAAAAGATGGACAAATCTTTTCACATCCAGACAAAGGTTCATCAAAGAATGCATGGCCGGGATTAAAGCGTAAAGGTGCTAGATGGCGCCGAAGTTGATGTTGATATACGAGGCAAAAACACGCTAAAATTGATTAAAAGGCAAAAGCAAGGTGGGAAACTGTTCTCCATACAATCGTTGAGCCACTGAGCCATTTCCATTTGCAGTTCCATAGATAAAATGCATATCAGTATTTTCCCTATTAGTGAAGGAAAACGTCTTCCGATACATTCTTACCGCGATTGACAGTTACACACTCGGATTAGCCGCTTTTATGTATTAATCGAGGCGAAATTTTACACAGGTGTTCTTCTTCCCCATATCACATTTGCATGCTATCAATGTCGTTCTTCTCCCGATAACTCGCAACAGGAATGGACCTTTAACATTTGCATGGGCCAAGTTTCCAAATGCGCCAGCAACTTTGCGTTTTATTTCCGACCATGCATTCTTTGATGAAAGTTGTTTGTTTGGATGTGTACTATCACCTCTTAAAATATTGCCCATCTTTTATGAAACACCCTGTATACCATATAGGTGCAGATTTACGGTCGTCAGTCGCCATGTGGCGACTAAATTTTTTGCTGTGGCAACGAACTTTCAGTGTAAACTGGAACTGTTTCACTGGAAGTCGCCAGAAAGCAATTTCCAGTGTTCTCAATCCCCGTTGCGGATTTTTTATATATTTTTTTCTTTTGCAAATAGAAAAGCCCCTGCTCTTTGCACTGGCCGAGATCAAGTATGATCTTGTTAAAAATCTGGGAATTTTTGCGATCTCAGTACAGTTTTGAACCCTTCCACTGTGATGTACAGTTTTCTTGCCGAACATTATGTGCGAATATAATTTTGCGCATGTCCGCTCCAGTACAAAGCTTAGCAGCTCCGAAACTCGGCACATGAGCGCGCTTCTCCTTTGGACACCAGCGAAAGCCAGCACTTCTTCGAAGATTTCGTCCGAAATTCAGAGTTGAAATGAATACCCTTTACTACAGATCAGCTCCCGAGACAGTCCAAAGTTCCGATGCGATAGAGATTATTTAAGGGCTTTGGATCATGAAATCGCGAGGATAGAGGATTACGAACTCTGGAGAAAAAAGAACAAAAAGAAAAATAAACTCGCACGAAAAAATACTTAACGCAAGGTATATTCTTGCTCTGTAAATGTTTTCTGCAAGTGCGAGATTTGTATAGTGCAAAATAATCTTACGCATTCCTAAATTATTTTATATGTATACTTTTATATGGCAAAATCAAAATAAGAAATAAAGTTTTACTAATATTTCCCAATATCATGACTGCTTAGTTTAGACATGCTTTGTAATTCAATTGTATCATGGCCAACTTTATCTTCTGATTTTACCAGATTTTCATTATACTTTTATAATATCAAAGTTTCAAGAATTTTAGGATTAAATTAAATATACAAATGTGTTGTAATCAGTTTGTGTTTTATTCTACATGTGTATTTATTAATTAAACTATCTTTCATTTTGAATTCCTGAGTTTTTTTTTGTTAAGTTTTTTCCATATAAACACTGTTTTTTATGAATTTGTTTCTCATTGTGGCCACTAGATTTTGGTTAGGAGCCAAAGGGGCGACTAGACGTTTGGGGTTTAGGAGCCACTGGCTCATTAAAAATTTTGGGAATATGCACCTATAGTATCCCACAGACCCGAGACACAGTGCGAGACTGTCGCAATGCAATCTTTGAGTTGATTTTTCTGATACAATTTTCATTAATTTACAATTAACTGCAACTTTTTAATCAAACAACTTGTATTAATTAATCAAACAATTTGTATTAAAGAAATATGCGTGTACTGCGTCAAAAGCCTGTAGGAAAAAACTTTCGTATAATAAACCATTCATCGTTGTGTGTTTTGTATGTGCAGATAAAAAGAGATGTTAACATCAGAAATAATATATATGTTATTACTTAACCTGAAAATATAACGAAACTTCAGTGTACCTTTCCGAAGGTGGATAAAAAATCCTATCCAATCATACCTCATTCATCGTTGTATGCTACATATTAGATCAATTCAGTATACGATGTCAAATGCGGTCAAAAATCCTATCTACTGCAGTGTTGCCAGTGGGCTACTTTTTTTTAATTCTGTTTTCTTGATTGGCACCTCTTTTTTTAAATAGTAAAATTCGCCTTATTTAATGACATATTAATTCAGGCGAAAACAAGGGGATTTTACCATTTCAGAAATGTGGTGCCACTCAAGAAATCTGAATTTTAAAAAAGTAGCCCACTGGCAATCGGGGCAAAAAAGAATCACACAAAACCACGCTAATGTGAGGCATACAAAAAATAGTACGGAACTTTATTGTACTAAAAGTAGCTTTGTGTTATTTTTTGAGGAATACGGCATTTTATTTATTTCTATTACGAATACGCTTAAACTACAAGGAGAAATGACGCAAAAATATGCATTACATAGTCTTACGTTGTTAATAAAAACTTTTTTATTATACTTCAAAACTTTTATTGTGCAACACAAGTGAAGTTTTAGGTAAATATTCCAATTGGTATTTATTCAGTAAGGAATGACAAGTCTTTTTAGTCTTTAAACTTTGAAATAGACTTAATGTAGTCTGAGTTAAAAACCAACAAACTCAGGGGACTAATGTGAGATAGTGTATGGAGCTAATATAGTCCGTCTCAAAAGTTTATGCACTTTTCAAATACAGTTAAAAATAATTGAAGAAGAAAATAAATGATGCCAATTTACAATAACTACTTTACATTTAATCAAAATCAAATCAAATAAGCAGTTTTTGCTGGTTAAAATAAAAATTACAATACTTTTTATTTAATTTACTTTTTTTCTTGAAGAAACACTGTCTCAAAAGATTAAGCAGTTTATGCAAATTTTTCTTAGAAACATGTGATTGGATGGGTGGAATGAGGTTGTATGACGCCAGTTTCCAATTTTATAAAAATATAAAAGTGAAAAAATCGTTTCCATTCGTTTTTAAAATGCCGAAGTGTGAAAAATTGACAAAAGGTGAGATTTTAAAAGTTTTTAAATTGAAATCACAAAATAAAACTGTTTCTCAAACTGCATACAATTTAAATTGATAAAAGCTATGTATCTATATCAAGTACCCTCTAGAAATGATAATTTCAACAGGAAACTAAGATACGGACGACCACGTATGACGTTTGTTGAGACGGATCGGAGGATATATAGATTCGTGTTTAGATAAAATATGCCCATACAGGAAATTAAAAATAATCTCGCGGTGCAGGTGTCGAAAGATGCTGTACATAGACTTGGAAGACATACTAATAATGTGATTACATCATACTAAAGAAAATAGCTTAAGAATGAACTGGGCTAAAAAAACACATGTCCTTTGGGCGATAAGTGGCTTAGTGTTTTATTCAATGATGAGAAAAATTGGAACATAGATGTCCCTGATAGGTGGGACATGTATTGACATGATCCGAGAAAGGAACCAAGGAGTTTTTTCAGCAGGCAGCAAGGCGGTAAGCCTATTATTGTTTGGGGAGAGTGGGGGGGGGGGGGGTTCCGAGTTCAACAGCCTGACCTCTCTGGATTTTCTAAAAGGAAGGCAAAATTTCCAAAACTACCAAGAGACGCCGAACTAACATTTCCTTCCATTCGGTTACATTTTTTGGGAGAAGGGGGGTCCTGAACGGATATTTGAACGAGGTAATGCCTCAATTTACATAAGACATACTGCATAACCATGACTTTTACAGAAGATTTTTAAAATTCTTGACCGCCAGCTTTATGTGCTGGCATAATCTCGATTGAGAATGTCTATGGCATTTTAACCCGTCAGGTTTACAGCAATTGAAAACAGTATGACTCTCTTGAAGAATTGAATGAGGCCATACAGAAAGTATGGTACTTTTTGCCACCAGAAACACTACAAAACGTAATAATTTCGATGGACGTGCGTTTATTTGAACTAATCCAAAATCACGGAAAAATAATTTGTATGTAACAGTTTAGTAAAAATAATAAACGTAGTGGTTTTTGCCATTGTGCATAAACTTTTGAGACAGTTTTGTTTGAACTTAATTTAAATTATATTTTTTACAAATATGTAATTTATTTTTTTCTAATTTTGATATCATTTATATAAATGAAATTGCGAAATCTAGAAATAAAAAAATGCTCTTTGTTTTAACTTTTTATTATTCATTAAATATTAACATTTTATGCTTGTGCTTAAACTTTTGATATGGGCGATATGAGACAGTGTAGGGGGATAATATGAGAGAGTAATTGGCGCTGTGACAACAACACTTTTCAAGCATATAACTTTAAACATCCCTCATAAATAAAATAAGAATGTGTTAATCTTTAAGTGTTTTAGGTGCGTTCGTAATTATATAAATACGCAGCACCTATAGTTGTCGTGGTTCGTCCGTCTGTCCGAATATAACAGCGTAAAAAACTACCCAACAATATGGTTTGAAATTTAATACATATTTTCGTTCCAAAATTTTGTCGAGTCGCTTCAAATTTTATTAAAATCGAATCAAAACTTAAAAAGACATTAATAAAACTTTTTGTCATTCTATTAAATCCTATCATACGTAATTAATTCAATGATATCCCAGGATAGGTAATGATTCTAGATTGCCGTGGTGATCACGTCCTTTTAAGGTGGAGTCCTATTATTTCCGTATTGCATAATTTAATATATGTCGTAATAAATTTTATATTCAGGCATTTTTTGCATAAGAGTGCAACAGCTGTTGCACCAAGATCTGAATATTTACAAAACTAGTTACAGTAGGAACGAACCTCATTTGCCACGTTCGACGAACAATTTCCGACTGTTCGCTTTTTTTCAAGCTTTATGGTATATTCAAGCAATATATTGAATATATCATTGGTATACCAAGCTTCGTGGTATGTTTATAACAGATGCATTTTACACAGCAACGTGCTGTGAGAGAACAGATTATCAATCAGCGCTGTATTCTTTTTTTTCTTTCAATGCATTTATATTTTATGATAATTATAATATTGCCAATATTAAAAATACCTTAGTAACATTTCTTTAAGAAAATCTATAAGACTATTGTGACTACTGCCTAAAATAGTCTTTCCCTCAAACTACATTCAAAAATAGGAATTTTACTTACACTCGTCCCTGCTATGTAAGTATTAATGAACAATGAATTGACAGTCAAGATAGTAAAATACATTTTTGACTTTTGACTTTTCCATAACAAGTGTTATACCATTGTAAATTTACTTCGAAATCTTTTCAAAATTATAGTTTAGTAATTGTTAATTAGATAATTGTTTAGATAATATAATACATAGATAATACATAGAGTTTAGATAATATAATAAAACAATAGATAATTGTTTTAGATTTTTTTAACCATAAATTACCATTTTAAATCACAGACAGGGTTTATTGTAGAAAGTTTTCATGGGTATATTGGTGGATTCGTGAAAGATTTCCAAAAAATCAGTCATAATGAAATTAAAAAAAATCTCTAAATAACACAGACGACACATTTGACTCAGGTAAAATTAAGAAAGTTTTTTAATTTCTTACAACCGCTTAAAAATAATTGTGACTCTCTTTCGCTTCGCAGTCGTCTCATATTAGCTCCCTTCTGTAGGTCTGATATGAGACAGGGTTTTAACTTTTTTTACCTTTATTTTTATGACAAGTTATTCATAAAGAGGTAAAGGAAGGAAGAACGGAATTAAAATATTTTTTATTTAAGCCTAGTTCCAAGAAATCGCAAGTAACTGGAAAAGTTTAGAATTTTGTCTCATACTTGCCCCTATTGACCCCACTCATTTACATTCTAATATATATTTCTTTTATCATAAACAAAATTGTGGGCATTCTTTCGAAAAACGGATTAACAAACCCTTGAGTTGTTCCTGTAAAATAAAATCATACAAGATACGATCACTATTTTAAAAACATAAAGTAGTGCTACGTACCTTAACAACATATTAAAACACAAGATTATTTTTAACACAATTATTGTAATTGGTAAATAAATTGTATTACCAATTAGAATAATTGTGTTTAAAGTAATCTAGTGTAATTGCGTATCCAGCGATTTCTGGAGTTCCATTACCTGCGTTTTATTCTGTTGTGCTGAACCAGATTTCAGACCAGATGCTATAATCAATAAGGTTTGCAAGGTAAAAAGTTCCACTAGGTTCGTCCGGGATAGCTCAGACGATAGAACATTAGCGGCTTCAGCCAAGAGATCCCTGGTTCGAATCCTGGTCCGGACATTTTTCTGCCCAGTTGTATAACACATTAAAAGTTCTTAACGACTGATCCATTTTAACGAAAGTTAAAACCTATAAAATAAAAAAAAGACATGAATACAGACAAGTAGATATAAATATCATTTTTAGATCCTAATTGCATTAAAACGAGACCATCTGTAGACAGAAAATTTTCTAACAAAAAACAGTATAGAATTCGGACAATTCGTTCAAACGTTATGCGTGAATTTACTCAGAAAGAATACAAACGAATTGGATAACCACCTTCATTGAAAGTTGGTTAAAAATAATAGATAATGAGCGAAATATTTAGTGAGTACACAGGGTGAGGAAAATCTCATAGCTCAGCTCTTTTAATTTTTGTAAGGCCATTTGCCAAATTGTGAACACATTTTGTTATAGAAAAATATTAGATTTTTCTGTTGATCAAGGTTAGGTACAGATGTCTCAGTTTTTGATTTTTTTTATATGATAACATTTTTCCCTATAGTGGTGGTTTCGCTTGGATTTAAGAAGCTGTAATTGGTAATTCGTTGTTTAGAACACCAAGCAGTTACCATGGCTTCCATTTTGGGTAGTTTTGCGTTAGAAAAAAGGTTTTGGAAATTTAGATCAGTCTGGACACTAACAGAACCATTCATCAATCTGTTTTGTCTTCCTAGTTTGTTTTAGATACTTTAAAAACAGTTTTAAGACACATAGTAAGTTTAACAGAAATTTGTTGGACTCTGGAACGTGATTTGGTCTTACCTCATTCTTAAAATACCCATTTGTGATGACGATTTGTTGTCCACAACTCACTTCATCTTCAAGACGTTAACTTCCACCTCGACATTTCTGGAACCAAGATTCTTTTGTGCGTTTTCCAGTCTCCCTGGGTCGAATGCGTATTTAATATTCCTTTACTTGTTCCGTTGATTTTTACTCTACTTGGAATTCGAACAAAAATAATGTGCGAACTTTCTTCTTTTTTATAAACATTTTAATGTCAATACATATTCTTATACAACACCGTAACTGAATTATAGTAGTAAATAAGTTAATTAAAATCTGTCCTACAAAATAATATACCACAACGTAATAATACACTAAAATTTCATTAAAATCTGTGCATGAAACTTTAATTAATAGAAGCCTCCATTATTTTTTACCTAATCTAATAGAATCGGCAAATACATACAAATTTTATTTTCTCAAACAAATAATTTTCAACAAAAAAAGAAAGCTGACTTCAAAGGATTATTTATTACTTTCATAATTTTATGACAATCCTGTATTATTATCCACATTAGAGTCATACACCGACACGAAACCGGAAATTCTATCTGAGGTCGACCCAAATCCGACACACTTCAACGTTGTATTTTAATGCATTAATACAGATTTTAATGCAGTCATGAAACATACCCTGTAATTATCTTTCTAATACCAATAGTATTTATATGTTGAAATATAAACGTATACATTATCATTTATATTAAATTATATATTTATTTTACTGCACATTATTGCGGCCATTCTTTAGAAAAAATAGATTACCAAACAGGGCCCACAAGAATCCTAACTCATCACTAAATTTGAAATCAACACGACCGAAACGAAAAAAAATATTGCTATCTCGGATGGACCCATTTTAGTTGTTGTCAGGTTCTGAGGAACATATACTACTAGAAGTATGGTTATGTATTATTTTTTTGCTTGTATATTGTCTGTGTAGGGGGAATTTTAAAGTAACACTCTTTTCTTATCTGAAATTTAATCCGAGCTAGTGAGTTATACAGAGTAGGTGAAGGAATGTAGTTTATGAATAGAGGGGGGGAGGGGGTCCCTGCTATTCAAATGCATACCTGAGATAAGGCAAACAAAAGGATTTCCCAAGATAACGAAATAACGGACGTCACGGAAGGTGACAGGGGAAGGTTCGATAGATTGGAGGAAGGGAAGGGACCCGGGTGGCAGAAAGGAAACCCCGTTGACGTTTTTGGGAGAGGAGTGATACAGCTGAGAGAGATCAGTTAAGGTGTATAGCTGAAAGTATGTGGTCGCTTTCTCGCGGAGCAGAGTTGATGCCTGGAACTCAATGTGTGAGTTTGTTCCAGAGTAGCTCGTGGATAGAGCTTGATTAGGCAGTGAAGCTCTTGGAGTATAGAGCTAATGTGTTGGGAGATTAATAGTGATCTCCGATAAATCTAATTTAACTAGCGTAGAGTAAGATGAATATAAAGTAGTTTAACAGTACACAGCAAGTATTTACTGTATTTAATTTAATGTTGGACCGGATCTCCTATATCCGAGTTCTTAATTGTAAATAATGTCTTGTTATCTGCAAATAACGTGTAATTAAATTGTTAGTTAAGTTTATTTGAAAAAGTTGATTTTCTTCTCAACAATCCTCTCATACCGTAACCGATATCACGTAATCATATCGGTGGTGGCAGCATAAAAATAGTAAAGGATTTCTTCAAAGTTGTGTGGACTTAGAGGAAATCCGACAGTTGTTTTCAGAGAAAATTGAGTAAAGCGACCTAGGGCAAGACTGTAATCCACATTAATTTTAAACATCATTGGTGTAAATATTGCTTATTTCGGCTCGCAGTAGACATTGATACATTAATATTTTTGAGTTGTCCCTCTAAACATTTGTACACGATATGAATACCTGTTGTAGTAGAAATGTTTTGTATCTTAACAACACATAAATATTTCGTAACGAATGGTCAATTTTTACGAAATTTAAAGCTTATGAAGTAAAAAAAGAGATATGAAAACAAAGAGTCTGACATATTATCGTTAGACCCTAATCGAAACGGACCATCTGCAGATCGAGACTTTCCAACAAATAAGAAGTGAGAAAATCGGGCCACCAGTTCAAGAGAGAGAGTGATGTTCGTTGACATCATAGGAAAGAAAAAGAGCGATACAAATTAATTTTATAACCTTCTTCTATCAAAGTTAATTAATGAAATGTGTTATAGTGCAGCACAAGTCCATCTATCTAATTTTACGTCCGTTAATGGAATCATGATAGTTCAATGATTTTGTATACTTCACCACCAGATATTATTTATTGTTGGAAGCAAATTTTATGTGAAACATGGCGTAATGGCTTTAATGGAAAGTGACACATGTAACTACACTGGTAAAACTGTTAAAAGTTACCATGAATAAAGGGTGATTATTAACCCATTAACCGCCAAAACTATAAGTTTGAAATTTTCAACTTTTTAGCTGAACGTTATTTGCCACCACAAACTCTGAAAGATAATTTTCGCTTTATATGGTCTTAAAATATTATGTCTTTAAGTAAGGACAATTTTGTTATTAAAAAATAGTGGTGGGTATGTAAATAACTTAAATATGTGGATTTATTTTTAGTGTTGCGTGAACGCAACACCAGCGGGTAATGGGTTATTATTACATTAACTATGATTGAAGTCTTCTGACCTTTAAGATGTATAGCCTAACTCCAAAACAACCTAAACAATTACTTATATACATTCACATTTTTATATTTGTTTGAAATGTCAGCCATGTACAAGACTGAGTTTATAATTTAAAACATTCACTTCATTTATTATGAAACTATCCGGTCAAAAACAAATAAATTGACTTTTTATTATTAAGTATGCATGATTAATAAACTTTCAATCAAATGCAGATTACGAATATATTCGAAGAAAAATGAATTTCCCTCGTATTAATGTGTCCTTTAATATTAAAGAATTTCGACAAAATAACCAGATGTGGAATTTTAACATCTAATATACAAGTAAAATAAAGTAAGAAAATACCTTAAGAGAAAATATTTGCAGAAACTATTTCGGGAAAAAGAAAACTCTGCTTGTTCTTCTCAAAAGAGCTGAAATATTAACAAAATTTCAGGCAGGAACTCGTGTCAACCGAAAAATAAATATTGCTATGTAAATGGATTTTTCCTTTCGTTATAGCGCTTACATGATGATTGCCTCCGGCAGACATAGTTGGGAAAAATAAAAAGAGGTTCTTTCTTGTTAAACCTTTTATAAATTCTAACGGGAATTCATTATTTCTTTAGAAAAGTTAAAAAGTGATTTAATTTTTAAAGACATAAAGATATATTTCATTCTCATATGTTACATTATGAATGGATATATTTTTTCCATAAGCATTGTAGGTTATAAGTATTATATTTATAGGTAAAGATAATTTCTTTAAATGGGCTTTTTAAATTAAAAAGGATTTCTGTAGCTGCTTTAGTTACCGTTAGACTGTGGTTTACATATCGCTCACCCACAAGAAAAGTGCCACATCTCGCAAAAATTCATTTTGCGTTTTATTCCACTAATAAGTCTGTCATAGGTGCGTCTTGCCGCACAAATAGTTTCATAACTGTAGTTATACTGAAAATCACTTTATTATACTATATGTCTATTTGTGACCACAGAAGAGAAGTGGATTGTGTGAGGAGTTAAAATTACCCACCTACCTTCCAACTTCATCCTATGTCTTCATTCTTAAGGTTTTTATGTTTTTATGCATGTTTTTAATCCTGCAAGTAGAGCTGAGTCCTATAATTTCATGTTGTAGTAAAATCATGCAAATTTTCTTTCGCCTCTCCTGTGCAATTTACTTTTGTCGACATGTCACCTTCTTTGCGAGTGAGCGAAATCATAGAACATGTTAGCTTTTTCTGTCTGTTAAAGCATAATATGTTATTTTTGGTGCGTTTGTAATTATATAAATGCGTAAAACCTATAGTCGTCATCTGGTCCGTCCGTCTGTCTGTCCGTCTGCCCGCACGTAACAGCGTAAAGACAACCCAACCGAAGGGTTTCAAATTTAATATAAATAATCGTTGCAGAATTTAGTCGAGTCATTTAAAATTTTATGAAAATCTAATCAAAACTTAAAAGATATTAATAAATGTTTTCTCCATTCCATTAAATTCTATCAAACGTAATTGATTCAATGATAACCCATCAAAGGTAATGATACTAGGTTGCCATGGTGATTACGTCCTATTTAAGGTGGAGTCATATTATTTCCGCATTACTGAATTTAATATATAGAGACATAATAAATTTTGTATTCATACATTTTTGCATAAGAATGCTATTGCACCAACATCTGAAGATTTATAAAACTAGTTGTAGTACGAACGCACCTCATTTTCCACGCTTGACGTACAATTTCCTATTTGTTTTAATCTATATAATTTATGTTGTTTTTAAATGCAGTTTTGCTTTTGGTTTTCATCTTTCATGTCGGACATTTACTATTTAATTTCGATTTTTTTGTACGGAAATAATCACCAGTTTAAAATGTTTTTGCAAATTACCTAAATTTATGGTATTCTAATACTTTGAGAATTAAATGCTTTAGTATCCCTTGGTACGACGCCAGAAGGGTTTCTAAAATTACAAAACTATAAGACTATATCAAGTAGCAGAGGGTAATATGACCCCACTTACTTCAAACTAAAATTGGGATGAACGTTATAAAGGTTATAAAATAAAATGTAAAACATGCAGAATTAATGCTATATTTTCTATTATGTTTTAATTCTTTTTTTTCTGATTCCAATTTTTTAAATACATTTTATACGGTTATATGGGCTGTGAAAATTATTTGTCCACTTTCCTATTAGGTAGCTTTCTTTACAAAAAAGCTACCTATTGCAGCCGTTCGGAGGAAAGCGATTTCAAAAAATTTTGGTATATTTTCATCGATCATGACCCCCAGACCCCGAAACCACCCTCCGTTCAAAATTGATATATATATATATATATATATATATATATATATATCTGACCTATGTCACACTGTAACTCCCGTAATTATGAACCGATTTCGATGTAATTCGGTGTGTACATAGTACATACCAATGTCTCGACCGAGTTCGTTGGCCAGCTTCATCCGCCATTTTGTTTCAAAATGGCGGCCATTTAAACTTTTTTAAAAAATTTAAAACTTGAAATGTGGTACCAAAAAATTAAAAATGGAAAAATATTTTTTTCTTATGTATTTGACCTTTATACAAAGATTCCGGAGCAGTTTTTGTTTCGCCTATATCTTAAAAAATGGCTGAGTTATAGCATTTTGAATTTCTAGCATGGCTGACATTTTGAAACGTCCTGAATTTTGTCCCGTGATAAAAGGCGTATTTATGAACCGATTTGGATGTAATTTGGTGTGTACATAGTACATACCAGTCTCTCGACCGAGTTCGTTAGCCAGCTTCATCCGCCATTTTGTTTCAAAATGGCGGCCATTTAAAATCTTTTTAAAAATTTAAAATTTGAAATGTGGTACCAAAAAATTGAAAATGGAAAAATATTTTTTTCTTATGTATTTGACCATTATACAAAGATTCCGGAGCAGTTTTTTTTCGTCTATATCTTAAAAAAATGGCTGAGTTATAGCATTTTGAATTTCTAGCGTGGCTGACATTTTGAAACGTCCTGAATTTTGTCACGCGATAAAAGGCGTATTTATGAACCGATTTGGATGTAACTTCGTTTATACATAGTACATACCAATGTCTCGACCGGGTTCGTTGGCCAGCTTCACCCGCCATCTTTTTAAAAATGGCGGCCATTTAAATTTTTAAGAAAAATTTAAATTTGAAATGTGGTACCAAAAATTGAAAATTGAAAAAATATTTTCTTCTTATGTGTTTGACCTTGATAAAAAGATTCGGGAGCAGTTTTTGTTTCGTCTATATCTTAAGAAATGGCTGAGTTATAGCATTTTGAATTTCTAGCGTGGCTGACATTTTGAAACGTCCTGATTTTTCTCACGTAATAACAGGCGTATTTATGAACCGACTTGGATGTACCTTGGTGTGTACATAGTACATACAAATATCTCGACCGAGTTCGTTGGCCAGCTTCATCCGCCATCTTGTTTCAAAATGGCGGCCATTTAAAAAAATTAAAAAATAAAAAAAAATAAATGAGATACCAAAAAATTGGAAAATGAAAAAGATTTTTTTGTATGTGTTTGACCTTAATACAAAGATTCCGGAACAGTTTTTCTTTCGTCTATATCTAAGAAAAATGTCTGAGTAATAGCATTTTGAATTTCTCTTGTGGCTGACATTTTAAAACGACCTGATTTTTGTCACGCGATAACAGGCGTATTTATGAACCTATTTGGATGTAACTTGGTTTGTACATAGTACATACCAATGTCTCGACCGAGTTCGTTGGCCAGCTTCATTCGCCATCTTGTTTCAAAAGGGTTGCCGTTTAAAAAAAATTAAATTTAAAATTCAAAATGAGGTATTAAAAAATTGGAAAATGAAAAAGATTTTTTTTATGTGTTTGGCCTTGATACAAAGATTCCGGAGCAGTTTTTGTTTCTGAAAATTTGTTCTTTTGTTGATATCTTAAAAAATGGTTGATTTATAGCACTTTGAATTTCTAGCATGGCTAACATTTTGAAACGATCTTGTATTTGTCACGCGATAACACACGTATTCGCCTATTTCGATGTAAGAAGGCATGTGGATAGTATACATCAACACCTCGACCAAGTTCGCTTGCCAGATTCATCAGCCATCTTGTTTCAAAATGGCGGCTATTAAATTAAAAAGTATATATATATTTAAAGTGAGGTGCAGAAAAATTAGAAATTGAAAAAGGTTTCTTTCTTAAGTATTTGATCTTGATATAAGGATTCAGGAGCCTTTTTTGTTTGTCTTTACCTTAAAAAATGGCTCAGATATAGCAGTTTCAATTTCTATTGTGGGTGACATTTTGAAAAATCTGATTTTTTGCATGCGGCAACACTCCTATATATTAACCGATTCCGATGTGAGTGAGCATGTGCACAGCAATTACTAAGGTCTCGACCAAGTTCACTGCTTAGCCTCATCCACCATGTTGTCTTAAAATGACAGGCACTTTAAGAAATTGCCGAATTTGGCAGCCAAATATAAGTTACTTTAAAGAAAAGCAGCTTGGATAAAGCTGACTAATTTCGCGAAATTCTCATTCATTATATTGATAAAAATTAGTATTGAATCTCCTATATTCGGTTTCAACTAAATTGAGCTTCGTGTGTTTGTATGATATAAGTTGGCTTTTTTTAAATAAGGATTATGAAAGCTACCTCTTCCTCCCGGCACTGGCCGGAAGGACTTTTGTTCTCGTTGAATCCACTTCTTCTAAGTTTTACTTCTTTGAAGCAAAAAGGATAATAAAAAATAGAAATAACCAGACAAGTGTGAATATTACTCGATCACGGGGGGTCCCGTACAATAAATATATGAATTAGTAATTGACCATTTCATTACAGAAATATGTCATTAAAAGTTCTTATCTAGGCTTTAGAAGCCGATGGCCCATAGAATACCACCAATTAGAAAGGTTGCTATCTGGGATTTAAAAGTCGATGGCATACAGCGTACGACCGCCACTGTCATTATGTATATCCAAATCGTTCGTGTCTTTAAGGGTTAATATCTCGGCTAATGACCGACAATTTTTGGAAAATGATTGTCAAAAATCCTTTTACACTTCTGCGACCATAGGTATATCCAACGTTCCTCAATTCCTTTGCTGAACGATCGCAAATCGAAAGTTGTGTGTAACGGAGAAACGCGATTTTTTCAAAATCTATGTGACCTACAGTAATCACTATAATTTTCCTGCAAGGTTTAAATTAACTTTTACTACCCCTAATTTTTTTTCATAATTTTAGTTTCAGTAGATTCGTAAATAGAGGAGGGGGGGGGGGGACATATTTTTGCATGACATTTTGCATATCTCTGAAAATGTAATACCTGAAATTAAAAGAAATGTATTTTTCAGTTCGGTGCCACAAAAACTTGCTCACGATACCCCAAACGATATACAAAGGAAAGATTTTTTTCAATATCTTAACACTAGAACCGCCGTAGTGGTCATTTTGACCGGTACCAAATAAAAGTACTTCGATTGGAAACAGAAATTTCTTTCTAAAATAAGTTTAAAATGTACCAAGGAGAAATAAGTTAAATAAATAAGTTAGATAGTTTAAAAAAAACAAATTTGGTATAAAATAGTTTATAAAACTTGAGTAAAATTTTCGGCGGTTCCAGTGTTAATTAGCCCCTAATAATTTTTCCTAAATATATTTGTGAATGTTTAATAATCGATAAATATGTGGGACAATAGCTTTTATTACTTCAGCCAATATGAACTTTCCACGTCCCATAGTTTACAAGTAAAATGGCTGTGACAGACGGACAGACAGACTCAGAAGTGATCTAGTAATCGTTTCGTTTTTCCTTTTTAAATACGGAAGCCTAAAAACGAGACACAACTATAATTATTACTTGAAATTTATTTTATATTTGAAATGAATCGAGTGTAAACAAAAGAATGTCAAAATAATATATAATAATATAAGCAATTCAAAATATTACCAAAAATTCGAATGGTCGAAATCTTTGTCACCACCGCCTAAATTCCCAACAAAATTTATATTAAACGATCATGTTTTTATCAAAGATTTGCAATTTTGGCATTTAAAAATAGTTTTGTCTTGCTGCATTTATCTATTTTTCTCCGTAGTTAGGATCATGAAAATTTTTCTGATTCATTCCAGAATCATAAAATAAAAAAATAAAAAAATCAACACGTATCTTTAAAGAGCATAAAAAATCTAGCATATTTAACAGTGCATTGCATTTTTTTAAGCTTAGTAACTACACTAAAAAAGAGCAAACTTAATAGATCAAAATAACGATTCCGCCCTGGAACCCAAGCAAATACAAACTATTAGGTTCATGCAAAAGTTATGTCGTATTTTAATACATAATTTTAATACTTTTTTTACCGGTAAAATTTTAATACCCGGTAATTTTACCTAAATTTTACCAGTATTAAAATTAGGTATTAAAATATGACAGAACTTTTGCATCAAACTAATACCACTTCCACATTAGAGATTATTTGATAAATACCTGCTCGATACGCGAACGAAGCTTTTTTTTCAGCTTCGTTTCCAAGGTACCGATCGCTGTTAAATGTTAAAACTAACGCTGAAATCGCCAAGTGGCCGTAACAGCTATGGCTGTGCTACCCTCAGTTACCTTTTAGGTAGCTTTCATTACAAAAAGCTACCTATTGCAGCCGTTCGGAGGAAAGCGATTTCAAAAAATTTTGGTATATTTTCATCGATCATGACCCCCAGACCCCGAAACCACCCTCCGTTCAAAAGTTGATATATATATATATATATATATATATATATATATATATATATATATATATATATATATATCCATATATATATATATATATCTGACATTTGTCATACTGTAACTCTCGAATTTATGAACCGATTTGGATGTAATTCGGTATGTACATAGTACATACCAATGTCTCGACCGAGTTCGTTGGCCAGCTTCATCCGACATTTTGTTTCAAAATGGCGGCCATTTAAAATTTTCTTAAAAATTTTAAATTTGAAATAAGGTACCAAAGAATTAAAAATGGAAAAATATTTTTTTCTTATGTATTTGACCTTTATACAAAGATTCTGGAGCAGTTTTTGTTTCGTCTATATCTTAAAAAATGGCTGAGTTATAGCATTTTGAATTTCTAGCGTGGCTGACATTTTGAAACGTCCTGATATTTGTCACGTGATAACAGGCGTATTTATGAACCGATTTGGAAGTACTTTGGTGTGTACATAGTACACACAAATATCTCGACCGAGTTCGTTGCCCAGCTTCATCCGCCATCTTGTTTCAAAATGGCGGCCATAAAAAAAAAATTAAAAACTTTCAAATTTAAAATGAGATACCACAATATTGGAAAATGAAAAAGATTTTTTTGTATGTGTTTGACCTTAATACAAAGATCCCGGAACAGTTTTTGTTTCGTCTATATCTAAAAAAATGGCTGAGTTATAGCGTTTTGAATTTCTATCGTGGCTGACATTTTAAAACGACCTGATTTTTGTCACGCGATAACAAGCGTATTTATGAACCGATTTGGATGTTACTTGGTCTGTACATAGTACACACCAATGTCTCGACCTAGTTCGTTGGCCAGCTTCATTCGCCATCTTGTTTCAAAAGGGTTGCCATTTAAACAAATTAAATTTAAAATTTAAAATGAGGTATTAAAAAATTGGAAAATGAAAAAGATTTTTTTATGTGTTTGGCCTTGATACAAAGATTCCGGAGCAGATTTTGTTTCTGAAAATTTGTTCTTTTGTTTATATCTTAAAAAATGGTTGAATTATAGCACTTTGAATTTCTAGTATGGCTAACATTTTGAAACGATCTTGTATTTGTCACGCGATAACACACGTATTCGCCTATTTCCATGTGAGAAAGCATGTGGATAGTATACATCAACATCTCAGCCAAATATAAGTTACTTTAAATAAAAGCAGCTTGGATAAAGCTGACTAATTTCGTGAAATTCTCATTCATAATGATTTAGTATTGATAAAAATTAGTATTGAATCTCCTATATTCGGTTTCCACTAAATTGAGCTTCGTGTGTTTGAATAATATAAGTTGGCTTTTTTAAAATAAGGTATTTGAAAGCTACCTCTTCCTCCCGGCACTGGCCGGAAGGACTTTTTATCTTTCATTCAATATTTTTTTTATAAAGACATTTCGACAGTACAGTTTATAACTCCTATACTCGTCTTCAAATTATTTTTCTAATCATCCAAAGTTTTCATGTATGCTTAGATTAAAACTGTAATTGCTCTTTTAATATTTCCACTTGTTTGCTTATTTTTCTTAGTAAAAATTAATTGTAAACACAATATATAAAAATGATACATACTGGTAATGTATAATGCAAATATTACTATTTAAGTAACATTCTGACAAAACTTCCTTCTTGTATCGCATAATAAGACTAGGTATATAGATGGACGATGTATTTAATAAAACATATTCCATTGAAAACTAATAAGAAATAATAAGATAACCTTATGAAAATTAACCTTACGAAAATTAATAAGATAACCTTAATTCCAACCCACCGTTCCATGCAGTCACCCCATTTCAACACGTTCTAATAGTAACCGTCATGTCAAATTTATAGTATCTAACTCCGATAGTTTCAGAGCAAACATGATTATAGGAAATTTTCGAATAATTCTATACTTTTTAGGAGTCTCTTAAAATTGTGTTGGGTTGTTTTTTGACGGCCAATTATCTACTCAAGGGATATAGGCCCGAGGGGGGAGTGCCCTTCGTGGGAGTCTTTCTAAGGGAACATAAACCATATTTACGCATGGAATCCAAGACTCGAAGAAAACCACGAAAACTCCGAACGATTAGGCCGACGGGCGCGATTGGGTTCGAGCCCAGCACCTCCCGTCTACCGACTTCGAGAGCAGAACATTTCGGCCACTGATGGGGCGTTCTTTAAATGGAAAAAAAAAGAAAAATTCAACATTCGATATCTTAAAATGTATATGATTTTAAAACACAATTTTTGGGGGGGATGAAAAATATATGTTCTTTCATTTCACGTATTTAGACAATTGCGAGATACAGTCAGATATATGACGAGGAGAAAACTGGTATAACAGAGTATGCGCAAGATTGCAAAATAAATATTGCAACTGGAATGAAAATTTTGGTGCCTACTTGTTCTTCAGATTATCATAATTACACTGAACCTAAATAAATTTGTATTTAAAGTATTTATATATTTTTATACAAAGTTGTATTTAGCTAATGGAAAATTTTGAAAATTTCAACTGTATAATCACCTAAATAAATATTTTTTTTTTTTGAACAATAAAAATGAAATTTTAGGTTCAGTTTATACACATTAACATGAAACATAAGTTTTGAAAATTTCATGAAAAAATATTCAGACTTTTTGAGATATCTTGCGCGTTATGCCCAAAAACAACATTTGGAGAAAAATGACTTCAAAGTTTCAGAAAGGCAGCTTCAGCTATTGAGCGTGTATAATTAATTCTAAAAGCCATAACTTTGGTTCTAATGGAAATAATATGGAAGTCGAAGATGTTAATATCGAGTTTAACATCTAAAAAAAATTAAAATTTCCAAAATTTTAAAGCTTTAATTGTCCTGACACCCCTTAAATATCGAATATTTTAACAAACACTCTGAATGGGCATTTGAGTCGTAACTGTAACCATCATATGAAATTTCATGTTTTAAAACTCAATGGATTCAAAGAAATCGAAATTCTACAATGTTTTTTACACCTGCACCACTTTTCGTGTAGTTGTTCGGACAAAATAAATGGCTTATTTTTATGCAGAGACTGTCATCATTATTACATTGAGAGAAATTTCGACATATTTTCTACACTTCCAAAGTAATCATGATATTACAGCGTTTTCCGTTCATTTCACTCTTTGAAATTTCAATCTTTTTAAAACTATTTGGAGTGAACGTTTACGTCTTAAATGTATCTACCACATGATATTTCAAATTTCTAGCTCTAATAATTCCAAAGCAATCGTATCTTAGAACGTTTTCAGAGTGTTTTTAGTTCATTTAATCCTTTTAAATTTTTTAATTTTTAGAATCGCTCTGAGCAAAATTTTACATCTTAAAGGCAACCACCCTGCCATGTTTCTAGCCTCAAAATATTTTAAAAAATGGTAAGTATAGAACGCTTGTAACCATTTCAAAGAAGTTGTATAGAGATAATATGCAACCCAATTTTTAAGCATAGACAGCCATCATTTCTATCCCGAATGCGTTTTTAAAATTGGTTCTGTAGTTCTAAAGTAATTGTGGTTTTGAAATAATTGCCGGTCATTTAACACTTCTAAATTTCAAATTTTAGAAATTATTCTGAATGAGCATTTATGTTTTAAAGGTAACTGCCATGCGAAATTTTAAGTTTTTCGGCTTAAAAATTCCAAAGAAATCTTAATTAGAACAATCTGTCTCATTTCGCACTTTTAATCTTATAAACTGTTCCTAAGGAGCATTTATAACTTAAAAGTAAGCAGCATTTCAATTTTAAAGTTTCTAGCCTCAACACTATCAAAGAAACAGCAGTTTTATCACAGAAATAGCAGTAATATAAGGTTGTTTACTTCTTCACCGCCTTGTAGGTAGTAGAGATGAGATGAGATCAAACAGAGTCCGAGAGCCTGACCACGGGCCTTATATGGACACAGGCTCGATTTTTATATCAGTTCTTTGGGCTAGGGCGGGATCAGTCTCATTCTTTCTAAAACTGAAAAATTCATTTATTTACATATGAATTAATAAAGATAACTTTAAAAATAAGATATTACTATTGAAATATATTTTTAAATATTATGCACTCTTTTATACTGCATACTTTCAGCATAAGATTCGGACGAACTCGGGTTCTGTGATGGCACAAAATTTTAGGGCTCGGATTTAAAATTGTCGGACTCGGGTGGTTCCGGACTCCGGAAAAGCCCGATCTCCAAGTCTGAACTCACCTCTAATGCGTAGTTGTACCAACATAAAAATTAAACAGTCTATATTGCAACAGAGGCTGTCACCTTTACATTTCAAATCGGTTCAGTAGTTTCGTTGATTACACCCTACAAACGAAAAAACGTGTCTTTATTATAATATTACTATAGATAATTTAAAAAATATTGTTATAAAATTCTAAATTTATTGCAACTTCAACAGATTTTCAATTACGTTTACATCATAAAAATTCAGCGTAGTATTTGAATCAATAATCCACTATATCTTAAGTAATATGTGCTATACTTGATAGAGCATCCTTTTAGTACATGAGATAATCCTTTTAGTACACAAATTAATTTTAAGCATAATGACACTAATAATGGGTCCTAATCAAAAAGAGGTGTTAAAAACATTTAAAATTACTTCTTTTATTTAATAAAATCATAAACATTTCTTTAGTATTTTGTTTTAAAAAGCATACTCCTAGATCTTGCCCTACTTGCAATCTAATTATCTTGCGATTAATAAATTGTCTTCATTGCTTCTCAGTCTCATTTCTGTTTTCTTCATACCAGCCTAACGATTATTAAATAGTAACTTGCATAACAGTTAATTATTATTATTCAACAAAACATTTATTTTCCGTTCTTAGGTGTATATATCAAACTGGCTAGCAGATAAAATCCTAACAGCATCTAATTTCCCTTAAGTTAGAGCTACCGAAATATGCGAATTCCTTTTCCATCATCATTAATCATTTCTAGCATGAAACTCTTAACGATACATGACTCATCATTGTTCCGCAATGAGAAATCATTTAAGGGATAATATTCATTTATGCATTCATAAGGTAATGGTCTCTTCATTTCACATGCCCTCGAGTAGTTCTGTGAAATGCAAATGATTTGTTAACGTATGGTTCTTCATAAATAATCGCTCATTCCGAAAATTCCCCACGCATTTCAAATATCGACACAAAACGATAGGGATAAACGGAATAAATAAAAGTATTACAAATTCAACATCTTATACATACACAAGTTAACAGCTTTCAAGCACGCTTTATCTGTTCCATACATATTAAATGATCCGCGTATGAAATTTTCTAAAGTTTTATTATTATGAAATATTTACACTAGTAAGAACTTGAGGAAAAAATAATTATTTTGATAAATTTTTGATAAAAATTCTCTTTTATTAAATTATTCTTCATACCCGATGGATTTATAATAAGATTTAGAAAAAAAATTGTAATTGACGCAAAATTGCACCGCTGAATTATTAATTCTCAGTGATGAGGGGAAAAGAAGAAGACCCGCCGAAAAAATTGCCAGAAAAGTTCCAAATAATCAAAAAAAAAATTATTATTATTATTATTATTATTATTATTAAAACTTTAAAACTGTCGTACATTTGGGATAGAAAAATCTTAAAATTATAATTGCACGAGCCAACGAACAAAATTACATTTCCCTTATTCAAAAATATAAAAACAAATTGTAATAAGATAACCACTTAGTTACAGTGTTTGAGTTGTACTGGCTTCGCTCAGGAGCTAATGACTTGAAGAAATGAAATAAGAAAAAGAAGAAGAGCTGTTGTTCAATGAGATATTAAATTCCCCTTGCTAAATTTAAACCTAGGGGTTTGCAATTCATTTGTATTCTTAAAATATCTCCTCAGGAAATTAATATTTTTAACTTCTTTTTGTGTGCTGTTTTTAAAAGCCATCTCACTCATTTTTTATTTCTCAAAATATTTCTAACATACATACTTCATTTATAATTTTATGTATTAATATCTATGAGAAACTGAATGAGATTTTAATGATTCAAAATGAAGTATATACATATTTCTTTTAAATGACGACTAACAAAAGATAGAGACTTTTATACTACAGTAAAGAAAAAATAAGTTAAAAATATTAATATCCTGAAGAAATATTTTAGAATTACAAATGCATTACTCGTCCCCTATGTTTAACATTAGTGAGGGGAATTTAAGATCTCTTTGGCAAACAGCTTTTAGTCGCAATTCCGCGTGTGGTGTGAACATCTCAGTGGTAGTCAAGGGTTACTATTTATGAATGGAATTTTTCCAACTCACAAGGGAACCACTTTTGGTGTTGCTCGCACCTAGCATCGAGACCTGGAGCATTTTGTAGCCGTAGACATAAAAGTTAGAGAACCGATAAAATTTCTGTATTAAAATCATATTTCACATACTTTTTTATACTTTTAATTTTTATTGTAACATTTTCATTTGTTTATTTCACGCCAAAAGTGAGTTAAGTCACCAAATATGGCGCTAAAATAAAATTTTTTCGGCCACTTTATACAAGGAGAAAATGTACAGTACACATCAGAATTATGTCAGATTGCGATTTGTTTGATAATTGATAGCATAAGAAACAAGAATTTGTATTTTTTCTTTTTTATACGATAAATATATAAATAGTAAATATATTTTTATAAAAGCTTTCAAGATCATTGTAAACTATTTTTTAGTGAAATACAAAACAAGCAAACTATTTTCTTTTGAAATCGAATGAAAAAAAGTTTCGAATGTTTAAAATGAAATGCTTCTGCATTAAATGGTTCTTTGGTAAAAATAATCATAAAAAATTAATATTTTACACAATTTAGAAAAATAACTGTGGCTAATTAGGTCGGACATTACAATTTCTACTGAAGTCCAAACCACTCCACACACAAGACACAAAACTATGACATTGGGCTAGGGTTGCCGGAAAGATCTTCTTTTGAAAAAAAACCGCCAACTTTTCCCCCGGGAAAATGTTAATATAAAGTTGCAATTTTTCCAAAATCAAATTCGTTAGTTTTTGAAGGAATTTTTGAGCTTTTTTCAATATTTTATACTTATTATTAACAATTTTTTATTTTTAAATGCTTTTATTTAAAAAACTTCAATGTTAATAGTCCGCTAAGTGGTCTCGAAAATTGCATTTTCAGAAAATTACAGACGTGTGAAAATTATTAGAACAATTGTGAAATTTACATTAAAATCTTGTTATATTAAAGAAATAACACATTAAAAAAATATTGATACATTTAATATTTAGTGTGCATCCCCTTGTTTTTTATTAAAGATTCGATACGTCTTGGCATACTTTATATGAGTTTTTGGCAATTAATTTGTATTTCGTTGTCATGACGCCAAATTTGGATGAGTTTTTCTATCAGAACATTCTTTTTTGTGATGTTTCATTTCTTTAATTTAATTAAGGAAAACACTTCCATGGCCTGGAAACAGTCCAGATATGAACCCCATATATAACCTTTGGGCCATTGTAAATAAAAAATTTAAAAAATGCTACATCTCAAACAAAACTGGTCTGATAGAAAGACTCATTCAAATTAGGCATCATGACTACGAAATACAAATTAATTGCCAAAAACTCATACAAAGTATGCCAAGGCAAGTATGCCATCATTTTTTGATAAAAAACAAGGGGATGCACACTAAATATTAAATGTATCAATATTTTTTAAATATTTCTTTAATATAACAAGTTTTTAATGTAAATTTCACAATTATTCTAATAATTTTCACACGTCTGTATGCTGCTGTAAAAGCAATATTATTTTAACAGAAAAATTTTAATCGATTCTCAAACTTCGTAATATAGGACTTTAAAATGCACCAGGTCTCAATGCTAGGTGCGAGCAACACCAAAATGGTTCCCTTCTCAGTGAGAAATTCAAAATAAGGGAGATTGGATTTTTCACTCAGTTCGTATATCTTTACAGTCAGTACCATTGAGTTAGAAATACTAAAGTGCTACTATTTATGTTAAAAATTTGAAATGTCTCCTAGTGTCTATCATTGGTGCAGTTGCCTTTACTAGCTATTTATAGTAAAATCACTCCGAGAACTTTGAAAGCGAATATTAGTAGTTTAGAGCCTTGCTATTTATATAGAGATGATAAAATAAAATGTACGTATTCTTGCATTGTCTGATTTGTCTAACGAATCCTTTTGTCCATTCTCATTGCGAAACTTTTCTGCACTTACTGAGTAATAGAATTATTAATGAATGCAAACTTTAACCCCTTGAAGGGCATCAGTATATTATATATACCACTTAATTTTAATTCCCAAATGCCACATTGGCACCAGAATAAAGGAATTATATTTTGTTTAATACAATGTACGCGAAAAAAAACTTTTATTTAGTTTCATATAAAGCTGTTCATAAAAACCGATGTCATTCAATCGTTTTAACATTTTAGCAACAGAAGTACTTTGCCCTAGAAAGGGTTAAGTCGCAATAGAAGAAGCAAGGCTCCCAAAAAGTTCTTTAACACGTTGAATGCCAAGTCTATTTTGTCTGTCTTTCCGTTTGAGCTTCGAAATAAGATCTTCGTTACACAATCTATAATTGTCAGTCACCGATGACTGACGCGGCACTCAACGTGTTAATGGATTACGAAAAGCCTGTGCAGCGTATCAAGCTGAATTTTGTATTGTCAATGTCACTTTCTCGCGTACAATTACTCTCAGAACACTGAAAAGTAATATTAATTTATAGATTCTATATGCTTCTAGGAATAATAAAATAAAATGTAAATATTTTTATACAATCTGATTGGTCATATGAACCATTTTGTAAAATCTCATTATGAATTTTCTTTTTTGAGTATTTTATGAAATTTTTTTTTTTTTTTTTTTTTTTTTTTGTACTTACTGAAAACTAAAAATAAATGTAATAGCTGAGTTCTGAAGAAACATAAAAGTCCTTCAAAAAAGTTCTTCAATGAAGCATTCAATTTTGAGTCATCTGTATCTATTATCTAAACAACTACTGATTCTAAGTAAATGCAATAAACGCGCTTAGAATATTCTTTTTCTTATTTAGCGCTATCTTTAGAAAGTTTATACTCTTGCTAGCAATGCATCAAGGGAAATATCACTCTGGGACTCTTGAACTGTATTCTTGATATATGAATTCAGTTTTCTGGTAGACACAGTAACATGAAATGCATTCTTGTAATATCTGATTTGTAAAACGAATCATCTTGTCAAATCTCAAAATGTTTTTTTTTCTTCTGCAACTTACTGATAAACAAAGATAATGAATTTTCTATAAAAAAGGGTGAGAGGTGCTGAATTTTATTTCCACTGATAATTTACTTTTTTAATTTAAATTTCTTACTACTGAGCGTCAAGCGAATTTCATTTCGTGCGTTTAATAAAATAAATAAAATAAATACAACAAATATGTTATTCTATTTTGTCATAACAGGGGTAACATATGCGGAACAAAAAATAAATATAAAGCAATAAAATGCAGTAAAGCCTCCCTAATGGGTTGCATTTTGTAATGTCCAAACAGTTCTAATTAAACTTCGTGTTAAAACTCAAGAAATCGTATTCATTAAACATACACTAACGAACTCCGAGTTACAGAGATCGCATTATATACGGAAAATTTTATTGTTCTTAACAGAATCCTTAATCAGTAATCTTCATGATTTTTTTATTTAACATATGCTATAGAAAGTCTCCACCACTGTCTAAATTTCATTTTATTTCTTTTCTAAACTTTTCTCATTTACTTAACTTATATATATATATATATATATATATATATAAATTATTACTGCTAATATCTAGCACTTACGATCATTTGATCAATTTACTGTTACCTAGTAACAAAAGAAAAAAATTGTATGGACTCTGAAAAGTGCCTTTGGTTTGTTTTACTGTGACATAACATCTGTCACACCCATTGCCGATTTCCCTTCTGCTTTGTCCGACAGCTAGTCAACGTATCTTGCTTAATTGTGCTTAACATATTTTTTATTCTTAATATTAACTTTTATTCCTTTTATTTTATTTTTTCATAACGAGTAAGATTCTTACTATTTTACTTTAAAATACCACTTTTCTTTAAATGTAATTTTTTTTCAATTTATATCTTTATTTTATTAAAAATTTATAGTAGTTTTTTTAAAACTACAGTTAGACTTTTTATCTCCAATGGCTCACTTAAATAAGACAATCATCCATCGACTGGGCGTAAAGTTACTGTCAACTCGGAAGCTCTTTAAACTGAAAACACTGTTAAGCCACTGTTAAGCTATAGAAAGTTACGATGAAGATATTATTTTCAAAACAGTTATTAAACAAGTAAATTTATAAAGTACGACCATTGGGATTAAAGAGAAATATTTAATTCTATCTACATCTATAGAGATGAAATCTATAGATTTTTATAGAGAGAAAATGAAAAAATAACTGAAAACATGCTTTTGCCAATTACAAACGATAGATGCCAACATAACCAAATTCCCTTGTGCAACCTTGTATATGAACTGACTTAAATGATAAATGCACATGCTATGTAGTATATACTGTGACAAGTAACTGGTGAGATAACTTGTAGCCAGTAATTGGACTCGGGAACTTTTTGGTGGATCGAACTCGTTTATTTTGCTGCTACGTCTTACAACCATCTTTGCAAGTTCAATCGGAGGTCCCGCGAGACACTTAAGATTGAATTATGGAGTTACATGATCGTAGGTTATGCAAGCTTCTCAAAACTGCACAATCTAAACTTTTTCACGCGTTCTTGGTATTATGTCGGGGCTTATAATATTTTTTCAGCAGGATGCGAAGGTATCAATTTAGGAAGAGCATTTGGTTTAATTGGTTAATTTGCTCTTAATGACATGTGGTCAAGAACCTCATAACTCCCGGGATCTTCCAGGGCAAAGCTTTAACCACAAATAAAGGAAAATAGTCCAAGAGTTAGCATTTCCTATCTTAAGTCACTCTCTGATTTTAAAGATGAATGGATTAAATGTGGTGCTGAGAAACAAAGATACTTGGGGTAAAAGGATTTTAGAATAGGATTTACAGCTAGGAAAAAGGGACTTGGGGATTTTAATTTAATTTTTTGAAATTTAATTTAAATTTTTGAAATTTAATTAAAATTTCGAATTTTAAAAGTGTTTTTATTCCTTATCATTTTCATAAATTTTATTCAGCTGAAAAACGAGTAACACATTTGAAAAATCTAATTTTGACGTTCGACAAACAAACCCCCACAAAGCCAAGATTCGTGAATCACTAGAAATATTTTTTTTTAAAACCACGTCTGCAAAGATAATGTTATATATTATGCCAAGCGCTTGGATCGAATTTCTCAAAACTGTAATTAAGTTTCAATAAACATTAAATCGAATTTTATGCAACAGATTGCACCACTACCGTGTTTAGAAATTAACCTTTGGAAACTCCCCTTAAGAATGTCAGAATTTGTTTCTTAAAATTGTGTAATGTAGATATTGTAACGTGTTAGTTTCTCCTGGATACTTCCCAGATGATGAACGAGTTTTTATTGTCCGAAACTGTTGGAATATATTTGTATTGTATTATTGTGAGTAGTATGTGATTTTAATTACAGATTTTTTAAATATATTGTATGCACTGATTAGCCGTACTTATTGTTTATTTAGTAGTAAATCTAATGTCTTCAGCAATTTTTTCCCATGCACGAAAATGTATTTGAATTTTTTTATGTAGACATGTAACTATAATGCATATCTATTCCATAATGTTTGAAGTAATGTAACTTCAAATTATATATTACCATATTTTATTACGGAAATTACGCTATTTCAATTAATTTTTATTTTCAGAGAATGACATTAATCCCATGACATTAATATAAATAAGTGTTCATAAATTATAGGACAGTTACGCCTTGAAATTTAGAATATACATAGACAGTCATTCAGGGTAACTTTAAACCATGGGGTGTAACTTTGCACCACCTCCTATTTTTCAATATTTTTGACTCCAAAAGACTAAATAAACCCCAGAACTGTGCTCTGTTGGCAGGGTTCTAAACTGGTATTTCTACTGTTTATTTTAGAAAATTAATTAGCAACATTATGCGCAATTAATTGCATCATCTGACTATTTTTGTGAAGTACTGTTTTCAAGTTAATTTTGAATGCTGTTTTGAAGTTGTTCTAATCCAATTAAATTTTCATAGTAAGTAACAATATACTCATTTATAAGACATTTTATTATCTAAATGTTGTAAATGTGTTAATAATTTGTGATTATTTATTTATTAATAGTTAATAAAATGTAAAATAAGAAAGCACTAACATTTTACCACATTTTCAGGGTAACTTTGAGTCGGCTCAAAGTTATACTGATGTTTATAATTTACTGATTATAGGTGCTACTGTCAAAATTTTCCCATATTTGCACGTATAATTTATATAAACGCCGAAAGTGTGCATTAGATATATAAATATTTTAACAAATATGTATAAAATACATAAATTTCATTTAAAGGCGTTTTTCGGGGCGGAGCTACTCAAATTTGACATTTCATACATTCGACATTTATTATTCTTGTTTGAATAATACTGGTACTAGTATGTATTACTGTAGCTATGGGTATGTTATTGAGTTAAAACATTGAAAATTGTTTTTAACTGCATGTTTATGTTTTATATGAACAATAAAGTTTTTTTTAAATTTCTAAATATTCATGGTTGTCTTCTGCCACTTTTCTTATGCATAATATTTGTTGTAATATCATAAATTATACAAATCTTGTGATGTTGGGAAATGTAAATTCGGAGTCTTTACATATCTGAAAACATTTTTGGGGGTTTAAAGTTGCCCTACTTATAATACTTTTTTTATAATGAATTATTTTAGATAATATTTATCATATGGTGCAAAGTTACCCTAAAGGGCTGGGTAACTTTGAACCAGGTTAAAAATTCATATTTTATTGCTTTTATCCTTATTATTCCTTAATGTTTCATAGTCAAACAATAATTTAGGATCATTTCTTCTCTTTTATACCCCTAGTTGCAACAATATTCTTAAAATAAGAGTGTGGCATATGAAAAGAGAAAATGTGGATCAAAGTTACCCTGAATGACTGAAATAAAAAACTTCATTAAATTACAGCTATATAGATGGCGCTATGATTGTGGCGGATTCAACGCGGTATGTTTATATTTTACTTTTACAATGTTTAATATGTGTGTCTCTCTATACTGAAACATGACCCTGGCGGCACTCTAGTTTTTCCACATTTTCTCTCGAAAATAGGTAGTTAACCCTTAACCGGAAACGTGAAAATTCCGGGCAGAAAAGAACACTTAATAATTTACCAAATAGTGAACTTAAACATTTAATCTTTAATAGTAATGCACTAACATGACCAATTTTTTAATATAACAGCATAAAAATGCGCTTTGAATGTCGGAGAGAGAAAATATTAAGGGCAGATATGTAAAAGCAACCGTCTCACAGACGGCACGTTTCCAGTTAAGTGTTAAATTACAGCTGTATAGATGCCGCTATGATGGTGGTGGATTCAACATGGTATGTTTACATTTGACTTTTACAATCTATAAATATTTCTGTCTCTTGATACTGAAACATGACCGTGAGGATGACCACAGTGTGGTAGAAACTGTCGGTTTTTAGACTTTTAAAATTTTTATGTATAATATATGTCTTTAAGTAAACTTTTTATTATATGTATATTGTTAAATAATCGTATTTAATTAAATGCCTTTCTCTGGATACTTCAAATATTTCATTGAAAATCAAGAATCAAAATGATAAAAAAACAATTGCATAAATTTGAGAAATCTTTTCATAAACATAAAAAAGCCTCTTTTTGGCATTTTTCATTATTAAAAAGTCTGAGCAGCAAACTTTCACTTTAATAACTAACATATCCTGATTAGTGATAAAATTGATTACATGATTGCGCAAAAACCACTTAAAATGTCAAAGAATCTTTTACTTATACATCTGTCGAGACGGCTTTTATTTTGACAAGTTTTTAATTATAATGATTTTATTTCACAAGAAACGTTATGTAAATAGGAAATTTAATTGAAAAACGTTTAAAATGTAATCAATTATACTTTACCTCAGAGTGGGAATTTTGAAAAGAAATTTTGTCCAAAATTATTTGCTTTCTCAACAAGTATTATTTAAATGTTTATGGGTCTTAAAAATAAAACAAAGTTTAAGAGGTAAAAAGTCTGTAATAGGGTATCGAATTTATAAATGGGTATAAAGATTTGCAAACATTTTTTTGTTCTTTCTATTTTGAACAACAGTATTATGAAAGAAGTAGTTTCTTTTTAAATAAGACACGTTAATTAATTATTTCTAAAGCAAATACGTGTTTTCCCGTCTTATCGCTATGCAATTCTATACCGTTAAATATAAATACACAGTTCTAATTGCAAAATTGTTTTGAATGTTGCTCTTTGTCGTATTAAAGACTATTTACGTCAAAAGGTATAATCTTTGTGAAAGTTACAAAACTTAACATTTTATGCGATGCCTGAATATTATATGTTAAATCTAGTAAAACTTTCTTCGGCAAGTAACACAATAAAAATCTCATTTTTATACGATTAAAAGTTGCCGAGTTAGAATACTTTGAATTTTATGCGTTTTCAGCGTCTCCTAGCACTAGAAATAATTTTTCCATTTTTAATACCAGAAAAATTCGAAAATTTATAAAATTCAAATTATCACAATTCGGTACGTTTGTGTCCTTAACCCTAGAACTACCGGAAATTTTACTCAAGTTTTATAAAAACATTCTACACCAGAATTTTTACTTAAAACTATTTAATTTGTTTATTTAACTTATTATTGTCTGATTTATACATTTAGTTTGTTTTGAAGAAATTTCTGGTTTGAATAAATATTTTGAATGTACATGTCGGGTCCAATGGACCCGTCTGGTAGACGGAAGGTTAAAAAAATATTTTTATTTTCTGTTTTACTTGTTAACGGAGTAAAGTTTTTCTAGATATATTTTATCCCAGGGATCGTAAAAAACCTACATTTTGTAACTTTTACAAAAATATTAAATTTTACGTAAATATCTTTTAATTAGTGGTATTTGAAATGTTTTTGCAATTGGAACTATAATTTTCAATGTAACGGTTTAGTAATTAACTATTGCACAAACATCAGGCAGAAACCCTGTCTTTCCCGCGAAATACGGCGGTAGATCTCACCCATCCGCTCGCGAGAGCTGTAATAATCCCCAAGCCACTGCTCTCGTCCAACGTATTAACCCTTTATGTACTGAATTATAAATTCATGAAAATTTTACGTTCTAAAGCATTTTTTGTGAATTTTTTTAAACTACATTAGAAAATTTGCATAATCATTTAATAAATTTTAGAAGGACTGAAGGATTTAGAAGGATTAATTAAATTTGAATTTATAGGGATTTTATGAAATATTTATAACCCCACTCAAATCTTTTATTTTAAATATTCTTCTTAGTATTTTGCAGAATTAGGAAATGTACAAGTATAATGTTCTTACAATAGAAATATATAAATATTTCCGAATTGAACCCCCCCCCCTTCCCCCAACACCAAGAATACTGTAAAGATGCAAAGGCAAAAGAAATCATCCTTTTAAAAATATTTTTATTTTGTGTAACCAATAATGCTTTTGGAACAAGATAAAGTAATGTACCTATAACTCATTCTAAACTATTACAACTAATCGGTGTATTAAATGAATTTTATAACAGGTTATTTAATGGTACTTATAAGTACCGTCAGTATATAAAGGGTTAAACACCCCAACCGGCTGTTCTAAGTCTTAAACTTTTAGAATTCAGCTCTTAATTTTTTTCTGGTGGATTTACCGAGATCGGGCCTACTACTACTGTTCAATTCGCCAACTGAAGAGAACGACCTTCGATTCCGCGTCACACAGCCTTTTCCGCAAAGTAACGGGGATTTTCATTTTTACAGCTACAATCAGTGATGTTGAAACGAAATATATAATATTATAACCTTTTAAATGCAGCAAAATGTCATCCTACCACTGCTTGGAAAAAGAATGATTAATAATCATTTTGTGGCTCATTATTTTGTGTATGACTCCTCTGCATAGACTCGTCGTATAGTTCCTGATCCATTAAAACCATCAAGGTTCCTATACTTTTAAGTTTGGTTTATTTTACTGTAAAGTAAGCTTAAGAGCAATACTTTATTTTAAAATTAATGGATACAATTTTCGCAGGAATATAGAAATTCCTAGTAAAAATGTACAATGTACACGGCCATAAATATATACGCGAGCTTGGCATAAACCCTAATTTCACTAGGTAATAAGTGATTATCTATTGTGGTCGTTTGGAAAGGTTTACTGTTATTTATATACTGCTGTAAATATGCTCAAAAAAATTAAGAACAAACATACCATATAAAAAATACCACTTAAAATTTAAGCAAAAAGCCAATATAAAAATAATAAACTTAAATTTATTCTTTATTTAGAAAAAATTAATATAGACTAATGAGCATACAACACAACAATATACTAAATCCGCTAACAAACCCCTTGTTCCGTACCTGTAACAGACATTGTAATTCGCCTTTGGCGACGGAACACCACCCCCGCATCTATGCCAATTGGCAATCAATCCTTTTAATGTAACCCTTTCGTTGAACCCGGATGACGGGTTGAGTACGCATGAGTGTAAGAGGAACAACCTCTGCGGCAACAAGTCGCCATTAGTCTTCATTAAAACATTTATGTTAACAGTCCGCTAATTTCTCTTTTAATTTAGAACACCTCCGTACATTTTGGTCCTAGCGACCCGGAGGTAAGACCAGCGCAAACTAATTTAATTTAATTTATGTCAGTTTCGTCAACAAGACGAAAGGATGGCAGACTCGGACATTACAGCACTGAATCGGCGGCGTGGCAACATCAAGGCCCAGCTAACGAAGATCGTAAACGCCACCGAGGGTAAAAGTTTCTCAATTGCGGAAACCAATGCTCAACTAGAGCTCCTTCACAAAATCGAAGAAAAATTCGAAGTGATCAAACATGAATACTACAAAATTATGGACGAAGAAAAGATTGAGGAAGCGGAAGAACAACTCTCGCAATTGGATGAGGAGATACAGAAATTAGAGGTAAGCCTTAAATCATCTTTTCACAAACAAAATGAAGAAAAAAATAGTAAAATAGACAGCACGTCTGAATCAAAATCCCATGATCAAGTTATTGCCAGAGGGGTCAGCATAAAGCTCCCTAAAATTCCACTTCCGATTTTTAGTGGCAAATTTGAAGAATGGTCTACATTTAAGACCACCTTCAACGAATTGATCAATAGCAATACTCATTTAACAGAGAACGAAAAACTGTTTTATCTCAGAGGGGCATTAACGGGTGAACCGAAAGGTTTACAAACCTCAGATGACACCTTTAGCTCACTCTTCAGAGAGCTGGAAGAGCGCTATGAAAACAAAAGAATTATTGTGGATTGCCATATTAAAAATATATTAAATCTTTATGTAATCAAACAAGAGTCAGCAAAAGAACTGAGAAACCTTGTAGATCAAGTAAAAAAGAATTTGAGAGCGTTAAAGGTCTTGGAATTCGATAGAGACACCTTTTCAAACGCTATTTTGTTGAACATAATATTAGGAAAAATTGATCGAGAAACTCGTAAGCAATTTGAATTAACACTAAAGGATAAGGAAGTGCCTAATTTCGATGAATTTTTAGAATTTTTAGAGCGCAGATGCCAAATTTTAAGTAGTATTACTTCTGCGAATGCTTCAAAAACCACCAATAAATCTTTATTTATCCGTACCACCAAATCACAAAATAAAATGTGCATTTTATGTAAAACAGAAAGTCACCCAATATATCATTGCGAGAAGTATAAAAGTATGAAACTAAGCGATCGTCTAAACATTGTAAAGAAAAATAAGCTTTGTTTTAATTGCCTTAGTTTTTTTCATATAATTCATCAATGTACTTCAAAGAGCAGATGTCTTGTTTGCAGCTCCAAACATCATACTTCGTGGCATAATTACTCATCACCAGATGTTCGAATTTATGAGCCGTCAAAATCTATAAACAATCTGGCTGCTGAAGAGGCAATTAATAAAAATTTAGCTCCCGAAGATTCAGCGCAAAATGAAAATGTAGTTCATTCATTTTTTTCACATGAAAAGAGCCATAAATCTGTCTTAATAAATACTGCGATTGTTTATATAGCAGACATTAATGGTATAAATAAGCCTTTTCGTACAATATTGGATAGTGCCTCACAGAATAATTTTATAAGTTTAAGAGCAGCTGAAACTTTAGGTTTGAAAAAACAATCAATTAACATTCCCGTTGCAGGTCTTAATAATTCACCGATGTCCTTGAAATCTAAAGTGAAGGCGTGTGTCTCTAATAATAAGAGAGGCGATTTGCGATGGAATCTGGACTTGTTGATCATCCCGAGAATCACAGATTTCACTCCTGGAAAGGAAATAAACATAAATAAATTAAACATTCCTTCGAACATCTGTTTAGCTGACCCACAGTTTTTTATTCCAAATAAGGTTGAAATTTTATTAGGTGCGGAACTGTTCTTTGAATTATTAAAGGTAGACAAAATAAAGTTAGGAAAGCACTTATATTTACAGGAAAGTGTGTTTGGCTATCTAATTTCTGGTTGCGTGTATAACAATGTAGTAAACAATACGAAAAAATATTGTTTCTTAACGAAAAATTTAGAAGCTTTAGATAACACATTGAAATCTTTTTGGGAGATAGAAGAGGTGGGAAATTTAAAACCTTGTGATAGCAAAGAGTTAGAATATTGCAATAGGCACTTCGATAAAACGCATTTTAGAAATCCGGATGGCAGATATGTCGTAGAAATGCCTTTCAAACCGGAAATTTCCGAGCCCAATTTAGGAAATTCAAAAATCGTTGCATTGAAAAGATTAAATTATCTATGGGAACGTCTAGATCGTGACCCTATAATGCGGAATTTATATACACAATTTCTTAATGAATATCAGTTTCTTAATCACATGCATGAAATAGAGGAAACTAATGAATTTGAGGACGGCTATTATTTACCCCATCACGGAATTTTACGACCATCTAGCGCGACAACTAAATTGCGCGTCGTATATGACGCAAGCGCAAAAAGTAGTAATGGATACTCATTGAATGATTTATTGTGCAAGGGTGGTGTGCTACAGAACGATCTCTTTTCGATATTGGTTCGATTTAGAAAGCATATTTATGCATTTACCGCCGACATCAAACAAATGTTTCGAATGATAGAGATAAATCCGTCCCAATACAAATTCCTAAAAATTCTGTGGAAAGACAGTGCATCATCCCCGGTTAAGGTCTTTCAATTATCAACGGTCACGTATGGAACAGCTTGCGCCCCATTTTTGGCCACCAAGGTCTTACAACAACTCGCCTTAGATGAGCAAAAGGCTTTTCCATTAGCTTCCAATATTGTACTGAAAGATTTCTATATGGATGATTGCTTGTCGGGGTCATCCAATTTAGAGGAATTTAATTTAATGCAAGCAGAATTAACACAACTCCTTCAGAGGGGGGGGGGGATGATTTTGCATAAATGGTGTACTAATAAGGTCCAATCTACTGACAATCAGATATTTCCCTTGGATAGAAATTCAGAAGAAATAATGGTTAAAACTTTAGGCATGCTTTGGAACAGTTCTAGCGATACATTTACATACAAAGTCAACGTTAAAATAACAAGTACTTTCACCAAACGAGAGGTGCTATCGCAAATTCCCCGGCTTTATGACCCTCTTGGTCTCTTAGGGCCAGTGATCGCAAAGGCAAAGATATTCATGCAACAATTGTGGTTGCTTAAATTACAATGGAATGATACTTTACCTTCGCAAATTTCCAAACAATGGAAAACCTTTATCGCAACATTGCCAGAGCTCGAGTCCATCAACGTACCGAGATGCTTCTTAAAGGTGCACGTCCAATCAGTGGTACTTAATGGCTTCGCCGATGCTTCTTCAAAGGCATACGGTGCAGTTATTTATATGCAAACTATATCTAACTCCAACGAAACGGTTAGTCACCTTCTTTGCAGCAAGTCACGAGTGGCCCCTACAAAGGTGATAACCGTACCCCGCTTGGAACTATCAGCGTGTCTTCTTCTTGCAAAATTAACCTGTAAGGTCTTAGATGCTTTAAACCAACAGGTGAATGCTGTGCGACTATTTTCAGACTCGACCATTGCCTTAGCTTGGATGTACACTGCTCCACATTTACTTAAAACATTTGTCGGCAACCGTGTAGAGCAAATAAAGGACATTTCAAGGAACATTCCATGGCACCATATACCATCGGAGCATAACGCCGCAGACCTGATATCCAGAGGAATGGATGTGAAAAACCTTGCCTCCAGTGAACTATGGTGGAATGGGCCGCCACTTCAAATTCTTAAAGAAGCAATAGAGAAACCTATTTCTAGTCTTACTGACTGCTCGAACAGTTATTATTCCAATGAACTCAAAGCCAGTAGACAAGTGACTTTAATCAACAATATGGACATTAATTTTTTTTATAATTTGTTGACTTTAACAAATAATTTTCTTAAATTAATTAGAATTGTAGCATATATTTTTAGGTTTTTTTTAAAGTGTAAGAGGGTAGCAACTGCAACAGGCCCTCTGTTACTGGAGGAATTAATGGGGGCAGAAGTGTGCTTGATTAAGCATGTGCAGGTAATGTATTTTTCCAAGGAAATCTCCGCCCTGAAAGGGGGATCTTAGGTGCATGGTTCAAGTAAGTTAAAATTTTTGAACCCCTTTATTGATTCGAATGGCTTGATAAGGGTGGGAGGTAGATTGGCTAAATCTAACTTACCATTTGATCACAAATTTCCTATAGTGCTACCAGCGAGCTGTCGCTTAACGAGAATCATATTCCAGTATTATCATGTACGAGATTTTCATGTCGGGCCCCAGGCTCTTTTGAACACTGTGCGCCAAAAATATTGGCCTCTTAGCGGTAGAAACACAGCTCGCAAGGTAGTACATGAATGTGTGCAATGTTTTAAAATTAAGCCTATGCTGGCTAATCAAGTAATGGGAGATCTCCCTCCTGAAAGAATAACGCCCAGTTCACCATTTTCCAGAGTAGGATTAGATCTGTGTGGCCCCTTTGAAATAAAATATAAGGGTCAGAGAAAGGGTACCTTCCAAAAAATATACGTTGCCATTTTCGTGTGTATGGCCTCTAAAGCTATACACTTGGATTTTGTCTCCGACTTGACATCCGAGGCGATAATAGCAACGCTAAAGAGATTCTTCGCTCGTCGTGGGAGGAGTTCGGTAATTTTTAGCGATAACGCTACTAATTTTGTTGGGGCTTCAGCAGAACTGAAGCGTTTACGTAAACTTGTAGCCAGTGATGAAGTTTGTAACTTTTTAGCTTCAGAAGGCATTAACTGGAAATTCTCCCCTCCTAGAGCACCCAACTTTGGTGGACTTTGGGAGGCAGGAGTTAAGGCCTTCAAATACCATTTAAAAAGAGCAGTAGGTTCCGCTCATCTCACGATCGAAGAATTTCTAACCGTAATAACACAGATCGAAGCGATTTTAAATTCGCGACCGCTTTGTCCCTTGTCCACAGATGCTGACGATCTTCAGGTGTTAACTCCAGGCCACTTTCTCATAGGCAGGCCCCTTAATTTAATTCCTGAACCTAATTTGATGGAGGTAAAGGATAACTTGCTTAACAAGTGGCAAAGGACTCAAAAATTAACCCAAACGATTTGGAAACGCTGGCAAAACAATTATCTCAGTAATTTACAGGAGAGAAACAAATGGATGCTTAAAAAACAAAATATTTTGCCAGGCATGTTGGTCCTATTAAAGGACACTCAACTCCCACTTTGCACCTGGTCTCTAGGTCGCATTACTAAGGTAATCCCAGGTGCTGACGGAATGGTCAGAGTAGTAGAACTACGCACCGCTAAGGGCAATTTTAAACGTTCTGTTAACCAAATAAGCATATTACCCATAAATGACAATGATTAACATAAATCTGGACTGTAATTGTGTCTCATTATGTATTAATTGTGTTTATTTTATTTCTTTGCTTATAATCTGTACTATGTTGTGTTTTTTTTTATCTGTATTGCATTTTATACATATTGAAATATAATATTTCAACGCCGGGTGGGATGTTCCGTACCTGTAACAAACATTGTAATTCGCCTTTGGCGACGGAACACCACCCCCGCATCTATGCCATTTGGCAATCAATCCTTTTAATGTAACCCTTTCGTTGAACCCGGATGACGGGTTGAGTACGCATGAGTGTAAGAGGAACAACCTCTGCGGCAACAAGTCGCCATTAGTCTTCATTAAAACATTTATGTTAACAGTCCGCTAATTTCTCTTTTAATTTAGAACACCTCCGTACACCCCTAATACTCAAACTTGGCATTCAGAACATGTTATATCGAAATGTCGGGTAGGAATTCGGAATTTTCTTTCGACGGTTCATTTACATCTTTTAAGTAATTACCATGCCAATTTCAAAATGTAAGACCCCTCAGTATCTCAAAAAACGCAATTTAGAATGTTTTTTACTCCTGCAACCCCTAGGTATTAGTAATACTGGCATGAAATAGAGCCTATGTTGAAACAAGGGACACCATCAATTTCCAACCATCACTTTTGAAATCGGTTTTAACCTTCCTGAGATTGCTTACAAATCGGCATTTAGAACGTTTTTAGAACGCTATCCGCGCATTTTCACCCCTTTGAAATTTCGAATTTTTTAAGAAATGTTCTTGGAAATCATTTATGTCTTACATGCAACTATCATGCCGAATTTCATATTTTTAGCCCCTTGAGTAACACAAAAATCACATTTTTAGAAAGTTTTTTGCTCCTGCACACCGTTTGAGGTAGTGGCACCAACATGAAATATAGTCTACGTTCAAGCAATGGCTGTCACCATCATCTTGACACCATTATTTTTAGGTAGATTTCGTATGAAATACAACCTATTGGGATCGTTCCCATGTTGGAATTTCTGAAAAATTTTTGCAGATCTGCACCGATCATGACCCCTAGAACCCAAAACCACCCTCAGTAAAAAACTTTATATATATATCACTTTCTTCTGGACACGATAACTTTCGTAATTCTGCACCAATCTCTTCCAAACTAATACATAAAATCAATGGGCATAAAATCTCGGTCAAGTTCGTTAATGGGCGAAACCGGATCAAGGGGATGGAAATAGGGAGGGGTTTTGCGAAAACCGAAACCCCCCCATAACTTCTTAATTTTTATACATATCAAATCAGTTTAAAGTTTTTATTACTTCTAAAAATAGGGCCAAAATTTTATGTATCACAGATTTTTGATAAAGTTAAAAATGGGCTCAAGGGTCGCAAAAAATAGGGTTTTTGGGAGAAACAAATTCATAACTTCGTCAATTCTTAAGATATCAATTCCAATTAATTTTATTATAAATCTCCTTAATATTATCTGCAACTTTTATATTCACAAGTTTTTGATAGGACCAATTCGTACCGCAAAAAAAAATTAAAAACGAAAACAAAAAGGGGGTTTGAAGAAGTAAAAAATCCATAACTCCGTCAATTCAAAAGATATAAAATCCCCATGAATTTATCATATATCTTCTTAATATTGTCTACAACATCTGTATAGACAATTTTTGGATTGGATCAATTCTTACAGCAAAAAAAAAAAAAATTAAAAATACATAGCGGTTGAAGAAAAAAATCATCTAAGTAAGGGTGTATTCAAATCCAAACTGCTTACTTTCTGACTCACTTTACAATTCATTTTTGCCCTCAAAGGTTTCCAATTGTTACGTTTTCTTACTCAGAAACAATATAATGTACCGAAATGGTCGATTTTTTTATAGAGGCAGAATATATTTTAAAAAGTGCTGTTAAAGTGGGCATTTTGAACCGAATTTCCCGAAGCGGATTGTGTTGGAAAAATCATTGCATTAAGGATGCACTAAAATCCAAACTGCTTATTTTGTTACTCATTTTTAAATTCATTTTTGCTCTCAAACGCATCCAATTGCTAGATTCTCTTATTCAGAAACTATATAATGCAAAGTAATGATCGATTTTTTGATAGAGGCAGAATATATTTCAAAAAATGATGTCAAAATTGGCATTTTGAACGGAATTTCCCGAAGCAATTGTGTTATCACTTTCTTCTGGACACGATAACTTCCCCAATTCTGCACAAATCTCTTTCAAACTGATACATAAAATCAAGGGACATAAAATCTCGCTCAAGTTCGTTAATGGGCAAAAGCGGACAAAGGGGATGGAAATAGGGAGGGGTTTTGTGAAAACCGAAAAAACCCCATAACTTCTTAATTTTTGTACATATCAAATCAGTTTAAAGTTTTTCTTACTTCTACAAATAGCGCCAAAACTTCATGCATCACAGATTTTTGATAAAATTTAAAATAGGCTCAAGGAGCGCAAAAAATAGTGTTTTTGGGAGAAAAAAATGCCTTACTTCGCCAATTCTCAAGATATCAAATCCAATAATTTTATTATACATCTCCTTAACATTATCTACAACTTTTATATTCACAAGTTTTTGATAGGACCAATTCGTACCAAAAAAAAATTAAAAACGAAAACATAAAAGGGGGGTTGAAGGAAAAAAATTTTAATAACTCCGTCAATTCACAAGATATAAAATCTCCATGAATTTATCATATATCTTCTTAATATTGTCTTCAATATTTATATAGAGAAGTTTTTGATAGGGCCAATTCTTAGAGTAAAAACAAATTAAAAATACATAGCGATTGAAGAAAAAAATCATCTTATTAAGGGTGCATTCAAATCCAAACTATGTATTTTCTTACTCATTTTTAAATTCATTTTTGCTCTCAAACGCATCCAATTGCTAGATTCTCTTATTCAGAAACTATATAATGTACAGTAATGGTCGATTTTTTGATAGAGGCAGAATATATTTCAAAAAAGGATGTCAAAGTGGGCATTTTGAACAGAATTTCCCGAAGCGATTGTTAGAAACGAAAAATATTGCCCTACTGAGAAAATAATTGTTTATTAATCAAGTTTTAATTAATTGAAAGAAAAATAAAAACACAGGTCGCTTATAAATCTTTTCAAAAATCACGTCAGCATGTTTCATATTTTTTTTTATTAAAAATGAATCTGAAAATGTGCCAGAAAATTTCGAGTTGTTGAGTATGGAAAAATATTTTTTTTTAATATCGCCTTAACATGATTCTGATAAAACCAGCTATTTTATAAAAAGGAAATAAAAACTCGTCAAAAGCTGACAGATGTTAAAGTGGATTTATATCTAATAATGATTTTGTTTTTGTTGGTGAAATTAGTATACTTAACTTCGAAATCTACCTCTGCCTGTAGGCCGGACCGGTAGGGATTTTTTAATCTGTTCAGTACTTCATGAGACAGTGTTGAAATCGCAATTTAGAACGTTTTTAGAACGCTCTTCGTGCATTTTTACTACTTTTAAAATTCGAAGTTTTTAGGAAATATTCTTAGAGATCATTTATGTCTTATAAGTAACTACCATGCCAAATCGCATGTTTCTAGGCCCTTCAGTAACACAAAAATCGTATTTTTAGAACGTTTCTTGCTCCTGCACCCCCTTTTGGTTAGTGGCATCGACATAATATATAGCCTATGTTGTAAAAGGGACTAACACCATCATTTTGATACGAATACTTTTGAAATCGGTTCGATAGTTCCAGAGATTACCTCTACAAACAAACAAACATACAAACAAACAAACTTTACTTCTTTATAATATTAGTATGGAAGAATTTTGAAAAAAAAAAACAATAAGAAATTTTATTTTACTCAGTTATTAAGTAAAAAATAACATCAATTAAACTTTTAATTTTAATAAAAAGTTATTTTTGAGATTGCTGAAAAAATAAATGACTTTAATCATTATAATTCCACAATTTACATGCAATATTAATTTATTTTATGTGCATTTCGAAACCATTTTAATAAAGATACGTATATATATGTATTATGTCCAAGAATATGAAGTATATCTATGGCTGCAAGATAAAGATTTTCCCACAGATAATAAGCTGCATATGTTTTAAATTAGCACCTATCAGATAAAGCTAAAATGAATTTCTTTAATTATCTTTCTATTGTTATTCATATGATTGATGTACAATAATTTTTATTTCAAAAATCTAATTATCTTTATTATTAAGTTTTTTACCGGTTTTTTTTTTTTTTTTTTTGTTTTTTTTTTCAGAAAATACAACCCACACGTTTAATGATTTTTACGGTTAATTTAAATTACATTAAATCTAGTACGGATTTAATTAATCTTCCAAAACATAAAATAAGAACCAAATTAGAATATCGCCGTCAAATTTGTAATGTTTATTATTCATTATTTTTTTTATTTATTATTAAGTGGATTCTTTGAAATCTTGAAATGGAGATATTTCTATAAATTGTTGGATAATTAACTTATATTTAATTTACTTTTTAACATTTTCGCGAAATATCTTATAACGAAATTAAAAGGGGGTCAACAAGCAAAAAAAAATTTTTTTCTATATTCGCTTTTTAATTTGCGCGCAAAAAAATTAACAGTTTTTAAATGAAAATTTTAGTGATTTTCATATTTAAATGTTCAGTCGTAAGAAAAAAAATTCTGCCGACAATCATCACATAAAAATGTGACAGGCACCAATCAATTTTTAACAGCGTTTACTAAATGATGCTGTACTTAACGTTTGATTAGGGTTTCGTTGATTTTGCGGAAAAGTTTACTTTTAATATTAACAATACCAAAACGCATGCATGGCGCCAAATGAAAGAATGTTGCCAATTTTAGCAACATTTGGCGAAAAATTAAATTTCGGAATCTGAAGGAAGTTTCTAGAAATTTCCAATAGGAGCCGAGACACATGATTCAACAATCAGAGACCATAGAACGTTCTCGAAAACAGAATTCAACCAGTAAAGGTACATAGAACTTTCTCCACACATGCTTGGGGCCAAATGAAAGAATGTCGGCATGAACTCGGTGGCGTAGATTTAAATGTCTCCGTCTTTATGCACGGAATGGTCTACATTCCTTTCTCAAGTGTAAACAAGTTGGAAATTGCACATCAAACGTGGCAAATGAGGTACGTTCGTACTATAACTAGCTTTATAAATATTTTTTGCACCGCATATTTTACTGAATGTATGTTTTAGTGCACTTCTTAAGTGCATATCAATTTCATTCTCTTCGAAAGGCTGTAACATCATTAAAATGCACTTGAAATAACTTTTCCCATTGGTCGTAATGTAACGGAAAACTTTTGACTGCCCCTGTAATTAAACTATGCATCCGATTTTCATAAAATCTTAAATGACTCGACAAAATTTTGCAGCAATGTATATTTAAAATTTCAGACCATGGCAGTTTTTGCTCTGTTATATGCGGACAGATGGACAGACAGACGGACGGACAGACGAACCGAACGACGACTATAGGTGCTACGTTTTTATATAATTACGAACGCACCTAAAAAGGCGCCCAGTCCTGCTATCAAAAGAAAGTGTACAATAAACTAAAAATGTAGTTTGGAAGGATACCCTTTCTTTGTAAATATAGTAATATAAAATTTAGAAATATGTAACTACATAGTTTTAATATTGATTGTTTCTTTAAGTAATACTGTTATAAAATTAATTGCTTTATAGCAATAATACAGCGAGAATTTATTGTTATACCGAATTGGACACAAACCTCATTTTAACCGAGTGTAGTTCCCCTCTGGTATTTATAAAAAGACACTTTTTTTTTTTTACTTTTCGCACTTAGTTCAAATGTGCCAGGATGGCTATAGCTTATTATTTCTAAGGTATCATTTTAATTATTAGAATTTTTTAAGTGGGATAATTGATATATAATATCTTTGAACGCTGAAGCTTTATACTTTAAAAGAATTATGAAATACAATTTTATAGATTTCAAACTTTTCTCCATTCCCCAAGCAACGAAAACATTCTCCTGACTTGTTATATCAAGACGACCTTGATCGAACCCTCGCATCTTGGACCGCATGCGAGAACATTACCTCGTCCCCTCAAAGACAACCTACAGAAGTTTAAACTAATGAGTATTTAATACATATGATGAACTTTAACACCCAATTTCTCAAAAACTAAAAAACATTTGAAGAAAACCTTTCACCTTTCATCCTTTTATCGAGTAGTTAGGGGTAGGACTACTACAACATACTTTAAAATTATCAAAATCTGTCTGCAACATATATGGTGGTCCCCTTATTAGTGTACAAATCTATAGAATATATACAGGGATACACAAAATCTTCACATACTTCTTATGGACAGATATTAGGACAATTATTATTGAAAATGGGTTTTAACTTTGTTACATGTTTTCTAAACCGTTTATTTAGGTATCGCCTTTCGTTGGGTGAAAACAAGAAGTTTTGTTACAATATTCTGATAGTCTTTAATGTCTATCACAATCTAGACGTGATGCATGAGTTTTTGTTCTTGCTTTGTTTTAAACTAGGAATGAAAAGGAAACCACAGTAAAGTGTTACATCTTATGTATTTTTATTGTATTTTTATTAGTACAGTGGAGCAAAAAAATCTTGACACGCATTGAAAAATGTAAAAAAGTAAAAAAAAAACTCACCTTGTAAAATTTTCTTGTCAAAACTAGTATTTTGTCATACTTCCCTTGTCTTTTATGACACTTTCAGTCTTAGACTTGGAATTTACCAAATTCTGGAAATAGTCTTTGTTTATATGAACCAAATTTTTTAATGCCTCCATGCAGTTCCTTGAAGCTGGATGAGTGTATCTCTTAAAGTTTCTTTTTCTTATGATTCCAAGCATTTTCTATTAGATTAAGGTCAGGTGATTTCCCTGGTCATTCAAGTACTGCTATATTATTATAATGTAACCACTTTTACACAAGTTTTGTCCTCTGAGCAGGTGCTCCATCCTTCATGAAAAATTGACGTCCATGAAGGGTCCAAAATTGCAGCAAGTGGTCTGGTAGAATTTCTAAATTATTTATTACCATTCATAGTCATATTTATCTGAAGGAAATATAGTCCATCTCTACCTTTTTCACCACTAAAAGCACCCCATACTACGACGCTATCTGAGTGCTTTACAATTTTCACACTAAATTTTATGCCATATCACGAGGGACATTTATGTCGTCTCACCATCACCTGACCTGCTCTGATTAGACTAAAACTACTTTTATCAGAAAAAATTACTTTTGTCTGTCATTTGCTGTCCAATTTGAATATTTCATACAAAAATTAATTTTTTTTTTCATGACATCAGTAAGCAGAGGTTTTTTCGCTGCCCTTCGGGCTTGTAGCTCCAACTCTTTCTGAAATCTGTGACAGTTGGTCCTCACTGATACATTCATTAGTAAATCGGAATGTTTCTTTTTTTATTTCTGCAGCTGTTAAAATTTGGTTTTAACAGCGCCTTGCGTTTTAATAATTTATCAGACATGGCTGAAGTCTTTGTTTGTCTTCCTGAATTGATTTTTCGTTTTCGTTTTGGTGTACTGCTACGTGGCAAATTGCCCCTTACCTTTTTAGGGCACAAACTTTATCTTGATCTTTGTAAATCTAAATTTATACGACTTACAGGAACATTTTAGTTCTAATAAAGTCAAAGAACGAGTTTCGTCAACAAATGTAAGCTTTTTACACCCATTATGTGCACCAGAAGAATTTCTTTGTGCAGCGAAAAGAATTAAAAAACAACCCTCTTTTCAAACCACTATCAAAACTAAAAAAAGGAGAACGCTGAGTCATCTCAAGCTGCAAGGTCTACCATTCCACGATACCAAAGCGTGATAGAAACTCTCGCCTGCCTCTTCTATTTAAAGCAGAAAAAAATAAAATGAACTCTCTGAACATTGTGATTGTGGCTTGAGTATCAAGATTTTTTTTTTTTTATTATTTATTTATTTATTTGCTGGCAGTGTAGATACATACAGATATAAATTGAAAAATACTTAGAAGAATGTTTATTGGAAAATACGTAAAATCCCTTAAGTAATTTTAATAGATGTTTTTTATCATGTCTTTCCCATTGTTTAATTAGATTAACTGTACGCTTCGTCCCATATAACATGTGCGATAAGATTAAATAATTTAACTTGGAAATTTTAAATAAATTAAAAAATATTTTCAAGAAGCATCAAATTTATTTTTCATAAAAATAAAATAAATAGTCGTGCGGCAAAGGGTTAAACCCCGTTTGAAACGACATCAGCACTTTCAGAAATTTTTGCAATTTTAAATCGAAAGAGAAATATTTCTGTCAACACACTAAAAAATATCCCTATGTACTTAGTGAAAACAATTTACCCTTTTCTTTTTAACTTTCTTAAAGAAAACACCTTTCTTTAACGTTTATCAAAGAAAAAAGAAACAGGGCATTTTAAAAACAGCTTTATGCGGCGAGACAAAAATAATATTTTGAATTTAAATTTCTCGTTTTAATTTGTAGAGTACAGTAATACTTGCAGCTTAACAAAAGAGGTTTAAAACTTAAACTTTAAATTTTATTTCTTTAAAAAACAAGCTGCGTGTTGTTCTTTAAAAAGAACAAAAAAAAAAATCTTCGAGGTATTTTCATGCAGAAACTATTTATTTACTTGCACCACCAGTATTCCCTAAGGTTAAAAGTTCCATGCTTTTTCAACTTTATCTGGTATTTCGTTCACAGGGATGACGTTGTTTTGATCCATTCGCATTGTTTTTATTAGATAAGTAGGAACATAACTGCATTAAGATAAACCTATGTCTGAGTTTTGTTTATTGTATTCCAAACCGTTTACCTTTTATTTTATTTTTTGTTTTACAGAATCACGTTCGTAAATAGCTGGAAGAAAATGCAAGTCGTATATGTGATTTTGTTGTTGTTGTTTTTTAGAAAAGTAAAAAGTTATTTAGATTGTTTGTTAGATTGTTGTAGAACAAACATTTATAAGTTTAAATTAAGGCTTTTTTTTCAGTTGTAGACCAATGTCAGACGGGCGTCTTTTTTGCTGCTTTTTTGGAAGTATTATCCATTCACAATGCTCCAATTTTTGAACGCGTTCGTAATCATATAAACACCTAACGCCTATAGTCGTCGTCTGATCCGTCCGTCTGTCTGTACGCATATAACAGCGGAAAATTTACCCAACCAAATGGTTTGAAATTTAATATATATAATCGTTGCAGAATTTTGTTATTTTAAATTTTATGAAAATCGAATCAAAACTTACAATGATATTAATGAAAGTTTTCTTCATTCTTTTAAATCTTATCATACGCAATAAATTCAATGATATCCCATGATAGGTAATGATTCTAGGTTGTCATGGTGATCACATCCAATTTAAATTGGAATCATGTTATTTCCATATTACTAAACTTAATATATATAATCGTAATAAAGTTTGTATTCATTCATTTTTGCAAAAGAGTGCAACAGCTATTGCACAAAGATCTTAATATTTATAAAACTAGTTATAGTACGAACTTACCTTATTTGTCATGTTTGACGTGCAATTTTCAACTTGTTTTAATAAGTAACATGGTACGTATCTCATAAGATACTAATGAAATTAACTTTTGTAATAGAATGCATTCGACTCATGTATAGAATTTAAGCAATCCTTAAATAGAAATTAATAATTGCTCTAAAGTTTTAGATGTTTTTCAATATATTGATGAAATTTAATGAAATAAGACCCAACCGGCCCAACTGAAATTCATTAATTTACATCATTAAAAGTTTTTAACAAAAATAACAAGAAGACATTGTGATTTATCACTTGATATTACCATAATGACATTTAGATATGTCATTAAAATACACAGTAAAACTTTATGTTATAAAAATACAGTATGTTTTATAGATAGGTCAAAAATTTATATCTACTTTGTTCGCAAAATGGATCGATTCGCAACAAAATTTTAAAATGATTTTTGGTATAAACCTCAATGCATTAGGTTTTGAGAATGTTAAATGCTATCAAGCATACATTTTTTTTTTTACAGGTAATCAACAAAAATTCATTTACACTATCATTTGTAGTACAGTTTGTTTAAATAATTTGTATTTCAATTTATAAATGGTTCAAACCACCTGTTTAAAATTTGCAGCCAACAGCCCAGTCACTCATTCAACCATTTTTATAGAAAAGGGTTACAATATAAGTTATTTATTTTTTCTGACATAATACTGTAGAACCGATGCGATGAGCAGACAAACGTTGAAGCTCTAATTCCCCCGCCACTTAAAAATTATAAAACTATGTTTTAAATCTATTTAATAAAACTATTGATTCCAAAGCGAATTAGACACGTTTCAGAACATATTGACGGGTGTAAAATACAGGTGAATATATTTTTTAATTAAAAACTTTAATAGAATTTTTATTTTGTTTATTGTTTTTTTTTTAGTCTGCGAACAAACTACACCAAAAACCATTTTTATATAAATTCCATAAAATAAAAAGCATTTATGCATTTAAACATTAAAATTTTGTAATTTATTAAAAGAAAAATGTTCAAAGGAACTCGGCATATAAAATATTTTTTTATTAAAAACCTTTTATGATATTATTATGTAAAGGTTAATTAAAACTTAATTTATCCAAAAAAATTAATTAAAATTAATTTTTTCACAAAATTTAATAAAGGTTCAATTTTAAACACCAAATTTAAAACTGGTATTTCATTTTTTTAATTTTTCACCTGTTTTTTCTCTTGCAGGTTAGTAATGATATTTTGAAAAGATTTAAGGATTGGAAATTATTTTCATAGCAATAGTTATATAGAGAGAAAAAATAATAAGTAAATACAAGCGAAATAAAGCAGGAAAATGACTTGTTTTTGTACGTTTTTTCTAACAAATGTTATCAGAATATTAAAAATCCAATCCTTAAATTTCTTACACAAGAGATTTAAGATATATAATTTATAAAGATTGATCTTCAACCAGAAAAAAAAATCAAAGCCTTTTCATTCATATTTAGTAAAGACTTAGAATTTTAGCATTTAGAAGACACAGAAAATCTGAAAAAACACAAACTGAGATAAATGAGTTTAAAGATGACTTTTATTGGGTGAGTGTAATAGTATAAAAAGTTTAAGCACGTTGCAAACCTTGTTAAAAAATTGTAGAAGAAAATCTATGAAACCAATGTACAGTAAATACTCGACATTTAGTCCATGTAGCCCCCGAAGATTCAAAGAGGCCTTGTGCATGTGCACGGAAGAGACACAAAAAGTATTTTAACAAAGTTTGTTATTGGCTTGCTAAGTTCAACCAACGTTTAGGTAGGTTTCAAAAGTTTTGTGAAGTTTCATTTGCAACTACAGAACAGTATGTAGATGCGCGAAAATCTTAAATAAAAGCGAGGTCTGCAAGCGAGGAGGCATTAAAAAATATCTCATAATGGTTTTCTGCCTACAGCTCTTTTCCAAACATACATGTGAGTATGTCCATTGCAATAGGTGATGAAGAAAAAATAAATTGATATGACGCACTGAACATTGGTCCAACTATCAAAGAGAAAAATGATCGGTGATAATTTCCATGATATGAAATATTCACGTACTGATTGAACTATTTATCTTCAAACAGTGAACAGTCATGTGATAGTTCATGATGTTACCGCGTCTGTCGATCTATTGTCAATTTTTCAAAGAATTTACGGAATCAAAAGATCAGATAATGAGTTTCATGGATATACGAAATTTGAACTAGCTCTTTACTCAATGTCCCTTTTCGATCAAACTGGAATAAAAAAAATATATAAAAGTCATCGTAATCAACGGCTTCTATTCCATATATATTCATCCTGATTCTGGATGTGCAAGTCACGTTGTTGAAAGAAGGTACTTCATCGCGCGTTAGGGTATCAAAACAATTATTTCGAGGAATTTCTGACAAGTATGTGAAATAGGATAAAATAAAACTACAATCAAGACATTGCCGTCCTACTTCATCTTTATATTAATTCTCATAAATTTTGAAAGGCCATGGAGCAACTGCAGAGATGTTTCAAAGCAGCGACAACGAATATTTTCTTTAAAGAAAATGTGACTGCAACCGTGAGCCCAGAAAAATTCCTCGCCAATATAAAAAACAAAACTTGATTAATTTGATTAATTTCTTTGCTCATTGAAAAGTTAAAAGCAGTCAACACAAGTGTCCAGTAAGGAAAGATTGATGCTGAGGTACGTGTTGTTGGAACAGAGCTCATGTCTACAAAAATTAATAAAAATATTTCTGTTATTTTTGGGGAGGATGTTGATCTATTATTAATCTTGGCAGATAGAACGCAACCCAATTTGGATCTTTTTATCATCAAGCCAGAAAAAGGCCACGTAGAGCAGAAGATTTACTCTTCTAGAAGTTTGAATGGAAAATACAAAGTGCAAATACGTTTAACGCCACTGATAGTGAAAAATGGCATTATGTCTTTCGCTGTGCATTTATGGTGTTCTTCAAAAGAAAAGTCAACGAATGAACCAACCATCTGCACCGGATTCACTGTTAAATATGATTCTATATCCGTTTCAAAGGTTTTGGCTACCGAAAGTTTTGGCCAAACTGTCGTCTAGTGTGTCGAAATTTTCATGGACAGACTTATCTAAATGCTTTACCAATAGGAGAAATTTCTGAAAAGATTCTCTGTCTGATCTTTCATATTTTTAAGATTTGCAAATAAAAAAAAAAGTTCTAATAATTACATATGTACAGGGAAAAATTACTCTTTTTACAAAAAAAAAAAAAAAAAAAAATCCCTGATAACACAAATCTGTTGATTGTATCAAACAACCTGGTTCTGATATTATTCGAATCAGCATGGTAAATAACATGTAAAATGATACCTTACTTGCTTATATAACTAAACTGCAATTTGCCTTCACTTATCTTCTAAAAAGGGGGAAACGTACTATAGAATGACGGGGACTTTTGAGGCATTATTTAGAATGATGTAACTTGATTTTCTGAGAAAACGAACCTTTTATAAAATGTATTCCGAAAAATATCCTTTTTGAGCTACAGCTACTAGACTAATAAGGACAGTAATCAACAATTAAGAGCAGTTAGATGCTAAACAAATCTAACTTTTATTTTCGGGTTTTGGCCAGAATTTTGGGAAATTTCACCAGCGTCCTTTGGCTAAAGAATCATCTCCAAAAACCAACATACCCGGAAATGAAATTTGCTTGATTTCCCCTGATTTATTTTTAGCACTATTCAACACTATGATCAACTATATAGATTACATGTCTTATTGTAACTATGACATACACGGCCAACCATTTTACGTTCGTGTGCCAAAAATTCACAAACAATATCTATCATCAATGTAATGTGCAGAAATTTTACATAAAATAGTTTTGAGACGCACATTCATACAAAACACTGGTTATAAAATCAGTTGTTTTCATGCAGTAATAATTGAAGAACTCAGATGATAAAGGTGGTAAGTGTCACAATCAGCATTTTGAGAAAATGACTTGTAAAGTTCCAAATATCTATTTGCGTGTATTGTCAAATGCCTCCTTTATCAATTAAAATCTTTGTGGATATTAGGTTTTTCCCAAATAGTTATTTAACAGATGGTAGAGGACCATTGATTATCTTCAATCATATGATTAACTCCATTTTTTTTGTCGCATACCACCTTTATCATCCGAGCTCTTCGATTAACAGTTATATTAAAAATCTAATTGCGATTTCTCTGTGTATTGGAATCATCGATTAAATTAATTCAATTCCAAATCGTAAATATGATTCATTTATGTGCTACGTATCATAATAAGAAAAAAAATATACGAATTTTTATATTAGTAATTTTTGACATAATTAACTGTCCAAGTTACATTAAACAATGTATTAATAATGTATTGTTGAGATTAACATTGTTGTAAGTTCGATGAAAAATGCAATGCTCTATGCCTGCTTCGTGTTTTGTTATTTTTACGAATATACATAACTAAATTTAGTCTTTTTGTCACTTTATTGCAGTGACTGTCAAACGAAATTAATTTGAAAGATTCTTTTGAAATTCAATTAAAAAGGCAAAATACAAATCGAAAAGACTACATCGCATCACAGGAAAAGAAAATTGTTTTGATGTGCCAATTCTTGCAAAATAAATGTATTAATTGTGATATTTTGTTCATATATAACAAAATTTTGTTAATTAAAGCAGAGATAAAAAAATTATTTTTCTCTGTATAGTGGTTATAAAATGTAATTTTTTCAAGTGTCATAGAAATAACCTTATATGCCAACTCTGGCACACGTGTCATAGGTTCACCAGCATTGGCAACACTATTTCACAATAATTTATTGCTTAATAAATAGTTTGTAATAAAAAAATTAATGATGAGAATTAAAATAAGATAATATGTATATTTTAGGTATTTGGGGCATGTTAGTCGGTTTAATCCATTTCAAGTGGTCCAGAAAATGTCATATTCGTTGCTCGACCATTTTTAAAAAATCTGAAATTTTTTGTACAACAACCCTAACATGATGGAAGTTCAAAATGACTATTATTTTAATTTTATTAATTTTTGTTTGTGCATGGCGGCCATCTTTGTTTCATCGTCTGCAGCAATTTTCTCACAAGAAGAGTTTACGGAATTGTAAATAATTCATCGTTTATTTATCCAATTCAAGTGCGGATTAAAGCAATTTGTACAGAATACATTGGGCTAAAAATTTGGTAATGGAGTAGTTTCCGAAACTAACTGCTTATTGGTAAAATTTAAGCATGAAGTTTCAGTTTTTTTCCAAAATTTGTCCATTTACAAGAGGAAATTTTTCTGGCAAGGAAAACTGTCAACATGACATAATTTTTTTTACAAATAGGCCAAAAGTACTTGTACTCACATGCTGAGTTCCAGATCTGGGACTTGCTTTCTCTTCGCTAAAAGAAATCCCAAATTTTTCAAAAATGACAAAAATCACACTTTTCAGGCTTTGATATCTCTGATGGGGCACGAGATAAAAATCTGAATTTTTTTTTTTTTTTTTGTAAGAGTATTTTATGGTAGTGTTATGCACAAGAAATTTCAGGATGGAGATTTGACTACAAGCTGAGATATGGCAAGGGCAACATGTCAAAACAATACTGCCAAACTATTGTTTTGTTGTAGTCACAGCTAAGTATTTATCTCAGAGTATCATTTAAATTTATTTTTTAGATTATCTTTAAATAATAGTAACAGAAAATAAATCTTTTGCAATTAATTTAAAAAATAATTATGTCTAAAGCTTACATTTTGCATGGTATCAGTAATTTTTGTTGTAATTTTAGTAACTAAAAGAAACCTTAGCACTTTTACATTGTCTTGTATATATATATCAATGCAAAAACCCTTGACGGGTTAAAAGTTTCTGACGCAGCAATTTATCTTATGCTCTAAGAATTTTAAATATGGAACTTAAAAATACTGATATCAAATTTTGAGTGACGTTATGCTATTTCTTAAAAAATATATTTGTATTTATTTCATCATTTTATTTATAATCGCATGTGCAAAAGTTATGTTCAACATGAAAAGCTGCATAAAATTTTATTCGCTGTTGCTTTATCATTTACATCTCTCATAAATTCAAAATATGAGTTTTAAAAGATATGATATAAAATTTAAGTGACGCCTTGATGTGACTTTAAAAGGTTTGTTTTAAAATTCAATTTAAATTATTTTTGACTTGGTTAAAATATTTTTTTACATCTATACAATACTTTTAATTTTCCAATTCACTGTTAAATATATCACTTTCATTGAATCTATACTATGCATTGAAATGTATTTATTTCAATAAATTGATTTATCTTTTGTGTCACGCTATTCAAAATTGTGAGTAAGATTTATGTAAATGGTTTCTTTGCGTCATTGTGTCCAAACTACATGAAATGTATGAAAAAGGATAGTTTGACGCAAATAAACCATTTACATAAATCTTACTCACAATTTTGAATAGCGTGACACAAAAGATAAATCAATTTATTTAAATAAATACATTTCAATGCATAGTATAGATTCAATGAAAGAGATATATTTAACAGTGAATTGGAAAATTAAAAGTATTGTATAGATGTAAAAAAATATTTTAACCAAGTCAAAAATAATTTAAATTGAATTTTAAAACAAACCTTTTAAAGTCACATCAAGGCGTCACTTAAATTTTATATCATATCTTTTAAAACTCATATTTTGAATTTATGAGAGATGTAAATGATAAAGCAACAGCGAATAAAATTTTATGCAGCTTTTCATGTTGAACATAACTTTTGCACATGCGATTATAAATAAAATGATGAAATAAATACAAATATATTTTTTAAGAAATAGCATAACGTCACTCAAAATTTGATATCAGTATTTTTAAGTTCCATATTTAAAATTCTTAGAGCATAAGATAAATTGCTGCGTCAGAAACTTTTAACCCGTCAAGGGTTTTTGCATTGATATCATTACTTTTTTGAGGTTAGTGATAAAATTATTTAAAAAAAGATACTTATGGAATTTAATGCAGATTTAATTTTTACTATTTTATTACAATTTTCCTTATAGCAGTTTGTATATAAAAACAAGTGGGTAAGTATAATCGCAGATCGCACAGAGGGTTTCATTTGATATTCCTTTAAAAACACTTTATCCTTAAATTAATAAATCCAAAATGTTAATTTATAATTATTAAATCCTTACATAGATGGTGCACAAATAGTTCCAATTTTCATGGGGCAGGGAACGCATTCTTTTAAACAAACCACCTTCCAATTGAAGTCACCAAAAACCAAGTTGAATAAGCCAGACCCCGTTGTGTTGTTTCACAAACAGCAGTCTCATGTCCCCTCCTTCCCCCCTTTTTCAAAATTTTTCAGACCAGTACCTAAGAATGGAACCGAAATAATTTTTTCTCTTCAGAAATTACGATAAAAAAATAGTATGCAGTACTCATAAATTTACTTTAATGCTATATAGGGTGATTATTAAGTTACTTATAACGTTTGGAATCTGTTGCATTGATGTCCGAAAGGTGGTTTCTGAGTTATGGAAGCTGGACCCATAAGGCGCCATAGAGGGGCGAAGCAAACTAGTGTCTATCATAATTATATCTGCCATGTGGACTAATTGCGATATTTAATCAAAATAGTCCCCCCCCCCCCCCACCTCATCCCCGGAAATATAACAAATACAAAATGTGTCTTTATAAACCTATCGTCAAATAGGTTTTTATTTCTTTTTCCCTAAAAAAAACAAACAAACATGATTTTTATATCTGTAACGTAAATAGCGGACGAAGCCCGTAGTTCCTATCATAATATATATTTTTAATAATTTTATATAGTCTATAATAAAAATCAGACTTAAAATAGTCTAGTTCCATGAGTACTTGTAGTGTCAGTTACATGCTACGATTTTTGGATACCAGTATTTTAGAACGGGAAAATGTGACTTATTTTATCGGAGATATCTCATTAATTGAATAAGGTGAAGCAAACTTTTTGAAAAAAAGGTGGCCAACAAGCATGGCAGTTATCAGCTATGTGACTTTGTGCTAAAGTCCATTAATTTGATCTGCTTTAAAAAGATTACGGAAGATTGAATTATAGTAGAACTGGATTAACCGAGCTTCGATTAATCGAGGTTTCTGTTAACCGAGCCGATAACAAAGTCTGATTTTTTTTTCCTTTTGAATGAGCCTTAAAAATAACCACAATCTTTAGCTCACTGTCCGTGCTATACAGGCCCTTCTGCCCCCAAAAGCACTCAACTCCAAAGAAACACTGGACCCTGAGAAGTCAATAGCGAACAATGCTTTGTTTCCAGTGGCTGTGTGAACTTTCGTAAATTTTTCAATTTGCATTTTAAAATTTACTACTGGTAGTTGATTTTCTTTTTAAATTTGTTAAGCTGTGAAACAGAACTTTACATATATTTATTTTTATTATTTAAAAAACGTTCTATATATTTTTTTAAAAGAGATGTTAAATTCGCAAGCACGGCGAGTTTTTACACACAGTTTCTATTAACCGAGATTTCCGATTCCGATTTACTAACAGTCCCAATTAGCTCGGATAATCGAGGCTGCTCTGTATAATTAAAAAATCAATGGCGATCTTACTGTAAACGGGTTTCCCTTTTATTGAGGGATTTCAAGACCGAATCAGCTGATGTTAGTTGCTGTTTCCGTGCTTGATTAAATAAGATTAGTTAAACATTTGAAAATTACCAAATATAAAAGGAACTAAGTCAACAGAGTGTTTGCTTTATGGTATTTTTTAACAACGCTATAAGAAAATTATTTTAAATAAGAGATTTTAAATGTAACGTTTTAAATCTGACATAATTTTCACCAAACTTTCCTTTCTCTTTGTAACATTCAACTGAAAATATTTTTATTATTAGAAAAATAATATTATTATTTGCGCTACCTTAAAATTGGCAACTGTAGTTAAAAATATCATCTCGAAATTTGAAATAAATCTCTCATATAAATATATTTTTTAATTTAAACTGTTTTGCAATATTATTATTTGGCCACTTTGGCCAATATGACGTAATTTCCTCCATTTACGACTTTTAACACATATCAATGAATTTATTATTTAAAAATTTTCTTTTTCTTTTAATATTCACGTGTAAATATAATTTTTATGACGTAATTTTCAATGTTTTCCTGCTTTTAATGCGTAATCATTTAATTCTAATTTGAAAATAATTGATTATTTTATAATTTTCTTTCATTTTAAGTAAGCATGTGTAAAAACAATTTTTATGACGTAATGTTTAATATTTTCCTGCTTTTAACACGCTATCATTTAATTCTAATTTAAAAGGATTTTTTTCTGTTTATAATAGTCACGTGTGAATAAATTTTTAATTTAAAGGATATATTATTCTTTGCGCTGTTTTAACAATTGGCAACAATTTAAAATAACCTTTTCTAAAATATGTAAAAAATATCTCTGGAAATTCTGAAAATTTTAATTTAAAATTGAAATAAACCGTCAAAAAATTAGGCAAGTTAAAAATAATAAATGCACTCTGCAAACTTCGAGTTTCTATTGAATGATTAAATTCCCATGTATATTTTTTTTTTCCTATGAGACTTTTTTAATGAGACAATTTTATCCAGATTTAACATTAAATATCTCTTAAAATAATTCTTCGATTTAAAAACTGTCTACTTCAACGTTTTTATCAAACATTTCTCTATAATACTACCCATTTTAATATTTTTGTATGCAGTAATTTTCTTAATATTTGCGAAATAGACCTCTAGTCACAAGAGATTCTTTCAAAGCGGTGAAAAGCGTTAGTTTTTTCTTTTTTTTCCGAATAAGCGACAAAATGTAGTACGCAATGGAGAATTTGCACGTTTTCTAACTTTATCACGAAACAATAGTACATGAAAAAATAAGAAGGATACCCTGCATATGTTTTTTATTTTGAGCTTTTATTACTGATTTATGATTGTTTTAATATCGCACTATTTACCGTATCCCGAAAACGCTCCATAATACTAATACATCTGACGTCACAGTTCATGACAACAAACGACTGTTATTCTTTACGTGTGTCGCTTTTCAACTTGTTCATTTTAAATATTGCTGTTTCTAAAATTATTATGACTGAGAGCACAAAGTCATATTATAAATACAGTGAAACCTCTCTGTGCGACCACCTACATTAAGCGATCACCTCCATTAAGCGACCACCTCCCTGAACGATCAGTTTTTCATTGAACGAAATTTATTCCCATAGGCTCAATACTAATTTCACTTCCGTTCAGAGACCATCCCAGCTGACCTCTCTCCATGAGCGACCAATTTCTTTGAAGAAAAGGAAACAAATTCCGTTTTTTCCTATCACTTGAAGAAGGTTTTATTAGAAAAATAATTCCGAGGGGCTTTAAACTTCTAAATAAGTTTAGATTTTTTTTTTATTATTATTATTCCGGTAACTTTTAAGTGCTTAAACCCCTTTATGCCTTTTTAGACAATGAAGTTAACTCTGATGACGAATTAAGAATGACGATCAATAAACTCCCCTACCCTATTCAGTTAGGAAACTCTCAAAGAAATAGATAAATTAATGAAAATATCTTTATTTGTTCCCGTCCAAAAAAAAAAAAAAAAAAAATTGTATTTATTTACTGAATTTTGAAAGGACTTGGAAATAAATGTTATGAAAGATAAAACCGTAAAACCAAAGCAATCGTCAATATATTCATTTTTAAACACTGCAGTAATTAACTTATATAATTAACTTTTATTTTGATACTTAAATTTTTATATTTTTTCCTAATGTGAAAAATAAATTCTAGTAACATTATTTCTACTTTTTTTCAACAATTAAAATCTAGATTTAAACATGACCTCCATTATGAGGCCACCTCTTGAAACGATCAATTTTTATTAGAATGAAACATGGTCGCTTTAAGGAGGTTTTACTGTACTGTATTGTACCACTCTGCACTAATACAACCAGTAACTTCTAGCGAAAAGTTGTTTTTCAGTGTGCCAAAAGACCCTGCCATTAGAAAATCATGGACTAAAGCTATGAAGAGAGATGACAAGAAAAATCCTAATTTATCTAATGCATCATCTCTTTGATCTTGTGAAGATCATTTTTCAGTAACTTTATGTTTGATTTTGTTTAAATATTACTATTTTAGAACATTAATTGATTGGATAAATAGTTACTCAAGAAAAAAAAAAAAAGGCATTCATATTTATGATGTACTCATTCGTATTTAAAAACAAACAAAACACTCTGTAGTAGATTTCATACGTATATTGTATCTGTAAAGATTAATAAGCAATAACCCTGTTTTATTGATGATTAAATAGGTAAAACGTAGAAACGTCTAAGATATGACACACACAAATATGTTAGTTTTTATTTAGGAAGTAAATAAAAATTTTATTGCGTAAGTGTACATTTTTATTAAGTTAGGGACTAGGTTTAAAAAATAAAGGATTTATTTCGAAACAATATTTTGTCATGTCTTAATAGATATTATAAAACGTAAAAATATTGAAACTACTCAAAAAAATTTTAATATTAAATTTTTACTTTTCAACATAAAAATACTTTAGGTCCCGCTGCCTATGACACCGTGTAGCAGGCGTGCTTCGACAGTACTGCATAATCTTAAAAAAAAAAAAAAAAAAAAAAAAAAAAAAAAAATCATCTGGAAAAAAAACCGCGAACCACATCCCCGCTGTCTGCGGCATCGTATAGCACCACGTGCTGCGCACGCACTGCAAATTCTTGTAAAAAACCTAAAAATTTACAAAAGTGCCCCCAGGGGACGAAGTGGGGGAGGGGCACCGGATATGCATAATATGAATAAGTTTTCATACACCTTTCTAACTATATGTCACATGAGGCGCGTACTCAAAATTTAGAAAATAGCTCCTCCCCGGATGACCCTTCCCTCCCTCTGCATTTCCCACTCTTTCAAATATCTAATGTTAAAAAATAATATTTATTTGAGTGTTAAATGAAAAATCGCATTTAAAACGCAATAAATAGTTGATCTGAAGGAAAAAAGAGAAAACGCCCCCCCCCCCCCCCCCACACACACACACACACACCACCACCACCACCAAAAATCAACTCATCTTAAATTTATAAAATCTTTATTATGCGTTAAAACAACGTCAAAGTTTAAAAGCGATCAGTTCTTTATTTTTCCTAATTTTAACAATATCCCGTCAATTTTCTCTATGTGAAAAGACTTTTAATGAGTTTAAAAATCGATTTTTTCATAAACTTAGCGTTCATTTGTTTTCAAATAGACATTTTATAAATCAACGTACAAAATAACATCCAGATGCGAAAGAACCAAATTTGTAAAATCAGTAGTTTAAAAATTTCGAACCTTTATTTCCAAAGCTTAGTAACTCTTTTCTTTCCGTTCCGCTTGCCTGTCGTGAACTGTGACGTCATAGTAAGTCATGCCCCGATTTGAAGCGACGTGATTTTAGCTTACTTTTAGGACTAATTATTTAATAGTATAGATATTTTTTTCGCGTTTTCGAGAACATTTTTGAAAACTGAGGATGTGGAACTATCAGAAAAATATATAAATGATCAAATCCCCCATGTGTGCAAATTCCTCATTGCGTCAAAAGATGGCGACACCAAAATTCTGGTATGCTTATTATGTAAAACTTCATTGTTATTTATAAATAAAACATTTCAACTAAATTATTTATTATAAAATAATTATTACATCACAATAGTTTTTATGCAAGGAAAATAATAATTATAATAATAATATTATGGATGTCAGTGTTTATATATTGATTGACCGTCATAATAATAAAAAATGATATTATAAAAAGAAGAGCTGAAATGAATTATTTTTTTACGTTTCTGATCGTGTGATTTATATTCAAATAATAATTATTAATGTATATTTTTTGTAAAGTGATTGAAATTAAATATATTTATAAAATTTATGGTAATATTTTTATTGTTGAAAAATTGCCAAGAAATAATCATCATCAAATTGGCGTCATTATAATTGTAATTTTATTTAACTTAATAGCAATTAAAAAATTACAAAGGAACTGAGAATAATGGTCAACTAACAGACTTAAAAAAAAAACAAAAAAAAAAAAAACTTCACACGCACTAGAGAGTATCGAACTGCCTCTGTTAAGATCAGTAGACGATGGCCCTCAACCACTCAGCCGTGGGAAGACAAAATTTTTCTCCCCAAAAGTGGTTAAAAAGAAAGCATGTGTATGAATACAGTGTCATGCATTTTCGGTGAAATTTCCATAGAATGGCGAAGAAATATAGTCCGATTTTTCATGCGCATTATAAAACGAACAAGAGTCTTGCTGAAAACAAGTAAATTATTATTTGGTTCATCTGAAACATATTTATTTGATTTTTAAAAAATCGCCCGTGTCATTTTCGAGAGAAAAAAAAATCGAATTATTTAACGAACGAGAGTTTTCCCAGAAAAAAGAAAAGTGTTATTCACCTCGCCTTAATCACATTTATATTATGTATCAATTTAAAAATAATCGTTAGAACCGTTTTCGAGATTTTCAAATTAGGAACTTCCTCGATATTATACCAACGTTTTCACTTTAAAAATGACTATTTAGATCTCAAAATATACTGCACGTAGAAATGTAAAAATTTCAGTATACGATTAGACTGCAGATATAAGACTGTTCTAGAAAATTCAGAACAATAAGACGTATATCTGCTGAGTTATTAAAAGGCGGCTTTTCGCATTTTCTTTGATGTCGAGTTAGCTGTATATATGAGTTCCGCCATCTACGAATTTTATGATACGATACGATACGATTTTAACGATACGATACGATACGATTCTAGGCTTAAGGCTGCGTCACTCGAAATACTACCGTCTTCCATGATACAAGACGTGAGACAAAAACAGAATAGGGAAAGAGAAAAGCTGTTAATGTTGGCATACTTGTTGAGACATGATCAAACGTGTCAAAACACATTCCTGCTTGTTGGTTTAAAAGCCACAATTTTAATGCTGCTTGCCAGTCCCTGAAACTTGTTCCTACCATAAGTATGTTCCTGTAAATGAAACATTATGTGATGTTACCATGCATCAGCCTCAAGTAATTTTCAAAAAGTAAAGATACCCAAAGCCTTTTCAAAAATTATACCGCAGGAAAATCACATTTTTTTCTTAAGTAAGCTAGGAATTATTAATGAATTGCGACTTGCACACAGTGATTTCAAAGTATATTTCTATGAGACAGCAGGGACAAAATCTTTAATCAAGTTATCAAGTGATGACAAGACTTGGTTCCTACAAATAAAATTTTGAGAAAGATCAAAATTGTGGTTTTTGAACCAACAAGCAAGAATGTGTTTTGACACGTTTGATCATGTCTCAACAAGTATGACAACATTAACAGCTTTTCTTTTTCCTAATGTTGTTTTTGTCTCAGGTCTTGTATAAAAATATTTTTTTTCTTTATGTAAATGTGCTGAGGTTTCTTTTAGTTACTAAAATTACTTACAACAAAAATTACTGAAACCATACAAAATGTATGGCCTTAGGCATAATTATTTTTTTTATTAATTGATAAGCTTTGCAAAGGGCTTTATTTTCTGTTTACTATTATTTAAAGATAATCAAAAACATAAATTTAAATGACACTCTGAGATAAATACTTAGCTGTGACTACAACAAAACAATAGTTTGGCAGTATTGTTTTGACATGTTGCCCTTGCCATATCTCAGCTTGTAGTCAAATCTCCATCTTGAAATTTCTTGTGCATAACACTACCATACAATACTCTTATTAAAAAAATTTTCAGATTTTTATCTCGTGCCCCACCAGAGATATCAAAGCTTTAAAAGTGCGATTTTTGCCATTTTTGAAAAATTTGGGATTTTTTTTAGCGAAGAGAAAGCAAGTCCCAGATCTGGAACTCGGCGTGTGAGTACAAGTACTTTCAGCCTATTTGTAAAAAAAAATTATGTCATGTTGACAGTATTCCTTGCTAGAAAAATTTCCTCTTGTAAACGTACAAATTTTGGAAAAAAATGGAAACTTTATGCTTAAATTTTACCAATAAGCAGTTAGTTTCGGAAACTACTCCATTACCAGATTTTTAGCCCAATGTATTATGTACAAAATGCTTTAATCCGCAATTGAATTGGATAAATAAACGATGAATTATTTACAATTCCGTAAACCCTTCTTGTGAGAAAATTGCTGCAGACGATGAAACAAAGATGGCCGCCATGCACAAACAAAAATTAATAAAATTAAAATAATAGCCATTTTGAACTTCCATCATGTTAGGGTTGTTGTACAAAAAATTTCAGATTTTTTAAAAATGGTCGAGCAACCAGTGCTGGACCACTTGAAATGGATTGACCCAGTCATATTATCAGAAATAGAAAATATTATTTATAATGAAATACTTTGTTCAATGAACATATATTAATTAAAATGAAATGCTCTAAATGGAAGATTATATAATTATTTCCTAATCGCTGAAGTTATTACATCAAATTATTCATCAAACTTTATGTCAAAGCAAACAACAAATTTTTATGCTTATGTTGATTTCAAAATCTCATATTAATACTTATTCCTTAATCTGTATCGGAAACTTCAGAACATTATCTAAATACCTAATCTGTATGTTTACTTTATATTTTTCTGGTACAAATATTATAACACAGAATAAATGTTCTATTTATCTCGAAAGTTTATCCATCATTTTTAAATTATAGTAGAGAGTCTCTTAAGTATATCTATTTCCATCTTAATGTCGCTTGCAATCGTGAAATGAATTTTCAGTAATCTGTTTCAATTTGCAAATGGACTTTGATGAATTTTTCTCTCACCAATCATTTAAAGTAGTGAAATCATTTCTGAAAATCTATTTATTCCTGTCTTACTAAAATACTATATTTAGAAATTATAAGTAGACACCAAAATTGCATTACCTAATGTGTAATCTTAATTGGATACCATTGAAGCATTCAGAAAATCGATCATCCCACATTTCATTGATTGCAGCAAAGGAGAACTGTTAGCTAATAAAACCGATAATAATATTTAAACTCACGAAGCACATTTATTCTTTTATGGAAATTTTTGAAACTTTTTAACATATTTTAATTAAAATAGAAATTAAATTAAATATATATAACAAATTAATAATTTGTAATAATATGCTGTTTTTAATCGCTAAAAAGCGTAAATTAAAACGTTAAAAAGGGTAAAAATAGGTTTATTCAACTGTTATACACTGTAAAAAAAGGGACTAAAAAACGGAAATACTACTGATAATCTAGACGCCAGTACTATTTCCGGTTTTTTTACGGGAATTTGTACCCAAAACTTACAGAAAAATTTCCGTTTTTAATACGAAAAACGGAAAATTTTCTGTAATTCATTGGTAAAAATTTCCGTAAAAAAACGGAAATAATACTGGCGTCTAGATTGCCAGTAGTATTTCCGTTTTTTAGTCAGTTTTTTTTACAGTGATGTTTTGACTCTACCCGAGTCATTTTCAAAACAAAAAAATAAAACATACTATATTTCCATTATAAGAGAAACCATAGCAAAAATTCAATATGTAAGGATGCAGTATCGTTTAACTTACTAAAATTATGGCTCGAGTTGTCAATGGTTACGAAAATAAAAATAATCATTTAAGTAAAATAAAAATAAACGGTCAAGTGCGAGTATTACTCGCACTCAGAGGACTCCGTAAAATAAATATATGAATTATTATTATTAAAAAAATCGTTACTAAAAGAACTATAAGGTTTTGTAAAAAACTATACAACGTAGAGCTTGGTATAGCTGTATATACTCGAAAAGTATGAATGGATATACCGCAAAAGTTTAAAGAGATATGAAGCCTAAATAATATCAAATATTGCTGGCTATTCTGCATAACTCTTATTTAAATCGTATTCTAATCTGTTTATGTTGAACTTAATTCGATACTGACAGTAAAAGTAATGCATATTTAAACTTCATTTGGCATTTCATAAAACTAAACTCAGCGTCGTAATAACCTTTTCTTTTATAGTGTAACTAAAACAAAACCCTCGTTCAAAGTTTAAACTTGGCATTTTGCTAAGAGCGCTTCGAAAGGAGGTCTCAAAGTAGTAAAGCCGCCTTGCCCCGTGCCGCGTTTTTCCAGATAGATTATAATTAACTTTTAAAGACACAGGATGCGCATTGAGAGATCTACTCAATGCAAATTAGTGACGAATCTCATAATATTTATGTGATTAATTTTAATTAAATTAGTCTGTTTTTAACATTTTGACGTTTATTTCTTTTATACTGCTACTAGAGATTGTATTACACATATGTATCATTAAAAGCTGTTATCTGGGCTTTAAAAGCCGGTGGTACATAGAGTACACCGCCATTGTCATTACGTATGTCCAAAACGTCCGTGTCTTTAAGGGTTAATATCTCTGCTAATTACCGACGATTTTTTTAAAAAATTATTATCAACAATGCTTTTATACTTCTGCTGCGATAGGTACCTCCAGCGCTCCTCAACAGCTTTGCTGAATGCCCGCAAATCGAAATTTGTGTGTAACGGAAAAATGGACTTTTCTCAAAAACTATGTGACCTAGGGTAATCGCTATAATTTTTTTGCAAGGTTTAAATTAACGTCTACTACATCTAATTTTTTCCTAATTTTAGTTTCAGTAGATTTGGAAATAGATGGGGGGTGGGGAACATATTTTTGCACTACATTTTCGACGATATCGCTGAAAATATGATACCTAAAATTATATGAAATGTAATTTTTGAGTTCAGCATTACAAAAGCTTTCACACGGTACCCCACACGATATACAAAAAGTAACGTTGTTAGCCTCACTACATTTTTTAATAAAAATGCTTGCAAATGTTTAATAATCTGTAAATATGTGGGTCAATAGTCTTTATTACTTCCCCCAATTTGAACTTTCCACGTTCCATAGTTTACGAGCAAAATGGCTATGACAGACGGACAGACTGATACGTGAGTGATCTTATAATGGTTCCGGTTTTACATTTTAAGTATGGAACGCTAAAAAATAACGTACATAATATGAAAGAGTAAGCGAAAGTTTGAATGATGGCCATAGACCGTGCAATTTTAGAATATTTTTATTTATTTATTTTGAAAATAACTCGAATGGTGTCTAAACATGTAAACAGTTGAATAAACTTATTTTTACTGTTTTTAAAGTTTTAATTTACATCTTTTAGAAATTAAAATTAGTAAATCAAACATTTTATGGTAAATGTGCTTAATCTAAGCAACAGATTTTCCTATATTTCCATGTTCCATTTGCTGGATAATTTATAGTATAATGTTGCGCAGTCTTCGTTACTTTATTCTTTTAACTTATTTATTCTTCATATTCTTGTTATTTATGCTTTTTAACACTTTCCAACATTGTTGAAAAGTGTTTGTGAATTTGATTTCTCAATCTACCTGTGTGTCCGTGGCCTAGTTCGCGTAAGGCTAATGTCAGACGAGTGTCTATTTGCACGTTTTTTGTTTCAACATGAAAAAGAAACACATGCTAACGTTTTGACATAGAATTTTTTAGAAACACGTCATGAAACAAAAGAGCGTGCAAATAGACCTCCGCCTGACATTAGCCTTAATATACTCGTATTACCATTGATATGTGATGCTGAGATGTTCTTGATATGTTCAGTATTGAAACTGAAGTGTTTAGAATTAATTGTTCTTTTATAGAGGCACTCAAAAAATCTCGTTACATTATGGTCTCTGGATAAAAATCAGTTGCAGTTTATTTTAATGATGTTGCACTATTTCAAACATACTGAAGTTGATATACATTACTGAGATGCACTAAGAAATGCTTAGTATAAAATATGTTGTGTCCATAGCGTTTATCGTTCATTTACAGGGACGCACGAAAGAATTCGGTTACAGTACTGTCTATGAAAAATAATTGCTTGAAGTGCGTTTTCAGATGTGGAATGCGTTTTTAAATTTAATTATTTTTTACAAATTTTTTTGTGTGTAATTTCTATGATGATATACAGGGCAGTACAGAATTAAAGCATACATTTTCACTTTTTGCCGAAGAGGATATTTAACTTTCATAGTTTCATGATTCTGATAATTTCACTTTCAGAACAAATTCCAACCCCTTACAAAAGAGAAAGTATTTACATATAAAAAAACTGTAACTAAAATGAAAAAGTACAAATGCACAACACTAATATAATAATGCACAATACCCACAATAATATAAAGGGTGAGTACACATGATGGAACCGATTTTAAAAAATCATATTTTCGAAACTACTACACATATTACAATAAGTGATACATGAATTTAAAGAGAAATATACCAAGTTTTTTTCAGTTACAAATGTTCGATGTGTGACTCTTTTTACGCGGCATACGTCCAATCTGTAATCCAGTTCGTTCCAAACACGAACGCCCCATCCACCGGTGTGAAAGCTCCTCGTTCAACTACGTACCTGCAAAGACCAATGAGGTAGGGCTCCGTCCTGCTGAAACACAAAATCTGCGCGGTCCTCAAGCGGGTGATGGGGATTTACTCTTAATCACATGACCACCAAGATCCTCAAGCCTAACATCAGGTGATTTCTTTTTGTGGGGTTACGTCAAAGACATAGTTTATATACCAGCAATGCCAAAAACACTGCCAGAACTTAAGAAACGCATTTGTGCAGCATTCAGAACTATTGACAGAGTGATGCTACAAAATGACTCCATCCTGCTGAAACACAAAATCTGCGCTGTCCTCAAGCGGGCGATTGTGATTTACCCTTAATCACATGGGCACCAAGATCCTCAGACCAAACACCATGTGATTTCTTTTTGTGGGGTTATGTCAAAGACATAGTTTATATACCAGCAATGCCGAAAACACTGCCAGAACTTAAGGAACGCATTTGTGCAGCATTCAAAACCATGGATAGAATGGTGCTACAAAATGTTTGGAATGACAGAATTACAGAAAGAACGTAAGCCGTGTAACAAGTGGGTCACACATCAAACATTTGTAACTGAAAAGAAATTGGTAAATTTCTCTTTAAAGTCATGTATCACTTATTGTAATATGTGCAATAGTTTTGAAAATATCATTTTTTTAAAAATCGGGTCCATTATTTGGACTCACCATATATTGACCCCAGGTATGCTATGCAAAAGAAAAATCATTTAAAAGTATTAAAATGCGAGCAAGAAATTTAAAGAACGCTCTCATAGGATTAACATTAGCTTGAGCGTTTCTTCCCATGACTAGTGTAGTTTCCTAATTCCCCACTTCCCAACAAAAGGACAAAATTGTAATGTTGTTTTCTCTGTATTTTTTCTTTTAATATTACAAATGATGATTTTTTCCGACATAATGTAAAAAACTTAATTAAGTATATGAATGTAATTCTCGAGAGTATTAATCAAAACTCAGTGTTTTAGAACTTCATTATATCTGTAGCATTATATTAATTTAAATAACGCTTCTATTCCAGTGAAACCTACAGTTTAGTGAACGGATATATCTGATCACGGCGATGAGAAATAATTCAATTTTACAAAGAATTATGTCAACTGCAAGTAACTTTATCTAATGCTATGTTTGAATAATTATGGATGAATAATTATGGATGAAAAAAATTTAAAGCATTTTATTATTGCTTTTTTGTGGACCTCTCTTGAAAACTTTTCGCAATAATCAATAAGTCCCTTACAATTATAGGAAACTTTCTGAGTCACTGAATACAGATTATGCATCATTAAAAAGGCACTTTACACTATTTGAAAAAAAGCCATTCATACATAAAAACTCCTTTAAATAGGATAATGCTGCAAATGACGTTAATCGTTACATTTAAGGGTAATTACTTTTTCCTTCATTTTGATGGTACTTCAGGCGCAAATTTACGATTTTTATGAAGTTAAAGATGATTATCATTGCTATATTCACCCAAATTTATTTAAATAAAATTATTCCTATTATATGATTGTTATGTATTATTACTGCTAGCAGGTTTTTTTATATACTTTCTATGGATTTTATTTCTTACTTTATTTTATGACACAGTTATTGATTCAAATATTTTCCACTGATAAAAGAATTTATGAACCATGACCATAGGTGAATTAAAATTTTAAACATCATGATTTATTTTTTATAACTTTCTTATAATTTCTCAAACAGGTATCGACAATGAATGAAGTATGTATAAAAGCCGACCTATATAAGAATGACTATGGTAAAATGCATTCAATTCAGCACGCAAGCAGCGTTGAATGCTCCTTTCATATTATGCAATACAATATATAGATTCTTGCAGCTAATTTACACTAACTTTTTACCCGACTGCTGGAAGAATAGGAGGCTAACTTTTTGTCCTATAGAATGTTTTGCTATTTATCCGCTGATTAAATGGAAACGGGTGGATAGAATTTAATATATGTGATATTAAAATGTTTTTCTTTGCTTCTTAAGTCTCATAAGCTATAGAAGAGATCGCAAACCTATGGCAACAACTGGCTTATAACAGAATGTTTTTGTCGCACCGTTGATTGTGGGTTTAAATCAAGATACAGTGAGATTGCACAAAATACTTCAATTTAGATCAGTTGAGCTTGTCTAAATTTAATTACTAGAAATTGAAAAACTGCAGCTTATCTGATCCCCATCTAGATCAATATGAGTTGAAAAATTTAGTAAGCAAAGACAGGATTAGTAAACTATCGAAAATAAAAGCTTACTAGGCATTATAAGTAAAATTGTCGATGATAAAATTATGGCAACTTGAAATTTAATTTCATAGTTATTTAAAGAAACTGATGCTTGTCATTTAAAAAGAAGGTATTCCACCTATCCCTGCATTCGAATCATTATTTTCACAAATAAATAATGTAACACTCAAATAGAAATAAATAACTTGTCAGAGATCTCCAATTCAGCTAGAAATGTGTCAAAAGTAACTAATATAAAACTGATATTAATATTTATCCATTCAGAATGCAACACAAACTGCATTTAATCGCAACAATCTTTTTTATTGCTTTATAAAATATAACTGTCGCATAAGTATTACACTGTAATGTTACATGTGTATGTATGTCACACATATTTTTTAAATCCTAAAACAATTCTTAAGTAACTTTGGTAATTCTCTAAATTTGTTTTTTAGTTGACACGTCATGGTGGTGTAAAATATATTTAAACAAATTGGCACGAGGATGTGAAAAGATTCGCCATTCCAGGATAGCCGATGTTTCCTATGTTTCCTCGAATAACGGTAAGTTGACGCGTCATGGTGATGTAATTTATATTTAAGCAAACTTGGCACGCGGATGTGAAAAGGTTCGCCATCCCTGTGTACTATAGTTATATGGACTATATTTCCTATGATTCCTCGAATAACTGGTAACGTGACACGTCATGGTGGTGTAAAATACATTTAAGCAAACTTGGCACGCGGATGTGAAAAGGTTCGCCATTCCTGGACTATAATTTACACTGCCTTGTTTCCTATGCTTCCTCGAATAAACGGATATCTGCAAAACGCTTATATCCTCCTGAGAGTCAAGAAAATTTTAAACACTTTACCTTTATCTTTACTACTTTATTTTCATTAAAAGGGTAAAAAAATATCATTTTTAAAGATTTTTTATTTTTTTTTATTTTTTTTTATTTCTTAAGGACAATATTCATTTAAATGGATGTTAAGGTCTTAAGTATGATGAAATGTAAACACAGTTCAGTTCATCTTTTCACATGTAAAGCGATGCTGAAAAGCACTAAGTTAACAATAAATTGAAACATATAAGGTTTGTTGGGGTAACTGGAACCACGAGGTAACTGGGCCATAGGCTATTTTATAAAAAACTGTTGGTGTTTTTTAAATTTTAGCTTTTGTGAGCAATGCCCCTTTATCTCTACTTCCTAAAACAACGTGTATCAACTCAATCATAACTCTCACTTTGCTGTGATAGGTTGTCAAAAATTTACGTTTCTTTTTTTAAAAACAACGTCAATATGGTTGAACTTCCTCGGATTTTTATTAAAATATTGTAAGTACTTTTATTAAACAATCTTTTTTTTAAAGATTAGACATATAACTACATTAATATTATTAGCTATCTATACATATTTACTTCATGTTTTAAATGTAAGCCCGGTGTCCCAGATACACCATAAATGTTTCAAGAATGGTGTTACTGGGCCATGCTGGATCCAGTTACCCCAATAGTTATAAATAATTTTTTTGTGTTTCTCTTATTACGGGAAGTAAATTTCTCCATTGGTTTTTGCTCACAATAAAGAAAATGATAGAATACCTTATTAAAATAACGTAATGAAATTTTTAAAAAAGCATATTGAATGGTATCAAACCAAACTTCTTGACCCCTTGAGAGGCGGTGATGCCGTTATGGCATCACTTAATTTTAATTCCTAATTGCCACATAGGTACCTGAATTTTATAATTAAAATTTAACCTTTATTAAGTATGCGAAAATATACTTTTACATGTTTTCAGATAGATTCTCTTGTAAATATTGGTGTCATTAAATTATTTCAACATTTTACGAATGCAAGTACCTTGCCCCTGAAAGCCAGATAGCCAGACCTTGAAATTGTACTATACACAGGGGTCGCATTCTATAGGCATAGCTGCCAATTTTTACGCTTTCTTGCAACCACTAAAATTTAATAGAGATTTTCGTTTTGTTTAATCGTAAGATTTCGCCGATTAAATAAAACAACATTTACTATAATATTTTAGTGGTAAGAGGAAAGCTTAAAAGTTGGCAGCTATGCTATAGGGAATCTTTTATCGTCCCTACCACTATTTTGAAAATAATATCTTCATCGCACCTTTAAGGAACAATAAAATTTTCCCTATATAATGTGATCCCTGGATAAAGATAAAGTACTTAAGTACTTACGCAGCCTTTTGTTCAGAGATTTACCTGACTATTTTTTCCTTAAAATACCCATGTGACTTTTATACTTATTATCTATACTAAAGTACATAAGTACTTACTTAAGTTTTATATTTTTGGTATAAATAAATCTAATATTTTCAATTTTAGTGCTTTTTTTAGGCACACTGACAGCAAAGGTTTCCTTTACAACGCTGTTTATTGACATATAATTTACATGATCTGCCTGGTTTAAATTTTTTTAAGTTGTTTAGACTTTTTCAAACAGGACACCTGATATCCGATATGAACAAATATAAACGAGTGTGGAACATAGACCCCCCCCTGGTCCAATTACCCTATTTTGGGGGGGGGCAACTGGACCCATGAGGAAAGAAAGATGAAATATGCAAATTTTTATATTTTTAAATATTAAAATGTCATTTTGAGCATTTCTGTCTGATAGAGGGAACCTAACTGAACACATTTACAGAAGTTCAGACTTTAATTGAAATGAACATTAGCTTTTTGAAGCTGAATTGTCAGAAGCTCCAGAGTCACATCGTAAAATCATGTCCCAGTTGCCCCAACTAACCTTATATATTTGTTAATTTAAAGAACAACACTTGATTATTTTACACATATTTAATCTAAATGAAAATATTTCAAACATTTTCTTTCACTGGTAATGCACAAAAACGTATTGCAACTTGTACATCTAAATTTAGTTTTCTTTTGAATACATAATATTATCAATGTAATTTTTAAAATAATCACGTGCTTTAAATTTTATGTGAATCTGTGCATTAATTTAAATTTTTAGTTTATTTTTATGAATTTCTAAGAAAAGAAAAAGTTCGCCGAAATAATTATCTTAATCTAGATATTAAAAAACTACAGGCGCATCGACAGATACTTTCCATCGCAGAAGGCATACAATTCATTTTTTTTTACACACAAAAATTTAAATATGTAAATGAGATGTCAAAAAATATAAAGTAAAATGTCCGAAGATGATATCCCTTTTCTTTGTAACCGAAACAAAATTGGTAAAAATCACATGAATTTTGTGCCAAAAAAGTAGAACCTCCCTTCAGAACCTGTACTAGTCAGGGGAAGAAATTCGCAAGCTAATGTTAAACCTATGGCAGAGTTCCTTTCAAAGTTCAAGTTTGCATTTAAATTTTTGTTAACGATTTTTTCTTCATAGGATATCCAAGGTCAATCTCTAACGTTTTGTTAGTTTGTAGTTTTTCCATTTTGGGTTCAGTTCCAGGTAAATTTCGTAAGAAATACTACCTACTGTAATCTCCCCTATGTTGAAATTTATGAAATTTTTTTGCAGATCTACGCCGATCATGACACCTAGAACCCAAAACCACCCCCAGTTCAAAACTTAATATATAGTATAAATGTTGCATTATTGCAACATTTGAAGATTTTGTAGTTGAAATGAAGTAACTGGCTGCCACGATATCAGTAGTGGATCACATCTAGCAGTAATAGAGTAGTATAAGTTATCAGAACAGGTAAATTCGATCCTGTTGTACTAGTATAACGAAAACTGGAATCCTGTCGTGTTAAAGCTACGACATTGACGTTATATGATGATTTGGAAGTTGTATCACTCGACGAGTGAAGGCCATGGAATACATTTTTCCGTGAAAGTTTCCCCAGAAATAATTGAGACAAAACGTAAAGTCAGCTCATCATTTTATTTAAACATCTTTCGGCGGTGCAGTTTCCACCAAGAATATTAGCTATCGCTCCATAGTAGTAATTTAGAGATGAGCAAAGTTGTAAATAATCGAATACGTGGACGGTGACCGGGGGGTGGTATGAAAAATGGAAATACGACTAAAATCTGCTGAAACACAGCGAGCATCGCCTTTTTGTGCGTCAAGTGTAGGAATACAAATATAACGTAGGTCGTGTTCTCAACCAATTAATAATTTTATTTTATTTTATGCCTAAGTGGAGCAAGATCACCATATCACTAGGATCTGGTGTAGACCTTATTTGCTCCAACCAGTAAGTTCCCCGACATGCGGGGATTCACTACACATAGTTCCAGTCCTCGGACAAAAGGCACACGCCAACGAGGGAAAAAAATTACTTTAACACATAGATATACATAAAAACTAGCCGCTGGAGCACAAAGCTCCTACGCGACAGGCAGCGGTGGGTTGATCCTGGAGATAAAAGTCCATTAATCAAAAAAGAAAATATGAGGATTTTATCATGATTCCGGACCACATCGTCCAGATGGTATGTGCGCCGGAGACCTGCTCCTGCACGACAAGGGGCGCTAGGACTGCCAGAAGCACGACAAAGGATCTAACGCGACAAAGGGCGAGTCTCAGGAATGCAGATGCAGAACAGCTAGGAAGTAAGATTGGTCAGGTCCATAAGGAAGTGAAATATTTCTGCCAAATGTCGGAGTAGTCTTGGGCGAGATAAGATGTTTATGAGCCAAGTATCTGGGCGGGCGTTAGGGTATCTAAGATGCCAGGCCTCTGTGAGTATGCAGAAGAAATAATAATGATCTGGGGACCCAAAAGCTCCACACTCGTAGAGGTCCGTGCCAGAGCGTTTGAAATAATTGAGGTATGTTCTAAATGGACCATGACGGAGAGGAAAGCTGATGTGGGAGGGGGGAAAGCTAAGACATTATAGGAGACTTTTGGAGTTAGGGAATAGGTGTGCCTGCCTTTACGTGAGGCATCCCAGTAGAGTTGCCAGTCTGAAAGTATGTTCCTTTTAAGGAAACAGCGAACATAAGATGGGGGAACAGGAAGGGCAAGATCTATGTTTGGACGTGAGGTGGCCTCCTTGGCCAACGTGTCAGCCAGCTCATTGCCAGCTATGCCGATATGAGCGGTGGCATGGCCGAGAGAGACCCTATGGACGAGAGTTTTTTAAATTAATTTGATTTTGAGTACTAGGGGGTGTTTAGTCCTATGGGTGAATATTTCTTGCAGGCTGGAAAGGCTGTCACTATAAAGGTGAAAGTATATAGGTTGAGGATGGAGAGCAATCCATTCCAAGGCCCGGAGGATACCAATTAATAATTAAGAATACTACGCCATTGAAAGTGTGCGAGTGGACAGAGCGAGTGGATGAACTTGAAGGTAAAAAGGATAACCACGGAATGCGCGCGGGAAAATAAAATGGTTGCTAAAAGAACATTCTAAAAGAAAAAAGAGCGGAAATGGAACATTTAAGGGGTCTTGTACCTTTTAAACGCGTCGAAAATTAACGAAAAACTAACTATACTAAAATAATATACTAAAAAATATACTAAACAAATATGTGTGTTTAAAATGATCTACTTTTAAATATTTACAATAGTAATATTTTTAGTTATGACTATTTTTATTCATTAAAAATACAATTTTTTTATTTTTTTTTACGAAAATATTTTTTTATATAGTTAATGAAATAATTTTAGCTTGAGAGTAGATCATTTTAAACACGATTATATGATTAGTATCTTTACCGAATTTTATGCGAATCCATACATACTTTCTCAAGATATCATGCGCGCAATGACTTATGGGGTAAAAAAACAGCTACTTTGATTTCAACAATACACAAATTATGTAAAGGGTTAATAAATTTCTAATGGTAGCATATTACAAAGCACAATCTGTTTAATCAATACCCATAACTTCATGTTTATACATAAAAAGGCTTTGAAGATAGACTAATTCAAACTTTGAAGTTTTTCGTTCATTTTCAACGCGTTTAAAAAGGTACAAGACCCCTTAATTTAAGAATACTAAAAGCGTAATATTTAAATAATTTAGACAGTGAGACATTAAATTAAAGGGAATTTAACAGAATTAACGATAGACATTATTTAAGAATAAGGATTTAGTGAATATAAAGTAGTAATTTAGAATAAGATAAGGAAATCGCGGAATTAGATCTAATAATGTAACAAAATCCCTCCCCTCAAAAAATGAATGAACTAGTAGGTCCCGATGACCTGCGAGTTCATTGAGAGAAAGCAGAAACACGTTTTACAATTTACATATACATATATATATATCACTTTTTTATGGACACGATAACTTCTATAATTCTGCACAAATCTTTTTCAAACTGATACATAAAATCAAGGGGTAGAAAATCTCGGTCAAGTTCGTTAATGGACAAAATCGGACCAAGGGGTTGGAAATAGAGAGGCATTTTGTGAAAACCGAAAAATCACCATAACTTCTTACTTATAATACGTATCAAATCAGTTTAAAGTTATTATTGCTTCTAGGAAAACGGCCGAAAATTTAGGTATCACAGATTTTTGATAAAATTAAAGGGATTAAGGAAAAAGATTCATAACTTCACCAATTTATAAGATATGAAATTCACTTAAACTTATTATAAATCTTCTTAACATTACCTACAATTTTTATACTGACAAGTTTTTGATAGGAACAACTTTTACCGCAAAAAAATTAAATACGAAAACAAATGGGGGGTTGAAGAAGAAAAAAATTCATAACTTCGTCAATTCACACGATATCCAATCCGCTTAAATTTATAATACATCTTCTCAATATTATCTACAATTTCCATTCTGACAAGTTTTTGATAGGACCAACTCTTACACCAAAAACAAATTAAACAAAAACATGGGTTGAAAAAATTATCGTGTTAAGGGTGTATTCAAATTCAAACGGCTTATTTTCTGACTCATTTTTAAATTCATTTTTGTTCTCAAACGCATCCAATTAGTAGGTTCTCTTATTCAGGAACTATATAATGGGCTATACAGCCCATTTGGTGAATTTTTTGATGAAGGCAGAATATATTTCACAAAATGCTGCCAAAGTGGAAATTTTGGACAGAATTTCACGAAACAATAGTGCTGGAAACGAAAAAAATGGCCGTACTGGGAAAATAATTGTTTATAAATCAAATCCTAATTAATTGAACGAAAGATAAAAACACAGGTTGCTTATAAATCTCTTCAAAAATCACATCAGCAAGTTTCATGTTTTTACTTTTAAAAATGAGTCTGAATTTGTGTCAGAAAATTTCGAGTTGTTGAGCGTAGAAAAATATTTTTTTTAATTACCGCCTTAATATGATTCTGATAAAACCAGCTCTTACAGATATATGGAATTAAAAATTCGTCAAAAGCGGCCAGATAAAATTGTTAAGCTGGGTTTTATCTCTAATCTTGATTTAGTTTTTGTTGGCGAAATCTTATACTATAATGTGAGCAAAAATTGTGTGTGTATGTGTGTGTGTGTGTGTATGTAAATTTTGTCTTAAAAACGGCTCTAACGATTTTGACGAAATTTTGTATTTTACCATTTTCGGGCATGATAAGACCATTGGGCTAGGTTACGTGTTCGAGAAAATTCAATTAGTGGGTCATTTTGGGTCGTAATGGGTCAAGGTCAAGCTAATTACATCTAAACAACGGCTCAATCGATTTTGACCAAATTTCACATCCTACCGTTTTTTGACACGAAGAAACTTTTGGGCTAGGTCACATGTTCGAGAAACTTCAATTAGTGGGTCATTTTGGGGTCACTATGGGTCAAGCCAATTTTATCTAAAAAACGGCTCTAACGATTTTCACTAAACTCTATATTCTACAGTTTTGGATTACGAGAAAACTATTGGGCTAAGTCACATGTTCGAGAAAATTCGATTAGTGAGTCATTTTTGGGTCACCGTGGGTCAAGCTAAATTTATCTAGACAACTTCTTTAACGATTTTGACGAAATGTTGCACCCTACTGTTTTCGGGCACGAAAAGACCATTGGGATGGGTCTCGTGTTCGAGAAAATTCCATTAGTGGGTCATTTGGGCATAATGGGTTAGAGTCAAGTTAATTATATCTAGAGAACAGCTCAATCGATTTTGACTAAATTTTTTATCTAACCATTTTCGTGCACGAAAAGATCATTGAGATGGGTCTCGTGTTCGAGAAAATTCCATTAGTGGGTCATTTTGGGTCATAATGGGTCAGAGTCAAACTAATTATATCTAGAGAACGGCTCAATAGATTTTGACGAAATTTTGTATTTTACCATTTTCGGGCATGATAAGACCATTGGGCTAGAACACGTGTTCGAGAAAATTCGATTAGTGGGTAATTTTGGGTCGTAATGGGTCAAGGTCAAGCTAATTATATCTAAAAAACGGCTCAATCGATTTTCACCAAATTCCCCATCTAACCGTTTTTTGACACGAAGAAACAATTGGGCTAGGTCACATGTTCGAGAAACGTCGATTAGTGGGTCATTTTTGGGTCACTGTGGGTCAAGCCAATTTTATCTAAAAAACGGCTCTAACGATTTTCACTAAACTCTAGATTCTACAGTTTTGGATTACGAGAAAACTATTGGTCTAAGTCACATGTTCGAGAAAATTCGATTAGTGGGTCATTTTTGGGTCACCGTGGGTCAAGCTAAGTTTATCTAGATAACTTCTTTAACGATTTTGACGAAATTTTGCACCCTACTGTTTTCGGGCACGAAAAGACCACTGGAAAGGGTCTCGTCTTCGAGAAAATTCTATTAGTGGGTCATTTTGGGTCATAATGGGTGAGGTTCCAGTTAATTATATCTAGAGAATGGCTCAATCGATTTTGACTAAATTTTGTATCTAACCACTTTCGGGCACGAAAAGATCGTTGGGATGGGTCTCGTGTTAGAGAAAATTCGATTAGTTGGTCATTTTGGGTAATAATGGGTCAGGGTCAAACTAATTATATCTAGAGAACGGCTCAATCGATTTTGATTAAATTTTGTATCTAACTATTTTCGGGCACTAAAAAACCATTGAAATGGGTCTCGTGTTCGAGTAAATTTGATTAATGGATCATTTTGGGTCATAATGGGTCAGGGTCAAGCTAATTATATCTAAAGAACGGCTCAATCGATTTAAACTAAATTTTGTATCTAACCATTTTCGGGCAAGAAAAGACCATTGGGATGGGTCACGTGTTCGAGAAAATTCGATTAGTTGGTCATTATGGGTCAGGATAAAGCTAATTGTATTTAAAAAACGGCTCAAGACATTTTCACATTTTTTTTTTTTATATACGGCCGTTTCTGGTCATGAGAGGAACATTGGCCTAAGTCACATGTTCGAGAAAATTCAATTAGTGGGTCATTTTGGGTCATAATGGGCCAGGGTCAAGCTAATTGAATCTAAAAACAGGCTCAAAACATTTTGACCAAATTTTATATTATGTATACCGTTTCTGGGCATGAGAAGAGAATTGGGCTAAGTCACATGTTCGAGAAAGTTCGATTAGTGGGTCATTTTGAGTCACAATGGGTCAGGGTCCAGCTAATTGTATCTAAAAAACGGCTTAAACGATTTCGACTAAATTTTGTATTCTATCGTTTTTGGGCTCGAGAAGACAATTGGGCTAGGTCGCATGATCAAGAAAATTCGATTAGTGGGTCATTTTGGATCACAATTGATCAGGGTGGAGCTAATTGTATGTAAAAAGCGCTTCAAAACAATTTGACATAATTTTGTATAATACCGTTTACGGGCATGATAAGAGCATTGTGCAGGGTCGCATGTTCAAGAAAATTCAATCAATGGGTCATTTTGGGTCCTAATAGATCAGGATCAAGCTAACTGTATCTAAAAAACCGCTCAAAAGATTTTGACAAAACTTTGTACTACACCGTTTTGGGACAAGATAAAACCATTGAACTGGGTCGCATGCTCAAGAAAATTCTATTAGTGGGTCATTTTGGTGATAATGGGTCGGGGTCAAGTTAACGGCATCTCAAAAAGGTTCAAACAATTTTGGCAATTTTTTTTTTTTGTTATACCGTTTCACAGTACAAAAAGACCATTGAAATAGCTCACATCTGTCGATGAATTTCGGTTATTGGTTTTTTAAATCAACGTGGATCAATCTTATTTGACCTAGAAAACGACTAACGATTTTCACTAAATTTTGTATTCCATCGTTTTCAGGCTCGAGAAGAGCATTGTGATAGATCGGATGTTCGAAAACACTCGATTAGTGGGTCATTTTGGGTCACTATGTTTCATGGTCAAGCTAATTGCATCTAAAACAGCAAGAATGATTCAGTGGGAAAAATATATCGAGATAAACAGAAAGCTAATTTTGACCGAGCTTAGCTCGGTCATTCCTGCTAGTTAGTACTTAACGTGGAAATCTACATCCGCCTGTAGGCCGAACCGGCAGGGAATTTATTTTTTATTTACTTTTATGAGGCTATTTCCACTTGACTCCGCTTTATTCCACTTTCAAAACCGCTTGTAAAAAATAATCATAACTAAAAAAAAGCTAGTTGAAAACTTTTCACACACAAGTAAATTTCGCATGATGTAGATAGTATGAAAGTGAAAAAAAAGATATTTAGATACTTTACCAAAGATTTGAACCACATCGAAAAAATCATGTTTTATATTTAAATATAGCTCTTAGCATATATCTCTGAGATAATAAGGCTAGTACTTGGCTTAAAATCTATTATAAGATCAATTAAAAATTTTCATTTTTTATACTTAAAAAAAAATAGATGTATTATTTTACTTTTTTAGTTATGTAAAGTAACAAAAATGGAAAAAGGCACTTACAAATGTGTTACAGAAAAAAACTTAAATGTAGTTGTCTGAAATCTTATCATTTCTTATACCAGATATATGAGTAAAAGTGCTTCGAAGACAATTTATGATGGCCATTTAGATATATTCTAGCACCATTTTATGCTTAATTTTGAGCTATCACATTCCATTTTCTGAGCAAACGCCTTTCTAATAGTAAAATAAATCTAAATTGTGCTCTTTTACCATCTATTTTTTAACCCTAATATATAAATTCCCATAAAATATTCTTTCCATGTAAGATATTCTGAAAAAATAGCATAAATATCTAACATCGATTATGTAAAAAATGCAGTATTTATGTAGAGCTTAAATATTATAAATGCCTTGAGATAAAGTATCGGTATGAAAGACAAATTTGGACAAGGAAAGATATAACAGAAAATGAATGTTCTTGTCCTTATCTTTTCTGATGCACTAAACGAATTATCCTGTCAAAGGACAGTGTGAAATATTTCAGCATTTACCGAGTTATAAAAGCATAAAATACGCTTTATGACAGAGACTAACATGGTAATTACTATAAATGTGATTGTATGCAATTGCATATGAGCTTTTGAATTTGCATGTATTGGTTATCAATCTACAAAGACAAGTAAATGTTTAAAAATTTAAAAAATCCATTATTAATGTATATTTTTATTATTTTTATTAATATATGTATGTGACGATTTGACAGCAAGCAGTAGGTATTATCAAAATTATGGAGGTTTCCAGTCCTAAAAATGACAGGTGTTCAGGCCGATAGGGTTGTTGAGAATAAAAGACTCGAAGAACATAAAAAAATCGCTTGAAAACAATCCAACTTTATTGACATTTTCATAATTTGACTTTAGGGGGGAAATGCTCCACTCCACCGATGATAAAAAGAACAAAGGTCGCTCACATAAAAATTAGCTTAAAAGCTGTTCCATCTCTCGATTCGAAATCCTTTTTGTTTCATTATAATACCAGACTCTTATTACCTCCGTAAACTCACTAAATCTCTCACAAAGTTCTTAAAAACTCCAACAACATCTCAACAAAAATGCAGCAAATCTCTCCGTAGAATCCTTTCCAATGACCAATGCAGATTGCTTTTGAAGTTCCATTGTATCCGGCTAGCTGATTGTACAAGGTTGTTATAATTAAAGTTCGCCTATTCAGAAGGCTCTAGAGCCGGTTCTATGGCTCCAAACGAAACAAAATTTCACTAGTACGTAGTTGAAGAGATGCGTTCTGCGAAAATCGAAGAAAAAAAATTAGTTAAAAATTTTTGTCAATAGGTGGCGCTGCGCCAATATTTAAGCCGATATTTGCAGATTCCTTTATTTTGTAAAAAACAAAATACAGGAAATTTTATTTCACAGTTGGTAAAAGTAAACTTTTTCAGATTCGTTATATCAATTTCGATCAATCCAGATGAAACACACAAAATCACAAAATTTCACTCAACGCTTGAAAAAGATCACATTTTATTCAAATTTTCGACGAACGACGTCAAAGTGATGTCGCAACTTCGAAAACTTGAAATACCCTTCTAACCACATGACGATTTAAAACTTGCTTATAAAGTGCGTCTGTGATTTCTTTGAGACTGGAAGAGATGACTGTTTCTGAAAAGCATTTGAATCTACGCTTTGTGGAAAATGGTAACTTTGAAAGAAAAGGCACTTCTTGTAAAGTTATTTTATCAAAATAACAGCACAGCTGCAGCTCTTCGAGAATTCTGGAAACTAAAAGATGTTAGTCGTGGACCAATGTCGGATCGTAGAGTTCACAAAAGGATTAAAAGTTCGAGGAAACAGGAAAACTCGACATTCTTCCTGGCAGAGGACGAAAAAAGGTAGGCATTTCTAGCATTGAAGATATTGCTACTGCTGCCGTGGATTTAGCAAGCCACTCATCATTTGGTAATGCAAGTGTGCCAGCTATTGCGAATGAAGTCGATATGCCGATTTCCACTGTGAGAAAAGTGATACGTCAAATTGTACGCTACTATCCATACAAGATTCAGAGGGTTCAACAACTGATACAGGGTGATACCGAAAGTCGGCTATCATTTTACTACAGTTTCTTGCATGAATGAATGTGGACAGTTCTTGGCCCTGGGATATTCTATGAACTGATGAAGCGCATTTTTATTTAAATGGACAAGTGAACATACACAACTGCCGAATTTGGGCGAAAGGGAATCCTTATATTGTCCAAGAAGTTCCATTGCATGCAGTTAAAGTGACGGTGTGGTGTAGTTTCACAGCTACGTTTATGATAGGGGCATATTTTTTTAAGGAACTAACATCCACAGGACCCATTACATGTTCCGTAAATGGGAGAAGGTATCTCAATATGTTGTCAAATTTTCTGATTCCCGAGCTGCAACAGCGAGGTTGCCTTCAAAATATCGTGTTTATGCAAGACGGTGCACCACCGCACATTACTAGAGCAGTTCGGAATTTCTTAACAAGCCATTTTACAGAAGACCGCATAATAAGTCGTTATTTTGAAACAGCCTGTCCACCGCGATCACCTGATCTAACAGAATGCGATTTTTGGTTGTGGGGATTTTTGAAAGATTCTGTATCTAAAGACAGATATCAGACAATCTCTGATCTGAAAGACAGTATTAGACTTCATATTCTCTCAATCTCACAGGACAGTTACGCAATGCTGTAGAAAGCACAATTCTGAGAATGGAATGCGTTATTGAAAATGGTGGAGGATTCATTGAGCATGCGTAATGTTATTCTTCGTTATTTCCTCGTTGCCGAGTGACATGCTTTATTTTTGTTCATGCAGATTACATCACATGAAATAATATTCATTTTTCTGTATTGTTTGGAGTCATAGGTCAGGCTCTAGAGCTGTCTGATTAGGTGAACTTTAATTATAACAATTCGCAGTTCCTCGAAGTTTGTTGAAACTTTTAAATTTGTGTGCTTCGTCTGGATTGACTGAAATTCATACAATGAATCTGCAAACAGCGCCTTAAATATTGGCGCAGCGCCACCTATTGACGAAAAATGTTACTATTTTTTTCGATTTTCGCAGAGCGCATCTCTTTAACTACGTACTAGTGAAATTTTGTTTCGTTTGGAGCCATAGAACCGGCTCTAGAGCATTCTGAATATGCGAACTTTAATTATAACAACCCCTGTATTTATACTACCTCGCTGAACGATTGTTCCAGAATATTCTATACTCCTGCACCTAGACGCGCCAAGTGTAGACAAACTTTAGTCTCTGTTGACGAGACTGCGCTAAAAGTAGTTTTTCTCTCATCCGACAGAAGATTTTTAATGAAAAGAAAAATGAATTCATTTCTGCGTAAGTTTTAAAGTATTGAAATATTCTAGTTGGCACCTGGATATTTTTAAATAAAAGAATGAATTGAAATAAGTAGGTTTTTTAAGACGGGATAATACACTGTTAAAAATTTTGCAGCATTCTGGCAGGTCATTCGACCGTTTTTTGAAAAAACGGTTTCATAACCATAATATAACTACATTCTGACCATAAAATGGCCAATAATATGGTCAGAATAGTGTTAAAATTACGATTGTGTAACCGTTTTCGGAAAAACCGGTCAAATGACCTGCCAGAATGCTGCAAATTTTTAACAGTGTAGCATTTTAGCAGTTAAATAAAGATTTTAGGGGAATATGATATACCGGGATTTAATAGCGGATTTTAATAGGAATTTAAATAATAAAAGGTTTTATTAAAGAAATATAAATAGTTAGAGCTATGTTTAGATTTACGCAATTTGGAATGAATATTATTATATGGATTAAGATCTTATAGAGGTTAATAGACTAGGGTTTTAACTTAATAAGCCGGTATAATATCCGGAATATTACTGAAAAAGGAAAATTTATACAAAATACTTTTAAACTTGGCGAAAAAATTTAAATTTTGTAATATATATATAATTTAAAATTATTTTCTGTATTGGAAAAGAAGTTGGTATTCGGCCTAAAATTTGGCCTAATATTCGGCATCAGGCTATTTTATTGTTTGTATGTCTGTATAATATTTATATATACCTTTAAGTGTAAAAAGACCTTTATTTTACAAAACACTTAATCGAAGTAAAAGATACAAATGAAAAATATTACAACTCACAACAAGTGCTCAAAATGTGCCCCATTGCATGCTTCACATCGACGCCACATGGAATCGCGACCACGTTCCAATCGCACTTGTACCGTGGCCACTGCGATCCTTGCGCTTGAACCCCCTGGATTTCTACATCTGGTGACATCTTAGGTCTCTGGTATACGAGACACCCGTTCCATCGGTGCCATGAGGTTCATGGCACTGATCACTGAAGCGGCTGCATATATCCGGGAGACTCCTGGCCAATTGGAACGTGTTCGCGTTTCCATGCGGCGCAAACTTGGAGCATGCATGACGGCTATTGGGGCACATTTCGAGCAATTGTTATCAGTTGTAACATTTATCATTTGTTTTTTATACTTCGATTAAGTTATTTGTAAAATAATGGTCTTTTAGACTCTTTGTTATCTTTCCTTTGCGTCAGGGTCACGATGCAATTATACCGTCACACTCGCATTTCCGACCCCCAGTTCCTAAGTAATTTCCGCTCCTCAGGACCTGACACGTGGCGCTTGTACATAACATTTTGAAACACCCTGTATAAGTAGTGCTCATATAAAATATCTAGAAAATAATAACCATTATATTATTCATAGAATTTTTTATTTTAATACTTTTATAATACCTAAGATAAAACTCAACTAATGTTGATAGAAATTAATGCTATTAAAAGATTTTCATTGAAAGTAAAACATATATTATGGAACTATGTCAGATGTCACAAGAATATACTTTATTCAAAAATCTCCAAATTTACCAAATATGGGGGTTCATACTTACAAAAAAAATTTAAAAAGTCCTTTTGTCTATTTAAACCTTTACAATATCCTTAAAACTTATGCTAAACAAATGCATTGGCTGCAGATTGCAAAATTGCCCAAAAGTTAGATCTCAAAAGGTATCTGTGGAACTCTTCTATGTATGACAAAATGAAAAATGAATGATTTTTTTCTGTTGAGAAATATATTGAAAATATTTACTGGAAATATATAATAGAAAATATTTATTGACGAATATTTTTAAAATATATAAGGTATCACCAAGTTTACAGTTGAAACTTTAATCGGGCTTACCAACTGCGCCCTTAAGACAATTAGGAACATACCTTAAAAATATTATAATGTAATATTCAATTCATGACAAAAGAAAACGTCGTTTAATAAACATTATATTTATCGCATACTTATTAATTACAAAGACAGCTCGCACAGGTGTCTAACGCCCTCAAGAGAGCGCTAGAACAACACAAATTAAACTTGTTTTCGATGAACAAATTTCACACAGATATTCAAATAAAGCTTCTGACGTAGTAAAATTTATATTTCCAAAAAAGCTTTCATGTGATAAGGAACTTTATAGTAGTAGTGCATCTGGTGGGGAATTGAATAGGTTACGCAATTTAAATTCAACTCACTCAAACAAAGTTCCGTACAATCTTCATAATTAGCTTTTGCCTTGGACAAATACTATATTCTTTTATAAGAATTTCCTCATGATAGGTTTGTTTGTTTGTTTTTTGTCCTAATACCGCCTTTGAAAAAAAATTGCATAACTACTCAGTTTAAAATGTTTGTCCACGTACGAATTTCTAGTAGATCTTCAGAATAAGCTTCGCACGAGATGAACTTTACCTTTTGATAAAACTATCACGTGATACTTTTTTTGAATATTTAATCAATCTGGAGGAAATTTGCATAAGTACGCATTTTAAATTATCTCATCATAAACGCATTTTGTTCAAATCTTCAGAATTAATTCTTACATAATCAATTTTATGTTTTAATAAAACATTTTACGTCGCATACTTTATACTCGTATATATGTACATATATATACAGGGTGGTCATAAAAAGCTTATCCTATATATGAACCCCTAAGCAGCCTAACCGCTCAACCAATCGAAAGGAAATTTAAATTACGGGAGATGACAATCCCCAAAATTTTGTTGCAACACTTGTCGGATACATGTGGCGAAGTGTGGAGGAGCACCATCTTGAATACATACAATGCCATTAACGACATTTCGCTGATGCAATTCTGGAATTAAGTAATTCTGCAACATTGTTGTATACCGATAACTTGTGATGGAGCACGTTTTCATGTCTGTGGAAGTGGCCTGTTCGAAGAAGTACGGAGCAAGAACGAATGTGCGCGCGATACCGCACCACACAGTTGCTTTACATTCGTGTTAAGGCGCTGGTGCCACATAGTAAGGATTTTCATCATCAGCCCAGTGAATACAGTTCTCGGAGTTTACGTTCCTAGTTATGAAAAATCCCTGCGGCTCGGCCTACAGGCGCAGGTAGTTTTCAAAGTTAAGTACTAATTTCGCTAACAAAAACTAAACATAATTAGAGATAAACCGACTTTAACTATTTCATACGGCCGCTTTTGACGAGTTTTTAATTTCATTTTTATATAAGAGCTGTTTTTATCAGAATCATGTTAAGGCAGTATTCGAAAAATATTTTTCCATGCTCAACACCTCGAAATTTTCTGACACATTTTCAGATTCATTTTTAAAAGGAAAAACATGAAACTTGCTGACGTGATTTTTTAAGTAATTTATAAGCAACCTATGTTATTATTTTTCATTCAATAAATTAGAACTTGATTCATTCAAAATTGTTTTCTCAGTAGGACCATATATTTCATTTCCAACACAATCGCTTCTAGAAATTTGGTTCAAAATGCTCAATTTAACATCATTTTTTAAAAATATATTATGCCTCTATCAAAAAATCGACTATTACGGCACATTATATTGTTTCTGAATAAGAGAACCGACTAAATGGATGCGTTTGAAAGCAAAAATGAATTTAAAAATGAGTCAGAAAATAAGCAGTTTGTATTTGAGTACATCTTTACGTTAGTTTTTGCTGTAAGAATTGCCCCTATCAAAAACTTGTCAATATAAAAGTTGTAGATAATATTAAGAAGATATATAATAAATTCATGCGGATTTGATATATTGTGAATTGACGAAGTTATAGATTTTTTTCTTCTTCAAACTCCCCTTTTTGTTTTATTTTTTATTTATTTATTTATTTTTTGCGGTAAGAATTGGTCCTATCAAAAACTTGTCAGTGTAAAAGTTGTAGATAATATTAAGCCAATTTATAATAAATTTAATTGGATTTGATATCTTGAGAACTAACGAAGTTATGAATTTTTTTCTCCCCAAAACCCTATTTTTCCGTCCTTTGAGCCCATTTTTAGTTTTATCACAAATCTGTCATACATAAATTTTTGGCCCATTTTTTAGAATTATTAATAACTTTCAACTGAGTTGATATTTATTATAATTAAGAAGTTATAGGTTTTTTTTCGTTTTTCACAAAAGCCCTCCCTATTTCCAGCCCCTTGCTCTGATTTTGCCCATTAACGAACCTGACCGAGATTTTATGTATCAGTTTGGAAAAGATTTGTGCAGAATTATGGAAGTTCTTGTGTCCCAAAAAAAGATATATAGATAGCCATATAGATAGATACATACATATATATATATATATAAAGTTTTTTACTGGGGGTGGTTTGGGGTTCTAAGGGTCATGGTCGGTGTAGAACTGCAAAAAATTTTCCGAAGTTCCAACATAGGAGAGATCTCAATAGGGAGTATTTCATACGAAAGCTACCTAAAATTGTGCCTCATCTGTCCATAATATCCGCAGCGACCATCTACTATCGTCATCATATTTAATGACGAAATAATTCGCACAGTCGAAATGCTGCTTCTCGACTCTAGGCTGCGATATCTGGACGCGCTGGAATCGATAAGGAAACATCCGCAGAACCGAGCGCAGAATCTTGAGGACTGTGTACATCCAAATTGCGGCCAACACTTACTTCAGTATGCAATGCACCTGGAGTAATCGTATTATGCACTTCCGCAACAACTTCAACAGGAATAGCTGGTTGTCCGGATCACGGTCTATCACATATGCATCCAGTTTCTTCAAAATCTTTTTACCAAATAACCTACAGATTTTACGGAACATGGACCTCATCGTAGCATATAATTTCGCCGATAAACTCGAACTGCATTTTCCCTGTTCAGATAAAACAGCTTTCTTAACTCACCTCGTTGTTTCCCTGTAAGTGTCCTCTTATTGGCACGTTCGAACACCTGATTGAAGAAACAATCTTCTCACACTGTTTATTAAATATTTTCCACACGCAATCCTTTTCACATAGTGTTCTGTGATTGTTTCTTCTACTGTCTATTTCCGTGAATTATGCAAAGTGCGTTAATGCACTTCCTCTCTGTGTTGTCACTGGTCCTTTACAATGCTCTTCTATGCAAATGTTTTACGCCTGCAATTTTCGTCATACGGTTATCATTCCAACATCATTTGGTTTTTCAATGCGCTGATTAATCTGAGCAAGAATAACGGGGGTGTTGTTATTGAAAATTTTCGAATTTTTTTTTCACTACTGCATCTGTAACCGTGATAGCTCTATTGTTTTAAATCATCACGATCTCGAGCACATGCTTTCAAATAACAATATCTGAAATTTCCTTTTAATTGATAGAGCAGGCGGTTAGGTCGCTAGACGTTCATATATCGGGGAAGTTTTTTTATAACCAGACTGTATACATATATATATGTGTGTGTGTGTGTGTGTGTACGTAGTGTTGCTGGTGAGAAGTTGTATAATTACTCGATTTAAGCCCATTTTGCTCAAATCTATAGAAAAAGCATCCGCCATTGTCAAATTTATGTTTAAGTAAAAGTTTTCACTTGATATGTTTTTTTGCATCAGTAGCGCTTTTGGTGGAAAATTGTGCAGCCACACAATTTAAATTCATTTCCCACCAATGAAATTCGTTTATTTTTTTAGAATAAGATTCTTTTGTAGTGAAATTTATGTTTTGATAAAAATCCCCATGTTACTGGGTTTTTACACTGTTATCGCTCCTGGTAAGAAATTGCAGAGCTAAAATTTCGAAATGATTTATATTATATTTTATGTCATAGGCTGTTAAAATTATGTCGGACAGATTTATCCGAACTGGCCCATACCGCCCTCAGCAAGAAATTGAGGAACTAAATTGAAATAAAACTGAGTTTATTTTGTTTAGCTGTACGACAGCTAAGCTGAAATTAAAATTAGGTAGGACAGATTCAATACATTAATTGATTTTGTTTATAGTGCTTCTTGCTGAGAAATCAGGTAATTAAAGGCATTTATTATTATTACTATTATTATTATTATTATTTTGTATTTTACATATGAGAACATTATACGAATTTCGAGTTAAAAGTATTTCACCAAAAGAACAATTTTACTTGCATTAACTACTATCGCTTGAAAAACAAATTAATATTATCGAATGGAGGTTTATTCACTGTTATGATGTTACCGCAAAAAATCCATCTAGCATACTTTTTATGAAATACTTATAGCTTTGAAATATGCTTCTAAAAATGCTCTGGGATATTATTCTTTCTTTTATACAATTTTTTTGTATTTTGTTATTTTTTTTATCTTAAATATCATTAATAAATTTATTTCAGAAAAATTCGTTATGTGCTGTTTCAATAAAAGATCTTTATGCATTATAATAACGATTATTTCCAATAGAATGCCTATTTAAACATACGTGTGTATTGACATATATTATTCCTATGAAATACCATTGCTTCTATGTTAGCTATTTACTTTAACTAGTTGGATGTGCCAATCTCAAAACTTTCTAATACCTCATATATTTTAATATTTCAAAATACTGTTACAAATGTCAATATTTCATTTTTATTAGTTCAATACTATATCAACATTGACTTTCATCTTAAATTTCTGCTTCAGTCAATTAATCGGAGTAAAAAGAGTTAATCTCGATCATGATATTTATTAAAATCAATAGTTTTCCGTTATTCTGTTGTGTATCAACTGTTCGCGAATAGTCCGCTTATCAGGATGGGAAGTTCCCGTCGCTTCACGAACCGCCAGTGTACCATAGAATTACGAAAAATCAAGAAAATTACACAAACATTGCTATTATAGTGCGCCCTTTTGGCGAAACATTTCCAAATTCAGGGAGGACCTTCTTGCCATGGCCAAAAACATACACAAGAAATGTGATTCAATTCTATGCATATTCTTCATACATTTTTCGATGGTACAATGGCCACATACGGGCACACGGACACACGTACATACAAGCATTTTCTATAAACATGTTTTTTGGTGTCTCTGACCCCTGAAACGTGTAAATCCGTCGAAAAAAATTTCGATTACAATACTTTCTTATATTGAAGATAGAAGAAATTAAAAATATGTGACAATACATGAAAATGAGAGATAAATAAAAATTTCAAAATATATATATTTATTGTGGATATTTTAAATAACATTGTATGCAGATTTCGTGGTTTCAATTACCAGCGTGACATCAAGGGTTTGTATGTCTCCAAATTTTAAAAGGTAGAAAAATTCTGTCCTACAGTGAGAATTAATATTTTATTCTATCTTCAGCCATAGATGTTACAGTATAAGAAAGGGTAAAGTTGCAGATAATGCACTATACAATAAAAAGTATCCAAACACTTCATCATTACATTTTATCGAATAGCTAGAGAAACATTTTACGAATTGTCCTGGAAATTCGGAGATGTAAAGAACATGTTTGACCTCACATTTTTCAGTGAACATTTAGTCACGAGAATAATTAGGAGACAAAGAACAAATTGAACTAAAAATAGTATTTGCGATCACCCTGTATCATAAAAGCATAGGTAGCTGTAACAAATGGATATATGGTCCACGTATAAAGTTTATATGAATTTGTGTTAAAATAGTATATTCATGTAATCAATTCACCTAGTTATAAGTTTTCTTTTTCAAAAACCCGCATGTCTTTTGTTTATAACATGACAGATGTTCATCTAAATTTAACATCACTATTCCGAAAACATTTCAAAGTGTGGTAGAAACAGTTCATTGTAATATAAATGTATTTAATGTTTGATTTTATTCTTTCATTATTTAGTAGTCAAAAGTCAACTACATAAGGCAAATTAAATTCCCGACAAAAATCGTGAAAATTTAGCACTATGTCGGTTCAGTAGCTATCTAAAAATGACTGGGGCTTAACTGATTTTTAACAAATTGCGGTTTTTATCAGAAATTACAAGATAAATTCGCTGAATTATACAAAAGTTATTAATGCTCTAAATACACTTGTGTATTTAGAGCATTAATAATTACAAATGAAGAGAAATACATAACTTATATTGTATTGGATTGCATTTCATAAATTATCATATTTTCTGTTGTATAAATTCCAACAGTCAAAAATAATGTTGTCAAAAATTGTTTTGAATTGATGATTTTTCATATAATATTTTGCAAAATTGCAAACAGAAACATATGAAAGAAACATAATGTGAAAGAAACTTTGAAACATGTAAAAGAAACATAAACTCTACTATATTCTAGTAAAATATTGAATGTTTGTCACACGAATTAATCCCTGGTTACAAGAATTTAGTTAATTTTAAGCAAAACACAGCAGCTAAAATATGTCATCTTGACATGAAGCCTGATTATATAAATTCCTAGTTTTCGGCAAAATTGAATTGGAATTTGAATTTCACAAAGTTAATGAAATTGCCAACTGAACTTATCTATGGCATCTTCGTTTTTTGCTCCAAATTAGTTACTATTTCCCTAAGTTTCGACATTTTTTGAGACAGTTTGTCACACGCTCGCATGTGTGTGCATATGTCTAAATATATGTATTGTTGCATGTATGTATCACATTGAAAATTATTTAAGAGATAATTATTGTAAACAGTAGGACAGGAATTTTTTTAAATATGATGGCAACAAAATGCTATTGCCGCTTCCATAGAATACAAAAATCTTGTACAGTTTTGGATATACATCATAAGTGTGGTTTCACGCCATAAAATTTTTAGAAACATTACTTTCTTATTTAATGTACTTTTTAAGAAAAAATATTTAAATAAAATTTTTTGAAACACTATGATTTATTGACACAAAACAACTGGCTGGAAATATAAAAAATCCAAAAACTTATTACAAAATCTTACTTTCTTCGTAATTATTTTCAAAACTTTAACATGTACAAGCTACAAGTTTTCAAGTTAATAACAGCTCATCTTGAATGGTGATCAAATTAATTACATCGCTGCCCTAAAACCACTTTAAATGTCAAATTGTGTTTTATTTTACAAGATGATAGAGACTGCAATTACCTTTACAATTTTTTAATGACAATGGTTTTTATTCTTCTTTGTAAAATGTCATGTTAATGGAGAAAATATGAAAGAATGAAGTATTTTATTTATGTCAATTTATCGAAAACATAAAAGGAAACACACTTTCATAAAATCTCTGTGTTTATTATCAATTGATATTTGTTTTAACATAAAGTATGTTTAAGAATATTTGTTTATTTTCCGTATCATTGGATATAATTTTCTGCACGAATGCAAAATTTGTTAACAAAACCACAGAAAACATTAACTCATCGCACTCTCTTTTTCACTTATGCTATGCTCAAATTTCGTTTTTTACGAACTTTTAACTTTTTTATGTTTTGTCTCTTTTTTTTTATCTGACTCTCATCTTGCAATCTATTTCTCAACCCCTTCCGTCCGTCTTATCGATTTTCCTTAAAAACACATGTGATTTGCCTATGGCAATGCAATACTCAAGTGTTTTCAAGACGTACCTCACCATGGGCAGGATCCACGGGAAAAAAATGATTTTACGTTTTTGATTGAAATCGATAGTAATATTATAACAAGAAAGAAAAACATCATGCGGCAAGTATAAATTATGAAACACTTTCCAACACATTCAGAATAATGTAACAAAACTGCACCGTTTAATAAGTTAAAACTTTCTGTCTATTTCAACCATATGGGAACGCATAACACACAATGTAAAAAAAAATAATTCCAGTTTTCCGGTAGGAAAAATAGTTGCCCTTATCGTACCGGAATAATTTCCAACACAGCTCGGAATAAGATCAGTAAAATCGGAATAAAATCCGTAAAATACCATTTTACTGACTATTTCCTTATTTTTACGGATTTTATTCCGAGCTGGGTCGGAAATTATTCCGGTGGGATAAGGGCAACTATTTTTCCGATTCCTACCGGAAAATTGGCAGTATTTTTTTACAGTGCATTTGGAAACCCAATTTCAGCTGTTCCTATCTACAATCAGAAAATTATGCGAATTTTCTCAGCAAACCTGTATATGATATATAGATTTGTATCTGTTAACTGCATGCATGCCAAAATTTAGTTTACTTAAGAAATATATATACCTCAGTTGAAAATTCTCTTTCAGCAACTTCCTCTAAAGTGGAGAATGGTTCGTGAATACTTTTGTGCAGCCCTGTGTATAAGTTTATAGAATTTATATATAACAAATAAAATGCAAAAAATTAGTTAAATTGAAAAGCGCATACCGAATTTTAAAACGTACACTGCAAAGAAAAAAAAAAAATAGAACCAGATTTCCTGTAGGAATCGGAAAAATAGTTGTCCTTATCGTACTGGAAAAATTTCCGACCCAGCTCGGAATAAAATCGGAATAAAATCCGTAAAACTGGAATAAAATCCGTAAAGTACCTTTTTAATGAATGTTTCCTTTTTTTTACGGATTTTATTCCGAGCTGGGTCGGAAAATTTTCCGGTACGATAAGGGCAACTATTTTTCCGATTCCTACAGGAATACTGTTCGGATTTTTTTACAGTGTACACTACGCAATTATTATTCAAAGATAGTACTGTAACCGATTTCTTTTGCGTGTCCCTGTAAATGAATAAAAAATGCTATGAATACGCTGTTCTAACGTAATCGTAGTGAAATTCAGTGATTTATATCAGTCTGAATATATTTCAAATAGCATAATCTCATTAAATACTGTGAAAATGATTTTTCTCCATATACCATAATGTAATGGAATTCTTTTGAGTGTCCCTGTAAGTGAACTATTAATCCTACATACTTCACATACAATACCAAACAAGCTTTGGTGACCCTAAATAACCTTTATCAATTGCATGAAAATCCGAATCTATTTACGGGTGTTGGAGCGTGGACAGACGGACTCTTAAAAATGTGCAGTTTATAATCAAAGTGCTGCCTGCACTGTATAAAAGTATTTTTTTTTTCAATAAAAGCCTCTTAAAACCTATAAAAGCCACCGGTGTGGCTTTTTTTATGTTTAGCTAGCATTTTTGCAACCATGTAATATAGTACATTTTATCTTCTGCTATTTATTATTTCTTGTGATTATTTATTTAATCTCAGTGCATACAACGTCGGGCGGATCAGTTAAGCTTATATATCTAACGAACCGATTTTACTCAATTGTTTTATACAATTTCATTGTAAGTAATAGTATACATTCAAATATTTCACATATGTGCAAGCGGATTTTTAATACTTTTAAACATGTTTGAAAAGTGTTTATGAATTCGGTTTGTCTGGCACTCTGTATGCCTAGACGTTTTTCCGCACTTTATCTCGCACAAATATATTCGGATTGTTCAATAATTGATATATATTATTACAGTTTAGCATGGCATGTTCGGTATCAAAAAATGAAATGTGTGTTAGTTATCGTTACAGAGGAACTCAAAAACAATTCCTTTATATTATGGTCCCTTGGTTAAAATCTTTTGAAATGATTTTTAATGATATTACACCATTACAAACATATTGAAATTGATATAAGTCAATAAAGAGCACTACAAAAAGTTTACTGTAGAATATGGCGTGCATAGCATTTATTGTTCATTTACAGAGACACAAAACAGTATTCGGTTACACTACTGTCTATAAATAACAATTACTGGAAGTGCGTTTTAAATTTAACTAATTTTCTTCCATATTACTTAGTCTGCATAAATTCTATAGATCATATTATGTAAATACCGGGTGTCCCAAAAATGACTGATGTATTTTAAAATTCAATAACTTGCAAACGGCGACATATATTAAAAAAATTCTTGCAGGAGGGTTATGTATGATGTAAGAGTTTTTTACTGTGATTCTTGATTTTAGTTCGAATTTCAAACAACAGATGGCGCTGAGAGCAATAGGTGCTCAGTCCAGACCCGATTTTTGGTACTTCAAGATCCATTCAATACATTTTAATCTCCTTTTTTCGCATAGAAGAAGAGGAGACCGAAAAATACAGCCTGGATTTACCGGTTATTGCTTGCAACGCCATCTATCGATGCTCTTTGTAACTAAAACTGAGAATCGCAGCATAAAAACTCCTGATATCTTACATAGCATTCCTGCAAGAATTTTTTAATATCTGTCACCTTTTGCAAGTTATTGAATTTTAAAACCCATCAGTCATTTTTGGGCCACTCGGTAGATTCTATAATTATATAGGCTGCACAAAAAAATTCGAGTATATTTCCGCTTATTGACAGGAATTCCTGAGGATGAATTTACGTTTCCTACCAGAACCAAATTTTTGCATACTATTTAGGGATATATATTAAAATCTATAGATCATATTCAGAGCTGCACAAAAGATTTCGGTTATTTTTATGACTAAAGATGGTAACTGCTGAATTGGGTTTTCATGTGTAAGGCGTTTTAGAAATTGCATTTTAGATGTTTTATTCGACAATTTCAACGAAATTTTCAATATTTAGTAATTCTGGTGTTAGACTCTTTCTTCATGATACATTTAAAGTTTTTTCAAACTTTCATTTGTGATATCATTCTAAACGTTCTTTTCTAAAATAATTTAATCATTGTCAAAGGATTCAACTTCATTACTGGTATACGAATCACCCTTTTGAATTTCAATGATTCATCTATGTACAATCCGATTTCCTTTGAAACATTTTTGAGAAATATTTTTGGTGTAAAACTTCGTTATAAGCTGTATTCGAATTTTGAAGTTTTCCTTGAAAGAAAGTTAAAAAACAGAGGAAAATGCTGCTGTCATAATGCCCAAGACAATGAAATTCCGCCACAAATAAGGCACAACACAGCATCCGTTCACAGGTTATGATACAACATCCGCTCTTTTCAGACAGGGTAAAATGAAAATTCTCTAAATGCTGAAGAGAATATAAACTATAAAAGCTTGGTTAATTCATGTTCCGATGCTATTGGTGAAGCAGGAATAATGTTTTGATAAACTCGTATGGGACGAATGGCAGTGAAGACGTACTGGACTTTTAAAATTTCCTCTTAAAAAAATCATTAAATAAAAATAATTTTAATTGAGCGTCTCTTTTCCCCAAAACGTAGTGCAACAATCTTCTGCTGATTTGTTCGCTAAAATGCTGAACAAATTGTGGTATAAATATAAAGGTGAAACTGGTGTTTTAATATTAATGCCCTACAATTTGCTACCACTTCAAAGGGAAAGCGTGTACTAGCTCGCTAAAGATTAATTACATTATCATGAAATCAGCTGACTAGAAGGATAAAATCAGTATCCTAATGAAGCAGTATATTACAGAAATTGGTTTGGAGGAAGTGTTGCAAGAGGAAAGTGGTGTTGAAAAATCCTCATTCAGGATTATGAGAATTGTGTCAACCTTCGACCTCTAAAGAGTTAAATTGATATACAGGAAATTAAATAACTTCAGATATGTAAAATAAATGCTTAAATAGATTTTAGTAATTTCATGCACCAACTTCTGAACCAGGATTCAAGCTTTTGTTTGTGTGTTTTGAGTACTTTCGTGGTTTGTTTGTTTTTAAGTGAAATCTGCAAACCACTTTTAGCCACTGGGCCATTTCAAAACTTGCTGTTTCCTCAAAATATATAACAGTATTATAAATAATAATTACTTAAATTTAGGATGGCATCATGAAAGTAAAATAAGTGGAGAGGCAATGTGAATTGATAATTAGGTCATTTCTCTCTCAGCGGGTTTTGTTTGCGATTGAGACAATATTGACTTGCAAGTTTCCTATTCGGTTGTAACATAAAGTACTCATTTTTCTTAGAATTTTCAATTTACAACTTTTATATCAGCAATTTTTCGATAGTTACAGTTGTTTAAAGATATTTTTATTTTAATCGCAAGAAAAAGGGGTTTATAGCTATAAATTTCTATGCAGCGGCTAAAGCTCACGTAGTAGAACGAGGAAAACGTAGTATATTCAACCCATACCTATACTTAAAGGATTGAAACAAATTCTAGCTCTCGTCTAATTAATTAATTACGAATTCAACACCTACCCCCTTCTCCTTGTCACTGGCTATTTAAATTTATACCTTATTTGTTATTCTAGTTCAACTTAAATCAAATTTGAAGTTTGACCACTTCTATATAGATATTTAATGTTAGAAAACAGTTTTAACTAACTGACATTTGTTTTTAAATGCCAAATGGAAAAAAAACTGCAGACTCTCTGATAAATATTTTTTCATCAATCTTTTATTTAATTTGTCATCTAAGCATAAACATATAAACTCTTTATAATTAGCTTTGCAAATTAGTCTTTTGTAAGTTTCGATTCATTCAATACAGTTTTAAAATCTTTAATGAATGCAAATTCTTGAATACTCATAAAAATGGGTAAATTAGCTATCATTTAAACAGTGCGGATACATTTAAATACGTACGCTACTTAATGCAAAAATGCTAATTTTTAAAAGTGATTTCATTTAAGAAGAGTATTACTTTTTTTTTTATTCCTTTCTTGTTTTAATAGGGATATGAAGTTTAATTAAATTCTTCCTTAAAATAAAAATATATCGTTAATTGAAATTTTCACATTAGTGCGATAGTCTATTTTGCAGATAATTACCAAAATGATTAATTTTATCTGATTATAATTTTATTTTAATCATTTATTCATTTCCTATAATTTATGACCCATCAAAAAATATAAAGCCATTTTTAATTGCATTGTTATTTTTTAAGACTATTTTCAAGTAACTTTGAAGCGCGTCTATAAAAATGTGATAAATATTCCTCTATAAATAATGAGATTTCTTTACTTTAAATTAGCACCTATCAGATCAAACTAAAGCGGATTTTTAATTATCTTTCTATTGTTCCTCAAAGCCTAAACGATCTTGTAATAATTTTTTTTCAAAAATGTAATTGGCTTTTTAGTATAAATGATGACTTTCTTATCTTCTAAAAATAAAAAATCGCATGTTTTATTTTCTTCTGTTGGTTTAAATTATAGTAAAACGAATGCAGACTTAATTAATTTTTCGTAACGTTTATGGGAACCGTGCAAGATTATTCATATCAGTTTTGCATTTTTTTTTTTTTTTTTTTTTTTTTTTTGTACTTTAATTTTTAAATTAAGTGCATGTTCCGACCATATTTTTAAATTAGATTATTGTGATAATTTTTTTTATAAATCATAATTACCTTCTTTGCTAATATATTTTACGTAACATTAAGAAATATTACCTTAATATTTATAGAGTTTTAATGTATATGCATAGATTAAAAGTTATTTAGCGAAACTTTTCATGATTTCTCTCTTTATATGTGTATGGTTTGCACCTTAGAGGAGAAATTGAGTAGAGAACGAATCCCGAACCTTGAAGCATCCGCAATTCAAGGATCCGCCGAACCTTGAAGCATAGATATCTGAGATTTTATCGCCAAAAGTGTGTCTTTTTCTGGCGATGATCCCTTTGTTGGCAAATTTTTGTTTCTGCTGTCAAGCTCCGGACGCACGCAGATGACATACCGGTCTCGGTGGGAGCATAAATTCTAATGACAGTTTTTGGAGGGAAAACCCGGTTTGGCGCGTAATCCTCCCACCATCACATGATGGTGTAAAGCATGATATATGCTTCAAGAAAAGGTTACCATTTCTGCATTCGGTTATATTAGAAATCTATGGTTTGCACAATACAGAGGGTGTTTACACATACTGGGAACGATTTTGAGAACTAAAATAAAATATATAAATTAAAACAATCTTTTTTAGTATGTTGTATCTGGTAGCCCTTGTTATGGACTATCATACTGCAACGGGGTTTCCAAGATGGTGGGACTTTTTGTAAACTGAAAGTGGAATTTTGTTTTATTCCTTCACCACACATTTCCAGAGTCCGCTAAACGTAGTTGGTCGGCTACCCCTGTACTATTTGTCACAGTGATATTAGAGTATGCACAGCACATACTCAATCCAAATGGTTATTACTCAAAATTTTAGAAAAATGCTAGTAATGTATATTACTAACACTCGAAGGATAGGAGAAAAAAGGCTTATCAACTCTAAAAATAAAACAACGCAATGTTTCCATCGATGAATATGACATATATAAAAATATATCGGCAATTTAATCATATAAATGAAACACCGATAATCGATTATTTCAAGAAGATGTACTTTTCATTTTATTTTCAGCGTCGACTAAGATTAAAGTTCCACATCAAACAGATATATTTATATTTTAATTTTCACGTATAAACCAAGCAGTAAAACGGGTAAAACGGGCTTAATCTGTCATCGAATCTGAGATACTGTCAAACGAAAATGTGCATTATCATACATGAATTTGGAGCATTTTACTTACGGTTGCACGGAAATGAAGCATTTTCCTTAAGTCTCAGAATTGTTACTACTATAAGAAATTAAATGGCACATTATATGGTTTGACATTATTTTTTCTCCAAAATTTAGAAAAAAAAACAACGTATAATGATTAGTATCTCTGTTATTAGCATGTCTATTATCCTAGTTGTTCAAAGAAAAAAATAATCGTTTGCAGCTTAGCATTTATTAAAATTAAAAGCAAAAAATCCCACGCTTATTTTTTTTAAGTAAACATTTTTTTTTTTAGTAATTATTAAAAATTCGTAAATTACGCTGCAGTTTAGAGATAAACTTTATCTGAAAGTGCACATTCTGTTCTATTTCTATGCTGTAAAGACTGAAATTAGCGTTATTTAGAAACAAAGACGTGAATAGTAAAAAAAAAAAAAAAAAAAAAAAAATACATAGTGCAAAAATTCACAAGAAAAAGCCCTTAAAACTTAATCTTAAAAAAATTTAAATTGAATTTTGAAAAAATCTCTTCAAGGGATTCTTGGATACGCCTAAGAGTACCTACGTGCCCAATGTCGTAGCGCTAGCTGGTTCCATCAAAGCGAGAAGGAATACACAGACAGACAGACCGACCAGCTCTTTGTTTTACTAATATATGAGGACGTGAGTTTTAAAACTCTATCCAGAAAATCAAATTTTGCGAAATCGCAAAAAACCTCAGACTATGTCCATTGGTTTTCATTGTAAACCAAGATTTTACAATGCCAGAAATGCACGATAAAACTTTTTTTTTCAGGTTGTAGTGTTTTTTCGATGAGTCTCACCAATAGAATAGAAAAAACTCGATTTTTTTACCGGGTGTCCCAAAATTGACCGATGATTTCAAAATTCAATAACTTGCAAACGGTGACAGATATTTAAAAAATTCTTGCAGGAGTGTTATGTAAGATGTCAGGGGTTTGTACGCTGCGATTTTCAGTTTTAGTTACAATTAGCATCGATAGATGGCGCTGTAAGCAATAACCGTTAAATCCAGGCTCGATTTTTCGTCCTCTCATCTTCCATGCGAAAAAAGGAGACTAAAATGTATCGAATGGATCCCGAAGTACCAAAAATCAGGTCTGGAGTGAGCGCCTATTGCTCTCAGTGCCATCTATTGTTTGAAATTCGAACTAAAATGAAGAATCACAGTAAAAAAAAATCCTGACATTATACATAACTCTCCTGAAAAAACTTTTTTAATATTTGTCCATTTGTTTGCAAGTTATTGAATTTTAAAGTCATCGGTCATTTTTGGGACACCCGGTAATTTTGAATAAGGCGAGTTTTGAAACTCATGTCCTCAATATTAAATGTTTTTAAGGTTTTACACATAAACATAATACAAATAGTTTATAATTCATTCATTTTATATAGTATGTTATTTATTTATTTATTTTTATTTATTTATTTATTTATTTTGAAAGATTGAAAATAATTTTTAACTGGAACATTTTCTCAAGAAAAGCAGTTTTTAAAATTTGAGACAGTCTTCAACGACGCATTTTATTGATCACTTAAGTCGATTCAGGAATATTTTTGATACGGAAACCTTAGACTAATTTGATTAAACCTTCTAATTAATTTTACAAGAAATGTGATTTTATTTAAAACATTTAATTAAATTTCTTACGGTCCATGATAATCGTGTGTGAATAGAATTTTTTTTTCTTCATTTTACTGATAATAATTAAAAGCAAAACCAAGAAAATTCTACAAAACAGTTTCTTTTTTACATTAAATTAAAAATAAAAACAAGATAGAGATATTTTTTCATTATTTTGTTTTACAATTTCGTGCAAAATAATTTTAAGCTTATACTCTTTGCTTGTTTTTATATGGAGTTTTAAGTTTACAAGTCAACAATACAAGCAGCATTAACATAATATTTATAATCTATAAAGCATTTTAAAATAAACAAATTTTAATACAATTGAATCATTTTAATCTTGGGTTCAATTAAAAAGGTTAGATGAGAAGTGGAAAACAGTTTAAAAGTAAAACATTTTCAAAACACTATTTCAATAAAACGCAAAAAAGTTACATAAATATATTATATACACATGTAACATTATAAATACATTTAAATTATAATATACAGGATGTCAAAAGTCCCTTACGCGTTTTAAAATTCAATAAAAAATCAAGTAATTATCGTACAGATATGCGTTTTGGTCTAAAATGCTTCTCCCAATGAAAAGTTTTTTTTCGAGTGAATAAAAAAAAATAGTTCCTATCATCTCCCATAGATGGCGCTGTACCTTAAATTAATCAAAAAGAAGCATAAAAAAACTCAAGACAATCAATTACAGATCATTTTATTTTGTCAAAACCAGTTAAAGAGCAATAATTTGTGCAATGCATTAGCATAGTTCAATGAGTGTGCTTTTTGAAGCTTGAGCCACATTCAAACGGAACTCCAGTTCAATCCACGTGTTCACTAGCATTGCTTAGGGGATATGCATATATAAGGTTATCAACCTTTTGATAATTTTGGACCCCCTCCCCCCTTGCTATATCATCTCTTATCATTCCTCAACCCCCCCCCCCCGCGCCCCGGTATTATCGTTATCAATGTCTAAAAATTCTTTAAAAAATCTTTTTCTTACTTTTTATACGCTTGCAGTGATATACACATATGATTATACATTTATTAGTCGTATACTTTACGGATTCAAGAAGACAATAAAATATCAATACATGAAATAAATTTATATCAAATAACATTTAAAGGAGTTAGATACTATTTAATGATTTTATAAACATGTAACGGCTTTAATAATAGCTTTGTATCTTCATAAAAACATATTAAAATAACAAGTACAAATTAAATTTAAAAAATCAAAAAACCCGAGATGCAGCGAACTAATTAATTATTTCTCATCAATGTGAAAATATTTTTTATATTACTTACCTATTTTTTTTCTTGTATTGATGACTTTTAAGTTGTGTTTAATTGTTAGTTCCTACCTATAAACACTATTTTGATGAGGCCTATAGATGTCTATGAAAGTTAGAGTCGCAGTAAAGCTAGAGATCCTACCTACAGAACTTCAAGTTTGTGTAATATTTAAACGGAGCTTCCGACTGTAAAATAGTCAATGAAACATCGTCTTCATTTTGAAAGACCAATCCAATGATATGCCACTCAATAAGGTGCGTATTTTTTTGTCTATACCGCCATTTTGTATTTTACGGCCACAATTTTGAATTTATAAAAAACAAAACCTACCCTATAACCATCGGACGGTTAAGACGAATCGATAGAGACCTTATTCATTAAAATCCATCCAGCGGTTGGGATGTTTCGAGGATAAAAAGAAATCCACATACGCAGATACGCGTGAAGCACATAACCCTTCTTGGCAGTCGGGTAAAAAAAAGTAGTAAACTATTTGGATGTAAAGAAAACTTGTATTTAACAATAGCTTATTGCTACATAATGCATTCAAAAGTAATATTGTCTTCTTGCACTTGCCTCCTGCCCGTGAATGTCGAAAGCAGAACTTATCAATAAAACAGTGGACAACATTCTATGTCTTTCTTTACTGGTAAACGCAGGTATCACTTCTTACATATTATGTTCCTGATTTCTCTAGCAGCGAATTATTTGCACATAAAGCAGAAGAAAAGCAATAACAAACGTTGAAGTATTGAAAATTTTGGATCGAAATGATTTTATAAACATGTAACGGCTTTAATAATAGCTTTGTATTTTCATAAAAACATATTAAAATAGTAATAATACAAAAGGATAGCAGACTATTTGGATGTAAGGAAAAAATTACTGAAAAAAGAAAAGATATGTTGGGTCGAAAAGAATAACGATATCAAAAAGCAAACCCTCCCCCCCCCCCTCTCCCCAGCGATATCATATCACTGCCAGACCCCTCCCCGACACCTTAAAGTGATAACGTTATATATGCATAACCCTTATGTAATTGACTGGATCACATGCGTGATTCTCGCCTTCAGTACGTCAATTGCCGCCACAGCAGAAGAGTACACATTGTCCCTTTTCGCTGAGAGTCATCATTTCTGTTTCACGGCATCAAATTTAATCAGAAAATCAGAAACAAGCATGTTTTAAAACATTAAAGCTAAGCATGCAGTCAAGTGGCGCCATCTATGATCAAAATTTGGAACTAGTTATTTTCATTCGCTAGAAGAAAACTTTTTATCCTGAGAAGCATTTTAGTCCAAACCGCATTCCTGTACGACAATTACTTGATTCTATACTGAATTTTAAAATGTGTCAAGGACTTTTGGGACGCCCTGTATATTTTTACTATAACACAAAAAGAAAATGCTATTTTTTATTTTTTATTTTTTGTGTGTGTGGGGGGGGGGGGGATACGACAGCTTTTTATTTTGCTAAATAAAAAGTTTTCAAACTTTGAACCGCTGCTTTATTTCCTTAAAAAACAAGTTTGTAATATTGTTCCCTAAAAAGAACAGAAAAGCTCCGAGGTATTTTATTGCTGTAACTATTTATTTACTTACGCCACCACTGTTCCCTTAGGTTAAAATTTCCATACCTTTTTTTAGCTTTTTTCTTGTCTTTCGTTCAAAGAGAAGTCGTTGTTTTCATGCACATGCAATGCATTGTTTTAGTGCTTGTTTTTATTAGATGAGTAAGAACATAACTGCATTAAGATAAACCTCTTCTTAAGTTTTGTTTACTACATTCCAAGAGTCTTTTTTTTTCTTTCTAGAATTCCGTATGTAAATAACTAGAAAAGAATAAATGTCGAATAGTTTTTCAGAAAAGTATACATTTACATAGCAGTTGTAGCATAAACTAAAACTTCTTTTTTTTCAATTCTAAAGTTAGTTTACGATTTCATTTGATAAATATTTTTTTATCTAAATTTTAAAAATCACATTTTTGTGTTAGAACTCCGCCAATTTTAACAAAATCATCTAATGAAATTTTGAACAGATACTTAATATATTGATTAATTATAGCCTTTAAATTTTATTCAAAAAAGACTAATAAATTATGCATTTAGTCATATAAATATTTCGTTTAAAAAAATATCAAACTATCTTATCATTTAAGCCAAATAAATGCGTCTGTGACTATTTTTTTTTATATCTAAAATAATCAAGCAAACCAACACGAACTCGTTAAACATGCTCGATATACTGCCTGCCCAGTGCACAGAATATAGATAAAAATTATTTTTAATTTAAAACTGTAATAGATTTTTTACATTTAGCAAACTTTCTTATATTGCCCATCGATTACATCAAAAATGCATATTTGGTAATTTTGTATTATCCGCATGCCATCGGTCAGTCGCAAAACATTTTACTTTTTATAGCAACTTTTGTGATTATACAGTAAAACCTCCTTAAAGCGCCCACGTTCCGTTCCAATAAAAATTGGTCGCTTCGACAAATGGTATCTTAATGGAGGTCATGTTTAAATCTAGATTTTAATTGTTGAAAAAGGTAACAATTAATATTACTAAAATTTATATTTCACATTAGTAAAAATATAAAAATGTAAGTATCAAAACAAAAGTTAATTACATAAGTTAATTACTGCAGAGTTTAAAAACTGAATACATTGACGCTTGCTTTGATTTTATAGTTTAATCTTTCATAACTTTTATTTCCAAGTCCTTTCGAAGTTCAGAAAACAAATGCATTTTTTTTTTATACGGGAACAAATAATAACGATACCATTAATTTATCTATTTCTTTGAGAATTTCCTAACAGAATAGGACAGAAGAGATTATTGACCGTCATTCTTAATTTATCATCAGAGTTAAATTCATTGCCTAAAAAGGTACAAAGTGGCTTAAACACTTAAAAGTTACCTGAATTTAAAAAAATCTGAATTTAGTTTGGAAGTTTAATGAATAATCTGTCTTCCGTATTTATTTTTCCAATAAAACCTTCTACAAGCGACCAGGAAAAAAATGAATTTGTTTCATTTTCTTCACAGAAATTGATCGCTCATGGAGGGAGTTTAACTGGAATGGTCTCTGAATGGAGGTAAAATTAGTATTGAGCCTATGGGAATAAATTTCGTTGCATGAAAAAATGATCGTTCAGGGAAGTCGCCGCTTAATGGAGGTGGTCGTACAGGGAGGTTTCACTGTATTTATTTCTGTGCGTAAGCATAGTCTGATAACATATCTGTTAAATTGTGTATTATTTATTTATTTATGTGCTAAGTTTTAATTTCGCCTGGAAATTCAGTTATGGGATGTTAAACTGAAACAAACAGATGCTGAATTATACACATTATTTTAAGCGCAAGCGGATTATCCCTCCTTGCACTCACATTTAAAAATTATCATACTTCAAAACTATTTTAAAATCCATAAAAGAATCCGTCAATTGAGGTACCGTCTTTAAACAAATTGCATTTGAAAGTACATTTTCTTTCCATCCTACGGTGTAAAAAATTGAAGTTTCTTAATGTTTAGAAGTTAAACAAATTGTATCAAAAGTTAAATTTACGAGCTAAATCGTAGCCACCGTCAATACAATGTCAGCAATACTCGCGAACATGTTTTTGCTTTACAATATAAATAGATTCATACCTATCAAGAAATGTTGTTCTTTCTTTAAAACTTTCACTCTCTGTTCCTTTTCCTTTTCTATCTTTCTGCATTCTTTTTGAAAGTTTTAAAACTTTTTTGTTTAAATCTAGATTTTAATTGTTGAAAAAGGTAACAATTAATATTACTAAAATTTATATTTCACATTAGTAAAAATATAAAAATGTAAGTATCAAAACAAAAGTTAATTACATAAGTTAATTACTGCAGGGTTTAAAAACTGAATACATTGACGCTTGCTTTGATTTTATAGTTTAATCTTTCATAACTTTTATTTCCAAGTCCTTTCGAAGTTCAGAAAACAAATGCATTTTTTTTTTTATACGGGAACAAATAATAACGATACCATTAATTTATCTATTTCTTTGAGAATTTCCTAACAGAATAGGACAGAAGAGATTATTGACCGTCATTCTTAATTTATCATCAGAGTTAAATTCATTGCCTAAAAAGGTACAAAGTGGCTTAAACACTTAAAAGTTACCTGAATTTAAAAAAATCTGAATTTAGTTTGGAAGTTTAATGAATAATCTGTCTTCCGTATTTATTTTTCCAATAAAACCTTCTACAAGCGACCAGGAAAAAAATGAATTTGTTTCATTTTCTTCACAGAAATTGATCGCTCATGGAGGGAGTTTAACTGGAATGGTCTCTGAATGGAGGTAAAATTAGTATTGAGCCTATGGGAATAAATTTCGTTGCATGAAAAAATGATCGTTCAGGGAAGTCGCCGCTTAATGGAGGTGGTCGTACAGGGAGGTTTCACTGTATTTATTTCTGTGCGTAAGCATAGTCTGATAACATATCTGTTAAATTGTGTATTATTTATTTATTTATGTGCTAAGTTTTAATTTCGCCTGGAAATTCAGTTATGGGATGTTAAACTGAAACAAACAGATGCTGAATTATACACATTATTTTAAGCGCAAGCGGATTATCCCTCCTTGCACTCACATTTAAAAATTATCATACTTCAAAACTATTTTAAAATCCATAAAAGAATCCGTCAATTGAGGTACCGTCTTTAAACAAATTGCATTTGAAAGTACATTTTCTTTCCATCCTACGGTGTAAAAAATTGAAGTTTCTTAATGTTTAGAAGTTAAACAAATTGTATCAAAAGTTAAATTTACGAGCTAAATCGTAGCCACCGTCAATACAATGTCAGCAATACTCGCGAACATGTTTTTGCTTTACAATATAAATAGATTCATACCTATCAAGAAATGTTGTTCTTTCTTTAAAACTTTCACTCTCTGTTCCTTTTCCTTTTCTATCTTTCTGCATTCTTTTTGAAAGTTTTAAAACTTTTTTTCTATTTCTGGCATTTCTTGCTAAAAAAGATAGTTCTTTCTTAAAACTTTTTTTTTTTTTTTTTACAGTTAAGGCCATCAATCGTGATATAGATTTGTTGAGATTAGTAAAATATCTCGAATATTTGATGGATAATATTTTTAGAAAATTTACTTCAAAACTTTATATAACTTGTTTTTCAATTTTGTTTTGTTTTTGTCTCTACATATCATCATTTCTATTTATGTTTTCAATTGTATGCATCAGTCATTGTTTTTATGGGTTTAGTTACGATGCTCAGAAAATGTCATTGCAGATAATTTCTATTCAGTGATTTCAGTAATCATCACCAAATCAAGGTAGCTAGTGCAGTTTACAAATGATAATACTTCTGAATACATAATTTTATAATAAAGAAGGACTTTACGTTGTAAGCAAATGCGATAATAAAACAAAAGTTTGCTATCCAACGTAAACAAATATAACAAGTTGGAAATTGCACGTCAAACGTGGCAAATAAGGTGCGTTCGTACTGTAACGAGTTTTATAAATATATTTTGCACCGCATATTGTACTGAATGTATATTTAGTGCACTTCATAAGTGCATATCAATTTCATCCTGTTTGAAAGGCTGCAAGATCCTTAAAATGCACTTGAAATAATTTTTTCCCATTGGCCGTAATGTAACAAAAACTTTTGACTGTTCCTGTAATTAAACTATACGTCCGGTTTTCATAAAATCGGAAATGAGTCGACAAAATTTTGCAACAATTATATATTTAAAATTTCAGACCATTCGTTTCGGTATTTTTTGCTCTGTTATATGCGGACGGCCGGACAGACAGGCAGACCGAACGACAAATATAGGTGCTACGTATTTATATAATTACGAATGCACCTAATAAGCTCTCTACTGCCGTATCAAGAACTTTCCTTAAAGGTAATATTTCGTTGATAGACTTTGACAATTCCAAAATCATTTCCAAACAAGACCATCCGCTGAGCCATCATTCGTGAATCTTTAGAAATTTGTTTAAGAACTCAAAAAATATGTAATGATAATATTTCATTTATTCCGTACGTTTGGATGAAAATGTTGCAAGAATTTTGATTTTTTTGTCTAATTTTTCATGTAACGTTCTTCTAATTTATTTTTGGTTAAGACATGACACCACTGAGGTTATTTTAAACGTTTTTTTTTTTTTTTTTTTTAATTTATTTTACTTATTCCAGCTTAAATTTTGTTTCGATAATGTCACTTTGAAAATAACTTTTGCCGTTTTGTATTTAAGAACATTTACTCCTGATGTTGGTTTTAAAGAAAAAACTGAAACGTCGAGTATAATTTTTATTTTTATTTTGTGATTTTAATGTATACATTTGTGTTTAAAATCTCGGAATAAAATATACGTTGGTTAGCAATCTTTTGTTTTATTATTACATATATAATTTCATTACATGCAATTCATAATTTAATGTGGATAAAAAAATTCATCCAAAAATATTTTAATGTTATGTATGATTTTCAAAAAACAATAAAAATTATGTACAAATACAAAATGCTAAAAAATGTAATAACTCGAACTGAATTCGATTTATGTCTAAAATACACTCCTTTATTTCTATTGCTGTTCTTTGTTTGCTATCCTGATTAACCAATAATATAAAACATAAGTTATGCTTGTTTTACAGTTTTCAAAAGACAAGAAAACCATAACCGGACTCAAAAATAATGATGGAAAGAAAGGTGACTCTTAACTTACAAGTGAATAAGGGAGAAAAGAAAAGTGAAATTGGATTGTATGCATCCCTTTTAGTTATGTCTTAGTTTGCTTCTATAATTGCCACAAGTATTTGAATGATTGCTGAAAGGGGAAAAATGATTTCGCATATACATTAATTATATCAGGTGATCATAAATAATTAAGTGGACGCCTTTAAAGCTCGGTGGTAAAAAAATCCAGCTTTAGAATCCTTGTATCAATAACAAATTCTTAAAGTACAAAAAAATTGATTTTCTAATTCTTTTGTAAATATTTTTGAACTTGAAATGTTTCTTTTCTCGGCCACCATTTTGAAACAAGATGACGGATGAAGCTGGCCAAGCAACTCGATCTAAACCTTCATATATTCTGCACATATAGTCACTCACATTCAAATCGGTTAATAAGTAGAGTGTTACAGCATGACAAATATCAGATTGTTTCAGAGTGTCAGTCACTCGAGAAATTCAAACTGTTTTGTCTCAGTCATTTTTGTAGATAAAGACGAAACACAAATGCTATGCAATCCTTGTATCAAGGTCAAATACATAAAGGAAAAAATATTTTAAAATTCTATTATTTTGTACACCTTTTTGAATTTGAAATTTTTCTATTGTCTTCTTCAGGCCGCCATTTTGAAACAAAATGGCGGATGAAGCTAACCAATAACTTGGCCGAGACTTTGGTATGTCTTGTGCCCATCCAAAATGGTTTCATCCAAATTGGTTCATAAATAAGAGGTTTCAGCATGATATATATCACACACATATATATATGTAAATAGGTAAATAAATAGATAAATCGATATACTATATAGTATATATAAATCAGCATTTAAACGGGCGCTGGTTTTGGCATCGAGGGGTAATGATCGGTGATAATATAGCGAAATTTTCTAGATGTGCTTTCCTCCGGACGGTTTCAATCGGTTGCTTTTTACTTTCAGTAATGGAAGCTACACAAAAGAATAGGTGCTTAAAACATCGCTTCTGTAACAGCTTCTTCTGTAATTTCCGTTTATTCAAAAATTTTAGTACTCAAGCGCGGCATAAGTAGTTTCATTAAATCCTGCTGTTTATTCTGGCTTTAAGAAGCAACCAATATTAAGATATCTCATTTTACCCTATTATCCCCTACATAAAAAGCTAAAACTTTTTTTTTTGAGGGAAATCAATAACAAAAGCATTAGAAATTTTTTTTTTCAATAATGAGTTCGCTTGACTCATTCTTTGCTTCACTTCGGTTCGCTTCGCCACCTCAACCAAGAAACACAAATTAAGTCAAAAAACAATGGTAAAAAAAAATAAATCAAAATTGCTATTTATTTAAGAATGCTGTTGTGAAAATTATTTTTTATTTGTATTCTGTAAAAAAAAAAAAAAAAAAAAAAAAAAAAAAAAAAAAAAAATACTTCATACCTTTACAGTACCGAGCTTCAACATTCATAGGAACAACATTCATTTTCTGTATTTACTGCTAACACGTATGCGGATCCATTTTTATGCATTGTTCATTAATTATAAATACTACCTCATAACACGTTTATTTGTGACAAAATCGTATTTTTTCACAAATAAATGAACAACATTGGTTAGAAAGTGTACCTCCACATACAGTCATTCTATTTTAAAACGCTTTATTATGATTCAATTTAAAATACATTATTACTTTTTCCTCGTTTAAATTTATAAAAATCGTTTAAATGTAATTAAAATTAATGAAATTGTTAAGAATGTTGTTGTTAATCAAAGTCTGGCACGGTCTTCCAGTGCGTAAGCTGAAATTCACCATTTAAAAAAGCTTTTATTTAACCTAATGAATGTTTCCCTACAAGAAATAATAGAAAAATTAATATTTAATGAATCAAGAAATTCCACTTTTTAAAGGTTTGAATGCTCTTTGTTCTTTTATTCTATTCATTTAAATTACAGAATTGTAAAATAATGAAATAAAAATTAGTCTAATAAACAATGTCATTAAATTTAAATAAAGTTTTCTTTATTTGTAAACAAATCATCATATATTTGTTTCCTTTAAATGCATTTCGCATATTTATTCGTACTATTTTATTTTAAAATCAGTGAACTGAAATGTCTTTCGAATACAGAATTGCAAACTAGTTTCAGTCAAACTTTTATTTCATTGTTTTGCATATAGAAATATAAAATTCATGAAATTTTTAAATTTATTATTTGAGTGAAATTTCTCTTAGTTACGAAAGAAATGAATTGTTTCTCGTGTAATAAACTTTTTAGATTTTAATGATGTTCATCATTTAAATTTATACTAAAAAAATAACTTTTATTTAAGAGAAGAATAAAACACAATATATCTAATAAAAACTATACTATCTTAGTAAATAGTTATATAAAATAATCACAGGTTTCAAATAAATAGCACTGGGTAAGGCACATTAACAGCGGTACAGAACATAAACATGGGACATACACACAAATCAAAACATTCTGAGAACTTATCACAACTATAAAAATGTAGATCTTTTAGTGGATGGCATAGGAATATACATATATGTAAATTTTGGAGTTTCCATCTGGATACTTTTAATCTAAACAAAAACAATTTAAAATTTTCTGTCTTTATGATAATAATATAAATGTGATAATAATTGGGAAATTTCGAAAAAGAACTACACAGAAATTCGAAAAACCCATTTATTTGCTGTAAACTACAATAAATGTTCAGTTTCACCTAACTTTTAGGTACTTCATGCTTAGTTATTTTCACTAAGATTCCTTACAGCTCTTTAGGATATTGCATGATAATTTCGAAATCGCTGTATATTTCGGTTAATTATGAGTTAGATAGCGCATACTACTCATCAAGCAATCCATGAACGATTCCTTGTTAGAAAAAAAATTAAATAATGTAGCAACACTCTTTCGAAAGAAAAAGTTTACAGACATGCGTAATTCTAGACAATATTTTGAACTCCATTCGCTACGCCGATCTAACATAACAGACTTTAGTATTACACAAAAAATTTTCAAGAGTCGAGTATATAGAGAGATATTTGACGTATTCTTCTGGAACTTTTGTAATATATGTTTAACCTCATATTTTCAGCGAATGTTTGATCACTAGGGTATACAGGGTGCCAACAACAAGTTCAATAAAAAAAGAATATTTTTCGATCACCCTGTGAAAGGAAATCCTCGAAATTCTGTTCGTCTGTAGTACACGGCTTTATGGATCTTGTTCAAGATTTGTGTTCATTTGTGTAAAAATGGCATGCATAATCTTAGAGATATAAAAGTTTCTTTAAAAAACTCAAGAAATTACCCTCTCGCTTTTTGTTTATAGCATGCAGGATTTTTTACCAAATTAAAAAACACTATCAGGAAATTTGACTAAATAACTTGACAAGCATTTTCATTTTACAGCTTGAAGTAAAATATTATTTTGTTATTGTTGGTTCCATAACTGACCTAGTGCTTAAACCGTCGTTGAAAAATATGAGGTTAAAAATGTACTTTATATTCTTGAAGGTTCGGGAGAGTTTGTCAAATATTCTCTACATATTCGTCAAGATATCTAAAATCGACAGCATCCGGTGACGGTTAAATACGACGTATGTTTAAAAATATCCGACCTATATTCATGAAAAATATTCGTATTCAGGTACAACAATGTTACACTAATCTACTTCAATATAGTCCTCATAGGCTGCAATACAATTCTCCCAATGATTCTGACATTGTTGGGAGCAGCTCTGGAACGCAACTTTTGAGATGGTGTTTAGCTGGTCCATGGAATTCTGCGTAATGTCTTCTCTGGTCTAAAATCTGGTCCCTTTCAGGGGCATTTTCAGCTTGTCGAAAAGCCAGAAGTCACACAGACCCATGTCGAGAGAGTAAGCAGCCTGATGAAGCAGAGAAGTGCTGTGTTTGGCCAGGAAACTCTGTATCAACTGTGAAGAATGGACGAGGGCGTTGTCGTGATGAAGTTTCTAATTAGCCGATGCCCACAGGTCCGCGGTTTGTGTCTCACAGCGTCACGAAGGTTACGCGGTACCTCTTTGTAGTACTACTTTGTAGTAATAGTTTGATGATCCGGTATTATCAGGGTCCCCGTCACATAAGACCCTCTCTTCTGGATGTTGAGGGTGAGGATGGCCGCCCAGGGAAACCCAGCAAATGCTTTTGAGTTTTAGTGCAGTCCCTGGGGGAAGACACTTGAACCAAACCGTCCCGCTTTCCGATGCCGAAAATTTATTTTCATTTAACATTATGTACATTTCCAATCACAATTGGTTACCCAATTTTTCTGGGCGAACCGGGTCTTTACACTTTTAATACTTAAAAAAACAATAATGAAGTAATAAAATATAAATGATGTATGACAATAAATGCACCAATATTTAAACATCCAAAGATAATAAGCCATGTGAACATGCACAGATGGCACCCAGATACACAACAAAACACAATAATGAAATAATAAAATATAGATGATGAATGATGTATGACAATAAATGCACCAATATTTAAACATCCAAAGCTAATAAGCCATGTGAACATCCACAGATGGCACCCAGATCCACAACAAAACACAATAATGAAATAATAAAATATAAATGATGAATGATGTATGACAATAAATGCACCAATATTTAAACATCCAAGATACATAAGCCATATGAACATCCATAACAAAACACAATAATGAAATGATAAAATATAAATGATGTATGACAATAAATGCACCAATATTTAAACATCCAAAGATACCTAAGCCATGTGAATAACCGCAGATGGCACCCAGATCCACAACGCCAGGGAAAGAAACACACATATGAATTGGGTTACACTTAATTGCAATTATGCCCTAATAAATACAGTTTTCAAAAAACCATAGGACTCAATACAATTTTAATTAGAATGAGGTTCCTGCCTGGCACACCAGAGAGCAGTCCTCCCCTCAGTAGGGGAGTGGATTAGAGAAAAAGTGTTCGTTATTTTCTAGGAACTTCATGCATTCGCAAATCCGATTTAGTAGTAGCGGCCTATCCAACAGGTAGACCAGCCAATCTTTTAGTGACATGTTTTGCGGCTTTTTAACATGATAGTGTGACGTGAGTGTGCAGTCTAATATGTAATGTAATGAATTTGCCAGTGAACCACAGATGCATAATGGTGAGTCCCTTTTGTTTATTGTATATAAGTGTTCTTGAAATGGTCCGTGGTTTGTCAAGAATATGTACAAGTATCTATTATGAATAAAAAAGCGGGATGAGACTTCTGGGACGAAGTCTATTGTATAGCGACCCACCGCTGCTGTGATCCAACGCTGCTGCCACTTTTCTTGTAGTCTTCTCTGTAATTCACGTTTCAGTGTAGATGGTGTCCCAGAACGTGATTCACTCTCCACTGATGTGCCACATATGACTATTTTTCTATTCTATTCGCTCAATTGTTTTAAAAAATAAATTTTGTAGTATATTTCTTATGCAAATGTTGTCAAACTGTATATCAAAGATTTTTGTTTTAAGAAAGTTGTGCGAAGTAGAATTAAAAAATAGTCGCCAGTGGCAGCCCTGATGTGCTGCCATCTTTGATTATGTTGTACCATTCCTTTATCTGTGTGATACCCATTGCTTCGTCCCCTAAAGTCTTAATCTTGCGGATCTTTTCTACTTCGGAATCTCCATGCTTTACATTAAATTTATTGCAATAACGTTGTTCAAGTCATTTTTCCAAAACTAAAATTCGATGGCTCCCACTTACACTTATTTCCCCATTGGACGTCTGACAGCTTCTGCAGGAAAGAAAAAATTCCAAGACGCGAATTAGGATTGCTTACACTCGTACACCAAACCACACCTACTAGCTTCATTTGTTTTCGCACAAAAAGTTATGATCGTGTACCTTTTTAATATAACTCGTAATGTACATACTTTATATACTATTTCTAGAATGATCGGGTGCGAAAACTGTCAAAGCTACCCGAAAGATTCACACTGTATATGAAGATATTGTTATGTCACTATCAACAGAACAGGTTCATTAAAACTATCGTGTTTATCCCAGTGTGAAACAAAGTAAAACAGTAGTTCATTTCCACAAAACAAGCAAGTAAACTTCATCTTCTTAAATCCATGTTGTATATATTGAGAGAGTAAAGGCGTTATGCACAGTGAACTTCTTTCAAACGACGAAATAATCAATGCAGATTTTTACGCTTAATAAATACATCGACTCAAAGCATCTAAGCAAAAAAGACGTACTTATAAGTATGGCCCGTTCTTCACCATGACAATATGATAAAATCAACTCTGAAAATATACATTTGGTAATTCTTGATATATCTATCATTCTTTTCCATCTTAGCTCCATGTATTTTCTCACATTTCTTATCGCTTTCCAATGATATGTGCAGATTTTCTTTCTATAATGAAGTCGAATCGAGAACATGCCCCCACCCCTTGGGTCTACTATCGCGCCTCTCGGAATACACCCTTCACCCATCCACCTCTTTGAAATACCTTTTGCAGAAACGTGTTATTGTACACGGTGACTATATAGAAAAGAACTAATAAAATGTATCAATTTCATAAATTTCACTCAATTATTTCTATGTGAGGGCAAAAATTCATTGATACTCCCTCATATAGTCTTTGTAATTCTTCTCATACCTATATGGGCTCACACTCAATCCTGTGTTTAGCAAGCATACTAGCCTCAAAATGAAGAACTTGGGACTATTTTCGTGGGATCGATACCAGGACTGTTTAGGCGGGACGACTGTCCATGATTTTCAAAGTTTTCCTTTTACAAAAAGGATCATACTTTATTTTTTGGATCGATGTCATTTTCTCTTCGAAAGTCCTCCCTTCAGTCATCCTTTCTACAACAATATGGTTTATGTTTAACAAATTTCCTCTTTCTCCTCCACTTCCCTTCCTTTACACATTCTTTGTCTGGACGAGTTCTTCACGTTAAGGCTCCTGTCCCTGCCGTCGAAGGCACTCACGAGCTAATGCTAATCCTATGGAGAGGGATTTTTCTAATATCTCGTTTGAATTTCGACATTTTTAAATAATTTTTTTGCATTGGATAACTGAAATCCATCTCTATATCACACCTTCTTTACTTTTTCGATTTTGGTTGCAGATATTTTTTAGAATGACACTTTCATTTTCAGAACAGGGTTTGAAAGTGAAAGTAACTATATTCAACATATCTGCGACCAAAATCGAAAAAGTAAAACAGGTTCGATGTAGAGACGGCCCTTGGCTATTTAATGCAAAAAAAAAATATCTAAAAATGTCGAAATGCAAACGAGATATTAGATAAATCCCTCCCCATTGGATTACCCTTAGCTCGTGAGTGTTTTCGCCGGCAGGGGCAGGAGCCTTAAGACCAGTAAATATCTACCGCCGGTATATCAAAAAACTTTTTTAGTTAGAAAGAAGTCGAAAATAACAATAAGAATGCTTAACTGATTAAATTCCTTAGAGATTACGCAACTAATTTAAAAAAGAATTTAACATTCCGGTTGTATCAAATCACTTCTTTCTTTTATCTGTATTATTAAGATGAAAGCGCATTGCGTAATTATTTAACGAATTAAATGTATTAAAATTATCAGAAATCATTTAAAATGCCATTCGTATACTTTATCTTTTTAACAGCGTTATTAATTTTCGTTTATATAAATCTGAAGACGTCATTTAAAAAAATTGCAAAGCATTTATTTTGGCACATTTTTTAAATTTTCATAAATACTCCCTTATCCAATAGTTCCTAATAAATATTTGATAACGAATTACGGAACCTGTGATATGATATTTTAAAAATATGTTTTAGGTCAATTTAATTAAAACTTCCCTTTTGTGAATATATCCTTCAATATAAAAAAAGTAGCTAATCTAGCGTTCATATAAATGACGAGAATAGCTTCTTTTAAAACATATATATATATATATATATATCACATAATTAATCATGTATCGACTTTTTTTCGAAAAAGCTTAAACAATTTCTATTTTATCCAAAAAATTTTAAATGAATAATGATCTTATAATTTTGATTACTTTTACTACGGATGTTAATATCATTATAGTTTCTTCGATTTGATAAAATTAATGGTTGAACAAAATGAATATCAGTACTTAAGCCTAATCGATTGACAACAGATGTGCGAAAGTCATTAGTTCTACTCATAAAATAAAATTTCCTCCGAAGAATAATTATTCTGAATTTAATTAATATCTGTTGGTAATGATATCTCATATTCATTCTAAGTTGTAACCAGTTGCAATAATTCTTTATTGCTTTTAAAATGATTTATATCTTATCTACAATTATTTATCTATACACTAGTTGTATCTATTATCTAGTATATTACTATTAATTATCTGTATCACTTTCTATATTAATTTTGTTTGATTATATTTTGATGTAAAAAACTTTTATTTCATACAGGAGATTAAGAAAGAGAGGGCTTCAGGGGCTCAAGCTCTTTCTATTCGAATGAATGCTTTATTTATTTATTTATTTTTTATCGCATGAATTGTTCCAGAGATTATTATTTTCTATCTTCAGTGTTTAAAACTTCTTCTCTGAAAAATTACTGTGTGCCTAAAGAAGCACTATAAATATTAGTTATATTTGCGTAAATCTGGAGATCAACGTTGTTCTCCAAATCGCACTTTTATTATGTACCATTTTCTCTAACACTAGAACCGCCGTTAGGGGTCATTTTGACCCCTGCCAAAAATGCTAATAGTCAAATCGAACCAGAAATTTTTTCTTAAGATATGTTATTTGTATGAAGCACAAAAATAGGCTAATTAAATTAGTTAAATAGTTTTAAATAAAAATTCGGGTGTGAACCACTTTTTTTTAAAAAACTGAGTAAAATAGCCGGCGGTTCTAGTGTTAATAATTGAAACCTTTAAATCCGAAGTTTCATTTCTTTCATATTAGTATTGGTCCAGGTGAAATATCATGTGTTTTGAAATTCTTTAACTCTTATGAATTGTAAGGGAAAATACGGTACTGATACTTCAGAACTATTTTCATTTCTGTAAAAGTATTTTATTATGTTAGAGATGGGGGCTCGTTTCCCCCTCAACCCTGTTGTCTTATAGTTTGATAATCGTAGCTCTCTAGAATTTCTCTTATATTAAATGTTCTGTCTGAAATAATTTAAATGTTGATTCCATAATAATGATAATAATAATTAATTGTTATCATAAGCGTTTATTGATTATTGTTAATCCTAATTGCTTATTGAGAATTTTATTTTATTACTTATGCCCCTCCCATATATTTTTTAATTGCTAAGCCATTGATTTGATATTTAAAATGTACAATTTTCAGTTTTAAAATTAATTACATTAATTATTAAACGTAAAAATCTTACGGTTAATCTTATAATGTAATATTAGATTAATAAGGACAGCAATGATAAAATATAAATGGTTTTAGAGTATCACTGCATGTAAGTATCGTCCCTTATAATTCATAACAGTTAATTTTTTTTAAACAATTTATATCTTATCTGGAGTAGTAATTATATGAAAGAATCTTATTACCTTTAGACATTTAACAGCTTAAAGTGCGACCACAATAATCGTTTGGAAGAGCATCCGACTATAGTTCTCAAACACATATAACTTTTAAAGGAAAACTAGTATTGTAATATGTTACCCAAGCTCATTCTTATGCCTTTTTAGAAAATTGTTAGTTTCAAACTTTAATTGTTTTGACCATTACAAAAGCAAACGATTAATCTTTTACAACTTAAAATATTCAGTATCTGTTATTCTTCTCATTAGACTAATGCAAAAAGAAAATATTTTCCAATAAGCGATTCTAATCTACTAATGCATTTTTAAAAGGGTTCCTGTAAAAAAAAAATGTGTAAATGGTACATGTATATATGTGTGTGTGTGTGACATTGTGTCAGGTAAATAACTAAATGTTTTTCTTAATTACTTTGTTTCATATGGCTAAGTGTAATTAAGCAGAATATTATTTATGCGTTCTGCTTTCGTTTCTGTAGTTATATTTTCAGTAAATATTTTCCAAAAAGTATATGTTTTACGAAAGATATATTTATATTCCGATTTTATCTTAGTTATTTTACACAAGATATATCGTTATCATATGGATATAAATGCAAAAATTATCTTTATATAAAAGTTGTTTTAATTTGTTGAATAGAATACTTTTTTCATAACATTTTTGAGAGAACATCAATTATCCTCAAGTGTACTAAAAGTAAACATAGTAAAAGATCATATTTGCTGTTAGTTTCAGGAAAAGGTCAATAATAATGAAATATTAATGTTACGCGTAACTGAGCATTCGTGTAACTTCTGACTCGAAAAGTAGTCTGATTAAAAACGGAAATTTTTCTGTAATTTATGGGTAAAAATTCCCGTAAAAAAAAAGGAAATAGTACTAGCGTCTAGATTGCCAGTAGTATTTCCGTTTTTTAGTCCGTTTTTTTTTTACAGTGAAGTCAGTCGACATTCTCGGAATTGAATACTGTTATGAGTCTATTTTCCATCGAGTTTTCTGACCAGTTATTTTTTTAGAATTCTGAAACTAATGCGGTCCAAAACTTAAAAAAGATGTCCTAGTTTTTTTTCTTCTTTTGACTTTGTGTTAGTGTATTTCTGTCAATATTTAATAACTAGCCGCCCTTGGCGACCAGTTTGGTCTCCCTTAAATATAATCCTAAGCATTTTATCATGTTACTTTTATTCATAATTTAATTTACTTGTTCAATCCTTCGCCAAATCGGTAGATTCTGATAGAGAAATCTAAAACTCGGTATATTTATGTTAACCGGACACAGGGTATAAATCGCCAAACATTTTTACCGTCTCATTTTTTCGTATTTCCTTAATTTCATTCAAAATATAATCCTTTCAAGGATTTCATTTAAAATACCTAACTTTAATTTAAAACTGAAACATTTAAAATTCATGACTTTTTCGTATTTCTAAAAAAAAAGAAAAGAATAGAAAAATAATAAATACTACCATAAACCATGACATTTAATTTCAGAATCAAACTATTGTTTTAATTTGCCACGCGAAAAATAAAAAATACTATATGGCGAGTTAAAAAATGCTATTGCCGAGATTTCCACCCGGCTAACATAAAAGTACCAAGAATTATTTGGCGATCATGACTTCTTTTATGTAGTTTTATTCCAAAAAATAATTTTGATTGTAAATGGCCGCCTTGCATATGAAAAGCGTAATTGTTTATGAGAGTCACATGATTTGAATATTTATAATATAGACGAAATAATGGCGATGGAACAATATTTGGCGATTATCACCTGCGTCAAATACCAAAATGGCCGTCTGACATCCTTAAAGCGAAGTGGTCACCCCGGAACTGTTGATGACACTCACATGACTTAGGCTTTTATTATAGAGATAATAGAAGAAAACTAAATTCCATGTCGCTGCGAATCACGTCATGACATCGCTTATGGTGTTGAATTCTAATTTCCTGACTATTAGCCAGTGTGCTATATGGAATATGTCTTGCAGAAGTGATCAGGCTGACGTAGAACCACTAGTATTTTTTAAATAGTTAATTTTTTATAATTCTGCAATTAATGTGGTTCCAAACACAGAAAGATGTCCCAATTTATTTTTGCTTTATATTAGAGTATTTCTGTCATTATTTAATAATAATACAAAAAGCTAAATTCCATATCGTTTCGAGTCGCGTCGTGTTGCCGATTATGGTGTTGAATTCTAATTTCGTGACTATTGGCAGGATGCTATATAGAATACGTCCTACTGAATTGATCAGGTTTGCGTGGAACCACTGGGATGTTTTAGAATAGTTAATAGTTAGTTAATTTTGTAGAATTATGCAACTCATGCGACCCGAAACTGACGAAAAATACCCTAGTTTATTTTTGCTTTGTGTTAGTGTATTTGTATTATTATGTATTTGCATTGTTTCATATTACAATAGACTCCCTCGAATCCGCATGGCTTGGGACCAGAGGTGCGGATTTTAGAATTTTGCGGATTTCTGATCCCTGCTTTGTTTACATTTTTTAAACAGTAATTTGATATAATGCAGTCAAAATTACAATGGATGCTTACAAGATTGTAAAATATTAAAATAATTAATTAAAGTAATAAACACTAAAATTATAAAAAGTAAGTAATTTTAAAAATGATTAAATTATTAAAAGTAAAGGTCAAGTAAATAATTAATAATTTATAATTAAATATGCATAATAAAGGTAAGATACATTTTCCTTGAATTAATCAATGAAACTTTCCTCATAAAGGTACACTATTAATTCACATCAAAATCATAACCTCCTCAATCCTGAGACAAATATTACGTGGGACCACAATAACAAGTTTAAAATTACTATAAAACATGCCCAAAGCTGTATCAGTTTATATATCGATGCTTATGATATGTAAGCGTTTATTAAAAAGGTCTAGAACTAATTTTAACAATTCTAGAAGCATTTAAATTAATTTAAAGGCTGTGTTTTAGTGTCTCCTACAGGCGATACCAGGACTAAGGAAGTTTTATTTCAGGTTTAGCCAATTCTAATAACCAAAAAAGCTTCATTAATACATAAATATGTTTGGTAAAAAGATTGTGATTACCAGTGATATCAGCATATTGATTTTTTTTTTCAGAAATAAATTTATACTTCCTTCTTGAACAACCACGCATTCAGTTATATTATCAAGAATTACATATTAAAATTCTTACGGAATGATGTAAAACTAAAAAAATCTGTAATTTTGCCCCTACATCTAAACTGAAAGTTTCATTGTGTACATTTCTGATGATGTGTGGATTTTAGGGGTTTGTGGATTTTAGGGTTGCGGATTTGAGGGAGTCTACTGTAGTAATAGAAAAAACTAAATGCAACGTCATATAATTGGCTATAGTGTTCAGTTCCAATTTCGTGACCATTGGCCTGTGTGCTTTATAGAATACGTCCTACACAAGTGGTCAGCCTAACGTGGAACACCCAGAATTTCTGTATCTTGTTTTTCTAGCAAGCTTGGTACTCATTTTATCGATTCTGAATGTTGCCTTCCAGAGATATCTCCAGAAGACAGTACTCCGAAGGAATGAAAAGATGAGTAAACCTTGTCCAAATCTGGATGCAATTCTTTGACCTGTACTGTGTCAACGCAGTGCATTAACTAATGAGCTATGAAGCGTATTTCATAATACAGTAGAACCTCGATTCTCCGAAGTAATTAGAACCGACCCTCTTTCGGAAAATGGAAATTTTCGGATAATCGAAAATGCTACAGTTTTAAGATAAGGAGAAATATATCCAGTATTTCTTATTATGGTAACAAGTGCTTAATAAAAATAAAGCAATAGCAATATAGAAACAAGAATAAATTATCTGAATTTTAATTTTGAAATTGTGTACTTTTTACATATATCACAAGGGTTTGAAAAAATATCTTGTCTGTCGCAATTTCGATTGCCTTTGCTTTGAATCTCTATCACGGAGTTTTTTAATAGTATTCGTTCCCCAGTATCACTGTCTTTCTGCTGCTCCAGCCATGCCAAACCTTTTGCAAAACATTCAAAAGCTTCAGAATTGCTAATTTGTTCGTTTTCTTCGTTCCACTCCGCAGCTTACGGAAGCTCAAGTTAAATTCAAAGGAACTCTAGGAAAGGGGGTCGAACATATTTATATGTTCTCGCAGTTCAAAATGGACCGCTTGCACACAAAGAATATCATAGTTTAAAAAAAACTTTCAAAATGGATTTTGCACACAACGAATGTGATAGTAAAAATAAAAAAGCTTTAAAAATGGATTTCGGTTAACCAAGAGTTTCAGTTAAAATAATTTCGGATAAAAGAGGTTCTGTTGTAATATCTTCGTGATAAAAGTCCATTAAAATAAAAATCTAAGAACTAATTTAAAGAAGGAACAAAAGCATATGTGTCAAATTCAGTCGTCTGATTCAAATTGGCAAAAACACAAATGTATAGTTAACAACTATATAGATATATATAGTTAAAAAATAAAATATATATTTATGGAATAACATTTTATACGATAAAAAGAATTCAATGTATTTTAAATGTATTTAACAATAGTTTTTTGTCAATTCCAAAATTTTGAAAGAACAACATCAATTTAATCATCAAATTTCGTACTCAAATAATCAATCAATTTTATATTCATGCTGAATTCAAAATTATTGAATTGATTACCTCAGATACTTCACAAATATCATATATGCTAAATATTTCCCATTTAAGAACTTCAGAAATCACCCAATAAGCATGAATTTTTGTATCAAGAATTTATTTGTCATTCTTAAATTATATAATGCTATCTATTGAATATATCTATTTCCGTTTTAATGTTAGTTTTGAACATGAAATTCTAATAATTGGTTTCAATTTACAAATTGACTTTGGAGGATTTCTCTTTTATCATTAATTTAAGGTAGCGAAATCATTTATGAAAATATATGTGTTTCTAACTAAAATATTATGTTCAGAAATTACAGTTATAGATAAACAGCACAATCGCATTACCTAATGCGTAATCTTAATTGGATATCAGTGAAAAGTTTGTAAAACTGATATCCCGCATCTGATTGCTTATGGGAAAGGAAAATTACTAGCTGATAAAATAGTTAATAGCACTTGAATTCTTGCAAGAGAATTTTAAATTGAAGTTTAAAGAAAAGAAAGACCTATTTTATAATTAAAAAATAAATTAATAAAGGTTGAACAGTAAACAATTTCCAATGTGTACAATCAATAATTGGGACCTTTTCAGTTTTTCAATTTTGCTTTTTTGTTTTTATTTTCAAAGGATTATATTTTGAATATTTTGAAACTTTTTTATACCAAAAGTTGGTCTAATTTTATATTAAATAATGTCATTACAAATGTATATTTATGCGAATTTTGTATCTTTTATAACTTTAAAAGTTTGTATTTGACTCAATAACTGTTTTTATCATATTTTTTCCTATATCGAATGCCAGCTAGTATTATTAGAATTGTCATGAAAAATTTTATAGATTTTCAATTTTCAACTACATTTTCAGCAAATTTGCTTTCGTTAAGAAAAAGGCAAGCCAAAAAGATATTTCAAAAAGGTATTTTGAAAATAAAGTCACACTTTTGCGAAAAATTCGCGCAGTTTTGAAGAATATTTACCGTGTTAATGGGTGCACATTTATTCCGAGTTAGATTCTTTCCTCTTTATTTAATGGCAGATTTTCAAATTAAATAAAGCAAAAAATTACCATTCTGAAATTCTGGCAGATATTTTAAGTAAAAAATGCATTGCATTGGAAACACTGTTAACAATCAGTTTTAACATCAGACATTCAAAATATCTATCGTTATTTTCGTATAGTAATCGTTTCTTTACGGAAAGGCGGTCATTAAAAATATCGATGATTTCTATTCGAAAGTTATGGTTGTTTTTCCGAAAAAAAAATGTTTTCATGCGTAGCATTTTAAAACGAAATATTTATTGGTAATTCTTAGTTCTTAGGGGGGGGAAGGGGGAGATGGAATCCCACCTGTATACCTAAATTGCCCCACCAGAATGTTTTCTTTTTAAAACCCTTTAACCGGCTGGCTCGGATTTTTCAGTTTCTGGTAATCATGTTAAAATGGCTGTACACAAGAATATTTTAAACATAATTTTTTTTAACCATATATATAAAGAATTGATATTAACCCCTTGAGGGGCACCGGTATATATTATATACCATCTATGATTAATAAAGTTTTACACCAGAAAAATTTTATTAAATTTTACTTTTCTAACTTTGGTGGGAAAAAAAAAGGCCGTAAAATTGCTTTTCCTTATTTTGAAATAAAATTTTTCTAATTTTCCGGTGGGAATTCAGCATTTCACAAACGTAATTGCTTGTCCGTCAAGGGGTTAATGATGTTATAGCATCAAACTGCAATTAATAAATATATATATCCTGGAATTTACACGAATTTATATAAAAATACAGGAAAATCCTCGGATGGTGAAAGGGTTAAGACTTTTTAATTAATTGCATTTTTAAAAAGCAGCTATCAAATGCATTTAAAATTTATCATTTGAAACCTGAAGCTTTTGTTTAGCATAATTAAACAAAGGAAAAATAAAGATTTTCAATAAAACGCAATTTCATTTGAAAATTATATTTTAAAAAGTAGGGTAGAGAAAGGACTTTCGATGATAAATATTGCTGTTTTCATTGTTAAAAAAAAGGAAGGGAAGGGTAATTACATGTTTGAAAAGCAATATTTTTTTAGTGATTAGAGAAATGTATTGATTTATTGAATTCCTGCTATGAATTTTTAATAGTTAACTAAAAAAATCTGTACCACGTACTGTGAAATTTTAAATTAAATTTTCAGTTTTTTTTTAAGGGGGCAGTTTACCCTTAAAATTGGTCATAAGGGTAGTTTTTTTATTTTGATATTAAATGAAACCCCTTTTAATTTTGAAACCTCATTTTTACCCTTACAGTAATTATATCGCAAGATATTGTAAATTTTGTTAATACAACCAGCGCAAATCCCCATACAACTGAACACTTTAAACAGCTTTTTCTCCGTGATCATATTTTCTTCACTTTCGTGTTTTCAAAATGCTGAGGCTTTTTTTGCATTTGAATTAAGGGGTCTCAAGACTCTTAAAATTGGAAAAATCGAAAAAAAAGACCATTTTCAACATATATCTTAAAATGTAATGGATTTTAAGACAAAATTTTATATTGGGATGAAAGATATAAGTATGTTCTTTCATTTCATGTATTTGCAGAATTAGAATTTACAGTGGGCTCCAAAATGTCAGATATTTGACGAGCGGAAAATCGGCATAACAGATTATGCGCACGACTGCAAAATAAATTTTGCAACTAGAATGAAAACTTTGGTGCCTACTTATATACTTCAGATTGTAATAATTACTCTGAACCTAAATAAATTTGTATTTAAAGCATTTTTCTATTTTTAATACAAAGTTGTATTTAGTTAATGCAAAATTTAGAAATTTTCAACAGTATAATCACCTATAAAGAATATATTTCTGAACAATAAGAAGAAAATTTTAGGATTAGTTTATAAAGACTAATCAGTTTTTAAAAACATATGTTTCAATATGTTTTGAAAATTTCATGAAAAAAAATGCAGAAGTTTTTGAGATATCGTGCGCGTTATGCCCAAAAACGTCGTTTGGAGAAAATTGACTTCAAAGTTTCTGAAACGCCGCTTCAGCTATTGAGCGTGTATAATTCTAAAAGCCATAACTTCTGTTCTAATAGGAATTTCAAGGAAACATTTATATCAAAATGTTCAGAAAAGATAGTTGTTTAATATCTAAAAAAATTAAAATTTTGAAAATTTTAAAGCTTTAAGAGTCCTGAGACTCTTTAACAGATTTAAAAATTTTTTATATAGGTTCTTTATTATATATGTAATAAATCTGCGCATGGCATTAGCCCAGGTTTTTCGTTATAATAATAAAAATATATGAAGATGTGCTATATTTCATCATTTTACCTTATATGTATCCGTAAAAAAATTATATTAAATGCAATATAGATGTATCTAAAAATCCATATGCAGTTTTGTGTAATATATATTTGAAAATCTTTAAAAAAAAATCAGCAAAAATAATAATATTTAAAAAAGAAGTAGAGATTTTAAATATATATATACGTATATATATATTTTTTTTAATTAAATATGCTGTTAATTTGTTTTTTCAAAATGTACGTTTTTTTTTACATTGAAATGCAGTGAATTCACCGTTTGAGCCATATTTTTAAAAATAAACAAATTGTTGAAAAGTTAAACTGTCCCCTTAAGGTAATTCAGAGTGCATAGTTTATAAGTATTATACAATGTAAAACCGACAATCTAAAACTTCAAAGAAAACATAGTGTATAAATTTTATTAATTATGGTAACGCTTAAAATTTATGAAAGGTAAATATGTCTTAAATACTAATTAAACCGTATAACTAGAAAGTCATTTTGTATTTTTTAAAGAAATTCATGCAGGAATAAAAATTTTTTTACTGAGACAATCATGCTAATGACGTTAATCGTTACGTTTAGGATAATTACTTTTGCTTTCCTTTAGATAGTTCTCCAGGCGCAAATTTAGGAAAATTTTCATGAGGTTAAAGATGATTAACACATTTCAACTCATTTGAATGCAATTATTCACAATATCTAATAATTCTATATTTATGTTACTCGAATAATAACTTTTCTCGCTTTTTCCTTAAGGACTGAAGTATTTTTTAATTTTTGATTTTTTTCAGATGGAAGAAGAATTTATGAAACATGGCTATGGTGAATTAAACAGCGTTAAAATCCGAATTTATTTTTAAACCTTTTTTTATATTATTTGAAATAGTTACTCGTAATGAAGAAATTACATATTAAAATCATAAAAACAGAAAGAAATTAAAATACCAATAAGTAGACTTTGAACCAGGCTAGACACCTGTAACTAAATTCTGACATTGATCTGTTACTTAACTGCCTGAATTGTAACTATATTTTCTTATTTCCTTTTTTTTCATTAAATTACAAGTTTTATTATAAAGCCCTGAAGTGCATATATCCTTAGATTATCTTGTTATTTACACTTTGTTTTTATGTATCCGCTTATACGTTGTGCATCTCTAATCGAAGTGGTAAGCTGCCTTCATTTATCTTTTCTTTAATTTAGCTTTTGTAACTATTATTTAAAATTTACGTTTTAACTACTTTTATAACTTATTTAGTTTGTTAACAGTGTTTCGCATTTTAAAATATTTCTTGTAAAATCGAAGAAAATGGTTTAGCATTTCAGTCTTTCATGGTTTAACACTAGAAAGGCGATGAGGGATCATTTTAAGCCGTACTAAATGAATGCAATTTCTATTGAAACCAGAAATACCCTTATAAAATAAGTTAAATATCATCTCAAAGGAAAATATTTAAATAAATAAGTTTAACGGTTTTAAATAACAATTATGGTGTCAAATACTTTTTTTATAAATCTTGAATAAAATGTCTCGCCGTTTTGTATTAAATGTTTTTCATTTTCACACTCGCTTTCACAAATCGAGTTACCTAAATATAAATAATCGGTCAAGTACGACTATTACTCTCGCATACAGTGTTCCGTACAATAAATATATTAATTACTAACTGTAATGTTACAAAAAATCGTTGCTAAAAGAATAATAAGACTTTGTAAGGAACTATGCAACGTAAGCGCGTTTCGAAAGAAGATCGCAGCGTTGCAACACCGCCTTGGTCCGTGCCACGTTTTACCAGATAGGTTTCTATTTAACATTTAAAGACATGGGTGGCGTATTGAGAGCAGCACTTAATGCAAACCAGTTGCGAATCATCAAGTAATTGCGTGGTTAAATCTAATTAAATTAGTCTGTATTTAACAATTTGACTTTTATTGCTTTTATGCTACTACTGGGCATTTCATTACACAAACATATCATTAAAAGTTGTTATCTAGGAAATAAAATCCAATGGCACATAGAGTACGCCACCTGTGTCTTTAACCTTCTCACTGCCGCGAACTGATATATCCGTTAACTACTCTGTAAGTTTCTCTGCAATACAAGCATTATTTACATTAATATAATTCTACAGATATAATCCAGTTTTAAAAAAGTTAGAATTAATACTCTGAAGGCCTATATGCCAATACGTAATTAAAAAATTATGTTAGAAAAAACATCTTTTTTTTTTAGCATTTAAAAAAATTTCAGGTTAAAAAAATTTCAATTTTGCCCTTTTGCTCGGCGGTCAGGAGGTTTAGTATGTCCAAACCGTCCGTGTCTTTAAAGGTTAATATCTCAGCTAATTAACGACATTTGTTTCTTCGAACAGCATTGTCAACAATTCTTTTAGACTTCCTTAACGATAGATACCTCGATGCCCCTCAACTCCCTTACTGAACGCCCGCAAAGTGAAATTTGTGTGTAACGAAAAAATGCATTATAGTTTTCCAGCAAGGTTTAAATAAACTTCTACTACCCCTCATTTTTTCATAGTTTTAGATTCAGTAGATTCAGAAATAGAGGGGAGGGGCATATTTGTGCATTACATTTTCGTCGATATCTCTGAAAATATAATACCTAAAATTAAAAGAAATGCATTTTTGAGTTGAGCGTTACGAAAGTTTTCACACGATACTCCGCACGATATACAAATAAAAGATTTTTTTTTCAAGTAACATAATTAACCCCTCTATATTTTTTCTGAATATATTTGTTAATGTTTAATAATCTATAAATATGTGGATCAGTAGTCTTTATTACGTCTGCCAAATTTGAACTTTCCACGTTCCATAGTTTCAGAGAAAAACTGCTGTGAGTGACAGACAGACATACAGACACAGGAGTGATCTTATAATGGTTCCGTTTTGACTTTTTAAGTACGAAACCCTAATAATCATACAAAAGGAACCTAAAGCCAGCGATTTCCTCTAAAATTTAAGAGAGACCACTAAATGTCTGTAAAATAGAGCTTCTAATTCCCATTATTATTTTTTCATTGCATTTTTAACTTTTTTTTAGGGGAAAGTTTGGCGAATGCAAGATAAAAACCCTAGTAGACAAGAAAGTTCAGGAAACTTACCTAACTACAAGTGATCAACAGACTTTTCACCAAACATGTTGTGCGCTCCCGAATTTTGATTAAGAGATCAGCGCCACCTAGCTGATAAAATATGTAACCTTTCAGTTGAGTTCCGTTGTCACCTGAACAATACGTCTGTAAAAGAGCGCCCTCGCTCTCAAATCAGAAGCTCATTTTAACGTTAATTGCCCCTTGGCAATAATAAATGAAAACCTATGGTAAATTAATCACAGTCCTCTGTTCTGAGTACTCACGACATATGGTCCTAGCCGACTGGAGCACAGCAAAAAGATGACTACCTTAACAACGTTAAATCGCCAAAGCGGCGTATTAAAAACCAAGCTGAACAAAATTACGAAATTCATTAACGAATGTGAGTGCACCCATCTAAAAGAATCTCCAGAAGAGCAGCAAGAACAACGATTGCGCTTAGAAAGCAAAAAGGTTTCGATTTTGGAAATTAAAACGTCACTCCGTAATCTTATTGGGTCCTATACAACTCTTCCGGAAGATGTCAACATAACAGACTCTTTGGAAATAGCAACTAAGCTAGAAGAGGAACTGGAAAATTCAGAGGTAGAACTTAACACTTTTATCTCTAAATATGAATGTTCTAATATGAAAAAAGAAAATCCTACTGTTACTATTAACTTTAAAATACCAGACTTACCTCTACCCAATTTTTACTGTAAATATGATGAATTTCAAAACTTTAAATCTCAATTTATGTCTATTATTGGAAACAATAAGAATATGAACCCAACTCAGCAGTTATGCTACTTTAACCCCTTAACGCTCGAATTAAATTACGGTTTAAAAATTCAAATTGCTTATTGGCACCACTTTTTTGAAAAAGAAGTATTCACCTTATTTAATGAAACGATATTACGACAAAGCCAATTACACTATTTTATAAAACTGGTGGGAATCAAACAATCTGCGTAAAAGACACAGCCAGTGAATATGACGGGAGCGAGAATTAAGGGGTTAAAAGCTGTCTAAAGGGTGTGGCCAAAATACTTGAATCCGCCCAAGATACCTACGAATCTTTTTGGCAGTCTTTAGAAGAAAGATATGAAAACAAAAGAGCTGTCATTGATTGTCATATTATTAAATTACTAAATTTGTGAAAAGTAACAGATTCTCCTAACCATTTAATGCAATTAATGGATAATACAAAATGTAATTTGCGTGCATTAAAATTACTCGAGTTTGAATCTAACGAACACTCAGATGCCTTAATAATGCACATCTTGTTTCAAAAATTGAACCCTGAAATAAAAAAGTGTTTCGAAATCAAATTAATTAAAAACGAAATTACTAAATTAGCTAACTTTTTAAGCTTTTTGGAAGAAAGAAGTCGAATTCTTCAGAATTCATATTCCCATTTTCTGACTTAATGATTTTTGCTTAAACGCTGAATCATTTATTAGTACAAAATTAACGAAGGAAAACAGAACCAAATCTTATCAGTTAGATATGTTAGTAATAACTGAAATTGCAGATCTTCCGCCGAAATATGTAAATACATCAAAATTAAAATTGCCGTCGAATATAAAATTGGCGGATAATAATTGGAATAAACCAAAACGCGTACACGCGCTGCTTGGAGCCGAGTTATTTTATGACTTAATAAGATGGAATAAAATTAAAATTGATGATTCTCAATTAATGTTAGTTGAACCATTTTTCGAGAGGGTTATATCAGGCACTGTATGCAATTCGATCTCGAATGTAAGGGAATCTTCTGATTCTGGTTTTTTAGTAACAGATTATAAAAATTTGGAAAAAGAAATAAGTTCTTTTTGGGAATTGGAGCAAGTAAGTGAGTTAAAACCCTTAGTTAATGAGGAGTTAGGTTACTGTAATGAACACTTTTTAAAGCTCACTATCGAAAACCGGACGGCAGATACGTTGTTGAATTACCCTTTAAGATTCAAATATTAGATAATTCTCTGGGAGATTCAAAACAAATTGCCGCTAAAAGATTAAAACAATTATTGAACCGTTTAGAGCGGGATCCCAAATTAAGGGAATTATACTCAGAATTTCTAAAAGAATACGCTACTTTAGGACACATGGAAGAAAGCTCCAATGACATAAATCCTGATAAAGGATATTTTTCCCTCATCATGTTGGTTTTTGACCGTCTAGTACTACAACTAAACTAAGGGTTCTTTTGATGGGAGTTGTGAAACTACTAATGGGAAGTCTTTAAACGACTTACTGTTTAAAGGAGGGATAATACAAGATGATCTTTTTTCGATTACGATTAGTTTTAGAAAAAATATTTTCGCATTTACAGTTGATGTAAATAAAATGTTTTGACAAATATAAGTAAATCCGTCGCATGCTAGATACCAAAAAATATTGTGGAGAGAAGGGAAGGAGGAACCTGACATAATCTACACTCTGAAAACGGTCACCTACGGTTGTGCAAGTAGCCCATACCTTCCCACTAGAGTGCTCCAACAGTTAGCGGTAGATGAAGCAAACAATTTCCCATTAGCCGCCGAAGTCGTAAAGAACGATATGTACACGGATGATTGAATGTCAGGCGCATCAGATATTTCTGATTTTTTTTTATTAAAAACAATTAATAGAGTTCTTCAAAAGAGGTCAGATGGCGTTGCATAAATGGCGCTCTAATGTTGTTGAAGAAATAAATTCTGATTCTCAAATTTTTCTTTTTAATCAAAATGCCGAAGAGGTTTCAACAAAAACTCTCGGAATACTGTGGAACTGCAGTAGTAATACATTTAACTTTAAAGTTATTGTCAACAGAAGTTCTGACCATACAAAACGCGAAATTCTAAGTCAAATTGCAAGACTCTTTGACCCCCCTTGGCTTGCTCGGTTCTGTAATTTGCCGTGCTAAAATCTTCATGCAACAACTATGGTTGCTAAAGTACAACTGGAATGATAAAATTCTACTTCATGTTGCTCAAGAGTTGGACAAGTTCCTCAATTCACTAGTTCTTATAGAAACATTCAAAATTCCAAGATGTGTTCTCATTAAAGATGCATCAACTATACTCTTACATGGGTTTGCTGACGCGAGTGAGAAAGCTTTCGGAGCTTCCCTTTATCTTCAAACGAACTCTGACTCCAATTCGCCTGTTTTTCACCTTTATTTGCAGCAAAAGTAAGTTAGCCCTTATGAAACTGTCAGCATACCTAGACTTAAACTTTCAGCATGTTTATTGTTGTACCAACTTACTCAAAAGGTAATTAGAGCTCTAAAACTTCAAATCGGCGTCATACTTTGGTCGGACTCAACTATTTCCCTAGCATGGATAGACATATCGCCACATGCTCTTAAAACATTCGTCGGAAACCGAGTATCTCAGATTCAGTAACTTACCAAAAATTACGAGTGGAGATATATTCCTTCAAAAATCAATCCATCTGATATATTATCCAGGGTTCAGGAGGCAAAATCCCTTTCTACCAATAAACTGTGATGGGAAGGCCCCGATTTTCTGAAACAAGACATTGGGAATTTTTTCCCTCAAAATGACTCTCATACGAAAGACGAACAATTTTTAAAGGAACTAAAGTCAGTTTCGGTTTTCACTTCAGTTATAAATTGTGACTTTAATAAGTGACTTTGATATTTCAAATAGTTATATTACATTAATGAGAGTGTTAGCATTTATTTTCAGGTTTGTCCACAACTGTAAAAATCACGTCCAACTTAAAGGTTCCTTAACTTTAGAGGAACTAAGGGTTGCCAGAAACTTCTTAATCAAGGAAGCTCAAGGTGAGTACTTTTCATCAGAAATTTCGGCATTAAAAAAGGACATGTCTGTCACTGTAAAGAGTAAGTTGAGATTTTTAGATCCTTCCTAGATAAAGATGATCTATTAAGAGTGGGTGGTCATTTAGCCAACTCAAATTTAAGCTATGACCGATCTCACCAAATCATTTTACCCCCAAGTATTAAATTGATAGAAATTATATTTCTTTACTATCATAAAAGAGACTTACATGTTGGACCTCAAGGGCTTTTAAATAGTGTAAGACAAATATTTTGGCCTATTAATGGAAGAAACATTGCTCGTCAAGTTATACACGAGTGTGTTTAATGTTCCAAAATAAAACCTACAATTGTGAATCAAATAATGGGTAATTTACCCCCTGAGAGAGTAATACAAGGTCCAGCGTTTTCCAATGCAGGTCTTGACCTATGCGGTCCATTTTTTATTAAATATCGCAACCAGAGAAAAGGGATATTTAATAAGGTTTATGTGGCCATTTTCATATGCATGGTTACTAAAGCAGTGCATTTAAAACTGCTTTTTGATTTAACTTCCAATGCATTAATTGCAACTCTTAAAAGATTTTTTGCTCGCAGAGGCTAAAGTAGTATAATCTCATGTGACAATGCATCCAACTTTGTTGGAGCATCTGCGGATTTAGAGAGATTATTAAATTCTATAAATAAAAAGAGTGATGATGTATCAAATTTTCTGTCATCCGAGCAAGTTCTCTGGAAATTTCTTCCCCCTCGTTTCCCAAATTTTGAAGGACTCCGGAAGAGAGGTGTCGGACAGATCAAATACCACATAAAAAGAACTATTGGTGTTATGAAATTAACTCTTGAAGAATTTTTAACTATTGCTACTCAAATTGAAGGTATTCTCAATTCGCGCCCTCTTTCCCCATTATCTTCTGAATTAGAAGACTATGAAATTTTGACCCCAGGTCATTTTCTGATTGGAAGACCAATCAATGCTCTTCCTGAGCCAAATTTGATTAATGAAAGAGAAAACTTGCTCGACCGATGGCAGAAAACTCGAAAAAATCGTGCAAGTAATATGGAAAAAATGGACCAATTCTTATTTAAGCCATTTGCAGCAAAGGTCCAAATGGCTCTTTAAAAAACAAAATTTTGCACCAGGTATGATGGTTCTGATAAAGGATGGAGATAGAGACCTACCAGTTTGTAAATGGATAGTAGGTCGCATTTCAGAAATCATCAAGGGAAATGATGACAATGTTAGAATAATAATAGACCGGACTCCATCCGGAACTTACAAAAGAAGTAGGGTAAAGTGCCCATATTTCGTCCTCATTCCTAATTTCGTACCCCTTAACTTCTCCGCTTCTGCGAAAGTGGCGCAACTTATGACGCAAGGCTCAGGCGACGGAAGGTAAAAGGTGTCACAATTGAAAGTTTCGTTCGCCAAGACGCATACATAAATTAAAGACGCCAAATTTCCTATTTTTAGATTACCTGAGTTCTTATTACATCGTTTGTAGAACGTTATTTACTGTACTGTAAGTATTTATTTTTTATTCATTGCATGTATTTTACGTAGGTAAGATGCTGACAATAACATACAGTGAGTTTTCGGACGCTCAGTTGATCTTACCGGAACTGAAGCTCCGCCATATTGGGAAGAAGCCTGGTCCCAATTTCGCCCCACTTACAGTTCTTATTTTCGTCCGGGGTACGAAATTAGGAATGCTTTTTCATGATAATTTTTTCAATTTTTCCTCAAGTTTCGATGGCTAATGTTTCGTTATGTTATTCTTCCACTGATAATTAGTACATTTCTTTGTGACTTACTTTAATGTAAATTAAATTACTTACTCATTTAGAAATAAATTTCGATTTAGTTATAAATTAATTCTCGGCGTATTGGATTTTTTTTTTTTTTTTTTTTTTTTTTTTTTTGGTTGGTGGGCTACGAAATTGGGACCATTTTTTTTCTTTTTAATTTTTTAGATACCTTTGAAAAAACAATTTTCCGCATTGTTAAAAATTTTTTGTACGATATTTGCCTATGTTTCTATGTACTTGAGTAGTTAGTCTATGTAAAATCCAAATTTAGTAGGTGTTCACTAAAAATTAAAACTTCCAAGGGCCTAAAAGTGACTGGGGGACGAAATATGGGCACTTTACCCTATCTCTAACATTTGTGTTTTACCTATTGTAAATAATGATAATATTAATTAAGCTTAACTTCTATCTATTGAATTTATTATTTCTTATTATTGTATTTATATTTAGTGCATTATGTGTAACCATTAATTAGTAATATCATTAGTATGTTATTGTATATTTACTTATTGTATATCACTGACCTATCAGAATACTTCAATGGAGGCCGGTATGTGCGCTGACGAAGTTTGATTAAGAGATCAGTGCCATCTAGCTGATAAAATATGTAACCTTTGAGTTGAGCTTCGTTGTCACCTGAACAACACGTCTGTAATAGAGCACCTTCGCTCTCAATTCAGAAGCTCATTTTAACGTTAGTTGCTCCTTGGCAATAATAAATAAAAATCTATGGTAATTTAATCACAGTCCACTGTTCTGAGTGCTCACGACACATGTGATATCATGATTTGATTGTTAGGGGCCACCCGGGGTAAACTGCACCTAAAACAATTACATATACTACAAACAGGGCTATAGTGAAGGGTATACGACGTATAGCTTCTGATTTTTTTTATGAATCTCCGTAAAGCTTCTGTTTTTCAAGTAAAGCTACATACTCTATCTGTAGTATATGCAGAGAACATAAATAAAAGTTGTTTAATGAAATGTGTGTGAAGTAAGCTATTTCTGGAAATACCATTTGTAGCATTGATTAGTTTCCATGTAATTAGAACTTTTTATTAAAGTTTTCCCGGATGAAAGAAGGTCCCAAAAAGATACTGTGCTTACCTTGGCTTCAGAAGATCTTCGTTCTCTGTAACACAACTACATGGCTTAATGACAGAGGTAGTTCTCTCTTTAGATATATTACAAGCAATGCACAAATATAAATAATTCATAATTAATATTCTGGCAAATGTTTATTTATGCCCGAAGCCAATAAGGTTCCTGCGATTCTTGAACAGAATGAGTTCCTCCAATGTGTCTTCTCAAACTGTGGACAACGTTCACGAGTAAACGAGTTCGTAATGCTGTATTGGTAGTAGACAAAAGTTTGTACGAAAGACTCTCAGGGATTCGACAATTGAATGTAGGTAGATTCCAGGCAGACTTCCGGCCAAATCGACAGCTATTGATTTCTTTCTGCTGGTGGAAGTACAGCATCACACGTATAATTTGCAGCAGTGTCTCTCTGTGGGGGATGCTGGGTCTTAGACCATAATGCTTTGGAGTGCAATGCTGGCGCAGTATGCCCGAATTGCAAAACAGAAATCAACGGAGACCTGACAACAAGAAATCGCCGACCAGTCATACTGCAGGTTCTAAAGCATGCCATGTCAACAAGTTGGAATCAAAGGGACTACTGAAGTACCAACATGGGAGAAAATGCAAAGTTCATACACCTTAATTGCATAATGCCATAGCTGTGACAAACCAACCCACCCAAAACAATCTGTTAGAGAAGGCATGGATAGTGTCACTTAACGAACCGTACGTCAGCGAGAGCTCCGTTCAAGAACCTCCTGAAGGTAACCTTTAGGGGGGTTTTATGGGTGAGGAACCGTATGTTATTCGGTGAGGAAAGATTATGAGGCATTAGAAGCCAAAATGCCGGTGATAAATATGTGATAACTCGAAAGTTTGGGTTCGTGGAACTCAATAGGTTTGTCATTTTCTCAGTTTTGAATATTATTAAAAATACAAATTAAGCCGCTTATCAGATGATTAATTCAGCATGCATTCTGATAAAAATAAATTAATATGAACCTAATAACCATATATTAGCATCCAATTTGCATTCATAGGAATAGCTTTACTTTTGATATTATTTTCTAAAATGTAACTCTTAGTATAATTATTACAGTAAATACCTACTTATTACTTCAGTAATACCCTAAAAGTATGATTAACATGCATGTAATACCTACCTATATGTATTTTAACAAATTTTTGTAATTCTAAAAAAAAATCAAGCAATTTTGATTCATTATTATTTGATCCACTACATTTTTTAATTGTTATAACGCCATGCTCGCATAAAATATTTTCCGAAAAAACAAATTGGCATGCGGATATGAAACGTTTTGCCATCTTTGAGCTTGTTAAACAGGCCGCACAAAAAATGTCACTACTGCAGAAAATATAACTAGTTTCTACTTTATTTCTTACCTTTCTGTCTCCAAAATATTAAGTAAAAATTAAACAGCATGTCTTTAAAAAAAATTAATGTAACGTTTTGCGAATGAATTCAAAATCAAAGTGGCTTTTGTATTCTTATATCTGAGCATTCTGAGTAACCAAAACATATCGGGCGTCCAAAAAGTAGTTCCCTAGTTACAAAATTTATTCATATCTGCTGTATATAAAACAGACATGTGAAACTGGTGTCAAAATGTTGGAAAACTAAAGGACTTTTTTGTTGCAAGTTTCCATAACGTAGCTGTTGTGTTAGTAGTGTCAGTGTCCAGGAAACCGGACAGTACCGAGGGACTTTCGAAATGGAAAGATGGAATTTCTATCACAAGATTTCGCCCGATGTCAAGAACATTAAGTCGTGGTATGACAAATTCAAGACTACAGGCACAGGTCCTGACGTACTGAGAACTGGCCAGCATCGACTTCAGCTAAGAGAATGACATAAGTGAAACAGTTTTTGTGCGAAGTCAGAAGACATCAGTGAACGTTTGGTGCCCACTTTTGAATCACAAAATTATCAGACCATTCTTTCTCGCTTAGAACACAGAAATTTACAATCCATTACATGTGCTAAGTGCTACCAAGGGTGTTGATATAGAGACTTATTGATATTTGCCCATTAAACTTGATTAGTTTTTTATTGAATATTAAAGACGTGAATTATCACATTGCTTATCATTAAAAAATTAGTTTTTTTATATTTAAGCACCAGTCACACATATCTTTCTTATAAATACCGGATAGGAATAAATTTTGTAATGAGGCAAAGGCTTTTCGGACACACTGTATTTTCTTTTTACATTATTTTTTACGTTTTGTTTTTTAATAATTCAAATTATATTTTTAATACTACTTTGCTTTACATTATTTTTTAAAGGACGTAAATACGAAGTTGCAAAATGTTGAAAAAAATTCATTCTCTGTCAGTATCAACATTTAAGTAGAAAGAAATATGTATGGATACGTTGAAAAAATTTAAATAAAATTTCATCAAGAGATCTTTCCGAAGATTCCAACTTTAACGAATATTTCGCACGGCGTTTAATTAAAAGATATCTCAAGTTGAAAACGGTTCAGATAATTAAAATTTATTTTGTAAAGTTATTTTACAGTGTAAAATAAATTAAACGAGGATATTTGCTGTAAATTAATCGTCGCTCGCTCAAAAATAAAATTAAGAGTGGTGTTTCATTAAAACTCAAAAAGGATTTTTGAGAATGTGAGTTCTTTCTAAATAGAATTTTTCGATCAAAAATTTAAATGCATATTAAAAAAAGAAAACAATAGAATTCATTATAACTTCTTTAATTTTTTTTAATCACACAAAAAGGCATTAATAACTTTCGGATTCAAATTTTTAACATAATTGAAAGTGACATGTGACTTTGTCTGCAAATTGCAGCGTATGTTACAAATTATTTCAATCTGACAGATCATAAAATTTTAAATTCTCTCATGATTTTCTCCTGATATCATACCTATTATTAAAATTCGTATTATGTAATTCATATATAAAATACAATTCGCAATGAATCGTACAAAATCTGCAACAAATAGATAATCCAGTACAAATATTCGAACATTTTTTTATATACTCGAGTACGCTAATCTGTGAACACTTCATATGAAATCAATTCATATGAAAATGTAGTACGTATTTAGTTAACTTTTTGTGTTTTCTGACGTTAGCTTTGGGCAGTACAATTTATATTCTGTGCCATACGAAATCAGAATGTAACTTTCAGAAACAGCGTCCGGATTGCTAATGCGTGACGTATATTTTAATAACAACATATATAATTAAACTACATCATTGGTTAATTTCCGCGCAATTAAGATCTCGTAAATTTCTATAGTATTTTCAATAAATTCGACCTTATTTTCAAAAAAGTTATGCTAATCAGAAAACAAAATTGGCATTATTTTTGTACATATAGGGAAATTTTTTTAATGTTGTCATTTGTACATTAACTTTGGAGCACGTGGAAGCATGAAGTAGGGAAATTGCATTTGATAGCCCAAGAGGGACTGCTCAGACCAAGTTTGTACAGCATAGTGTTCATTGTCTCAGGTTTGAAAATAAGTGAGTTTAGAAAAATAAATAGTAAGTACAAATTATGTTCAAAGACCAGATAGCCTACGGGCGACCCTGCCTGGAATTTTGTGCGGTAGTGTGATGTATGAAAAGAAATCACTTTGAATGGGTTCCTATTTGAGATGGAAAATCCGTATTCATATTTGATTACTGTGTCGATTGGTGGGATGCCTGTTATGGTATTTAATGCATCCTTGGAAATTGTTTTGTACCCTCTTGAGATTGGTAAGAGAAACATTCTCTGTAGTGAAATTGATTTTATTGTTGATTGTTTTGCTAGGTGTCCCCCTATATGCTTGTCCGTGAGTTATAAGTTTTTCTACTATAGTGCGATACTAAACTTTAAGCATTAAGTTGCAAATGCCCAATGTTTTTGACGTCATATTTATTGAGTTATGGTTAAAAGATATGAGTTTGATGCAGATGTGCTAACCAATTTTGATGCTTGTCAGTTGTTATGCATAAATGCTTGAGGTGGGGGATTGGAGAACGCTGGTCTCGTTGACGCGAGTTATTGGGTACCTACCACGAAGGGGGCGTGGTTTTATAAATGTCATTGCTTGAGATTTGTGAGAGTTGAAGGCCTGGTGATCCTGGTGAGAGTTGAAGGTGTAGGTATTCCAGTAGGTGGCAGAACATAGGGAGAGCTTAACCTGCTTCTTGCTCCAAATTCAGACGGATGCGGAACGAGAAAATAAAGGTAAAGTAATCCGCAATCGCGTAGAAAAAACCTCGTTTTTCTAATTCTTTTAGGATTAAATTTTCCATTAGCAGTCATAGAATGGATCCAAGGCAAAAGCCTTGAGCGCAGCCCTTTTTCAAATTGCGTGTTGATGTGCCAGCACCCCAGTGGATTAGAATTCCTCGCTGCGGTACGCAAGAGGAGATGACTCCAACTATATTTCTTGGGGAGTTGATTTCTTGTAGCTGTTGTATGATGTCGCGCCATTCCACGTTGTCGAAGGCTCTTTGTATATCTAATGAGACGAGGGAAGTGTAATTTCTACGGACGATGCTATAAGCGCAGGAAGTCAAGATGGCATGAAGAACTTTTTCGCAAGATCTGCTGTCTCTGAACCCAAATTGGAGAGGTTGGATGTTGTAAGTGCAGTTGATACAATTGGAAACCTTCTCGAGTTCCTCTGAATTATGTTTATCACCGCAATTTTCGCAGAACTAGGGATTCCTACAGAAGTTGGCTTGATGATAAAGGCCATGCAAGGTCGAGAGCATTGCACCTTTGTCAGCGGGCGCAGTCTGCATTGAGCTACCATAAGGCGAACGACTTAAATTATTGCTTTTGCCAGTCATATTGACAAAACGATTTTACCAAGTCAGGTTTCCTGGCCTCCCTCTTTCTCAGGAATAACGGTTCATCCTATTCTGTCTTGCATTTGCTGACAATGTAATCTAGTACAGCTTCTTCGCCGAAGGTATCTAGAAGCCCAGGAGGATCATTCTTCTGTCACGGGAATATTTTTTTGTGAAAGTTAGTACTTTGTTGAGGTATTTGTTCTGCTGCAGTTTCCTGAGCAAGATATTCTTGTTCAGGATATTAAATTATTCCGATTAGTTCTGAATTTCTTCAATACATGTACCACACATTTTAAATTATCTATGTATTTCATGATGGAATTTTGTCCATCTGATCGCAAAATTTAAAGCATTTTAACTTTTCAATTTTATATTTTTTTCGCCGTAAGTTGTCGTTACTCTATTTCATAACGTGTAAAAAAAAAAGAAATTTTATTAAAATCATTCATTCTTACTTTTCCGATTAAGAAAGATTTTATATTTTTAAAAAGTTTGTATGGAATATAAAATAGATCCCCCTGAAAACTTATGCGTTTTTATTTTTTTAAATTCTAACAATGAGCAATTAAAGAGTAGAATTGGATAAAATCGTGTTTCATATGACAGTTCTTAAAAGTTACATTTTCTGAATTTTGAGAAATCTTATATGCTTAGAAAGATACATGTAGTCTAATATTATCAAATCTTGGATTTCAGTATGCTAGATATTGCGTGCAGTGAAATGAAAATTAAAATGTCTTGCAAAATTGGCGTTGCGGCCCCTGATTTGAAGGTTTAATGGGTGAGACAATAAATGTATTTTTAAAAAAATTTGCAAATTAAATGTTAAACAACAAATAAGAAAAAACGGAAATAATAATAATACAGTTTTTAAATACAATTTCGCAAGCGTTTGAAAAAAAAAAAAACTAAAATTTACGAAAAGAAATTGCGAATGGGAATTTTTACGGAATTTGTTTGTTATTAAAATACAGTACGTTGCATTACAGCGGAAGCTTGATATAAAATATTTTGCCTTTTCAAGTTCGAAACCTTCAAAAACACATGCTGCAATCTATAATAATAAGGAAAGAAGTTTGTGTGTGAGTGAGTGAGTGTGTCGACGGTGTTCTGAAGAGACCACTGCACGTAGAGCTACAAAATTTTGGGAAAAGGTACGTCTATATATGAAGTTTTGCACCTCGAAGCCCGATTTTCGATTTTTTGATTAGATTTTTTATGCGATTTTTTATGCGATTTTCAGTACTTTTTTAAGTTTCCAGGCGATTTTTCCATATAAGTGAGGAGAATAAGTTTTCTTTCTTTTAACCCAATATAGTAAATTTTGTTCTCTTTTCAAAAAAGTTTATTTGGAATTCGTGCAGCGATTTTCGAATTTTTAGCGAATTTTTTATGCAATTTTTGAACAGCATTTAATGCATTTCCATACCTATAAGGAGGTTACCATAGAGGGACACAGTTCTGTCGCCAAATGCCGCCAAGTTTGTCGTCAACTTGGCGGTATATCGCCAAATTTGGCGACCAAAATGAGTCGCCATAAGTGACGCCAACTTGGCGATATCTCTAATATTTCGCCAAATTCCCATAGACTTCCATTGTAAACCAATATCGATTACTTGCTTACAGAAAATCAACAAATTGAGATATTTTAATGCAACAAAAACAAATATTAACTTAAGGGATTATATTAATTCGATTTTTCCACATTAGGAAAAAGAATACGGTTTCTTTCTGTTAACCCAATATAGTAAATTTTGTTCTCTTTTCAAAAAAATTTATCCGGAATTCGTACAGTGATTTTTGAATTTTTAGCGAATTTTTTATGCGATTATTGAACAGTATGTAATGCATCACCATACATATAAGGGGGGGTTACCGTAGGGGGATCCAGTTCTGTCACCAAATAACGCCAAGTTTGTCGCCAACTTGGCGATATTTGGCGCAAATTTGGCGACCAAAATTAGTCGCCAAAAGTGACGCCAAATTGGCGATATCTCTAATATTTCGCCAAAGACTTCCACCGTAAAACAATAGGGTTTACTTGCTTACAGAAAATCATCAAATTGTGATATTTTAATGCAACAAAAACTAATATTAACTTAAGGGATTATATTAATTATATTTAAGGGAGTCCAAGTAAATTAATTACGAATAAAAGTAACATGATCTAATGGTTAGCATGATTTCCAAAACATAAATTTTAAGAGAGCCTACAGGTCAAAGGAATTAAATTTGAAACTTTTATCCAATTATAGTAAATTTTGACTTTCGTGATTTTTTAACTTTTTGTGATTTTTAATGCGATTTTTACGTTTCTTCGCGATATGCTGCAATTCTTTGACATTCCATTTTTGACCTAAAGTACATTCTGCCCTCATTTCAATAAAGTTTATTCGGATTTCGTATAGCAATTTTCGAATTTTTCGGGAATTTTGTATGGGATTTCTAGTGCATTTCAGCGATTTGCTACTATTTTTCCACATTAGTGAAGGGAACCAACTTGCAATCTTCGAACACAATATATAATTTTTTTTTCTCTTTTAAAAATTTTAGAAGCTATTTTAAATTTTTTCGCGATATCTTATTGTGATTTTCAGAGCTTTTTCGTAATTCCTGATGTTTTTTTATGTACCCGGGCAACGCCGGGCAAGTTCGCTAGTTAACAATATAAAACACAATATATTTACCTTTACATGTTTCAAAAACATTAAAATGTAAACATATATATTGTTCTGTTTTCTTAGATGTTTTATAAATTCCCAATTATGAAATTTTACTTAGTTTCCTTAATCATATACTTTTATTGTGTGTAGAACTTATCACGTAAACCGCAAATGAGTTATTAAATTTTAAACATATTAAATCAAAGTTAGTCAAAAAAATAGTTGCAAATTTATTTATTTATATTATGCTAAAAATTCGTCATTGATAAGATTTCCATACAAAAGTTCTTTTAAGGGGGCCGTGGACTTTATTTGAGTTAAAATCAACCCAAAAATCAAAATTTCTTTTTGTGTGTAATATTATTATCTATTTTGTACTGAATCATTTGTTAAAAACCGCATGCCGATGCGATGATTTTTCGCAAAATTACAAGTGTTTTAATTTTGTATACAAGCAATTTTTTGGCCCTTCAATATACTTTAAATATGTTTTTCTCAAAACTAATTTTTCAAAGTTTTTAGATTTCTGAAATGTTCCATGAGTCTGATTCTTAATTTTAGATCGAAATTCATGAAATTGATAAGGAAGTATCCTGATGTTTCTTACAAAGAAACTGTGTATGTATTTTAAAATTCGACTTCATTAATAATTAAATTTCATTTTTAACTAATCAAAAAGTAAAATTTTGATGAAAATCGATAAGGATTCATAAAAAAATTTCTAAAAAATTAACTATTCAAGGGATAAAAAAATCGATACCCAGATTTGTTTGTAATAGAGTATGAAGTGATTAAAGTATAAAATGAAGGAAAATTATTAAAAATTAAGATGCATGGAGCATTTTAAAGTAAAAAAAAATCTTAAAATTATAAAAAGATTTTAAACTTCTGTTAAGGTGTTTTACAGTCGAACCCCGTTATAACGAACTTCAAGTGACCGAAGGTTTTGTGTGCTATATCCGGTGGTTCGCAATATCCGAACCGTCAAGAAAAATGTTAGAGTTCACAAAATGTATAACTCATTAGTTGCTATGTGTATATTCAATAATGATGTATTAAAAAAAGGTAAAATCTATTAAATATAGCCATTAAGGAATTAAATTGGCTAAATTCGATGACATTAAACTAACACAATACTAATTAAATTAACTGACAATGAAGACAAACATGAATAAATTAATTTTACCTTTAATTGTTGCTCACTGTTTTGATACAGAAATAATCGGCAATTTTCTACTGACGTGATGACAATTTCAAAAGCATATTATGAATTTCTTTGTCTAGTACATCAAATGACTCCAACACTCTTTCTTCCACTGTTCGTGTTCGTGTAGACAAAAACTTATTAATTACACGCATTGCTGCTGTAGCATCTGAGATTGTGGGGATTTCGTCATTTATGTGGTCCTTTTCATCACCATCAGATGCAGAATCTTCGATTTCAGAATGATTCATTTTAACTTCTTCCCCAATCTCTTCCTCAGTCGGATCTTCACATGTAATAACTTATCATCACATGTTTCAAACAATTGCATATCACAAACTGAGAAAACACCTGTGATCAAGGAATAAGGGAAAATGATTGACGGGTAGGTGGTATCACACCTGCAGAGTGGCTTTCGTAAAAGCGAAAGAATGCAGTTGTTTCTCCCTTTCTTTAAATTAAAAAAAAAGACTTATCGCTGATTTGTCCCATGTTTCACTAGCTGGCATACATTTTCTTATGAAATTGGAGTCGAAGTCCTGTTCTCACAACTTTGGAAAAGTAAAAAAAAAAAAAACGTGGTCGACTGGACAAAAATGTTCGTTATAGCCGATTCTTAAGATTTCGGTGGTTCGTTATAAAAGGATAAATTGGCATTAAATAAAATAGGAAAACGACGAGACCAAAATTTTCGTTCGTTATATCCGGGAGTTCGTTATATACCGGGTTCGCTATAACAGGGTTCGACAGTATATACTTATCGCGAAATCTATATTTTCCCAAAATTTCATATCTCTATGATAAAAATTTAAAAAACAAATCTAACGTCCACCGTTCCCTTCATAAAGAACCAATAAACTTCACTTTTTCATAAATACATAAGGAGGAGGGGGTTCTCCTTAATGTGTCTTAGAATTAAGTATTTCCAACAAAATTTTGGTTTTTTTACGTCGAAATATAAAAGCAAACTAAAGTAATAAAATAACTTAAGAGAAAATATTTCAAGGAACTAATTTGTAAAAAACAAAAAATAAAAACCCGCGTCGTTCTTTACGAATAGTTAAATTATAAACAAAATTCTAGACTGAAACTCGCATCAACCAAAAAATAAATATTGCTATGTAAATGGATTTTTCGCTTGGTTATACACTGCTTAAATAATGATTGCCATAGGCAGACGTAGCTGGGAAAGGAAAAAAAAGTTTCTCCTCTTAAATATTTTATAAAATCTAACGAGGATTCATTATTTCTTTAGAAATATGTCTGGATGATTCCATTTATAAAGAATTTTTTATATATCAGTTTCACGGGTTATGCTAAGAATACGGAAAGTATTTTTCTATTAAATTTCAGTGACTTTAAGAATTGTGTTTGCATGATTTTCTTTTTTAAGTTTAAGTTGATTTTATAAGGTGGAAATATTTTTGTCGTTGTTGCTGTTGTTATAGCTTATCGCAAGTTTTACAACTCTTTTGTCATGCGAAAAAGGTTGTTACAATTAGATATATGATAATCATTTTTAGTATCTAGAAATCAGTATTTCTTACATTCTATTATTTTTATTCAGAATAAACTATTATTAAACAGGACCTCCTTTAGACAGGCTTTGGATAATCCGGTCCGTCGTTTTCGAATAAAATATAGAAATTGGACACTAACAAAGCGTACGTTAAAAGTGTTTTAATGTTTTTAAAATCCTCTTTAATTGAACCTATGAATTAAGGCGCCATCTATACAACTATAGAAAAAAAATTACATGAAATTCGGGAAGTCGTAGAAGAAGAAGAAGAGAAAATTATTGATGTTCCATTTCGCAACTGCTTTGTGATATGAAACTCGGGTTTTTGGTTAAATCGTGGGGAAAGCACCAATAAATTATAAGGATACAATCAGATATAACTGTGTTTCAAACAGACATTTTTCAAGTTATATTCCACCAAAGTTATGACAAGAGTAAAGATGACCACGATGAAGCAAACGATATCACTGAATCAAAACATAAACACATCTAAATCCAACAAGAACAAAATCTCATGTGTCAAGTATAAATTAAAAAACACTTTGAAAAAGTCAAAAAATAGAGACGAAAATTCTCCGTCAAATAAGTGAAAGAACATATATCTTAGTAAACAATTCAGAAAAGACATAACGCATTTAAAAATACAGTTTCTGCAATTACTGTCGGTAGTCGGAGAAGTAATCAAATTATTTTGTGCAGCTGCTTATATGAACTATGAGACTGCTATATGTACTACACAACATACTAAAATTTAATTCCGTTAGAAAAAGGGAAAAATATTTGAAAACGCTCTTTTAAGCAATTTTCGCCAATAAACACAGAAACAAATGAGTAAATCGATGTACTCATAATCGAATTGTGTATGTTTGGATAAAAAATGAACCTATCCTTTCTAGATTTTGATCAATCACATATGTTATCAAACCCAAACAAAACGATAATTGTGTACACCGTAATGATTTATTTTATTTATGTAGGCATAAAAGGTGTTTATTAATGTGAATATCAAATTATGCACAGTATTTTAAAATAATTTAAAAGTGCTTGCAAATAACAGTGCTTGTCATAAAATTATTTGATTTGGGTATGTTGCTAATAATTTTGCTACTTGACTTAATAAATAATCAATTAAACATTTCTTGTTAATAATTGTGAACGGGAAATAAATTTCAGTACATTTCACTCTAATTTGTAGTCTCAGGGAGCAGTACACACTGTAAAAAAATACGACCAGTTTTCCTGTAGGAATCGGAAAAATAGTTGCCCTTATCGTACCGGAAAAATTTCCGACCCAGCTCGGAATAAAATCCTTAAAATACTGTTTTATTGACTATTTCCTTTTTTTACGGATTTTATTCCGAGCTGGGTCGGAAAATGTTCCGGTACGATAAGGGCAACTATTTTTCCGATTCCTACAGGAAAACTCCTCGGATTTTTTTACAGTGCATTTTTTTCAGTGAACGGAAATGCAATGAATTCTTTTCTGCAGCTTTGTATATTTTCTGAAGATGTTTATACACACCACATATTCAGTTGAAATTTACTTGGTGTAAAAAGCGCATAATATATCTAAAAACGTATTTCCAACAATTACAAACTCTAAATAGCAATAAATCCAGTTTTTAGCAGTGCTCCAGCATATCAATTTATTTATATTATGCAAACGTCTCTCAGTATACTAATGATAGTTCAGCAGGAAAACACATAACACAATTAAAAAACACCCTTGAGAAATTCGTGCACATAAACTGTAATACTTCTTTCTTATCTTCTCCGACTTCAGGTTTTGAACCAGAAAACTTTTGAATAGTGAGCAAATGCTTTACCATGGAGACATTTAGACCATTAGTGAAAGAACTGAAATTAAGGTTAGTTTTAAAATCTAAATGGCGAAAATGGTCGGGTGTCATTAAATTGATTCATTTAATCAAAATAATATAAGACTTTTTCAATTTTTATGATTTGCCGTGTGATCGGAAGTATTCAGCTATACGTATGCAAAATTTCAAGTATCTAACTTTTACACTTTCCGAAAACGAATTCTGTGACGGATAAACAGAGGGGTAAAAGGAATAGGGTTTCGTCAGATGAACAAAACCCTAAAACGCAGCTCTAAAAAAAAGACAATAGAAGATGGGTAGTTTCATTAAACCAGTGAATGTAGCCAGACTAACAAAAAAACAGGATGCCGTGGTTTGTTAAACGTCTCTTATATCAGACCGCTCGAGTCACCTGATGCGAAAGGTAGTACTGCAGCTTGTCGTTAACATCGGAATGTATCAAATAACATAAGTGATGATAAACCTGATGCTCTAAGTGAAAAACATAAACTTTGATTAAATGGTCTAAATATCAAGTTATATTATGTACTGATGTCTTTACTCTGATTCTTAATTTTGTAACGCGAAGTGTAAATATATATATATATATATATATATATATATATATATTGTTATTCTACAGGGTGTTTAATTTCACTTTCGATCATTTTAAAATGCACTTTTTGTCTGGAGTTTCGTTAATCCGATCGACTTAGTATGAATTATTGAGACTTTACTGCATTTGTTTTGCATAATTATAATTAGAGAGATTAGTTGTCGCCTTCCGATTTTGTTCTAAATGAAATAAACATATTTTAAACCAAAAATTGCACTTCATAAATAGAAAGCAAATAAGTATTAGAAAATAAAAGAAGTTATATTTTTTAAAATAAATTTTCTTGTTCAAAATATCTTTATTTCACTTGGAAAAGAACTGAAAGAAATCAGAACAATCAGAAGAGCACGATTTTTAAATAGGCCATTGAATGAATTTTATTTAATTGGGCAATGACGTGTTTGAGTAAAATCTATTTCCGGATAATAGAAGTCCTACCAGAAAAATTTAAGAGCTAAATTTAATAAGTTTAAGATATCAAAGGGTTGGTCCATATTTATAATTTGTCTGAAATTTAGTGTGTGACAAAAAAAAAATTACTCAAGCTTAATTCGTGGAATCCAGTTTAAAAATCCACTCACAGTATTTTATATTTGAATTTAAATTATCAATTTCTTATTTCAAAACAAATAGAAGAAAAACTATCAAATAATACACATTTTTATATTTTCTGATCCTAATGTAAAAACTGCCATAAAAATTCTTATTAACTGACAGTAACGGGCTGAAAAAAATAACATAAGTATGTAACATCATTCAGTAGAAATATTCGGTATTCATTAAATACTTAAATATTATATACGATGTAAGACAAAATACCGGGTACGGAAGAAAAATTTAGGCGAGGGCAAATGTGACAGAAAATAAATGTTTGTATTCATATCTCTGATTCACTAAGCGAATCCTCCTGTCATGTGACAGGATAAAATATTTGTGTTTGTAGAGGTTAATAAAAGTATTAAATATGCTTTGAGACAAATAATGAATTGATAATTATACCGCAATTTATAAATTTTATCTTAAATTTACTAGACATACAGGAAATTTCCATTTTTCTCGATCTGACATAAAAAGGAAAAAACACATATTTTTGTATATTATTTATAAAAAAATAATAATAATAATAAGAAGAAGAAGAAGAAGAAGAACGAAAAATCATGCATCAGGAATAGATTGTGAAACACTTTCCAATACTAACATGATAATTAAGCAATTTTAATTTTTCCTAGAATGAAAAGAGATATCTAAATAAATAATATAAGGGGTCTCAGGACTCGTAAAGCTTTAAAATTTTCGAAATTTTTATTTTTTTAGATGTTAAACCCCTATCGTTTCTGAACATTTTGATATAATTGTTTAGTTGAAATTCCAATTAGAACAGAAGTCATGGCTTTTAGAATTATACCCACTCAATGGCTGAAGCGTTTCCGAAACTTTGAAATCATATTTTCTCCAAATGACGTTTTGTGGCATAACGCGCACGATATCTCAAAAACTTCTGAATATTTTTTCATGAAATTTTCAAAACTTATGTTTCATGTTAGTTTTTATAAACTGAACCTAAAATTTCCTTTTTATTGTTAAAAAAAAACTATTTTTTTTAGGTGATTATATTTTTGAAAATTTCTAAATTTTGTATTAGCTAAACACAACTTTGTATTAAAAATATGAAAATGCTTTAAATACAAATTTATTTAGGTTCCGTATAATTATTATAATCTAAAGTATACGTAGGCACCAAAATTTTCATTCAATTTGCGATATTTATTTTTAATCCTGCGAGTAATCGGTTATGCTAATTTTCTGCTCGTCAAAAATCTGACAGTTTGGAGTTCCCTGTAAATGCTAATTCTGCAACTTGCAATTTTTTAAATACATGAAATGAAAGAACATACTTACATCTTTCATTCCAATAAAAATTGTGTCTTAAAATCAAATACATTTTAAGATACTAAATGTTGGAAAGAGTCCTTTTTTTTCAATTTTAAGAGTCCTGAGACCCCTTGAAAAAACACACAAATCAGTAAAAATCCATTTTCAGCAATTTCTATCCTTACCTGGTAATAAGTGCGAAATCTTTCGTGTAACCTTGTATGTTATTTATATAACTTATACACACTACCTAATACATTCAAAATTAGATCAATTTAAAAATGCATAACCACACAGAAAAGCGCACTTCCAGAAATTATCGATCACAATCAGTTCTTTAACCGAATTCTTTAGTGCGTATTTGTAAATGAATGACAAATGCTATGCACTCTATAATCTATAGGGTGCGACAGGTATTTGAGAACACGCGTTATACGTGAAATATTACTCTGTATATCATAGTTACAAATCTTTTTCTGTTACATGTAAACATGTCACAACCTAGACTAACTAAGGAAATGAAGAGTCATGCTGTCATTGGCTCATTGACTGAAGAGCACTTCGATTTACAGATAGCTACCTTCTTGAAACTCGCCCGGTCATTCCTCTTTAATGTAAGGAGAGAACTGAAGGCTGCCAGATTTCATGTGGCAAACCCTTCATTCAAGAAACGACATTGTCAGCAATATGAAATCATCAAGACAACGGAATTCGTCAGTCAAGTCGATGACAATCCTGCGAAGTCGATGAGTGCACTCACTAGGGAGATGCAAGTTGATGACACCACAATCTGATGTGTGATTCATGAGGACCTTCGTTTGAGGTTGTATGTGATGATGAGAGTACAGTTCTTGCCCGAGAGAACCAGGGATAACCGCCTGAAAAGAGACAAGTGCCTCCTTAACAGGCTGAAACATCAAGAAGAGCCAAGAATGTTTTTGTTTCTTTCCAATGAGATAAAAATTGCCCAGTTCAAGAAAGTGAACCGCAAAAAGATCGGTGATGGTGTAAAATCCTCGAAGAGGTTCTGACAGACATGTGCAGAAAGTTTCCAGCCTCACTGATGATTCTGGGGAGGGGGGGGGGGGGGTTGGGAGAAGCTAAGACGATCTGATGCCCCCACATTTCTTTCTTCAACGTGCCAGAGTCAACGCCGTTGTTTATACTGAGGTGTTAAAGCACTAAATTACTTCTGTAATACGTGGGAGGCCGTACGTTTTTTAATAAGATTCTGCACTATCCCATACAAACCAAAAATAGATTGCCAAAACATGTATGACCATGCCATCCTCAACTTGTTTCTCCTCCCTCCCCCTCCCCATCTACCCAGATATTAACCGAACGGCCTAATGCGTATGTGGTGTAGTTGAGAGGGACTCCAATAGTTATCCGCACAACAATGTTTCGACCCTCAAGGCAGCCATTGTGCAGAGTTGGGCAAATTCGTAATTGCAATTATCTTCAATGTAATTACAATTTAATTGCGTATAATTAATTATAGTTAAAATTACATGCCGTAAAAATTCTTGTAGCACTGTAGTTGGAACTGCCCCCATTCCATTATGTGTGCGAGATTTCTGCGTTTGAATGTGTGTAACTATAATCAATTTCGTGCAATTAACTTGTAATTTCAATGCGGATAATTGAGATTACAAATTTTTCCAACTCTGCCGTTGTGTATGCAGTGGCAAATGTTCCCAACACTCATCTCATGATTACCTTCAATCAGTTTTGACAGCCTGCAGAGGCGGTTATTGCGACTGAGAGAGGTTTCAATGAATGACGCCATCTAGCGAATACGGGGTCACCTGTACAGAAAGTTAAAATTAAAAAAAAAGGCTCTAGCTCTAGTGTATATTTCTGTTTAAAAGCAGGCGTTGATTTGTTCTCAAATACCTGCCGCACCCTATATAGAACGTATCCAGTGCACTTCAAGTAATCTTCTCCTTTTGTTCATCCGTGTAAAAGAACTATAAGTGCTATTTTTTCTATAGACCTGAGAAACCCTGTTGTAGTCCATCTCAATGATGTACAGTGGCGGTCAAAAGTTTCCGGTCAGCATAAATTTTTTTGTTAAATTGTAAGTATACCCATATGAAGAGGAATCTCAAAGTGATACTTATACACTTTATTGACATAACAGTTAAGAACTTATTTATGGAATAAAAAATAAATATTAATAAATTTAATTGACAAAATTAATTGAAAAAGAAAACGCATGTTCTCAAAAGTTTCCGGCCACCTTGGCAAGTTTGGAAAAAAATGGTGTTATAACAGAAAATAACAGTGATCAACAACATTTACAATTAGTATTTTGTAGTCATACATTTAGCAATAAGTACTGCGGCGCAGATATGTGGCATCGATTCAATGAGCGGTTGTAGATCGTCAATGTTAAGTTTTTTCCACGGTTCATGCAATTTTTGTGAAACTTCTGCTGAATTGGAATATTTATAATTCCACACACGTTTTCAAGGTATTTTCAAAGATTTTCTATTGGATTCAGATCGGGTGATTGGACTGTCCATTTCAAAAGGGGAATTTTTCGTGTGCGAAAACAACTGCTTGACGAGCTTGCATGTACACTTTTCGTCGTTATCATGATGAAACAAATAGTTGCGACTACAATTTTTCCTCCAATAAGTTAGAAAATGATCTTGCAATATATCCTTATGCATTGCACTATTCATCTTGCCACGGATTTCAAATGACGGACAGGCACATTTTCCAGAAAATGCTCCCCACAGCATAACGTGTCATCCGCCATGTTTCATTGTAGGAATAATATATTTCGAATCTTATCTAATGTTTTTAGGTCTTCGGTTGTAGTGTCTGTTATCAAGTCCAAAAAGATTGAACGTCGATTCATCGAAAAACAGTACTTTTTTACAGTTTTCACTTGACCAGTCTTTGTATTCCTTGGCAAACACCAGTTGGGCCCTCTGATTTTTTTTTACTTATGAAAGATTTTTTAACACCGACTGTTCCATAAAGTCCTACGTCACGTAAACGTCTTGACACAGAATTATTTCAGCAACAGACTTATTTCAGCAACATTTTAACACCGTAAGTCTCGGGGAATTGCAGCGGCATTTTTATGCGGGTCATCAACTGCTTTTTTCCTGATAATTCTGTCTACAAGAATAGTCGTTTTTCGGGGTCCTCCGGACAGTGGTAAGTTCCGAAGGCCATGACCATCTTTATATATTTTTTAAATATCGTTCACAGCAAATTTTCCGATCCACAACTTTGCCGCAATTCACGAGAAGATTGTCCCTTTAGCGACAAACAAGTCACTCATTTAGGAACATTAATTTCTTCAACTTTTCATTTTTGAATTTCAAATACGTTAATAACGTTGATTATTTAACAAACAAGGCAAAAAAATCACTTTACTGATAGCAAAAACTAACGGAAGACGAATGGCCGGATACTTTTGCACACACGAATTTCGAATTCCTCCCCTTTGCATCAAGTATCTTCAGTATCTAATCAAAATAATCACGTGTTCAGAGGTAATTTGTTTATTTCTAACTTTTGGAGTAACTGTGCTTCTTCTTCGATGAAACATTCTGTCAAACAAATCAAAGAAACTAACTGGCCGGAAACTGTAATAAATGCTAGACACTTCATTTTCAATACCGAACATTGTATAATAAACTTTAATAAAATATAAAAAATTCAAGTCAATCCGCGTATATTTACGAGGATTACAGAGTACGGGCAAACTACGGCAGACAGATAAGCCGAAATCATAAACACTTTTTAACTATGTTGGAAAGTGTTAAAAATATCCTTGTAAATTAATGAAAACAAAATTTTAAGTAGATTTCAATGTAGGTCTCCAAGGAAAATCACATTTAAAAAGAAGATGTTTGTTCGAAAAAAATAGTATTCAAAAACCGGACCATTTGGAAACACTGTTGAGAAGACTTTTCAGAAAAAAAATCTGAATTTTGAATTTTCTGTTGAGAAATCTGAGAAATACAAAGCAATTAGTGGCCATAGGTTTAAGATTGGAAAGAGAATAAGAATGAAAAAGGTTAATTTTAAGTGAATCACAATTAAAAATAACATCAGAAAATTTATTAACTATTTGATCTTCAATCTTGTTCTTTTGCAGATGTATATATGTGGGATTACGTTGAGTACATTACCATAGTAAGGATTACGCTGAAATACATAAACATAAACGTTTAATAATAGAATGAAGTATATAGATAGTAAGTAAACAGATTTTAATAGATGAGCATTAAGGAATCATAAAGGCATTTTGCCTATTCGATATAAGATATCTCTGCAAGCTTCTTAAGCTTTACGTAGAAGAAAACAAATCACACTTTTGACTGAAATCTTTAGATCATTTGTTTATCGTGCGCTTTATTTATGCGTATCGTGGATTCATAATCATGCTTTCATGCAACTCGCGTGTTATTACTTTATTTATTGAGTTAGTGCAAATATGGTTGTTGATCCGCAATCACGCAATCGTTCCCACATAGTATTGCCAGGTGACCATCGTAATTTGAGACTCCAAATGCCCTGGACACCAGTATTTTAAAGTAATTCTCTTCGCCTTATCTAATGGCAGAATTATCTGTGATTAAACATGGCGAAATAAACTGTAAGAAATTAGTGGTGCCGAGAGCATTTGGAACATTGATTTACACGGGATACTGGTAGAGGTTTGCACGGGCCGGCCCGTGTCCCAAAGCCCGAACCCGGACCGGCCCAAGGGCCGCGCTCTAGCCTATTTTCATTCACGACACTCGGGCCTGCTCTCCACTCTGTTCGGACCGCGCCGGGCCTAACTTTATTTTTCTGTACAGAGCCTAGCCTGGTTTCATTCCTAATCTTCACGGCCCAAAATTTTCAGTCCTAGTTTTGAACCAGCCCGTATGAAAATCATTGTCTCAGCGTGGCCTGTTCAATTAGTTAGTTAAATTATTAGCCAGTTAAATTAGGCCTGGCCCAAAAATTTTTGCAAAAAATGCATACATTTTTGAATCGCCATTATTCTACACTTAAACATTAAAATTTATTATTTTTAAAGAATAGTAGATTTCTATGTATATTAAAATACAGCTAAATTAAAATGTAGTAAAATGTGTGAAAAGGAACCTGCCTATGACGGAACCCTGTTTTAAACTGAAAAACGTGTTGATCCATGCAAAATTAATATACTAATAAGTAAGAAAAGAATATATAATACATTTACACTTGCTAAGAACGGAACTTGTCTATAACGCATCTTTTTTTTTCTTTTCTATGCAATTCCGTCTTAGAAGATTCTCCTGTATAACATTTCTCAGATTTTTAACACTTCTATACACGGAATATGGATTAACAATATTCATGATAACTGAAACATTTACATACAAGAAACAGAGATTCATTAAAAAAAAATATCGCAGCCTGCGGCAGTTCTATAATAATGAAGATTATAAACATGAAACGATAGTTAACATAAATATTTTTGGTCAGAACTCCTCGTACGAAACAAATTTTTAACCAGTTCGACGTAAAAGTCAATGTTTTGTAGAAATTCACTCGGGCCGAGATTTTAACTATTTTCCGGGTCGGGCTGGGCTCGGGCCGAACTTTTAATTTTTTTATCGGGCCGGGCCAATATTATTTTTTCTACGAGCCGGGCCGGGCCCGGGCCGAACTTTTAATATTTGTATCGGGTCGGGCCGGGCCCGGGCCTGGAAATGTCGGCCCGTGCAGACCTCTATACTGGGCAACATATATTCTCACGTACATGTGTCTAGATTAAAGAAGCTAGATTATGCTTCGAACTAAATTTGCATAAACATATATATTTCATTCATTAAATTTAACTTAATATTTATAAGAAGTTTCAAGAAAACTAAACGCTCTTCTTAAAATGTTTATCTAAACAGCATTATCAACGGAATATTAAAATCAAGAAAATAACTAAAATCAACAAATAACGTGCTGTTTTAGATGTATGAATAAAATTTTGTTACATTAAAGTACACGCACCAGTAGGGGGTCACTTAAGGACATTTATCTAATTATTATTAAAGTGTTAGTGAATTCTAAAAATATACAGGGTGTCTGGTCTCAACGGTGTCCAATGGCTAATTCCTAAACCGTTAGTCATAGACATATAGTTCCAATTGCAAAGATGTTTTAAATGAGGTAAAGAAGTATTTTTAAAGCTATTTGGGACAAGAAAAACATTTATTAAAAGATTACGAAATTTAAATTTTTATACGGTCCTATAAGTGATATTTAGTAAAAATATCCTATTGCACTGACAAGTAAGGCAAAAAAAATCCCATTCCTCTGCGAAAAAAAAATAATAATGTACTAACTGTTATCAAATAAGCCATTATATTTTAAGATTATTACATTATTCAATGAATTCAAATTGAAGTAGTTATTTTATATATAAGAATAACATATTTTTAATACATTAGTTGTTTTGAACTAATTTAAATTTACAGAACTCATAAGTGTAAAAATATCATATCTTCTGAAAAAAATATTCTGTTATAATGTATTTTTCAATATAACTTAAAAGTAGTTTAAAAACGCTATAAATCAACGTAAATTCCTAATATTTTTTACTTAATTGTTTTTTAAGTTTTGACATGTTCCAACAACAAACTTTCATTTTAATGACAAACTCATTGATTGGTGATCATATTAATTAAATTGCTGTTCAAAAACCACTTTAAGTGTCAAAAACTGTTATATTTTGCGTAATTTTTGCGACATGTTTTATCTAGACAACATTAAAAGGACAATCTTTTTTATTTCCGCCGACAAAATGTTATGTTAATAAAGAACATAAAAAAAATAAAGAATGAAATAAATTATCTTTCGTCACCGTGATTAAAAAAAAGTTAAAAGGAAACTTTCTCTAAAATATTGTTTTTTTTTATTTATTAGTAATAAATATTTATTTTGCTGTTAAGTAAATTTTAAGTGTTTACGTGTTAATGGAAGTAAACTTCCCCATGAAAGCTTGATACATATTAATGAAAATTTACCCAGTACCAAAATAAAACTAATGTCGAAATAAAGATGTAAAAAATAATGCTATTTTCTTTATACAAAAAATATATATTCTGGAATTAGAATGAAACGTTGAAAAGTATTTCATCAATATATTTTATTAAAAGTACATTATCAGATGGAAATGGAAATTTATTTTTTAGATGAGTTCATTAGAATAATATACTTTTGTAGTTTTCGTTTATGTAATTATTTAAACAAAATTAAATTAAAAGAATTGTAAAATAAAATGCTTTATCGTTACATTCTTTTTAGTTTAGAGTGACTAGGATATACTTTTTTTAAGACATCTATTTTGTGATCCCGCCACCACTAGTTGACCAATAAAATCTAAAAATGTTTCAGATGTTTTCAAATTATAATCTTGTTGCAATATTTCTGACATCTTTCTAATTCGCCTTTTTATAATAGGGTACATTAGGGTGGTCACAAGCAACATGGGGAAAATTTTTTTTAACGTTTTCTTCGGGGGGACCCTCCTAAAAGTTGCCAATTAGTTAGAAAATGAGATTGGCAAAGTTTCAGCTCAAATAAATAATATTAACCCGTGCCTCATCGAGGTTGAATTCTTGAAAATTTGCAATTTTTGGCAAAAAATTGTCGTTTTTCTTTCCTTACGTGCAAAATATTTGTCTTAGAAACCTGATTCTTGTTTTATTTCATAGAAACTGTTGTTGCCTTGAACTTTTACTCTCATAAAAACTTATATTTAATGAACATTTAGTATTTTTCAGGACATCTAGTGAACCATACCCTCAAACTCTGCATTTTTGAAACATGGGTAAAAAATGACAAATTAAAAATTTTATTACTTTTGATAATTTTTTTGTATCATTTTTATTAATAGGCAAAAATAAGTGAACAATTTTTGTAACTTTAAAAATATTTCACGAATTATAATTGATTATTAGTTATCTAGTTCTGTGTCTAGTAAGAAAGAGCTTCTCGATTTGTGTTGCAGTTGAACCTCTGAATTTCTCTTTTTATTACAAGGCTGTTTTTGTTATCTGTTATGGTTTTCTATTTTTAGAATTGACGAAACATTCCGTAAAACCCCTTCCCCCTCTTGATATGATGGCAGAAATGTAAGATTTTTTAAATTGGCCACATGTCTCATCAAATCATCGACAGTAAGCAGCTAAGTAATTGTCAAGTTTTATGTATTTTATTTTATAATATTCGCAAAATGAACTGAACGCCAGAGAAGCTGCTAGACTTAGAATACATCCACTAGCTAACCACAGACATCGACTCTGCAAATAACTGTTTCGTAAACAAAAAACTGAGGTCATCAAAAGCAGATTTTAAAATTCCCGTTTAGAGAGAAGTGTTGTTCACTGGGGTGGAAAACTGCTTCACCATTTTTTGAATAAAGAAAATGTAGAGTGGATAAAAGTTTTAATTAGTTGTGGGGATGAAGAACAGTTACTACGAGTTCCTCAACTTGAAAATAGTATCGGAATAATTCAGGCGAAAGCTGTATTTTCAGCAGTTGAAGAGTGGGAGGAAGTTGGTAAAATCCAAGCAATATTTTTTGCAGTAAACACAGGTCGCCTCAGAGTTAACCTGCATTTTTCTATAGAAATTGTTAAAGAAAAAGTCTTCTGTATTTACCATGCCACCAGCATAATTTAGAAAGCTGTTCTTGATTGTAAAATGGGTACAATCTCTGCCCCTCAGCCAGATATTTAAAAAAAAAACCGATTCTGATTGGGTTGTCTAAATTAAACCAGAGTAAGTATACAAATGTTACTGAAGATGAAATACTAGGTATAAATAGTTAATTCAGAAGAAATTTCAAATTTTCTTACAGGAACTCTTAAAAATTAACAGCTCAGGGATGATTATAAAGAGTTTATCCAACTTTGTTTAATTTTTATAGAACTCCTTCCTGCAAAAGACTTTTTTCAAAGCACCTGGTACTTTTAATCATGTCAGATGGATGAAGACACAGGCCATTCATTCTCTTAAAATATATTGTTTCAGGGATCATCTTTCAATAACAAATTTAGAAAAAGAAGGTATCAGAGATCTTTTCTTATTTTTAATCAATATTTATGCAAAAGCGTGCTTCAATACTTCCACTGCCACTTTAGCCCCCAATTCAAGACCTGCAAATAATAAAATCACTTGTTCACGACAGAAAATTTGATAAATAGGTTACAGACAAAGCACTTGCTAAAATGACAAACCGCCTTTGGTATCTTAACTCGGATCAAGTTTCATTTTCATTTTTAGATAATACTTTTGTAAAAAAAGTCAACATAAGCCACCTTATCTAAACCATTACCACTTCAATCCTTTCCAGCACAGTGTCCCACGCCGGGACCACCTAATTTTAATTCCAAACCTACAAACGGCACGAAGAATATTTTAATAAAATTTTGCTTTTACAATGAAAGGTTAAAGTAATGTGATATTAATTTCTAAAGATGTCGTTTGTAAATTCCGGTGTAGACAATCATTTCATCCTTTTACGAACAGAATTTTTCTGTGCCGGAAAGGGTTAACGTGACAGTTGTAAGGGAAAATAATTTATTTTCTTTATTATGCCTCCTTTCTTGTAACACAACTTTAATAATAAAATGCAATTGAGCATTATTTGCTCTCATTTCTATACTTCCTTTGCCCTCCCTTTTTTAAAAAAATTCTTTCAGTTTAAAATTCGATTTTTTTCCTTTTCTTTGGAATTTGTTTTAATCAAACACTTTATTGGACTTCACAAAACGAAAAAAAGAAAAACAAAAGGTGGAAAGCAGATGAAATGGAATGTTACAATTTTTTTTTTCGCTTCTTCATAAAAAGTCAATTTTTAGGATTCAGGTGAAGTCTGGTCCTGAAAAATGCGCATATGGTGTGTGGTTCTTCAAATCAAAACTTTTTTTTTATAAAATAAGTCCTGCATTATGTTTCTAGGTTCAATTGTATTCATTTCATGAAGGAAAAACGGCATTTTTTTGCGAAAAATCCCGTTTTTTTCAAACTTAAACCTCAATAAGGCACGGGTTAATATTATCCAAATGAGCTGAAACTTAGCCAATCTCATTTTCTAGTTAATTGGCAACTTTTTGGGGTGTCCCCCCGAAAAAATTCGAAAATTGATTTCTTGTGACCGCCCTAAGGGTACATATTCCACAAATCAATTACTTTGTGCGAGTTTTAAATATATAAGGTACAAAATTTTTACACCTGGTAATTCAACATGATTATATGATAAGACATAAAAAGTGACCATAAAATAGTACCGCGTTTTTCCTTACCTCATAACTTTTGATTTAAGAACAACGGAGAAAAATATTATTACATATTCGTAAAGTACAACTCAAAAAGTGTTCTTAATAACACGGTGTTAAATATTATCCGTCAACTTATGTGGCAACCCTAGCGGCGTCGCATTGTAGAAGACTGAGACGTAAGAATTCAAAATGGCGAGGAGCAAGCAATTTGCGCAAGAGAAAGCAATTTGCATACTGTAGATTTTTAAACAAACTCCGTCACCACTGCACAACGTCGTTATTCAATTAATAACTTTTTGATAAATTTGATTAAAAAATATATTAATTATGATTTGACTATAATCATTATTTGATTATTAACGTTTCATTTGCAACTTTATACATCTGTAAGTTCGTTTGCGTTGTTAAAAAACTTTTTGAATTATATTTTACGCATTAGAAATAATACTTTCCCCCATGTTATTAGATTAAAAGTTATGGGGTAAGGAAACCCCGATAATAATTTATTACCACCTTGTGTATAAAACATGTGGTATGTACTAAAATAAATAGAAATTTTTTGCAAAAAAGACTAGTAGTAAGACGTCTAGACATGATTATAAATTATTATGTTCAATTTGAAGTCTAGAGGTCCATTAGTTTTTTCCATAACGTGTGCCACAAAACTTTATTTCTGTCTTGTAAAGGATTTTCTTTGATCGCCCTAATGCAGAAAAAAAATAAAAAATGATCATGACGTAATTGCAAAACAAGGATGATAAATATTAAATGAAAACCACTTTTAATTCATCACTCCTGGATTGGATTCCATTTAAAAGTTTATGGTTAAAACAAAAAAAAAAAAAAAAACTTAATAACTAGCCATTTAAAAAAAGAAATCATTCGTCAGTAGATTTCCTATAATTTTTGGTAACACTGTTTTTGCAGTAAACAACAACATATGGGTACAATATCAGTAAATATTCAGTTTTTTATTTTATTGAAAGCATTTGGTCAAACAGTTCGGTAATTTTTATTGTACAGCAAAAATATACGTCTGTTTGATCAGGTCATTCATTTTGCTGTACTAATTGTTACCAGCATTACCACTTAGAAACTTTGTTTACGGAAATGCATCCAAATATCACGGAAAGGCATGCAAAGGCACGAGACAATCCGTTTCAATTTCACATTAATTGAGATCGTGCATTGCGGATGGCTTTCAAATTTTAAATAAATGTATTAGTAATTATTTATTTAAGTATAAGCATATAAACTATTCCTGTACTATGTTCAATTTCAAGTCTAGAGGTACATTAGTTTTTCCATAAAATGTATCACAAAACTTTATTGCTGCATAGTAAAGAATTCACTTTGATCGTCCTAATGAAAATAGAAATTAAAAAATCATCATGACGTAATTGGAAAACAAGAATGATAAATACTAAATGAAAACCAACCCTAACAACTAAGCATTTAAAATAAGAAATCATTCGTCAGTGAATTTCTTATAATTTTTGGTAGAGTAAAGTGCCCATATTTCGTCCCCCTTAACTTCCCCGCTTCTGAGAAATGGGGCATTTATGACGCAAGGCACAGGGGACGGAAGGTATAAGAGGTCAGAATTTAAATTTTCGTTCGCAAGACGCATACATAAATTAAAGACAGCGAATTTCCTATTTTTAGAAGACCTGAGTTCTTATTACGTCGTTTGTAGAATGTTATTTACAGTACAGTAAGTATTTATTTCTTATTCATTGCATGTATTTTACGTTGGTAAGATGCTGACAGTAGCACACAGTGAGTTTTAGGACGCTCAGTCCATCTTACGGGAACTGAAGCTCCGTCATTTTGGGAAGTAGCGTGGTCCCAATTTCGTCCCCCTTGCAGTTCTTATTTTCGTCCCGCGGACGAAATTAAGAATGCTTTTTCATGACATTTTTTTCAATTTTTTTCCTCATGTTTGGATGGCTAATGTTTCGTTATGTTATTCATCCACTGATAATTAGTGCATTTCTTTGTGCCTTACTTTAATGTACCGGGTAAGTCAAAATGAATATAGCGATTACAAACGGCTATAACTATTTAATGGAAAAGAATTTATCGATTAGATTAACACAGAATGTAGACGGAACTTCAAAATTTTGTATACATACGTCATAGATGCTCTATGTGACTTCCCTTGGTCACACGGACAACATCTAGGAGGTAGTCCATTTCACACCATACATTCTGAAGCATTTGGTCAGTCACAGATGCAAGCGCATTACAAATGCATACTTTCAGTTCTTCAATTGTTTTGGGCATGGGAGGTAACTTGTCTTTCACATAACCTCATAGAAAAAAATCGTCCATTTTTACCGTCATGATTGGCCATTTTTACTAATGAGACGGCCGCAATAAACAGGTTTCTTGTCGTTGCAAAGTTTCAAATTGCGCATGCGTAGACTTCCGCTTCACTGCACCAGCGCCTTACGTAAAGAAATGTTGAAGTTCCGTGTACATTCTGTGTTAATTTTATTGATAAATTCTTTTCTATTAAATAGTTATAGCCGTTTGTAATCGCTATATTCATTTGAACTTATCCTGTAAATTAAATTACTTACTCATTTAGAAAAAAAAATTGATTTAGTTATAAGTTAAGCCTCGGCGTATTGGATTTTTTGGGGGAACGAAATTGGGCCCATTTTTTTTCCTTTGCATTTTTTAGATATTTTTGGAAAAAAAAAACAATTTTTCGCATTGTTAATTTTTTTTTTTTTGTACGATATTTGCTTGTGTTTCTATGTGCGTGGGTAATTAGTCTATCTAAAATCCAAATTTGGTATATTTTCACTGAAAATTACAACTTCCAAGGGCCTAAAAGTGACTGGGGGACGATAACAGGGCACCTTACCCTAACACTGTTTTTGCAATAAACAACAACATATGGGTATACCGTCAGTAAATATTTAGTTTTTTTATTTTATTGAAAGCATTTGGGGATAAAGTTTGCTAATTTTTTTATACAGCAAAAAGATACCTCCGTTTGCGCAGATCGATTAATTTTACTGTATTAATTATTACCAGCATTACAACTTAGAAAAATTGTTTACGGAAATGCATCCAACAGTCAAATAAAGGCATGCAAAGGGACGAGATAATCCGTTTCGATGGCACATTCATTAAGATCGTGCGTTTCGTTTGGCATTCATATTTTAAATAATTGTCTTAGTAATTATTTATTTAAATATAAGCATATAAATTATTTCTGTACTACACTGGCCTCCAAAAGTTAAGGTACAGGGACTGCATGCTTTCGATTGCACACGGTTTGTCGAATATCTACCAACATTATTGACGAATTGTTCTTGAACATCTGGGATGTAAAGAACATGTTTGATTTCATATTTCTCGATGAAGATTTAGTCGGCCCGACAATTAGGGGACTAATAATAAATTTAATGATAAAATAATATTTGCAATCAGCTATGCAACAGAAAATGCTGGAAATGGTTTGTCACTGCGAAATGACTATTTGGGTCCTGTTCAACGTTTGTGTGCATTTGTGTAAGCATATTACTCATATTCGTAAAGATGTTAACGTTTTTGTAAAAAATCCAAAAGTTTTTTGTTTATTTCATACAGAGTTTTCAACCAAATTTAACACAACTTTCCAAAAACCTGACAAAGAACAGTAGCAACAGTATACTGCAATTAAAACATGAATATATTGAATATTTGATGAGATATGGGCACTTGTATGAAATAATTTTTAACTGCGCATGCGTGGAAGATTTCAAAATTTTTATTTCATAATTTGGTAGTCAGCTATTTAGGGCAACTTATCTAAAATGTCCAGTCAAATATCGAGAAATTTCACAAAGATAGGGGCGATATAGTGAGTTGCTTTCTAAAAATAGCTTTATTATAAGGGTTTTTCCACAACTTTTCAATCAACTCACTATATCTTTCTGAGTTTTCACAATATTTGATTGGTCTTTTTACAGAAGTTACTCAAAATAGCTGGCTATCAAATTATGAAATAAAAATTTTGACATCTTACACGCATGGGCAGTTAAAAATTATTTCATACTAGTGCCATCATCTCATCAAATATTCAATATATTCATGTTTTAATTGCAGTATACTGTTGCTACTGTTCTTTGTCAGGTTTTTGGAAAGTTGTGTTAAATTTTATTGTAAACTCTGTATGCTATAAACAAAAACTTTTGAATTTTTCACAAAAACGTTAACATCTTCACGAATATGAGTGCTTTGCTTACACAAATGCATACAAACGTTGAACAGGACCCAAATAGTCATTTACCACAGTAACAAATCATTTCCAGCCTTTTCTGGTACATAGGGGATCGCAAATATTATTTTATTATTAAATTTATTATTAGCCCCCTAACTGTACCCCCCGATAAATTTTCACCGAGAAATATAAAATCAAACATGTTCTTTACATCCTAGAAGTTCAAGAACAATTCTCCAATAATGTTGGTAGATATTAGACAAACCGTGTACAATCGAAAGCATCCAGTCCCTGTACCTTAACTTTTGGAGGCCAGTGTATGTTCGATTTCAAATATAGAGATTCATTAGTTTTCTTTCATAAAGTGTGTCACAAAAACGTATTTATTGCTGCACAGTAAAGAATTCACTTTGATCGTCTTAATAAAAAAATAAAAAAATCCTTATGACGTAATTGTAAAACAAGGATGATAAATATTAAATGAAAGCCACTTTTAGTTCATTACTCCAGGATTAATTTGCATTTAAAAATTCACAGTTCAACTAAAACTTAATAGCTATTCATTTGAAATAAAGAATAATGCATCGTTAGATTTCCTATAATTTTTGGTAACACTCTTTTTGAAATAAACAACAACACATGGGTACAGTATCAGTAAATATTTAGTTTTTTATTTTATTGAAATCATTTTGTCAAATTGTTTGGTAGTTTTCATTGTACAGCAAAACAAAAACGCATCAGTTTCCACAGGCCGATTCATTTTGCTGTACTAATTATTACCACTTAGAAGCTTTGTTTACTGAAATGCATTCAAATGGCATGGAAAGGTATGCAAAGGCACGCGATAATCCGTCTCGATAGCACATTCACTAAGATCGTGCGTTGCGAGAGGCTTTTACCTTATAGACTGGGAGCAGGCAGCACAGACCATCGCCTCATCCATTTCTCGGATGAAATTCTAGGATTAGTTAAATCTTGATTCGCCTATTAAAACGCAATCGGTCTGCCAAATCATATCTTGGTGAAAAACACCTGAAAACCCGATTTTAGTGGCTGACTCGTAGGTTTACCATTGTGTTTTCCTGCACCAAAAGGTGTGAAAACATGAAGGATTGGGGTGTTTTCCACCAAGATATGACTTGGCAGACCGATTGCGTTTTAATATACGAATCAAGATTTCACTAATCCTAGAATTTCATCCTTGAAATCGATGAGGTGATTTCCTGTGCTGCCAGTGCCGCTCTATTAGTCATTATTTATTTAAGTATAAGCATATAAACTATTTCTGTCACGATTTAAATTAGTTAAAATATTTTATTTTATACGTTTCACTTTTTTAAAATATTAAATGTAAGTGTATTAAAAATTCATTATGAAAGGAAGAACTTTAATTATCATTTAAGCACATCAGTCACGTTTAAATGGGCATAGAGTTTCAATTAATAATACTATTTATAATTAAAAATAATCATTAAAATTACTATATTTTTGTGATGAATACATTACCTTTTATTTACAGTTTCTCTTTCACATTAACAGGCTGCATTTGTTCAAATCTTTTCTTAAATAAGAAAGATAATTATTTATTTAATATTTTAATTCATTTGAACAATTTATTTCCTTCTTAATTTAAAAAATAACTAATTTCCCTTCCTTATAACTCCATTCTAAAAATTGTATTATTTTCTATTATACTTCATTTAGGTCAAAATTTGAAATCATTTTTATCTCTAATGCTTACTTGGAAAAACATAGTAATTACGAAGCTAGTCTGTGACTAAATATGGAATATTTTCTGAAAAATAATGAGACTTTCTGCTTTAAATTAACGACTATATGACACAATTTAAATTTATTTTTAAATTATCTTCCTATCATTTCTCTTAACGATTTTAAAATAACAGTTTTTTTCCAAAGTTTAATTAGTTCTTAGTTATAAATGACATTTTTCTTACCTTATAAAAATATAAACATGTATATATTTTTTCTCCGTTAATTTAAACAAACTCAAATTTAATTAACTTTCCAAAACTATCAGTAAAAATCTAATGAGGTGATTCTTGTCATCTTTTCTTTCTTGTTTTTTTTTTCTTTTTTAAATTTTTTAATTAAATGTATTTTATCATATATCATAGAAATGGGATTTTTATGTAAACATTATATATATACAACATTATATATTCTGTAAACATTATATATGTACAACAGTGGACAAATTTAGGGGGATATTTTGTAAAAATCAAATTCTAAAGTTTGATAATGTATAATGTATTTTAATCCTGAAGCAAAGCCATAAAATTGCATATCAGTGCAAAAATAAAATAAGACAGAATATAATGCAATAATCATAAGACGGATATTTCTATTATAAAACTAATTGTGAAGAAAATAACTGAAACATATGGAAAAAATAAGTTATACAAAAAAATTCATATGTACTGTTAATTCTTATTTGCGTAAACTTTAGCTTTAGTAAAAGCCTTAAAATACTTTCCCATGGAGTGAAAAAAAATTTAAATTTTGCAACTGTTTGTATTCGAAGCAAAGATTCAGTTACTGTTCTATTAATTAGGCTGAACTACAGAACAATAATGGCATAATTGATAATATAGTTATGTAAAATGTACGATATAATATTATATTACTATATTGTTTTTGATGTCTCATTATTAGAAATTACTTACTACATTTTGATTGGAAATTTTAAAAGAAGTTATTTAATTTTCTTGATTTGAAATTTTTTTTCCAATTTTCATGAATTCCTATTAACATAAACGTGTGAGATAATTCAGTAAAAAAAAAAAAAAAAAAAAAAAAAAAAGAAAGAAACATTAAAAAGTCAATTTTAATATAGTATTACTACAATTCTTTAGGTTATTTATGTTGCCTTACTTACCATTAGATTAATTTTTTAATATACTTATTTGATTTATAACTTATTGAAATACAATTTGATTACTTAAAGCTCACATTTATTATAATTCATTTAAACGAAACCTTATCAATTGCACATTTTTTTCCTCTTTTTTTGGAATACATCTTGCGCTAACCAAAACTTGAATTTATAATCCTCGGTGCAGTTTAAAAAAAAAAAAAAAAAAAAAAAAAAAAAAAAAAAAAGATGCAGCTACAGTTTTAGCAAACAAGTTTCTTCTGCTAGCTCAATAAAATTTGAATTGAGTTAAGGTCTGCACTATTCTCAGGTCAATCCAGATATGGTATGTGATTATCTTGAAACAACTTTTTTGCATACATCATCAAAATGACATGGATCTGAAAAGTTTGTTGAAATAGAAATACTGCATTATCATGGAAAAAATACAGCATGGAAGGTTTCAGTTTGGGTTCAAATATCGCATTTATGATTTCTTTATTTAGTTATATTCTCATAAATTTCACAAATTATGCGCTTACTTTTGATCTCAATCAAAACGAGATCATGACACTAAGTAAACATCAGAGGTCGCCGGCAACTTGTGGTCCGCAAGAAAAATTTGGAGGTCCGCAGAAATATCTGAACATTTTTTTGTATAATTTTACTTCATATAATAAAACAAAAATAATATTCTTGTGTTTATAAAATTTTACATGTTTTGAAAATTTAAATTATAACCGCCATGTGGATAATTATAGGAATAAATGTTACTTGTTATTTATTTGAAACGAACGATAATTGTAGTTATTAATATTATTTTAAATCAAAGGCCAGAGTGTCTTAACTTTCACATTTATGTGTTGTATTTCCAGAGAAAATATGCTTCAAAATGCCATTAGGAGATTAAAATACTTCTGAAAAAAAGGATTTTTTCAAATCTAAATATTCCCAGAAGAGAAAGTATTGTCATTCGTCGGAAGCTCGAACTAAAACAAAACTTTAATCTGAAATTATTTACGCATTTGTTATATAAAATAAGTTCATTTCATAATAATAAAATGGAAGTTACTGATCATTATTGTACAAATGTGTTTATATTTTTAAAGAATTCACATTAATGGGCCGCAGAATTTTAGATTATGAATTTCGTAGTCCGTGAATTTCGAATGATTGGTGACCACTGGCCTATAATGCCAAGATTTTTTTATTCTCCTACACTGTAAAAAAAAACGACATTTTTACAGTACAAAGTACTGTTCATCTCGCTCACAAACTCGATCACAGTGAATGTACTGTATCTTTCTTTGGTTTCCTGACTATATTAACATGGAAAATACAGTAGTTGCGTAAAATTAACAGCACAATGTGCTGGCAATTTGGACGCCAGCAGTTTGTACTGTAAAAAAATGCGTCCAAATTGTCAGCACATTGTGCTGTTAATTTTACGCAACTACTGTATTTTCCATGTTAATATAGTCAGGAAACCAAAGAAAGATACAGCACATTCACTGTGATCGAGTTTGTTCTGGCAAATCTACATTGTTTTTATTTTTTTTTTATAGTGTACTTGCATATTTTATGCCATCACTATCAAACATGGAATTTTTTGTCCATATAACACGGCACCGGTATTCTATAGTTTAGTTATCATGCATTTTAGCCCAGTTTAATCTTTTCAATCTTTGTTTGGTTGATAAAATATTTTTTCGTGGAATTCCAACATTTCGACCAAAATACTGAAATTCGCACAAAACTCTTATCTTGAATTTCAGTGTACTGCGACATTTTTTTTGTATACACAAAGATGATTTTATTTTTCTGTGAACTAAACTCAGGCTCTTATCTTTTCTACCATCAGTTGCTCTCGTGATCTTTTCTCTGTTTCTGCCAGTCTTGTTTTGTGCGACTTGTTAATTTTCTTCCAATTTTTGTTCGCACTTCCTTATAACCGTAACTTTCTCGAATTAACAGTACATCTCTTTCTGAGACTCTAATCAGCTCTTTACGAAGTTTTCTTATTTTTATTATGCTTTATTATCTCAATAACACTATTATCAAATTTTCAAAAAAGTTCTGTTTCTGGTTTGGCAGTGTTGGTTTCTGTTTAATTGAGCAGCAAGTATGTAGAAAAATGTAGTTATACCCCTGAAATTTCTCTTTTGTGCCTGTCATAGTGATATTTACATAGCTGGCAATTTTAACTTTTTTTATTTGTTTGATACCACTGTTTTACTGGAACTTTTTTCTAATATAATATAATTGTCGAAAAGTTCTGTTTCAAAAGTATTAATAAACATTTCTTTTAAATTTTCAAGGTAGCAACATTCAGTGAAATTATTCCCATAACAGTTTCCTTACTTTTCCTAATGACAATATGCAATTTCAACTTTTCGTGGTCCTGACCCCAAAAGCAAAGTTTTTGCAGGGGGAGTAAAGTTTTTTTCATGTTCTTTTTATGATAGAACCAAATAGAAAATTCTATTAATTACCCTGAAACAAAAATTGTGTTACATGGTGTAATTGAACGGACACATAAAATTTTAGTAAGTTGATAGCAATATTATACACACTAATAAAATTTCTCCTATTCGTATCAATACATGGTACCAATAGTTACATAGGCTAAATCCTTCCGTAAGCTTTATGGCTCATTAACAATCAAAATAAAATCAATCTGCAACCCAAAATATTCATGTACAGTAGCTACCTTCAAGAAAAAGAAAAAATTACTTCACATCCACCTAACCAAGTTTTTCTATCGTTTCTAGTTATCGGCTATAATTTTTAATAAAATACTAACAATTAAACAAACTTTGTTCAATTATATTCTTGATTAAATTATCTTTCCAGTGAAATATACTTTTACGGCATCTCTCTATTCTAAAAAAAAGTAACTAACGCTGTCACCGCCACCGGTTTTGAATTTTTTCTGACCGGAGTTCTTTCTTTGTAAATATGAATATCGGTGGTATTATAGATAAATGTTTGATAAACACGCTGATGCAGACAGTTTTCAAATCGACGAATTATTTTAAGAGATATTTAATGTTAAAGTTGGCCAAAATCGTTCTATTGAAAAATTTTAAGGGAGCAAGAACTATACATAGGAATTTAATCATTTTAAGACCATTTTATACATTAGAAGTTCCCAATGTGCAGGCTGCATTTATTTTTTTAATTTGATTCATTTTTTGAGGTTTTATTTCCTTTTTAAATTCAAATTTTCAGCATTTCAAGAGATATTTTTTACGTATTTTAGTAAAGGGTGTTATTTTAAATCGTTGCCAATTTTAAAAACACTGCAAAGAATAATATTTTCTTCAAATTAATTTTTTTTTTTTTTTCGTGTGGCTATTATAAACAGAAAAAAAACTTTCAAATTAGAATTAAATGATTACGTATTAAAAGCGGAAAAATATTGAAAATTACGTCATAAGAACTATATTTACATGTGAATTTTAAAAGAGAAAGAAAGTTTTAAAATAAAAAATTCATTATTATGCTTTCAAAGTCGTAAGTGGAGGAAATTACATCATATTTAAAATGAACAAATAATAATGCAGAACAGTTTCAATTTAAAAATACATTTGCGCGAAACATTTATTTCATATTATGAGATAATCTTTTCATCTATTGTTGTGAATTCTAAGACAGCGCAAATAATATTTCCTTTCTAACAACAAAAGAATTTTCACATGAATATTAATAAGAGAAAGAAAACTTTTGTGAAAATTATGTCAGATTAAAAACGATATATTTAAAATGACTTATTTAAATTAACGATATATTTAAATGACTTATTACTTTCTTATAGCTTTGTTAAAAAATACCGGGAGACAATGACTCTGTTTACATAATTCATATTACAATAGTTTATTTTCAAATTTTTAACTATTTTTTTTTTATCAAAACCGAAAACAGCCACTGTATCTCTTAACAGCAGCTGATTTGGTCTTAAAAATCCCTAATCAAAGGAAAACGAATGGAAACCCGTTTACAGAGAGATCTCCACTGTTTGTTTTTTTTTTCACAATAATTCAATCTAGAGTCCTGCGCGGGTCAGGTAAATTTTAAGTCAACCCGCAACCCGACCCGAACCCACAAAAGTATTTTTTGGTAACCAGCAACCCGACCCGAACACGCAAAAATATTTTTTGGTAACCCGCAACCCGACCTGAACCCGCAAAAATAATTTCCGGCAACCCGCAACACGAACCGAATCCGCAATGTAAGGAAAGCAAATCATGTTTTAATACAATTATGAAAAATAATCTACAATCGTATCTCTAATAGAGTTGTGCACCCGGCCCGGCCGCGCCCAGGCGTCAAAATTTCAAACGCGCCAGGCCGCAGAATTAGGACAGTTTTTTCAAAGGGCCATGACCGCAAAAAAAAAATTGAACGGCCCTGCCAGCACTGCAAATAGAAGCGTCTTAAATTTAGACACATATGTGACTGAAAAAGAATTTTAGACACTTAAGTGTCTTAATCTGAAAATTAAGACACTATAGATGTCTTAATTTAAGATACATAAGCGTCTTACTATGACCATGGTGTAAACAAACTGAGAATAATGTCTAAAATATCCGCAAACGTCTTATTTTAAGACACTTCATTGCTTTAAACGTGTCTTAATTTAAGACGTTTTGATTCTTCCGACGCAATAACCACCAGGGGGCACTAGCACTCCCAGTTGCGCATGCGTTTTAGATGTCTTCGTTCGAAGTGGTATACGTTGTAATTCAAACAAAGTTTGTTTTTATGTACGCGTGTATTTTAATTCGTTTTTTGCGAAATGTGAAGTACTGTGATTTTAATTCGTATTAACTTGGAGTATTTATTTATTGAATACATACATCTGACGTGTGTGCTCGACATCAAATGTCTCTTAGAAGCTGTCGTCGATACAAGGGCGGGATAGACACAGAACAGAAGTAGACGACGGTTGAAGATTACACCCGGAAATTCTACAAAGCGTGTGCAATGGCCTTAGTGTTAACTCGTATCAATTTATATCAATAATATTGTGTTATTCATCTTCGTCCTGTCGAAGCTGGCAAAAAAAAAAGAAACTTTTGTCTGGCGGGTCCTGTTTTTAGGATGAAACATCTCATTCTTTAAATATGGCTAGTCGGATGTATTATGGGATTACCTTTTAAACTGATGAAAGTCTTTCTCCCTCACTGTGGTTGTGGTAGTTTTTAAAATTTCAAATCGAGGAATATTTCTTACCTCTTGCAGCAACTCAAGTAAGTTTCTTTATAGTAGTAAAATTAGTGTATTTTATGATTTTATTTATTGTACTAAACAAAATCCTGCATGAAATTTAATTAGTTTTGAATCTGTTCGCAAAAAAACCCACTAATTCTAGAAGTATATATTTTTAAACTTATGACGTTCTTTTTTATTACGAATTATGTTTCAATGGATAATTTTTATCTCGCAGTAAATGACGGCCACAAGGAAGTAAAGAAAAAAAAAACTTTGAAAGATGACCTAATGCTTTCTTACTTCCTGGCATAAAACCGCAGATTAAAAAAAGATAAATAAAGTAAATGAGACTGGTCTATTATATGAAGCTGCCTGTAAAAATATACATATGTATTTCATTTGCAATCAACTCTAATACTGATTTTTTTATTATTTTTAATAAAAAAGTAATTTGAAATTTATAATGGGAAAAAGTAAAAACCTCTAACTAGATTTCGTATTTAAAATTGTGGTAACTTTATTTATATGCACTTATACGAAAAATATAAAAATGACAGATGTCACTGTATATATTTAAGACGAAAGAAGTTTGGAAATCATAAGTTATTTTTTCCTCATGTTTTTAATATAGAATATGTACTTATTTGTTTTTATTGATAGTTGAATAGCTTTTGTGAGTACCCTCTGATCTACATAAAAACTTGCCCATGTGGAAATATAAATTTTTTAAAAACATAATTTTTAAATAAGTATTTTCATTTTTTTTTTTTTTTTTTTTGGGGGGGGGGGGGGGGGATTTTGCATGAATTTTTGTAAAGCTGATATCTTAAATCTTGCACTGATTATAATGAAAGTTTTGAACTTTTAGAGTAGGACAAGTTTAAAAACGCAAATATATTTAGCAAAATACCAAAGTCATTTTTTCCCCAATGTTATTAAAGTAGAATATTTATTTATTTATTTTCATTATTCATAGTTAAATGGCTGTTGTGATTATCAAGTGATGTATATGTAAAATTGCCTATGTGGCAATATATTTTTTTATATTTTCATTTTTTTGGGGGGAGGGGGGGATTTTTGCAATTTTCGTACATCTGATATTTTAAATCTTTTTCCACATTCAACCGAGTATAATAAATATTTTGAACTTTTAGAGTAGGACAAGATTATAAAATATATATATATATATTTATCTATGTACCTTAAAAGCCCTTAATAGCGAACACTTCGGGACCGCGGAATTTGTCCGATAATTGGAGATGTCTACTTTTTTGAGGTAAAAATATACAAATATGTATGTCTGCTGATTAAAAAAGTATTCGTTAAATAGAGGTGTTCGCTATTCGAGAATGTCCATTAACCTCCACAACGGATACTCCCGAATACCGGACATCTCAATTTAGACAACTATAATGCAGGGTTGCGTTTTTTGCAAAAGTACTTCTTGATTAAAGGAAGGGCAAACTGGGAAGTGCCCCGTCCCCCTACGACTGTAGTGCCCCCAAATTTGATGTGCAATATTTGTAAAGCTTATATTTTAAATCTGTTTCGAAATTGTACTGATTATAATCAATATTTTGAACTTTTAAAGTAAAATAAGGTTAAAAACAAAATAAATTTTAAAAAATCTAATATTTAGATAAATATTTTTTGTTTTTTAATCTTGTTCTACTCCTGAAGTTCAAGATATTGATTATAATCAGTACAATGTCGTAAAAGATTTAAATTATCAACGTAACGAAAATTGTATACCAAAACTGAGAGCACCAAAAAAATCAGGCTGTATTGGGGGGGGGGGGGGGGAGGGGCAGGACCACAGCCAAATATTTTTCCAGGATTCAACGTGGTCAAACATGGCTACGTATGATGCTTACAAAAAAATGGATGCGATTCAGACGTTTGAAGTGTCTGAAATTCAGACGCAAAAAGTGTCTGAAAAAATTCAGACATTTTAAAATGTCTGAAAATTGAACACTCCATTTCAGACACTTAAGTGTCTGAATTTCAGACATTTTAATTTAGAGTGAGGCCGGGCTGATAAGTACAAATCAGCGAGTCTACCGGCCAGATATAACTGTTTAGACGAAAGCGATAAAATTATAAACGGGCCGTGCCGGGCTAGAAACCGAACTTTTAAGTTTTATACGGGACGGGACGGGGCTTGGAAATTACGGCCCGTGCAGATATTCTCTCATACCATTTTTATGTTTTACATAGAAGAATGAACAAATCTATATTCTTTAATATTCAACAAGTAAAACCTCTAAGCACCTCGGGATCGTTGTATAGAGTCAAACATCGGGTCATGTTATTCCGAATTTTGTTTTTTCGGCTTGGGATGAATGTAATTTTCTTTCTGCAGGTCGGGTTCACACTAGAAGAATTCTTTCGGGTCATGTACAGGTTTTTTATCACTCAGGCTGTTGGGTGTTTCACAAAAAGGTTTGAGCACAACTATGTTTCAGATGAAAATAAATACATATGTGAATATCTAGGACTATATGCTCAATTTACTGCATAAGAAATAAAATGTATATAAAAAATGCGGTCACAGATTAGTCTTTCTTTAAGAACCATTTCTTTTGAAGTATGAAAAATGTTATCGATATTTCGTTTTTGATACACACAAAAAAAGAGGTATCATATTATTGATAGTTTATGTACACATACAAATGTTACGTGTGTGTGTTATAGCTCGAGATGTGTCCGCTATTGAGAGATATGATATAAGCATTCAAATATATAAATTTTAGGAATTGAAAAAGTATCCGCTAAATAGAGGCGTCCGCCTTTGGGGAGAAAAGCCATTATGGAGGTTTTATTGTACATAGATTTTTAACATGAAAAAATATTTTGACCATTCTTTTGAAATTCGGGTCAACCCAAACCTACCCGCTAGGGTCAAAACTCAACCCGAAACAATGTAACCCGACCCGATGCAGGACTCTAAACGGTATAAAACTAAAAATTTAATCTTTAAATATTCTTTAAAATTAGTTGTGGTTTCAAAAGTTCCACTTATAACGAACGATACACCTTGTTTCACACAATTAGCCGCCTGCCTTTAGTCTATCAACAGTTATTATTTTGAAAATTTTCCACAATTAAATTATTCACTTGATACATTAGACAGGAAGGACCATTTAGCGTTTTGCTGCTTATTGTATTTTTAAAATACAATAAAAATATAATGCAGTTTGTTATTTCGAAGACTCGTGAAAGGATGACTAAAGACAAAAGAGACAGGCGCACATTTTGCTTTTGTGAAACTTTGATCTGCGATTCAAATAGGCTTTTAACGTGAAAAAATATTTTCTACATTATTTAAAATTTCGGATCAACCCGAGCCCGACCTGCAAGAGTAAAAAAGCCAACTCGAACTCGAATCAATTAAAGCCAACCCGACCCGACCCGCAACGGGAAAGTATAGCGCCAACCCGAGTTCGGACCGGGTCGGGGTCGGGTAAAAGCGGGTAACCCGGCCCGATGCAGGACTCTAATTCAATCTTTTTAAAGCTGATCAAATTAGCGTGCTTTTAGAATCTGGGGTGTCTGAATGGGAAGTTGGCGAGCGTAGCGCGTAGGGGCTAGATCCCCCTAGTTACTAAGAAAAAATGTAGTTTTATGAGCCATCAAACTTTAAAAAGCATTTTTTGGCAAAAGGTTTCCATAATTTTCGTCACTAATATAGATAATTACAATTTGCCAATATTTGATGTGATATATTCTATTTCAAAATTAAAAGGCGGATTGATACAGTGAAATCTGTGAAAGCAAAATCGGTAAAAATTGTTCGTTCTAGACAGGTTTTCATCATAGTAGGTATGTTAAGTATTTCTTCTGCCGGCACCATGAATAAGTACTTTTGTTTTATAAGGTCATCTATTTCAAATAGGTCGTAAAAAAAGTTATAAGGTTATAACTTTAATGCAATTGCTAAAATTTCACGCTATTAGATCTAGGATATTAGATTTTCTAACCAAAGAGCCCAGTAACTAACTACAGAGAAATTTTAAAACGCTCTGTAGGTAGAATGACTGATTAAATATTAGAAATTCTTTGCTTATTTTTATTTATTTTTTACATTTGACTCAGCTATGTAAAAATGGATTTTTTTAATACATTTTTCACCCACTTTCTTATGTGTTACAGTTCTAGATATATTGTACAGTTGTGCGTTCTCGGCGGCACTATAATGTTTGAACATAATTATAACTTAATAGGTTATTATTAATTGTGTTATGATTATGGGTTGAAAAAACAATTTAAAATTCCTGAATTGGTACAGTCAATTAGGGTAACTTTGAACCACGGTGTGTAACTTTGCACCACCTCCTATTTTTCAATATTTTTTACTCTTAAAAGACTAAATAAACTCCAGAACTGTGCTGTGTTGGCAAGGTACTAAACTGGGATTTCTACTCTTTATTTTAGAAAATAAATTAGCAAAATTATGGGCAATTAATTGCATCATTTAAATATTTTTGTAAAGTACTGTTTTCAAGTTAATTTTGAATGCTGTTTTGAAGTTCTTGTAATCCAATTAAATTTTCATAGTAAGTAACAATATACTCATTTATCAGACATATTATTATCTAAATGTTGTAAATGTGTTAATATTTTGTGATTATTTATTTATTAATAGTTAATAAAATGTAAAATAAGAAGGCACTAGCATTTTACCACATTTTCAGGGTAACTTTGAGCCCGCTCAATGTTACACTGATGCTTATAATTTACTGATTATAGGTGCTACTGTCGAAAATTTCCCATATTTGCACGTATGTTTTATGTAAATGCCGAAAGTGTGCATTAGATATAACATGTAAATATTTTCACAAATATATGTAAAATACATAAAATACATTTAGAGGCTTGATTAGGGGCGGAGCTACTCAAATTTGACATTTCATACGTTCGACGTTTTTTATTCTTGCTTGAATAATAGTAGTACTTGTATGTATTACTGTAACTATGGATATATTATTGAGTTAAAACATTGAAAATTGTTTTTCGCTGCATTTTTATGTTTTATATGAACAATAAACAGGTTTTTTTTTTCTAAATGTTCATGGTTCTCTTCTTCCACTTTTCTTATGCCTGATATTTGTAGTAATATCATAAATGATACAAATCTTGTGATATTCGGAAATGTAAATTCGCAGTCTTTACATATCTGAAAACATTTTTTGGTGCTTAAAGTTGTCCGGACTACAATACATTTTTTTATAATTTATTATTTTATATAAAAAATTATCATATGGTGCAAAGTTACCCTAAATGGCTGGGTAACTTTGAACCAGGCTAAAAATCCATTTTTATTGCTTTTATCCTTATTATTCCTTAATTTTTTATAGTCAAACAATAATTTAGGATCATTTCTTCTCTTTTATGCCCCCAGTTGCGACAATACTATTCAAATAAGAGTGTGGCATATGAAAATAGAGAAAATGCGAATCAAAGTTACCCTGTTTGACTGTAGTTTAAATAATACTTTTTTCCTCCATATTGCTTTAAAAAGAAACTGGGCAAAAATAATTTCTTTTTTTAAATCTATTACCACTTGACTCAACAATAAAAATTTCTTTGCAGCAATAACATAACAGTTGCAGTATTTAAAAAACTTCTCTTTTTTCCTGTTGCCATAGGTTAACAAGAAATTGGGCAATCTTTTTATATATAAATTCACTAGTTTGCACCTTCTACCAAATATAAATGTATGACGCGAAATGTCAATAATTGAGGCCCACACCCAATTCGCGTATTCTGACTGACATTTTTTGGAACAACATAAATTCTACAAAAAAAAAAAAAAAGGGGGGGGGGGGTTTTAACGATTTTTACTTTTATTTATTTATCGATTTATTATGAATCTTTTTAATGATTAAACAAACTGGAATAACGAAGAGTTGAATATAATACACATACTATTTGTAATACACAAAGATTTTCTAATAATACTTTATTTCCTTATCATAAACGATTTACCATTTTTTAAATAATTATCTAATTAAACTAGCATAAGATGAATTTTTAAAGTAAAGCGTATGTTATATATAAATTTCTTGTAATATTTGTTTTCGTAAAATATCATGGATGTGTACTTCTAATTTTTATTATACTGTTATATAATTTATATAACAAATATGCTTACGTGCTTTTAGAATTTCATTCAATGTTAGATTCTCATTTCTTCTTTTCCTTCCGATGTTACTGAAACTATACTGCCATCTATTATCATAAAATAATTATTAATTTAATTATTAAATTAATATATTTATTAATTTAATTTATATATTTATTAATTTAATTATTAATTAATTTAAATAATTATCTAATTAAACTAGCATAAGATGAATTTTTAAAGTAAAGCGTATGTTATATATAAATTTCTTGTAATATTTGTTTTCGTAAAATATCATGGATGTGTACTTCTAATTTTTATTATACTGTTATATAATTTATATAACAAATATGCTTACGTGCTTTTAGAATTTCATTCAATGTTAGATTCTCATTTCTTCTTTTCCTTCCGATGTTACTGAAACTATACTGCCATCTATTATCATAAAATAATTATTAATTTAATTATTAAATTAATATATTTATTAATTTAATTTATATATTTATTAATTTAATTATTAATTAATTTAAATAATTATCTAATTAAACTAGCATAAGATGAATTTTTAAAGTAAAGCGTATGTTATATATAAATTTCTTGTAATATTTGTTTTCGTAAAATATCATGGATGTGTACTTCTAATTTTTATTATACTGTTATATAATTTATATAACAAATATGCTTACGTGCTTTTAGAATTTCATTCAATGTTAGATTCTCATTTCTTCTTTTCCTTCCGATGTTACTGAAACTATACTGCCATCTATTATCATAAAATAGAATTACAAATTCGCGGGCCTTACATCATTTTAATATTGAAGTATACTCTTTAATTTCATTGTCGTTAGTTTATTTTATTGTACATCGAACCAGTGATGACTTGTTACAGTTTAAAAATAGTCTTTTTCATTTAATGTGGAATAAACTTATTTGTTTTGAAAAATAAATTTAAAATAAAAGTATTATCCGATTGAACGTTGAAATGTAATAAATGAAATGTTTCATTTATCACTAACAAAAACAAAAAAATGTGTGATGGACATGTAATAATTAAACTTACATTCTGGTATCGAAATTCGTTACTTATAAACGAAACGACAAGCGTCAGACATAAAATACAGTCTTTCATTATCGGAGATAATTCTTATTCATCACATTTTATGAAAAACAAATGGATACAGTGGTTGGTACTTCAATACGCAGTTCTCGAACACAATTCGTTCGAAGAAATTGTTCTAGACTAGAACCGAATCGAATTTTATAATAAGAAATGGTGAAAATACGATTAAATAGTTCTCAGCTCCCAAGTTACTCTCTGCATTTCAAACAATGAACTGTAGTGCAATACAATGAAATATATAAACGCATTAAAGTACTACACATCATATACATACACACATCAAGTACTACACATAATTACATTGATTATATCATTTTAATAAAATATTGTCAAAAAACTGTATCAATATCAAAATGTACATACATTGGCAAAACTTTGGATGATTTAATATTAAAAAGTAATTTATGGGTTGCCCTTCATATTTTTTATATCGCGAGACCACTAAGCAGGGCCGTAGCGACCGCCCCCCACACCCCCCATTTGGGGGGGGCCTGAGCAAAGTCAGGGGCCCAGTAGTGAGCTATTGTACCTTTCAGCCGAATGTTTTTTTTTCTTTTTTTTTTTTACTTTTTAAATTATTTTTTTATGTATTTTTAATAACATTTTATTTTGTTTTATCAAAATTCATTTTTTTTTTTTTTTTTTTTTTTTTTTTTTGTCAAAGATCTTGATCAGATTTCGAAATATAAAACAGATATTGTGCTTTTCTTCTATATCCACCATTCTTTATAAAAGTTTTTGAAGGCTGTAAGTTCTACTTAAAAAATAAAATGGCATTTTAGTATTTTTGGGGTGCACCTATCAATGGGCGAAAAAGATGAAACCAAAGGTTCAAAACTTCTTTAATACTATTACTTCCATCAAACAAAACAGATATGCGCTTTTTTTCAACAGGAACCATTTTTTTAAAGGGGCCCAGATGAAAGAAATTTTGCAGGCTCTAGATTCTTTTTGAATTGTCTTTTTAAGGGGCCCCTATATAAGAGCGAAAAAGTTGGAGCCCAAGATACAAAACTTTTAAGCCCATTTTTTTATTCAAATTTTTAAAAAATATGCTTTTAAATCTCACTTAGGAACCCAATAAGTTTCAAAACTTCGTTATACTATTACTTCCTTCAACCAAATGTGCTCCCTTTCTATATAGTCATTATTCTTTTTAAAGGTGCCCAGATGAAAGAAATTTTGCACGCTCTTAATACTTTTTAAATTGTCTTTTTGGGGGACCCCAATAAAAGTGAGGAAAAGTTGGAACTCAAGATTCAAAACTTTTAGGCCTCATTTTTATTATTCAAATGTTTTAAAAATATGCTTCTTAATATCGTTGGGGGCCCCAACAAAGTTCAAAACTTTCTTAATACTATTACTTCTTTTGACCAAAACAGATATGCGCTTTCTTTCTATAGCCAGTATTCTCTTTAAAGGTTCCCAGATGAAAGAAATTTTGAAGGCTCTAATTTCTTTTTGAATTGTCTTTTTTAGGGCCCCCTATAAACGGGAGGAAAAGTTGGAGCCCAAGATTAAAAACTTTTAGGCCTCATTTTTTTTTATTCAAATGCTTAAAAAACATGCTTTTTAATCTCGTTGGGAGTCCCAATAAGTTTCAAAACTTCCTTAATACTATCAGTTCCTTCAAACAAATGTGCTTCCTTTCTATAACCAGCATTCTCTTTAAAGGTTCCCAGATGAAAGAAATTTTGCAGGCTCTAAATTCTTTTGGATTGTCTTTTTTAGGGCCCCCTATAAAGGTGGGAAAAGTTGGAGCCTAAGATTCAAAACTTTTAGGCCCCATCTTTTTATTCAAATGTTTTAAAAATATGCTTTTTAATCTCGTTGGGGGGCCCCAATAAGGTTCAAAGCTTCCTTAATACTATTACTTCTTTTGACCAAAACAGATATGTGCTTTCTTTCTATAGCCAGTAGTCTCTCTAAAGGTGCCCATATGAAAGAAATTTTGCAGGCTCTAAATACTTTTTTAATTAACTTTTTCGGGGCCCCTATAAAAGTGAGGAAAAGTTGGAACTCAAGATTCAAAACTTTTAGGCCCAATTTTTATTATTCAAATGTTTTAAAAATGTGCTTTTTAATATCGTTGGGGGCTCCAACAAGGTTAAAAGCTTTCTCAATACTATTACTTCTTTTGACCAAAACAGACATGCCCTTTTTTTCTATAGCTACCATTCTTTTTAAAGATGCCCAGATGAAAGGAATTTTGCAGGCTCTAAATTCTTTTTGAATTGCCTTTTTTAGGGGCCCCTATAAACGGGAGGAAAAGTTAGAGCCCAAGATTCAAAACTTTTAGGCCCCATCTTTTTATTCAAATGTTTTAAAAATATGCTTTTTAATCTCGTTGGGGGCCCCAACAAGGTTCAAAACATTCTTAATACTATTACTTCTTTTGACCAAAACAGATATGCACTTTCTTTCTATAGCCAGCATTATCTTTAAAAGTTCCCAGATGAAAGAAAATTTGCAGGCTCTAAATACTTTTTTAATTGACTTTTTTGGGGCCCCCTATAAAAGTGAGGAAAAGTTGGAACTCAAGATTCAAAACTTTTAGGCCCAATTTTTATTATTCAAATGTTTCAAAAATGTGCTTTTTAATCTTGTTGGGGCCCCAATAAGGTTAAAAACTTTTTTAAAGAACCTATTTTTTGGAGTTCTCCATTGGGGGCTTTCACTGCCTTCCGCAGCATAAACCTGTTCCGGATATTCCTGCTCCGATCTTGAATGAAACAATCATTGAATTTTTCGAATTTCGATGATTTTTTCGATAAAAGTGATAGTGTCCAAATAAAAGTAAAATTTTCTAGCATCGTAGCTCACGTTGCTACAGGAACAAATTTGTTATTTTTCCACTTCAGCTTAATTATGACAGCAGCAAAATCTACTGGATAATTCTTCGGTTTCAGAAAAAAAATATCAAAAAACTCCGCAAAACGCGAAAAAAAGTGTAAAAATCTTAAAAGAAATTGGGCAAAAATTCAAAAATCGCTGAGAGAAAATTGATTATATCGAGCAAAAAGATTGTAACTGGAATGTGAAAAAAATCGCCGGCCGTGAAAGACAAAAATACGCTAAAAATCACATAAAACGTTCGTAAAAAATTTAGAAATTTCTATGGACATATTTTCTATATTGAACTAAAAGACTGAAACCTGATTCCTTTTAGGGATATCAAAAATCTGTGCCACAGATGGCAAAATTTTTACTATATTGGGATAAAAGATAGAAACTGGGTTCCTTTTACACTCTCTCTCCAAGAAAAAAAAAAAAAGAAAGAAAGAAAGAAAGAAATCAGTAAATTGAAGGATTTTTTCCGTAACTTTTTCTTTCATTCAAACACACACACAAAAAAAGCTTTGATTTGATTTTCTCATTTTCCGCAAAAATATAGAAAACTCACCAATCTAACATAAAAATTAACTAACATCCTTACTAAATATGAAGATGCATTTTTGTCAAACCAAATCACACGAGTGTTCCGCCAACTTTTCTGCATTGTACTTTTCCCTATTAGAAACTGAACTCTTACGCATGACTTTTTTCCTTCATAACACGAAGAAGTCGCGAATCAAACATCAAAATTTCTAGAAATTTTCCTTTCTAAAGACGAAAGTTTCTTCAAATGTGAGATAAAATCTCTTCTAATCACAGGGGTCTTAAAAAGGGGGAAAAAAACGTTCGTGAAAAATTCAAAAATCGCAAAAAGGACGAAATTTAGTACATCGGGCTAAAAGACTGAACCTGATTCCTTTTACTAATGTCAAAAAATACGCGAAAAAAAGTTAAAAATCACATAAAAAATTCGCGAAATATTTAAAAATCGAAGAACACTACTTTACTATATTCGGCTAAAATGGAAAGGTGGATTGAAAAAAGATTCCTTTTATGAATGTGGGGGGAAAAGCACGAAACTCGAAAAAATACAAAAAATATCGTAAAAAATTAAATGAAAAAAATTCTAATCAAAAAATTTAAAAACCTGTTTCGAGCAACTTCAGGCATACAGGTAACCTTCCTGTCAAATTTTGTACGGAACAGAAAAACATCTGGTCAGACAAAGAAAAACTCTGGACAGACAAACGTCTGTCTTTATTATTAGCTACTAGGAAACCCGTCTTCGTTGCCCAAAGAATGGTACCTTCTATCCGAAGGTATTTTTTTTCTTCTTAAATTTCAACTTGGGTGACAATTTTAAACTGGAGAAAACCGGAATGTATGAAAACAACATCGCAAAAGTATTTTTTTTTAATTAGTAAATCTGTACATATATATGTATTTAATAAAAGGCACCAATCCGAGCGAGAAAAAAATTGTTGTAAGTGAATATTTTCTGCTTAAAGAAAATCTGTCTGGGCCACGCGGATGGCATTGTCAAACTGAAGAGAAAATTGAAAATACGAAAACGACTTCCATATTTTTTATTTATTTATTTTGTTTATGATCAATACTTAGCAATTTATAACATTTGTAAAAGGAATTCAGTTTCAAACTTTTTTGCCAAATTTTGTCCTCTGCTGTTTTTAAAATGTTCGAGAATTTTTATGTGATTTTTAGCTTTTTTTCACTTTTCTGGTAGTTTTTTTAATATTCGTAAAAAAAAAAAACCGGTTTCAATCTTTTAGCCCAATGTAAGTAAAGTTTGATCTCTATGAACTTTGAAATTTTTTATGCAATTTTTGGCGTTCTTTCGCGTTCTTCGGCGATTTTTTTGACATTTTTTTTTTCTAAATGGAAGAATTCTCAGTTAAATTTTGCAAGTCCTTTGATTAAATTCACATTGTAAGAATATCAAATCTGTTCCTGTAGCAACGTGAACGTAATGTTGAAAATTTGAATTTAATCTGGATCTAAATAAAAAAAATTACAATAATTCAATGTTCGTATGATTCGAGATCGGAGCGCACATAGCCCCTATGGGTGTACTATGCCGAAAGCAGTGCAGCCCAACTACAAATTCATTCAATTTGAAGTTCGTTTTGGAAAATTCGACCAGCGAAACTGCACTGGTGTTGTTATAAAATGGAACTCGGTGGAAAATTAAACATAGATATTTCTCTAAAATCTTAGAGGGGGGGGCGAAAAATATGTTTGGGGGGGGGCCTCTGAAGACCTTGCTACGGCCCTGCCACTAAGTTAACTTGCTGTTTTTTATTCTAAAGATGCATTAATTTCCTTAGAACCAGAATGACTATACAATGATGCATATACATGCAATTTGGGGCTTTGGACACAAGAAAAAGAAGAAAAGAAATGAGAAAAATCAGTGCACTCAGTAACGTCACTGTAGAAAAATCTCAAAATGCATGAATTTCGTTAATACTGAAACCACTCATGTTTTGCTGTACCTCATGTATATGCGTTTTGCCTTCAATAACAACAACAAAAGAAAATCCGTTTGTATTTGCTACTTATTTCATTCTCTCAATTTGGCGACGTAATTGAATCAAATTCCGCTCGAATTTATAAAAACGAATCGATCAACAACTTAGAGATTAGAGAATTTCACTATTCCGACACTCTACTCTATTGCATGTCTAACTACAATGGCGTAAGAGTCATTCCATGTCAATTCAACCAGACTTTGTAACCCGACCGACAGGAATTTGAATTAAACTTGATGTAATTACTAATTGTATCATAATATGAATACATCAGAAAATTTTCCTTCCTAGACCTCATAGTTTGTGAGATATGGGGGGTCCAATTTTTGGATTTTTCTCAAATCGCACATTTCTGAGTCTGTATTTTTAGACTGCAGTTCATTTTCAAAAAATTGTTTCTCTGGATCTAAAATGCGAATCATCTTAAAAATATCACGTAAGTACATAAAAAAATGCAGATTTTAATAAAAAAAAATATTTAAAAAATTAATTTTAAATATTTAGGGCCAAAACATTAAACCAAAGTTGAAAGTTACGGTTATTTTTCCAAATTTTTGTGACTTTACGAAAAAGGCTGTACACAAAAAGGCAAATGAAATTTCAAATTTCTTTTTGTTTTAAATAAACGTTTACACTTTGGGCTTTCTATTTATGAAATAAAAATGATGTCTTTCTCATGGCTTATGCAAAAATTTTGACTTATTTTGGTATGCTGTACCTATCAAGAGATAAAAATCTTTAACTTTGCTTATGGTACCTAAATAATTGCTGTACATTTTAAATTTAAATTTATTAATCATTTTGATTTATTTTTTAAAATGAATCCTTAAAATCAGACTGATTTATTTATTTTTGTAAGAGTAGAAAATTTGTATAGTATTGGTACATATAACACATTATCTGAAATTGTGTTGTTCTCAATCTTATCGCATCTGTTTGTCACATAAATGTACATCTATCATTGGATTCAGTGGTATAGTATTTCTATAAATACTTTCACAATGGTAGTATGTAAAGAATATGTAGAATATTTAATAGAGGGGGTGTGGATAATGAAATCATAGATTTTTTTCTCATTTTACTCAGAAAAAACAAAGGAAAAACTTTACTTTGTAAATAAAACAAAAAGAAGCACTTATATTAAATAAATTCAACAAGTCATAGGAACCACAGTAATTATTTAGGTACCACAGTTTAAATTAGACATGTTAGAGATTTTTTTTTTTCTTGAATGGTGCAATTTCTCAAAACAGGGCAAATTTTTTACATAAGCTAGGAGAAAGACTTCATTTTTATTAAAATTGGAATAATCATTAATTAAACGTTAAATAAAATTGCTTATAAATATTTTTAAAATTTAGATTGTTGTAATTTTTTTATGTAACAAATAAAGAATTTATTAAATTATATGCAAATTTTTAAAGCTAAAAAATCAGAATAAACATTATATTTAAAAGATTGAAATTCAAAAATATAATTGAGCTAAATATAAATATAGAAATGAATGACGTACTTTGCAGTATCACTTAGACTTATTTTTCAACATTCTTTCTTTGTGCAATTTAAAATTTATATTTATTATGAATAAGCAACATTGAGAACCTTCTGATATATATTTCAACTTTCCTATCTTACTGCAACTCCAAACTTAATAACATAACAAAACATCGGTATATTAGGAAGATCTTCGTGATTTAGAATCTAAAATGTCTTTGTATTTCAAAATCGGTGGTTATCCCCTCCTTCCCCCCACCCCCCCGAAAAAAATGTTAAATATCTTTAGGGGAAATTTTCTTCACTTTGTTAAAGGTTTATGAAAGTTTGCATTTTTTATATTGCCAGAGCACCCATCACTAAAGTCAAAGACTTTCTTTACATCAGGAAATATCTATTTTACAATTGATATCACTTTCTTCTGTGTTAAACATACAATAGTGACATCATGTTGCATATAAAGATAAAATGTGTATATTGCTTGCTGATAATCTAATACTGAGAGATTGAGTGTGCATAACAGTTGGATCAAGAGTTCATCTTCTTTGGTCCAATGGTAACTTTAAATCTCATCTTGAATAAGAAAAGTAAAATTTTTGCTGACATCCAACAAAATGATAGCTTTTTGAGGGCCAAAGTTTGGTTCAGTTTCTTTTAAGATATTAAATTTAGCTTTCGTTATAAAAGAGTGGAATAACATTTTCCAAATATTTTACTTAGCTTGTCACAAATTCATTTAAAGGAACAGTGCTGCTAATACTGGATTGAATAACTAGAGTTATAATCCTCAAGTTTTTGGAAATTCCTGTTTAAAAAGAGAATACAACTCCTGTAGATATACATAATTTCAATCGATTTTGTGCATAGTACATTTTTAGCAATGCTAACTACATTTTTTTTCCAGCCATGATTCTTGAATATTCATTACAATTATAAAAATTTTCAATTAGTTCAATTGTTTCTGGAGATGTGGCTGTGGCTTTACCTTTTCTTATTTCTGGCATAGACAAGATTCTTATTTCTCTCAGAAGTTGTCATGACGGTATTGCAGCATAATTAGTTACTTCAAATTCATCTATTATTTTCTTTTGCAGAACAAGGAAAAATAGATCACCCTTCTATTATGAGAAACAGCAGACTAATAATAATTTGATTAAGAGATTCAAAAACACCTGCCTTTACTAAAAAAATTTATCCTGCCTTTGTCGGAATTTATTTATACAAGGCATGTGTAGAAATATGTTTCATCCTGCAGAAATGAACTAGGCTTTGTTAAATATAAGGTATTTAAACTATAAAAACCATATTTAAAATGATTAAAATTATCAAAGATAATAAGATAGAAAGTTTTTAAAAAAATGTTAAATACAAATAAAGTATTTTAATTCAAACACACATACACACACAGAAAAAAACGTATTGAAAATGTGATTGGTAAAAAGTCATTATTGCATTTTCTTATTCTTTACCAACAAAAGATTTTTTGTTTACAGTTATATTGTAAAAACATAATTAAGGGACTGTTTAAATAAAAAAAAATACTTAGAATAAAAGAAAATATATGAATGAATAAATAAAGGAAACATAAGGATTATGCACAAAATTTAATGGAGGGAGGATAGACTGCAGTCACAGACTTTTTTCCCCTCTTTTACTCAGAAGAAAAAAACAAAAACAAAGCAAAAACTTTACTTTGCAAAATAAAGGAAGAAAGAAACATTGAATAATATATATAACAAGTCATAGGAACCACAGTAGTTATTTAGGTACCACAGCTAAAATAAGGGAGATTTTTTTTTTCTTGATTGGTGCAGTTTCACAAAACAGGGCAAAATTTACATAAGTCATAAGAAAGACATCATTTTTATTTCATAACTAGAAAGCACAAAGTGTAAACTGTTATTTAAAACAAAAAGAAAGTGGAAATTTACAACAATCTAAATTTTTTAAATATTTATAAGCAATTTTATTTAATGTATTAGATTTAATTATTGATTATTTCAATTGTAATAAAAATGAAGTCTTTCTCCTAGCTTATGTAAAAATTTTGCCCTGTTTTAGGTAATTACACCATTCAAGGAAAAAAAAATATCTCTAATATGTCTAATTTAAACTGTGGTACCTAAATAATTACTGTGGTTCTTATGACTTGTTGAATTAATTTAATATAAGTGCTTCTTTTATTTTATTTACAAAGTAAATTTTTTGCTTTGTTTTTTTTCTGAGTAAAATTAGAAAAAAATCTATGATTTCAATATCCACTCACCCCTCCATTAAATATTGTACATATTCTTTACATACTACCATTGTGAAAGTATTTATAGAAATATTATACCATTGAATCCAATGATAGATGTACATTTATGTGACAAACATATGCGATAAGATTGAGAACAACACAATTTCAGATAATGTGTGATAAGTACCAATACTATACAAATTTTCAACTGTTATAAAAATAAATAAATCAGTCTGATTTTAAGGTTTCATTTTAAAAAATAAATCAAATTGATTAATAAATTTAAATTTAAAATGTGCAGTAATTATTTAGGTACCGTAAGCAAAGTTAAAGATTTTTATCTCTTGATAGGTACAGCATCTCCAAAAAAGTCAAAATTTTTGCATAACCCATGAGAAAGACATCATTTTTATTTCATAAATAGTGTAAACTTTTATTTAAAACAAAAAGAAATTGGAAATTTCATTTGCCTTTTTGTGTAGAGCCTTTTTCGTAAAGTCACAAAAATTTGGAAAAATAACCATAACTTTCAACTTTGGTTTAAGTTTTTGACCCCAAATATTTAAAATTAATTTTTTTAATATTATTTTATTAAAATCTGCATCTTTTTATGTACTTACGGTGATATTTTTAAGATGATTCGCATTTTAGATCCAGAGAAACAATTTTTTGAAAATGGAACTGCAGTCTAAAAATACAGACTCAGAAATGTGCGATTTGAGAAAAATCCAAAAATTGGACCCCCCATATCTCACAAACCATGAGGTCTAGGAAGGAAAAATTTCTGATGTATTCGTATCATGATAGAATTAGTATATACACTAAGTTTCGTCGAAATCCCTGTCGGTCGGGTTACAAACCATAAAAAAATTGGTTGAATTGACATGGAATGACCCATAAATGATCGCACTAAATAGTTCATTTGTCAAAATTGAACAGGTAAAACCTAATTTTAAAAATATTTGAAACTATGCAGAACTGTGTATCTCGGTGGTTTCTTACAATTCAAACCATTATTTTACAAATACTCTAAAATTATCTTAATATGCAATTCTGAATAAAGTCTACATAGAATCAAGGTTATTTTTTGAATTAAAAAAATTGTTTGCCAAAAAATATTGGAATTATAAGAACACAGAATTTGAATAAAGATTAGAAACAAGGTTACTTATTTCAAATTTTAAAAAATTATTTGTCAAAAATTATTTGAATTACACAAACACAGAATTTTAAATACGTTTTTGTGCTGTGCAACAAAAATTATTTTTTTTTCATTGTTTGTGGAATATAATCATACTTGTTAGTAGGAGCGACAGTACCTCAAAAATGGCTTTTTCGGAATTTTTTTTTTTTTTTTTTTTTTTTTGTCAAATCAAATTATAGATCTAACCTTTTTGTACATTTGGTTTAAAAGTGTACAATAGTGGTGTACAAGATTGTGTAAAGTGGTGTATAAGATTGCAGTTAAATCTTCTTTTCATGTTTTAAAAGTGCTGAGCCTTACATATAGAGAGGGGGGGGGGTATAATTTTTTGTACATTTTTTTATTCAAACTGTGCTTGGAATTGGGTTTTCAGTATTATCTATATAAATAAAATTATATGAAACAGAGTTACATTTCATCTTTTACATTATATATGTTAGCAAAAAAAATATGAAATTTATTATTATATGTATATAAATATCCATGCACAAGCCTGTATAACATATTTTAATAAATGTTAAAAATCGAGCAAAAATGCTAATATTTAAAAGAAATAACAGTCATGTTAAAAAAACCTAACATTCTTTCATTTTTTATTAATAATTAAATGCACTTAAAAAATATTTTTTCAAATTGTGCTATTAGTTGAATGTTAAACTGCAGTAGAAAAGCATTTGGGGCATTCTCACAATCTTTTGACTTTCATATCCCTGAATAATAATTTTTATTTTAATACACTTTTTTTGTGTTTTTTTTTTTATTATTATTATTTCATATACTGGGGAACATCCCATTGCATGGTTGCACAACAATATTAACGAGATAAATAAGTTTTGGACAATGTTGAGAGTCCAAACACCTGGAAAACTCCTATACCGTTCCGTGTCCCTGATGCTGATTTTTAAGTTTGGAGCTGTCTGGATAAAATTGTTTCAATAAAAATAATTCGATGTAATTTTTTTCTGAAACTGGAACTATTGTTTTATAAAAATATGTAGCTAAAAATTAACCTGCACACATTTTTAGGGTTGTTATTATTTTTTAAACTCTGTCCCTGGGTTTTTGATTCCTTACCATCCCTCTTCTAAAACTATACAGAAAATCATTTCAGATGCAGCCATAGAATTTTTTTCAAGTTTTTTCTCATGCAGAAGTGTTCTAGAGAAATAATGTCTGAAATTCTTTGGCAGGAAATTTACTGTAGAATTTAAATCAGCATTTAAATAACAATTTCAAGCATCGTGGCTTTAATGGTAGTCTCATTGTCCCCAAGGTTTATTCCTGCACTTTTCGAGGTAAATTTAACAAAAAATTAATTTAATCCAATGTTAACAACTGTTTCTAAAAATCAATGAACATTGTGGCTATCACTTAGTCTTAACATGATTTCCCTAAAAATAGGTGGTAATTTTCCTTACCGTTCCATCCTTACCGTCCCTTTTTTTACAATTCCGTCCCTTTTTTCCAATACCATCCCCTTTTTTTACCTTACCGTCCCTTCTTTAACACCCCTTTAAAACAATGGTATACAAACAATTCTGTATTAAAAGTACTACATTGTTATTATTTCTTCTTTGAATGTCCTGTGGGTACTACGCAAATTCATTATAAGTAAAAATTTAGAAGAAAATAAACAGTTATAGGGGTAAAATGATAAGGAAAATTAAACTCGCAAGTTTAACTTAAACCTCAGTTAAATAAAAAAAATTTCGCTGCTGACCATTTTTTCTTTATTTTGAGTTATTAAGGCATGTCGTGTATCAGATTGAAATGTTATTTTAGCATGTTTGATTTTGTCAGATTTTTTTTTTCCCCAAAAGTCAAAAGATTGTGAGAATGCCCCATTTCTTATTTCTTAAGATTAAAATAAAAATGTTGCAAATGTACCATCTACCCTTATACTGTAAACCAGAATTTATTTGTTTTAAAGGAAAATCGACTATTCTTAAAAAAAAAAAAAAAAAAAAAAAGCTCCGAGGTATTTTAATGCAGAAACTATTTATTTACGTTATGCAACCACTGTCCCCCTAGGTTAAGAATTCCATATCCTTTCAGCTTTTTCTTGCCTTTTCTTCAAATAGAACACGTTGTTTTAATCAACTCGCATTGTTTTAGTACTTGTTTTTATTAGATGGGAAAGAATATAACTGCATTACGATAAACTTCTGTCCAAGTTTTCTTTACTGAATTCCAAAGCATTTACGAATTTTTCTTTCTTTTTTAGAACTGCTTTTGAATGTACGCAGAAAAGAATGAGTGATGAACGTTTCTCTAGAAAAGTTAAAATAAAAAGAAATAGCGATGGTTGTAACATAAACAACACTGAATAAACTAAGGCTTTTTTCGAACTCTTAAGGTCAATTTTAACATTTTCATAATACTATAAAAATAATTCTTTAGATAAAAAATAAATTTCATGTATTGAAAAAATATAAATGAAAATAACTTAACATATTTAAATTAATATATTCTAAATCTGCTATATTGTACCTAACTTATGCTTAGATAACTTTTTATTAATAACATTCATCATATTATTACATAAAACTTTATTTTTTGTATCCGTAATAGACTTTATTAAATTTAGTCTCTTGATATATCATTATTTAGAAGTATTTAATAATACAAAGGCTTTTAAAAAACATCTTCTTGCTAATTACTTTCGACTGAAAATATTGAATAAGATCGTATAACTTTAATTAATGGTGAGGGGTGAAAAGGCTGTGGCAAGAATTTTTTCTAATGCGATAAATAAAATTTCTATAAAATATTTAATGAATCTTATCCCTGTGTGTAAAAAACATCGTGATAGGTAATTAAAGATAAACACTCTATTTATACATAGGGACGTTTTAATTGTTTTTCAAATTTTCTGTAAAATTTGATCTCTAAGTTTTAATCTAAGAAGATCTATTTCATTCTATACATTCTTATTAAAATAAGAATATTTGTTCTCATTGTTATTTACCCGGCAGAAGAATTTTAGCATAAGGAAATAGAATTTTCCAAATATTTTCTCCAACCTCTAAAAGTATAGGGAGCACTGGGACGTAAACCTGTAAAACTATCGTATCTACTCTAAAGGGATATAATACAGGGGAAAAGTACCAGAAAAGGGGGGTTACCTAGTCAAAGGTCGGGTAGAAGATTTTTTTTTTTCTGAATTGTTTATAATGATGGAAACATGGAAAACCAAGTTTTCTAACAAAATTTCTTAAGGCTAAATTTTCTGTGGCCAAAAAACAACAAAATTTTGGGACCTTTTTTTTATATCTCGAGACCCGTTGCCGTAGCATATTATATGTCACTTAGAATATTAAAGAAAATAAAATTCTCTGCAACTTTCATATTTACAACTGTTTTAGACACCCAATAGCAAGAAGCGCAGTACGCCATTTTAAAAATAGGACAATTTTATCAATTTTCTTAAAAACCGTGAAAAACGTAGTTTTGTCCCAATTATTCAAATGTTTCCCACAGAGTTAATCTTGTATGTCAACTTCTATATATTGGTAGCAGTAAATTACGTGTTTCAGGGCCAAAACTAGCCTTTTTTGCACCCGTGGCAAACATGGATTTTGGCGCCCCCCCCCCCCCCCTCCCCTTAAAAAAAATTTACCACGAGAATTTTAATAAATCTCTAATAGCCGGATTTTGAAATTTTTAAGTGTGTAATCATTAAATACGTAATTCTGAACTACGTAATCAGCTTTGTAAAATATTGATTCATTAAAACCTTGAAAACCGAAACGGAAAAACCCGAAATATATTCCGCTTTAAACAAGTTTCCATCTTAGCAGGTATAATTTTTCATATTCTTTCTCTTGAAAATATATATTTTTTTTTCTTTAAAGACCGCATTCCGTAGAGATTTCATTTTCAAAGATTTTACGGTAGTAGTTGTATTGAGGCGTTTAAAGTCACAGTTATATGAATTATGAGACTAAATTAGTCACACGAAGACAATCGCAAGGTAATATTAAACCTATGGAAGCGTTCTTGACAAATATCTTGCTTCCATTTTATTACTTTTAAATATTTTTTTTTTCGTGTGATACCTGAGACCAATAATCTAATATTGTACATTTCGGGTTTGGTTGCATTCTTTTTTAATGTTCGGACACTTTCATTTTTGAAAAGCTGTTTGGAACCCGTTCTCAAATTTAAAGTAACTTCATTAACCTTTAACTGATGTTTCCGGTCTCACAGACCGGTGCTTTTTTCAATTTTCATAGCTTAACTTGCAAATTTCAGTTTATCTACAAACACTACTGAAATTTTGTTTCGTTTAGAACTTTAGTACTATCACCAGAGACTTTTGAATAGGTGAATTTTAATTATAACACTCCTGTACAAAAAGTTTAGTACAAAAACAACATCCTACGAGTTAATTGCGGCTTTTATTCATCTTTCGATGGAGCGGTCTCGCAGACCGCTTCACTCTAGTTATGTGACACTTTCTGTGACATCAGTTAAAGGTTAAAAAAATGCAACCAAATTCGGAAAATTAAAAACTCACAACATTAGATATCGACCTCAGGTATCATATGAAAAAAAATTAAATATTGAAATTCAAGCAAGAATTCTGAAAAGAATGCTACCATAGGTTTAACATTAGCGTGCAAATGTTTTCGCGTGAAACTACACTAGTCACGCGAAGAAAGTGGATGAAAGTGCAGGAAAATGCTGATAAATGGGAAGTATACCTCTAGAATTCTAGATGATCCAGATATCTGTTTTATTCATGATAAGGGTATTCCTTTGAAACAGGATGCTAACAATCCTATTAAGTGCATCAAAGTGAAAAAAAACATTGTTAAATAGCCTGTAGAAATTATTATTATTAATTTTTTTTTTTCATTTAGCTTATGCAATCCTATTGCATACCTTACTTTGTGTACGGAAAGTGGAGTTGAATGAGTCAGGGGATCAATGGGAAAACAAAAATGTCTTTATGGCCTTCAATCATAAATAAATTGGTATTTCATTTGATAAATGGTATCACTAAGATTATTAAACAGATATAGTTTCAAAACAGTACATAATACAGAAGATTAGAATATCCCATAAAGCATATTTTTCAACTACCAAAGTTTTTCTGTTTGAGCTTTAAAGCAATTAACAGATAATCTTAACGTTTTATGTATTTTTGCATGCTAAAATGATATAATCTCTTGTTATATTTATTGTTATAAGTGGAGAAAAAAATGGACAATATTTTTTAAAACTAATCTTTTAAATATTTTCATGAAACTAGTGATCTCAAATATTTTATTTAAAGGATTTTTAAATTTTACAAGTGATAAATGCATAACATTAGTTAATGAAATAATTTGTTGTCATTTTTATTATAGCTATAAGGTAAAAGTATTTCTTACATAAATAATATTTCTTTTTTTTGCGTCCCCCCTTTTATATGGAACCACAATCTAATGTTTACTATCTTTAAAAGAGTAAAACATTAAAACATGTATTATCAATAATTGGTAAATAAAATATGCCATTGTAGTGTGGAATAAAATATGTTTTTCACAAATTTTCATACCTATATACCTATCCAATCGACACCTGGAAAAATATGTATGCATCATAAAAGTTATTAAAATTATAAAATTATTAAAATTAAACAAAAATTCTTTCTTAATTGAAACTATCGTGCCAATAACTTACTAAATATTGAAGTATTCTTTTAAACAATGCTTTGAAGTTAACATTGTATACACTTAAAGTTACTGTCTAAATAGGAAAATTGTTTCATTCATCTACACTCTGCCCTACTTTTAAAATTATATAAATTTATTGAATATAAAATGTCTGTTGAGATGAAAATAAAGACGTGAGTGTGCAAATAATAGGTAATTTACTGCTACCTATTTTTAGAAGTCGACATACACAATTAAATCCGCGGGGAACATTTGAATAATCGTGGTAAATTACGTTTGTCACGGTTTTTAAGAAAATTGAAAAAAATGTCTTATTTTAGAAATGGCGTACTGCGCTTGCTATTGAGCGTATAAAAAAGTTGTAAATGTGAAAGTTGTAGAGAATTTTATCTTCTTTAATATTGTAACTGACAAATAATATGCTACTGCAACAAGTCTTGAGATATTTAGAAAAAAATCAAAAAAAGTCCCAAAATTTTGTTGTTTTTTGGCCACAAAAAAATTTAGCCTGAAGAAATTTTGTTAGAAAACTTGGTTTTTCCATGTTGGCATCATTATAAACAATTCAAAAGCACAAAATTCATTTTCCTTCCCGTGGCGTAACTTTTTTTTCGGCCCCTCTCCCTCTCCAAATTTCTACTCTGTTTAGATAGATGTGCATCGCCAATTCGGCATCAAAAACCTCTCGTTTTCTCCTTGCATGTTGATGTTTCGCTGGACTGTGTAGTGTTAATCTCAGTGTTAACTGTGGCAAGCTCCATAGTTCCATATTCCATAGTTTTCGAGAAAAGCAGCTGTGGCAGATGGACAGTCAGGCACACTGGTGATCTTATAATGGTTTCGTTTTTATTTTTTTAAGTACGGAATCTTAAAAACAATTTAATGAATATTTCAACTTTAATCTGGTAATCGAATGTAAGCTCGAAAACAGAAAGAAAATTTTCAATATTCAATACCTAGATTTACAATCCACTCTTTCATCTTTCCTCCTCTCCCCCACTTTCCCCTGAAAAAGAATATATTGTTCTTTATAACATTTTATCAAGTTTTTGTGTTTAGAAATTCATTTTATTTCTTTAATTGCATTTATATGACTCTTATTAAATTACTTTTCTCAAAATTCAAGCTGTACATTCATAATTATGAGACATGATGATGTCGCTCTTGATATAAAAAGGAATACCAATTCAATAATCTAAAAATTTTATCTACGGTATAAATTTTTCTCTTTATAAATGGAACAACAACAAAGAAAGTTACTTTGAAAAATATTTCCAATATAAAAAATTCTTATGATAACAATAATATTCATTAACAAAAATAGTTCTAAGAACTATTTCTGCTCTAATAGAAAACAATTTATGTAATGTTTTCTTTTTTGCTACTATAACATAAGGTGTATAATGATTATAGATAATAACAGAAAAACTATTTTAATAAAAATCCTTTTCAAAATGAAAACTGTTTAAGCGTAGTTTCAAGTTCTAGTAGAAATGGGAAAGCATGTTCTTATGTTTAAAAACGATTTTTAAAGAATGGAAATGGAGTTTCCTCGTAAACGTGAGGAGTAATATGAGAGGCATTTTCTCGTTTTATTCTTTAGTGTTCTACTTTATGTACGTGCCCATAATGGCATGTTTACAAATCTACCTTTAGATAATATTTAGCACATTCATAAAAAATGTAATTTTTATATATAAATAATAAGTTATAAATCTTTAAATAACACCTCCAATAATGTAAAAAATTATTGGAGATTTTATGCTAAACAACAATTGTTTCAATGAAATGGCATTTTGAATCATTCATCAACACAATAGAATGATTTTCTAAAATAATTACGAATGTTTGGAAATGATTATGAAAACTAGTTTACAATAACCTTCTTACTTAGGACGTACGCAGGAGAATATACCTTTCTGTAAATGTCTTTATTCAATTAGACTATCATCCAATGTTAACATAAACAAACAAGTCGGAAATTGTACGCCAAACGTGGCAAATAAGGTGCGTTTGTACTATAACTAGTTTTATAAATATTCAGATATTGGTGCAAGAACTGTTGCACTCTTATGCAAAAATGCATGAATACAAAATTTATTACGATTCTATATATTAAATTCACTAACACAGGAATAATATGACTCCATCTTAAATAGGAGTTAATCACCATGATAACCTAGAATCATTATCTATCCTGGGATATCATTTAATTAATTACGTATGATAGGATTTAATAGAATGAAGAAAACTTTTATTGATATCTTTTTAAATTCTGGTTCGATTTTCATAAAATTTGAAATGACTCTACATAATTCTGCAACGATTACATATATTAAATTTCAAACCATTCGATTGGTTAATTTTTTGTGTTGTTATATGTGAACAGACGGATAGACAGACAGTCGGAAGGACCAGCAGACTACTATAGGCCCTACGTATTTATATAATTACGATCGCACCTAAAAAGCTTGACTAGCATAGCCAATATAATCCTTTTCTAGAAAATCCAACAAACTACAAATACAATGCATTCCTAAACATAAGAACGTGATAAAATGTTTTAAACAGCAAAAGTTCGTACAAAAGAATTCAAGTATGTTTCTATTGGTAGAAATTGTTGAAAATTAATTTTCAACCTATTAAGCGTTTTCTTATCAAATTAAAGTTTACTAACAAGGAAGGTCTCCATACTGGGCATACTCAGAATATGTTGAAAGAAATGCTAGTGAAAGTACTTATGTATGTAATAAAGGATCAGTTAAAATTAGCGGCGGAATTACAGTAGAAAATCTGAAAAAAAAAATAAAATACTTTCGAATAATTGGCGTGAAAAGACGAAAGCGGCACGCAATTTGGCAAGCAGCACTTTTCCTCGTCAAAAGCAAACGATTTTAATGAATCTGGAAATTGTTTGTTAATTGATTTTGAGAATATGCGGTATTTAATGAATTTAAACGTAAATCATGAAAGAATTTATTATTATTATTATTATTACATTTTGTATTATACTTGTTGCTTGTTGCCGATTTGAACGAAATTTTGCATTGTTTTATTCTCCAATCCACAATTTTTAAAATTTAAACGGCTTTATCGGTTATAAAAATAACTTTTAACGCCAGATGAATAATGCTGTAATACATTTCCATACCGAAGAAGTTGTTTCCATAGCAACAAAGTTGAATCGACAGTGCTCGATGGGGCATATTTTTGAGTTTCGAGCAATTTTAATCAATTTAAATTTTGTTTTAAATCGTAAAATATGATAGTTAAAATTCGTTATGAGTACATATAAATATATATGACAAAACTATAGTTAAAACAAACTAAAAATGACAAAGCTAAAGTTATTTAAATGAAACTTATTTAAACAAATTCAACATAAAAAGTTTTTTCCTTAAAGAGTATTCGACAAGCGTATTTTTTTTATTATTTAATTTCTTCGCCAAACGGGGATAAGTCGCCAAATAAGCGAAATTTTCATTATTTTTTTACGGACGTTCTACCGAGGTTCCGCCAAAAAAATTTTAATAAACATATATACCCATAGGAGAAGAACATTCTGTATTTTTTTTCAGATTTTTCTGAGCATGCCCGTATGGAGACCTTCCTTGTAAGTAAAGTTTTATACTAAGTAGTAAAGTTTTAGTAGTAAAGTAGTAAAGTTTTATACTAAGTATAAAGTGTACAAATCTACAAATTAAATACAGGGCATAAATTAAATACTGCACAAAAGAATTGGATTACTTTTCCGGCTGTGGAAGGTAATTTCTGAAATCAGGTTTTTATATCTTTCATGTATTTTCTAAAATTGTTTCTTAAGTTATTTACCTTATTAAACCGCGAAGTTTTGTTAAAGTATTATGGAAGTAATATGCTAATTTCAAATGCTAAAAGGTGTAGATTAAAATTTTAAAACCAGCAAAAATACGTTTATTTCGACTGTGGACATGTTTCGACTCTCCCCGAGTCATTTTCAAAACAAATAAATAAAGCTATTCTAAATTTGCACGGTCTATGAAACGCCATCATTCAGTTTTCTATGTATTCTTTCATGTTATACACGTTATTTTTTTTTATTTTACTTGGAGGTTTATTTTATTTTTATTTTCATAACCATTGAGCTATTCAAAACTATTGAGCCAACCATTGCTCGACCCATATTTTTGGTAAGTGCTGTTGATGCTGCATCGTTACATATTGATTTTTTACGCCTTACAATCTCTATGGTTTCTCTTATGATGGATGGATAGTATAGACTGAAAGGAAAAATTATTTTACTTTTATTGAAATTTATTTGGATGGTTTCTTCTTCATAAAATCTTGCTAGTGCTGTGGTTTTTCTATTATATTTAATATCAGATATCTGCTCCTTTTTTATATACTTAAATTTCCTGCTAGTCATACCAATATAGCAATTCTTTGATCCATCTGCTCTAATAAGTGGTATTTCATACACTCGTGAGTAATTCTCAAAATTAATTGGGTCAATTTTAGCGCAAATGATATTCTTCAATTTCGGAGGTTTTTTGGCTACTAAGCAGATATTGAAACGTTTAAGACTATATTTTAATTTCTTAAAAAAGCTTGGAATATATTGAATAGTATGAAGTTTGTGTTTTCGCGAATCAAATTTACGTTCAGGCTTCTTATTATTGGCAATATCCACGATTAATTTGTTGATATGTTGAACTTCAAAATCCTTATTCTGCGCAATTCTGCGAACATAGTTCATCATTCAAATTATTTGTGTGCATACTAGAAAATCATCGTCTTACGAAAAATCTTTAGGTTGAAATTTTGTACGTAAATGGAAAACATGCATTATTCGGTATGGTGGTCTGGTTAGCTATGCGTTTTCTGAAAACAGATCTGTCGATAGATTGATTTGTTCTTGTTAACATTACGTCAAGAAATGGGAGACTTTTATTCTGTTCAATTTCAATAGTGAATTTAAAGTTATTGTTCATTGAATTTAGATGATTTGTAAATATTTTAAGTTCGTCAAGACTTTACTGCCAAATTATAAAAATATCATCAACATATGTAAGCCAAGTGTGAGGCATTAATTGAAATTTTCTAAAAACTTCAATTTCTAATGGGCGAAGAGTATATTTTGCCAATAAACCCGAAATAGGGGATTATAAGGCGTTAATTTGCTGCATATTTTATACATATTATGGAACTGTTGGAAAATGTTTCATAATATATGCTTGACGTATGATTTTCCTTCATTGTTACTGATGAAATGGCATTTTAAATCGTTAGGGAAATTTTGATTTTTTTTTTCTTTTATTATAATTTATTAATTTTAAAAATACGCTCATGCAGTTTTCTGTAACGACCTTTTTGGAACAAAAAGGGGAATTTTCTGACTGTTCTATTTCCTCGAGCGAGCGTATAAAATTTTAAAACTAGTAATTTTTTTTTAAACTAGGGGGCTCGGCCCCCTACGAGCTACGCTCGCCAACCCCCGCCCAGACACCGCAGACTCTAAATGCACGCTAATTTGATCGGCTTTAAAAAAATTTCGAAAGATTGAATTATAATGTAAAAAACAGTGGCGATCTCCCTATAAACGAATTTCTATTCATTTGTCTTTGATTGGGGAATTTTAACGCCAAATCCGCTGCGGTACTGCTTGATTATCTCGTCGACCAATTTCGCCAAATTATATAAATCGCCAAACCACTCGCCAAATTATACAAATTGACATAATTTTTTATTTTAAATAACAATAGAACAAATAAATTCGTACAACATTAATAAAAATACAAATAAAACGTCGAATAAAAATAACTTGATGACGTAGATACGTGTAACAACATTTCAAAATAAGCTAATATAAAAGGAATTAAGTAAACAGAGTCTTTGTCTCCTGGTATTTTTTAACAAAGCGAAAAGAAAGTTCTTTTAAATGAGACATTTTAAATTAATCGTTTTTAATCTAACGTAATTTTTACCAAGCTATTTTTTCTCTTTTAAATATTCACGTGAAGATACTTTTGTTAGAAATAAAATATTATTTGCGCTTTCCTAACAAAAATAGTTGAAAAGATCCTCTCAAAATATTAAATAAATGTCTAGCGCAATTTCTAAATTTAAATTTTTTTGCAATATTATTTTGTGTTCATTTTATGTAATAACTATAATGTAACGTAAATATGACGTAATTTCTCCTACGACTTCTAACGCATGTTAATGAACTTATTATTTTACAATATCCTTTCTCTTTTAAAATTCACGTGTGTACTTTTTATGACATTATTTTTAATAAATTCCTGCTTTTTATACGCAATTATTTAATTTTAATTTGAAAGTTTTTTCCCTGTTTATAATAGTCACGTGTAAATAAATTTTTAATTTGAAGCAAATATTATTGCTTGCGCTTTTTATACAGTTGGCAACAGTTTAAATTAGTCCAATTTTCTGAAATCTGTAAAAAATATCTCTAGAAATGCTGAAAATTTGAATTTAAAATAGAAATAAAACCTGAAAAAATGCGCCAAAATAAAAAAATTAATGTAATCTGCACTCCGGCAAATTCTAACGCATAAAATGATCTAAAAATGATTACACTGCCATGTATAGTTTTTGCTGCTATAAAACTTTTTTAGTGGAACGATTTTGTCCAACTTTAGCATTAAATATCTCTTAAAATAATTTTTCGATTTGAAAACTGTCTGCATCAGCGTGTTTATCCAACATTTCTGTATAAAACCACCGATTTTCATATTTTTGTATGCATTATTTTTCTTAATATTAACGAAGAAAGACCTCCGGTGACAAAAAATTCAAAACCGGCGGCGGCGGCGGCGGCGGTGACAGCGGTAGTTACTTTTTTTTAGAATAGAGAGATTAATGGAAGGATTATTTCATTAGCATAACTTTATTTTCTTCTTTGTTTTGCATTTTGTTTTACATATTTTTCTCAAATAGTAAATAGTTAAATATTAAAAAGTGCGTTTCGACCGTTTTGAACATTCTGTAAACTTTCCCTACCGAAATAAATAAAATAATTCTAATTTATTCTCTTGTTTTACTAATTAATAACTTTTATATGTTTGGATATCATAATTCACTAACCAAGTTGTTGACTTTTTTATATTTATAAAATAGTATTACTTACAAAATAATCCATAAACAAATTTATTGTGATCTTTTACTTAAATAAATATAAACAAGTTAATTTTTATTTACGGCATCATTTTAAGCAGGAAAATATATTTCATAAAACTTTTCTTGCTTTCTTTTAAGTGAAAAAATGCATAACTCATACATTCTCCGTTAAATTAAACATAAAATTAACTTTCCCTTTCGAAAACTTCTACTACGGTTATACATATAATTTCGATTTGTTAAAATAATTGTTTGAACTAAACGAATATCGGTACTTAAGGCAGATCGATTGACAGCAGATGTGCAAGCCGTTAGTTCTACTCATAAAATAAAATTTTCTACTCGAAATAATTATTCATTTCAATTTATTTTTCCATGATGATGAAAACTCATTTTCTTATAACAATACACATTATTTCTCGTTATTAAATTATATTTCGGTGCTTAGTATTAAAGAGTTTTTATCTGTAATAGTACAATTTCCACTTTTTTTCACTTTAAATTTAAATGTCTCGACATTTAATTACCATTCGCCTACATTTTTATTGTCTAGCAGGAAATAAATGTATGAGAAAGAATATTTTTTAATCGGACATTCTTAATCGATCATGGTTTCCTTACTGCTTATTTCTCTTCAAATCGCATATGTCAGTTGAGTTGTGTTGCTCATGATTGTGTCTTTATTCATGAAAACAAAAAAATACTCTTGTATAAGCAAAATGAATTTTTTTAAATATTTTTACTTTTATACTATTTTTTTCACTGATTAGCTTAACACTTTCAGGGGCAAAGCATTTTCAATGCTAAAGTGTTGAAATAAATGAATGGCACCGAGATTTACCAATAAATTTATTTAGAAAAAAGAAAAAGGGCTATATTTCACATACATATTAGTAAAATATTTTACCAAAATTCTGATGCCAATGTGGCGTTTGGGGATTAAAATTAAGTGGTTTCATAAACATACCACCGCCCGTGAAAGGGTTAAAACGAAAAACCCAAAATTAAAGTAGCAATAATGCAAAAACACATTTATCATAATATATTAATTCCCTCTTACAAGAAAGAAAAAAAAACAGTATGATTTGCACTTTCGCTATACCAATTTATATATCCTGCACAACTTGAGAATTACTTTAAAGAGTGCTTTAGTAATAATACCTAAATACAGGTTTTTCATATGAATTATAACACACGATTTAGAAATAACTTTTGCCATAACTTTTCGATAAACTAAAAGTGCTACAATAGTTTCTCGAAGTATCCTTCATTTATAACATCTTTTGTTGTTCTAATCACAAAACAAAATACTTCGTGAGAGAACTAGATATTTTAGGATTTTTATTGCGTCTTTGCTTAGGGTAATTCCGGGAGATTTATGCCGCACATTTTTTTGAATTTGCGTATAAAGCCCCATGGTGGACATAAAATTAAAAAAATCATGCTGCGCTATTTAATGTTAAATATACAACGCGTATACTGCGGCAAAAATATTCAAAATAAATTATTAATATTTTTTAACAATTTTTTTCTAAAACATTACACTGCAGTACGTCACCCGTACATTCACGCTGAGACGCCGCACTTGTGCGGTTGTTATGCCGCGCTTGCAATAAGAACAGAATGAAATTATAAAAAAAATATATATATATATATATATATATATATTCATATCTGGACTATAATTAACGATGTAATAACAAAATGAAACAAAATGAGTGCAATGAAACGTATTAGCAGATTCAAATTAATAATTGTTGCCTACTTTCACTATTAAAATTATCGACTTATTTTTTTTTTTACATTAAATTCTAATTGTTATTTCAGCAACAACGTAACATCAATGTGTTAGAAATTGAAAAGAAGAAAAGTAAAATTGTGTTTACATAATTTATTTGTTAACCCTTTCGGGACCGGTGGCTTTTACACAAATTTTATTTGGTGATACCACTTTTTTAAAAGAAAATAACTTTACTTAAATAATCATGAAAATGCTCTAATTAAACAAAGCAAATATTATTTTTCTTTTTTACTGGTGCCAGAAACAAATTTTGTAAGCTCTTTATGAAGGTGCTTATATGTACCTATGGTCCCGAATGGGTTAAGAGACCTGTTTTTTCGACTACAATCTACAGAAAAAGTGTCGAAAAAGTACAGTCTTTATGTAACTACATTTAAACACATGATTCAACGAAGCCAATTACATTTCCTCTCTTTTGGAGTAGTTTGCAAAGATCGTCTGCGTTGCGCGTAATCTAATTTTTCATTATTATCATCTTGACTTGCATCTTTTTTGCACGTCTTACTTTTTATTTTTCTCTTTTTCTCCTTTGGTTTTAGTAAACTTGATAACATGCCTAACATGGTTAGTCTGTTCAAAAAGAAAAGGAAAAGTTAATAACACTTAATCATCCCGTACAAAAGAAACTGCGGCATGTATCCCATTTTGCATGTTGCAGGCGTCGGCCATCACAGTTACCTGCCATCGCTAAGGAGAATGGCGTAATCATACACACAGTACTGTATACAAACTCTACACTTAGTTTTGACTTCGAAATCATGCATGCATTTAGTAATTAGTGTATGAAAAGTATTTAAACATAACGTATTTAAAAGTTTGGACAGTGAAATCATGCACTTACGTCAAAATAAGGATCGTTCTTCTACAAGTAAACATCAAAATGGGATTCACGCTATACACTGGTTAAAATAATCTCATTGAGCACCTATACTGTGCGTTTGACGACCATCTATCGATAATTACAAGAAATACATGAAGTGCGGCATTTATCCCATATGCGGTGACTCTCCCGGAGTTACCCTACTATCTAAAAATTCCCTACGCAGAAACAAACAGATATACAAAAGATAAAAATGCATTTATTTTTTTTTTCAGATGTTAAACCACCATAGTTTATTTTTGTACGAGCTGACCTGCCCGGCGTTGTCCGGGTCCGTTAACCTTAAATAAACTTCAAATTTGTATAATTTTACGTTTTTAAATGAAAAAATCGCAAAAAACTATTGATATTTTGTGGTAAAGGCGCTCGTAAGAATACATCTTCTAGGTTTTTCAAGTAGGGTAATTTCAAAGTTTAAATAATTTTGCTCTTGTTCTACGAAATCTTTGAATTTTTATCGGTTAAAAATATAACGGTTTTGCAGCCTATGTAAAAAATTCGTTAAAAAAATTTATATCTAATTGTAAAAGAAATATGCTTTCTTCCTGCCTTTTTGTTGTTGTTGTTGTTTTGTTTTGTTTTGTTTTTGCGTTGGGTCCTTTAACAAAAACAAAATAGTTCTTCTCGTCTCTGAAATTTTAATCGGCTATAAATGTAATTGCATCTAAGCTCTCTTCACATTTTCGTGCAAAAATATTCATTTTTAGAACTGAAAAAATGAGCTGAAGCCGCGCCCGCATTTTAGGGGTTTTATCGAAAATTTCTCAGTTTTTATTTTTTCAAAATCAACCGCGAAAACGACCCTTACTGAATTTTTTTTAAAGGATTAACAACAATATCTTTCCTAACTGAGTGCGCTATTTCGGACGTAAAAGTACGAAATTTAAGAATGCATTTTCCTTTTTCTGTATCCCGAACAGTTCGACCTATAAACGTTATGACAAACGGCCCAAAAAAAATTAACATTTGGTCCTTCCCTTCTACATGCTCTGGAAAGCAGGGACTAAGCAGGCGAGCCCGTGTCTTCCGATTTTTTCAAAAAAGATCGTTTTTTTATGATTTTTTAATTAATATTTCGGTCAATTATCAAAAATTTTAATTCAGAGCCTCGAAGGCATTAGGACCTACCTTGGACTATCCTCACCCAAATTTTTAGGCTTCCATGTGCGTTAGATTTCGCTAGCGATCACCAACAGATATACACAGAGAGAGAGACAGACAGAACTTGCCCTTCTTTTATTAGTACAAGGGTATAAGCCCGGGCTACCCGGGTTGAAAATACAGGTGTAGACATTTGATTTTAAATTGATAGCTGTAATAGATTTTTTACATTTAATATACATATTTTTAGAATGGACACTAACAATACCAAAAACTATATTTATATTAAAAAAATAGCAATTATGCGTTAAATAAGTTTTGGAAATTTATTAAAGCCATACTTTCGTATTGGTCTCGCACCAGGAATTAACAGTCGAAGAAATCGGCAAAAATCACTATTTACAATCAGCCTTTTTAATTTAGATTTTTTTCAGTTGTTTAACAGCATAGTTAGATTATATGTACTAAATTTTTGTTTTATTTACATATTTTTGTTCTATTTATTGATTTATGAATGTTTTAATATAGTTATGGATTATAAGCTGGAAACAAATGCTGAGCTATTTATATTAATTTGAATGCAAAAGGATTTGTCTTTCCTAATCGTCTGCACACAACAAGGAAATATTTAGAAAAAAAAAGTTTGAAAATTACTTTAAAAACAATAAAAATTGAGAAAATTGCGATACCGTTTTCAAACAAATTGTATTCGAAAGTGTATTTTATTCCCTATTCAATGGTGTAAACATTGAAAATGTGCAATTTTTGCAAGTTTAAACAATTGCAGGTATATTTAAATTGGGGTGTTGCCAACGTTAAAATGACGCCAGCTTTACGCACGACACGTTTGTCCTGTGTAATATAGATAGATTTGTTCATTTTATATACGAGATATTAAAAATATTTTTTTAATTTTTGAAGACTTTAGCAAGATATTAAATGAAAAAATGTTCATTTTTCAAATGAAATCGGCTATAAGTACTTCAAAAAAAGCATATTACGACACATTTAATTTGTTTTGATATACAAAAACTACAAAGTTTTATATGTATTCTCGTCTATTTTAACAAAATAAATCATTTAAAAAATTGTATGATTGATACGAATTTGCAAAACATTCATTGAAAATTATTTATTTTGGGGGACTCTCTGCGGGATTCATTACAGATACTAATGAATGGCCTTCTACTACTTCAAACGTGTAAAGTCAGTTACTTTTCTCATTAAGCTAAAGCAAAGAGCAAACGCCTTCTAACAAACCGCTGCAATCTCCTAATGGACTTTTAAAAAGCGCTCTAGATCGAAGTTCTGTCAAAGGTAAAAGATACATGTAATACATTCTTTATGTCCTGTAACTAACAAAGCATTTTCCTTAATTATTTTCTTTCGTTTGAATGTATAATTATGCAGGATATCGTTTCTCCGTTCTGCTATTACTCAAAAAATTTCACAGGGTTGTTCTAAAAGGTTAAAACCCAACTAATTTTTTGACTGTGGGAAATACGTAGGCAATTTAAATAGCAAAAGTGTTTAAAATAAAGTAGGAATTAAGATTTTATTGATGAAATAATACTGCCATTAATTTTTTTTTAATTATACATTTATTGAAATTTTATTTGAAAAGGTGTATTTTGAGATTTGATGGTTCATAAAATCATTTTTTAGGTGCGTTCATAATTATATAAATACGTAACACCAATAGTCGTCATCTCGTCCGTCCGCCTGTCTGTCCGTCTGTCCGCATATAACAGCGCAAAGATTACCCAACCGAATAGTTTGAAATTTGATGTATATAATCGTTGCAGAATTCTGTCGCGTCATTTCAAATTTTATGAAAATCGAAACAAAACTTAAAAAGATATTAGTAACAGTTTTCTTCATTCTATTAAATCCTATCATACGTAATTAATTCAATGATATCCCATGATAGATAATGATTCTAGGTTACCATGGTGATCCTATTTAAAATGGAATCATATTATTTCCGTATTACTGAATTCTATATATATACGTGAGTTTCAAAACGCGCTTTATCCAGAAAACACAATTTTGGGAAATCGCTAAAAATGTCTTACTGCGCCCATTGGTTTTCACTGTAAACCAAAATTTTACAATGCAAGAAATACACGATAAAACTAATTTTTTTTTTTTTGCTGATTGTAGTGTTTTTTTAGATACAGGTTCAATGGAATAAATTGAGACAATAGAATAAATTGATAGAGAAAACTCTTCTTTTTTTTACCGATAAAGCAAGTTTTGAAACTCACGTCCTCATATAATCGAAATAAATTTTGTATTCATGCATTTTTGCATAAGATTGCAACAGCTATTGCACCAAGATCTGAATATTTCTAAAACTAGTCATAGTACGAACGCACCTCGTTTGCCACGTTTGACGTACAGTTTCCGACTTGTTATTTCATTAATAATATAAAATTATATATGAGTGAGATAATAATTTATTCAAAAATGTAATGAAATAAATATTGTTCAGTTATTAGTATTTAATAAAAGTTTATAGATAAATAAACAAAAAAAGAAACACAATTTCCTTAAGGGTTCAGAGGACTCTTAAAATTGAAAAAAAAAGAAAAAAAACCCGGAATTTTCAACACTTAATATCTTAAAATGTTTATGATTTTAAAACAAAATTTTTATTGGGGGTGAAAGATACAAGTATGTTCTTTCATTTTATGCATTTAAAATATTGCAAGACGCAGAATTAGCATTTACAGGGGCCTCCAAACTGTCAGGCAACTGACGAGCAGAAAATTGGTATAACAGTTTACGCGCAGGATTACAAAATAAATTTTGCAACTACAGTGAAAATGTTGGTGCCTATACTTATATTTCAGATTGTAATAATTACCCTGAACCTAAATAAATTTGTATTTAAAGCATTTTTGTATTTTTAATACAAAGTTCCATTTAGCTAATACAAAATTTTGAAATTTTCAACAGTATAATCACCTAATTTCAATTTTTATTAATCAAAAATAAAAAGGAAATTTTAGGTTCAATTTATACAGACTAACGTGAAACATGTTTTAAAAATTTCATGAAAAAGTATTCAGAAGTTTTGTGATATCGTGCACATTATGCACAAAAACGTCATTTGGAGAAAAATGATTTCTAAATTTTGGAAACGCCGCTTCAGCTATTGAGCCTGTATAATTCTAAAAGGCATAACTTCTGTTCTAATAGGAATTTCAAGGAAATAATTATATCAAAATGTTCAGAAAATATAGGAGTTTAATATCTAAAAAAATTCAAATGTCGGAAATTTTGAAGTTTTAAGAGTCCTGAGACCCCTTAAGTTGACATATATATTTTTTTCCCCTCTCTTTTTAATGGCAGCCAATGAGGATGAATATTTAGAGAACCAACCAAGTGCCCTCCTATTTTGGCAATGAATCAAACAGGTAATAGTAGGTTTCAACTGTTGTTGACATGTTTTGAAGGACATTTGAGGGCTGTAAGGAGGACAATTGTCAGTGTTTTATGTGATTGATATTAGAGTTGAATGTAAAATATAAGAAAATAGAAGTAATAGCATAAAGAGTTGACTGGTCTCCTAGAAAGCAATAAAAAATAGTACTATTAAGTGAACAAGGTTATAGTTATGAAGAAATTAGAAGGAAATTTGATGGAAATGTGTTTTCGCTGTATTTCTTTAATAGTTCTTCTACGATAAAACTTATTTATTGGCTTTCATCAACATCTGTAAAAGAGTGTATAAATTTCTGTAAAATTTAGTGTAAAAGGACACTTGAAGAGAATTCGGATTAAATGAAGTATTTGTGCAAACAAATATATGCGGTAAGAAAAGTAAATAAAGTCATAAGAACATTTTGCATTGCTTAATATGCGGAATACCCTTAATAGTCTAATTCAGTCACGGGAAGAAAGGAAAATGCTAATATTAGGTCTATGGGGGGGGAGGGGGGGTATTTTCAGATTTCTCGCTTTGATTTTAATATTTTTAAATGATTTTATACATATATATATATATATATATATATATATATATATAGGATAGCTGAGGACGATCTACAACCGGGGTAGTTTTTACTTTTTCGGTTTTAGTTATAGTTTTTTTTCATATATATATTAGGACAGTTTCAATTTCAGAAGTGGTTTCAACCGGTTCCGAAATTGAAAGAATTTTTTTTTTAATCTGAAACCAAAATCGAAAAAGTAAAACTAGTCCCGGTTGTAGGTCGTCCTCAGCTATTCTATGCAAAAATATTAAAATCAAGGCGAGAAAATAACGCCCCCATAGGATTAACATTAGTGTTCTCGCTTCTTCGTTTGACTGAAGTAGCCTCTTAAGAACACATGCTAGTCATACGAAGACCCTCGCAAGATAATGTTAAACTACTTGCAGCGTTCTTTACAAATTTCTCATTCGCATTTAAATACTTTAAAATGAATTTTTTTAATAGGATATCTCAAATGATATCTAACAGTGTATTTTTTTTACTTTTTCTATTTGCTTTTCTTTTGAGGATACTTTCTGTTTTGGAACCGATTCCGAAATTAAGAATGCCATCAGAAAAAAAAAGGCAACCAAAATCGAAAAATTGCATAGCTGGTTAGACATCACCTTCTGATATGCTTTGCAGAAAATCATTTAGAAAAACTGAAATACAAACTCTAAATTTCGAAAGAAAACTACCATTGGTTTAACATTAGCTTGCGAAAGTCTGCGCATATTTATCGGTGGGTTTTAATTAAAAGATAATAAAAAAAGTTTTGGTTTTAGTTTTGTTTTTTTAAAGTAGATTTTATTGCACTAAACTTTTGTATGAATATATTTAAAATTTTACCGTATGTTCCCTCATAAACTTAGTTTTCTTCATGTTAGAGCTCTCTAATAAAAGTAACAAGGATAAGAAAACTATGCATCACACGTACGTTACAAAGCATCATCCATCACTACCATATTATTATTACATTTCATTTTTTGATACGATAAAATGATATATCTAATTGCACAATTTTGAAAACACATAACACAGTTGAAATCCCATTTACATCAATTGCGTGCATTGCGTGCAATTCCACATGCGACAAGATATTCGAAATCTTTTGTGCAGCCCTGTACAAAAGAAAAATTTGATTCGTCTTGGAAATCTATACACAGCTGAAAGCGTAGTTACAGGTAATTGCCATCCATAATCTGGTAATTACCTGATCTGTCTGATTTTTTTGTTCAGTCTAATATGTTAGTTTATTTATGTTCTACGCGCTTAACATTAAAACTTACATCAGCTGAAAAAAGTATAACTCAGTTGCACACACGCTTTCACCAATTCCTGCCCATAATCGGTAATACATTTGATTTTTTTTTACTTTCTTTTGTAGTCAATGTTCAAAACACATGCCACAACTAAAAATCATTCTAGAATTCATCGCACATTGTAATTTCTGCATCTGAATTCTTTTATGTGATCCTGTAAAAGAACATTAACTGCTTCATGCAGCGTTTTCGATAGGAAATACATTGAATTACAAACTAAAATGAGCTTTACTTAAGCAAAAATCTCTCGTACTTAATTGATATTCATGTTTATTTGACACATTGCAATGTTGACTCATTGCATAAATAAACTTTATCACGATATGTATCATATTGATACAAATATACAAATGTAAATTGAAATAGATGCATCCGATAAGTGACAATCTAACGTCCTGAAGTTTTGACATCAACTTTTTCACGATCATAAATCAACGTTATTTTTATTACTATATATATATCATATTCGTACAAATCTACAAATGCAAAGTAAAATAGGACGTATCAGATCAGTGACAACCAGGTAGCCTGAAATTTGGACAGCAACTTTATTACGACATGTATCATATAGGTGCAAATCTACAAATGCAAAGTAAAATAGGACGTTTCCGATAAGTGACAATCTGATATCCTGAAATTTTGACATCAACTTTATTACGATCATAAATCATCATTATCACGATCTGTGTCATATTGGTACAAATTTACAAATGCAAAGTAAAATAGGACGTATCCGATAAATGACAACCTGATAGCCTGAAGTTTGACATCAACTTTATCACGATCATAAATCGACGCTTTTATTACATATATCATATTGGAATAAATCTACGAATGCAAAGTAAAATAGGACGTATCAGAACAGTGACAGCGTGATATCCTGAAGTTCTGACATCAACTTTATCACGATATGCATCTTACTGATACAAATCAGCAAAGGCAAAGTAAAATAGGACGTATCCGATCAGTGACAACCTGATATCCTGAAGTTTTGACATCAACTTTATCAAGATATGTATCATATTGGTACAAATCTACAAATGCAAATTAAAATAGGACATTTCCGATTACTGGCAACCTGATAATCTGAAGTTTTGAAATACCTAGATTTCAATAACTAAATTATTAAATATTCTTTGACAGATACCAGAAAAAATGTAGAAGTCACAACTAACTAGCTTATGTTTCTAAATCTGAAATATAATAAATTTTTAAATCTATATGTTGTTGTAATTTCACATCGTATAAAGAAAATTATACTTCTTATAAATAAAATGCTTTCTTATTAAAATGAACAAAAAAGAATAGGCAATACAACGAAATACTTAAAAATGTCAAACAAATGAGAAAAACGCATAAACGGTACTCTACCGTATTTATAATCATGTATTATAAAATTAGAAATTCAAATGTACTTAAATGTGTTTGAAAATTCGAATTGCGTTTAAATAGCGCAACAATAGAAGCAAAATTAAATTGAAAAAGTAGTGCTAATATTCCCACATTCATTTTATTTACGAAAGGAAATAATTTTAAAATTCCTACATACACAGCTTAGGAGTTCGAAAAACAAATGAAATAGCACGATTAATTTCATCGAAAATAAATTTTACTGTAAAACAACGTATGAAACTTTTGGTGAACAATTTCTTTCAAATGAATGCAACTACCAAAGTAATTTTATAGTAAATTAAAGTATTAAAATACAATGCCCATAACATTGAATATTTGGCTGGATGTGAAAAATGATCTTTCTTTCTCTTAAAATGTGATAAATGATAGAAAGCTTTCATTTATTCCCTGACTGCCTAAGATGGGGTCCATGTGACCCCATTCGCAATTTCTACAAATAAACAAAAAAAAATGTAAGTGTACGAAACTTACTAAGCAGATAAAATCGTGAAAGAGACCTTTATAGGATAATTCCGAGAAAATAATTTTACCATACATATTCTAAAGGAGAAAATAACTGCAAAATGTCCAGCTGGGGGTCAAACTGACCCCATCTTAGTGCTACGAGTTTTAAACGCAAATGGGCTTGCTTTATAGATCTAGTATGCCTTGGTATTACTAACTGGTTGGTTCTAACTCCATTTTTGTACTATAACTTGCGACAGAGTTGTTAGGGGGTATCATTTTTTAACGGCCCGACTTTTTTATGTTTCCAAGTACATAAGCTATTTTTGAAGTCTGAAACTTCTATAACAAAAGAAACGAGAACGAAAAGTTGCGTGAAGCATAGATTATGAAACACGTTCTAACACTTTCCGAACACTTTTTAAAAACTTTACCGTTTAATATGGTGAAAGATGATGTCTAAGTTAACAATTTTTAGAACGCATAACACAGTTGAAACACAATTTGAGGAATTACGTTCAATAGTCACGAAAATATCCGAATTATTTTGTGCAGCCCTGTATATGATCTATATATTTGTATTTTGTATATACATCTACATAGTATGTTAACATTTATATCAGTTGGAAACGTATAGCACAGTTGTAAATTCCCTTCAGCAATTTCCGTCAAAAAACGGAAATGTAGTCGAGATCTTTCGTTCTTCCCTGTATATGACCTATAAAATTTACGCAACAAGTAATAGTCAAAATATTAGTTTAATTTAAAAACGCGTACCACAACTTAAAACGCATTTCCAGCAATTATTGCTAATAGAAAGTACGCGCTGTAAATTAAAAATGAAGGCTACTCGTATACACACCCTATTATATTGTAAGCCTCTTACAGTTTACCTCAGTGATACATATATCAATTTTAATACGTATCTTTGAAATCGTGTAACAGCATTAAAATACACTGCAAATGATTTTTCTCCATAGACCGCGTAATGTAACGGAATTCTTTTAAGTGCCCCTGTAAATAAACTATAAATGCTACACACTTCATTTTCTGTACGGAACATGCTATAGTAAACTTCATTAACATGTATCAATTGCAAGACAATCCTTATATATTTAAGTGAGTTAGGCCACGGACAGACAGACAAATCCAATTCACAAACACTTACATGGAAAATATTCGAGAGAGAAACATTCGCCTTACATACAATATTTCAAAAATTTAATAGTAGAGCTGTCATAAATGACATGATGAGGACAGAACCCTCATTTTGAAATATTGTATGTAAGGCGAATGTTTCTTTCTCGAATAGTTTCCATGTATTAATATAGTTTCTATCGATGCTGGATTTAATTAAGTTTCGTGTTCGCCCCTAGTCGGTGGCTCACGATAAATATTCCATCTTGTGTTGCGTTTGTAGCCTTGCCAAGATATAATAGTGAGAAATTTTCCAGGCTGGGTATCGTTCCATGTGGTTTAGTCGGTAGAACGTCAGTGCGCTGTACTGATGGACCGAGTTCGAGTCCCGGCATGGAATCTTTTTCACTATGTTGGCCTTTGCACCTCTTAAGCAATTACTTTGAAATTTGATTTTCATTTGAAATATCACAAACACTTTTCAACTATTTTGGAAAGTGTTAATAAAACAATAACAAAAATCGATCCAGTGATAATTTGATACACTTATTTTATATCTTTCTTTTGAATAATTTGCTAAGGGATCACAGGATATAAAACAACCAACAACTGCAAAATAAAATCCGTATAACGTAAAATATAATGTTGTTATCAAATTGTTCGTATGAAAATAAATCTTGGGAACTATTTCACTTAGGAGAACAACCAAAAACTATTTAAAAGGTATTAAATATAATTAAGTGGTTTTCTGCCTAATAAAAGTTTCTTAAACATTGCAGTAGCGAACTTATATGACCCTATTTACAATTCAAGTGCGTTTTAAACATTAATATTCCGCTTAATGTCTCTTGTGAACTGCTATTGTTGGAGATAATTTCAGGAGAAGCAGTTACATCTTTCAACAGTGTTAGGAAGAACAGTTTGAATATGTAGCAGACGAGAGAAAATAACGTTCCAGCTACCCTAGCGCTAACCCAGCTCTTATCAGAGTAGTTATTAAAACGCAATTACTTGAATAAATTATACAAATTTGTTTGCCACGTGTCTCTAATTGTGTTAATTTATAGCTAGCTACTTCCTTCTAAATAAACAAACATGAAATGGTTATGAAAAATCTTACAGTTCTAAAACTGATCAAAAATGCCCAATAAATAAAACCGAATGTTTAAAAATTATTATTAGCAAAATCAAGGATATACAGGGTGTTCTGATATCCATCCGACAAACTCAGAGGGTTTTCAAGACTTACAAAAATTTTAATGGTCGCAAACCACTTATTTACCCACAAATACTGAGTGTTTCATCCTAATTGAACTCGGTTTGCCAGTTAGAATTTTGAAAAAAAAAATAAAAATATTGCAATTAAAATGTAATGATATGTAGCTTGTTTTGTATGAATTGCGATAACATCACGAAAATTTCTGGAGAAACAGGGGAATCACGCAATCAATGATACCGTATGAACTGGTAATCGTAATCCAACATGTAGAGAGTAAAGTTAATATTTCTGCCGCGTATAATGGAAAATTCTGCCACTTTTTACCCGACTGCCAAGAAGGGTTATGTGTTTCACGCGTATATGGGTATGTGGATTTCTTTATACCCTCGAAAAAACCCAACGGCTGGCAGGATTTTAATGAATGGGGTCTCTATCAATTCGTCTTAACCGTCCGATGGTTATAGGCTAGGTTTTGATTTTATAAATTCAAAATGTCGGCCGTAAAATACAAAAGGGCGGTACAGACGAAAAAAAATTACGCACCATTTTGAGTGGCATATCATTGGATAGGCCTTTTAAAATGAAGACGATGTTTCATTGACTACTTTACAGTCAGAAGATCCGTTTAAATATCATACAACCTGGAAGTTGTGTAGGTAGGATCTCTAGCTTTACTGCAACTCTAACCATCATAGACATCTATAGGCCTCATCAAAACAGTGTTTACAGATAGGAACTAGCAATTAAACACAACTTAAAAGTGATCAACACAATAAGTAAATAAAAAAATAGGTAAGTAATATAAAAAATAGTTTCACATTGATGAGAAATAATTAATTAGTTCGCTTTTTACGCAGTGGGTTTTTTTGATTTTTTAAATTTAATTTTTACTTGTTTTTATTACATTTATAACAAAGGTGAGCATGTCTATTAAAAGTTTCATTATAACATGCTTCAGTATTCTGGAAGTTATTACCGTCATCTCAAGTTAAGTTAGGGTAAAACACGCTTCCTTTTTAGGTGCGTTCGTAATTATATAAATACGTAGCACCTATAGACGTCGTTCAGTCCGTCTGTCTGTCCGTCCGTCCGCATATAACAGAGCAAAAATGTCCCAACCGAATGGTCTGAAATTTAAAATGTATAATTTTTGAAAAATTTTGGGGAGTCATTTGAAATTTTATGAAAATAAGGTGTATAGTTTAATAACAGGGACAGTCAAAAGTTTTTCGTTACATTACGGCCAATGGGAGAAAATTATTGCAAGCGTGTTTTAATGATGTTACAATCTTTCGAATAGAATGAAATTGATATGCACTTATGAAGTGTACTAAAATACACATTCAATACAATATGCGGTGCAAAAAATATTTATAAAACTAGTTATAGTACGAACGCACCACATTTGACGTGCAATTTCCTACTTGTTTTATTGTATTACATTTACAACAAAGGTGAGCATGTCTATTAAAAGTTTCATTATAACATACTTCAGTATTCTGGAAGCTATCACCGTCAACTCAAGTTGAGTTATAGGGTAGAACAGGCTGCATTTTTAGGTGCGTTCGTAATTATATAAACAACGCAACATTCGCAACGATTAAAAACGAACATTAGGAGTTTCAAACTTTATAATTCCAAAAGTACTTTATGAATGTTTTCCCAATTGGTATATACGAAGGTAAAATTTCCCATAATATCCAAATCTGATTTCAAATTTAAGCGTCAGTATTAAAAATGTTAATGTTTGTTACAATTTTTATAGGTAGATGAACACCTAAGCTAAATTTAAATATAGCATTAATTAGTAAAGGCTATTAATAATCGATTAGTACTAGTCATAGTTTTATATGATGGTTTGAGGCAAAATTACCAGGGGTGTTTTCTTTTTTCATTGACAACCATCCGAAAACTTCATCTCAGTATCTCAAACTGTTAGACGATAATTTTATTTATTTATTCACTTATTTATTTATTTATTCATTATTTATTTTTCTTGTGTAACATAAATTGCTGATTTTATGACTTACTGCAAATTTGCTGCTATGTTAATTCTTACAGGTTTAAAAAAAAAAAAAAAAAAAAAAAAAAAAAAAAAAAAAAAAAAAGCTTTTGCATTGCATTACACCTTTGGCTGATCACACGTTCCTAACATACATGATTGAAAGCCTGATTTGCTCTCATGACAGTATTTAGGAAATAACCTTCTCAGCTTTGTTTGTGTTCTGTTTTTTAAAGGTTCAAGGAAAAAACTTTAAATTGTAAGAAGTCTGAAAAGAAATATTTATTGAAACTGTATTAAAGAAAGATTTAATACATTTATTTACGTAGCGAACGCGTATCAGACTTCTAAAAGTGGCTGCAGCTGTTAGCACGAAAAATGTGGTGTAATTTTTAAACATTTTAATGATATTTTTAATACAAAGTCTTTGTCCATTACCACGTGAGATTTAACAAATAATCAATGCACTAATGAAACAAAAAAAAATTCACCGCCAAATTAAAAACATGTGAACTTAATCAACTCTTTATTACATTTAAACAATACTTCCGATGATTCCGTTTTGCATTCATTTGTTGTTATGTTTAAGCTCATTTTCGGTTACATCATTTATTGAAATTTCAGAAATTTCATTCGCTTTCTCTTAGATTAAGTGTCTTCAGTGTACTTACTACAATGTTGTTCTATTTCATCAGTTCTATACATTTTATTTTACATTTATAGCTTTCCTGCACTGGTTGTTTGGTTGCGTTTATGACGGCCAATTACCAACACGAGGGATATAGGCCCTAAGGGGGGTTCCCTCCGTGGGGGGGGGGTCTTTGTAAGGGAACCTAACCCGTATTTACGCATGGAAATCCACGGTTCGAAGAAAACCACGAAAACTACGAACGATTAGGCCGACGGGCGCAAATGGGTTCTAACCCAGCACCTGCCGTTTACCAGCTTCGAGAGCAGAACCTCTCGGCCACTGGTGGGGCCTTTCCTGCACTGTAAAAAATTTATGTAAGGTTACTCCATAAAAGTGGTGGCAACGTGCTGCCTCCAATTTTATGAGTCATTTAACTTATATAATGGTGTGATTTAAACTGATACAACTGGTGTAATATTACACATTAGTGTAATGTAACACCAGTCATATCTGTTAAATTACTCAATAAGATGAAGGCAGCATAGCTTCAACCAATTTTATGGAGTACACTGTAAAAAAAAAGGACTAAAATACGAAAATACTATTGGCAATCGAGACGCCAGTACTATTTCCGTATTTTAACGGAAGTTTTCCACCGTAAATTAAAAAAAAATGGAAATTTTTATGTAGTTTACCGGGGAAATATGTTAAAAAATATTTTTGAAGAAATTTTAAAAGGTCACTAAAGACACAACTTTGAGTTAATTAGTGAAATCGAAAAGATTAACATACAACATCATATTTTTATTTCAAAAACACTTCACATTTTGAACGAAATGGGAGACATGTGTTATTTAAAAAACGAAAATGAAATGGGGTAAAAGATAAATGTTTAGAAATTAAAAATAAAAAATAAAAAAAACTAAAAGAAAATTGTCTTCAATGCCCATAGCCTCTTCGTTACTAAACAAAAAATATTTCGTGAAAAAAACTTGGAATAGGTTTTCCTGTTTATTTTGACTTCAAAAATGACAATAATACAACAATTTAAAAAATTGATGCATCAGGGTAACAGTAAATGAAGGTCCACATATGTGGACCTCGGGACTCAATTGCCTAAAAAATTCAAAATTCTGAAAAATCATTCTAATTATTTGTTTCTTTGTAAAATTGCGAAAATAAATGTTTTTTTTAAATATATATAACATAGTTAAATATTGCATTTATTTCTTTAAATGTATTAAATTAATTAAATCGTAAATCTAAAAATTTTTAATTAATTTTTTTCGTGAACTATTGTTAAAAAATGACTGCAAAATTTAAATTTTATTACATTATTTTTTACTTAGTGTGAAAAAATTTAAAGCAATTTTTTTTCAAAATGCATAAATAGACATTACACTTTATACACATAACTCTTCTTTTTGATTTACGTTCTTCCAAACAACACTTAGAACCATATTTGCTGTCTGTAAATCTTTGGTAAATGTCCTAAATTGTCAAGATGGATTTCCTTACAAGGTACGTTAACTTTTCTTTGCTTCTTTGGGATTTCTTCTTTCAGAACGTAAATTCATTCATGGCTACGGGGAGTTATTTCTTCCTTCGTACTTGATCAGAGGTATAGCAATATACATCCTATAATCTATTAATGACATGTATTTTCATCTTCATCGCTTTATTATCTCTTACGTAATGTATCCAGCAAGTAGATATCATTAGATATACAAAGTAATGAAATACACGCGTTGGCATTTGTTTTTACCGCACAGTGATAATATGCTAAGGTACCGATAAAAGATATGCAGCACCCATAGATATGTTCAACATCTTTGCTACAGCTGGCTGGCTACTTTTACTTTTTCCTTATCCTCTTTCAATCATGTCATGCATGTATAAGTTGCTTTAATTTCAACACATCTTGAAAAAAAAGTAATTGATTTGTTACATTTCCACTTTAAAACGAAAATCTCATCATCTCTAAGTGCATCATCCCACCCTCCTTTTTTCTTTTCTTTATCAGCTCTCAATTTTTGTTTAGTAGAACGACTATTTGACGTAGTAGTTCCTGAAAAAAAAATTATTTTGCAAAAGGTATTCTGCAAATTTCGAACTAGTAAAAAGTCGGTGTAAATTATATTGTTAAAATATTGGGGCACACTTTAACGCAATAATTTAACAATACCCCACCTAAACGAAAATCTCGCATATCATCTGAGGAAACATTGCTAACACACGTATATGCAGAAATCTAATACCAATCCATCTCTAACAGTCAGAACAATTTTTTTACACCTAGAAGATTTGGTTTTGAAGATATATATTGTGGGAAATCACACTGCCCAGAAAAAGAATCATTTTCTAGTCCAAGAAATATGTTTAGGTCGAGGTAAGCTTAAACATTTTTCTCTTTTTAAATTTAAAAAGAGCGGTAGAATTACCGACAAAATACAGATAGTTCCTTAGTTTAAAAACTCTATTTTGTCATTGTATCGACAAATTGCTAGATTGTCTTTCGATCAATATAATTTGGCTTCGTAGAGTTTGATATACCCATGAGAATATGCCGGCCTGTAAGCTTCATCATACCCTAAACAGTAGTATTTACTGACCTGTGCTCTAGATTTTGCATGGAATGTAAATTTCTTTGTGTACCTAGTTACTCAAAAAGCTAAATATTCATAACTGGTGGTTAAATTTTATTTTGAAGAAAATTATTAATTTTAAGAGTATTAGTCAATATTTTTGTACACTAAAAATATACAAATATTGAATTCCCATCATGTAGTTTAAAATGAATATATAAGATGAGAATGCACATATGCATTAGTATTTATAGAATTGGGATAAAAAAAAAGTAAATTTAAAAGTTGGCCCAAGGAAATCAAATTTTATAAATAATAATAATTTTATTATTATTAAATATTATTTACACGAAAGAATAATTTACATATATAACTATATGAAAATATTTATCATTATTTATTTTGAATAAAAAAAATACATTATATATCTAGCTATGCTCTCCAATGTGTCTATGTATTTTCAACAAAATTGCAGAATTTAATCAGCATTAAATAATGTTTAATCAAACAAATATGCGAACTTCACTTAATGTAGCTTAAACTGCATATTCTGTTTAAAAAACGCCTATTTTGAGTTAATTAAACATAGGAGAACTTTATTATTATTTCTAAACACGATAACAGTATTCCCTGAGTTTAAGCCTATTTATAGTCATTGAGTACTGAGGACCACGTGTGTGGACCTCAATAAAGTGTTACTTTTAAAATCAAAAACTCACAAAATAAACAAAAGGAAGTTATCAAGTGAATATTTATAATGTCTTTAACAATAAAAAAAATTATGACATCCTAATTAAAATTTTAACATAGATAAATATTACTTGTTTTTACGCATTAGCTGAATTGACGAAATTTTTCAAAACCTCACTTGCAACCAACGATTTAGCCATGAAAATAAGTCAAATGTTAAAATCTGTTGGATTCATTTTGAAGCTTAAACTGTCATAAAATGTGAATTGATAATCGCAATTTAGATATTTGGAGTGGTTTTATTACAATAGGCTAAGATCCAAGGTCCACATATGTGGACCTCAGTAGCGAAAATGATAGATGTTTTACATTTTTATTTCACAGTGGCAAATCTTTTAGAGATATATTTGCCAACAATGTCAAAATATTTATCACCAAAAAGACTGTTGGCGTAAAAGCTTATTTGTCAGTAGATTTACTTTTTACTTTAAAACTCCGGAAAAAATCTATTATTATTTTTTAATGCAGCCCGACTTTGGAGAAACATTATCATATCGATTGTTCTATTGCAATTTAATATTATGGAAGATTAGAAATTCAACAGGAATATATTCTAATGGGAAATAAAGTATATCTCACAGAAATATTTTCGAATATAGATTTAGACATTTTTTTAATTTGCAGAAATTGCGATTTATTATATCTCACGCACTCGAGATAAACCATAAACATCCAGAGATTTCATACGAATTAATACCGGATTTGTACTCACTTTTTTCCTTCAGTTTTTCTATAATCATAGTGCAATTTACTCGAAATTTTTGAGCTACCTGATAAGATAATTACGTAATTCGTTTTAAAATTTATTATATGTAATTAATTAACGAATTTTAAAGCTAAGGTATCTTTTTGAGGACACCCTATATATATATATATATATATATATATATATATATATATATATATATATGGGGCATTCTCACAATCGTTTGACTTTTGGGGGAAAAAATCTGACAAAATTGAACTTGCTAAAATAACACTTTAATCTGATAGACGAATGCCTTAATGATTCAAAATAAGGAAAAAATGGTCAGCAGCGAAATTTTTTTTATTTAACAGAGGTTTAAGTTAAGCTTGCGAGTTTAATTTTCCTTACCATTTTGCCCCTATAACTTTTTATTTTCTTCTAAATTTTTACTTATAATGAATTTGCATAGTACCCACAGGACATTCAAATAAGAAATAATAACAATGTAGTACTTTTAATACAGAATTTTTGTATAACATTGACTTAAAGGGGTGTTAAAGAAGGGACAGTAAGGTAAAAAAAGGGGATGTTATTGAAAAAAGGGACAAAACGGTAAAAAAAAATCCCTGCCGGCCCGGCCTACAGGCAGAGGTAGATTTCGAAGTCAAATATACTAATTTCACAAACAAAAACTAAATCATGATTATAGATAAATCCACTTTAACAATTTTATCTGGCCGCTCTTGACGAGTTTTTATTTCATTTTCATATAATAGCTGGTTTTATCAGAATCATGTTAGGGCGGTATTAAAAAAAATACTTTTCCATGCTCAACAACTCGAAATTTTCTGGCATAATTCCAGATTCATTTTTAATTAAAAAAAAATATGAAACTTGCTGACGTGATTTTTGAAGAGATTTATAAGCGACCTGTGTTTTTATTTTTTGTTCAATTAATTAAAACTTGATATATAAACAATTATTTTCTCAGAAGGACAATATTTTTCGTTTCTAACACAATCGCTTCGGGAAATTCCGTTCAAAATGCCCACTTTGACATCATTTTTTTAAATATATTCTGCCTCTATCTAAAAATCGATTATTACGTACATTATATAGTTTCTGAATAAGCGAATCTACCAATTAAATGCGTTTGAGAGCAAAAATGAATTTAAAAACTAGTCAGAAAATAAGCAGTTTGGATTTAAGCGCATCCTTAATACAATGATTTTTCCAACACAATCCGCTTCGGTAAATTCGGTTCAAAATGCCCTTTTTAACAGCATTTAAAAAAATATATTCTGCCCCTATCAGAAAATCGACCATTACGGTACATTATATAGTTTCTGAGTAAGAAAACGTACCAATTGGAAGCCTTTGAGAGCAAAAATGAATTCTAAAATGAGTCAGAAAATAAGCAGTTTGGATTTGAAAACACCCTTACTAAGATCATTTTTTACTTCAACCGGTATGTATTTTTAATTTGTTTTTGCTCTAAGAATTGGTCCTATCCAAAACGTGTCTATATAGATGTTGTAGACAATATTAAGAAGATATATGACAAATTCATGGGGATTTTATATCTTTTGAATTGACGGAGTTATGGATTTTTTTCTTCTTCAAACCCCCTTTTTGTTTTCGTTTTTAATATTTTTTGCGGTACGAATTGGTCCTATCAAAAACTTGTGAATATAAAAGTTGTAGATAATGTTAAGGAGATTCATGATAAAATTAATTGGATTTGATATCTTGAGAATTGACGAAGTTATGGATTTTTTTCTTCTTCAAACGCCCTTTTTGTTTTCGTTTTTAATTTTTTTTTGCGGTACGAATTGCTCCTATCAAAAACTTGTGAATATAAAAGTTTTAGATAATGTTAAGGAGATTTATAATAAAATTAATTGAATTTGATATCTTGAGAATTGACGAAGTTATGAATTTTTTTCTTCCAAAAACCCTATTTTTTGCGCCCCTTGAGCCCATTTTTAACTTTATCAAAAATCTGTGATACATAAATTTTTGGCCCTATTTTTAGAAGTAATAAAAACTTTAAACTGATTTGATATGTACAAAAATTAAGAAGTTATGGGGGGTTTTCTGTTTTCACAAAACCCCTCCCTATTTCCATCCCCTTGGTCCGATTTTGCCCATTAACGAACTTGACCGAGATTTTATGCCCATTGATTTTATGTATCAGTTTGGAAGAGATTGGTGCAGAATTACGAAAGTTATCGTGTCCAGAAGAAAGTGATATATATATATAGATAGATAGATAGATAGATAGATAGATAGATAGATAGACAGATAGATATATATATATATAAAGTTTTTTACTGAGGGCGGTTTTGGGTTCTAGGGGTCATGATCGGTGTAGATCTGCAAAAATTTTTCAGAAATTCCAACATAGGAACGATCCCAATAGGTAGTATTTCATACGAAATCTACCTAAAAAGGGAAGGTAAGGAAAATTACCACCTATTTTTAGGAAAATCATGTTAAGATTAAGTGATAGCCACAATGTTCATTGATTTTTAGAAACAGTTGTTAACATTGAATTAAATTTAAAAAAAATTTAATTTACCTCGAAAAGTGCAGGAATAAACCTTGGGGACGGTGAGACTACCAATAAAGCCACGATGCTTGAAAATGGTATTTAAATGCTGATTTAAATTCTACAGTAAATTTCCTGCCAAAGAATTTTAGACATTATTTCTCTAGCATACTTCTGCATGAGAAAAAACTTGAAAAACATTCTGTGGCTGCATCTGAAATGATTTTCTGTATAATTTTAGAAGAGGGATGGTAAGGAATCTAAAACCCAGGGACAGAGTTTAAAAAATAATAACAACCCTAAAAATATGTACAGGTTAATTTTTAGCTACATATTTATATAAAACAATAGTTCCAGTTTCAGAAAAAAATTACATCGAATTATTTTTATTGAAACAATTTTATCCTGACAACTCCAAACTTAAATATAAAAATCCCTGCCGGCCAGGCCTACAGGCGGAGGTAGATTTCGAAATTAAGTATACTAATTTCACAAACAAAAACCAAATCATGATTAGAGATAAACCCACTTTAACAATTTTATCTGGCCGCATTTGACGAGTTTTTATTTCATTTTTATATAATAACTGGTTTTATCAGAATCATGTTACGGCGGTATTCAAAAAAATACTTTTCCATGCTCAACAACTCGAAATTTTCTGGCATTACTCCAGATTCATTTTTAATGGGAAAAACATGAAACTTGTTTTGAAGAGATTTATAAGCGACCTGTGTTTTTAATTTTCGTTCAATTAATTAAAAATTGATATATAAACAATTATTTTCTCAGTAAGACAATATTTTTCGTTTCTAACACAATCGCTTCGGGAAATTCCGTTCAAAAAGCCAACTTTGACATCATTTTTTGAAATATATTCTGCCTCTGTCAAAAAATCGATCATTACGATACATAATATAGTTTCTGAATAAGCGAATCTACCAATTGGATGCGTTTGAAAGCAAAAATGAATTTAAAAATGAGTCAGAAAATAAGCAGTTTGGATTTGAATACTCCCTTAATACGATGATTTTTCCAACACAATCCGCTTCGGGAAATTTGGTTCAAAAGGCCCACTTTGACAGCATGTTTTAAAATATATTCTGCGTCTATCAAAAAATTGACCATTACGGTACATTATATAGTTTCTGAGTAAGAAAAGGTGCCAATTGGAAGCCTTTGAGAGTAAAAATGAATTGTAAAATGAGTCAGAAAATAAGCAGTTTGGATTTGAATACTAAGATGATTTTTTTCTTCAACCGCTATGTATTTTTAATTTGTTTTTGCTGTAAGAATTGGTCCTATCCAAAACTTGTCTATATAGATGTTGTAGACAATATTAAGAAGATATATGATAAATTCATGGGGATTTTATATCTTTTGAATTGACGGAGTTATGGATTTTTTTCTTCTTCAAACGCCCTTTTTGTTTTCGTTTTTAATTTTTTTTGCGGTACGAATTGGTCCTATCAAACACTTGTGAATATAAAAGTTGTAGATAATGTTAAGGACATTCATGATAAAATTAATTGGATTTGATATCTTGAGAATTGACGAAGTTATGAATTTTTTTCTCCCAAAAACCCTATTTTTTGCGCCCCTTGAGCCCATTTTTAACTTAAGCCCATTATCTGTGATACATAAATTTTTGGCCCTATTTTTAGAAGTAATAAAAACTTTAAACTGATTAGATATGTACAAAATTTAAGAAGTTATGGGGTTTTTTCGGTTTTCACAAAACCCCTCCCTATTTCCATCCCCTTCGTCCGATTTTGCCCATTAACTAACTTGACTGAGATTTTATGCCCCTTGATTTTATGTATCAGTTTGGAAGAGATTGGTGCAGAATTGTGGAAGTTATCGTGTCCAGAAAAAAGTGATATAGATAGATAGATACATACATACATAGATAGATAGATAGATAGATAGATAGATAAAGTTTTTTACTGAGGGTGGTTTTGGGCTCGAGGGGTCATGATCGGTGTAGATCTGCAAAACTTTTTCAGAAATTCCAACATAGGAACGACGCCAATAGGTAGTATTTCATACGAAATCTACCTAAAATCAGCATCAACACGGGACTGTAGATGAGTTTTCCTGGTATTTGGACCCCCAACATCGTCCAAAACTTATTTATCTCGTTAATATTGTTATGCAATCATGCAATGGGATGTTCCCCACTATATGAAATAAAAAAAAACACAAAAAAGTGTATTAAAAAATTATTATTCATGGACATGAAAGTCAAAAGATTGTGAGAATGCCCCATATATTGTGTGTGTTTTTGTATATTCATAATATGATCATTTTGAGTGTAAAATTACCTCAAAACAAAAATTATATTAATTACAAAGCAACTATTAAATAAACAACGTAACTTCTTTTTTCTGTAAGTTTCAGTATATAAGAAATATTTTATGTATCCTTAATTCCTAATTTTCCAAATAAAAGCGCCAGTAAAATAGGACAAGTAATGCTTTTGTTGGATTTCTTTTATTACATCTAATAAAATTAAATGGTATCTCTCATCCAAAACACTATAAAATGCTACTCATTCTTAAATCTATAACTCTAAAAACTAACGTCAAAACTTACTTCCTGAAAACCTGGAAACATCATTCATTTTGACTTTTCCTAAACATATGTTAAAGGGAAAAACGATACTTTTTGTAACTAGGTACTTCTCGTTCTCTCATTAGAGTAATGACCGAAAGGAGAAATTACATTGATTTTCGCCCCAAAACCCATTTGCAGAAAAGTTTTCGGATTGCTCGTGTAAAAGAATCGTCCCTGAACTGTGAATAATGGCTACAGTATGCAACTGAAATAAGAATTCTAGCTTAACTTGGTGGAAAATCTTTTGAGTTTTTCGGAAGCATAAATTACGGGAGTTATTAGTGAGTTCTGATTTGTTACCAAATCATGAATAATTAATTCATCTTAACGATATCTCCATAATATTGGATTTCGTATACAGAGTGCATACTAAAGTTCTGATAAAGTTCTCATTAAATTCAGAAAGGCGTCCCAAATATGGAGTCTATGTATAGCAAAAATTATACGCGACGCGGTAAGACGCGACCGAGCTGCAAACTATAGAGTTAGTATAACTATCTCAAAATTGGCTCGAGATACGAAACAAAAGTCTAATACTAAGTTGTAGAGCTTACTCGACTTAGTATGAAATGATATCTTATAAGTAAAAATAACTTTGTTTTACGCTTTTCTGGAGCAACGTACAGGCTAGATATTGAAGTATTACATATTGCCTGATCATTCCACAGTACTTGTTAAAACCCCCCTTTCTTTCTGTTTGACTTGGCGAAAATTAATCACCGCCAAGAATTATGGTAACCCTATTTTTTACTTTACTATTTTTCAGTTTGTTTATTGAGGTAGATGTAATTTAAATTCTGAAGCGAGCGATCTCCGCTATATGAGATCTGAACCAGGACTGCCTGGTGATAATAAACATATTAATATTCAGTTTTTCGAGGTTTTAATTATTTGAGTGCTGATTTACTTCCAATGAGTAAAAATCGTTCTGTTGGTTTATCATGAATACATAAAATTGTTCCGCATATCATTTATTTGAATTAACGTGAAATATTTCTGATTCGAAGTTCTTTTTATTCGACTGTGTTCTGTTGAAATCCCTCATGTTGGCTAACCGCGACAGTATGTCTGGACTGACGAATGAATATTATTTTCTTCTGATTCTGAAAGCTTGAGGTAAGCTATTTTTTTATTGTTTATTAATTGAAAGTAAATATGTCAACTACTGTTAATATTGATACTTTAAAAAAGAAAAGAACAGGATTGCGTACACAAACTACAAAATTGTGTACAAAAATAAGCACAACTCTTCAAGACGATGCACTGACATTAGAAAATAAGCTAGATTTATTGAACATTTGTAAGGACCAGTTAAATGACAAATATGAATTATTAAAAAAATTAAACTCTGATATCCAGGATATTATCGCCGATGACGATTTTGAGAAAGAAATCGAAAATTCCGAAACCTATAGTGAGAAAATAATCGAATCTCGTTATAAAATAACGAAGTTCTTAAATGAACATAACTCCCAAAATCAGAATAATACTTTTCAAAATTTTATGAAAAATGAATCCGGTTCTCAAAACGGAAATTTAGAGCGATCTATGAAATTGCCGAAGCTCACTATAAATAAATTTTTTGGTGACAGCAGTTCCTGGTTAGAATTTTGGGGGCAATATTCTAACGCAATTGAAAAGAATTGCAATTTAACTCCTATTGACAAATTTGTCTATTTGAAATCTCTTCTTGGAGGTAGTGCATATAACGCTGTTGCAGGATTTTCGCTTTCCGAGGAAAACTTTAAATCTGCAGTTGAATTATTAAAGACTCGCTACGGTCGTGACGACCTAGTCATCAACGCACATATGAATAAACTCTTAAATTTAAAACAGGTAAAGAATGCATCTAATGTTAGAGAACTTCGGGAACTGTATGACAGTTGTGAAATACAAATTAGAAATTTAAATTCTCTCGGAGTTACAGCAGGAAGTTATGGTCATCTCCTATGCCCTATTTTATTAAAGTTGATACCTGCTGAAATGGCGTTAGATTTTAATCGTAAAAGAACCGATGGTAAAAAAATGGAAGTCGAAGAGCTTCTTTCTTTCATTAAAAACGAAGTTCAATCGCGAGAATCTACTATGGCACTCCAGAGCTCTGAAAATAGTTTTAGTGCTAAAAAAGAAAAGAATAGATACAATAACAGTTATAAACATTTTAGCAACTATAAACGCGACATTCCTTCAGCCTCTGCATTGGCTACTAACGTAAAAAATGTTTGTTTATTTTGTGACAATGAACATGATTCAAAATTGTGTAAAGTGTGTACTATTCCTCAAAAACGGGATAAATTACGTATGCAAGGACGCTGTTACACTTGTTTCAAGAAATTCCACGTCTCGGCTAAATGTAAATCGAATTTAGAGCCATGTAAATTTTGTAATGGAAATTTTCATCATTCTTCGATTTGTTTAAAAAAATCTCAACCGACAATTCCAAAAGAAATCGAATCAGCTGACACAATTATTAGTTCGATTTCTCATTGTAAAAATGAAAATGAAAATTCTTTTAAAGAGGTTATATTACAAACATCTTGCGTAAATGTGGAATCTGATAAAGGCTCTGAGCTTGCATTATGCTTATATGATTTGGGGAGTCAAAGGTCATTCGTCACAGAGCAATTAGTATCAAAATTAAATCCCCGAATTATTCGTCAAGAAAAACTTCAAATTTATTCTTTTGCAGCTGTTAAACTACAAATAAAAACATTTGATGTTGTGCAATTAAAATTATGCCATGTTGAAAACAAATCGCGTTTCATATTTATCGAGGCTTTAGTCACAGATGTAATTTCAAACGTTAGGATTTCCCCCCCCCCCCCTTCTCTCCAGACAGATAAAAAATAAACTGGCACCTTTTAAATTAACAAATGCTGTTGCATCATCCCATTCTAATGTAAATGTTCTTATTGGAGCGGATTATTTTTATCAAATCTGTTACGATAGAGAAATAAAAAAAAATAACTAAATCTCTCTTTTTATGTGATAGTTTATTTGGATATTCACTTTGTGGTTTTTATGAAGATGAAAAAAGAAAAAAAATGGAAAGTGCTTCTGTTTTAAATCTGTGTGTTTCAAATCCAGTTGGGGAAGATTTGAATTTTTTATGGGAAATCGAATCTTTGGGTATTACGCAATCAAATGATAATATTTCTGATGCAGATAAGGAAATTGTGAATAACTTTGAGAATAACTTAAAATTCGTAAATAATAGATATGAAATGGGTTTATTGTGGAAATATGAGAAAAATAAAGTCGGGAATAATTTTAGAATAGCTAGAAGTCGCTTTGAGGAATTAAATAGTAAACTCGAGAAGGATAATGACTTATGTAAAAATTATAAAGATATTATATTAGAACAATTAACTGCTGGAATTGTAGAAGAATGTCCTGATAAAATAACAGAAAGTGGTTATTTTATGCCGCACAGGCCGGTTTTAAGAAATGATAAATTAACTACTAAGGTAAGAATGGTTTTCGATGCTTCTTCTAAAGAAAAACATTTAAATTCTCTAAATGACTGCTTGTATCCAGGTCCGAATCTTAACCCGAACATTCTTAATGTAATATTTAATTTCAGAAAAGTTAATGTTGCATTTAGCGCTGACTTAGAGAAAGCGTTTTTGCAAATTGGGATAACAGAGGAAGATCGGGATTATTTAAAATTTTTGTGGTTTGGTGACGAAAAGGATGATTTAAAATTTTTGAGATTTACACGAGCTGCTTTTGGGGTAACTTGCAGTCCCTTTCTTTTGGCCGCAACGATTAAATCCCATATACGTAAATATGTTGATCATCCTGAAGTTGTTAAGATATTGGACTCTTCTTTTTATGTAGATGATTTGATTACGGGGTCAAAATCTGATGAAGACGCTTATTATCTATCCTCAACAGCTTCGCATATTTTTAAAGAAGCTAGCATGAATTTGCGAAAATTCAATACTAATTCTGTCAAACTTAGAAAATTATGGAAAGAAAATAAATTATGTGACTCAGAAGAAAATTTGAATAATTCTCTAAAAATTTTGGGATTATTATGGGATACTAATTGGGATATTTTACGTTTTGACGTACAATCCTTTCCTGATGATTGGAAATTTAATCCCTCGAAACGCGTTGTTCTTAAAGCCATGTTAAAATTCTTTGATCCTATTGGATTCATTGCACCATTTTCTGTTCGTATGAAAAGTTTGCTACAGGAAACATGGAAGAGGGGTTTGGAATGGGATGAAAAATTCCCTGATGATTTAAAAATTGAATGGGAAAATTGGTATGCAGAAATCGAACATTTACATAAATTTGAGGTACCCCGCAAATATTTTCCACAGGGTTTAGACTTTTCGGACCCAATCGAAATTCATATTTTTTCAGATGCTAGTCCTAAGGCTTATGGGGCCGTAGCTTATTTTCGATGTACCACAAGTGATAATAAAATTATGACTAGTTTTATTTGGGCAAAATGCCGAGTCGCCCCGATTAAATGTTTGACAATTCCTCGGCTTGAATTAATGGGGGCATTAATAGCTGCAAGGATGTCTAAATATCTGAAGAGTGCATTTAATTTTCAAAATTTGGAAATTCATATCTGGTCAGATTCCACAATTACGTTACATTGGATCAAGGGATCAGCCATGGATTGGAAGCCCTTTGTAGCTAATAGGGTTGTAGAAATACAATCTTTAACTGATCCTAGAATATGGAAATATATTCCGGGTAAGGATAATCCTAGTGATCTACGTACTCGAGGCGAAAATTTACATAACCTCATAGAAAACAAATTATGGTATTACGGTCCTGAATGGTTGTCATTACCAAAGGACAGTTGGCCGAAACCTGAAAAGATAACTTTTAATGAAAATATTTCGAACGAAAGAAAATCAACAAACTTGAGTTCTACTCAATTATCTTGTACAGTAGGTGTTGTACCTCCAGAGTCTTTGTTAAAATTAGAAAATTTTAGTTCTCTTTCCAAATTACTTAATATCACAGCCTGGATCTTGAGATTTATAAATAATATCAATAAATTGAAACCTAAAATTTCAGGTGAGCTCACAGCTCAAGAAATTGAAAAGGCAGAATTTTATTGGTTAAAACAAACCCAGTTATCTGTCTTCAATCGTGAAATTGAGTTACTAAAAAAGGGAAAGCCCATCGATAAAGATTCAACCTTGTATAGTCTGAATCCAAAATTGGATGAGAATGGTTTGTTAATTTTATCTGGAAGATTACAATTTTCAGAATTATCTCAAAGGGAAAAGCACCCTTTTATACTTCCATATGGGAGTGCTTACACCAAATTGTTAATTCGAAATGCCCATGAAAAGGTTTTCCATTATGGAATTGCAACAACTTTAGCTCACTTACGAGAAAATTATTTTATAATTAGAGGACGAAAAATGATAAAATCTGTACTGAAAAACTGTCTTATTTGCACAAAATTTAAAGCTTCTCCTGGGAAGCAAGAAATTGCACCATTACCTAGAGATCGTATTACTGAATCATCACCCTTCTATACCTGTGCTGTAGATTTTGCAGGACCTATTTATGTCAAAGCAAAAACTGGCCAAGAAAAGGCCTATATAGTTCTTTTCACGTGCGCAGTCACTAGAGCTGTGCACCTCGAATTATGTACCAATTTAACGACGGAAACTTTCCTTTTATCATTTAAAAGATTTATCTCTCGTAGAGGAATTTGTCGAACAATCTACAGTGATAATGCGAAAACATTTATCAAAGCTGATAATCTTCTTACAGAAGTTTGGAGCCGAATATCAAAAGAGGAAGTTTTACGATATTTTAATAAAAATAGAATCATATGGAAATTCATTATTCCAAGAGCCAGTTGGTGGGGCGGTTTTTGGGAACGTATGGTACGTTCGGTGAAAACTCCTTTGAAGAAAGTTCTCGGAAGATCTTGTCTCTCATATGAAGAAATACAAACCACTTTAACTGAAATCGAAGCAATGATTAATGGTCGCCCTTTAACTTATGTTTATGAAGAAAACAGTGAACCGCTTCCACTTACTCCTTCACATTTCCTGATCGGCAAACGAATAAATTCTCTACCAGATTTTCATTGTGTTACTGAACCTAAATCGAACAAAATAACGTTAACAAAAATATTGAAATATCGAGAGCAAGTTTTAAACCATTTCTGGAAACGTTGGAGGCAGGAATATTTGCTAGAACTGCGTTCTGCCAATTTTTCAGTTCCTGTAAAAGCTCCGACTAAATTCAAAATTGGTGACGTTGTGTTAATTAATGAAAATAAAACTCCAAGGCACATGTGGAAATGCGGCAGAATTACAGAGCTATTTTTAGGAAGAGATTCGAAAGTTAGGTCTTGTGCTATACAAACTGAATCTGGTGCAATAAAGAGACCAGTTCAATTGCTACATAAACTTGAACTTGACATTATGGACTAACATTGAACATTTCACTTTTACGAACAATTTGTTTACATTTTCATTTTTTAACTTTTTCTAATCTAGTATTTTGTATATTTTAGTTTCAGTAGTTGTTCCTGTGAAAATAGAATTAATTGTATGTCTCATTATTGTAAGTATGTTCTAACTTTTAATTGTCTTATTGATGTAATTTGAAATCTTTGATAAAAATTTAGTTTGAATGATGAACAATAGTAATTGTTCATCCGGGGGCAGTGTGTTAAAACCCCCCTTTCTTTCTGTTTGACTTGGCGAAAATTAATCACCGCCAAGAATTATGGTAACCCTATTTTTTACTTTACTATTTTTCAGTTTGTTTATTGAGGTAGATGTAATTTAAATTCTGAAGCGAGCGATCTCCGCTATATGAGATCTGAACCAGGACTGCCTGGTGATAATAAACATATTAATATTCAGTTTTTCGAGGTTTTAATTATTTGAGTGCTGATTTACTTCCAATGAGTAAAAATCGTTCTGTTGGTTTATCATGAATACATAAAATTGTTCCGCATATCATTTATTTGAATTAACGTGAAATATTTCTGATTCGAAGTTCTTTTTATTCGACTGTGTTCTGTTGAAATCCCTCAGTACTTGAACTTTCTCTATATTATCCAATGAATATTTTTATCTGTCACAACAGAAAGCATTTGTTTCTCTCTATTCTAAAAAAAAAAGTAACTAACGCTGCCGCCGCCGATTTTGAATTTTTGTTACCGGAGGTTTTCTTCGTTAATATTAAGCAAAATATTGCATACAAAAACATGAAAATCGGTGGTATTATAGAGAAATGTTTGATAAATACGCTGATGCAGACAGCTTTCAAATCGAAGAATTATTTTAAGAGATATTTAATGCTAAAGCTGGACAAAATCGTTCCATTAAAAAAGTTTTGTAGGAGCAAAAACTATACATGGGAATTTAATCATTTTTAGATCATTTTATGCGTTAGAATTTCCCGGTGTGCAGACTGCATATATTTTTTTAATTTGGCTCCTTTTTGGGGCTTTATTTCTATTTTAAATTCAAATTTTCAGCATTTCGAGAAATATTTTTTACATATTTTAGAAAATGGTATTAATTTAAACTGTTGCCAACTGTATAAACTGCGTAAACAATAATGTTTGCTTCAAATTAAAAATTTATTTACACGTGACTATTATAAACATAAAATATAAAACGCAGGAACTCATTGAAAATTAGGCCATAAAAACTATATTTACACGTGAATTTTAAAAGAGAAAGAATATTGTAAAATAATAAATTCATTAACATGTGTTAGAAGTCTGAAATAGGAGCAATTACGTCACATTTACGTCACATTACACTTATTACGTAAAATGAACAAAAAATAATATTGCAAAACAGTTTAAATTTAAAAATTGCGCGAGACATTTATTTGATATTTTAAGATGATCTTTTCAACTATTTTTATTGGGGCAGCGCAAATAATATTTCATTTCTAACAAAAGTATTTTCACGTGATTAATAAAAAGAGAAAGAAAAGTTGGCTGAAAATTAAGTCCGATTATAAACGATACATTTAAAGTGTCTTATTTTTTTAAAAAGTCTTTCTTTTCGCTTTGCTAAAAAATACCGGGAGACAAAGACTCTGGTTACTGAATTCATATTATATTAGCTTATTTTGAAATGTTTAGCTGATTTTATTTAATCAAAGGTGGAAACAGCCATTGTATTTTTTAACACCAGCTGATCTGGCCTTAAAATTCCCAATCAAAGATAAATGAATAGAAACCCGTTTATAGGAAGATCGCCACTGTTTTTTAACTTATAATTCAATCTTCCGAAATCTTTTTAAAGCCGATCAAATTAGCGTGCTTTTAGAGACTGCGGTGTCTGAACGGCGGTTGGCGAGCGTAGCTCGTAGGGGGAAGCGCCCCCCAGTGTCTTAAAACAGCAACATAGCGTTGTAACGGAAAGGATCGTATTTATAAAATTTGGCAAAAGGAAACTGCAAAAGTGGAGATTATAAAGGTTGCTGAAGATAGCGGAAATAGCGTTTAAACAAAAGCTGAAAACTTGTTGTTTTTAAAGTCAAGTTGATCAGTCTTTTACCGGTTTTTGAAGAAAAAAGAAAAGATATCCGAAATCATAGGTATTTACGAGGTTGCATTAAATTGGCATTGAGTCTAAAAATCAGAGTTTTGAATTATAAAATCCGGTTGCCGATACAACAATATTCAGATAACCAGATAGTAAAGATATATAAAATCTTAAAGGTATCAAAAGCAATCTCAATCTAAAAATACCTAAAGCGTACATGTAGTTTTAAGTTTAAGAAAATACAAGGAAAAAAGTCCTTCCGGCCAGTGCCGGGAGGAAGAGGTAGCTTTCATATTCCTTATTTAAAAAAAGCCAACTTATATTATTCAAACACACGAAGCTCAATTAAGTGGAAACCGAATGTAGGAGATTCAATACTAATTTTTATCAATACTACATCATTATGAATGAGAATTTCGCGAAATTAGTCAGCTTTATCCAAGCTGCTTTTATTTAAAGTAACTTATATTTGGCTGCATAATTCGGCGATTTCTTAAAGTGCCTGCCATTTTAAGACAACATGGTGGATGAGGCTAACTAGTGAACTTGGTCGAGACCTTAGTAATTGCTGTGCACATGCTCATTCACATCAGAATCGGTTGATATATACGAGTGCTGTCGCAGGCAAAAAATCAGATTTTTCAAAATGTCACCCACGTTAGAAATTGAAACTGCTATATCTGAGCCATTTTTTAAGATAAAGACAAACAAAAAATGCTCCTGAATCCTTATATCAAGGTAAAATACTTAAGAAAGAAACCTTTTTCAATTTCTAATTTTTTTGCACCTCACTTTAAATATATATATTTTTTAATTTAATGGCCGCCATTTTGAAACAAGTTGGCTGATGAAGCTGGCCAGCGAACTTGGTCGAGATGTTGATGTATACTATCCACATGCCTTCTTCCATCGAAATAGGTGAATACGTGTGGTATCGCGAGACAAATACAAGATCGTTTCAAAGTGTTATCCATGATAGAAATTCAAAGTGCTATAATTCAACCACTTTTTAAGATATAAACAAAAGAACAAATTTTCAGAAACAAAAACTGCTCCAGAATCTTTGTATCAAGGCCAAACACATAAAAAAAAATCTTTTTCATTTTCCAATTTTTTAATACCTCATTTTAAATTTTAAATTACATTTTTTTTTAAATGGCAACCCTTTTGAAACAAGATGGCGAATGAAGCTGGCCAACGAACTCGGTCAAGACATTGGTATGTACTATGAACAGACCAAGTTACATTCAAATCGGTTCATAACTACGCCTGTTATCGCATAACAAAAATCAGGTCGTTTTAAAATGTCAGCCACAATAGAAATTCAAACTGTTATAACTAAGCCATTTTTTTAGATGTAGACGACCACAAAACCTGTTCCGGAATCTTTGTATTAAGGTCAAACACATGCGAAAAAACTCTTTTTCATTTTCCAATTTTTTGGTATCTCATTTTAAATTTAATTTTTTTTAAATTTTTTTAAATGGCCGCCATTTTGAAACAAGATGGCGGATGAAGCTGGCCAACGAACTCGGTTGAGTTATTAGTATGTACTATGTACACACCAAGGTACATCCAAATCGGTTCATAAATACGTCTGTTATCACGTGGCAAAAATCAGGGCGTTTCAAAATGCCAGCCACACTAGAAATTCAAAATGCTATAACTCAGCCATTTTTTAAGGTATAGACGAAACAAAAACTGCTCCCGAATCTTTTTATCGAGGTCAAATACGTAAGAAAAAAATATTTTTTCAATTTTCAATTTTTTGGTACCACATTTCAAATTTAAATTTTTCTTAAAATTTTAAATAGCCGCCATTTTTAAACAAAATGGCGGATGAAGCTGGCCAACGAACTCGGTCGAGAAATTGGTCTGTACTATGTATAAACGAAGTTACATCCAAATCGGTTCATAAATACGCCTTTTATCGCGTGACAAAATTCAGGATGTTTCAAAATGTCAGCTTCGCCAGAAATTCAAAATGCCATAACTCAGCCATTTTTTAAGATATAGACGAAACAAAAACTGCTACGGAGTCTTTGTATAAAGGTCAAATACATAAGAAAAAAATATTTTTCCATTTTCAATTTTTTGGTACCACATTTCAAATTTTAATTTTTTTTTAAATTTTTAAATGGCCGCCATTTTGAAAGAAAATGGCGGATGAAACTGGCCAACGAACTCAGTCGAGACATTGGTATGTACTATGTACACACCGAATTACATCCAAATCGGTTCATAAATACGAGAGTTACAGTGTGACCTAGGTCAGATATATATATATATATATATATATATATATACCGGGTGTCCCAAAAAGGACTGACTGATTTTAAAATTCAATAACTTGCAAACGGTGACAGATATTTAAAAAATTCTTGCAGGAGGGTTATGCATAAGGTCAAAAGTTTTTTTACAGTGATTTTCAATTTTAGTTCGAATTACAAACAATAGATGGCGCTGCGATCAATAGACGCTGAATTCAGGCTCGATTTTTGGTACTTCGTGGCCCGGATAATACATTTCCATCTCCTTTTTCAGCATGGAACTAGAGAAAGGACCAGAAATTGAGCCTGTATTTAGCGACTATTGCTTACAGCGCCATCTATTGTTTGTAATTCGAACTAAAATCGAAAATCACTGTAATAAAACTTTTGACCTTATGCATAACCCTCCTGCAAGAATTTTTTAAATATCTGTCACCGTTTGCAAGTTATTGAATTTTAAAATCAGTCAGTCCTTTTTGGGACACCCGGTATATATATATATATATATTGATATATATATATATATATATCAATTTTGAACGGAGGGTGGTTTCGGGGTCTGGGGGTCATGATCGATGAAAATATACCAAAATTTTTTGAAATCGCTTTCCTCCGAACGGCTGCAATAGGTAGCTTTTTGTAAAGAAAGCTACCTAAAAGGTTAGGCTAGTTTAATGATTTAAAAAAATAATTATGTTGGAAGTTGAAGTTTTAAAAATCTTATTTTGACCTATTTGGTAAAAATAGTCTTATTCTTTAAAAAAAAAAAAAAAAAAAAAAAGTTATACGGCTTTTCTACTAAAAACCTGTTCGATACATTCTTTTCAAAAGGTTCAGAGAAATTCGGTGCAACCTTTCAGTTACCTATGATTCTGGAAACTATTCCTTTATCTTCAGAAGCCCTTAAGATAAGAATCAATCAGATATTCAGAAGATAATAGATTTAAGAAATTAATAGAAACCCGTTTTCCAAAAAATCGTTAAAAATGGGTTTTAATGATGTTACATGCTTTCATACATAATAAAATTCATATGCATTTATCAAGTGCACTAAAATATGCATTCTGTAGAATATACGGTGCAAAGAATAGTTATTATTCATTTACAGGGCCACACAAAATAATTCCGTTGCAGAACGACATAGGGGTGGAGGGAATTGTTTGCGGCGTATTTTAATTATGTTAAATTATTTTATGTATAATGAAATTGATATACGTCGCTGAGGTTTACTATGACTTATTTCATGCATAATACGATGTGCATAGCATTTACAGGGACACGCAAAAGATGTCAGATACGATTGTGTCCGAAGTACTGTGCAGTAGCGATGATTGCTGGAAATGCATTTTTATATATGTTATGTGCTTTTATGTTTCACGATATTTATGCATTGCATAGTATATGGTGTGTGTAAATGTTGTAATTCATATACAGGGCTACACAAAATAATTCGTAATGGTTACTGGGTATGATTGCAAATTGCTTAAAAGTGGTTTTTAAATGAGTTATGCATTTTTACGGGGAACTGCATTTGGTTTACTAAGAGATGTTTGTAGAACATAGATAAAAGGATATACAGGGTCACGCAAAGAATTGGATACATGGCCGTCTATAAATGATAATTTCTAGAAATGTGATTTCAGTAGTTTTAAGAGTGTTTTACTTTGAATTAAACTTTAGCTAAATAGTGGCGTGTAATAAAGGTACCTACACCACTGTACAAATGTATACAAGTATGTTTTGATCTATTAGTATAAATTGCTGAAAGAGAAATTTTAACCTGTTATGAGTTTTTTTGCTAAACTAAATTTTCTCATTATATAGTATATATCTCAACCTACAGATCAAATACAGGGCTGTTCAAAAGAATTGGAATACATATTTGGCTATATATGGTAACTGCAGAAATCAGTTTTTCAAATGTTTCATGCGTTTTCTAAAATGTTTACTTTGTCCTCTTATATACCTTATTTCTCTAAATAACGAAGTTTTGTTAAAGCATTCAGGAAGTGTTGGAGAGTGTTTCATAATCTATGCTAAATGCTTGATTTTTCTTACTTGTTTATTTTTATTAACACTTTGCAACTTAGTTGAAAAGTGCTTATGAACTCGGTTTGTCTGGCTCTCTGGTCCTGTGTCTGTTTGTCCGCGCTCTAACTCACGTAAATGGGCTCGGATTTTCATGCAATTGATATTCATTAATGGTGTTTACCATGGCATGTTCGATATTGAATATGAAGTGTGTAGCATTAACAGTTCATTTACAGGGGCACTCAAAATAATTCCGTTACATTAGGGTCAATGAGGAAAATCGTTTGCAGTGTATTTTAATGACATAACGCTATTTCAAATGTATTGAAATTGATAAAAATTGTTGAATTTGACTACAACATGATTACAATAGAATAGGGTATTCATAGCTTTTATCTTTCATATAAGAAGGACACACAAAAGGAATTGGTTACAGTATTGTCTTTGAGCAATAATTGTTGTTTTCAATTTCGGTATGCGCTTTTAAATTGAACTAATTTTTTGCATGTTACTCGTTGTGTATAAAATTTTATACCTCATATACAGTGCTGCACAAAAGAATTCACGTACCACTCTCCTTATTAGCGGAAATTGCTGAAGGGGAATTTTCAACTGTGGTATGTAATCCCTAACTGAACTAATTATTTGCATGCACGTAGTTAATAGATAGAAATCTATATATCATATACAGCGCTGCACAAAAAATCGCATAATTTTCCGACTGTGGATGAAAATTGCTGAAATTGTGTTTTAAATGTGTTATGCGTTTTCAAATTGTTCAATTAGACATTATATTTCAACTTATTAAACGGTGAAGAGTTGTTAAATTATTCTGAAGGAATTGGAAAGTACTTCATAATCTATGATTGACGGATGATTTTTTTTTCTTTCTTGTTAATATCTCGTTTGATTGTATGAAAAAAATAAACATATCCTTACATTTTTGGAAAGTGTTTCATAATCTATAGCTGATGCATGATTTTTCGTTTTTGTTTATGAAACTTTTAAACATTTTTAGCGACAAATTCTTATTTCTTTCACTACGGATTTTTCTCTCGCCGTCAAAAAATATTTTACATTTTTGGACGACTGCAAAAACCATTAGCTATATTTAACGTTTTCCAAGATTGTGGAAAAATATTTATATCTTCCGTTTGCCTGTCTGGCCGTTTTTCCGTGCTGTAATTCTCATAAATGTAATCAGATTGCCTTGTAATGGTTATACACAAGTGTGCAAAACTTAAGCAACAATCATAAAATGCTAATTTTCAAGCACGCGAGTATGCAAATAAAAATATATATATATAATTCAAATAGGTACTATCCTTACATCGCAGCTAGTCTATGTGAGATCTCCATCAAGTCACACATGGTCATAAGTGTCAAAGTTACTAAGGTGAAACAAAATATGGGATCTTTCATTCGTTTCATTATTAATCTCAGATGATCGCCATTTGGTGATTCCGTTGAAAAGTCACTGTGACTGTTGCTTTATGATGGGTCACGAGGTGACATTACAATGAAGCCACCTCGTGATTCTCATGTGACTGTCATTTGAATACTCAATTCTGAAGCCATCGTAAGCATTGCATTATGATGAGTCACGAAATAATGTTACACTGAAGTCACATGGTGACTTTCAAATGACCGAAACACTACTGTGAAGTCACTATTGCGTTCCTTTGTGAAAAGTCACCAGATGATTTCATTTTCTGTCACTTGGGAATTCGTCAAAAAACAGCTATTGTGATGACTTTACAATGGAGTATCCAAAAGACGGTCACACGAGAGTCACAAGGTAACTTAATTGTAATGTCACCTGGTGACTCGTCAAAAAGCAGCAGTCATAGTGTCATCTCAGAGCAGTGACCAAATCAGAGTAAGAATGAGACGAATGAAAGACATCACATTTCAGTTCATTGTAGTGACTACGACACTTGAGATCATTTGTGACTTCAAGGACAGTTCACATCGACTGGCCGTGTTCTTATGGTAGTACCTATTTTCTACACTTTCTATTCATAGAATTTTCTTTTGAGTACTCACGTATTCAGAAATTAGCATTTTGTGATTGTTGCTTAAGTTTTGCACACTAGTGTATATTCAATAGAAAGTTGAAATTTTAGTGCACAATTCACCTTGATTACTAATAAACATATACATTTAGAAACATATAGATTACTAATAAACATATACATTTTACCAAAAGACATTTTCCTGCTCTTAATCATAAATTTGAAATGGAATGCTTAAAACTTTGTATTAGAGATAAATATAAACTTGTTGATGCAATTTCTGTAAAGGTTTATCGTTTATACAATTTACTAGCAAATACTTCATCTGATTCTGATTTTGATCGTATATTAATGGTTATTGAACATTACAGATCATTTCAACATCGGATTAAATTAGCAACCGTTAAAAAGAAAATTGCCAATTTGAAACCTACTAAAGTTAACCACAAAGGACCGGAACCTGATACATTTATTAATATTTCAAATAAGCAGTTATCAAAAAAAGAAAAATCAGTCCTCAATCTGGGTCGAAATTTATCTTTGACTCTCAAAGGAATAACAAAATGATTATTACTGATTGTAAAAAAGTTGTGCAGGTTTCTGATCCAATGCAGAGGAAGGTAGTTAGAAGTATTTTGCATAATAAATTGAGATCACTTGATTACAGACCGAACCCTCAGCATGAAGTCTTTAAGAAAATAGCAGGAAAACTGAGAAATGATAAGAACATTGTTGTTATCCAGACCGATAAAACTAACCGCATTGCTATTTTAAACAGACAAGATTATCTCATGAAAATGAAGGTTTGCGTTGATGACATGGAGTGTTTGCCGTTAAATAAAGACCCCAATTTGAAAATAGAAAACAAAGTTAAAGAACTAATCGGAAAAGGAACTTGGCCAACATTTGTGAAAAATAAGCTAAAACTTAACAAGACTGGAACTACTCCCCCCCTCATAGGTAGACTAAAGGATCATAAAATAGACTTACCGATCCGTCCAATCGTTATAAAATGTTCCTCCCCTACATATTTCATGTAAAAAACCTACACTCACCTTTTGAAGCGGTATTTACCGCCATCTGATTTTGTTATTGATTCAACTTCGAATTTTATTGAGAAAATTAAAAATAAAAAGCTTGAAAATTCCAGCATTATGGCTAGTTTAGATGTGGTATCTTTATACCCATCTATCGATATAAAAGAAGTTACAAACACCATAGAGACTTTGATCGATTCTGATCCTTCCTTTACAGAAAATATTAAAAATACAGTTAAATCAGGTTTAAATTTAATCATCAACAACAACATTTTCGTTTTCAACAACCAAGTTTACAAGCAAGTCAATGGGGCCCCCAATGGGTTCCCCATTTCGGGTTTACTTGCAGAATTTAAACTACGTCCTCTTGAAAATATAATCATGGAAACCATAAAACCAGGTCCAGATTGCTGGTTCAGATATGTGGATGATGTTTACATAATATGGAATCACGGAAAAGATCAATTATACTCATTTCTAGATAAAATCAATAGCCAACAAAATTAAATTTACATTAGAAATAGAACAAGATCAAAAGCTGGCTTTTTTGGATGTACAACTAATCAGAAATATGGATAAGCAGAGTCTCGATCGCACAGTTTTTAGGAAAGTTAACAGGTCTAATTCCACTATCCCGTTTAATTGCAGTTCACCTATAAATTACAAGTTAGCACCTTTCAATTTTTATATAAAAAGAGCATTTGAAGTTTGTTCAAGCCATTTCCTTAATGAAGAAATGGATGTAATTAGAAAAATAGCGGCTGAGAATTCTGTTCCATCTCATTTCATTGAAAAAATCATAAACAGGTTTAAAGTAAAAAATGAAGAAAAACAAAGTACAGTTCCAATTAAAAGTTTGAAATTCTGTAAAGTTAATTACATCCCAAGGTTTTTTGAGAGTATGAGGCATTCCCTCCTCAAGTTTGGTGTTACATTAATCGCAGTCCCTCCCCCAAAATTAAAGGTTTTATTAAATGCGAAAATTGACCCTATCCAAGCCATCAATAGATCAGGTGTATATATTATACCCTTCAAGAAAGAAAATAAAGATTGTATGTATATAGGTATGACACTGCGAAAATTTCGTGACAGAATTAAGGAACATGAAGCAGATTTGAGATTAAATAGACCCCACACTGCATTAGCAAGATTAGCACAAATTCAACCTATAAAAGTAGATTTCAATAGAGTCAAAATTATTTTTCATACAAATAATCACCAAGAATCTATCATAAGAGAATCTCTGGAAATAATATCTAATAAAGAAATAGTCTGTAACGATATATTATCATATGATATCCACGCAGTCTGGAAAGAATTAATACTTAGTTAATAAACCTGTACTTTTTGAAAAAAGAATAGCGCTTCCGTTCCCCTCCCCCCTTATATTCCAATCCACCCTTGAAATAAAATAGTCTGTTCCGGACAGGGCTAAAGACGCAGAGAGTGAACAGCTGTTAGTTTTTCACTGACGATGACCGAGTAAGTGTCGGTCGAAAACGTTTTGGATTTTAAATGACTTGAATATGTTTTTAAAGGATTTATTATACTTGACACCTGTAAGCAATGTATTTACATTTGTGTATCTTATATATGTTTACTAGTGTATATTATTGAGGTTTACTGCATCATCTTTCTGTGCAGCATGTGCAGTGTGTAGCATTCATAGTTCGTTCACAAAGGCCCACAAAAAAAGTCTGTTACACTGTGAAGAGGAAAACACTTGTGGTACATTTGAAAGATGTTACAAAACCTCAAAGATAATGAAAATGATATACGTTACTCAGATGGACTACTTAGATATACTTACTTACATATACACTTAGATATATATTATTGAGGTTTACTGCAGTATGTTCCTGTGTAGCATGTGCAGTGTACAGCACTCATAGTTCATTCACAAGGACACACAAAAAGAGTCTATTACATTATGATGCATATGCATTATATCATAATATACATTATACATAGATGGATATAATGTATTATACATCTGTTACGTTATATGCATCAGTTTATGATGCATATCGTACATCGATATGCATCACTCACATGAACTACTTACAAGGGAACCACTTTAGGTGTTGCTCGCACCTAGTATTGAAACCTGGTGCATTTTAAAGCTCTATATTAGGAAGTTTGGGAATCGATAAAATTTTTTTGTTAAAATAATATTTTTTGATTTTACAGCAGATTAACTTTCTGAAAATGCAATTTTCGAGACCACTTTTCGGGCTGTTAAAGTAAAAGTTTAAAAAAAAAATAGTTAAAAATATAAATTAGTCAACAATAACTATAAAATGTTGAAAAAACTTTTAAAATTCCTTCACGAAACTACGAATTTGATTTTTTAAAAAATACAATATTATATTTACATATTTGGCGGGGAAAGATTGGCGTCTTTTTCGTCCCGTAAAGTTTTCCGGCAACCCTAGCTCAGTATTTTCGCTACGCACCGTGTTGTAATGGTTTGGACGTAAACCTATTACAAGTATAAAGCTAGTGAAAATTTTTAAGTGCCATATCTGGCGACTTAACTCTCTTTTGGTGTAAAATTAACAAATAAAAATCCAATAATAAAAAATTATAAATAGAAAAAATATATAAAATATGATTTTAACAAAGAATTTTTATCGGTTCTCTAACTTTTATGCATAGGGCTACAAAATGCACCAGGTCTCGATTCTAGGTGCGAGCAACACCTAAAGTGGTTCCCTTGTTAGATATACTTACTTACATACACTTAGATATATATTATTGAGGTTTACTGCAGTATGTTCCTGTGTAGCATGTGTATAGCATTCATAGTTTGTTCACAAGGACACACAAAAAGAGTCTGTTACATTATGATCAGGGACTGACAAAATTTGAAAATTCTTAGGCGTCAAGAAAAATTCTTAGGACCCAGCTTGAAGAATGATTTCTCTGACATTAACGCATTCACTGCAAAATGGAACACTGGCTATTCATAATCGTATTCGGCTATTTTGAGTAATCTATGCGTCATTTTGCAGTGAACACGTTAACTATTCAATAAAAAAATCAAACTGAGTAAATATTTTAAGATAATACCACTTCTACATTGTAAAAGTTAAATAGAAGCAAACTATGAAATTAAACATTAAAACAGTAGACAAATTGATATCCTTACCTTTAATTCCCAACAAGAAATTATGTACATAAATTAACAATGCCTTTGATATTTTGATTTGAAATAGCATTTGTCCATTTGTCATTTTTGTGAGATATATACACATTATGATATTATCGGTGACACAGTGAGATACAACTACATTTTGGTACATTCCACTTAATGAAACATCATTTTTTTTTCATTTTCTGCTGGAGTATTTTTAAGGATTTCTAATCTAAACAGTGCTCTTTCAACATGCATTTTAATTTGGCTTATCAAAAACCATGGCTTTTGAAAAATTAGTGCGAGTTGTTGCGCTAATATGGTGCATTTTCTTCCACTGCAAATAATTGCGCTATTAAAAATAAATATTTTCACACATAGAATTTTTTGGAGTTAAAGGGAAAAAATTAAAAGTAATAAGTATGTAAAAAAGTTAGTCGCCAAGAGGAATTTTTTAGACGCCCGGGCGACCTGGCTACGGGGGTTTGTCGAACGCTGATTATGATGCATATGCATTATATCATAATATTCATTATACATAGATGCATATAATGTATTCTATATCTGCTACATTATATGCATCAGTTTATGATGCATATCCATTATATCATAATATTCATTATACATAGATGCATATAATGTATTCTATATCTACTACATTATATGCATCAGTTTATGATGCATATCATAAATTGATATGCATAACTCATATGGACTAGATAAATATATTTACATACACTTACATATACGTTATTGAGGTTAATTGCAGCCTGTTCCTGTGCAGCATTTTCAGCATGTAGCATTCACAGTTAGTTCACAAGGACCCACAAAAAAGGTCTGTTACATTATGATGTGTATGGGAAAACACTTGTGATACATTTGAAAGAGGTTACCAAACTTCAAACATAAGGAAACTAATATGCATTACTCATATAAACTACAACATGCTTTCTATAGAGAATAGAGTAAATAAGCATTTATAGCTCGTTTATTTGGTGCACAAAATAATTCCATTTAATCAATAGAGGAAAATTGTTTGTAGGATATTTCAGACATATTGAAATTGATATGCATCATTGAGATGCACTTTAACATGTTTTCGGTAGATTATGGAATGCATAGAGTTTATCGTACATTTACAGAGACACAGAAAAAATTCGTTTACATGATTAACTATGAGCAGTAATTGCTATAAATGCGCTTTCGGTTGTGATGTGAATTTTAAACAAATAATTTTTATTAAAGAGCGACCGAAAATTCAATTTCGTTTTTGTTTTCGAACCAAAATCTTAGTTTCGCCGAAAATTCGTTTTGTTACCGAAAATTCGACCGAATCGAAATTATCTGTTTTCCAAAAATCTCGTTTCCTCCTTCGGAAATTTTCAACATTACTCATTGATGTGAGCTGTGTGAGCTCAAATGAGACACTCTTAATTTATTGCTAATGAACTTCACTGTTTATAATTATCAGTCATGACTGACTCAAGACGTGAGTGCAAATTATAAAGCAAGCATTGCACATATGACTAAGCTTTGGAGACGCTTTTCAATTGCACATTAAAAGCTGCAGAGTTAACAATAATCGAAAAGTTTTACTTTGACATCGGACAAGTGTTTCGAATATTCTTTGAGAAAGTTCTTGCATAACAGATGATCATTTACAAAAATCGGTATAAAAGATAAATCGTGGTATTCTTGTTACGAAACAATTTAATGGGTGTAGTTGAAATATCACATCGTGCTTATTACGTATTACTGGAGTCATACCACATTTTAATCAGCCGTTGGTGATGTTGTAAGCAATCCTACCACTTAGCACAAGCATTGCTAGCGGAGGTATCAACTCTATGAAAATATAGCAGCTGTAGAGCGATGATAATATTGGTATAGTCCAATCAAACACTTGTTATTTCAGTATGAAAACAAGGCAGCGTGAGTGGTGAAAAAAGGCGTATGAAGAAACATGGGTTTTTCCCAATTAAACACATGGAAACGTAGTCATAGAACAACTGTTTATTCCATCAGAACATACCAACACTGAACAATTCCCGCAGATGAGAAATCAGAGCATTTCACTCGAGCATAAACTAATTACTCATGCTAAATAGATGTTAATTTACGAAATGAATATTCCACGTGGCTAAGGACACCGGGTAACAGGTTATGTAAACAATCACAGCACAAAAATCTCTCGTTCTGAGCTCATGCTCTCGCTATTTATGAGAATGCGCGGACGAATTCCGACTGAAATGAAAACTTCAATCTACACCAACGAAAATCACGAACGAGCCTCGAAGTGAAACTGGGATCCGACACTCAGCCAATGGAGAGCGTGCAAGAAACGTCGCAGGAAAGAATCCCAGCGCCGATAATGGAATGATTTCTATGTGAAAAGGCTGACGCCTCGCGGGCAGGAAAATGAGATGAAATAGAATAAAAAAGTAAAAATGGTTTTGATAAATATTCGAAAAGTAAGTAACTGCGTTCAGAACTTTACAGTTTGGTAGACGATAAAGATTAATGAAGGGATTAAAAGTTTAGATTACGTTTTGGAATAAATCTATTATTAAGATACGCGTTTTAAAAATAGAGGAATTTAGCTAGAAACAAATAATAGAGCGTATTAAAAAAAAAGGAAATAATGAATAGGCCGGCAATTTAGAATAATTTAAATGAATAGTAAAAGTAAAAATTTTTATATAACATGTATACCTCAAACCTTTTTTAATTAGCTGAAATTCGTATAATTAGGAAATCATTCTGTGTCGCAAATGAATTGATTACACTTTATTTTATATGAAAATAAAAAGTTTTGGTCAGAGGCACAGAGAGTCAACTTGGGCCACACGTGTAATTAATTAATATTTATGTATATTTATGTTTGTATTACTTACTTTTAAAAAAAAATTCGAAATTTTCGTTTTCGGACGAAAATAGAAAAATTACCGAAATTTCGTTTCCGTTTCTGTTTCTGTCGATCCTTAATTTTTATTACATTAACTCATACGCATAAATTTTATAGATCATATACAGGGCTGCACGAAATAATTCGCACACATTACCGGTTGTAGACAGTAATTGCTGAAAATGGAATTTCACTTTGTTATGTGTTTTTAATATTGATTATTGAAATTTCTCATTCCCTCATATGTAGAACTGGTATAGTATACTACTATATGTAGCACTAGTATCTCTTATCAATTATGCTCAGAGTGCTGTAAAGTATTTCATAATATATGCTTTTCACGTGTTCTTGCTTATTATCCTCCTACAGTTCTAGATAGGCTCATGGTATGTTTACGCTTAGTAATATGAAGATAAAAAAACTAATTTTGTCAAAATTAAAATTATTCTCAAATAAATAAATAAAATAAGCATATAAAAACACTTTATTAATTCCTAATAAATATAAAAAACTATGATTTCTAATTTCCAAAAGCTTGCAGAATATCCCAAAAATTGACACAATTATATTTAATCCAAATTAAACTACTTTTTTTTTTTTCCATAAGGAATCAAAAATAAAACTTTTTTTTTAATTTAAGGGAGGGGGGGGGGGGGGTTTCCACGGCAACCATCTCAACATTTATACTTTTAACCTTTAACCTATTTTTTAAACTAAAGCAATATTACAGTGACCTCTCACTTACACGCGATGTACCGAAATTAATTTTCAGTACCACTTTTTCTGGAAAGCAAAGTTCTCCTTATAAATTCCTAGATGAAGTACTGCAAAAGCATTAGTCGTAAAAAAGACATTATTTCTGTACATCGCGTGTAGGTAAAAGGTCACATTATATCACAAATAATGGCAGAAATAGTGTGAAATTACAAATGCAATGATTTGTAATTGTAGATATTACACCATCTTCCCTAGAACGAAAGGCATATGTGAATGGTTATCATCACGCCTAATTCTGTTTTTAAACAATCTTAAATTGAATACCATTATTTTTCTAATATTAATATTCGCCTTTTTTAAACTATGTTTTATGCGATTAAAATACGTGAAGATTACTATTAAAAGAATAGCGGTATTCAATATCCGTATATCTTTAAACAGAAAACAAAGTAAAAACAAAAACAAAGTAAAAACAGAATTAGATGTAAATATATTTTTCAGAATACCAAAATCTTTATCTTTACATAATTTGTTATTCGTTTTAGTAACTTATCTTATGTTACTATTTAAAATACACCAAAGCTTTTACACATACACTAAAGCTTTGCACCTTCTTGTTTTTATTACAAATTTTATGAAAAGTATGAAACGAAACCTTGTCAATAGGTGGCAGCACTACTCACCTGGAATCCTTTAATTCAAATTTTGGTGCTGCCATCTATTGTTAACTAACTATTACATAAGTGAGCAAAATCGAAGTATTTAATGTATTCACAGCCGATTTACATTTTACAAAAATTCGTCAATCAAGATGGAAGCAACATATTTTGTGAATTTGAAATAATAGTTGGAGAGATTATCTAAAAATATATTACACACTTATTGAAATTATTTTAAGTAAAATATACAATTAGTTTTTAATATAAGATCTATTTTTAAGTGTGATAAAGAAACGTAGTTTAAATATGCTTTCAACCGATTTAATTTTTATTTAAGTAAAACAAGTAGTTACTAATTAATTTTTTGTCAATATGATATTAGTTTTAAAAATTTTAAGTAAAACAATTAATTAATAATAATAGAAAACGTAGCATAACATGTTCATCCACTCAGCTCTTCAATTATGAATAAAATTAAAAAATAAATATATTTTTTTAATTTTTTAAATAAATTAAACTTTATTTATTTATTATTATTATTTTTTTTTTTTTGGCTTTTAAAATATTTTATGATTTGTTATGCTTGAAATTTTGAGACATTTTTACCAACATTTGAGTTTTTCAATTAAACTATTTATAGATATTTGAGACTTTGGTGGCTTAATAAAATCATGTGTGTGCAATTTTCATTTAAACTTGAGATTTTCATTAAATTAATTTTATGTATTATTGAAATTAAGCATTTTATAAAAACCGTGCATCTGTGCATGAAACTTTTAGGTTTTCCCATTTTCAACTATTAAAGAATTCCTGTGGTTTATAAAAGTTTCTGTGTATGCGTTGTTTGCATAATAGATGGTTGCTAGGGAAAAAAAATGGTGAAAATGTAAAAAAAAAAAAAAAAAAAAAAAAAAAAATTGTACATGTAAAACAATTTTTTTAAATTTAGAGATTAAGATAAGTATCACCCTTTCGGTGCAAGTTTATTCACCCGTCTTGCTAAAAAACTAGATGATAAAAAAAGCTGTATAAAATATAAAAAATGAAGACAATATTTGTTTGGTGTGGTGCCCTTTGGCATTTAAAATAAACTTAGACAGAAGGAAAATCAGAACGTTTTGCACATTATATCCCTTATGAATGCGGTATTAAACTGTGTAAAATAGAATGTCTTGTCGGTATTCAAAACATACCTTTTATTGAAAAGTTCAATAATTTACGCATTAGGGGAAAGTAGGGTAATGACGCTCAGCGGGCAATCCCGCTCACCCAAATATCTCTAAACAGAATAGAATTGAAAACGTGCGATCGGTACCGGCACCTAGAGCACTTCATCCTAAGTTCCCAGTAAGGATATAGTGCCCATCGGGAGGAAAGTATTTTTGTGTCCTCTCGTTATTAGTTTGAAGTTGTTTTAGAATAAAATTCTACAACATATAACTTGAAGGTAAGTGTACACTCATATTTTCAAATGTTAATTTACTCATTATTTCTAAAAAAATATATACATTTAGCTGCACGTTCATTCTTTCATTTATTTCTGTAGTTCTTTTGTTACGCCAACTATAAATAACTCCAACTTAAATGTTATATTCAAATTTTGAGCGCAATTACCCTACCATGTCGGGCATTACCGGTCAATCCATTGTTAATTAAATAAAACGATAAAAAAAAATTCTAAAACTTTTATGCAGATTAGTTGATTGCAAACTGTTCTTTATGCTTTGGAGTTGTACTTTATTAATAAAATACTGATTTTTTGTGTAAATTTGTCCAGTTATTTATGTTTTCCTTTAAGTGAGCGTCATTCCCCTACTTTCCCCTAATGTATTTGGTTACGAAGAGGATGATGTTTGTTCGCTATGCATATGTCATCTCTCTAAGACTGGTTTCCCTGAATGGCCATCGATCCCCATCCCTGTATCTATCAGTCGGTGATCTTGAAAAACTGCACTAATGCTTTATTATGAGCTTTTCGGGACATTTAGGTGACTTAACAAATAATAGAGACATTGCGTACTATTGTTATGGATGTCTACATCAATGTTCAAAAGAAGTCTTTTTGAAGAATCATAGGGAATATTGTCGCCAGTATGCGACACAAATGCCTTCAAAATGCTAAAATGCTTTAAAGTTTCGCATATACTATTTATACAGATTTTGAAAGTCTTCTCGTACCTATTTTAACAACCACGCCCTGTTCCATCACTTCGTATAATTGAAAAAACAACTTATCATTTTCACTGGGGTAATGCCGAAGTCATTCTTGGGACTAACGTTAAGTGTTTTAAACCTGCATATAAATAGATAAAGATTGTTTTGAACATTAGTTAAAATAGTAATTATTATTATTTATTTTGCAGAATTGTGTTTGCAAAATGATAGATTAAAGCTTGAGAAACGATTTTGTTACTTTCCTGTCTCAGATTAGACAACAAACATCATAAGAATTTGTGCTAATGTTAGATGATAAATATGATTAAAAGAATACTTTTCTTTGAGATTACTTTTTTTTTTTTCATTAAAAAAAAATAAAGAATAAATGATGAGATAATAACTCACCACGTGGATTCTAACAGCAATGGATCAAAACGCATGAAATATTTTATAAAAGATGGTTTTGCTATTCTCATACTGGCACCAATGGTTACATTTTCAAGATCTAGTTTTATATTATTGTTATTATTATTACTATATTTAGTTTCAATGCGCAGTATTATGATTAACACAAATTTAATAACAGCAATATAGATTATTTTTTAAATATAGATGTTTTTCGAATAAAATAAAGAAGAAAAAAGTATACTTTTAAAACTGCAACTTCTACTAAGTTTGGGACCTCCAAATCATGGATTCTGGGCAAATGTCCACTTGCCCATGCTGAAATTAAATAAACCGTTCGACTATATTGGAAAGCGGAAACAAAAGAAAAGACTTTTTTTTTCCGCACACCTATCTGCCGGAACTTTGCAACTCCGTATATTTCTTCTTTAATGCTGTTCTCAAATCGAAAGTGTATTTTTTAGACATTCATAAATTCATTTTTGATCATAAACACATGAAATTGGCAAATGTTCTTACTCAGAAACTATAAAATCTAACAGATTTTAAGGATAAAGGGATTTTAAAGATAAAGGATTTAGATTCTTTTAGAAAAGGCAAGTGACAGCCCGATAAAGGTCATCAAGAAAATGATCGCTTACAACTCAAGATGTAATTCGTTTGAAGAAAAATGAAAAATATATGTACTATTCGACTCCAACTCATTTCAATAGTCATACCCGCAAAGGTAATTAATATCAGGACTAGTTAATATGCCTCCCATTACTGACAAAAAGGATTTTTATTTTCGCCCATTTGGACATCACCAATTGGATCGTACGATTTGATTTCACTCCGCCCACCATTGAGAAATTCCCGGCTGTAACATTTTTTTTTATTATTATTCATTTACAAATAAAATTCTATATCTTCACAAGAATGTATATATTTCCATGTATATTCTTTTCTTTGGCAAGTTTGCGAAAGAAAAGAAAATACATACTGTGTAAAAAAAAAAGTACCCCGAATTTATCGTTTGAAAGACGAGCATAAAAGATATCCCGAATTTTTTTTTTCTGTATTTTGGGACTATTGTACCGAGTTGCAACGTAGAGTTTGAGCGCGATGTTTGGCTTAGTGTGTTGACATCAGCTGTTTTCATTAAAGAAACTTGGGAGTCCTCTGCAATTTTTACAATATTAATTGAACAAAGAGTTTGCATAAATTTTACCTTTCAAACAAAATTTCGGGTGCCGAATAACTGAAAATGTTGCAGAATGCCCACAATAAGTCGTGCATGTCCAAAATATAGGCATATATGAGTGGTATAAAGCATTCAAAAAGGGCCGAGAAGTGATAGTTGACATGTCTCATTCTGTTCGACCTTCAAAGTCTACGAACCACTCAAACATCGATAAAATTAAGAAGCTGGTGGCCAAACATCGTTGTGTAAGTCTTAGAGAGTTGATTCCCGAGGTGAACATATCTTTTAAGGGGTTTCAGGAATCTTAAAATTGGAAAAAGTCAAAAAATACCATTTTCAACAAAAAATATCTTAAATGTACATGATTTAAAAACACAATTTTTATTGGTATGAAAGATATAGATATGTTCTTTCATTTGATGTATTTAAAAAATGGCAAGATGCAAAGTTAGTATTTATAGCGTGTTTCAAACTTTCAGGCATTTCTCGAGCAGAAAATTATAACAGCTTACGCGCAGGATTAGAAAATAAATTTTGCAAGTAGAATGAAAATTTCCATGCCTAATTATACTTCAGACTGTCGTAAATACCTTGAGCCTAAATAAATTTGTATTTAAAGCATTTTTGTATTTTAAATAAAAAGTTGTATTTAGCTAATAAAAAAATAAAAAAATCTCAACACCATAATCACCTGAAATATATATATATATATATATATATATATATATATATTGTTGTTTTGAGCAATAAAAATGAAATTTTAGGTTCAGTTTATACAGACTAATTTGAAATATTTGTTTTGAAAAATTCATGAAAAAATATTCAGAAGTTTTTGAGATATCCTGGACGTTATGCCCATAAACGACCTTTGTATAAAAATGACTTCAATCTTTCGGAAACACCGCTTCAGCTATCGAGCCGGTATAATTCTAAAAGCCATAACTTCTGTTCTAATAGGAATTTCAAGGGAACAATTATATCAAAATGTTCAGAAAAGATAGGAGTTCTAAAAGATAGGAACATTTAAAAAAATTAAAATTTCGAAATTTTTGAAACCTTAAAAGAGTCTAGAGGGGCTAGAGTCCAGACTAATATTTTGGGCATGAAATGCGCCGTCGCACGACTGGTTCCAAAAGAGCTTAATTTTGTCCTATCGTTGTGCAAAAGGTTTTGGCCAAAAAAGCAACGAAAGTCCAACCAAGCCCAATACTCGCCTGACATATCCCCGTATGACTTTTTTCTGTTCCCGAAGCTAAAATTGCAACTCCGAAAGAAGCGTTTTGGGTCAATTGAGGACATAAAAGAAAATTCGTTGAAGGAGCTAAAGTCCATACCCCAATCTGCCTACGAAAATTATATAAGGATTGGGTCCTGCGCAGGTATAGTTATATTGAACTCGATGGGGTCTACTTTGCAAGCAACAAAATAAATTTCGATGAATAAATTAATTTTTTGTTGTTTTATTTAACAATTCCGGATACTTTTTTACACAGAATGTATCCTTCAACTATAATTATCCATAATTTCAAATATCATATTTTTTTTCATGCGTCAAAGCTTTTTAAAAAATTAAATTAAATGAAAGGGTGACATTTTATTTAAATCCGCATGGGTATGTGTGTGTAATAGTACAAAATAAACAATTCGTACTCAGAAAATTAAAGAATATTTAATAGAATCTATAAAATACATAAATACAGTTTCAGTACTTCTCTGGAAGAGATGAAAAAAATGAAAAACAAATGATTATCTACATGAATATAATTTAATTATTTTTATCATGAATACCCGTTATTGAAAATTCTATCAATGGTGATGTTTCTATGAAAATGTGTCTATTACGTTAAAAGAATCACAATAGACTTTTTTTTATGAGTGAATTGCATGCATCTAAGTATCAGTGCCACATAATGAAGTTCAAGCAAACTTTACTAATTAAAGAGTTTTTCTTATTTTGACAGTCTGAAAGTTTGCAATGATAATTTTGATTGTATAATAGTGATTCCAGCATCTCCCATCGATCACAAAAGTCGAAAAGAAATTCATATCCCCGAAAGAAAATTTCTACAAAGATTGACAAGGGTCAATAGAACATTAATTAAAGATTTTTTTCTTATTTATACAGTTTGAAAGTTTGCTGTGAAAATTTGTTTGCATAACAGTTATTCTAGCATCGTCCATCGATCACAAAAGCGTGAAAAAAAATCATATTCCCTGAGAGAATAATTCTACAAAGCTTGACATGGACACCAATAGAACAGAATTCAGAGTGGAGCATATAAAAAGGAATACAGAACTAAAATTTATTTTCTATGGGATACAGTTTCTGTCAGGGTGGGGGGGGGGGGAGCTGTGCCCCGTTGACGAAAATCTTTAGTTCCTTCTCTCTAAGTGTTTAACTATTTAAGCCATTTCAGAATAATAATTATTATTTTTAATTATGATGGAAAAAAATAAATAAACTTCCAAAACCCAGGGAGGGGAAATTGCCCTCCCTTGACCCTCCTTGCGGGTGACCGTGAAGACTTATTCAATTGCTATGTAGAAAATTCGTTGAATGAAAGCAAATGGTTCAATGAAAAAGAAATGCCATAGATAAAGCCATTTTGGACCTCCAGTAAGACCTATTTTATTTTCGTTTTATTTATTTATTTAATATCATTTGAATAATAGGGTAGAAAATATATGTAAATCAGTGTGCTGTTACGGGCTCATCTTATAAAAAAATCAAACTGCTTTTAAAATTTATATATCAAAATAGAATAAAATTTGCAAAATTACTGATATGTCAGATCTTATATAATGTATATAAACAGTCTTCCGAACACAAATGAATCATAGAACTAGTAACTTTATATCCCATGTTTGATCTAAAAAATGAAAATATCTTAGAAAAAGAGATTGTTTGGGCTCTGGGCCCTTCATAGGCCTTACCTAGGCATTTCTTTTGGAGAACATTACAACTTGTTATTTTAATGTTATTTCACATTCACTCCAATGATCACACTTTAAATTAAATGATATGATTAATCTCTCTGGAAAATATTTCAGGAGAGAACTGCTGAAATTTACAGTGTAATTGCTTTTTCTAAAAAAATAGCTCACATTTTAAAGTTTTTCACCAGAGAGACTAGTTAAGTTATAGTACGAATGATCTGGAAACCTGTCCAGCTCAATATATTCAGTGTTGCTGACCATCAAGCGGTCTAACATCCGTACAAGTTCTTGGAAAGGTGGCCGCTTTTGGGCATCTTCCTCCCAACAATAAAACATCACATTAAAGAGTTCTCTACCACAGTGTTCTGGTTTTTCAAGTCTTGTTCCTTTTTTGACGCGGCGCATCACGTCTGCTGCTGACATACCAGGATACGGCGTCGAACCTGCATTTTTACAAAAATACCAAAATCAGAAACATGTGAATAGTAATTCACATTAAGCATTAGATTGCATAGCATTAAGCATTAGATAAATAAGCATTAGGTTGTTTTATCAATAAAGTGTACGAAAACAAAAGTAAGGTTTTCATGTAATATAAAACTTATTTTTCATCAACATGAAAGTCAGCAGCATTAACTGATCTAATTTATAATACCATTATCAATAATTTGCTGCTTCTCGTTCAAATTTCAGGACTACGAAAGAGCTTTCTAGACCAGTGGTTCCCAACCTGGGAGTACGTGACTTATCGGGTGGGAGTACACGAAATTGTACAGGGTGTTCATTATTAAACGACCCTATTTTAAAGCTGTCTACAGACAAAACTATTGCTCATACAGTTGTGAAATACATAATAAAGTGATGGGAATTTGTTTCAGCAAAAAAAGTTCAAAATTTCGCCACCAGAGGGCGATTTTTAATAAATTACACATTTAGCATTAAGATAGTTTAGAAATTTTACTTACAGTGTTCCATAATTTAACGACCCTATTTTAAAGTTGTCTACAGACTAAACTTTTGTTCAGAATGTTGTGAAATTTTGTGGAGGACATAATAAAAGTATGGGAATATGTTTGAGCAAAAAAAAAAAAAAATTAGGAGGCCGTTTTTTAACGAATTATACATTTAGCATACATGTACGATAGTTTAACAAATTTTGTTATAACCAAACATGGTCCGCATGACGGCCCATCATTTTCAGATACCATCTGGAATCGTAAGATAGCAGGTTCTACAGTTTACCGCAGTGTGTTCTGGGAAATTCTGGGAACGTGTCGTGAAATGCTGTCTTTAGAATCAGGTTAAGTTAATAAATAAAATTTCTAAACTATCGTAATGCTAAATGTGTAATTTATTAAAAATCGCCCTCTGGTGGCGAAATTTTTAACTTTTTTTTCTTAAGCAAATTCCTATCCCTTTTTTATGTCTTTCACAAAATTTCACAACTTTATGAACACTAGTTTTGTCTGTAAACAACTTTAAAATAGGGTCGTTTAATTACGGGCGCCCTGTATATCAGTAATGGTGTAAAACAGAAAAATTGAAACACAAAAACTCAGCTCCATTATGCAAGCTCAAGAATCTCGTTGAAAGGGTTAAAAATCGTGTCTACATTTCAAAATGAATCGATATATTTTTTAAACTTCTACAATAAATTAATGTAGTAGAAAATTATTTTAATGATGTTTCTATTTGTTTTACTGTTAGCCGCTATCATTAAAAAAATTAATAAACTGCAAAGTATAAGATAAGAAATAAGATTAGGATTTCGTTAAACTGATTTATTTAGTTAACTTTACAAATTTACAGACGAAAACAAACATTTTTACATGGAAGTATGAATAGAAGGAGCGTTTAAGTGAGAAGGAGTATGCATAAATGAAAAAATCTAAGTAAAGTATACGGGAGAGAAAATTTTTGGGAACAGCTGAATACGACATAGCAATGGAAAGAGGCTTTTCATGGTTCCATTTTGAGATATTTAAATTTACCTCAATGTATCTAAATCCCCTTTGATATTTCAGCTTTAATAGCTTAAAATATCTAAATCTGCTTTAATTATATTTTAGGTATTGAACTATATTGAGGTATTTAACTTCATTACTAGATGACGCATACATTTAAAATCATTGCAGCAGACATAATCACTATGTCTGAGATGAGTTTGAACATCATGTGACTGTATTTCATGCAATCGAAGATTCACACATTGAAGAACTATAAGTCAACACCTGTGAAACTTGGGCAGTCAGATCCGCCAGCCATTGCATGTTATCGCCGCGTAGAAATAAATTTGACATTAATATTAGAGACTACGCCATTCTTTTCGTTAGACATTCTATAAAACTACGGCAAAGAAATAACTTGACAGAAATCAAAACAGTGACAGTTGTGACAATAATAAAATCAATTAAAAAGTATTAAATATGAAAACAATACAAAAATTAAAATCATTTACTTATAATGTAATTACTTATAATATAATTAATGTTTACTTATAATATAATTAAAATCATTTACTTATATTACTTATAATTACTTACTTATTTATTATCATGAATCACTGATAGACACTTTCTATGCAATGCAAAATATAAATATGATTTTTAAAAAATCTAATCTTAATTCAGCACTCACCTAGCGTTACTATTTCCCACATAAGCACTCCAAAAGACCATACATCAGTCATGGTGGTATAGATATTGTCATAGAGAGATTCTGGAGCCATCCACCTTATAGGCAAGCATCCCTAAGTTTAAAAAAATCAATGTTTTTTAAACTGTTAACAGAAGGAATCTGTTACATTTACCACAACACAGCACTTTTACATTTTAAAATGAGATTGTTTTATACAGGGTGAGTTAAAACGATTGTTCTGATTACAAATGATACTCCATTGCAAACAATGATAAGACGAAACAAATTGAACACAATACAATGTAAATTCCAAAGTTTTGTCTGAGAACTTTATAACAGTGTGACTATATGATTGCCTTTGACACATCGACAGCTCTATTTTATATCAGACATTGTGACGCATGTTCGCAGTAACTGCTAACTTGCACCCGTATCAAATAGTGGCAGAAAATATCTAAATAACGATTGCATGTAATAGTGAAGAATATAAAGATCGCACAACTTTTCTTTTGAAATACCACAGAAAACATTGATTTTAAGTAACTCCCTGTGTAACCAAGAAGAGTCACATAGAATACTGATGAAAATAAATCAAAGAAAACTGTGAACTTCCTTTCTTATTGATTTAATGTTCCTAATACTAATGTATTTAATTATCCTCTTTTCGCTGTTTATAACGGATTAATTGTCATTTGTAATCAGCGCGAAAATTTAGACTTACCCTCTAACGTAATGTTATGTTCATTTGATATTTCATAATGTATAAAAACCATTTATAGTCAATCGTGCTGACAAATATCCAGTCAATAATTTTAGAGAAAAGTTTTCAGAAAACATCGGGTGAGTAAAATGGATATATATAACATAAATTATTAATTAATTGCATTCTTTTATGATACGAAACAATAAAGTTAGGCGAAATTAGAACCTAAATTAACTGGTACAAGAGCTAATTGCCACAGAGGTATACAGTTGCTATTGTTATCCTTACAAATAAAAAATTAAAAAATGCACCAATGATAAAAAGTCTATGACCATCTACGTTTTCTTGTCACCCTTTCCTTAAAAGCAAGTGTAATTAACTGTTTTTTTTTTTTGTTTTTTTTGTTTTTTTTTTTTTTTTTTTTTTTTTTTGCAGCATCAAATAGTACAACTGTAAAAGAAAAAAAAAGAAGAATATCATATTTTGATCTTAATTTATTTTTTAAAAAATAAAAATATTTTAATTTATATTGTAAAACTAAACTCGAATTCTCATACATTCAATAGATAATTTGTTTAAAACCATAAAATATGAATTACTTAAAATATAATAAACACATAATAGTGTAACAAGTTATGCTAAAGTGCTAAAAATAATAATATATCCCAATATGGCATTTATTACAAAGTTTTTTCTCTAAAACTGGAATGTTTTCAAATGATTTATTATTTTATTTTTTAAAATAACTTTTGAAATTCAGTATTTAAATTTCATGTTTACACTATCACTTGAACTAGGGGATGCTTTCCCGGTAACAAAATATAAGTCAAAACCATCACATATATTATTTATGATATCAACGTACTTTTTTCTCTGTACATACCAAAGGCACAGTGATGAATGAGGTATTTTTTCGAAAAGTTCTGTAAGTGGTTTTTGACGTAGTATACTTGTATATCACTAAAACACGTTGTTTCATTAAAATAAAATACAATTCATAAAAAAAATAAATAGAAAAACGTATCAGCAAATAATCTCAGATTGCAGCGACAAAGTTTCGCACGGGGTTTTTTTCTGTTTTTTTTTTATTATTATTGATAGCTTTATAAGATTTTCTGCATTAAATATATACATATATATATATAGATGTATATATATATATATTAGCGCCCATTAACAATTCTAAAATTCATATTTAGATTTAAAAAATAACAGTAATGCGTTAAAATAAAGTTTTAAAACTTATAAAAAACGACATTTCCGTATTTGCCTCGCGGCAGGATTTAGCACCACATTGAGAGATCGCCAAAGATCACTATTTACAATCAGACATTTTTTTATTCTGTTCATTTCAGTGCTTTACACGTGTAGTTCAATTACATGTGAAGTGAATAGAATAAAAAAGGCTGATTGTAAATAGTGATCTTGTGAGCACGATTGACTTAAATATGGTTTGTATATATATACACTGCTGGCCATCCAAAATGCAACGCCAAGAAAGACAAGAGCTATCAAAGCCAAATTTATTTTAGAGATTACATATAGTATCAGTGTTAATTGATTCCAAAGACAACCTTCTTTGAAGTGAGGTAGACGGGAAAATCAGTAAGAACTGTTACCTCCACGCCTGTCAATAACCGCTGCTACACGCTGCGGCATAGAGTGAAAGAGGCTTTGGATGTGTTCTTGGGAAATGGCCTCCCACGCTGCCTCCACACTTAGCCAAAGTTCATCTTGTGTACTCGCGGATGTGGCATTCCGGGATAGGCGTTCTCCAATCATTGACCAGAGATGCTCGATGGGTGATAGATCTGGAGAACAGGCAGGCCAGGGTAACAATGAAATATGGTGAGGTAAGAAGAAAGCTTTGGCATTGCGTGCAACCTGTGGTCGTGCATTGTTCAGTTGAAATGTGGCCGCAGGCAAGCCCTGAAGGTAAGGGAGGAGAACAGGCTGCAAAATTTCAGATATATAGCCCTGGCTGGTAAGTGTACCGTTAATGCGTACTAGGGGGGTGCGAAAGTTGAATCCAATACCACCTCACACCATAACACCGGGTGCAGGACCAGTGTGATCATGCATAATACAGCAGTTGAGCAGTCTCTCCCCACGGTGTCTCCAAACTCTAATTCGACCATCGTGATACTGCAGGCAGAAGCGTAATTCGTCCGAAAACACAATGATATGCCATTTAGATGTCCATCTCTGCCGTCCAGTGGACTATTGTAAACACAAACGCCTGTGGCTTAATGCCAAATGCAAGCGAAGCAATGGACGCCTAGCGGACAATCCACTGTACTTCAAACGACTTCGAACTGTTCGTGCGGATGCCCATTGTTGCGTTAGAGACGGCATTCGTTGTGTTATGGTTGCGGATGTGGCAGTGCGTTCCATCAGTGCCATGCGCCCTTTTTGTTTGTTTGTTAACGAATCCCCGCGTGTCGGGGAGCACTCCGGGTGGGGCAAATAGAGTCTACATCGGACCCTTGAGGTCTGGTGATTCTGTCCCACTTAGGCAATAAATAAATAAATAAATATCCCTGTCTTCCAGTGGAGTGGTGTGTTGAGGCGGTTGCAATCGCTCCTGTCGGTTTGTCGTTCCCTCCTGCATCCACCGATTCCATATTCTCAGGACTGTTGCTTGGCTAAGTCCGATACGATGACCAATTTCTCGGAAGGATAATCCCCAATCTCTGTATGCAACGATTCTTCCGCGGTAGAAATCAGAAACGTGCTCGAATGGTGCTCGTGTTTTTCTACGAGGCATACTGAATCTGTACACACAAAAAATCGCACAAGAAAACAATTCACGTTCTTCAAAACGACAATATTTCTTTCATTTATAAACAGATTGTAAGGGCCGCTGTAGTCGCCCACGATGTCTGTGAGCGCTGAATTTCTAATCATTTACATATCCTAGCGAGATGTATACATGGTGTAAATTTTACGCTGTTTGGCTGATCCCTTCATGGTGTTGCATTTTGGATGGCCAGCAGTGTATATATATATTTTTTTTCTTGACGAATGTTTTGATTTCGTTATGGCACATAAGCTGGAAATAAATGCTGAACTACTTATATTAATTTAAAAGCAAACGGCTTTTGCTGTCGTAAATCGTAATCGTCTGCCCGCGATAAAGATAAATTTAAAAAAAAATTCATGCTTTAAAATTATTTTAAAAACAATAAAATTTTCGTAAATTGAGATACAGTTTTTAAATAAATTGTATTGGACAGTAATACTTTTTACCCATTGGACGGTATAAAAGTTGTAAATGTGTGATATTTAGAAGATTAAAAAATTGCAGTAAAAGTCAAATTTAATCATCTGTTGTTGCCACTGTCAAAATCACGTCTGCGTTACGCACAGACACGTTTTTCCTTTAAAATATAAATTAAAAATGTAATACATTTAATTTATTTTACCTCTGATTTTCTTTCGTATACGTGAGAAACGCTGACATCTCTCGCAAAACCAAAATCAGCCACTTTACATGTCTTGCTTTCAGATACGAGAATATTGCGAGCAGCAAGGTCTCGATGAATTATCTAAAAAATATACACAGAAAGGTTAAAGGACATTTAAATTAATTATCCAATTTATAATCAAACTATATATACAGAATGTCCCATAAATCTGGACGCGCAGTAAAAAATTATTTAAAAAAAAAAAACTAAAATGTTTGGTTTGTACCCGAAGACGTATCCAAGATTAAGATAATTTCTAGAACAAAGAAGAAAAATTATAAGTTTACTAATAGAATGTTAGAGAACAACTTACGAAGATTATGAACAACTTCTTTAGTAATAATAAAGTACTTGCTTGGCCGAATTTGACTCGTCAAAGTTAGAAGTACCCCTTCTGCAGTTGTTTTACTGGGAAAAATTACTGTAATCGGATCGAAAGCAAATTGACACAATTAATATCATTTTTATAACTCTTGTACAGTTAAAACAATATTATTGCTAGCATCGTTTTTGTTTGACGCAAACCTTACCTGCGGATCCAATTATAGAATCTTATCTATTTTCTCTGAGAGCGTGTAACATTTATAAGATGTTTCATTTCGCATACCACATACTGTTTGTAAAATTTTTATATTTCCTTTCAATTTTTGGCAGTTATTGTACACTTTTTATGCTTTCTGCAATGTTTACTACCTATGCAAAGAGTGAATATTACATGAAAATGATTTTTCCCCGTAGACAACACATAAATTCCTCGTTTTTATGAAAGTACGAAACCGAATAAAAAAATAATGCCTCCACTGTTCTAAATTTTATTTGTTTCACAGCTACTGGACTATCTATACATGTATAGATATAATCTTTCTCTACTTATATAGTATTATTATTATTTTTATTTTTTTTTTTTAGATTTACTGATTAGAACCATGGAACTGAAGATAAAAGAAAAAGTGGTCAATGAATTTCTGGCAAAAGAAAATTTTGCACCTAATGAAATCCATAATCGCCAACTCTGCCCAAGGAGTAAATGATAACTTAGGATATCACAAAGTTTATGCTAAATGTGATCCCAAGCGATCGCAAAATTGAGCTGAGTTAGTAGTGCCTCGCCCACCCTAGAAACCTGATTTGAGACCTTTCTGACTTTAGCCTTTTTGGACCTATGGAAGACAACCTATGTGGTTTATGATTTAATGATTTCGATGACGTTAAAACATATTTAATATCATGGATCAAGAAGCAAAATTCTGAATTTTTCCCAAATGGTTTTGATGCCTGGGTTAACCACTGGCCCAAATTTGTGCAAATGCATGTTGATTATGGTGAATTGTAGTTTTGTCTGGAGGATAGTTCAGGCTATGATTTATAATAAGATCTTCTGTTATATGATCATTAATAACGTTATTAAGATACATGAGGCATTACTTATTGATCCACCCTCGTAGTTAGAGCTATTTTAGAGAACACAAAAATTTGTAAATGAACAAAAATTCCTCGTTTAATAGCAGAATATACGAAACGGATTAATGCTTTTGTTGAGTTACTACGTTGCCCTGAACTATACTGTTGACAATGGTAGAAGAGGCACGTCTGGTACTTTTTTAAACAATAAATCAACTGAATGCCCTTGCATGTGGTGGTAAATACATGCATCATTCGTTCTTATAATGCATTATCTAGTGTAAACAGATATATCATGTATATCTTAATACGTTTCATATCTTTTAATAATTTGGTTCCCAAATACCGCCACTTCAAGGTGAATATTATAACTTTTTCCCTTGTGCAAGACTCTGACAAGTCTTTGGATGTAAATTGCATTTAGATACGCCCATTTGTTGGAGTTTTATTATTTTTTTCAAAATGCGTACAGACATAAGTTTTCCCGATATATAATAGAACTAATGAGGTCCAACTCGGACTAAAAGGACTCGAATACAAACTTTCACAATTTTAAAATGTATAACTTTTTTACGATTTATATATTTTTTAAACGCTTCAAATTTATCACTCTTTCAAATGTAACAATTTTTTAAAATAAAAAGCTGCAAGAACTAGTGATTTCTGCCCTCAAATATCGGCTAAATTTTTGGACACTTTTTCATCTTAAATAAATATTGAAAAATGGATTTTGCTTTTAAAAAATATATAACTTAATAAACAAAATGTTTCTTCTATGGTTATTTCAGAAAAAATACTCGTACAATTAAGATTTAATTTGTAAACTTATTTTAAACTCGTGTCTTTCCAATTTTAGTGCCGGGAAAGGCTAAAAATTAATAAAATTAAAACTATCATAACTTGGTAAATTTTTGTCGGGAAATAATGGGATGACTTCAGTATCTTTCTTGAACGCAGCAGAAATTATTTCTACAGAAAAGTTACAGGCAAAGGAGACCACGCAAAAATTTAAATTTCGTGTTTTAATGCATATAAGATCTCTTGCCAAATAAATTACCTATCTAAAATCTATATTTGATTTGAAGACATTCTGTAACGTGAAAGTATACTTCTATCATCAGTGATTTAAGAGAAAATCGCCATAACCTTTATTTTTAATCGCGGATTTCTTGAAGGTTGCTAAACTATAAATGCTTGACGATTACTCCAACAAAATGCTTCTGGAGAAAACTCTAATAATAAAAAATTTTTGGTATTAACATCTCTTATCCCTTTGTGATTCAATAATTCCGATTTAAAAAAAAAATTTACTCAGATGTTAGAATACATGCTTTAAAGCACGAAAAAATAATTTAAAAAAGTTAGAACATGAAAATAAAAAAGTATTGACTAAAAGGTGTTTTTTTCACATCTGCAATAAACAGAAAATTACATACTTCTCACAAATATTGTCAATTTTCTAATACAAAATTGTAAAGCATACTAAGTTACCTTTGTAAAGAATATTTTTGCACTTCTACAGCCTTTTTAATTTTAGAAAATTTATGAAGTTCATTTTAACAATAGCGATGTGAAACTGTTCGAATGATAAATAGTACTTTGGCATAAAAAATTAACTCAGTATCGCCATCTATTGATAATTTTATGAACAATTTATATTAACTGTTGTGTTGGGAGATAGCAGCAATAAACAAAATCGTCTTTTAAAGCCCACTGTATAAGTAACATTGACTTTTGGATATGTTGCAGGTATGCAATGCGTTGATACAAAGGATTAACATGGATTACTTAATTGTAATTTCTCATTGAGGCAATAATAGATAATATTACTATTGAGTTACCCCTTTCGATGAGAGATATTCCATTCCTCTCGCCACTTGATAAGCGAAGCCTGTGAGATCTCGAGCCGTGAGGATGTCTCCTGTGCTCTCTTCACCGGATTGTTGGGATCTCTTTTCGCGACGTTCTCGTAGATAGGATTGTAACTTCCCATGAACAGCAAATTCCATGATGAGGAACAGGGGATCTGTAAACAAACAAGCAGATACTAAAGGTTGTTTGAACTGTATGGAAACAATTTTTACAGTTAATTTCTATGCTAAAAATAATAATAATAAGTCTGTGGCGTTACGACCCATTAGGGATCAGGGCCTACAGCGCCCAACGCGATTGTCTTGACCCTGAGATGGTATACAGCATATGTCTCGGAGAGGTGGTCAGCCGAACGCAAGATGCTCAGTGTTTAGTTCCCAAGCAATTTTGATACTCATTTTATCAACCCTGAAGGGATGAAAGGTTGAGTAAACTTTGGCCAGCCCGGAGACGAACTCTATACGTCTTGCGCGGAAGCCAGGCGCTCTGACCACGACGCCACTTTGGCTTCTTCACAGATTGTGAGCAAATTCAATATTTCTTTAAACTTTTTCACTCTATGAGATATCCTTGACTGATGGATATGTCTCTGGCTCAAAATTTCAATGATAGTATAATTTTTGTTATAATTAGAGGAGAGTTATAAATACGCAGGTTTTAAGGTGATTTGGTGTGGCGTTAAGTATAAATCACATCGATGAAACAGTTCATTTGACGATAACAGTTCATTTATTAAATTCAGCTTGAATTTTAAAACTTAAATAATAAAAATATATACATGTACTTCCAGCTTTTGCTGAGAACTTTGTTATATTGACATATTATAACTGTAGCAAGGAGTAAGTTTAAACTCCAGTTCTATCGTCCTTCCATTACATCACCTCACACCACTACACTCCATGGAGTTGTTTCACATCAGATATACTTACTCAGTACATCAAACTGGAATAAAAATATGCATACGGTTACAGTTAAAAGAGAGTGCCTTTACGACCGAAATGGAAAAATAAAAACCGGTTCGGAACGATATAACTTCCGAACAATTTTGTTTCAGTACTGTCATGTCAATTTTCTGTTAGACGTCTTTCCAAAACTTTTTCTGTGTTTAATGAATGACGTCTTCCTAATGCTCGCTTTAATAAACAAAGCTGATACAAAATAGAAATTTGTTGCACCACACTCTAAAAAAAAAAATTGTAAATTAATCATCTTTACATAAGTATACGTGTAAATTTGCAAAATTATACTTTTGTCATAAAATTTACACGCTTGTCGTAAAAAATTATCTGTATTTATGTGTGTTTATCGACTTAAGGGGGCAGTTTACCTTTTCATCAATTTTGTTTTGTTTTTTGTAATATGGTACAAATGGTGAACTCACTGTATTTCAATGTTCAACTAAAAGTACATTTTGAAAAAAAAATTTAACCGCATATTTAATTAAAATTTTAAAAAAGTTTTTAAAAAATTGAATTTTTTTAAAATCCCTACTACTTTTTTAAATATTAATATTTTTAATAGAGTCAAAACACTGTTTTAAGCACTAGCGTCGTGAAGGAAATTTTCACCTTGTTATTAATAAACTTTATAATATACTTATAACTACTTAAAAGGTGACAAAAACATATAAATACATATAAAAATATTATTTAATGTAACCCGAGATCTTTCGAACACACACGCGTTAATTTTCAAAGGGATAAAAGATGATTGACTGAATAGAAATACATTTAAAAAACAAAAACAAAAATAGTACGCATGCGCAAGCGGAGTTCAGTCCATTTCTCTGCAGAGGGGTGAAAAGATCAGTTCATATTATCAGGAGGTCGTGAAATATTTAGGATATTGTACCAAATTGCGGGAATATTATAGGAAAGGACGTCGTTACAAACATTATCACTTCTAAGTAAAATTTCAATGGATTCACGGATTATTGATGAGTAGTGGTTAGAAGTTGAAATGATAATTTTAGCTTTTTCGAAGTTTATCTTAATATTTTCTGTTTGATGCAATCTGGATAAAGCTGTATTTGGTTTGTTAAACTTGATATCAGAAATGTGCTCTTTTAATCTTTCCTTAAATTTTCCACATGTCATACCAATATAAAATAAATTCTTATGCTGTTCTGTGCTGAATGGGATGATGTAGACTGATTCCCGATTATGAAAAAGCTGGAGTCTACATCATCCCATTCAGCACAGAACAGCAAAAGAATTTATTTTATATTGGTATGACATGACGAAAATTTAAGGAAAGATTAAAAAAGCACATTTCTGATATCGAGTTTAACAAACCAAATACAGCATTATCCAGATCACATCAAACAGAAAATATTAAGATAAATTTCGAAAAAGCTAAAATTATCATTTCAACGTCTAACCACTACTCATCAATAATCCGTGAATCCATTGAAACTTTACTTAGAAGTGATAATGTTTGTAACGACGTCCTTTCCTATAATATTCCCGCAATTTGGTACAATATCCTAAATATTTCACGACCTCCTCATAATATGAACTGATCTTTTCACCCCTCTGCAGAGAGATGGACTGAACTCCGCTTGCGCATGCGTACTATTTTTGTTTTTGTTTTTTAAATCTATTTCTATTCAGTCAATCATCTTTTATCCCTTTGAAAATGTGTGTTCGAAAGATCTCGGGTTACATTAAATAATATTTTTATATGTATTTATATGTTTTTGTCACCTTTTAAGTAGTTATAAGTATATTATAAAGTTTATTAATATTTTTGCCCAATTTTTTAAAGAATTTCAAATATGCATTACACAAGACTGTGCATGGATTTTAGATACACCTAATATTACATTTAATATAATTTTTACTGATATATATATATATATATATATATATATATATATATATAGTGTAAAACGATGAAATCTAACACATCTTCATATACTTTTATTTTTTTTAAACTAACCAAAAATCTGAAGGCTAATTCCATGCGCAGATTTATCAGACATATAATAAAGAACATTAAAACATGAAAGTGAAGGAAATATGAACATGGATAAAAAGCCATTTTAAGTTTTAATTTGTGTGGGTGATTGCGCTGGGTGTCTTAACAAAATTTACAATATATTGCGATATAATTGCCGTATGGATAAAAATGAGGTATCAAAGTATTCATAACTAAACAGGCTTTCATTTAATATTAAAAACGAAAATTTTTTTTTTTTACTAATTTTGAGGCAAACTGTCTTCTTAATGTGTAGCTTGTTATCCCTTCAAAAACTCAAACAAGTGTGTAAATGTAGAAAATTACACGGATTTACCCAAATTAGCGTGTAAATATATATTTACAAATGTTGCATATTACACAAATATCTGTGTATTCTGCATATTACACCGAAATATGTGTAAGAATATTACACAGATATATGCATAAGAACATAATATTACACTGAAGCTATATGAGTAACAACAGAATATTACAAATGATAACTTGTAACTATATTACACAGAAATATATGTAATAATAGAATATTGCACAGAAATATGTGTACTTATTTGCACTCAATAATTATTGACACTTGAAAGCTTGGCTTATGTAATAGTAGCTGAATGGTCAAGGTGCTGCTTTGGAAAGTAGCAGTTCCTCAGTTCGTATCCCGTTTCAGTAAAGTATACCTTGTTTAGTGTAGGTTGAATTAAATAGAGATTTTCTCCTCTTGATGTAGATTTTTCTTTGGAATGTTATGAATGAAATTGATAGTAAAAAATATTCGTCAAAATACGGAAATAGTACTGGCGTCACGATTTCCGTACTTTAACGAAATTTTATTTCACAGTTAGTGTTTTGTTTAGATTATACAGGTTCTGTGCAAAAATTGTGCATACGATTTTTGGACTTCAAAACAACTCTAACAGAGAAATGGCATGCAGTAAATATAATTTCAGACAATTCTTGTTTCTTGTAAATTAAAGGTACACTATTTTGTGGTCCTAAAACAAATCTGCTGGAAAGAGAATAAACACACCACGCACATGAGTTCTTCATGCAATAATTTATGCATTATTTATGCATAATATTCGTACGTGCATTTGGGTTTTATTTGTTTTAAATAACATATAATCTTCAAATTTCGTCTTAAATTTATATTTTAAAATAATACAATTTGCGATTTATTTATTTTCATTGGTAGAAAATAAATAGTAAATAATAATAATGCACTAAATGATAGTCAGGGTAATTTTTTCGCCGAGTAAAAGTACTGGCAATAGCCTAGAAACATCTAAGAAGATGCTGAATCTTTTTTCAATGTACACGAATGTTTGGATCACACATATTTACAGCCACATGCGTAATTTGACAATACACTGCTAAAAAGTTCGTGATAGATTGAACCAAATACAGCGTTCTTGTATTTTTTTCTATAAGTTGATGAAAATGTTTACTATAATTTGGAACGCAACATGAACCATGGTACAATATTGTATCATAATTTTGCTTGAGGTTTAAACGTAAAATTGTGACGGTCGAATCACTAACTAATAAAATGTGGAACCTTAAATTCGTAAAATGTTAACAATAATAACAAATTGTGGCTACTGTTATGTTTTACAAATAAGGAATAATCAGGACAGGACCTATGTTTGAAGGGAGATCTAACCTTCGCAAACTGAACCAAGATTTAAACCTGACACTTCTTGACTTGCAACCAGCGTTCTAAACACTAGACAAGGCAGCGGACATCCTTATGTTCTAAAGCAACATATTGAAAATGCATTGCCAACCTTTTTATGTTTTCAAGTCAAACAAACGTAATCTGAATCAGAAAAAAAATATCTAACCTTTAAAGACACGGGCGATTTATAGTAACATAAATACATGAGTGTATTCTCCAAGGGACTTTAAAGCCTAAATAACAATTTTTAATCATACCCTTGTTCAATGAAATGTCTAGTAGTATTATAAATGTAATAAACGTGAAATTGTAAAAGAGAGACTTAGTTTAATTAGCATTAGTACCACACGGATGGTTTCTAGTAACATAAACAGGCGTACTCCATGCGCCAAAGTCTTTTAAAACCTAAATATCAACTTTCTATAATCAAAAAGAATAGCGTGTAATTATAGTGATAGTATAAAAGCAATCGATATCACATTTATATAAGAGATAATAATTTAATTAAGAAAGTATATAGAATAAATTACGCAAATACACGGCCGGCGCATTCCGTACACCAGTGGTGACTTACTAATAAAAATAACGATAAAGAGAAAGAAAAAAATGTAACTTTAATCAACTTCAAACGTTGGTTAAAAACTGAAAGGTCTTGGGGAAGAGGGTAAGTGAAGCTCTGATGTTAATCACGTAATTATTTTGGAATTCACAACTGTTTGTTTTTTCACTCTTTGGCGCACTCAATTACGCCGACCATATCTTTAAAGATTAATGAAATGGTTTTTTTTTTGTTTTTTGTTTTTTTTATGTGATTGTTAATTTTCTTTTATTTAATACATTTTTATGGTTTTGTTTGATTTGAAAAAAAAAAAAAAAAAAAGAAGGTTAGCAGCAGCTATGCATCATGACTTTATGTTATTATACCCTGTTGAATAGCTCCATCCATTGGCAAAATTTGAAATCCTTTGAACTATGAAGATTTTTTGAAAGTTAAGAACTTTACTGTTGTTGATCTAATTACTTTACTCCGTTGAATGGTTGAACTTTGAACAAAAATTTTCAACAACTGTTCACAGAGCCAAATGCATTTTGTGATAATTATTTGCATTTCAGGAGATTGCATTTATTATTCTTCCCCTGAATTGCAATTTATGATTACATGCGATCTTTATTTTGCATCGCAGATTTTGACATAAGTATTACTACCTACTATAACCTTGCTCTTACTAGATATACATCTACAGAAGAGTAAGTGATGAAGGTAAATTGATCTAATTTCTTGTTCTCGTGATAGGAAAACCTTGAAAACTTTGCGCAGCCACTGAATTGTGAGTTCCGGGCCCATTTTTTCATATTTACGCAGAACCAAAAATTAAGGATTTTCTATCTAATCGCTTCAGTTTTTAATAAATTATTATGGAGTTAAGGTGATTAAGTAAGGAAAATTATTGAAAATCATAGGTCATATTACTGAATTGAGGCGTTCAGAACCAAAATGCACAAAGTCTATTTTTTCGTTCAACCGCATTCTTTTTCTATAGCCAATAATTTGTCCGGTGCCGAAGCAAACCAAGTACTAGGTCCAGGGCTGCCACAGGCAACTATTTTTTAATTCTATCTCGCACCACTTTCTGAAAACGAAAGTCTTTGACATATCGTTTGACAATATTTGAGAGAGAAATACTACAAAATGTATTTTTTTTATAGTGGTGCGAATAGAATAGAAAAATAGTCGCCTGTGACAGCCCTGAAGGTTGAAAACATAAACAACAAATATTCTCTTATAAGTGAATGCATATCTTCTGAATGAAATGCAATGTCTTCCATTAACTTTACCTCAAAATATCTCTGGATAATATTTCATGGACTTCATCGATTCGTTTAACCTTTAACTGATGTTACCGGTCTCACAGACCGCTGCTTTTTTCAATTTTTATACTTTAACTTGTAACTTTCAGTTTCACTACAAAGACTTCCAAAATTTTGTTTCGTTTGGAGCTTTAGTACTATCGGAGACTTTTGAATAGGTGAATTTTAATTATAACACTACTGTACAAAAAGTTAAGTACAAAAACACCATCCTATGAGTTAATCGCGCCTTTTATTAATCTTTCAATTGAGCGCTTCACAGTAGTTATGTGACAATTACTGTCACATCAGTTAAAAGTTAATTTATACAAGTTAGTATCTCTGTATTAGACAAGCTAGCTGATCACTGAGCTGCGTGAGTCCTTTATCAAAGGGAACTACGTAGAATAAACCACATTAACTGCAGCAGAAAACGTATATTATTTATATGAAGCTTCATCTATTAAATGGGAAAATATTTCATTGGGATGACTTCTTATCAAGGTGTAATAAACCACTCAAATCAGGTAGTGATCAGTTACTTTTAGTGTTATTATACACTTAAGATTAATGTTAAAGTAAAATAAATGATTGATTTATTAATGAATCATTAATACTTACCCCTGTCAGTACAACATCCAAGTAAAGTAATCACATTAGGATGAGGATCAAGCAGTTTCATGACATCAAGTTCGTTGACTAAATCTAATTTTTCTTTCTCTGAAGCATTTTCTTAACATAAAGAAAAGAAAAAGGTTTAAATAAGCTCATGTATAAATAATTTAAAAAATCATCTCATTGCTGTTACGGTTAAATATTTCTTCATATTTGATTTGAATGTATTTTTTACCTTAAAAGGATTAAATTAAGATGCTGTGTGGCCGAAAGCAATATTTTAAATTTAGGAATTTACTTGTATTTCCAAGAGATTATTGGAAATACAACTATTATTACTACTATTATTTTGATATTGAAAATAAGCTTTACAGTAAGGTATTCTTCAAAGCTTTAATATTTCAAATATAACTGTCTTTAACCCCTTAAATGTCATTAAAAATCTTTTCGACCATTGTGTATTTTTTATTACATATTTCAAATTTCAATGTATTTGAAATATGCAGTCTATTATCATTTAAACACATTACTATTTGCATTTTTGCTCTTCAAGTGTACAATTTTTGAAATAAAATCGCTTAAAATATTGAATATATATATTTTTAATTTTACAACTTACGTGATACTCGTAGAAATCGAGGAATACATACTCAAAGGGTTAACCTTATTTCTTCAACTTTTTTTTCTGAAATAGTATTTTCTTCAGTATTTATTTTAACCAATTATCTTGTCAAGTCTTTAATTATATAATAGAGTAATTTGTAAAGCAACAATTATTGCTGCATGCTAAGTTGCAGTTATGTAAGGAAATGATTCCGACAGCCGCAGAAGTGTATTATGTAATTGGCGAAGTACTGTTCTAAAATGTGTTTCTCAGGATGTTTCAATAATTGCTCTTTATATCAGCCTTGAGAAAACTTAAAGGGATATCGCTACCCTACGATAAATTAAGGGGACTCGATACCCTTCATTTTGTGAAAATTGACAAAATACTTTCCAATTCCGATTCAATTCCAATTTAAATTCTGACGAAGAGTTGTAAAGATCCGACATATAAAATATGAAAAGGGACTTTTTATTGCATCCAGTTTTCTTTTAGTGATTTAGAGTTGCAATCTTAAGGGGGGTGGGATACCTTTGAACACGTCGAAAAAGTAAAAAATATCACTATGTTCCAAGCTTCAAAATTTGTGTAATCAGTCAAAAATAAAAATCAAACTTCATTTAAATATAAAGCTCGTATTTAAATTTACATTTAAAAATATATATATACTTGTAAATTCATATATAAATATTGAAATGAACAGTTTAAAAATATATGATAATAAGAGAAAAAAAAAATCTTGCGCGCATGGTAAAATCTAAAAATATGCATATAAAGAGGAAATTTTGGAGAAAATAAGTACGTAATACTGTTACCTTTATACTGAAACCAGAATATTTGTAAAAAAATATTGACTAAATTAAAAAATTAACAAAAAAATAAAAATTTTTACTTAAAAAAAATATTTTCAAAGTTCAAAAACAGAAAAAAATAAAATCTTACCTTTTCCTTTTTTTAAGTTGTAGATAATAAAGAAATGAATATGTGGTGAAATTTTCTTTTGATTGCCATGCATAGTGTTTTAGTAACACTGCGCGCAGTATCAAAATTCATCGTTTTGAATAAACGCGACGCAAAGTTTGATTATCCTATGTAATCTTAATAAAACTGCCATAATTAGTAAACAAATGGGAATTGTTTAATGCGTTTTTTTGCATATTGTTCAGAAATTATTACGGAATCAAAATATGTATTTAAAAAAAATCGAAAATTTTGGAAGTTTAAAGGTATCCTACCCCCTTAACGTTCATTTTATCAGTTTGTGTTTTGACAAGATGTAAGTATGATAAAAATGCTAAAACTTCAACATAATCTTTTTAAATTGACTCAACTTTTAGTATACGATCGTCATAGTGATTTCATATATATCCATACTGAAAATTCGATCAAGGATCGAACCTTCAGTAATATATATAATTTAGTTTTTTAATTAAAAATCTGAAGCAAATAATAATTTTTACTGTATTTTTACATATACAGTAAAACCTCTCAATAGCGGGAACCTCTGGACCATTGAATTTGTCCGCCACTCGGAGGTGCATGCTTTCCTGAGATAAAAGTACATAAAAAATTGCATGTTGTGAATAAAAAATGTGTTTCCTAAGCAGTGGTGTCCTCTATTTAGGAAAGTCTGTTATGGAAATTTTATTGCAAAACCTTAATACGGACATGATTGAGAGGTTTTACTGTATTATGATTTCTGCCCCTTAAAATAATTAGCTTTTTAAAAAGGTTGGTCTTCACAGTTATACAGCATACTTTTATGAAGAGTATACAAAAACATTGTTTCATAAAATTGAAAATTGTTAGAGAAGTGTGGTTTTAAAATTTTCTCTTTTTTTAATATTTTTCTTTAATTTTACCATAAAAATTGTATTTTTATGATTAAATTTTCCTCCAGAAAAAAGTTTTAAAATGTCAAAACGGTTTTATATAATTTACTCAAATTTTACTCAAATAAAGAAAATAGCTCAAAAGTTAAAATATGCTTTTAAGATTTTTCAGATATATGAATTTTTGTACCTTTCAGGGTTTTGACGGCTACCAGGGCCGCAGCTCCTTCTTCCGCATCACGTGTGATATTAAGGGCTTCGCACTTCCACACCTGACCGAAACAGCCTTCATCCAGCAAACACAAGAACCGAAGTTGATGTCTTGGGAATTCCCATTTTCTATCTTCAGGAATCACCTGCAGGTACAAGACAAAAGTGGGATTATTTGTCATTTACTCATAAAAACTGGCAGATGTTAAGAAAATAAGAAATCTTTAAGAATGGATAACTGTTTTACAGTTTTTGCAATGCTTAGCTAATGTGGTCGAGGAACTTTTGTGTTTTTGCATGAGATCGTAATGTCCTCAATTCAAACATTATGTGAGGGAATGAGCTATCTATTGTTATTTCTTTAAGTTTTGCAAAGTATTTCTGAACCTCCGAGAGTAAGATTTTAACAGTTACTTTGTGAAATGCTACACGGAAAAAACTGTTTTGTTGAAACAGCTAAATTTTGGTTAATATAGCTCCAACCAAATATTTTGGTTGGAATGATCAAATTTGGTTACATGAATCAAATGCTTTTGTTAATTCAACAAATCCTTTGGTCAGTCCGACCAAAATATTTGGTTGGAACTATACTAACCAAAATTTAGTTGTTTTAACAAAACAGTTTTTTCCGTGTATGATTATTAGATATATGTGGTTGTCTAGCTGCTGTATGCACTGCGATAGGAGTTCGGTCCATCGAATTTTGACATATTTCGTCCATAGATGTAATCTAGTCTGTAATCTCCGCTTCGGGTCTTAAACAACGAAATTTTTACGTACTGACACTGAGTAACCAGTGAAGTTTCCATTAGCTGTTTTTGGAGTAAGATCATCGACTGTGAGTTCGCCAGCGTAGTAAGGAGTTAAACTTAGGTATTTCAAAGAAAACAGTATTTGAAAGCCACAAGGCTTCCTTAAAAGAGATATTGCCTTGCTTAAATTGACATTTTATAGTGTTAGTTATAGTGTTTTAGAGTGAGCCAAAGGGACTTTATTCTTCGGTTCCTGCAAACTATCAGAAAGACCATTTTGTTTTGATATAAAGTTTTAATTTAGTGAACATTTTGGGGAAAGCATCTGAACTTCCCGCACCCCCCTTCATCCCGCCCACTAAAACGATCACTAGGTGTTTTAGTGTTTTAAACTTATTTGCGATCATCTTTCGTTTAAGCCTGCCCGCTCCACTGTCAATTACCCTTATTATTATTTTTAAATAAACTGTTGTTATTGATAATATTGTGTTATATAGGTACTTTTCAAGCTGACTGCCCGAAAGGGTAGGGGAGACCGGGGCTAGTAGGAGCAGTTTTTAGTTTTTGATTTTTATAATTTTTTTATTTAAGTTTTTTAACAAACTTTAACTGCACGTTTAAAGAACCGACATTTGGCTATAAATACCGGGAGTTTTACGTTTGTAGCTTTTGTAGTTTGTGTTTAGCGGAAGTGAAAGGAAAATTGTGCGCCAACCTACCCCGTCACGGGGCAAGTTGCCTATGCCTATAGGATAAGTTGGCACACGCTTTATAAAAATTTAAATGAAGCTCAAATAAGACACGCAGTTAAGCGAAATCAATTTCATTAGTACGAGTAAGTTTAGACAAAGGCGTTATAGCCGTACAATGTAAATTCTAAATTATACAGACATAAAAATAATGAATAAAACATTAGCATTGAGTAACTTCTATCCTACTCTATATCATCATCAGAGTTACAGTTGCCAGAAATAAAAAATCGAGTGTCTCCGTTTGGGCAAGCCTCGTGTGCCGAAAATCTTGCATTGCAACCACTTTTCTCGTTGTTTGCTGTTTTTCAAGCTACCAGCGCACACCAAACACCGAGCCAACTTGCCCCGTGTTCAATGCGCCTACTTGCCCCATAATAAATTTCTTCACAAAAGGGACATGTAATCCTCTAAGCATAAATAATCCAAGTAAATCACATATGGGGTAGGTACAGTTATCATACTCTAAGAAAAACTGCACAACTTAAATCGCAATTATTAAGATAAGTATTAGAAATTAGAAAAAGAATGAAGCAACAAAAAATTACTTATGAGTGAAAAAAAAAAACAGAAAAATTGTAATAAATGTCCACTGCACGTAGGTAACGCTGCAAAACTACAATGAGGATTGTAAAAAGCAATAAGAAAGGTACTCTGTGACTGGTTGCGCAACCTATTCACAAACAGGCGATTTATGAGAGCTGCGCCTACTTACCCCTGTAGCCAACTAGCCCGAGTCTCCCCTACATCATAAAATGTCGAGTACATTTCAAATTCCAAAAGTTAACTTATGTTTTAAAGCTTGTTATTTTAGGCATTATAGCTACATTTATACAAAATTATACGAAATATTCAAATAACTCCACTCTTTCGAATTTCATTTTTTTTCAGGAATTAAATATATTTATTTTTTATTAATATAAGTCATAAATATTTTTTTTCAGAGAATTTGTTACATTGCGTGTTAAATAACACTGTCAATGCTTATCTCTCATCTCTTTAACTCTCTATATCTATATCTATATCTATATCTATATATATACACACACATACTTAGACAAAAAGTGTCTAATTAAAATTATCAACTATCGAAATAAATCTGAATCGAATTCATAATAAAAATGAATATTTCATAAAAGTCTGAATCTCGGATACCCTTCAAAAATATATTTTAAAAACATATTTTGGAAATATTAATTGTTGGGTCAAAATTTAGTTCAATTTGTGTAAGCTCATTTGCAATAAAAAATATAAAAATTTGATGAAAATCAAAAGAACTATACTAAACAAAATAGATGTTGCTATCCAAAGCACACTTTATTGATAAATTAAAAGATTATGTAAAATAAAAACACATTAATAAAATAAATCGCAACGGTTCGATTTAATAGTTAACCCTTAAATGCCTGATTTTTCAAAAGTCATTGTAATAATGTTTTTCGGCTTTCATTTTTTAAATAAATCATGGGAAAAATACTTTAAAAAATCATATTTTGTTCTAAGTATGGTTTACGTCTAAAAAACAGTTTGTTACTAATCGGCAATACTGGTCTTTAATTGAAAAAATTCTATAATATTAAACAAACAAGAATTTTAAGAACTATAATAAGAAATAAATTTTACTTCCTCACTGCAGAACAAAATAGGGTATTTCGCAAGCATCCAAACAAAACAAAAAGAACAAGTAGCCACAATTGAAAAAATAAATCTATCTTTATTCTTAAACAGCACAAGTGTTGCCATCTACATGTTGAAAATCTATTTAATAATATTTTCAGAATGTATTTTATTGGCAACATTAGGCATTATAGCTTCAATATCTAATAGTATTTTAGAGCCTAAATTGGGAATGTTGCCAAAAAGCAACACCCGGCATTTAAGGGTTAAAACCATCATCAGGAGTAAAATTTTCTAAAATACAAATCGGCAGGATATAATCAATATGCTACACCTTCACAAATTAAATTTATGAATTAAGTGTACGTTGGATTGCAAGATGTATTTTGTTTAGTATTAGACATTAAAGCGCGAAGTCTTTAATCAAAAACATTATTTTCACAAAATCATGTACCAAGCTACAAAATAACCGTATGATGTCTTTAAAAATTAGTATTCCTTATTTTAATATATGGTAAAAGCTGCTTATCGTAACTTTTGTTCTAACTCAAAATTTTGAAGGTGGTTTTATTTAAAATACTACAAATCTGCTAAATTTTAATATGTGTGTATAAAAAACTTTTTGACCATAATTATAGTACTACAGGAGAGAAAAGCTGATATGTATTTTACAGAGAAAAGAGAAAATCAATATAAATAAAGAAAATGTACAGTGCATTAAGATTATTAAAAATATTTTTGTCATTTACCCCAGTTGTTTCTTCAGATTCATATCTGTTGGAATTGGCTGCTCTTGCCGTTCGTTGCAAGTAAGGCACGCTATTTGTATTAGAATCTAGATCTACAGATAATCCACTCATACTTCGATTAGAAAGTTTCTTTTCCTAAAATTATGCAATTAATATGCAATACTTTAGCAACTGAATGTTCAAGAATAATAATAATAATAATAATAATATTGTAAACAACTATATACACAGTGGTTCAAATTGTATCCCAAACTAGGAAACAACTCATCTTTATGTATAGACGTTTAAGTGATCTTTACATGAATGTTAGGCCAGAAATTGATTGTTTCTGGTGTACTCTGGAATAGAGTTGTTACATTTTTATTATTATAAGCGCACATCCATGTTTTAATAAACTTTTCGGACACAGATACATGCATATTATTTGTGATGCGTATGCGAGCACTTTCATAAACATACTGCAGCGGTTTTCAAACTATGTATCCAATCAGGTGTTCAAAAATGAATAATTAATTTTATCTGCTATTAAAAAAATAATAAAAGCAATATGTTACAACTTTAAAAGAAGGCATCGTAAAATAATGTATATATATATAAACAACTTTATGACAGTGACATATTAAACTTTGTGTAGAAAGCGACTAAAAGCTAAATTTTAAAAAGTTTCCAGGTACAATATTTATCGTTGGTACAACACAATAAAAATTTTTATTGCATATTAAATTGTATTTTTAGCAATACTTTCTTTAATAAATGTGTTTTTCCTTACCCAGTAAGTAAAAAAAGTTTTGATCATTTCACTTTCACATTAGTGTCACCTATCTATTATCTATTAGTGTTCTTGTTTGTATGCTTTGTGCGAAAGTTAATCTATTCCATAGTATAAATTGTACAAATAGTCCTAGATTCACAAATATTAATGAAATGCGATTTTTTTTCAACCAAACCACAATAATAATAACATTAATAATAGTAATATATTTGGTAGATGCAGAACAACTTTTGATACAAAATACTACTGGACTACAGATCTTGTACATATTTTGGATACAGTATTCGTTTATTTAAATCTTATTAAGTTAATAATTTAAACTTGTGCTTACCGCAGCTGTCTTTTCCTGCATCCGACACCTTCTGTGAATTAGCCACAGTATCACCAGAGCTACAGGAGCGAAAGCAACGGTGGCTATAACAGGAAACAGGACTGGTGTGATTTCGTTGTCATTTTGTTGATGTGGAATCTCGATTTCTGACACAGACATCTTGCTAGATCCGTTATTTTGACCTGGAATCACTGGTGCATCTGAACTAGTGGACTCAGCTGGACGTTTCGTTGCAGTCGGCTCTCTAGGACTAGGCGGGAACGGTCTCTGCGGCGGTCGAGAGAATGTTCTAAATGCTAGATGCGACGGAAACCCAACGTGATTAAGTGGAACATGATGAGCTACATGATGAGAATCTATCACAGACCGAGAAGAGGATTCGCTTGGTTTTAAAACTCTTATATAAACTTCTATTTTGGCCTGAAATGCATAACAGTTATCAGTGCGTCGCTCTTTGTAGTAAATGTGTTCCAAAATGAACTGACATTTATTTATTTATTATTAAAATACATTTTTTATTAGAGCATTAGTAATTATGCTGCATTATTTGCAAGCAGACATATAAAGGTTATGTGTGGAACAAAACATCTGTAAAGTGACCGTCTCGACTGTAGTAACGCATGTCGAAATTTTCTATGACATGTTGACATAATTGCTGGAAATTTTTGCAATGTTGTGTCAAATTTCTTGTTTGAAGTCTTCAATAGTTTGTGGCTTGTTGATGTATACTTTATGCTTAAGAGCCTACACTAGTCACTCGGAGAAACTCGAACGCTAATGTTAAACCTATGGTTTGAAATCTGTACAGATTTCTTGCTTGTATTTTAATATTTTAAACGGGTTTTTTTCCCTATACTTAGGATACCTAAGGTTGATATCTATAGTTGTGCGTTAGTACTTTTTCGTTTCTAATTACAGTTTTTTAATTTGTAGGATACTTTCACTGTTGGGACCGGTTAGAACCGGCTCTGAAAGGGAAACTTTCAACATATGAAAAAATCTGTAACCAAAATCGAAAAAGTACAAACGCATAACAATATATATCGATCTCAGGTATCCTATGCAAAAAAAAAAAAAAAAAAAAAATAATAATAATAATAATAATAATAATAATTAAAAATATTAAAATACGTTCGTGTTTTACCGCGTGACTAGTGTAGGCTATAAAGTCGTCTAACGAAGTCAAGTCACATGAACATGGCAGTTTGTTTGTATCATCCTGCTGCGAGAAAAGAGACCCACTAAGTTTTGTTTGTAATATTAACTTCCATCCGTTGTTAGACTGTGTACAGTCGCGGAAAAAAAGTAAAGACCCCCCCTACTAACTCCTCATAAAGTTATCGTAGAAGGAAGTTACTGGTACCGAACGCTTGGAAATAAAGTCTACCTTTAAATGATGCATATAAAATTTGCTTAGGGGGCCATCTACATATTAAAAAGAACCCAAACTTCATTTTTTTTCAATGGCAATTCCCAATTTTAACAAGATATTTCAAATCTTCGGTTCAAACTATTCCTAACCACCAAATTTCAAGTCATTTGGATGATAAATTTTTGAATTATAAGCATTCAAAATTTAGTGCTTCTAATGTTGAATTACATTTTCATATTTTTATTAATATCTCCTGAAATGATACTCCTAATGTGCTAATTTTTTGTGTAGCAATAATACTAAAATAAACAAACATAAATACGTTGAATTTGCATTTTTTATAATTTTATGATATGAATTATGAAATTAATATTCGTAAAAATTATGAATTGCAACCTACAATTTTTTTTTATGGATTTAGATTTATTAAGTCCTGCTTTATGGAAATCCAAAATTTCACTTTTTTTTTTCAATTAGTTTTCAAATTATGAAAAAACGGCAAAAGGATGGTTTAAGGGGCCGTCTATGATAGAAGTGACTAGATATTTCGAAATTTCTTATGCTAGCCTGTAATCTAGCAGTATTAAATGATTGCTCAAATGGCGCTTAAAATGCCTTGATCAAGAAGGGGGATCTCTCGGTCCACAATCGAGTACCGAACTTCAATTTGCATACACCCCCTAAAATAGGTTTGTTTTAAAATAATTAATTTCTTGGAAACTTATCGTACGAATTGCATAAAAAAACTTATTTTAGGCTAATTGAAGGGTGTAGAGTTAATTTATGCTGTCAGAATTGTGTACTGCTATTGAAAAAAAACAAAGTTATAGTTCGTTTTAATATGTAGATGGCCCCCTAAGCAAATTTTATATACATCATTTAAAAGTAGACTTTATTACCAATCGTGTGGTACCAGTAACTTTCTTCTACGATAATTTTTTGCAAAGTTAGTAAGGGGTGTTTACTTCTTTTTTTCCCACGACTGTACCTATCCTTGTTTAAACCCCAGCGGTTATAGGTAACAGTAAATAAAACTCTCTACTTTGGTTTAACCGGAGAAACTCTGGCGGCAAATTTAAAATGTCAATTCACTTTGGAACATCCTTTATGCAACAAATTATTTTTAATTCATTGTATTCATTTTTTATAAAAACGAATAATTAACTTTTAGTCACCCAGATTAAATTTATTATCTTGAATGTCTGATATGAATATGTTAAAACAATTAAATATCTCATAAAAAAGAGGAGTTTTAAAAATATAACCATATTAATAAATTTAGTTTTTCTCTTTCTGGCGTGCTCAAAATGAAACATTTTTGTAAGAAAATACAGTTAAAGTCTTTTGCTATTGTATTTATTTTAACCCTGCTGTTCTCCATGTGTCTGTATGACCCAAGATGGAATTTAATTGCTCATAACTTTTTTACTAAAAATTGTTTTTGCTCAAAATTTGACGAGTTTGTTGTTATACACCTAACATTTTAAGCCATAAACTTTGAACAAAAACAATTTTTAGTAAAAAAGCTGTGAGCAATTAAATTTAATCTTGGGTCATATAGACCAAAGGAGAACAAAAGGGTTAAAATATATCATTAAAATACCTCTCATGATCATCATAAAGCCATTGAATTAAAGTTTAATAGCACACATTCTTTAATTTTATGAAAGAAAGAAAAAGCAATTAAATTTAACTTTTATTTGCTATATATTTATTCATTTATGTAAATTGTGATCAGCTTTTGCTAAGTATTTCATTCCTAATTTCTATGTGCACATGCCATAGGTTCCAATTTAGGTTCATAAAACATAAATTAAATTATCATGAATTTATCTTAATATTTCATAACTTATAAAATTACACATAAATAGTAAAGGAATGTATCTTGTTTAATAAATGTTTCAATGTAAAATAGATTGATACAAAAAAAGAAACTTTACCGTTTGATGGCCATCATTTGCCGTTATGAATAGATATAAATCATCTCCAGCCTAGAAATAATGAAAAAGAAAATCAGTATTCGACAATCGTTGTCTTCTTTTTAAGATGTTTAATTGCTACAATAACTCTCATTTTGATCTATTCAATTCCATGCAAATTCTATTTAAATATTAATGATAGTTCAGTATACGAAGGAAATTATTAATTAGTATAAGACGGTCAAATTGGAATATTTAAGAGTTAGAACAAAATAAATTAAATTAGATCTTGTTAAAACAAAATTTTCAACCATTTCGAATGAATTAATCCATTAAGAACCTACTTCAACTTCAATCAAGCGCCGACGTTTGCAAGCTAATGTTAAACCAACGTTCTTTATAAATTTCTCTTTTGCATTTCAATCATTTTGATTGTTTCTTTTTTTTTTTTTTTTTTGCTTGTACTTTGTCTAAAAAACCAGTAATATCAGAACTCTGAAATTTTATGAATTCCTAAATTCCACGCTTTTTTTTTTCATAACAATTTTTTCCCATAGCCAAAAATCTATACATGAAATTCGGTTCAATTCTATGCATAACTTCAGACACTTTTCGTTAATACAATGAGCAGTGTTGAATTCAGGTGGTGGTTCGGAGGAACAAGCCCCCCCCCCCCCCCCCCCCCAGAGCCTCAAAAATCCCTCCCTGAGAAAAATGTCTGAATTCAACACTGACAATGAGAACACACATATACACGAACACACAGACACACACACGGACAAACAGACATTTTGTGTAAACATGTTTTTCATGATTTCTGACCCGTAAAACGTGTAAATCCTTCGAAAAACATTTCGATTACAATACTTTCTTCTATTATAGATAGAAAATAAAAAAGCAAATTACATGTAAAAGAGATGTGTTTTATTTCCAATGTCTATTGTCATTCAACATCACTTCGAGTTTACATGCCTACAGCATCGTTATTTAACCTTGTCACGCGCAGAGGTCTGCACCCTACCTCCTAAAGATTGAAAAATGATCTTCACCATGTTTGAATATTTCCAAAAGACAGAAAAGATGTAAAAGGAATGAAAAATGAAACGGAATAAATCATCGTATTTTTCATCTCGCATCAAATTTCATTGGAATTGATCTTGTCTTTATTTAGCCAAAACAATTTATTCACAGAAAACTTTTATGAAACTGTTTGTTGAACAAAATTTGCAAAGAGTAACTCGATTTTCCTTATATTTTGCTAAGCTCGCTTCAAATTTTCGAGTGAGCTTTAAAGTCTGTTTATTTGGAAAGGGACAAAAAGTTAAATAAAAACATATAAAAAAAAGGGGAGGGGGATTTATAAATTAACTAGATTAGTTGAACAAAATGTAGAAGTAACTGTCATATTTAGATTTTTTTTATTAAAAAATTATTCTCATAATTACTTTAAAATTTGGTTCTCTGGAAAATTTCATTCCCAGAGTGAAGGCCAACAAGTTCGTCTAATAATCAATCTAATAAATATTCAAATTAAAACCTCATTTTCCTTTAAATGTTGCATTGTTACGTTTCGTTGCAGCATACAATTTATTTATTTTTCTCAGAGTTTGGCGTATTCTAAGTTGTGTTCTAAGTGTTCGTTTTAAAATCTTCCACACTCTTAATTCTAAAATTTTTGCAAGAAAGTCAGCAAATCAGTTGAATTTTCTAATTAAAATGAGATAAATCATTACTACATTTCATTATTATTATTAGTGTATTTTTTCCGGTGGACACAGTCGTTGGTTGTGGGTCTGTTAGTAATTCAGATCTTTATTCCAGCGATATGCCAACCGTTAGCTTAAGGCGCAATTTTAGCCGGTGGCGCACGCAACATCCAACTTTTAGGTAAACGTAGGTGAGATGGCTAAAGTTCAACAATGGGCAAAGATGTTAGAAAAACAATGCGCCAATGATATCCGAACAATCCTGTTTTTCTTTAAAATATGTTCTTAAATAATAAACAAGAAAGAAAAAAATCATGCTTCACGCATAGATTATGAAATACTTTCCTACACATTCAGACTAATGTAACAAATCTTCATCGTTTAATAAGTTGAAATATGATGTCTTATTGAACCTTTGGGAAAAGCATAACACATTTGAAAAACCAATTTCTACAATTCCCATCAACAGTCCCATCTACTTTGAGCAGCCCTGTATATGATATATAGATTTTTATCTATAATCTACAAGCAGGCAAAAATTTTGTTCAGTTAAGAAATGCATACCACATTTAAGAATTCTCCTTCAGCAATTTCCACTAATAAGGAGAATGGTATGTGAATTCTTTTGTGCAGCCCTGTATACGATGTATAGAATTTATACACAATGAGTTAACTTTAAAAACGTATACTGAAATCCAAAACGCAATTCCAGCAATTATTGCTCAAAGACAGTACTCTAACCGATTTATTTTGTGTGTTCCTGTAAATTAACGATAAATGCTATAAATGTGCTATTCAATAGTAATAATCTTGTAGTGAAATTCAGTTACTTATATCAATTTCAATCCATTTCAAATAGCGTAATGTCATTAAAATACACTGCAAACGATTTTTTTTCATTAACTATGATGTAATCAAATTCTTTTGAGTGCCTTTGTAAATGAACTATTAATGCTAGACACTTCATATTCAATACCGAACATATACCATGGTAAATATCATTAACATATATCAATTGCATGAAAATCCGAGTATATTTACACGAGTTAGAGCTTGGACAGACAGAAGACCAGACTGACAGACAAACTGAATTCATAAATACTTTTTAACTATGTTGGAAAGTGTTAAAAAGGACAGTTTAGTCATATCTAAGCAAGAGGACGGTTTAAAAAATCATAAATATCGAAATGCTTGAAATCCAGGCTCAAATTGCTATGAAAGGTACATTTGCAAGGAAAATTTTTCTGCATATGGACAAAACCATGGACATATCAAGTTATGAGCAATATAGTAATGTACATATGTATCAGTTGGAAAAAGATGTAAAATTGGAACACCTAACTTTGGTATCTGTTAATCTACCACAAGGTAATCTTTGTTAAACTAATTTCTGGAGTTTTTAAATACCACATGTCTTGTATTGAAAAAATGTAACAAATGTATTTGATAGAACTTCAAACGGGAAACACAGTGGACTCTCTTATACAGACAAAGATGATATACCAAGCCACTTGAATAATTAAAACTATGACCAATGACCATGTGTTAAATCGTGTAATGTCACATACTATACACGCAAGTAAAAAAAAAAAAAATGAGTCCGTTAAAATATTTGAAAATCAAAGGTTTGTGACCTTATCTCTGGATAAGTCCGACACCGACTACTACCATAAGTAAGATTGGAGCTCAGCAACTTTTTGCACCTCCTCTTGTTTATCTACTGAAGAAGGTGACATTTGCATAAAAACTCGTGGAAGATTGTAGTTTAAAAAAAAAATCCAAATTCAAATTTTAAAGCTCTGACTGAGACATAAAATTCTCATAAAAGGTAAATATACATAGCTTTAAATATTTTTCTTAGATTCAACAAGGAATCTTTTAATAGTTATAAATAAAGTAGCATATTTTACTCAATTTAAGCAATAAATCGTGTAATCGAAATTTGTTTGCATGAATTAAATTTCACATAAAATGTCGTGCATAAGAAGATACCTATTAAAATAAAGCCATGGTATAAAAGTGCCCATGAAATTTTAAATGAATGCAATATTAGCACCAAGTAAATAAAAAATTTGTTCTGCATTTCGTAATCATTTTAAAGGAAATAACTTAACAAATTATGTTATTTTAAACGCTCAGTTATTGTGCCTTATACATAGAAAAATGTTTTAGATTAAAATTCTCAAATTTTTTTGGGAGCATTCTAAACGCTGGGGTACAAGGCACATGCATACTGTTTATAGGCCATAATCAGGCCCTGTGCATTACTGAAGTAGGATTCCAACTACCTTACTTAATTGTTTTCTTATTCGTTTCAAGGGATTAAACTCTTAGGGGAGAGTAGCCATATTTCGACCGCCGCTTTAATTGGACCGTTGCCATTCTGCCGTTAATTACAGGAAGAGACTTCATCTACCGCTGAAATCCTACTCATCAGAATGACGTCACTCATAATTAGAAGAAGCAGACGCCTACCACGTGCTGTTTTCAGATAATTTAAAAAAATCTAAAATTAGCTGTTTTGATCTAACTTTTTCCTACTAAACGTAAGTGAATATTTTAAAACTAAGGTAAGTTGTTATGTTTTCATATACATATATGAATTCATCTGTTTATTGCGCATATTTTTCACGCGGATTTGTTTGATTTTGTTTTTGTTCTTAGTCTTGAAATTAACTGTTTTAAAAAATGGCGCAGTTGTCATTATTGGGCCAATTTAAGTAGCTTAAATTGGACCAGATATGCGATCGCAAATTTGAAATGTAAGTAATGAATTTCGAGGACGGTACGCTTTGTACACTATTTTTTTATATTTTATAATGGATTACTATCTCCATGCAATTTTTTTTTTTCTGCTTATCTGGATTAATTTTTTTATACAGTTTAGGCCTATGTAAACAAAAATATTTTTACATGTCTATGCAATAAATTTGTTTGCAATGTCTTTTATCTTGTATGTAATTGTGTTTATTTTCTTTGAATTCTTTATTCCTACGGCATATTTGATTTACAGAGTTGAATTCAAACATTTTCCTCCTGCAGGATATTTGTGATGGAAGACTTTTTACAGTTCTGGAGTGTGGAATTCTACTTTTTTTTTGCCGTTAAAATGCATAAAATCTCAAACCTTGATGAAAATGTTGAAAAAGACATATACAAACTGTCTGGAAGAAAAACACCCGTGACAGCAAAAGCCGTTAAAGATATAGGAAACAAAAAGCAGGCAGTAAGTTGTGAAAAAATTGACCTGCAACAAGGCTGAAGCTACAAATCCTCCCCAAAAGCAAAAAAAATCATTAGAAATGTTATTTCTCTTGCTAAATTCAGTTAAATCAAAGTACAGAGGGAGCCAAAAAACAGTTGTGTTAATATCATAGCCATATAAACTAAGCCTTGAAATGAAATTTTAAAAAAAAGACAAAAAGGAAGCTTTTACAGCACAAAAGCAATTGGAACATCGAGTTTTAAAAAATAGGTGTAATGCAATTAGCAAGGAAATGATGGAAGGGAAGAACTACAAACATAATGTAAAGAAAACTTTTGTTGCCAAAAAAGGTCTAATAATTCAGAATCTAAAAATAAAAAATCTAGACAGTGATGATTGGTTTTGCCTAATTTGTAAGAAAAATAAAATAGCAGAAATGATTCAGTGTTCAGATTGCCATATACGGTTCCATGTTGTGTGCGCTGGAAAACAAAAACAATAAACAAAATTCATGTATAAGCTTTGCATCACTCCTTGCATGATGTTCAAGTAACTGACAATTGGTTCCATAATTTCTATTCTTAATTACTGATAACTTTGATTTATAATTTGAATACATTTTGATTTAAAACAATTACTCTTATTTTCAGATATTTGATTTCATTATATTTCATTGCTGTTATTTTGTTTGATTGTTTCATAAATGGCAAACTTTGCTTTTAATAAAATTAGTTATATTCCCTAGTCATTAAAACAACCTGATATTAGTTGGTCCAATTTAGGAGACTGCGGGTCCAGCTTAGGCGACCAGTTGCTGAATTTGGACAACTTTTGACAAATTTTTCAAATTAAAATAAAATTTAAGATTTTCAAAAAGAAATTGATCTAAATATTTATTTAATTAGTAGATGAATAGATTGACCGTGTGTAATGATCCTTTGCAGATATTCCAAAAATTAAGCGAGTTACACCTGAAAATAAGTGAAGTGGTCCAAATTCGGCTACTCTCCCCTATAAATTGTTATAGAAATTACAATTATAATGCTCTGTTTATTTTCTGTGAAAAAGGTTTATTTTTTTAAAGGGTTCAGTCCTCTTCAACCCCTGTTATCTTATAATTTCATAATCCTAACTCTCTAATTTTCAGCATACTAAATCTTCTATCTAAATTAAATAAAATATTAATTTCGTGACCCTGCATTGATAATTAATTTGACCCTTTTTAATGAGATGAATTATTCTTGAATGAACAATTGAACAAATGATTAATTGAAGTTCCTAATTGAATAATTAGAATTAGCAATAATTAATAAAATGAGAATAACTATTCTTCAATGAACAATCGAACAAATGATTAATTGAAGTTCCTAATTGAACAATTAGAACTATCAATAATTAATAAAATGAGAACAATTATTCTCATTTTATTAATTTTATTTTAGCCATTCTAATTGGTCAATTCATTTGAAGCTGACCAATTGAGCTCCTCCCATAATTTTTGAATTGTTACGCCACTGTCACCGACACCCCGTATAGCGGACAATTCGTGAAAACCCTTTCTAGCCAACTAACGGTCAAAAATGATAAGATGACGTGCATGCGCTGCATCCCTTGTTATTTAAAGGAGTAAACAATCTATCCTTCGTACGTGAGGAATTAGAGCCCGTATTTGCTGCCATTCCTTCGAACAAGGCGCCTCAACCAGGATACGAGAACCCGGATATGTGTCGGCCCCCCATCTCCCTTCTGCCTCGGCCCCACCTCTCATTCTTCTTCTGTTGGTTCCATTATACTTTTTTTTTTCTCATTTTTATTACTATTTTTTTCCTCATCACTTGCTATGGCTGCTGCACCCCCTTAACTGCCAGCGGGATTGAAAGTGAGGTTATTAGGTCCTAATAGCTGCAGACTCCATCAAAACCGAACTTTGGAAAGAGAAAGCTATCTTAACGATCAACACTGATTATTGCTTCTTTTTTTATCTTTATTTTATTGTTGTTTTTAACTTTCTAATGTTTCTTCCGATTAAAAGTAAAACGGGCTGAGAAAGTAATCTAAAATATTGTCACGAGCAGAGTCAAACATGAAAACCCGCGAGCAGGGCAATTACCCCTCCCTAAATTTTTGAATTCAATTTTTGATTTTTTCTCCTCTGATGATTTTGTAAAAATATTAAAATTTATTCTTTCAGTGTGATTTATTAAATTTAAACACTGGAACAAAGACAAAACTAATATCTTTTTTCATTAGGGCGGCTCTGCCCTTTAAGCCCTCAGCGGAAGTCTTTCTTTTCCCTTTTTAGGCGCATTCGCGATTATATAAATACGTAGAACCTATAGTCATCATCTTGTCAGTCCGTGTGCTGTCTGTCTGTCCGTCCGCCCGCATATAACAGCGCAAAAACTACCCAAGCGAATGGTTTGAAATTAAATATATAATTGTTGCTGAATTTTGTCGAGTCATTTCAAATTTTATGAAAATCGGATATATAGTTCAATTACAGGGGCAGTCAAAAATATTCCGTTACATTACTGCCAATGGGAAAAAATTGTTTTAAGTGTATTTTAATAATGTTAAACACTTTCGAACATAATGAAATTGATAAGCATTTATGAAGTGCACTAAAATATACATTCTGTAGAATATGCGGTGCAAAGAATATTTATTATTCATTTACAGGGCCATACAAAATAATTCCGTTACATAGTGGTATAGGGGGGGGGGGCATTGTTTGCGGAGTATTTTAATTATATTAATCTATTTCACATATAATGAAATTGATATACGTTGCTGAAGTTTACTACTAGTAAATTCCTGTGTAATAGTAGGTACATAGTATTTACAGGGACACACAAAAGCTTACAGGGACTGTTAAAAGTATTCCGTTGCATTACAGCCAATGGGAAAAAATAGTTTTAAACTCATTTTAATGGTGTTACAGGAAACGTCCACGGCAGAAAAAAATTTTTGCTGATTTTTTTTTTTTTTTTTTAACGGAAATATAAGTGTGATACATCAATTTAAAGCTAAAGAGTTGAAGTATATGAATTTGTAAGTTTTAATTTCATAAGAGCAAGTGTTTACTGAAAATGAGCTGGATACTAACAGTATAAAACTACATTTACATTTGAGCTTAAAATACAACTTATTGAAATGTATGATTTTTTTTACTTTTTAGAATTCAATAAAATTACTATGCGTTCCAATCAACAAACTATTATCATATCTTTAAGATCTACATAGATAAAATCTTTTAGATAATGTCTTTAATATATTTTTGGCTGTATTTAAACATTAATACCTAAATGTCACAAGAGTAACGGAAAACATACAAAAGTTTTCATAAAAGAAAAACTACTTAAAATTTTTACCCAAAACTTCTAATTTCTGATTTCGAGGTATAAGACATATTTTACAATAAATATTTTGTTTATGCTATGCATGGAATAGGCTCTGGGGAGTTGTCACAAGAGTAATAAACGTCTGTGTCACAAGAGTAACACATAATACTTTTGTCGATAGTTTGATATAACACTGCGTTACAACCAAAACAAACAGAATGTTTAAAGTTTTGTTGTTTTTTCTCTGTTATTAGAGCAGTTCTTGAAATTGTTTTAGCTATAACTAAGGTTATTTTGTAAATCTTAAGGAAGATAAATTATCTTTATTAGTGTTTTTTTTAATGGGTGGATTTATTTTTATTCATTTTTGGTATTACTTAAGATTATAAAATAATCATGACAAGTAATTAAAGATATAATAAAACAACCAAACTCGTGTCATTTTTGTGTGTTTTCTTTTGGTTTGAAGCACATGGTCTTTGATTAGATATTTTATAGACTTTGTAAAGCTTCGTTTACTAAATTCTGCTGTATAACCTACAGAGGTTCTTATAGTAACTCTTATGGAAAGGATTCTGATAGTATATTTTAAAGGAAAGATTTTAATATTGCTTCTTATACACGACATTGCTTTAAAGAGCAGGAAAAATTCTGCTAAGCGACAAAAATTGTAGAGAAAAAATAGTAATGAAATTGAATATGTTGTTGTGAGAAAGAAACAAAACAAAATATATTACGATAATGTGAAGAAAACTCTTAGAACCAGCAAAAGCCTCAGCAAGAAAATGGAAATATTAAGAAAAGGAAAGAGTGGAGGACTAGCTAACCTCAGATACTGTAGCAGAAAAAAATCTAACTCCACAGCTTTGGAGAATTTTATGTCGACGAAGATTTAAGAAGAGGTTATTCTTCAGCTAAATCTACATTAGTTAAGCGTGAAAAAGGTCACATAATTTCAACAATTATAGGGGACATTTAATAAGAGAATACGTTTTTTGTTACGAAAGAAGCTTTCCTAAATTGAAAAATTAGACATTCCTTTGCAGCTTTAAACCTAGTTTCATAAAACAACAGAAAATAACTCATCAGAATATACCCATTTGTTGCTGTCACGAAAACATTCAAGCAATTCATAATGTAGTAACTGGTGTATTTCCTGCATTAAACATTCCTGTGATGGATTTAATGACTTTGTCTGCCGAGATACATGATAATTAGAATTTAGGAATTCAGAATCTCTAATTTGCGGAGATTACATCGAAGAATTATTTGAAACGGAAGTCCATAATACAAAACTTCTTATAGGTTATTGTCAATAGCAAAACGTTGATAAACGTTTTGCTATTGACAAAACTTTTATCAACATCTTCATCAATACTGTTACTTTTTCAAAACGTTGATAAAGTAACAGTTAAAGAAACCATTTCTGATTGTTTAAAAATTTTCGAAAGCAACTAAATCCATTTCTGTGGCACACATTCATTGAAACTTGTACAAGGGATTATTTTCGTAATGCCAAAAAAATAACCATTTCTGAAAGAATAGTTATGCCAGTGGATTTTCTGGAAACTGTTTTATTTTCATGCCAAGACGAAATTTTGGTATGGAATAATACATAACTGGTCAAATCCACAAGCGACTGTATTTTCAGCTTTCTATTTAGTATAATCCCAATAAAGTAAAATCGTATGCTATTATTTTAGACAATGTAACTCATAACCAATTTTTTGTAAATGCTTTCGTATGTAAAATTTTAACATTGCATCTTTAAGGGAATTTGTATTTTCCTAAAATGTACCTGTTTTACTTTTTATATGATGGCTGTGCTTTCCAATTTAAACAAAAACATAACTATGCAAATATACCTGCAATGAATTAGACCCCTTTCTCAATTAACTTAATTGAGCATATTTTATTTTTAAATACTCCTGGTATAAATGCTGTAGATTTATTTTGTGTTGTTGTATAATGATATATATGGAATGAAGTGCGTGCTAAAAAAGCAGTTCTAAGATATACTGCTTATTTTGTCAAAAGAAATAAAACAATAAAGTTTCATTACTTTGCGAGAAAATACCAACAGCGAAGGGCATTCAAGAAATACAATTTGTTAAAACCATGAAAAATGACACTATCTACTACAAGCCTTACGCTAAACTGATTCGTACAAATAATTTGTGTTTCATTAAGTAAATCATGATACAGGAGAAGTTGCAAATGATATTATTGATAATGAAGACAATGACTTATTCTGTTAAGTAGTAGAAACTGAGAGGTTGCTATGTGGTTATAGTGTTTGTTAATTTTCGAATTTTTTACATTATTTTATGTTATTTTAAAATTAAACCATCCTTAACAGTTGTTCTCTATGGAAAATAATTTTTTTAACTTATTTTAATTATTTTATTTAGTATTTAAACTGAATTTTTGCTAAAATTACATTATGGACAAAATGTCACAAGAGTAACGTCATAAGAGTAACACTTAGCATTTTTCAAAATCAAATGTAACTAATTCATGCGTTATTAGATGAGTTCAATGATTAATGCTTTTTAAAAAGGTATAATTACTCTGCTATATTCTGTAAATTTTATTTCTATAGTCTCATATAATTCACAGAATTTCTGCGTCAAACACAAGTTTTAAAAATTGCTTTTTTTTTTTTTTTTTTTTTTTTTTTTTTTTTTTTTTTTTGTTTGGTCACAAGAGTAACAAAATTTTCATTTATTATCAAGGCAAGTAAAATGTTTTTTGTTACAAACCGTATATGATTTATGAAAGTAGAGTACGTGTATTTTTATGTAGTTGCATCAAATTTTTCCTAAATATATTTTGTAATAAAAGAATTGGAAATATATATGGAAATTTGCTCTGATGGTCACAAGAGTAACAGCGGACATTCCCTACATCCTTTCGAACATTAATAAATTGATATGTATATGAATTGCACTGAAGTATACATTCTGTAGAATATACGTAGAAAAGAATATTTATTACTCATTTACAGGACTGCACAAAAGAATTCCATTACATAATGGCATAGGGGGAAACATTGTTTGCTGTGTTATCACTTTTAGTTGTGATATGAGTTTTTAAGTTTAACTAAGTTTTTGCATATTACGTTGTGTGTATAAATGCTGTAGATCATATACAGGATTACACAAAACAATTCGTAAGGTTTATTATTCGTAAGGGTTATTTCATATACAATGAAATTGATATACGTCGCTGAGGTTTACTAAAAGTTATTTCATGTATAATACGAAGCGCATAGGATTTACAGGGGTATACAAAAGATTTCCAGATACTATATTGTAAAAGAAGTTCTGTACATTAGTGGTGATTGCTGGAAATTCATTTTTAACTATGATATGCTCTTTTATGTTTCACTATATTTATCCAATAGGGTGTGTATAAATGCTATAATTCATATACAGGGCTACACAAAAGAATTCGTAAGGGTTACTGGGTATGAGCGCAAAATGCTTAAAGGTGGTTTTTAAATAAGTTATGCATTTTTACGCTGAACTACATTTACTATACTAAGATATGTTTGTAGAACATAGATAAAATGATATACAGGGATACGCAACGAATTAGATGCATGGCCATCTAAAAGTGATAATCTCTGGAAGTGTGATTTCAGTAATTTTAAGCGTGTTTTAGTCTTAATTAAATTTTAGCCAAATTGTGGCATGTATATAATTATAGTAGGTAAAATACAGGGCTGTACAAAAGTATTCAAGTCCGTCTATTGGTATAAATTTCTGAAAGACAAATTTCAACATGAATGCGTTTTTAACACTTACTAACATATTCGAAAGTGTTTATGAATTCGATTTGTCTGTCCGAACTCTAACTTGCTTTTATATAGTTGATTTGCTCTGTAATTGATATTTGTTATTGAGATTTACTATACCATGTTCGGTATTGAAAATAAAGAATGTAAATTTCATAATTTATTTACAGAAACACTCAAAAGTATAACCATTACATTATGGTCTATGGGAAAGTGTCGTAATTATATAAAAATATAGCATCTCTAGCCTTCGTCTGGTCAGTCCGTCTGTCCGTATGTAAAAGCATAAAAACTACCCAACCGAATTGTTTGTAATTTAATATATATAATCGTTGCAGAATTTTGTCGAGTGACTTCAAATTTTATGAAAATCGAATGAAAACTTAAAAAAAATATTAATAAAAGTTTTCTTCAATCTATTAAATCCTGTCATACGTAATTTATTCAATGATGTCCCATAATAGAATAGAATGAATATCCCATGATTTTAGGTTGCCATAGTGATCACGTCCTATTTAAGATGGACTCATGTTACTTCCGTATTACTGAATTTTTTTACTTTCATGTGTTTTAAATGCATCTTAACCCTTTATCTACTGACGGTACTTATAAATGCCATTAGAATAACTTCTTATAAAATTCATTTAATATATCGATTAGTTGTAATACAGTTTAGAATGACTTATAGATACATTACTTTATCTTGTTCCAAAAGCATTATGGGTTACACAAAACAAAAATATTTTTTAAAAGATGATTTCTTTTGCCTTTGCATCTTTGCAGCTTTCTTGGCGTTGGGAAGGGGGGGGGGGGGATTTTTCAATTCGGAAATATTTCTATATTTCTATTGTAAGAACATTATATTTGTACATTTCCTAATTCTACAAAATACTAAGAAAAATATTTAAAATAAAAGATTTGAGTGGGGTTATAAATGTTGCACAAAATCCCTATAAATTCAAATTTAATGAATCCTTCTAAATCCCTCAATCCTTCTAAAATGTATTAAATGATTATGCAAATCTTCTAATGTAGTTTAAACAATTCACGAAAAATGCTTTAGAAGATAAAATTTTCATGAATTCATAATTCAGTACATAAAGGGTTAAATGGCGAGTTCGTTGGAGGGGAGTGGGGGGCAGGGGGTACGTGAAAAAAGAATTTTTTTCGTGTCTCCCTTTTGAAAAATACTGGTAGAAACTTAGTTTCAAATATTTAATATTTCATAATTGTTACATATCAGTGTTATTTTTATGTTGATATGTTTAAAAATTTACTTTCAAGAGAGGTTATGGAAAAAAAAAATAGATCAGCTGATGTTATGTTCATGTTCTACATTTTACAAAACGCGACCTATACTGCGGATTCATCTGTTCCAAAATTTTGTCACTGCCAAGATTCGTTCTACCTGCGCCCATGCTTAACGATCAACACTGATCATTGCTTCTGCTTTTTTTTTTTTTTTTTTTTTTTTTTTTTTTTATCTTTCTAATGAATTTTATGTTTCTTCCGACAGAAAGTAAAATGAGCGGAGAAAGTAATCTAAAATTTTGTCACGATCAGAAGAAGTCAAACAGAAAACAAAATTCTGATTGCATTTGAACTGCTCCAGTGCTTGCCGCGCATTCAGAAAATGTTTTAGGACGATCGTGCAAGTTATCCAACAGGAACTAGTAGCTTGATTGTTTCGTAGTGAACTGGTCTCGTGATGTGGACGCTTTGTGGTCACAGTTGGATTACCCTCCGGATGTATTTTGTCAGAATTTTTAAAAAATTCTATTTCTAGTGCAGATTATAAACATGATATACGAGGTGAAAGATGCAGAAGAAACAATGAAAGAAAAATTATCATATATATTATATTCAAGTGTTATTTATCATTTAAACAAGTTGACGCGTCAAAACAGCAAGATATGAAAAATATGGATTCAAGTTTATTACATTTGTCAGACTTTTGGAAATTCCTTAAATCTCAAACATACATTTATTTATTCTTTTTTTGTTTTTTTAACCATTTGGAAATGGTTGTTGTTTTCGGTATATACGGGTATATATATATATATATATATATATATACATCGCAATTAATACTAATTACTCAAGTACAGCAGCAAATTTGTTTCTTTTCTGTTATGAATATAACTATGTAGTGAAATACAATAAAAAATTGCATATTTATAGATATATTGATGGTATTTTGATCTATAATTTTGATTTTTATACTGAGTCCAACAAAATTTATCCAAGTTTTTAAAAATTAAATAAGGCCAATAACAATGATAATGTCTTGATATTTCTTTTTGTATTTCAAATAATAGCATTAATATAGGCCTTTATGATAAAATAAATAGTTTTGACTTTTTTACAATAAGTTTACCTCATTGATTCTTTAATTTACATTTAAAAAATTTATTAATACAGTTATCAATCAAATTATTGGATTCACTAAAATTTGTAACAATGATTCCAACCTTAATAAACAACTTTACAAGTTGTTGGGAAAATTATTTTATAATAATAACTATCCATATAAATTTTTAAGTATTATATAAAGTTAAAGTTACTGTTTAAGAATCGGCAACAATACGGACTGGGGGCGTAACCTGGAATGGCCGTGGTTTCAGGAACTTGTTACATGATGTGATTGTCTTAAAGCCTAATTATTAGGACGGGTGATGACTGATGTTACAGCCAGATGAAGGAAAATGCAGATCAGGAAATGAATTGGGCTGTTCTATGAATAATGAAAAGAAAATTCAATGAGTTTTATGCTCTAGCCAAGTCACGAGTGGAATGTATGAAACCAGGACTCTTGCAGTGAGAAGTAAATTTCATCTTTGTGCTATAACGGCGGGTCCGGGTGGAAACGAGACATTGATTTGCATTTTACTTTCAATACGAAAATTCTTGAATATAGTTAAACATTTATTTTGTTTGTTGTAGTTCATTTGTTATAATTTATTTAATTTTGTATTGCTTTATAATAGTTTTTGGAATTTAATTATAGTTAAAAGATTTTTATCTGTTATTAGTTTGTGTTTAGTGTAAGGATGTCTCGTGATACGAAATTCTGCCGGTAGTACTGGGCCCATCTGTTAGTTCTTTTTTGAACTTTGAATATTTCACAGGTTATTTGTGTCAGACTGTCATGTGTCATGCATGTATGAACTGTCAAATGCATGTCATTTGTAATTATGGACTCATTGGCAACACAACAATGGTGCAACGGCACACACTGCTCGCCAAACCATCAACTTATTGAACGAGAAATTTTCAGATAGCGTAATTTCAAGAAATTCTAATGTGAATTGGCCGCCAAGATCGTGCGATTTAACACAATGGATTATTTTCTTCGGAGGGTTCTGAAAAGTAAAGTGTACGCCAATGCCCCCGAACAATCCAAGACCTCAAACGTAACATCCGGGCTAAAATTTTGGCCGTAGATCCTCTCATTCTGGGAAAAGTCATCAAAAATTTCGATGTTCGGATGGTGGCATGTGAGCGGAGACGCGGTGGTCACATGTGCAATATTGTATTCCATACACAAATGGCATAGACTCACCTTCCATGTTCAATAAAGAATTTCGATTTTCACTCATAAAAAATGCGTTTTCTTTCATTATAAAAAAAGAACCAACAGATGAACCACCCAGTACTTTTAATCGAAGTTAAAATATGCATTTTACGATGCATCAGTACTGCATTATTTAGTGTTTAAATGCATCAGTGCTGCATTAAGAATCATTGACTGTTGTGTGGAACGAACTTGATTACAGATTAGGTATTTGTCGTGTTACGAAAGGTTCGCACATCGAACATTTGTAACTGAAAAAAAAAAAGACTTGAAATGTTCTTTATTTTCATATATCTCTATTATAATATGTGCACAAGCTTTGATAATATAATTTTTTAAAATCCGGTCATCCATTATGCTAACCCTGTACTAGGTATTGCATATGACATATTTTCAGATTTTAGAGTTCAATGAAACTTTTCAGCCATCTTACATATTTATTTCTTTTTACTGGAATATAGAATAACCTATAATAAAACTAACCTACTTCATAAATAAAGGTAATATTGTTCGGTCTCTATCTGATCGAAAAAAAGAATGAAATGATTATTCTTTCTTTTCAGTGTCAAGGAACTCACATCATCCAAATAGAACCTGAAGAAAGTATAATACACACACCCTTAACTTGATTCCTTAAGTCATCCGGCATTACATTCAAGGGTCATCACCTCTAGATCCTTGGCTAAGTCCTTGGACTTAGTTGCCAAGTAAGGGAAATTTAACACGGATCTAAAATCGATCTTCAAGGACGCTTCTTCGGAAAAACTTTTGATTCTTTTGTTTCGCAGTTGATCATAAAATAAATCAAAGGGAATCGAACAGGTAATGTTTAAGGGGTGTCAAAAGCAGAAGCTTAAAATAAATTTATGTTTAATCCTGTTGTGTTTCGTTCACATAAAAATAATTGGCGCTCTTTGCACAACGACCGCTTTAATCTTTTCATTACTGTTTTTGACGACACACATTTTACAAGCAAATTCTTAGTAGTCCTCATATCGTGCATGCCATAGGAAAATATAGAATATACTAACCGCCTTTATCAGCTAACCTGTTTACGTACTGCTTATGTCTCGATATTCAGTTGAGGCTCGACAAATAAAATCGTTCCACTTTTTTTCAAAAAAATAAAAAATTAGTACTGTTGACTCCGCTGCTTTCGACATGGTAGACCAATAGAGTTATGAATAAAGAGGGGGTGACATATAGTGTACTGTCCCTCGGTTACGAGGGAAGTAACTGAGGAGGTTGTCACAAGATGGCAGCTGTTTTTTTTAATTGGATCAACAGTATCTGATTACTACCGGGACAAACTTCCCACCAGTAAAATTAAATAGAAAATTTCATCTTAATTAAGCGCCTTATATCATGGAAATATTTTCTCACAAATAGCTTAAAAAATTCTATATGTTTTTACTGGTGTCAGTTTGCCCAGGTATTAAAATCTTTTTCACTGACACTAACGAAAGGTTGTCTATGTTGTCACAATATGACGGAAACGCAGAGCCTGACCACCGCCAAAGTAAACTGCCACCAGTAAAAATCAATATCTGTTTCTGCTATTATTTATGACTGGAATTCTGCATTTAACACGGTATTTAACTAAGAAGAAAATTTCTATTTAATTTTTACTGGTGGCAGTTTCTCCCGGTGGTAATCACCCCCTACGAAAACGGTTGCAGTTGAAGCTTCACTATTTTAAGGATATGTCAGTTCCTCTTTATTAATAGTTCCATGAGTAGACCGAGCATTGTCCATATTTGTGGCCATAAATTGTGAATACGGTCCTAAATTAAAAACGTAACCAAAAATTTTTAACTTTCATTTTACATTTTCCAAACGAACTTAAGAGTGGCGTCTCTATTGTCTTCAGTAGTATAAATCCTGACTCTCCTGTATTGGCGGCCATAAATCGTGAATACGGTCATAAATTGAAAACATAACTAAAGATTTTTAACTTTCATTCTTCGGTTGAAGCATCTGCATACAATATAGTGTTAAAATATTTTTTCTCTGCGATTTTTTGCAATATATGAAAACACTATGATTTTTTAATATGTGAAAATTTGCGCTAAACTATGTTTCCAGAATTTTGCCTGAAACTTTTCAACAGTAACTTTTTGTTTAAGCTTTATAATACTTTCTGAAAACTTCTAAAATTCAGTTCCATTAAGAATGTTTCATATCAATCCAGAATTAGAAAATATCTGGACAGCTAAATCAGTATTATTATTGATTGGGATGAAAGTGACATAGAATCATTGACGGAAAAAAATAAGTAGGGAAGGTGAAGAAGAGTTGGCTAAAATCTTTTGCAAGGCATTGAGAATCTTTATTTCATGCACAGATAAAGCATCGAAATGATTTTTGTTTTATCAATGAATAGCCTTAATTTAAAATCTCTTCCACATCATCCGATGCTTCATTCGATGAAGCACAAACCATGAAATGAAAATCGAATATTTAAGGGCGTATGGGAGTTTTTCGACTTGAAAAATTAACATGTTTATGAAATTGTTTTGACGCTTAAGAGCAAGGTAAAAAGTATGTAGGTTTTTGCATAAAAAAATTTCATATTTTGAACTTTCAAAAACTATATTGTTGTTAATTTGTACTGAAAAATGTGCTTTGGTCATCGCTGTGCTTCGATGTTGCTCGGCGTATTAGTGTTGACCTGTACCCAAGATCTTCCTGGGTGGTTTTATTCGAAAGCAATGAAACTAAAAGCACTTTAAAATGTATGTAATGTATAGTCCTTCATCGACGACTTTTTGAAACTTTGCATTTTGAAGAAAATGGCGGACTCTCAAATTAATATACCAATTTTGAACTTTGAAAAAAAAACTGGTTTTGTTAAGTTTCTAATCAAAATGAACGAATTAAAATTTTAAATTAAGCATCGATAAACGACTGGAAAAACACATAAGCTTTCATTGAAGGAAAAGGAGTAGAAATCGGAACGTTTGTTGCAGAGATGTTTTGGGCACTAGCTTAAATAACATTGTTTCATAAAAATCCCGTTTCAAGTTTAAAAACGAGTACCGCATATTTGTACACTGTGTGACAATTATTTATAAATTCTAAATGTGTGTAAATATTTAAAATACTTTCTAAATATTTAAAATACTTTCAAGTAAATATTTATAAAATGAATACCAGACATTCAGAAAGTGGAAAAAGATAATAAAATAAAATAAATTCATCATTTAAAGTCAAGAAACTCTCTCAGACCCTTAACTTGAAATTGAGACGCCTAACACCTACATTGTTATCTTAATGCAATATTGTTTAATTTTCAAAGGTTAAGTTATCTGTATTTAATTTAAAATTAAATGACAATGATAATAAAATTTTTAAATGGTAATAAATTTTACTTTTACATTCAGCATGTTCAGAGTAATAAGTTAATTAAATAACAAAACAGGATTATTACGTTTATAATGTGAGTTTTACGTCAATTTTTCAATTATTTTTTTAAATTTATCTATTTATTTTTAAACTTGTTATTAAATTTATTCATGCGCACTGGTCAATATGACTTTGTAATTAGTCATGAAATTATAAACCTACCGTCAACCTACTTTTGTCCTTGCGGGATTGTTTTGGTCTATCCTATGAAGAAAGGTTTATTCTTTCTATTGAACAAAGAATGCAAGATAATTCGGAGTTTTTGCCCTTGAAAAATATTTTATACCCTACTATAGGGTATTTGGGTAATTTGGGGGTAATTTAAATTTTTGTTAGTGATAACACTGGATGTGTTGTAAACAACTGTTTTCGTGTGTAGATTTTAACTCCCCAAACTTTCTATAGTGAGACAATCTGGATAAGAGATACAAATAAGGTAAGTGTCAAAATATAACCTTTAGTAACCTGTAACCCCTGTATGATCATAGTTTTTTCTTTAACTTTTTATTTTGACAGAAAATGTTTACGTTTTCATAAAGCTAACATGAAAACTAGTTTTTCGGGGCTACTTTGTGCTAGGCCTTTTTTGGTCCGGAAGTAGCCCCAGTTACTTAGAAATGCCTTTTATACAACCAAATCTTTTTTAAAATGTAGTAACACTTTTTTCAAATGTTACTGTAGCAAAATGTTGTATTAATTATTTTTGTTCCAGTTACTGAGGATAACATAATGAAAACTGTTTCTCGTGCCTTTAATATTAACAATTGGTTTATTGCACTTAAATGTTTACGCTAATGTTGCGCTAAAATGTTAAATGTTAAATTGCGCTTAAATGCAAGTTTTCTTCCTAAATCCCTATCTTATTTTGAACACTTTTGCAATTTACATCATCTACATAACCTCCAACAGATACAAAATTAAAACACATTCTAATGTTTTGGGAACACCCTGTAGACGCTATTACTAGTGAAAATTCGCGCCAAAGTATTCTTATCTTCAAGATGAACTACTTCAACTATTTTTTGCCTGCCCTTTCATTATTGGCGCCATTTTACATAACCTGGAATAACTACATTTCGGAATGAGTTCTTTGAACAGCAAGAAATTTGCGATTGCCTCCAATAGTAGCTTGGACGAAGGGTGACCATAATGAAAGCTGCACGAATGTACCGGGAGCAGCCCATCAGGCGGCTACCTTAAGTCACGAAAACCGGTGTGAGTTATCGAAGGGTCAAACAAGTAAAAAAATTTACCTTACCCAGTTCGTGAAAAATTCTTAGACCTAGTTCAAGAAGCCAAACATTTCAGCTTTTATTTATGTCGTATTGGAAGAAAATACTGGATATAATTTTTCCTCATATTTTGAAGTTCACGTGTTTATTTCGAATATTATTTTGAACCTCTCATGCGTGAAATATTGTTAAATACAGTATATTCCTTTAAATAGATTGTAAATGAATTATTAAGAAAAAATAATACTAAATTTATGCAAAAAAAAATCTTACGTTTATTACAGAATTGCAAAACGAACCACGTGAAAGGTTTACAAGCACTAAAAGTTATTGATAATAGTTAATAAATAGTTTTTTTGGCGTAATTTAAACTTTGAATACATTAACACAAAGTAGAAAGTGTTAAAACCTTTCTGGCCATCCAAGTTTACAAATTCTTTCAGAAAATATTCTCTCACATAGAATGGAATCAAATTATTCAAAGGCGAATTTTGCAACTGAATATTTGAAAAGAAAATAATTCTGCTATCTATTGCTGTATTCCGCAAGTGTTATTGAACAGAATTTTTCTGTGCCGGAAAGGGTTAAATACTATCTTTTTTTATGTCATTTAAAATATTAAGTTCATTTTTTGAATTACTGTCAGCTGTAATAAAAAGTCTAACTGTCTTAGATAAGTTTTAGATTGCAAACAAAAGTTTAGTATATTGTTGTCTTACAAACTGTGCAAGAGAAAGAACTATTTATAAACACAATAAAAAGAAAAACAAGCACAACGTTTCTAAAAAATAAACCTTTTTTTTTCGGACACAAAAAAGGCGTGTTGGCACTTTGAGAGGAGGAGCGAAGAAGACAAAGTTACTGTTTGGAAGAAAGTAGTGTTTTTTGTTGTTGTTGTTGTTTCATGTGCTATAGCTACAGTGTTCTTACAGCATACTTTCCATAATTTTGGATTTTTCTTCCCAAATTATCACAGTAGATACTTTTGCTACTGTTTCCAGAGATACTTAATAAAATGGAAAAGTTATCCAGTATTAAACTAATAAGTTATTTTTCTGGTATAATGTGCGGAAGGATTAAGAATAACATTAAAATGAAATTGATAAATTGAATTTTGTTAATTTCATTTCAGTGATAGGAAATAATTTGATTAAATCTTTATTTTTTATTATTTTTAAAAATACATTTCGGCAAGAAACATGCAATATACAAATAACAAAGATTAAACAAGTAAGATGAGGGAGAAAAATATTAATGCGACAATAATGAAATAAATGCAGCAATTTATAAACTGCTCAAAAGAAAATTCTCTTTATTGAATTTTATTTTTAGCATCATTTCAAATGCAAAATCTATTTTTAAACAAGAATTGTACACCAGGTAGCAACTTAACGCTAGAAGAAAATCACGTTCTCACTTTAAAACGAGAAATAAAATGTAACTAAATTATGTTGCACACTTTTAATTCAAAAATTATTATAATTTTAAACAATTTATGAAAACGGTTATGTTAAAAATTCAGTTAAATTTTTAATAAAGAGATGGCGATAAAAATAGTATTTTTGAATTCAAGATTGCATATGCGATTTAAATTACAAACGAAAGAGGGGACTTTTGTCCTCCAAACTCATCCCAAATGAGGTATAGATAGGGAAAGACATATGTTTGCCTTCGACAATGAACTTTATGTAAAATTTAAACAAACTGTTCGTTAGACATGTTATTTCAATCAAAAATATAAACGAGAATTTCGCCCCTGGACCCTTCCCTGGTGAGGCATGGCCCAGAATTTGTATAAAAATGAATGCATGTGTAACATTTGAAAAAAACAGACTCGACAGAGGTGGATCAAAAACCGACAGCAAGATTTGAATCTGACAAGGAAACAGACAACAAACAAAGTTAAACGAAGTGGTCTCGACTCTAGGTTAAAACGATACTGTTCAAACACTAAACTTATATTAATTTAAACTGGCTGCACCCTCGTCGATTTTTTTAAATAGGAGTCTCTGAGGATGTAATAAGCAGAATTATGCACATTAAATTCAAAAGATGTTACATGGAGTTCTTCATATATTTCAGTAGAAAAAAAAACACATGAATGTATAAAAACTACTTTTTTTTAATATCACTACAAATGTTAACGAGAATTTCTGTTTTAAATCCGTTTTGCATAATTAAATTTTAGTAGAGATCTCAATATCGCAGTCATGCACCTAGAGCCCTGCAGAGAGCTTTGTCCAGGGACCCGCGCGCTGTTGCGCCGGCCCTGGAGTTAAATAAAGGCGTGCCAAAAGGATCTTGTTTACCGTAAATACCATTCAATTTAATATAAAGTTAATAGCAGCTAATATGTAAGGCTATTTACAGCATAAGATGAACCTCGGGGGAACCTGATGAGTCATACACTGCTCTAACACAAATGTGGGTCATGTATGCTTTAAACATTCATCTCCAACTCAGGTAACGACCACATCAGGTCAATGTCTAGAGGATTATTAGCTTTAGGAAGAAAAAGCTTTCAGAAGTTGAAGAATGTTCGCAATATTTCCGTAAATGTATTAAAGTGATTTCGGAACGTCTGGAATGTGAGAAGGAATTTCCGATAAACAAAACATTAAGATATTTCTCTCCCCGAAAACCCCTCATCAAAGAAAACATACACTGGATTTTAAGCTTTTCTTGGGAGGGAAATAGGAATAAATTTCGAGATCTACATTTCAGAACGTGATAAATGAAGGAAAAATAACATAAAAAGGGGATTTTAAGTTTTATTTTTTATTAATCTTTAAAATATAACAAGAATTTAGGAGGTGGTGTAGGTATATAGAACGTTATAAACATATTTTTGACAAAAGCAGTATGGTATTTGATGTACATACCTTCTCGATTATTTTTTTCAATTACAGGTATCCTCTGTCTTTGAAGTAAAACTTCATACGTAATTTGTAATTAAAAACAATGATTCGCAGGATGAGATTTAATAGGGATCTTAGATTTTAACATAAAACACATATTTTTTAGGAGGGGGGGGAGTTCGGCAACGGTCTTATTAATGGATGCAATCTCTTACCATGCAATAACAGAAAATGAGGCTTGAGCTACTCAAATAATTTATCTATCAAATGACACATTTATTCAACATGATTTTTCTCATAAAGGATAAATAAATAAAATAAAATAAATCTTTCCGAAGATCTGTACACAGGGAAGGAGGCGGAAAGCGGTTGACAACGCATGCAGTGGTATTGGGCCCATAGCCTATAAAGGGGAGCTGATTTCATATTGAATATGCACATATACAGGACATTCAAGGATCTCACCTCATATCTGTTCCGAGCCTCACAATTTGCATGCACATTACAAGGGTCTTTAAGTAAAACTCTTTCAGTATTCATGGATTTTTATTCTTCTGCAATTTAATCTGCTTAGTTGAGAATCTTGTAACGATTACCTACGAAAAAAATATTTAATTTTTTTTTTTTTTTTTTTTTTTTTTGTTAAACTATAGTGACGAACTTATTTTTTGAAATATGGCCATTCTGCCTTGGTAAACTATTATATTAAACGGGATATTACATTAACCGGAAATATCCCACTTTGTAACATTATTTGAAGTTATGAAATATTAAAATTCTTTAAATAGTTCCAATCTTGCCATTTTCAAAAGTGCCTTGACCATTTTCGCGTTAGTTCATTTTGTACTTGAGTTACTTGTTTCAATTTTTAAAACTAGGGGACTCTGCCGCCTACGAGCTACGTTCGCCAACCACCATCTAGTTGGCTCTAAAAACACGCTAATTTGCTCTGTTTTTTAAAGATCATCCTCTTAAGGAGGATTGAATGATGTTATCACGGCTATCTTGCGTAATCGTGTTCCCGTTCATTTCCCTTTAACTGGGAGCGTTTTTGGTTCCCAAAGCCGCATCCACCTCTGTCGTGATCGTGATAGCTGATGGTTGTTCTAGTGATTGATTAACCCGGAGAACTCGCTGCATGAGATTTTCTCTCACAGTCGTACTTTTTTAAGTCTCTTATTTAAATCATTTTTCATTTTAATTAAAATTTCAAAATGTTTTTCAATTATTTTAACTATTTTGTGAATATAAGTACTAAGCCAAGGAAAAAAAGGTGATATTATATGAATGTAAAGTAAAGGAAAAGCAATTGGGCATTCTCACTAGCGAGTTCTCCCGGGTTAAGTGCAACCATTTACCCATTTTAAAACAAGCTTATATAAAATCGTTAAGTAAAAAATGTTGCTGTATCCCGGATTTTTATAACGACGCTATAAAAAAACTCGTTTTAAATATGACGTAATTTTTAACATTAAATGTTTTTCGTACGTAATAGTTTAATGATTTTAAAGTTTTTTTCTCTTTTAACATTCACGCGTAAATATGTTTTTCAATTGAAAAGTTTATTTACACGTGAATACACAAATTTTATTATTTGGGCATTTTAAAATCTGGCAACAGTAGGTAAAACACGGCTATTCCAAATATGAATTAAATCTCTATTCGGATAATGAAATTTAGAATAAAATTAAAAAATAAATAAATAAAAAATAAAAAAATACGTATATTGGACATTGCACACCACAATCTATAGTCAAGTATGTACCTGCAAAAGGTGGTTAAATTGCTATGTAAAGTTTGTTGACCCTATGAAACTTATTTAACTGAACTTTCTTGACCGATTTCAACATTAAACAGTGCTTTAAATAATTCTTCGATTAAAAAATTGTCTGTTTCAACATGCTTATCCATTTCTCTATAAAACTACCAATTTTTTACTTTTTTATATCCAATAGCTTTTGCAGCATACGCCGAGAAAGGAAAAGGTCATAATAATTTCAATTACGCTAACAGCAGCAGCATTGGCTACTTTTTTTAGAATAGAGAGACTCTGGTTAATACCAGATATGGTAAAATCCTTCTTCGTTGTGTTTAGAAATGTTCTCTTTATATTAAAAAATTACTTTTTTTATATTTAAGTTTTTATCTTTTTTTTTTTTTTTTCAATTACCAAATAATTTTATGTGCGGTAAAATTGGACAAATAGAAAAAGTGGGGGGGGGGGGAGAAAAAACTTCATGAAACGATAAAAATAATTCATCGTAAAACTATATAGTATTAAGATTTTTAAGATTTTTATTTTTCGTCGGTTTGCTGACATGATAATGTATTGAAAAACTAAATTTTACGGTATTGGCATTACAATTTCCATGCTCAATTTTTTTTTTTTTTTTTTACAACTTTAACATCGATCACAGATATTTGAAATCTCCAAAACATCCCCCATGAGTACAAAACTATTTTTACTATAGGTTTCTGTTCACTAATATTTGTTACACATGTGCCTATATAACGATACTCCATATTAGTTCTTATACCGTTTATGAAGCAGTTTATGTAAACAATGCTTTCTTGTTGTGATGTCATAGAAGTGTAAGGCGGAGGGGCGAATAGGAACACATTTTGTATGTGTATGTGTGTGGTTGTTTCTATTCTAATCCAACAGCAATAAAAACGATTTTCCCAAAAAGAAGGCAAAATTAATCCAGAAATCTTCTTCCTCAGATTACTTGCACTAATCCACACAAGACAGCGACAAAGAATTTGTACTTTTAACAACATCTGTGGAAGAACCTGACTTTGAAATTCCCAAAATAATGAAACCCTGAAACGATTGAGACTTTCACTGTCCCCGGAGACCTTCATAGTATGTATTGGTAACAGACCGAGAGACAACTGCACAGACCATTACTTCATCGAATTGGTGGCTAAAATTCCAGGATTAGACAGAACTAGATTAGCATATTAAAATGCACTTAGTCTGCCAAGTCATACCTTGGTGGAAACCACTTTTAGACCCGATTTTAGTGGTTGATCTGTAAGTTTATCATTGTGTTTTCTTGTACCCAAAAGTATGAAAACACGAAAGACTGAGAGCAGGAAAACACAATGATCAACCTACTAGTCAACCAATAAAATTGGGCTTGCACGTCTTTTACACCAAGATATGACCTGTCAGACCAGTTGCAAATATACCAATCGATTTTTAACTAATCCTGGAATTTCAGCCATTAACTTGATGAGGTGATGATTTGTCTCCCGGTCTATATGACAAAGACGCAGTCAAGACTCTCTGATAAAAAATTTCTGTACCCTCAGAATGTGTCTTGGTAAAATACGGATAGTACTTTCATTCAGCTAATTCATTCAACAAACTGATGTGACCCGATTTTAGTGGTTGATCGGTAGGTTTATCATTGTGTTTTCTTGTACCCAAAAAATATCAAAACATGAAAGACTGAGAGCAGGAAAACACAATGATAAACCTACCAGTCAACCACTAAAATCGGGTTTGCAAGTCTTTACACCAAAATATAACTTGTCCGACCAGTTGCATTTTAATATGCCAATCGATTTTTAACTAATCCTGGAGTTTCAGCCATTAACTTGATGATGTGATGATTTGTGCAGCGGTCTCCCGGTCTATATGACAAAGACGCAGTCAGGACTCTCTGATAAAAAATTTCTGTACCCTCAGAATGTATCTTGGAAAAATACGGATAGTACTTTCATTCAGCTAATTCATTCAACAAACTGATGTGACCCGATTTTAGTGGTTGATCGGTAGGTTTATCATTGTGTTTTCTTGTACCCAAAAAATATCAAAACATGAAAGGCTGGGAGCAGGAAAACACAATGATAAACCTACCAGTCAACCACTAAAATCGGGTTTGCAAGTCTTTTACACCAAAATATAACTTGTCAGACCAGTTGCATTTTAATATGCCGATCGATTTTTAACTAATCCTGGAGTTTCAGCCATTAACTTGATGATGTGATGATTTGTGCAGCGGTCTCCCGGTCTATATGACAAAGACGCAGTCAGGACTCTCTGATAAAAAATTTCTGTACCCTCAGAATGTATCTTGGTAAAATACGGATAGTACTTTCATTCAGCTAATTCATTCAACAAACTGATGTGACCCGATTTTAGTGGTTGATCGGTAGGTTTATCATTGTGTTTTCTTGTACCCAAAAAGTATCAAAACATGAAAGACTGGGAGCAGGAAAACACAATGATAAACCTACCAGTCAACCACTAAAATCGGGTTTGCAAGTCTTTTACACCAAGATATAACTTGTCAGACCAGTTGCATTTTAATATGCCAATCTATTTTTAACTAATCCTGGAGTTTCAGCCGTCAACTTAATGAGGTGATGGTTTGTGCAGCGGTCTCCCGGTCTATATGACACAGATGCAGTCAAGACTCTCTGATAGAAAACGTCTACACCCTCAGAATGTGTCTTTGTAAAATACGGATAGTACTTTCATTCAACAGAGTGCTAATTATACGTTTAACTAAATTTCAAGTTATTAGCTATTAATTTTAATTAGAAGAAAAATGACTACAAGTTATTGTTATGAACTTATTATATTTTTATTCATTTTTTGCACGCCGGTTGCTGTACTTTGCCGACAGCGGTTTGGCACAACAAACTGTTTTTGGGACAACACTTTATGTGATAGTATATATAAGTTTTTTATAAAAAGGTTTCCCGAACTTAGAAACTAGTAAAAACGGGTGAAGAAAAATGCTATGAAAAAAATTATTTTTTCATAGCATTTAAAGTAGCATTTAATAGTTTTCATTAAAACTATTTCTTAATGTGCACATATTTATCTTTATTAATGTGCACATATTTCTTAATGTGCACATAATGTGCATCTATTATGTGCACATATTTCATATGTGCACATAATAGTTTTCATAGCATTTACAGTGTGGTTTTTTTACACACACTGTAAAAAAACCACTGTAGATTTGCCAGAACGAACTCGATCACAGTGAATGTGCTGTATCTTTCTTTGGTTTCTTGACTATATTAACATGGAAAATACAGTAGTTGCGTAAAATTAACAGCACAATGTGCTGGCAATTTGGACGCATTTTTTACAGCACAAACTGCTGGCGTCCAAATTGCCAGCACATTGTGCTGTTAATTTTACGCAACTACTGTATTTTCCATGTTAATATTGTCAGGAAACCAAAGAAAGATACAGCACATTCACTGTGATCGAGTTTGTGCGCGAGATGAACAATACTTTGTAATGTAAAAATGTCGTTTTTTTTTTTACAGTGTACAGAAAATGTCAAAATATTTTCACTTTTTACGAACAGGATTATCTTTGAGAACGACCTCAGTAGCTTGTTGTTGTATTAGGTTAAGAAAAACTTCCTCATTTTCATTAAAAGTTAAATAAAAACGTATTTTTATGTAAAACATAATTTTTTAGGTAGCTTTCTTTACAAAAAGCTACCTATTGCAGCCGTTCGGAGGAAAGCGATTTCAAAAAATTTTGGTATATTTTCATCGATCATGACCCCCAGACCCCGAAACCACCCTCCGTTCAAAATTGATATATATATATATATATATATATCAATATATATATATATATATATATATATATATATATATATATATATATATCTGACCTATGTCATACTGTAACTCTCGTATTTATGAACCGGTTTGGATGTAATTCAGTGTGTACATAGTACATACCAATGTCTCGACCGAGTTCGTTGGCCAGCTTCATCCGCCATTTAAAAAATTTTTAAAAATTTAAAATTTGAAATGTGGTACCGAAAAATTGAAAATGGAAAAATATTTTTTTCTTATGTATTTGACCTTTATACAAAGACTCCGGAGCAGTTTTTGTTTCGTCTATATCTTAAAAAATGGCTGAGTTATAGCATTTTGAATTTCTAGCGAAGCTGACATTTTGAAACGTCCTGAATTTTGTCACGCGATAAAAGGCGTATTTATGAACCGATTTGGATGTAACTTCGTTTATACATAGTACAGACCAATGTCTCGACCGAGTTCGTTGGCCAGCTTCATCCGCCATTTTGTTTAAAAATGGCGGCCATTTAAAATTTTAAGAAAACTTTAAATTTGAAATGTGGTACCAAAAAATTAAAAATTGAAAAAATATTTTTTTCTTATGTGTTTCACCTTGATAAAAAGATTCGGGAGCAGTTTTTGTTTCGTCTATATCTTAAAAAATGGCTGAGTTATAGCATTTTGAATTTCTAGCGAAGCTGACATTTTGAAACGCCCTGATTTTTGCCACGTGATAACAGGCGTATTTATGAACCGATTTGGATGTACCTTGGTGTGTACATAGTACATACAAATAACTCAACCGAGTTCGTTGGCCAGCTTCATCCGCCATCTTGTTTCAAAATGGCGGCCGTTTAAAAAATTAAAAAAAAATTTAAATTTAAAATGAGATACCAAAACATTGGAAAATGAAAAAGATTTTTTCGTATGTGTTTGCCCTTAATACAAAGATTCCGGAACAGGTTTTGTTTCGTCTATATCTAAAAAATTGGCTGAGTTATAACATTTTGAATTCCTATTGTGGCTGACATTTTAAAACGACCTGATTTTTGTCTTTCGATAACATGCGTATTTATGAACCGATTTGGTTTATACTTGGTCTGTACATAGTGCATACCAATGTCTCGACCGAGTTCGTTGGCCAGCTTCATTCGCCATCTTGTTTCAAAAGGGTTGCTATTTTTTTTTTTAATGTATTTTAAAATTTAAAATGAAGTATTAAAAAATTGGAAATTGAAAAAGATTTTTTTTATATGTTTGGCCTTGATACAAAGATTCGGAGCAGTTTTTGTTTCTGAAAATTTGTTCTTTTGTTTATATCTTAAAAAGTGGTTGAATTATAGCACTTTGAATTTCTATCATGGCTAACACTTTGAAACGATTTTGTATTTGTCACGCGATACCACACGTATTCGCCTATTTCGATGGAAGAAGGCATGTGGATATTATACATCAATATCTCGACGAAGTTCGTTGGCCAGCTTCATCAGCCATCTTGTTTCAAAATGGCGGCCATTAAATTAAAAAATATATATATATTTAAAGTGAGGTGCAAAAAAATTAGAAATTGAAAAAGGTTTCTTTCTTAAGTATTTGATCTTGATATAAGGATTCAGGAGCATTTTTTGTTTGCCTTTATCTTAAAAAATGGCTCAGATATAGTAGTTTCAATTCCTAACGTGGGTGACATTTTAAAAAATCTGATTTTTTGCCTGCGACAGCACTCGTATATATCAACCGATTCCGATGTGAGTGAGCATGTGCACAGCAATTACTAAGGTCTCGACCATGTTCACTGGTTAGCCTCATCCACCATGTTGTCTTAAAATGGCAGGCACTTTAAGAAATCGCCGAATTTGGCAGCCAAATATAAGTTACTTTAATTAAAAGCAGCTTGGATAAAGCTGACTAATTTCGCGAAATTCTCATTCATAATGATTTACTATTGATAAAAATTAGTATTGAATCTCCTACATTCGGTTTCCACTTAATTGAGCTTCGTGTGTTTGAATAATATAAGTTGGCTTTTTTTAAAATAAGGAATATGAAAGCTACCTCTTCCTCCCGGCACTGGCCGGAAGGACTTTTTTAAATAAAATCTTTGTACTCATATTCACAACTCATAGTTTTCACTCCTTCCCTTTGATCTTACACGTTTAGAAACAGTTACACGTACGTGGATTTTAACAGGCATTCAAATTCATAACATTTTCTGTGTGATTAGGAATACCACATGTTTTGTAAGATACAATTTATACTTCATTTTTTAACGTTTTTTTGTTATCAAACGAAGAAGGTAAGACTCAAATTTTTTGGTTATTGGTCAAAACGTTGCGTTCGACGTCATTAAAATTTGATTTTCTATTCTTTTTCCTTTAATCTACAATGCCCACAAATACAAAGTTTCACTACATCCGGATTCGCTTTATTGTTGCAAGAATCATTTGTCTAATTTCCAATCTAATCTGCCAAGCAGCGTGCCACCGTAAAACAATGCAAGAATCCGGTCAAGCATTTCTTGGCATCCGTCTAAGGATGATAATAAGAAATGATAAATGGAAGACATAAAAAAATATAGAAAGAAAAATCGTGCTTCAAGCATGGATTATGAAGAGCTTTCTAACACTTCCAGAATATTTTAACAAAACTTCGTTGTTTAATAAGGTAAATAAGGTATTTAAGTATATATTTTAGAGAAACACGTTTGAAAACCAGATTTCAGTAATTACCGTCCATAGCCAGAAAAGTACTCGAATTATTTTGTGTAGTACTGTATTTGATATACAGATTCGTATATATTCTACACAGTATGCTAAAATTTAGCATAATTCGTTGAAAATTCCGCTTCAGTAACTTCTACCCATAAACGGAAACATACTTGAATATTTTTGTAGAGCACTGTATTTTACCTACTAGCTTTTTATACACAGCACATATTAAGCTAAAATTTAATTCAGGTTAATACACACTTGAAACTAGTAAAATCACACTTCTAGAAATTATCATCCTTAGGAAGTCATGTATTCAGTTCCTTGCGTTGCCCTGTATATGATTTTATCTATATTCTACAAACATATTTAAGTATACTAAATATAACTGAGCTTGAAAATGCATAACTCGTTTAAAAACCACCTTTAAGCAATTTAGGCTCATATTCAATCATCCTTACTCATTCTTTTCTGTAGCCCTGTATATGATATATACATCATTTATACACAGCGCGTAATATGCAAACATTTAGCTAAACTTAAAAGCCCAAACCATAACTGAAAATGCGCTTCCGGCAATTATCGCTAACATACAGTACTTCCACTTTGAATACAGTACTGTATCCGAAGTCTTTTGTGTATCCTTGTGAACGAATGATAAACGCTATGCACTTTATATTCTACAGTAAGTAGCTTGTATTAGACATCAGTAATTTTGTATCAATTTTTTTATATTTGAAATAGTCTAACATAATTAAAATACGCTGCAAACTGTTTTTCCGTCCTATACCACAGGCCTCGGAGCGGTCACGTTTTTATCCACCTCTAATTTTATAAAATTATTTTTATGGCACATTACTGCAAGAATTTCAATAAAAAAATCATCACGAAGTGGGTTTCTTCTTCGAACAATGGAACAATGTAGTCAGTTTCTGGATTCACTAGTTGCCATGCAACTTTACATCCGCTGTAGAGGTAGTGCTTTTTTCAATGCAATGGGAGCCATGAAGAATGTTTAGACGCGGCTGGTAGCCACAAAAACATAAATTTTAAGTGTAAGTAAGAAACTTACACTAGACATGTTAGTATGACAAGATATGAAAAGAAATGTCCATTAGTTCCTAACATATACCTGACAGTCCGTGAACAGGCGAAATAGCTACCAAAGGGATGCCCTAGCATAAAAAGAAGACTCTTTTCAGAGACTATACATTGCAGTTTAAATCAGTATATAAATGCAGTACAATAAGAGGAAAATTTTAAAAATATTTACATATTTACAAGTGAAAAATATAATTAATTACAAGAAAGATTAATAAAAATCAATAGTAAAAACTGTAAATGAGGAGACTTCAAGCTAACTGTACAATTAAACACAATAAACATAGGGTAAACTAAAAGAAAAAGAGGGCGGCGACCGCCCAGTCTGGTAATTCCAAGAAAACAGTAAAAACGATAAGATAAGTTATAAAAAGAATAACATAAGAAGGGTAATACAAGTTTAAAACGAGTTTTTTCTTTTTATAAAAAAAAAACAGGAAAAAAAGGCAAAACAGTATAACTGTTAAGAAGAAATTAATCTTCATTAATGTTGAGTTTGTAAGCAAGTTTATCAAATTTAGTAATTATGACTAGCACTTTTTGCATTGGTTTATCAAGTTTTTTGGTTTGGGTTGAGATATTTTTGATAAAGCTTATAAGAATTTGGCTATTTGTAGAACTTCTTTGATGTTATTGAAAGTATTAAATATTCCTTGGATGTCGTTAGAATAACTTTTAGGAATTTTAGATGAGTTGGGAAATTTTTGAGTATTATTGTTTTTTTCATTAGTAGGGGAGGTAGGGTATTTGTGGTTTCATTATCTGTAACTTCGGAGTTTAACATTTCAATGAGGGTTCATTGGTTGTTGTTTTTTTTTTTTTTTTTTTTTTTTTTTTGGTATAAATGAAGTCTTTGAGGATTTCTGCAAAGAGTTGGGTTTCTTTGGAAACCTGGTTATCGCTATTATTTGAGGATTTGCGGTTCGTTTTATTTTCCAATCTATAAGGATTTTTAAGGCAACCCCGGTATTTGCATGATGTCCTAATCCGCAGTTGGCACATTTTTTTTTTTTTTTTTTTTGGGGGGGGGGGGGGGTTATACGACCCTTGTATTGACAGGCGATGCTAAGGTGTAACTCACCGCATTTCACGTATTTAGCGTCAAAGCCACACACCTCTGAGGCATGTCCATACCCCTTACATTTATAACATTGTTTAACTCTATTTTTACTAGTAAAAGCTTCTGTTTTAACAGAAATGTAGTGTATTACGTTAATTTGGTAAATTTCCTCAAATTGTTTAGGCTGTAAAACGTTTACCCTATAAAGTAGCATAGGATGACCTGTTTTACGATTTTTGAGCATGGCAGCCCTTGTGACTGTAAAACCATGCTCTTTTAGGCTTTCTTCTATAATTTTGGTGTCAGTGTAACATGGGAGGCCTCTTATGCATACTTTTTTGGGCCTTAGCTCTCTGGGGTCAAGAGTAGTGGGGGTTTTTTTTGTTTATTTGTTTGTTTTTGTTTTATATATATATATAGAGAGAGAGAGAGAGATTAACTCAGAAAAACCCAAAATTGATCTTAAAGCTGAACACCTTGTTATACAATGTAAAACCGATGATGATCAGAAAAACGCAAAGATGGCTATATATATATATATATAATTGATATATATATATATATCAATTTTGGGGTTTTCTGAGTTAATCTCCGTTATTTATTGGCTTAGCGTCGTCCACTTATTGTCAATTTCAATATAAAAGGGGTTAACAGTTTTTTTAGAGTTTCCAGAATTTTGGTCAGTATTTTTATTAACAGTGGTGTGTTCCATATCATTATTTTCATTTTCGTTAAGATTAACCTCATTGGAGATATTTTTAAATTTGTTTCTTAAGGAGATAGAAGAACTCTTCGCCGAAAGAGGACGTTTAACTCCTTTTTTAACAGCATTAGAAAGCTCGTCTTTAAGGCTATTGTTGATACGAATAATTTGGAAGGTTTTCTTATAGGTTACAAAGCAAAAAAAAATCCAAAATAAGCGAAATCTAACAAATTATCAACGGTTGCCTCCCTTAGCAAAGAAAATGCCTCAAGGCAAGTTTTTCTTACCTGCTCTTGTTCAATTGTTGTTCCAGAATAACATTCTTTAGATTCAATATCGAAAATATATTTATCAATAAATGTGAAAAAAATCACCTAGAATGCCTCTTGCATAGTCCTCAAAGTTCGATGAAATGTTGTCGAACTGATCTTTAAAATTAGTGTTTAAGGATCCATTGGCAATGTTATCCAGTATATTATTCATAAAACTAGGATCATCCATCGATGACATACTGCAGCCTCAACCAGCGAAAAAGCTATTCATACGAACCACCCATAATCACAGCTCAACACTGCGAAAATATATCATACGATGCGAAGAAGAAAGTACGTCTTCTCACCTCTAAGTTACCTCGATATGATAAAATGATGATGATCGATATTTCCAAGCTAAATCTAAAACGGAAATTTTCGTAAAAAAATAGAGGTGGTCAAAGTTTTGATTTAGTCTCTATAGAAAAAGAAACTGCTCAAAAAGCTAAGGCCTGCTATACCACTATGTAACAAATTCTTTTATATGCCCCTGTAAATGAATAATAAACTCATTGCACCCTATAGTCTACAGAATCCAGATTTTAGTGCACTTCATAAATGCATATCATTTTCATTATGTTTAAAATTGTGTAACATCATTAAAATGCACTTGAAACGATTGAATCCCATTGACCATAATGTAATGGAATACTTTTAACTGCCCCTGTAAATGAACTATAAAAGCTACACACTTCATTTTTTATAGCAGCCATGCAATAATAAACGTAAATAAAATACAAAAATGTCAGGTCAATCAGAGTATATTCACGAAAATTAGAGTTCGGACAAACGGACAGATAAACCGAATTCATAAACACTTTTGAACTATGTTGGAAAGTGTTAATTTTTTTATTATTATTATTCGTAACACCATATACAAAAAATAGCTCTTATTGCTTCTTTTTCGGAAATCGAAAGCAGTTAAAACAACCATTCTTTTAATCCCTATACTTAATAACGTCTTACATGTAAAAACAATGCAAAACAAAACGCCTGCAATTGGCACAGTTTATCTACTACTTTTCAATCTATACAAATAGTCCAGGGAAAATGTACCAAAAAAGGGGGGTTACCTTGAAAAAGGTCGGGTAGAAGATTTTTTTTCTGAATTGTTTATAATGATGCCAACATGGAAAAACCAAGTTTTCTAACAAAATTGCTTAAGGCTAAACTTTTTGTGGCCAAAAAACAACAAAATTTTGGGACCTTTTTTTATTCATTTTTTTTAATATCTCGACACCCGTTGCCGTAGCATATTATTTGTCTTTTACAATATTAAAGAGGATAAAATTCTCTACAACTTTCATATTAAAAACTTTTTTATACACTCAATAGCAAGCACAGTAATACCATTTCAAAAATAGGATATTTTTTTTTTAATTTTCTTAAAATCCGTGAAAAATGTAGTTCTGCCTCGACTATTCAAATGTTTCCCACGGATTTAATCGTGTATGTCAACTTCTATATATTGGTAGTACTAAATTATGTGTTTAAGGGCAAAACTAGCCTTTTTTGCGCCCGTGACAAACATAGATTTCCCCCCCCCCCTTAAAAAAAATTTACCACGAGAATTTTTAATAAATCTCTAATAGCCATAATAAATCATTAAATACGTAATGCTGAACACGTAATCAGCTTTGTGAAATAATTGATTCATTAAAACCTTGAAAACCGAACCGAAATATATTCCGCTTTAAACAGGTTTCCATCTTAGCAGGCATAATTGTTCATATTCTCTCTCTTGAAAATATATAATTTTTTCTTTAAAGACTTGATTCCGTGTATACAGATTTCATTTTCAAAGATTTTACGTTAGTTGTAGTATTGAGGCATTTAAAGTCACAATTATATGAATTATGAGACTAAATTAGTCACATAAAGACATTTACAAGTTAATATTAAACCTATGGAAATGTTCTTGAAAAATATCTCGCTTGAATTTTATTACTTTTAAATATTTTTTTTTATGGGATACCTGAGATTAATATCTAAAGTTGTGCTTTTGGACTTTTTCGGGTTTGGTTGCATTTTTTTTTTTTTTTTTTTTTTTTTTTTTTTTTTTTTTTCTTAAATACTCGGACACTTTTATTTTTGGAAAAAAATGTTTGGAACCCATTCTGAAATTTAGAGTATTCTGTTTGACCTTTAAAGCAATTAATAGATAATATTAAAGTTTTATATATTTTTGCATGCTAAAACGATATAATATCTTGTTATATTTATTGATATAAGAGGGGAAAAAATTTGACAATATTTTTTAAAACTAATCTTTTAAATATTTTTATGAAACTAGTGATCTCAAATATTTTATTGACAGAATTTTTAGATTTTACACGAGATAAATGCATAACATTAGTTAGTTAAATAATCTGTTGTCATTTTTATTGTAGCTATTTTATACGGTAAAAGTATTTCTTACATAAAAGATATTTCTTTTTTGATTCCCCCCCTTATATATGAAACTACAATCCAATGTTTGCTATCTTTAAAACAGTAAAACATTAAAACATATGTTATCAATAATTGGTAAATAAAATAGATCATTGTAGTGTCGAATAAAATATGTTTTTCACAAATTTTCATGCCCATCCCTTTGATACCTGGAAAAATATGCATGCATTACAAAGTTTATTAACATTATGAAATTATAACATTTATTAAAATTAAACAAGAATTCTTTCTCAATTGTAACTATCGTGCCAATAAGTTACTAAATATTGAAGTATTCTGTTAAACAATGCTTTGAAGTTAAAATTGTGTACACTTAAAGTTACTGTCTAAATGTGAAAATTGTCTCATTCATGTACACTCTGCCCTACTTTAAAAATTATATAAATTTGTTAAATTTAAAATGTCTGTTGAGATGAAAATAAAGATGTGAGTTGGCAAATAATAGATAATTTATTGCTACCAATTTTGAGAAGTCGACATACACGATTAAATCCGCAGGGAACATTTGAATAATCGTGGTAAATTACGTTTGTCACGGTTTTTAAGAAAATTGAAAAAAAATGTCTTATTTTTAAAATGGCGTACTGCGCTTGCTATTTGAGTGCATAAAAAAAGTTGTAAATATGAAAGTTGTAGAGAATTTTGTCTTCTTTAATATTGTAATAGACAAATAATATGCTACGGCAACGGGTCTCGAGATATTTTAAAAATCATCAAAAAAGGTCCCAAAATTTTGTTGTGTTTTGGCCACAGAAAATTTAGCCTTAAGGAATTTTGTTGGAAAACTTGGTTTTTCCATGTTGGCATCATTATAAACAATTCAGAAAAGAAAATCTTCTACCCGACCTTTTGCAAGGTAAAATGTACATTTCCCCTGGACTAAAATATTATAAAGAAGTAACTTTTGTGTGTATTTGTAGGGCGAAATCTCTGCAACTACCGAACCGATTTCAAAAGTAATGGAAATGGGAGGAACTTGATGGTGACAGCCCCTGTTCCAACACAGGCTATAATTTATGTCGGTGCCACTCCCCTAAGAGGGTAAAGAAGCAAAAAACTTTCTAAAAATGCGATTTTTGTGTCACTGAAGTGCTTGCTTAGAAACTTTAAATTTGGCATGGTAGTTACTTATAAGATATAAATACTAATTAAGAACGGTTTTTTAAAAATGCGAAACAAAATTTGTGAAAATACGCGAAAAGCATTATGAAAATGTTCTAAATTATGATTTCGAGGCAATTGCTACAGGCAGAAACTCGAAATTGGACGTGGTAGACATTTACCAGATATAAATTCTGTCTAAAAACAGTTTCTAAAAAATTCCAAATTTAAAAGGGTGAAATGAGCGAAAAGCATTCTAAAAACGTTTTAAATTATGATTTCCAGGCAATTGTTAAAGATAGAAACTTGAAATTTGACGTGATAGACATTTACAAGATATAAATTCTCTCTAAAAACAGTTTCTAAGAAATTCCGAATTTAAAAGGGTGAAATTAGCTAAAAGCATTCTGAAAACGTTCTGAATTATGATTTCGAGGCAATTGTTAAAGACATAAACCTGAAATTTGGCGTGGTAAGCATTTACAAGATATAAATTCTCTCTAAAAACAGTTTCTAAAAAATTCCAAATTTAAAAAGGGGAAATGGATGAAAAGCATTCTAAAAACGTTCTAAATTATGATTTCGAGGCAACTGTTAAAGGGAGAAACTTGAAATTTGACGTCGTGGACATTTACAGGATATAAATTCTCTCTAAAATCAGTTTCTAAAAAATTCCAAATTTAAAAGGGTGGAATGAGCGAAAAGTATTCTAAAAACGTTCTAAATTATGATTTCGATGCAATTGTTAAACACAAAAACTTGAAATTTGACATGGTAGACATTTACAAAATATAATTCTCTCTAAAAACAGTTTCTAAAATATTCGAAATTTAAAATGGTGAAATGAGCGAAAAGCATTCTAAAAAAGTTCTAAATTATGATTTCGAGGCAATTGTTAAAGGCAGAAACTCGAAATTGGACGTGGTAGACATTTACCAGATATAAATTCTGTCTAAAAACAGTTTCTAAAAAATTCCAAATTTAAAAGGGTGAAATGAGCGAAAAGTATTCTAAAAACATTCTACATTATGATTTCGAGACAATTTTTAAAGATAGAAACTTGAAATTTGACGTGGTAGACATTCACAAGATATAAATTTTCTCTAAAAACAGTTTCTAAAAAATTCCGAATTTAAAAGAGTGAAATGAGCGAAAAGCATTCTAAAAACGTTCTAAATTATGATTTCGAGACAATTGTTAAAGACAGAAACTTGAAATTTGACGTGGTAGACATTTACAAGATACAAATTCTCTCTAAAAACAGTTTCTAAAAAATTCCAAATTTAAAATGGTGAAATGAGCGAACAGCATTCTAAAAACGTTCTAAATTATGATTTCGAGGCAATTTTTAAAGACAGAATTTTGAAATTTGACGTGGTAAACATTTACAAGATATAAATTCTCTGTAAAAGCAATTTTTAAAAAAATCCAAATTTAAAAGGGCGAAATGATCGAAAAGCATTCTAAAAACGTTCTAAATTATGATTTCGAGGCAATTGTTAAAGACAGAAACTCGCAATTTTACGTGGTAGACATTTACAAGATATAAATTCTCTCTAAAAACAGTTTCTAAAAAATTCCAAATTTAAAAGGATGAAATTAGCGAAAAGCATTCTAAAAACGTTCTAAATTACGACTTCTGTGGCATTTCAGGAAATGTCAAAACGATTTCAAAAGTTTTACCTCGCTATTTTTTCCTTAAAATACCCATGTGACTTTTATACTTATTATCTATACTAAAGTACAAGGTGGTCATAAAAAAACTTTGCTGATATATGGAACTCTAGCGGCCGTTTTGTTTAACCGATCGAGATGAGATTTCAGATATAGTTATTCAGAGGTATGAGCATAGGCGTAGCGTGACCAGAAATTTTGGGGGGGCACCAAGTAAAAACGGCGCCCGGAGCGAATTTTCAATCTTGCGCCCCCCCCACCCCCCCAAAAAAAATCTCTCTTTTTGATGGATGTAATAAAATTGATAAAGTGCAGAAACATAAATAAATTCTATCAAATAAATATTTCGTGTTTATTTTGGAACTTTAAAAGGTTTATTTTTAATTTAGAAATTCTGCAAAGTCAACATCCCAAAAGCACTTTTCCAACGGTTGTGTGAGGAGATTCGCGATTTTTTCCTCAATCAATCGACGAAAATAGTTATTTCTTTTTGCTATCTTTTGCTACGATCTTTGAAGGAGATTTCGCAGTTTTTCCTATGACCTATTGCAAATTTCCCGATTTTTGGGGGGCGATCGTTTCACGGAACTCAATTTTTTTCCACCGTGATACTTTGCCAAATTCCGCGTCTTTGTTTCTAGCGATCGTTTTACGGAACTCAAGATTTTTTTCCCGCGATCCTTTTCCAAAATTCGCGAACTTTTCTGCGACAGATTGGGGAAATTTCTTTTTTCCGCCACCATTTGTCGAAATTCGCGATATGTATTTTTTCACGACCGATTGATGGCATTCGCTGTTTGTTTCAGATATCATTTTACGAAATTCGCTATTCTTTTCTACGATAGTTTGTCGAAATTCGTGATTTTCTTTTCAAAACCGACTTACGAAATTCTTGATTATTCGCGCAAAATCATTTGTTTAAATTCTCGATTTTTTACGCGATTATTTGACCAAATTCACGTCTTTTCAAGGGTGATTCAATTCCGAATTTTCCAAAAATTTAAGGCATTCGGTTCCGAAAATTTAAAAAAATCGGTTATTAGTCCGAAAATTTGGTCATAAAAACTATCGCGAATTTCGGCAAATGGTAGCCGAAAATTCAATTACGACAATCGTTCACAGAAAAAATCTCCAAATTTCTTCAAAGGATCGCAGAAGAAAAAAGCTAATTTCGCCAAAGAATTGCGGAAAAAACGCGACTTACGAAAAAACGCAAACTTCGTTAAGGGATCGGGAAAAAAATACAAAATTCCCCAAGGGATCGCGAAAAACACAAATTTCATCAAAAGATCGCAGAAAAACACGAATTTCGTCAAAGGATCGCAATAAAGAAACACAAATTTCGTCGAAGGATCACGGAAAAACGTAAATTTTGTTTAAAGGATCGCGGTAAAAACGCGAATTTCGCTAAAGGACCGCCGAAAAAACGCATAATTGGTAACGGGAGGAGATTCCCCACCCCACCCCCTTTTTCTCTGCTGTAACCTTTCGGAAAATTTGCTGTGAATTACAGAATTTTTTTTTTTTTTTTTTTTTTTTTTGCTCAGACCCCTGCTGTCTTTTTGCCCGCAACAATTTGAGGAAATTTTCAATTTTTTTCTCTTGATCGTTAGACAAAATTCGTAGTATTTTGTGCATTATTTTGACGAAATTTGCGACGATTTTTCGGTGACAGATTGACGAAAGTCGCCATTTGTTTCAACAACCTTTGATAAAATTCAAGATATTTTTCCACGGTCCTTTGAGAAGATCCACGATTTTTTTTTGTCGAGAATTACCAAAATGCGCATTTTCTTTTCTGCCGATCGTTTCATGCAGTTCACGATTTACTTTACACGATCCTTTGCCAAATTTCGTGAATTTTTCTACGGCCGATTGATGAAAATGATATTCGGTATTTGTTTCAGAGATCTTTTGACGAAATTCGCGATATTTTTTGCGAGACTATTTGACCAAATTCGCGGTTTTTTTTTTCCTTGTCCGCGACAGTTTGACAAAATTTTCGATTTTCGTTCCGTAATGGTTAGGCGAAATTTGCAAGTTTTTTTTTTTCGAGACCGATGGAAAACTATTTTTCTGCGACCAATTGTTGATATCTGCAAAATCCCATGTATAATACACAATTACATATCTTTTTAAAACAGTGACTAATGAATATTTTTAATATATTGCACAATAAGCACACCCTTAATATCAATCGTACGGGCAGGGCCGAAACTACCCTTTTTATGCGCCCGGGGAAAACATGGATTTTGGCGCCTTACCCCCCCCCCTCCCCCCACACACACATCTCCTCACGCACAATAAAAGTTATCGACCTCAGGTACCCTATACAAAGAATTAAAAAAAATAATAAAAATCATTTAACAGTTAAAATTAGAATAAGAAATATGTAAACAACTTTCCCATAGAATTAACATTAGCTTGAGCGTTAAGAGCCTACACTAGTCACGCGAAAAAAATGGAACGCTAATACTAAACGTATGGGAATGTTCTTTTTAAATTTTTTCGCTTGCATATCAATAGTTTTAAATGATTTTTTTAGCTTATAAAAGCTGAGGTTGAATTCTAACCGGGTTAGTGTTCACATTTCCGATTTTGGTTGCAGATATTTTTTATAAAATTACTTTCACTTCCAGTACAGGTTTCGAAACTTAAAAGTATAGCAACACTAAAGATGAATCTAAACTATCCTAGGAAAATAAAGCATTGTAAAATATTAAAATGCAAGAGAGAAATTTGAAAAGAACGCTCCAATAAGTTTAACATTAGCTTGCGAGTTTCTTTGTATTTCGCATATATATATACACAATTTTGTATGAAACGACAAACAAAATCTTCATTTAGCGCCCCCTTCGCCTTTATTCTGATGCTTGGGGCACATACCCCTTCTCTACCCCCCTAGTTTTGACCCGGGCTATATTCTTAAAAAACCATTAAAAAAGCGGGTTACTATTCTATCGTGCATATATTTCAACCCTTAGTTTTTAGTCATTGACAGTTGCCCGACCTCGCGTCCTTTCAGGCCGGATCTGGATGTAAAAAAAAGTAATTTTAGTAAACGGCATGGGCGGCAGCATTTTTCAGTTGTCACCTACCTAGGAATGGCAAAAGGATGAGAAATGTAATTTGGGAAGGTAAAAGCAGGGGCGGTTGCGGCTTTTACTCATGGCGCCCTGGGTGAGAGGTTTTTTTTTTAAATCACAGGCAGTTGTCCAAGCTCGCCTCCTTTCTTTAAGACTGGATCTGGTTGGTTGCAAAAAAAAACAATTGCTCCAAAAGTAATGCAAAAAATAATTGCACCAAAAGGAACAGAGCGGCATTTTTCTACTTCCGCCTGGGTTGGCAAAACGCGTAGAAATGACAAAAAGAAGAGAAAAAATCATTTTGGGGGATAAAGGCATAGGCGGCTTCATTGGCCATGGCGCCCTGTGGGAGATTTTTTACTGTACCACTGTAAATGCTATACTCATTTTTTTTTCTTTTAAAGGGTTTTACTAAAGCATTTTGCTTTGTGCACCCCTTCCAGGTCCGAAACTAGCTATATTTTCACCCGGGGCAGACATGGATTTTGGCGCCCCTCTACTTCCTCCGCAAAGTAAATTTACAAAAAGAAATTTACGAAAGTTTCTGTTAGCGGACTTATTTTAAAATTTAAAATGTGTAACAGTAAAATACGTAATATTGAAATATATAACCAGCTTTGTCAAATATATTCATTAAAACCTGTAAAAAAAAAAAATAAATAAATGAAAGGAAGCTGAAATAATTCTGCTTTATACAGGTTTCCGTCTTAGCAGATATAACTGTTGGTATTCTTTCTGTCGAAACCATGTAGTTTTTTCATTTAAGACACGATTCCATTATAGACTCATTTCATTTTTCCAGATTTTACTGTTGTTGTAGCATTACAAATAATTACAATTGAGGCAATTTAATATTATATTGATATGAGTCACATTGTTTTAGGATAAAAAAAAAACAGGATTTACTGTAGGCATAAAACTGAATTCCAGTATTCTAAAATATCTTCCTGTACTATCTACACCAATTTCGTGGAATTATCACTTATACCACTCTTCTTATTTATAGATAGATATGTCAACATACTTTCCTCAACCTAATGCTAATTTTCAAATTTATGTGTGACTCAAAACAAGAATAACAAAATTATTAAGTTTTTACTTTTTATTTTGTGAAATTTCGACCGCTTGGTTTTTATTGTCCCAGTCAGCCACCTGACCTCGCCTCCTCTAAGGTCAGATATGGTGATATGCATGTAAAAAAGCAATTATAAGAAAAATGATGGGGTTATTTGCTGTTTTGTATATTGTAGGCGAATCTTTTTATCTATCTGACAATTTTAATGCACTTTAGTCAGCTTTTCTTTTTCATTTTTCTGCTAGAAAAAATTTTTTTACACAAATTTCACACGAACATATATATAATGTATAAAACGGCAAACCAAATTTTCATCTGGCGCCACCTTCGCGTGGCGCACAGGGCACAAATTTCACACGAACATATATATAATGTATAAAATGGCAAACCAAATTTTCATCTGGCGCCCCCTTCGCGTGGCGCACAGGGCACAAATTTCACACGAACATATATATAATGTACAAAACGGCAAACCAAATTTTCATCTGGCGCCACCTTCGCGTGGCACACAGGGCACAAATTTCACACGAACATATATATAATGTATAAAATGGCAAACCAAATTTTCATCTGGCGCCCCCTTCGCGTGGCGCACAGGGCACAAATTTCACACGAACATATATATAATGTATAAAACGGCAAACCAAATTTTCATCTGGCGCCCCCTTCGCGTGGTGCACAGGGCACATGCCTCCCCCCTTAATTTCAGCCTTCAATTAACGGCCTCCCGTTTGTTTTTATTGTCCCGGGTAACCACCTGACCTCGCCCATAGCAAGACTGGAAAAAAGAAAGCTCAACGCTGCTCAGGGAGAGAGATAAAAAAAATTGAACAGCCTTCATGGAATCTTTTCATCAGAACAGTCAGAGTCAAACAAACTCTTCATTTGGCGCCCCCTTCGCTTTTCGTTCTGGCGTCCGGGCACATGCCCCTCTGCACCCCCCTCCCCCAAGGAAATCGGTTGACGTTTGGCAATTATCGGTGAGGGACAGTTCCACACAGAAGAGATGAGTAGAGACTGACTTTGGAAAATGTTAGTGATTCTCCTGACAGATGAAGTGATTTAAATGATAGAAGATACATGGTGCATTTGAATTGGAGAAAGAAAATAGCCCAAGAGAACAGCTCTTTCTTCTAATTCATTTGCAGTCGTCTGTTATACATGAATCTTTTTATATATTTGTAAATTTTAATGCAAATGGTTCTTCAAAAAAATTCTTTAAAAAAAAATCTGCATTTGGCGCCCCCTACGCTTTCTGTTCTGGCGCCCGGGGTTAAGAAGGTTGGGGGGGCACATGCCCCCCCGTGCCCCCCCGACGCTACGCCTATGGGTATGAGCTCGGGATTCTGTGAACGGCATCAAATTAGCGCTCGCGGTTACGGTTATAGGTACAGAAACTCGAAATTTTCGAATGGCAACGCCCATTTTTTTTTCGTCGCAAAATGTTCAGCGCATGCGAAAACCCTAAATAGCTATCGAACGGTACGTGTATCGCAATAAATGGACGCGTTATGCACGCACAAAATAAAAGCTCAGCGAATGGCCAAAAACAACACGATGGGGGCGCACGGAGGAAATTTGCATATGACAGAGGCAAGACAACAATCACAGAACGCCGTTCGACAGATAATTCGCGTAGAAAACGGATTCTTGCCTCTGTCATATGCAAATTTCCTCCGTGCAAATCGAATGGATCGTGTTGTTTTTGGCCGTTCGCTGAGCTGTTTTTTGTGCGTGCATAACGCGTCCATTTATTGCGATACACGTACCGTTCGATAGCTATTTAGGGTTTTCGCATGCACTGAACATTTTGCGACGAAAAAAAATGGGTGTTGCCATTCGAAAATTTCGAGTTTCTGTACCTATAACCGTAACCGTGAGCGCCAATTTGATGCCGTTCACAGAATCCCGAGCTCATACCTCTGAATAACTATATCTTAAATCTCATCTCGATCGGTTAAACGGAACGGCCGCTAGAGTTCCATATATCGGCAAAGTTTTTTTATGACCACCCTGTACATAAGTACTTACTTAAGTTTTATATTTTTGGTATAAATAAATCTAATATTTTCACTTTTAGTGCTTTTTTTAGGCACACTGACAGCAAAAGTTTCCCTTACAACGCTGTTTATTGACATATAATTTACATGATCTGCCTGGTTTAAATTTTTTTAAGTTGTTTACATTTTTTCAAACAGGACCTGATATCAATATGAAAAAATATAAACGCGTGTAGAACATAGACCCCCTGGTCCAGTTACCCCATTTTTGGGGGCAACTGGACCCATGAGGAAAGAAAGATGAAATATGCATATTTTTATATTTTTAAGTATTAAAATGTAATTTTGAGCATTTTTGTCTGATAGAGGGAAACTAACTGAATACATTTACAGAAGTTCAGACTTTAATTGAAATGAATATTTGCTTTAATTGAATTTATGCTTTTTGAAGCTGTATTGTCAGAAGCTCCAGAGTCACATTGTAAAATCATGTCCCAGTTGCCCCAACTAACCTTATCTATAATGTTGCGTTTATACAAATCAAAATTATATGCCGTTATTTCCTGTGTAATAGTACTCGGCAATGTATAATCCTCAATGACAGAAAGCTGATTTAGTTAGGTCCATGATTAAGGGACGCAGTCTACACCATTCTTCCAGAGGCGCAAGATAATCTAATCTAGTTACGGCTCAACTAAAATTTTGTGGAGCTTGAATACTGCGATTGACATACGGACTATACACACCATTTTAATTTATGTTTCATTCTTAATCAAAAGTTTAATGAATGTATAGTAGTTCTATTTAAGTTCCACGCCTTTCTCAAACACTTAATGCAATTAACGCATGGTAAATGGACAAATTTATGCATTAAAAAAATTTTTACCATGCTAAGCACTGGTATAAAGTCACATAAAATCATCATAAATATGATAATATGGATGAATTGAAATTGCGCGATATTATTAAAAATCAACTTCTCACAATTACCATAAAAAAGCAATAATGTACCCATAACGTAATTCTTTAGATATTTACCTGTAAAATAACTATAAATAAATGCAAAACAATCACAGAAAATATCCTTTAATGAATCTTTAAAAAATGAATAAATTTCGTTCTGTTTCAATTAGTTTAACATCATTAAAATGCACTGCAAAGACCTTAATATCATCGTGGTCTCTACAGTAAGCACATACAAGGAACAACCAGGAGGTAAGTTCCATTTGCAATTTTTTCTGTAATCGCAAGAATGAGTATGAGCTCTGAGTAGTTGGACTCATCAAAAAATCAGAAACACCAGTGAAGCAGAAGATAGTGCAAAAGTTTGGTTGTGGTTTACGGTAATTTCATCAAAATCGAAACGTCCACCGCGTGCGAGGAGTGCTTGGTCATTCGGGTTTTGAATGCACAAAATCTGCCAGTAGCTGAAACATAGTATCAAATTTTGAATAGTACAGTAACAAATCAGGAGTAACTCAATGGTGCGAAGATGGGTACTACAGTTTATTTGAGGATCGGCAAGTTTGTTTTTTGCGGAACGCAGTAAACGACAATCTCTCTGCCGCTGGTAACGATAGCGATTGATCTGTGCTGCGAAAAAGAAGCTATTTATATTTATATCTAAGTGCTACTTTGCTGACTAGAGATTTCAGATTGACGGTAATGCCGGACAATCTGTTACCACGTGGATATCAATAAAACTGGCATCATTCTTCAATATGAAGATGCAAGATATTATATCTCGTTAAGAAAAACACCACGACTTTTGTTTCAATTATGTTAAAACATAGTTGAAGGTTTGTACTCCAAGAAAATGTCTTGTTCCGTTACATTTCGCGTTTTTTAAGTTGGCAGTGAAACTACTTTCTGGATCTGGACGCTCCGTATATGCTGCTTTCCCAGCATTTCATTATCCTTAATTTTGTCTAAAGACGTCTTGAACCAGCTATATACTAAAATAACTGTTTTTATTTTGAGCTTTTTTCATAAGCTGAATTTTTCACCCATTTGATATTCATCAAAGCACCCTTTTTGCATTTATCTTATATTTCATGTGAGAAGAATACTCACCATTCCAATGAGAGGACTGGCAAGAAGAACTTCTCCACTTTTCGGATCGATTTTAAAATATCCAGATCCGTCTAAGAACAATGCAGGTTCTATACCGAACTCGATAGGGTCACCCTCGTCGTCCCGGGTACGGACTATTGTCACCCGCCGACCTGTAAAATAAAAAATAATATTTAAAATTGAATTCAGAAGAACTCACATAGCAGTATGAAAAGCAAATATAAAAGATAACTCGTTTACAGACATATGTTTACAGACATATGTATGAAAATAAGTACATAAATTCGAGATTATATTTAAAAAAAAAAAAATATCAATTATGCCCTTAACGGAATACGGAACGTTACGTTAAAACAATAGTTAAATAAATTATCTGTGAAACAGACTGAAATTATTGTAAAAACTATATGAATTAAACTATACCTTTCAAACCCACGTAAAATAAAATTGACATAGTACTAACTTCATCGGTTTTTTAATGAAGATATGATCAGTGCAGTGATATTTATTGAAAATATTAATGTTTGTTTTCAAATAAAACTAAGTAGTACTACAGGTAAAATATGCTTTTTCAGATGTCCATTCACCGAAATTTCGGAAGAACTTCGTTTTGGAACTAGATATAAAGATCCGATTCAATACAGTTGTTTTATGATGTTTTGGGAGAGCAAAAAGAGGAGATGATTTTAAATCAGGGAGGAGGAAAATCAAAAAATTTTAACTAGGTAAAGGGAGGTATCGTTTATTATGTATTTTTTAATTCTGAATTGAATGACACCATCCTAAAGTCGATACGATCATTTGTTACAAAGTTACGACAGTTTTTATCAATACAAAGTCAAAAGCTCAGTGCAGGTAAAATAGGTTTTCATAGCAACAACAGATGGATATTCACGAAATTTTCAGAAAAACTTCGTTTTGGAACTACACATGAAGATCCGATGAGTCCCCAAAAAATAAAGGTGTTTTATGATGTTTTGGGAAGACAAAAGAAGATGGGGATTTTAAATCAGGGAGGAAGAAAATCATTTTTTTCTAAAACTAAGTAAAGAGAGGTATCGTTTATTATTTTTTCATTCTGAATTGAATGACACCATCCTAAAGTCGATACGATCATTTGTTACAAAGTTACGGCAGTTTTTATTAGTACAAAGTCAAAAGTTCAGTGCAGGTAAAATAGGTTTTTATAGCAACAACAGATGACCATTCACGAAATTTTCGGAAAAACTTCGTTTTGGAACTAGACATGAAGATCCGATGAGTGCCCAAAAAATAAAGTTGTTTTATGATGTTTTGGGAAGACAAAAGGGGAGGGGGATTTTAAATCAGGCAGGAAGAAAATCAATTTTTTTTCTTTTTAACTAAGTAAAGAGAGGTATCGTTTATTATTTTTTCATTCTGAATTGAATGACACCATCCTAAAGTCGATACGATCATTTGTTACAAAGTTACGGCAGTTTTTATTAGTACAAAATCAAAAATTCAGTGCAGGTAAAATAGGTTTTTACAGCAACACCAGATGGCCATTCACGAAATTTTGGGGAAAACTTCGTTTTGGAACTAGACATGAAGATCCGATGAGTCCCCAAAAAATAAAGTTGTTTTACGATGTTTTGAGAGGGCAAAAGGGGGGGGGGGGAGGGAGGGCTAAATCAGGGAAAAAATAATTTTTTCTTAAGTAGGTAAAGGGAGATATCGTATATTATGTATTTTTAGCTCACAGGCTATCAAAGCCTGAGTGCTAATGTGCCCGCCCGTTCTGTATGTACGAATATATGTACATAACGCGATAATTCTTGATAAAAATATCCGATTTGCTTCCATTTTTTTTTTCTAGGTTCATTCTGATAAAGCGCTTCCCTGATTAGTTTTGGAAGTTCATTGGTTAAATATAAAAGGGGGAACGGAGGCTAATACCCCCCTTAACACTTTGGGGACGAGCGTCTTTTACAGAATTCTTAATCTTTAATCACCGGTTTTTAAAAACAGAAATTTTTGATTAATTGAATCGGGAAAATGCTCGGATCAAATAAGGCAAAATTTTCAATAAAAATTTTCTGGTGAGAATAATCCCCGATTCTGAGCACCTTAGGCGGCACGAATACCGGTCGCTCGTCTTCCAAGGGGTTAATTTAGATAAATGGGTTTTTTATCCGATTTGCTTCAAATTTGGTATATCGGTTTATTCTGATAAAGCGCTTCCCTGATTAGATTTGGAAGTTCATTGGTTAAATATAAAGGGGGGGAATGGGGGCTACTACCCCCTTTAATTTAGGTAAATGCGTTTTTGTATCCGATTTGCTTCAGATTTGTTATACTGGTTTATTGCGATAAGGCGCTTCCCTGATGACATTTGGAAGCTCATTGGTTAAGTATAAAGAGGAGAAACGGGGGGGGGGCTAATCTCTCCTTAATTTATTTTTATTTTCGAGGGTATTATTCTTTGAATTAAGAGTATAATATACAACTAGGACTTCCCTCAGAGGGATTAGTCTGAGCGATATTACAGAGAACATAGATTTAATAATAACATGTGGAAGCAAAGAAAATGAGATGTTATCTTTAATTGTCCATATACTGCGATAAACTGAAATGATGAAAATAAACGAATCGTAGAATTACAAAATCTTATACATAAATTCGTATACAGTGTTTAAAAATAATGGGAAATCAAACCATTCAAGACAGCCATGCATGGATATAAAATTGAAAGTACGCAATATATTAAAATTAAAATAGAAAATGAAACACTAAATTACATATATCGGAATTTTAACTGTATTAAATGATGTCAAGAGCATAATCAGACGCTCCGCACCAATTTGAGTAACTTTAAAGGACAAATATATGATGTTTAAAAATAATGGGATATCAAACCATTCAAGACAGCCATGCATGGATATAAAATTGAAAGTACGCAATATATTAAAAGTAAAATAGAAAATGAAACACTAAATTACATATATCGGAATTTTAACTGTATTAAATGATGTCAAGAGCATAATCAGACGCTCCGCACCAATTTGAGTAACTTTAAATGACAAATATATGATGTTTAAAAAGAATGGACTATACTTTATATGGTGTGTGCTCCCCCGGAATAGTTAATATTGTACAATATCTGTTTTCCACGGATGCAATGAGGTTGTCGATAACATTTAAGGAATTCTCTCCTCAAAATCTAATATAGTATCAAAGTACCGAATACATCAACAGTGGCATGCAATGCTTCGTTAGAGTGTGTTTTAGATATGCTCGATCGGATTTAAATGATGAGTGTTTGCTGGCCACTACATACGCTGTATTGTTTTGTTTGCACAAGTTGAGCTGTATTTAGCACGTATTAAATAAAAGAAATCGGCAATGATTACAACATAAAGTATGACACAAGATCTGAATATATAGTCTGCATAACTTTTGAGCTGTCAAAGTGTCATTTGAACTAATTTACAAATCCATACATATTTATTCAGGAAATCATACAAGCTGACATACGCCAATATGAACCCGATTATAAAATTTCACCAGAATAAGTTAATATATAAAAAAGCTACTAATGATAATTGAGAATATGATCTTATGATAAAATGTCTAGAAAAATGAATCGGATAAAAAATTCATATCACATTTAAAACGGCACTTCCCTCTGTTAGTGGCCTTGGCGAGAGAGAGAAAAGCTTAGAGAAGGAACACTTTAACAAGTACTTTCGGGGAACCTACTCACTGTTTCATACAGGTCTTTATTCAATATTTACACAATTTATTTAATGCTAGGTGGGTATCTATCAGTTTTGTTGCATTTAAATCGCATGTTTTGCGGAGGAAATGCAGCATTATGAAATATTTAAAGTTGCTGTACCTAATAATTCCAAATTAATGGTAATTGAGATCACTTTCCGTTAATTTCATCTTTTTAAATTTAAAATTTTTTAGAAACCATTCATAGAGACAATTGTATATTTTAAAACTAACCCGAAGCAAAATTTCAAGATTTTGGGCTCAGCAGTAACACAGAAATAGAAATTTTTTTAAAGTTTCTTGTTTTTGCACTGTTTTATATAGCGACATTTTTAGAAATTGTTCTATTGCGAGAATTTACGTCATGATAAATACAGCCATGTCAATTTTCATGTTTATATTCCTAACAATTCCATGTACTTCGTTACTTAGATCATCTTTAGATCTTTTTCCGCTTTGTTTAGTCTTTCTATTTTTTAGAATTCGTTCTACAACGAGCATTTACATCTTATTAATTACTACCATGCCAAAGTTCTAGTTTCTATAACCAACAGTATCCCAAAAATTTCAGTATTCCAAATAAATCGTAGTTTAGAACCTTTCTAAAAATTTTTACGTTTATCCGTCAAATTGAACCTTTTAGAGAGCATTCATTACGAGTATTTACATCTTAAAAGTAACTACCGCACCAAATTTAAAGTTTCTAACCCAATCAATATCACAGAAATCGCAATTTTAGAACTTTTTTGCTCCTGCAGCGATGTAGGTTCTTGCACTGACATAAAATAGTCTTTTTTTCGGAGCAGAGATGGCCACCAACATCTTTTTATGATGACTATGTAGTTTCAGAGATAACACCTCACAAACGTACAAGCATTAATAATATTATATACTTTATAATATTATAACGCTTTATAATATTAGCATTAGATGTACAGATACAAAAGCCATTTATCTGTTACAAACTAAAGTGCCGGCGTTGCCCAGAATTTGAAGGATGTTTGTTCTGAAAAATCAATTTTAAAATTTAACATACAACACAAAACAAACATTAAAAAAAGCAGTCGAAATGTTGTATGAATGAATCATATGAAAACGCTATATAAAAATGTATAAATATATATAACAGGCGCAAAAGAATAGAGCTATAAATGAACTTATTTCAATTTATAATTGGAGCAATAATGTTAAAATAGGCCAATATTTCCCTAATCGGGTTTTTACCATGCTTCAATACATTTTCACACTCATATGACGTTATACTATATCCAACACGTCCTTTATATTTCCAATATGACGTAATATTTTCCTCTTTCACGTGGAAACCTTGAAATAGAAAAGTTATGAAGTTATATTCACTTTCATTTAAATTCGTCAAACCATTTATTTTATTTTCATATTTCACGTGAATATCTTGCAATAGAAAAGTTATGATGTATTCACCTTTTTAAAAAATTCGTCAAACTATTTATTTCATTTTCATTTTTCACGTGGAAATCTTGCAGTAGAAAATTAATTGTTGTAGTAATAATTTTATTGTGTTTTTTAATTGTTGGCAACTGCTATAATGAAAAATGTTTAAATTTGATAAGAAATTGCTGTTAAATTGGTGATTTTTTATTAATTAAAAATTAACTATAAATTATTTCGATTCCGGATTTCTTTAGTTGCCTCGCCCATGTTTTAATACACGTGTACGTATCTTTTCACAATTTTGGCTTCCAAATTGTGGATTTTTATAGAATTACAAACAGACAGATAGACAAGTTTTCATTTTTATATATCTCTCTATTCTAAAAAAAGTAACTAACGCTGTCACCGCCGCCGCCGCCGGTTTTGAATTTTTTGTGACCGGAGGTCTTTCTTCGTTAATATTAAGAAAACTATTGCATACAAAACTATGAAAATCGGTGGTATTATAGCGAAATGTTTGATCAACACGCTAATGCATACAGTTTTTAAATCGAAGAATTATTTTAAGAGATATTTAATGCTAAAGTTGGACAAAATCGTTCCATTAAAAAAAATTTTATAGGAGCAAAAGCTATACATGTGAATTTAATCATTTTTAGATCATTTTATTCAATAGAAAATCCTGGTGTGCAGATTTCATTATTTTTTTTTTAATTTGACTCATTTTTGAGGTATTATTTCTATTTTAAATTCAAATAATCAGCATCTTGACTGATACTTTTTACATATTTTAGAAAATGGTATTAATTTAAACTGTTGCCAACAGTATAAACAGCACAAACAATAATGTTTGCTTCAAATAAAAAAATTATTTACACGTTACTATTATAAACAGAAAAAAAACTTCAAATTAGAATTAAATAATTAGGTATAAAAAGCAGGCACTTATTGGAAATTACGCCATTAAAACTATATTTACATGTGAATTTTGAAAGAGAAAGGATATTGTAAAATAAATTCATTAACATGCGTTAGAAGTCTGAAATAGAAGAAATTGCGTCACATTACACTTATTATGCAAAATGAACAAAAAATAGTATTGCAAAACAGTTTAAATTTAAAAATTGCGCGAGACAAAATATTAGAGGTTAAATATTAGATTTTTTTCAAAATTTTATTATTTGTCGTTTGATGTGAGGTGTTCAGCTATAAGTATGCAAATATTCATGTCTCCAACATAATTAGGAGCTGAGTTAGAAAAATTGCTTAAAATACACAAGTTAGAGCCCAGAGGGTTAAATATGACTTTTTCAAAATTTTATGATTTATCGTATTATCGCAAGTGTTCAGCTATAAGTATGCAAACTTTCATGTCTCCAACTTAATTAGGGGCTGAGTTAGAAAAATTGCGTAAAATACAGAAGTTAGAGACCGGAGGGTTAAATATGACTTTTTCAAAATTTTATGATTTATCGTGTTACCGCAAGTGTTCAGCTATAAGTATGCAAACTTTCATGTCTCCAACTTAGTTAGGGGCTGAGTTAGAAAAATTGCTTTAAATACACAAGTTAGAGGCCAGAGGGTTAAATATTAAACCCTTTTCAAAATTTTATTATTTGTCGTTTGATGTGAGGATTTCAGCTATAAGTATGCAAAATTTCATGTCTCTAACTTAATTAGGGGCTGAGTTAGAAAAATTGCTTAAAATACAGAAGTTAGAGACCGGAGGGTTAAATATGACTTTTTCAAAATTTTATGATTTATCGTGTTATCGCAAGTGTTCAGCTATAAGTATGCAAACTTTCATGTCTCCAACTTAATTAGGGGCTGAGTTAGAAAAATTGCTTTAAATACACAAGTTAGAGCCCAGAGGGTTAAATATTAAACCTTTTTCAAAATTTTATTATTTGTCGTTTGATGTGAGATGTTCAGCTATAAGTATACAAAATTTCATGTCTCCAACTTAATTAAATTAGGGACTGAGTTAGAAAAATTGCTTAAAATACACAAGTTAGAGACCAGAGGGTTAAATATTAGACTTTTTCAAAATTGTATTATTTGCCGTTTGATGTGTGGTGTTCAGCTATAAGTATGCAAATTTTCAAGTCTCCGACATATATAGTTTCTGAGAACGGGCTCTGTGACAGACGGACAGACAGACAGACAGACAAAGGAGTGAGGCAGATAGGGTTTCGTTAGATGAACGAAACTCTAAAAACATGCTGCCGATGACTGTAACAACATCCTAAAATTACATTACCATCAGCGATCTACCAATCCCGAATTTAGTTTATATTCGTTTCATATATTCTTATTCTTTTGTGTGGCCCTGTAAAATAACTATCAATATTATATACAGTAAAACCTCTGAATAGCGGACACCCCGAGAATGCAGAATTTGTCCTCTATTTAGAGGTGACCGCTACTGAGAGTAAAACATGTACAGTTATTTAAGAGTTGGTAATCGAAAAAATGTCCGCTAAATAGAGGTATCCGCTAATCGGGTGTGTCCGCTATGGAGATTTTATGAGTAAAACCTCTGAATAGCGAACACCTCGGGAGGGCAGAATTTGTCCTCTATTTAGAGGTGTCCGCTACTGAGAGTAAAAAATGTACAGTTATTTAAGGGTTGGTAATCGAAAATATGCCCACTAAATAGAGGTGTCCACTAATCGGGTGTGTGTCCGTTATGGGTGTTTTACTGCATAATAATATCATCCTTTACAAGAAAATTGCATGCTGTATGATAGACAGACAAACATCCAGGGAAAGATAACCTCCCGGAGCAATAAACATTCATGTCTTTTGTTTTAATCATCCACAATTGTATGTCATAGAACAGGCCAGATTTTATACAACAGGCTAAAAACGGTCACCGTGGTACGGAGTACTGTATTATTATTTGTTTGCCCACCAAAACTGGTTGCCACGGGATGGTGCAAGGTTTGTGATCACGTGGTTGAAACTGAGCTATTCAATATTAATGCGTGCGTATTTTTTTTTTTATTTGTTCCATGTGTTCAAACCAGTTGCTACGAAAACATCAACCGGTGAAAGTGACGCACACCAAATTTCTGTGACGTATGCAGATAAATTGTGCTTTTTTATCAGTTTTTTCTATATAATTTTTAAACGGTTTGGAACTTATTTTTCACAGTAGGTGCATTCAGTAGGCGACCCTCATAGGTACCTTCTGGTGCAATCAGAAACGAAATCCGACAAATATTTTTTGATTTATGCTTGACGAAAGGTTTTTATTAGGCTTTTTTTTTTTAGTAGGACATAGCGTTAATATCCAACGTAGTAGTAATGTGTCCGAACAGTAATATTTCGCTGAGTATTAGCCTTCGCTTCGCTCAGACAATTAGTGTGAATATCCTGTGAGCTCAATGCCATCAGTTTAACTGGGCACTTTTCTTTTTTATTTAATTCTGAATCTAATAACACCATCATAAAGTCAATACGATCATTTGTTACAAAGTTACGGCAGTTTTTATGAACACAAAGTCATGATTGGTTTTATGAATACAGAATTATGAATACATGGATTCTGGCAACTTTGATGACATTGAAGTAGACTCAGGTTACCCTGATTTTTATTATTGCTATTTTAAGAATATTTAATAAATTTGAGATTACTTAATATGATATGAAGTACATGTTTTGAACGTAAAATAAATGTAACAAAACTATGCTCAATAATGAAGTAAAAATTTCGGCTTTGTATTCATAAAGCCTAGAGGTCTATGTGTGTCGAACCTTTTTGGACCTGGTACTTTCATTTATTTTTTTTTTTTTTTTTAAGTTTACGGTTCGGTCAGTGAAAAAAACTAAAGAAATTGGATCTGACTCGGTCCTTACGATAAATAACGTTATTTATAGATCTACAATTTCAATTATTTTAAAGATTACTGCATTATTTATTCGAAATTTCTGCAACATATTTAATATATGTCCACTGCAAAATAGGCAATATATATTTTTGGGTCTTTATTTTTCTCTTTAAATAAAAAAAATATTTTTTCATACCACTAGAAATTCAATTGAAACAATGCTGAATTATTGTATTAATTGAATTCTAGCAAAATTCAGTTTATACATTCAAGTATTCCATGCGAATATTAAAAAATTGTCTAATAATTTGTTAGTTAATATTATATTTTTAAGTTAAACAAATAAATCCTTTTTATTCCCATTAAAAAAATTATTATCAAAGCATTTATACAAAAATTATGTGAGAATATATGCGTATATATATGTATTGTGTGTGTGCCATGGAAATACCGTGTGAGACAAAAGTTCATAAAACTTTAAAAACTCCTAAAAAAGGAAGAAATTATGATATAAAAGTGCGGTTTGCAAGAAAGGACTCAAAGTAGTCGGATTTGTTTTAGCAGCAAAAAAAAATTAGTTAAAAGAATCACATGTAGAGGGCGCTGACGATCCGAAACACAATGAACAGAACAACAATACGCTCCTTCATTCATTTCATTTGTTCTTCCAATAACAAATGTTCAACATCACCTCCAGAACATTCTACGACACAACCAGCTTGTGTCGTAGTACTTGTTCATTGTGTTTCGGGTCGTCAGCGCCGACATGTGATTTTTTAACTTTTATTTATTTATTTATTTTTGCTGCTAAAAAATTTTGACTACCTTGTGAGGCCTTTTCTTGCAAACCGCACTGCTTTATCATAATTTCTTTCTTTTTAAGTTTTAACGAACTTTTGGCTCACCCGGTATATAACCTCCTTTTTATTGCGAAAAAAATAAATAAAAATATATAGGATACTGCTTGCACACGCAATGTTATAATTAGCATATTTCAACAACGCGAAAACGTGGGAGTTGATATAGTTTAAAACAAAATAAGGTCACCACCGTCAAGTGCGAGGTTATTTTTTCCTCTCATTCACGAAGTTATTCAGCAGTGATTCCATACTTCAATTCGTAATTATTCTGGCTTTTCTTAGAAAAAAATTAAAGATATTTTTCAATAAGAGTTAATCTATAATAAAAAAGATTAAACTGTTTCATTGTTGTATTGTAATGTTGTATCGCACTTTCCTCCAGGGTTATTTGTCTCAGAATATATTTTCTCAAGATTGGTCAGATTTAATTTGATATATCTTCGTACTACACTTTGTACGATATTTTTTTAGTTACATATTTTTCAAATTGCCTTTAAAAAAATTCAATAACTACTTTTGTAAATCTCAAAAATAAATTCATATTTATTCTTTTCTGTAATCGAAAATGGAAAAGTATGTAAAAAGAATTATTTTATCAGTAGATATTTCAAATTTTAAGTACGTCTAAAATTAGAATTTCTTTTATTATTATTTGTTTAAGAATTTACATTGAAAAATAAATATATCAATAAATTTACATTTCAAGGGATAAATTTTAAAACAAAGTTAAATTTTCTGTCCCGAACCCAAAAAATAAACAGCAAAAAATCCAATAACTCCTTTGACCACGTGCAATTTTTATATACCGGGTGTCCCAAAAAGAACTGGCTGATTTTAAAATTCAATAACTTCCAAACGGTGACAGATATTAAAAAAATTCTTGCAAGAGGGTTATACATAAAGTCAAAAGTTTTATTACAGTGATTTTCGATTTTAGTTCGAATTACAAACAATAGATGGCGCTGTAAGCAATAGTCGCTAAATACAGGCTCGATTTTTGGTCCTTTCTGTTGTTCCATGCAGAAAAAGGAGATGGAAATGTATTATCCGGGCCACGAAGTACCAAAAATCGAACCTGAATTTAGCCTCTATTGATCGCAGCGCCATCTATTGTTTGTAATTCGAACTAAAATCGAAAATCACTGTAAAAAAAAACTTTTGACTTTATGCATAACCCTCCTGCAAGAATTTTTTTAATATCTGTCACCGTTTGGAAGTTATTGAATTTTAAAATCAGTCAGTCCTTTTTGGGACACCCGGTATATACTAGTATATATATATAATCTTCTACACATAGTTGAATAATAACAACAACAACAATAATAATAATAATAATAATAATAATAATAATAATAATAATAATAATAATAATAATAAATAAGTAAATAAATAAGTAAGTAAAATTTACCCTCCATATTACATAGCATGCTAAGAAAATCTTTTGCTTTGAAATTAACATTTTTTTCTCCAAAGAAATAATTTCTTTTGATGCCAAATTAAATTAAATTTTGAAGAAGAGTATGCGATGTGCTGTGTATGCTGGGTAGGTCGAATTGCGTTTCCGCGTTTGGGGTCATCAGGTTGAGGTCAAGTCACGACGCAAGGACATTCGGTAAACGGGTTTCAAGCAAATATTCAGAGATATTTCTTCGATTACGGGGTTCTCTGTAATCGCAGGGGATATTAAAAATAGTTATAGTGAATGAGTATGCTCCTGGCAAGGGCGTGCAAAGTGGGAGGACTAGGGACCACAGCCCCCATCCCAGCCGAAAGCAGCAAAAATCCGAGATTTTTATCCCATTTTGGCCACAAGTTAGCCCATTTTTCTGCTCCCCCAGCTCTGATACAAAATCATGACTACTCCACTGGCTTCTGGACACTCACGTTGACCATTAAACAAAATAATTATTGAATTTAATAGTTTTCGAAAGAAATTATTTATATAAAAAATAATCCAAAAATGTAACATGCACGATAGCTGTTTCAGGGTAGAAATTATAAATATGTCTATTTGATAACTATGGAGAAAAAAAAATTAAATAAACTGTTTTTTTTTTTTTTTTTTTTTTTTTTTTTTTGTCAGAAACACCCCCCCCCCCCCCCCCATACAACTTAAAACAACATAAAAAGAAATGCAAAAATTTATCAGTTAAGGAAAATTAAAAAATTATTATACTTCTACTTTTTTTTTTCATTTTTTAATGGGAGATGACTTTAAACGATAAATGCGATTTTAAACGATAAATTCTTTGCATTCTTTATCTATAGAAAACATGCTGTAATTCATCTCAGTGATGCATATTAGTTTCAATAAGTTTGAAGTGATGTAACCTCATTTTAATATTGTACAAACAATCCCCCTGCCCCTGGATCATAATGTAATGGGATTCTTTTGTGCATCCCTGTAAACGAACCATAAAGACTACTTATTCTAACTTATTTAAACAGAAAGCATTTGTCGTCCACCTGAGGGATATGCATTTCATTATGTTAGAAGTATCATAACATTCTTTAAATGCTCTACAAACAAATTTTCCCAAAGCCCGTATTGTTACTAAGGTTTTCTTTTGCTTCCTTGTAAATGAACTACAATGGCTACACTCTTTGTTTTCGATAATGAACATGCTAGAGTAATTATCAATAACATATATCAATTACACGTCGATCCGAGTACAGTTACGAGAGTTAAAGCACGGGTGGGCAAACGTCAGACAGACAGACCAACAGAAGTCATAAATACTTTTTTTAAATGCTGGAAAGGGTTGAAAATGTTTAATTTTTTTAGAAGTAATAGGAAGAGGAGGGGCCTAAATAAATGCCAGGATCTGGGACCAACTTTCCCTTTATCGATCTCCGGTCAAACTCAGACATAAAACAAAAAGTTTAAAGTCGCAACTTTCTTCCAAAACATTATGAGTTGCAGTATATAATAACTAATATTAGCAAGTGATCATCCCAATATCAATTTACTTTAAATCTACACTTCAGAGACAGAATAAATACCATCATCGACACTTAAAATACTGTAATAAAAATCATAACTTTAACAGAAGTACTATTATTTTGTTTTTAATTCTGTTAAAAGTTCTTTTTGCTAAAAATGCGCAACAACTGAACTGCTCTCTTTGTTAAAAATGCACATCAACTGAAAAAAGAGACTCAAAGAATTCAAATTACTAAAATATCATCATGTTTAATTCATTTATTTTCTTTGGAGACCAGTTTATCTTTATTCATTAATTCAAGTGGTTTTCTAGTAAAAAAAAAAATAAAAATAAATAAATAAATAAAAAATAGATGCTACCTTACCAGATACTATAGTTCCAACATTACTAAGATGGAAATCTTTAAAGTGAATGACAATATCATTTGAGCTGCCCTCTTTCAATCATCTCATTAACGTCCATTGTATTTGATGAATAAATTATGTGAATGCTAACAATGAAAGAAAGATGGGTTTGATTCATATGTATGATCGTATAAAGATGTTATGATGTTAAGCGTTATTCATAATATTCATTGACAGGGCAAATTTTAGTCGATTAAGGTTTGCTAACACTCTCAGAAATACTTTCTTCAATTCACGGAAATTTCCCTGGCAGCAGTGCTATCGGGATTTTTCCGTTAATTGACGAATATTCTTTTCCTTTTCTCTGTTATAAGAGGTAAAATATACGTCTATTGAAGTAAGTGTGGAAAAAAATAAAAATTACCTACCTTTGAATCGAACTATTTATTTTAGTGTTACGAGTACGCTAACCACTGGGTTACAGTTCTACAGTAGTGAAGCACTTTGAAGTAAATATGTTTTCTTTCGATGTCTATGGCTCGATTAATTTCTTTAAAAAGATTTTAATTTTGAAGTTAATTTCGGGAAGATTTCGTCTTTAATAAGATTGTGGCTGGGGTTTTAGTACTTTAGTATTAGTATATGATAAAAATATGAATTATAAATATTTTTAAATAGATTGCTAAATGTAAAATACGAATATCATATTTTATTCGAGAAGATTTTTTTTTTTTTTTTTTAGCTCGATTATTTTCCATTTCATGTTTAAATTATTTAAATGCGTTCATTTAAAATATGTTTTTATAGCGAATATCTTTTTTATAAACAACTTTATAAATTCAACTTTATTTAACTTTATTCAAGTTATTCAACTTTTAAAAAAATAAATTGTGAGTACTTTCGAATGAATGAGAGAAAAAAAATTATTTCTTTTTTTAATTCGAAAACTTTTTGCTTTTTTAATTAAATTAGAAATATTAATTTATAGAATTCTTCATTTTCATTTAAAAAATAAATTCAGATTTTAGTATTAATAGAGCGCATGTGTGCTAGGAATGAACGTAATTTCTCCCTCTTTTTCTGACTTTTGGGAAGAATTTACGGATAAAATACGTTTTCTATGAGTACGGAAATTATTTGTTAAAAAATGAGGAATAATTTAGTGTATATTGGCGAGTTTTTCTGACAGTGTACACACATACTGAGAGATTGAAAATAAATTTAATGTAATTTGGCATTTGTCTTGCGTACGCAGTACTTATCAAAAGCACGTTTTGAAATATCGTTTATGAAATAAATGTTCACTTTCAATCTTCCTGGTAGATCTTTAAAGGAAGACTATCGTTGAATCTATTTATGATCTTAATACCAAGATTGTATTTCTTAATACATTCAAAAAGCATGTTGTACAGTCGTGGGAAAAAAAGTAAACACCCCCTACTAACTCCTCATTAAATTATCGTAGACGAAAGTTACTGGTACCGAACGATTGGAAATAAAGTCTACTTTTAAATGACGTATATAAAATTTGCTTAGGGGGCCATCTACATATTAAAACGAATCCAAACTTCATTTTTTTCAATGACAATACCCAATTTTAACGAGATATTTCAAATCTTTAATTCAAACTATGCCTAGACGCCAAATTTCAAGTCATTTGAATGATAAGTTTTTGAATTATAAACATTCAAAATTGAGTGCTTCTAATGTTATATTACATTTTCCTATTTTTATTTATAACTTTTGAAATTATGATCCTAATGTTCTAATTTTTTGTGTAGCAATAATACTAACATATCCAAACATAAATACGTTGAATTTGCAATTTTCATAATTTTCTGATATGAATTATGAATTATGAAATTAATATTTAAAAAAAATTATGAATTACAACCTACAATTTTTTTGATGGATTCAGATTTATTAAGTCCTGCTTTATGTAAATCCAAAATTTCACATTTTTCTTTCAAGTAGTTTTCAAATTATGCTTAAAAAACGGCAAAACGATGGTTTAAGGGGCCGTCTATGATAGAAGTGACTAAATATTTTGAAATTTCTTATGCAATCCTGTAATCTAACATGCTTGTTTGACTTCTTAAGGTGCCTTGATCAAGAAGGGAACTCTCTTGGTTAACAATCGAGTACCGAACTTCAGTTTGGATACAGCCCTTAAAATACGCTCGTTTTAAAATAATTAAATTCTCGGAAACTTATGGTACGAATTGCATAAGAATTTGTTTTTAGGCTAATTGAAGGATGTAGAGTTCATTTATGCTGTCAGAATTGTGTACAGCTATTGAAAAAAAAAACAAAGTTATGGTTCGTTTTAATATGTAGATGGCCCCCTAAACAAATTTTATATACATCATTTAAAAGTAGACTTTATTTCCAATCGTTCGACACCAGTAACTTTCTCCTACGATAATTTGTTGAGGAGTTAGTAGGGGGTGTTTACTTTTTTTTTTCCACGACTGTACATACCGAGAATGTATTTTTAGAACTAAAACGCATTTGTAATAAATATATTTTTTTTATCCTTTTATCAAAATCATTATTCCTTTTCATGAAAAAGACAATACAAAAAAACACCATTTTTTTTTTTTTTTTTTTTTTTTTTTTTTTTTTTTTTTTTAAGAACGTCTGTTATAGTGATTGACGTATTAAAAATCTACGGGGCAAAGAGCACAGAACTCCGATATGATAATACATAAACTAATACATCATGATGTATAAAACCAACGTTAAAAGCCCAACTAAAGCCAATTTAGTTTTCAGCTATTTCAAGGCTTCATAATAACAGCACTTTCTTTAGTGCAAAAGGGAAAAAAGCGAGAGTGAAAAGTAGCAAGTGCAACACATATGCTCTAAATGTAATGTGATTCTGGTTTTCTTTGTGTTGTTTTTTTTTAACTTGCATATTCACCATAAAACTAATTCTACATATACAAAACATTTGATTTACTTATCTGTCGATCTTTTAACTGAATAATTATGTACTAAAATCCCTCCACACAAAATTCATAAGCGCACCATTGATTAATAATAAAGTTGTTTTATGTTTATAATTAGTTTTTCGTAATTAATATTGATTTTGAACAAGGAACACTTTCTCAAATGAAAACTAAGAAGAATTTCTTTTCTAAAAAAAGTATTTGAAAGTGTTTTAAAATTTCACTTTATAGGTGGTGTGTCGTGTGGTTTAAGGTTGTTGGTTTAAATCTATTAACATCTTTTTTTTTTTTTTTTTTTTTTTTTTTTTTACTGATTCTTAGTAATTTTCTTATCTAGGGTTTTTGTTCTAAGGTTTTCGGGTGAAGGATTATTTTTAGGAAGATGTTACTTATATTGCTTCAATAACAACAGACGTTACATACATACAATACATAGAATTTCTTCAACTATTCCAAAGTTTGATAATTATATAAATATATTCATTCTGATTTAAATCATTCAGTAAACAATAAAACTTCTATGACAGGGTTGGCGAACCTATGGCACGCGTGCCAGAGTTGGCACGTGAGCTAATTTTTCAGGCACGCTAAAAATTTTAATTTGGTAATCGTTATACAGTTCAAATCCATTTTTTATTTCTGTTATAACCAATAAATTTTATCCAAATAATGCAATTATTTTTTGCGTCAATTAACACATCAGAATAATTTTCTTTTCCTGGCATGCTGTGCAGCGTTTTCGACAAGTATTTTGTCTTTCTATAGGAATTTAAAAAGACGTAATTTTCAAATAAATTACGTTAGACAGTCACTGCAATAAAATAGCAAATGGACCCAATTTAGCTATGTATATTTGTAAAAATAGCAAAAATCTCATCAATACATTATTAGTGCATTGTTTAATGCAACTTGGAAAATTATAACCGAGATGTTGCATTAACAATAAGTTAAAAATTGGTGAAATAAAAACTCGTATTTTTCCCCCTTATTACAGTACATTCCGCATAAATGAATCCTATTTATGAATTAAATATTCATTCATTTAATGGCTGATTCCACTATACAGAAAAATCGCATTCTGATTTTTAATAATTTTTAATTATTAATGCGGGAGAACAACTGATTTTATAACCAGAATTTCGTATAAACATCGTACTCTTAAAAATTATCTTTGTTTAAGTTTGGCACGTTACGTTATTGATAGATATTGTTTGTGAATTTTCGGCACGCGCACATGAAAAGGTTCGCCGAGCCTGTTCTATGACATCACGTGGGAAAAATCATAAAAAACCCAAGTATATTCCTAGAACTAGTATGAAAAAGGAATTAGAGTATTTGGAAAAATTATTCATAATTAATTACAATTGGATTATTACTAGAAAATTTATATTTGGTATAAAAAAGGAATAGATAATCAAATATTTCGATGTTTTTAATTCTTTCAATTTCTCACCTCATTTTAATGTTTGTTTGGGGTGGTTTTTGTTTGTTAATAATTTAATAAACGACGATAAAAACCCATTTCTAATCGAAAAATTTATTTTTACACAAAACTTTCAAATATAATATTTTTTAGGAAGAGAAATGTACGATTACGAAAGGGTGTATACATACAGTAACATTGCAAATAACTTGTTGTTAAATATTCTCACAAAAGAATACAACGTTACAATTGGTATTGACAATATTCGTTCTATTAAAAAATTGTTTCCAACTTGTTAATAAGATTTTTTTTTTTAATGTAAATAACGTTCATTATATCAAAACCTATGATTTTGTTGATCTCTTTGACAATATTGAGATCAAAGACTTATATAGAGTTATAAATATTATTTTCAAAGAAAATAAACACCGATTAAATTTAAATGAAACAAATACATAAAATATTTTAACTTCCTAATGGAATTTACTTTATATCACAACTATATAATTTACAATAATATTATTTATAACAAAGCTGTCGATTTGCCGCAAGATGGAAAATCATCTAGCAGGATTGCAGATCTATATTTATATTACAAGGAAAGAAATATTAATGTAAATGAATATATCTTCTACAGGTGTACGTATAGCATCGCTTTCTTTTTACGAAATTATTTTCCACCTAATTCATTACCTGCTCATTACCACAACGTTCGAGTTAAAACGTTATCATTTTCAGTGTAATTCATTTTATTGAATTAAACATAAAAAATTAACGACAGAAATTCTCTACTATTTGATATATATGATAAACGTTTCCATTTTTCATTTAATGTAAATACATATACACACATTAGTTCATGTTTACATAAATCGGTCTTTATTAACCCTGTCGCTGCGGATCCCGAGATTTCCTCGGGGATGCATTTTTCCGTCTAATTAATCCTCCTTGATTATTCCCGCCAGTTATTTTTTTATTGTAAATTTTGCCTTATTTAATCGGAGTATTTTGCCGATTAAATTAGACAAAAAATTTTGTTTTGAAAAGCCGGTGACAAAAGAATAAAAATTCTTAAATACATAATTTTTGAAGCTATTTTGATAAAACAATTACGCAGCGAGAAAGTTAACATTCCACTCACCTATGCACATAGGATTAAAGTATTATGTTCAGAAAAACATAAAAACAAAATTTTTAAATCTGTATATATGCAAGCTAAAAATTATGACTATCTTTCGCACGTTTTTAAATCTGTTTTATATGAATTATTTTTATGTTGTGTGACTTATTTTATATTCACATAACATCCATTTTTTTACTCATTGGTATATATATGTTAATAAAAACATAGGATTCGTTTTTGTTGTTATTGTTGTTTCTAATGGCTATGGATTCATCACCGGCATGTGACCCTTTTGCCTATTTTGAATATATATTAAAAAAAAATAAACATACATAAAAAATGAATAAGAACTTTAAGCCTTTTTTTGCCACTTGGCTTAAATAGAGACTTATACTTTTACACTTTATTCCCATGCATATGAATTATATTATGGCTTCGCCATATCCATTGATCGTTGAATTCTGCATATGCAAAATTTTTCCGCTATGGGGAACTTCCATGTGGAGTTACATAAAAGCTCTCCATATACAGGGTGTCCAACGAATAAGACCCTGATTTCAAAATTAAATATCTCAAAAACAAAGATCAATAGAATTATGCGGTAAACGGTTTGTTTATTAGATAAGCTGTAAAAATGTTATACAGAAGTTTCAAAATTTAGTTACAAAAACCGTTAACAGATGGCGCTGTAATCGCAATACTTGTAAACTGCTTCGAAGTCCAGAGCAATGGCATCTCATTCCTAGATGGCTCCCTATGTAAAAACGAATATTGGGAAAGTCCATTTTTTCATTGGCCTGATGTGCAGAAGTTGAAACATCAGGTCACAGAATTATTGCATCAGCTTTAATTTTAGAAAATTTCAATTAATAGAATTTTCAATAAAAAGTTTAGAAATCATTATAAGAAGTTTTTAAATATTTTATTAAATTCAACCATTCCAATTATTTAAATCAAAATGCATATATTTAGAAAAATAATTTTGTACTTTTTATTTATTTTTTATATTTTTAAATCACGACATAATATTTTGGTATTATTGTTATACCTGAATTATTATAAATAAAAAAGTATTTTTTCACTTTTAATTTATTTTTAAATCACGGCATAATACTTTGGCTTTAGCATAACACATATATTTATTTTCTTTGTAAACAAAGTTTTAGAGGCAGAAATTATACATTAAATTATTTCTTTTTTAAAAGGAATTGATAATAAGTCATATCATCAACGTCAAAGCAAAAGTATTTTGGATGTTGCATTCCTTTCGAACACTTCAGATCCAATCGCTAGAAGCTGCACCCTATTTCTGGGCTCAATGATAAAAAAAAAAAAAAGGAAAACGAGTTTTTAAAATTAAAATCATTTTTTAGCTTAATTAAATTTTTAAAAATAGAAACTTTGTATTTTTCATTCAAATCATTCTCTACAATTAAAAAAAAATGATTTATGAATCATTATTATAAATGCTCAATGATTTTTAAAAAAGGGGTTTCTTTTAACTTAATTAAATTTTAAAACCAGAAACTTTAGATTTTTTTGTTCAAACTTTTTTCACAGTTTAAATAAATATTAAAAAGTAAAGATTTCCATATTTTTTAAATCCTCCTCTACTTTGATTCGATTCCACGATTTACCAATTAGGAGAGAAAAGACATACCACAGAGATATTGGTAACCGGACCGAAGTCGCTTATAACAAAATTTGAAACAAATCTCAATTCTGTCAACACATAGCTCCGCTTCTGCACATTACCCAAATAAAATATTTTTTAAGTTCTTATATAATGATTTCTAAACTTTTTATTGGAAATTCTATTTATTGAAATTCTCTAAAATTGAAGCTGAACCAATAATTCTGTGACCAGATGCCTCCACTTCTGCACATCACCCCAACGAAAAAGCGGTCTTTCCCAATTTTCGTTCTTCCATAGGAAGCCATCTAGGAATGAGACGCTAGGGCTCTCGACTTCAAAACACAATTTATAGGCATTGCGAGTACAGCGCCATCTGTTAGTAGTTTTTGCAACTAATTTTTGAAACTTCTGACAACATTTTTGCAGCTTAGCTAATAAACAAACCGTTTACCGCATAATTCTATTGATCTTTGTTTTTGAGATATTTAATTTTGAAATCAGGGTCTTATTCGCTGGACACCCTGTATGTTTTGTAACTGAACATAATTAAGGCATGAGATTTTCATTATTTTGTATTTTGTTTGAGGGGATATGGGTCTTAAGGCGTTGTTTGCCGACGTCTACTTTGCTAGATAGAGACTAAAAATGTGCTAAGAGATTCAAGGAAAATAAAGACTGTTTTGTTGTGTGCAAATGCTTCTGGCGTTCATCAGCTGACGTCTGTCGTTATGTAAATATGAAAAAACCTAGAACTTTAAAGGAATCTTAAACTTGCCTGTGCAATATCATGCGCAGAGAAATGCACGGATGAAAGCAAATTTGTTTAACGACTGTTTTTAACATCCTTCTCTACCACAAGTAAAGGAAAATTTTAAGAAGCGTAGAATGCCAGAAGTAGCGGTACGACTTTTGTTAGACAACTGTACCACTCATCCTCCTCCTTCTTAATAACTGTGAAGTTAAAAAAAAATTCAAAAACAGTTTAATGTCGAAGATGAAATTTTCGTAATTGAAGAGCTATGTGGAAGAACATGTTAAGTAACAAAAATTACATTTGAAAAAATTTGATGTGAAAGTTTTTGTTGTCAATTTTAATGATTTATTTTCTGTTTGATACCACGTGTTGAAAATATTAACAGGTGTGGTACTAAACTCTGTCAAAAAAACTTATTCATATTTAATTTTTAAATATTAAAAAAATATTAATAGTATTTACATTATTAAATAACAAAATATTAAATATTAATGAATAATGTCATCTTCAAGGCTAAATAGAATTTCGGTATTTTAGCTTTACCATGTAATAGAATACCTGATAACGCCTTCGTGCAAAAGATAAAATAATTTTTAAGAAAATGTAGCATAACATGTTCTTCCACTCAGCTCTTCAATTGCTTTGGAGTGGAATCAGATGAAAGAAGTGACCCTAAAGAGGTACTGGCGCAGACTTCGGACTAATGACGAAGATGCGGATCAAGATCCAAATGCTACCAGTGATGGTCAAAATGTGATACTAGATTTGATAGAAGCTGTGGTAAACAATCCTTTCACAGATGTATCGTGTAGTTAAGTTATATACTGAATTGAAATCTACAGCAATGTATTAGTGGTCGAAGAAGTGAGTGACCAACATATTATACAAAGTGTTGTGAACCCACAAAAAGGCCCAGATTCAAGAGGTAGAATCGCATGAAGAAGATGAGATCGTGACAGATGAAGCTAAAGTCTCGTGTAAACAGGCTTCTGATGCATTAAATACATTTATAAAATTGGACGAATCCAAAAAAAGCTACAACTCTGCAGAACTCATAAATTTGTGTATAATCCGTAAACAGTTTTTTTAGAAGAAATCCAAATCACGAAAGCATCGTGATATCAGAGACTTTTTTAAACTGTAACGCTCATGTTAATTGTTTACACATGTAATATAACTTACAGTACATAATTTGAATTTAATTTTGTACTGTTATGTTTTTATTTAAACCCCACAGTTGTTAGAATGACGAAATAAAATATAGTATTTTATCAGATTTTATCGTTTGTACAAGTACATATTGTACGTAAACACATAAAATGCATTCTGACGTCCGATAATCCAGTAAAATCGCTAATTTAGAACGGTCATAGTGCCGAACATGCCGGATTAAAGAGCTTCTACTGTCAGAGTTTTTAAAAAAAAAGTGACTGATATGAAAAGATAGTTAAACCTTCGCGAAGAACATTATGCACTGGAGTTCTTTCTTTTTTTTTTTTTCCTCACCAGTATTTCTAATCAGATATCATTAATCATTGCATAATTTAATCTCAGAAATTCTGTTTTTAAATAAAGTGAAATTTACCAATCAAATTTACTAGTGTGAAAAATCAAGGATTCCGAGCATCATTTTATGTCACGTATACTCGTTGGTCGTCGTGAAGATATTAAGGATGCCATGTTCCGGAATCTGGAAACTCCGGTCAGCAAATAATAGTTCAGATTTAGACACTACTCACCGACGGGTTCATCTTCCGGAATGAGCCACTCTCGCTTCATATCAAAAACTGGAGGTGTGTTCTGGCCTGTGAAGGAAATACCTGAAAAATTCACAATGGACATTTTAATTTTATTTTGAACTAAATTACACTTTTAATTAGTATTACACTTTTACAGAGCTTTCAGTTATTACGCTTTTAATTACAATTAAACTCTAAAATTAGTAATAAAGAACCACTTAAATAATTAAATGGTGCTACAACGAAAATAAAATGTTATTCATCAGTATTTTTTCTCTGCTCGCTAGCACAATAAAACGGTAACTTACAAAGCAAAATTAATCGCATTAGATATTTATTTAGTTATTTTCAAAGTATAAGGTTTTCATTAATTTAATTTTATCTAAACTCATAGGCTTGTTTAAGGTGTTATATGCGTCATAAGAACATGAAATTTGGACAATAAACATTCAATTCACACACACACACAGAAGCATATAGAGTGTGTCCACGTATAACCTGACATATTTTTATTTTCGCAACCGTTGGTCCTAGATGCATACTTCCAATTACAAAAGTGGTCAGAGTTAAGATAAAAAAAAGTTTGAAGCGAAAAAACAATTTAGTGAAGAATTACAGAATCTAAATTTTTATACGGTCTCCCGGTCCTATAAGTTATATTAGTAAAATTTTCCTGTTACATTGCCAAGTAAGGCAAAAAAAAGTCCCTTTATTCTACGATTAAAACTGACCGAGTAATAACTGTTTAAAGTTGGAGCATATATTTTGCTGCAAATTAGGGGTCATTCACAAATTGAGTAGAAATATAATTTCGTCAGCTATATTAAAGAAATGGTTGAGAGTAAAATAAGCATTGCAATATAAATTTGAAATGTTTAATAATTCTGACATATTACTGCAAAATATACAATTTGTACTGAACATATAAGAGAATAAAAATAACAGAATATTTCTTAAATAAAAGGATGAAAAACAACAGCCTCAATTCTTTACAAAATGATACATATTTTAAAATGCTGTTAGCACTGTCTTTTTAGGGTTATGCTATGTTTTTTTAGCTTTTAAAAATTGATTCTTATGTATTTTTTAGCGCTGAATCCGAAAATGACTTTTATTTTAAACCATCACGTTAGGATTTTTCTCAAATCGCAAATTTCAAAGTTAAAAAGCTCAAAGTTAAAATTGATCCGACCTCCCCTCCCAACCTCATCGGACCCCTGAGTTGTTTTGCTGAAAGAAGCCCAGTACAAGCCAAACAAGTAAGAAAAATCATGCATACAGCATAGATTATGAAACACTTTCCAACACTCCCTGAAAGCTTTAACGAAACTTCGTTACTTAGGGAAATAAGGTAAATAAGATAACTAAGTAAACATTTAAAAATCTGGTTTCAGTAGTTACCGCCCATAGCCAAATATGTATTCCAATTCTTTTGAACAGCCCTGTATTCGATCTGTATGTTGATATATATACTATATAATGGGAAATTTTAATTTAGTAAGAAAATGCATAACAGGTTGAAGTTCATCTTTCAGCAATTTATACTAATAGATGGAAACATACTTGAATACTTTTGTACAGCCCTGTAGTTTACCTAGTACCTTTATTATATGCCACTATTTAGCTAAAATTTAATTCAAACTAAAACACGCTTAAAACTACTGAAATTACATTTCCAGAAATTATCCCCCATAGACGGCCATATATCCAACTCTTTGCGTGGCCCTGTATATCATTTTATCTATATTCTACAAATATTTCTTAGCACACTAAATTCGGTTCAGCGTAAAAATGCATAATTCCTTTAAAACCCACCTTTAAGCAATTTATGCTCATACTCAGTAACCTTTACGAATTCATTTCTGTAGCTCTGTATATGACCTATAGCATTTATACGCACTTTATAGTATGCATAAATATAGTGAACAAGTAGGTAAGTGTGATAACAGATCGCACAGAGGGTTTCGTTTAATATTCCTTTCAAAACACTTTATCCTTTTGAAAAATCTGTTAGTTCCACCTTTCGCAACCAGGGACGCACTCTATTCTAAACAAACCTCTATCCGAACGAAACTCCGCTTTATATACTATCCGTAGATATATTAGTGGAGGGGATTGGGCCGATAGCACCCGAGATAAGTAGTCGGCCCCTGGCGGTAAAAAGTGGAACTAAAACATGTAAGGCTATGGTGCATAATATGAAAGAATGGTCAAAGGGGTGTCGGCAAAAGTTGGTAAAGTGCTCCCCAGGTGAAAAGGGCGGTGGTTAGAAAAATTGCTTAAAATACACAAGTTAAAGCCCGGAGGAGTAAATAATATAAGACTTTTTGAAAATTTTATGATTTGCCGTGTGGTCTGAGGTATTCATCTATACGTATGCAAAAATTCATGTCTCCAACTTAATTAGGGGCTCTCTTAGAAAGAATTGCTTAAAATACATATGTGGTAGCTCAAAGGGTTAAACGTAAGACTTTTTCAAGATTTTGTGATTTGTCGCCTGGCCTCAAGTGTTCTGCTATAAGTATGCAAAATTTCAAATCTCCAATTTAATAAGGGCTCAGTCAGAAAGAATTGCTTAAAATACGCATGTGGGAGCCCAAAGGGTTAAAGGTACGATTTTTTAAAATTTTTATGATTTGTTGTATGATATGTGGTGTTCAGCTATAAGTATGCAAAATTTCACGCCTCCAACCTAAATAGGGTCTCACTTAGAAAGAATTGTTTGAAATACACATGTGGAAGCCCAAAGGGTTAAATGAACGACTTTTTCAAATTTTTATGGTTTGTCATTTGATGTGAGGTGTTCAGCTATAAGTATGCAAAATTTCACGCCTCCAACCTAATTAGGGCTCACTTAGAAAGAATTGTTTAAATTACACATGTGGGAGCCCAAAGGGTTAAATGCACGACTTTTTCAAAATTTTATGGTTTTTCGTTTGATGTGAGATGTTCAGCTATAAGTATGTAAAATTTCACGCCTCCAACCTAATTAGGAGCTCACTTAGAAAGAATTGTTTTAAATACACATGTGAGAGCCCAAAGGGTTAAATGTACGACTTTTTCAAAATTTTATGATTTGTCGTATGATGTGTGGTGTTCAGCTATAAGTATGCAAAATTTCAAGTCTCCAACATGTATAGTTTATGAGAACGGGCTCTGTGACAGACGGGCAGACAGACAGACAGAGGAGCGAGACGAATAGGGTTTCGTCAGATGAACGAAACCTTAAAAAAGCGCATATCATAATTTAAAATGCATTTCGAGCAATCATTACTAATATACTGTAATTCGGATACAATATAGTATCTGAAATCTTTCCACATACACCGCAAACAATTTCCCTTATACCATTATGAACAGAATTCTTTTGTGTGGTCCTGTAAATGAATAATAACTATTCTTTGCATATTCTACAGAATGTATATTTTAGTGCACTTGATAAATGCATATGAATTTTATTATGTTTGAATGAAAGCATGTAACATCATTTGAAACCATTTTTAAACGATTTTTTCCCATAGGCCGTAATGTAACGGAAAACTTTTGATTGTCCCTGTAAATGAACTAAACATGCTAGAAACTTTATTTGAAATAGGAATCGTGCTATGGTAGAGGTTACCAACATCCAAAAATTTCAGAACGATCCGACTATATTTACGAGAGTTAGAGCGCGGACAGACGGGCAGACAAACCGAAGTCATAAACACTTTTCAACTTTGTTGGAAAACGTTAAAAATTGAATTATTGAATTAAATAAAATTAAACTGAATAAAAAAGTCTTACATCTATTTTATAATATCCGATTTTTTGCTATTTTTTAACCTTGAAATTTACGATTTGCGAAAAATCCTGACATGAAGGTTAAAATAAGTGAAGGTAATTTTTTTATTCAGCGTTAAAAAATACATAAAACGTAATTATAAAAGTTAAAAAACACAACCATCACAGATTTATGTTATCTAATCTAAAACTAATTCTTAAACTTGTTGACGGTAATCTAATCGAATTTTTTTGTGTTATTCTCTAATATAAGCATGTATAAGATGGTAAGCGTCGAAAATCATAATAATATTACATTCTCATCGTATTTAAGTCAGTATGTAAAATTTAACTTTGATCGGACATTTAAAAGTGAGTTCAAGTTCGAGTACAAATTTTAAACTGGAAAGACGATCGTTGCAAGTTAAATAAAACCTTATGAAAATAACATAATTTTAGTTAAAAGAAAACATAGCCTCAAATCCTTACAAAATAAAACATATGTTAAAATACAATTATTTTAACTAATCTGAAACTTAACTAATAAAAGTTAACTCAATCGTAATAGTTGTACGATTTCTTTCAAAGCTCAGATACCTTGAAATAAGTTTAAGTACTTTATATACGACCCCTGAGAGCATGGCCAAAATCATCTGTTTTGAGATACAAAAAAGTGGTATGAGTCATGCATTTCAAAGTTTCATAGCTCGGCCAGTTTTAATGTTAGATAAATGGGACTTTTTTTGTCTTACTTGTTCTAAATATAACTTATAGGACCGGGGACCGTATAAAAATTTAAATTTCGTAATTTTTTAATAAATGTTTTGACCCAAATCGCTTTAAAAAATAATTCTTTACGTTATTTAAACCATTTTTGTAATTGGAAGTATGCATCTAGGATCAACGATTGCGAAAATAAAGGTCGGGCAGGTTATACATGGACGCACTGTATATTGTAAATTTTTCTGCAGGCGGAATGCTTTAATGATAGCAGTTGTGTTCTCGACAGAAGTACAGCTTTATTAACAAGATCTTTTCTTTCAAGTTGGTCATTTTGCATCAGAAATCTTCAAATTCCTGAATGTGCATTTCCTGCCATTCTATTTCAGTGGATTCGAATTTGTATAGGTTCCGCAGAGGCTCTATTTCAGCATTATATGTATATTTTTACATATTTCTATTATTTAATATATCTCAAGCACATAACCTATTCTCCAAATTTCATATAATTTTTATCCCCACAACGCTTTAAACAGGTATCTGAATTGAGAAAGTTTATTCTGATAATCTTGAGAGCCCAGTTTACTTCATTTAGGGTAGGGGTGCACAACCTTTTTAAGAGAAGGGCCACATACAAAAATGTTTGGGTTGTCGAGGGCCACATCAGTAACACAGAGAAAATTCTATATCCGGGATGTAGGGGGGGGGGGCTAATAAGTTTTTATTTTTGATGAATAATTATTTTTTGTCTATAATAAAAATAAACAAACGGAAATAAATAATTGTACGAAGGAATGCAGGGCTTCTTCACATCTGTATAAAAAACCATATTCAACACTTTATGAAGACTAACGATTCCTTCTTAACAAATGGTAACTTGAAGAAAAAAAATTACACAAAATTTCTAAATAATTGAACTTTATTGAAAATTATATTTAAAAAAAATTATGGAAGAATAACTTCATTTAAAATAAAAAGAAACTTATTTTTGAAATAACAAGGCATGATGGACTAATTATGCAATTTTTTCTGCGGGCTATTAACAAAACTGTTTTTTTTTCTTTTGTCAATCAAGTGCGACTGATTGACGAAATTTGCGATTTTTTTATCAACGGCCAATTGACAGATTTCGCAGTAATTTTCCATTGCCAATTGGCAAAATTTGCAATCTTTTCAAACAACCAATTTGCGATACCTGCGATAAATTGACGCATTTCGCGATTTTTTTCAGCGATAAATTTTCAAATTTCGCGATTTTTTTTCCACAACGGATCAACAAAAATTGCGATTTTTTCCGCCCCCAATCGAATTATTTCGCGACATTTTTGTTCTGCGATCGACCTTCGAAATTTGCAAGTTTTTTCCATGAACGATTGACAAAATTTGCGATTTTTTTTTCATGAGTGATTGGCGAATTGTGCTATATTTTACGTGACAGATTGACAATATTTGCATTTTTTTTCCAATGACCAATCGACGAAACGTGATTTTCCCCCCCCCCTGATATACTCTGATGTAATTTGCGATTTTTTTCGCGCAATAAATTGGCGAAAATCGCAATTTCTTTTGCGCGCACAATCGATGAAATTTGCGATTTTTTCCTGCGACCAATGGATTTCTATTTCATGATATTTTTTGGGACAGACACACAAATTTTGTAATTTTTTCCATGAGCTATTCACGAAATTCGCGAATTTTTGGAAAAATTCACGATTTTTTTCACGAGCGATTGACAAATTTCGCAATATTTTTGCGACCAATTGACAAAATTTGTAATTTTTTCTATCAATTGTCAAAATTCGGGATTTTTTTCCGCGACAGATTGACAAAAATCGCGATTTTTCCCCAGTCGTTCAACAAAATTTGCAATTTTGTATCTTATCGACAAAATTCGCGATTTTACTGCCCCGATTAACAAAATTCGTGATTGTTAACTGACTCTGATGAAATTAGTAATTTTCTCGCGGCGAATAGACGAAATTTGCGATTTTTCCCGCAATAAGCTAACGAAACTCGCGATTTTTTCGTAGCCGATCAAGAAAGTTTGCAATTTTTTCCGCTGCTCCTTAACTGACTCTGAAGAAATTTGTAATTTTTACGCGACAAATTCATGAAATTCAACATTTTATCTCGCGATAAACTGACGAAACTCACAGTTTTTCCGCAGCCGGTCAATAAAATTTGCAATATTTCCGTACCTCATCGACAAAATTCGCTATTTTTCTGTATCCGATTAAAGAAATTTGAGACTTTTCCGCGCTGAGTCGACAAAATTCGCGATCAACGAAATTCGAAAATTTTCCGTGCCCGATAAAGGAAATTTGCGATTCTTAACTGACTCTGACGAAATTTGTAATTTTTCCCGCGGCAAATTGACAAAATTCCTATTTTTTTCTCACGATCAACTAAAAAAACTCTCGGTTTTTCAGCAACCGATCAATTATTACATAATCGACAAAATTCGAGATATTTAACTCGTCCGATCAACGAAAGTCACGATTTTTAACTGACTCTGACGAAATTTACAATTTTTTCAGCGGCAAATTGTTGAAATTCGCGATTTTTTCTCGCGATAAACTGACAAAACTCAAGATTTTTCTCCTGTTGATCAACGAAATTTGAGATTTTTCTGCGACTCTTCGATAAATTTCGTGATTTTTCCGAACTCGATCAACGAAATTTGCGATACTTAATTGGCTCTGATGAAATTTACAATTTTTCCGCGGGGCAAATTGACGAAATTTGCGATTTTTTCCTGCGACATATGGACAAAAAATTGCAATTTTTCCAGTTATAAATTAACGAAATTGTCTCAAAAAACGAAGAAATTATATAAATTGTGATCGCGGGCCACAAGTTAACCCATGGCGGGCCACTTTTGGCCCACGGGCCACAGGTTGTGCATCCCTAATTTAGGGGAAGGGGCATACATATATCGGGACTTCCTTCTCAAAACAATCTTGTGCTGCAAAATTCATACATTACAAGCATGACAAGCAGTTTAGTATGCAGTTTAAATTTTCAATCATAGTTTTTTTTTTTTTTTTTAAGTAGCTTGAATGAAGTACAATAGAACCTCTTTTATTTGAAACTCTTTTAACCGAAACTCTCGATTAACCGAAATCCATTTTTGAACCTTTTTTTTTTTTTTTTTTGTTACTATCACATTCCATGTGTGCAAAATCCTCTTTGAAAGCATTTTTTTTTTTTTTTTTTTTTTTTTTTTTTTAACTACCATATTTTTTGTGTGCAAGCAGACCTTTCCGAACTACGAGTACATATAAATATTTTCCATCCCCTTTCTTCGAGTTCCTTTGAATTTAACTTAGCTCTCGTAAGCTGCGGAGTGGAGCAAAGAAAACTAACAAATTAGCAATTCTGAAGCTTTTGAATGTTTTGCAAAAGATTTGGAATGGCTGGAGCAACAGAAAGACTGTGATACTGGTGAATTAATAATATTAAAAATCTTCGTGATAGAGCTTCAAAGCAAAGGCATCGAAACTGCGATAAACAAAACATTTTTTCAAACTCTTGTGATATATGCAAAAGGTACTTAATTTCAAAATTAAAATTTTGGTAATTTATTCTTCTTTCTATTTTGCTATTGCTTTATTTTTATTAAGCACTTGTTACCATACTACGAAATATTGCATATTTTTCTCCTTAATCTTAAAATTAAAGTATTCTCGATTATCCGAAAATTTCGATTTTCCGAAAGAGGGTCGGTTCTAATTACTTCGGATAATCGAGGTTCTACTGTATTTAAACAAATATGTTTCCTATAATAAAACTGAACCTTTTATAAATTTACCAGTTAACATTATCACTCATTTGTTATTAAGGGTAAATGCTAAGACAGTTCAGAGATGACGAATATGTAAAAAAAAAAAAATTATTTTGTTAAATGTAAGTGAAAAGTACTTTTAATATGTAATTTCTAGACGATAGATAAAGTGCATTTGGGGGACCTCTGCAACTCGGAGCTCTAGATGTCCCTGCGGTAATCAGAGCTTGCTTGTAGTTTGTGACGAGGCTAACGAAAAAGACAGGCTACCACGGCGCATCCCACGTTTTTTTTTTTTTGTTTTTTGTTTTTTTTACAGACCACTAGAGTGACGTGATGCTCTTTTCGTACACCTGCATTGGTGCATTCAAGTATCACGTGACTCCAGCGGTCTGTAAAAAAAGATATGTGGAATGCACCGCGGTAGCATGTCTTTTTCGTTAGCCTCGGTTTGTGACGAGGCTAACGAGAAAGACAGGCTACCGAGGTGGGTCCGATTCTTCTTTTTTTACAGACCGCTGGAGTCACGTGATGCTCTTTTCGCACACTTTCATTGGTGCATTCGAGCATCACGTGACTCCAGCGGTCTGTAAAAAAAGACGAATCGGACCCACCGCGGTAGCCTGTCTTTTTCGTTAGCCTCGGGTTTGTGAAATATGACGCATTTTCAGTGTTATATTTTATGCGAAACTTTTAGAAACGATAAAAGTAGTTCATGTTTATTAGTCTTTAAAGCGACAGTGCACGTTCAAAAACATTTTCTACAGTTTTTTCTCAATTGTTTTGAAATTTAATACACATATAATGTGTGCAATAATTAAGAAAATTTCTTAATTTCATAAAAAAATATTGATATGCAAATGAGTAATTAATTAATAATATGCTAATCAGTGAAACAAATTTAAAATGCTCCATGCGCCTTAAATTTTGTTTCAGAAACTTGTAACATTTTTACGGATGATTTTATGATATTATATCAAAAATTGGTATTTAAAATTTTACTAAGTACCTTGGCAGAAAAAAATTATAAATATATAATATTGATCATTTCGGATAAAATTCAATGATAAAATAATTTTTTTTTCCGTTATATGAAATAATGTACACATATTAATGGCAAGTTTTGTAATAAAGTATATGAAAATTGGTATAAAATTAAGACGCTTGGAGCATTTTGAACTTACTCAGTCGGCGAAAATTCTCATTTTGAGAAGACTGGATTTAAAGTTTTATTTTAAGTGCAGATTAACGATCGTTTACGTTAGAAAAACAGCTGTATCTCTGCAAAAAGTTATCGGATTTGAATATTTTTTTTTCCTTGGAAAGTAGAAGATTGCCAGAACATTTTTTTCCAAAAAACAAGAAATTGATTTTTTTTAATGTTTTTTGCAATTTTGAACGCCCACTTGTCGCCTTAATTCTTTAAACTGAATAACGTATATTTTTTTGAAGAGACAGATCGTTTTTTGGAAATCCGCGAATAGATATTCCTATACAGGAAAGAATCTCAGTTAAAAGAAAAGCGTGCTTTCCCGCGGCATTCTCCGAACCGGAGCAAACAGTATCATCCATCTTTTGAAAGGCGCAGTTCGTGACCTCTATCTTAATAATTTCCCTGTCTCTTTTTTTTTTTTTTTTTGAATCTTTCGTATCAGGGGGTAAATATTAAAAAGTGGTTTTCTCCAGAACCTTATCACCTGCATATGGAGCCAAGGGGCTTCACCCTGCATTTTGTGGGGGTTTTCTTGTCAAACTTCTCATTAACTCAAACACGATGATGGTGTATTAATTATATAAAGGGAAAAGGAAGAGTAACAATAAAGATTTGTCTAACATTTTTTATCAGAAATTTCGTAAAGAATTCTTAAAAATTCTCAAGATTAAATATTGTTATGGAAACTCTAAATAGAACACCTTGATCAGACAATTCAAATCAAATCAGACAATGCAAGACGTTTCAAATGTAATCAGAATTAGAATAGCAAACTAAAACTATCCCATAAAGTTCAAATCGCTCACCCTCAAGAAAAGTGAGGCATCTCGACAAAAGTAAATTTCACAGGAGAGGCAAAAGAAAATGTGCATGATTTTACTGTAACATGAAATTATAGCACTTAGCTCTGCGTGCAGGCATAAAAACGTGCATAAAAACATAAAACCCTTAATAATGAAGACGTAGGATGAGGTTTGGAGGGTTCGGTAATTTTACCTCTCCACACAATCCAACCCTCTTCTATGGTCACAATGGACATATAGCGTAATAAAGTTATTTTCCGTATAACTACACTCATGAAACGTTTGGTGTAGAAAGACACACCTATGACATACCTATTAGTGTAATAAAAAGCAAAATGAATTTTTGTGAGATGTGCCACTTTTATTGCGGGTGAGCGAAATGATTTTTTGCATTTTCTTACTCAAAAACAAAATATATTATGCCTAATTTAATTATTCTCACTATTTTTCAAAAGCTACCCACTAGGAAGATCCCCCATTAGCACATATTCAAAAAATTTTGAAAAAATACTGAAGATATACTTTATGTGGATATACATATTCTTTTTTTAATTGTGCGGTATCTAGAATCATTATTATCTTAGTTAAAATAAACGGTCAAGTGCGAGTATTACTCGCGCTCAGAGGGATCCGTACAATTAATGTATGAATTATTAAATGTATTATTTAAAAAAAAATCGTTGCTAAAAGAATAATAAGACTTTGTAAAAAAAACTACACAACGTAGGGTTGGGTATACTAGAAATACTGTATATATTAGAAAAGTATGAATGGGTATACCATAAAAGTTCAAAGATATATGAAGCCTCAATAATATCAAATATTACTATTCTGTATAATTCTTTTTTTAATCTTATCCTAATCTGTTTATAATTAACTTAATTTGGTACTGACAATAAAAGTAGTGCATTTTTAAACTTTTTTTCCATCATTTCATAAAACTAAATTCAGCGTAGTCTCTCTAAGAATAGTCGAAAAAAAATCAAAATTTCAAAGGGGTGAAAATGCATCAAAAGCGTTCTGAAAACGTTCTAAATTACGATTTCTATGAAATATCAAAAAATTCCAAACCGGTTTCAAAATTAATGGTTGCAAATTAATGGTGCCAGTCCTTACTCCAACATAAGCAATATTTTATCTCGGTGCCACTACCGCCTGGGAGTTGCACTAGGAAAAAACGTTCTAAGTTGTATTATTTGTGATACTGGCCCAGAAACTGTGTTCCAGAAAGTTCACATTTAACGTGGTAGTTATTTATAAGATGTTAATGCTCTCTAAGGATAGTTGAAAAGAAAAATCGAAATTTAAAAAAGGTGAAAATGCACGAAAAGCATTCTGAAAACGTTCTAAATTACGATTTCTATGCAATATCAGGAAATACCAACCCAATTTCAAAATTAATGTTTGTAAATTGAGGGTGCCTGTCCTTGCTCCAACATAGGCTACATTTTATGTCGGTGGCACTACCACTTGGGAGCTGCAGGAAAAAAAAACCCTTCTAAATTGCGATTTTTTGTGATACTAAAGGACTTACAAACTTGAAATTTAGCATAGTAATTACTTGTAAGATGTAAATGCTCCCTAAAAACAGTCGAAAAAAATTCAAAATTAAAAAATGGTGAAAATGCGCGAAAAGCATTCTAAAAACCTTCTAAATTATGATTTCTATGCAATATAAGTAAATACCAAACCGATTTCAAAATTAATAGTTGCAAATTGATGGTGCCAGTCCTTGCTCCAACATAGGCTATATTTTATGCTTGTGGCTCAACCCCCAAGAGGATGCAGGAGCAAAAAAATTCTAAAAATGCGATTTTAGTGTTACTGAAGAGCCTAGAAATTTGAAATTCGGCACGGTTTATAAGATATAAATGCTCTCTAAGAACAGTCGAAAAAAAATCTGTTTTTTCATTTTACAATAAAGGCAGGCAGAAGATCTTTCAAAAAATTTAATGAAAGTTGGCATTTTGAACAGAATATCCTGGACGCAACAGCGCTGGAAAAGGGCAAAATCTGCCTTTATAAAACAACAATCTCTTATAACTCAATATATAATTTATTTACCGAAAACTGAGAAAAATGACAAATCGCTTCAATAATCATGCCTGAAAGTGTCATGCTTTTACGTTTAAAAAGGAGTCAGAAAATTTGTCAGAAAGTTTTGGGTGGTTGGTAGGGCAAAAATATTTTTGTGAGAACCACCTTAAGAACGTTTTTCGAATGTAAATTTTTTATAAATGATGACCTCCAGATATTTACTGTCATCTTTAAACAAGTTAGAAATTGCACGTCAAACGCAGCAAATGAGGTGCATTCGTACTATAGCTAGTTTTATAAATATTTTTTGCACCGCATATTGTAGTGAATGTATACTTTAGTGCACTTCAGTAAGTGCATATCAATTTCATTCTGTTCGAAAGACTATAACATCATTAAAATGCACTTGAAATAATTTTTTCCCATTGGCCGTAATGTAACGGAAAATTTTTGACTGTCCTTGTAATTAAACTATACATCCGATTTTCATAAAATTTGAAATGACTCGACAAAATACTGCAACAATTATACATTTAAAATTTCAGATTATTCGGTTGGATAGTTTTTGCCCTGTTATATGCGGACAGACAGACAGACGGACGGACGAACAGGCTGAACGACGACTATAGGTGCTACATATTTATATAATTACGAACGCACCTAAAAACGAAGGCAGTGTTGTTAAGAGTCAGTATATTAGGGTAGGAGAAAGTTTTAGAGAAGTAAATAGCAGCAGTTTTAGATTCTTCAGTTTTAACGTGGCAAAAGTTGCACCACTCCATGAACATGTCAAGGTGTTTTTGTATGTTTCTGTTTAAAAAATAATGGTTGTGTGCTGAGGCGTAAATAATGGTATCACCCTCATATAAAACTAAATAAGTTAACACTGTACGAGAAAAAATAAGTTGAAAGCCGTCGGTCCAAAGCCGAAACCTGAATGATGGCTGAAACGATAAATTGGAATAGTGATGAACAGTGGAGCAGTGTTTGCTATCAACTTAACACACAGGCTGAAGTTAAAATGTCTTATAATATGAGTCGTAGGGAAAAAAAGAAGAGGTGTAGTTAGGCTACATTTAAGTTTAATTAAAATTAAGGATAGAATCAAAAATCAAAAAAATTATGGACTTAAAAAAGAGATTATAATTAAAATTAAAAATAAGTCTTAAGACTTAGAGAAGAAGATAGAATTTATAATAAATATAGGTAAAGCTGTAGTTAAAAACTACTATCAAAAGAAAAAGAAATGTTGAAAAGAATAAAAGTTAGCACTTGATCAGAATTACACTCGCCAAGCTTGGGCAGGAAAAGCAATTAAGGAGGCGGCAAGCAGATTAACAAAAAAGCCCTTTTCAGGAACAATATATTTTTAAGTTACAATTTAAATTAAAATTGCTAAGTTTTTTTTTTTGTTTTGTTTTTGTTTTGTTTTTTTTTTTAAAGTTAAGTATTTTGAACAGTATTATCGTTCGGTTTAGAAAGGAATTCAGAGAAAGTTAAAAGTTTAGAGAGATAGTGATGTTTGGCAGAGATCTTTTCCAAGACGCTGCTGAGTTTTTCAGTAATTTCTGAAAAGTGGGTGATATTAAGTTCAATTTTGATTTTTTTTTTATTATTTCTATAATAGTGGGGATTTCATTAGTGAACTCATTGAGTTCATAGAAATGTTGAATAGGGGAGGGGGGGGGATTGGTTTTTCTTTAGGTTTTTCGATAGTTTTGGGGGGACTTTCCTCATTGTTCCCTTGGAGGTTTTACTATCGGAGGTTGCTTCAGCGTATAATTTCTTAAATTGGGGTTTAACTGGGAAGTTATTACATCCTTTGTAGCTTGAAGGGTGCGGGAGATTGCAATTGATACATTTCGGGGGTGGTCTGGCAGTAGCATTTTTATGGGGACAAGCACTGAACTTCTCTACGTTTACGCGGATTTGACAGATAAATTCGAGTGTACCTCAAAATAATTATGTATATTAATATTGTAAGATTTTCTTGGTTATTAAATAAAATTGCAAAGAATCAAACATTTGAATTTTCTTATTTTCTTTCTAAATTAGATTTTAATAATATTTCAGATTTAGCCAACGAATTATTTATTTATTTTTGAATAGGAATTTCATAAACAGTCAAAAAAAAGCTTAGCTTTTCCAATATATTAACTAGTATGTTGTGGCCATCACAAAACTTTCTTCTCTATAAATCACGTCATTTAAATGATTTAAATAGTACAAGAAATTACATCAATTTAGCACCAATTTATATCAAAGTATATCTGAATTTGAAGTTTGATGAAAATTTCGTGCATTGGTTCTTGAGATAGAGCTATAGCGGAAATTCTGAAAAATGTAGCATAGCAGTGCCACCTGTTGAACGATTTACAACAAAACATAAACAGCACTAATTGATATCAAGGTATACCTGAATCTGAAGTTTGATGAAAATTCGTTCATTAGTTATTGAGATAGAGCTATAGTGGAAATTCTGAAAAATGCAGTATAGCAGCGCCACCTGTTGAGCGATTTACAACAAAATGTATAAAATGTCAATTCATGTCAAGGACTAACTGATTCTGAAGTTTGATGAAAATTCGTGCATTAGTTCTTGAGATACAGCTATAGTGGAAGTTCTGAAAAATTCAGCATAGCAGCGCCAACTGTTGAGCGACTTACACCAAAACATAAACAGCACTAACTCATATCAATGTATACCTGAATCTGAAGTTTGAAAATCCAAACATTAGTTATTGAGATAGAGCTATTGCGGAAATCGTAAAAAAATGCAGTATAGCAGCGCCACCTGTTGAGCGATTTACACCAAAATGTATAACACTTCAATTCATGACAAGAACTAACTGAATCTGATGTTTGATGAAAATCCGTGCATTAGTTCTGGAGATTGAGCTATTGCAGAAATCGTGAAAAATGCTGCATAGCAGCGCCACCTGTTGAGCGATTTACACCAAAAACTAATCAGCACCAATTTATATCAGGGACTAACTGATATAAATCTTCATTAGATTCCGTGCATTAGTACTTGAGATAGAACTTTCACAAAATTTGTGTCACATACAGACAGACAGACTTACAGACTCACAGATAGACATTTTGTAAAAACATGTTTTTCGGAATCCCCCCTAAAACATATAAGTCCGTCGAAAACCGAAAGTCGAAAATTTTTACGAATCCAATAATTTTTTTTTTGTAAGGATAGAAGAAAGTAAAAAACAAATAAATATGCATAAGAAGTCGTTAAATATTTGTAAAACCAGATGTCCTACAGGAGATAATCCTATAAAAACAACATATAGAATACATTAATACGCTAAAGATATACAATAAGATGTATGCATTGTATACTGTAAAAAAACTGATGCAACATTTCACGAAAACGTAACAAGTTGCCACTATAAGATGGTGAATCCTTATTCCAACATTTGGTTCTCTGTTTGAACTATTCATGAACTGATAAAATGTTGAATCAAAAGCTGGTAAAATATTAAACCATAATATAGCTTCATTTACACTTTGTTGATTACGCCAGAAGCTGTCTTTAAAGAGCACTCCTGCCTACTATGGTCCTCGAAGTCTGCACCTGGATTCGAGCCTAACACCTAAATTCTCTTGACTAGTAGCTAACGTTCAAACTGCTAGTCAAGTATCTGTTGTTATCGTACTCTATGTCTAAAGTAGCATATTGAGAATGCAAAAAACGATTGTTTCCGATTGGCTGTTGGTGCGAAGATGAACCACTGTTGAAGGATCTCCATAATCAAGAATTGTAAAAAATCAAGTGAAAAATGTTTTAGTGTTTCAGCTTTTTTTTGAACATTCAAACAATCCAACGTTGAGCGAAAATATTTTATAGTGATAAGTACAAAAATCTCAATCGATATTCTGAAACTTTTAATCGATACTTTGACCAGATAGGGTGTTACAAACTAGTAAAAAAAAATTACATGTTTGGAATTTTTACCTGATTTCGTAGAAAGGGGAAGAATTTCCTAACTTCTTAAAACATAATTAAAGCAATTAATTTAAAACTAAATTAAATTGATCAAATTAAATATTATGTATATTATTCAAACAATAACCACACGAAAATTAATGCATTTAAGCCCTCTAAAGTGCCCAAAGTAAGAGAGCAAGTTTTGAGCAAGTAAAAGAATAATGGGTTATATAAAAATGCTCCAAAGGGAACAACATATTCAAATATCATAACAATCGAAGAATAATTGGAGCATGAGGATAATTAGCTACAATATCCAGACGAACAGACCATTATTACTAATAAACTTTATGGCTGTGTTTGAAAAATATATTCTTCTAAACTGAATATATGTATAAAAATGTTTCATGAGTAATGGAGCAATGTTTTAAAAGACGGCAGAACTCAACGAAACTTTTTTTAAAACTAAGATTTTGTCGTCAAAGTTCAAGCATAAAAACACTAGCGGCGACGTTTAACCTTTTAGTTTCTCTTGACTTCATCTGAGGAGAAAAAATTGTTTTGAGGCCGCATTTGAGTGTAAACTTTTTCTTGGGCTGCACATTGTACTAATACAAACCATAGTTGTCAAGTCAAAAATGTTTGAAAATGTATAACCTCTAAGACGGTAAAAGAAAAGCAAAAATTTCGAAGAAAGTAATGTTTGAGTTTATACGGGCGTTTCATAATAACTGAGAGTAAAATCAATAAATATAGTTACATCAAAAAATACATGATTCTTCTTCAAAACAACTTCCCTCAGATGATATGCAACGGTCCCATCGTTCAACACACTTTTCAAAATAAGTGGAGAAGCCGTTTCTGCACTGTTAAAAATATCGTGAAAAATTACCTCTGTTTTTAAAGGCTATCTATTTTTTGACCAATGGGAACGCTACATAAACCCCTACGAAGCGTTCTCATTGGTCAGAAAATAAATAGCCTTTAAAAACAGAGATAATTTTTCACGATATTTTTAAAAGTGTGGAAGCTGCTTCAAAGAGTCCTAAACTGCTAAAATAAAATAACTTCAGAATCCGTTGTTGAATCTGTCAGAATCAATTGTTGTTGACTTGATAAGGGGATCAAAATTATCCAAATTTCCTAAAGACTGTAATAACAGGTGATGAAACTTGGCTGCATCCTTTTGAACCCCTATCAAGTCCACAACAAGTGATTCTAACAGATTCAATGACAGATTCTGAAATTATTTTAGTAGTGTAGGGTTCTTTGAAGTAGCTTCCAGAAAACGGTTTCTCTGCTTGTTTCGAAAAGTGCATTGAACGATGGGACCGTTGCATATCATCTGAGGGAACTTGTTTTGTAGAAGAATGATGTATTTTTTTATGTAAACATATTTATTGATTTTTTATGATTTTACTCTCAGTTATTATGGAACGCCCGTATCTTTTAGAAGTAATATTAAAATTATAAAGCACATCATCACCATCCACATAGTATTATGTTGATCCCACTAATATATGCAAAAAATTTGCACTTCGTCTAGAATGAATGATAAAATTACTAATAAGTGTCCGAATATAACCTGTACTAAATTGGCCAATTTGGGTAAACCTAGTTTCAATTTTTAAATATCGTTGCATTCTCCAGTGAATTAATAAAATTTAGCATTAATAAAAGTCGTTGTAATGCTCATTAAGCAATCGTAGTACATTTTTAGCTTGAATCACTGACTTTTTGGAAGATCTCATTACCATAGGAATTTACTAACATAACATTTAAAGAACTACATTAAGGGGATCTTTCACATTAGGAGACCAGAAAAAGCACTTTTTATGATTTTTTTGTAAGAAAACTGCATGATGGATCTTTTTGAAATTTTAACAGTTTATTGTACTTATCTTGAGGTATACACAAGAATTTTTTTATTAGCTTTTTTTGCCTCTACTCTAAGCTATAAACAAATATGTACAACTGCTTTGGAAAATTTCCTCTGGACGGTGGGTATGATAGCACCTTGTAGAATTATCTGAAAAACAAAAATAATTTTTTTCGTAAACTTCGTCAGTATAACTTCTAGTTAAATTAAAGGGACCCATAAATTTATTTAAAAAAAGTTATGCAATGGTGATTAAAAAAACATTTTTTTGTTTTAAAAAAATCGTTCTTATTTTTTAAAAACTTTTTTTTTATAATTTTAGTAAAAGCTTTAATTCATATCGAAGGCAATTAAATAAGCTTTAATTTAAAAAAAATCAAGATGATCCATTGAGTAGGGTTTTTTTTTTTAAATCTTGCCCACCGTGTCAAAAAGACGAAGTGTTCCCGACAGCATACTCTAACACGTCTCCTCTTATCTCTTCCACCGAAATGCGTTTCCTTTACCACCGAGTCTTAACAGCGCGTGCGCTCTGCGTCTCCACGGACCTCCACACACCACCTCATCCTCCACAGACGCAACGCATTGGGCGTGGAACTGTCATTCTCACACTACATAGCTCTTCTAACTCTATGAATATTTTACAAAGAAAGTATAAACTATACCTTTTTCGGCACTCCTTTGGTCCAAGAAACTCATACAAAGTGTCAAAAGTGGGTGTTACTGTTTGAAAAATAAACATTCATACAATTTTTGTTATGTAGACGATCCTTATTTTTGAAATTGCATTCATAAGTGGAAGTGTAGGCACGATTCCCAGAAGATCAATACCTCTTGCATCTCTGTGCAACAATTTGAGGATAAAAAAGCATGGGATGGTGTGTGTGTGTGTTTTCCACGACCGTACATTATATTTAAAAAATGTAAGTTTACGAGTATCTTACCATGAATTGCTCCAGTAAACTTACGGAAAATGCCACTTCTTTCAGATAAGCGGTAAGATTCCGTAAATTTCACGTTTTACGGGCAAAATCAGTTTATCTAAAGGCAAAGCCCGTTTACCAGAGCAAAGTCAGTATTTTTTTTTATGTGTCTTTGCCTGGAATGTCTACTGCAGTAAAATTACTACAGCATTTTTTTACAGTGTAAGCAGAACCCATGTTTCTATATCTTCGTATAAAAGATGATTGACTTGGTTCGTTTAGTGATGGGATTGTTGTTGTGACGATTTGGACGCCATAACACACAGGGTCACGCGACAGTAAAATGATTAGTACAATAGAAACAGTTATCCCGATCTGCGTTGTGAAAAGATCTAATGGGATAATGTCATTTAATAAATTAGGAGAGAAGAAAATTTTGGAATAAAATTAATTTTGGCAATAACTCAAGGACGACTTATTTAACGTTGAAATGGAGATATCGAACTTGTAGGTTGCATAGAGAAACATCCAATTCTAATAATTACAAAATATTAGATACCATAAATTACGAGTATTATCTAAAAGGGAACAAGGAAAGAATTCAAGGAAAGACTTACAAGTATGCACACATAAACAAACTTTATTGTCATTTATATAAAATTCATAACTCAAATATGACTCTTTATATCATAATAACCTTTTCAAATTATCTACTATTTTATCAGAATATAACATAGTTCCATTCTCATTAGAACAGCAAAGCTTTCATCAAAATTATACTTTGTTACTTATTTTTTTTTTTTTTTTTTTATCAATTTATGTTATCTTATACTTGCCCTTTTTTTGTTCACAGCACGATCCGATGATGAGGCTTTTGCCAAAATTTTAATCAAAATTTTATTTATGAAAAATAGCATTCCCGTTATCATTAAAATCTTTATCATAAACAATCATAATATTCAATGACATAAGATTATGTACTTTAGTGGAAATTTAGAAAATTAGTTGCTTAATATTAAATGTACACATCATAAGAAAACATGAAAACAATAGCCACGAATATATTGAAATAAATATAAGGAATTTCTCACCCAAACAGACTTCGATCTTTTCTGTAATCATCCAAATCATACAGTTCACTCATAGTTCATGGAATCCTAAACACAAGTAAGTTCATCGGGGCATAAAGTTCCTTTTATATATATATATATATATAGTTCATGGGGATCTTTCACAAACCAATTTCACTTTCTTTCGGCGCTCTGTGACGCATGAAAATTAGAGCTCCATCTCCACAATGTACACTTTCATAGGCGAAATCTGCTGATATGTCATATCTTCGTTGCATTCGCATCTCATCACTAACCACTGTACATCTCCAAATCAGGTGAATACTTCTGTAAGATTCTGCATCAGTTAATTTCCCGGACAAAGACTTGTCTGCTCTCAGCGATCTTTGTCAATAGATCATGACAAGGACAGGTCAACTCTCAGCATTAATTTTCATCATCATTTCCTTTTTTTCTGCATCAATCATTTTTTGTGACAAAGATTTGTCTGCTTTCAGCATTCATTTCAATCGCTAAATTTTGTATTGTCCTTAAAATTTGCTGCGAAAGAACTTGGTGTAAAATTTTGAAGTATCAAGTCTCATCTTAACAAAAATTATAGAACCTCTTGAGGACGAGACACAAGACTTAATCCTCTTTTTTCCTTCCTTCTTCCCAGATCCAATTTTTTTGGGGGGAGGGCTAAATTAACCCAGAGCTTTCGTTCTGATTGGAGGCTACTCCTGGTCCCTTATTGGTACTCTAGACATGCCTATCTATGGGCGTGCCAATTTATTTTTCACTGCATAGCATTAACTTAATTTTTTGCCCCTTGCGCCAGGTTTCTCATGGGAATCACCACCCACGTTGAGTGTTGTAAAACCATCTTAATTGATAGAAAATTTATGGTTTCAACATCGTAAATTTTCTATTCTTTCGCTATACATTTACTGTCCATGTCTGGCGTCAGCAATGTTCTCTTTATCTATAATTTCCTATTTTCTGTCTGGTCTTATTTGGGGAGTTTTATTTTATTACACTGTTTTTGCACATATAAATATTTACAATTCGAAATGTTTTATTTTCAATATTAATACAAAATAAATTCACAATTCATATTCCTTATTTTTTTCTAAACATACCAATACCAAACAACATATATATTTTTATTTTTTTCTACGCATTATATACTTATTCATTTTAATATACTTTAATTTTGGAGTATTTTTTATGTTATTTTAATTTATTGTATAAATTAATTACTAAAGAATTATTTTCCGAGAATTCAATTATTTTTAAATGTTATTGGATCGTGCGAAAATTATTTAATTAGTTAAATTAATAACAAGCCTTGTTGTGTAGATTTCTACACTACATTGCTTCTTCCCTCTTGTTTTTAAAAAATAATAATATGTACACCACAAAAATACACTTATAATACATATATATATTACAAAATATCAATCAAACCTGATATATATAGTAAGTTCTTCAGATTGTTCATCATACCCTGTAAGTACACTTGAATAATATAATACAAAATATAAAATAGTATATACATTTTCTCTATTGCATAGGTGAGAAATATTTATTCCAATATAAGATGGCTATTTCAATATCAAAATACTGCAAAAATGCTATATTAATTTTAGTCAACAATGTCCACTAATTTTTTTTTTTTTTTTTTTTTTTTTTTTTTTTTTTTTTTTATGCTACGCATACTGAAATCTATAAAAATATGTACAATCATGCAGCTTGTAGGTAATAAAGTTTACTTCAAAATTTTGTCCATAAAATAAAAATATGCGCTATCTACATACCTACAGTGTGGATATTACGTAGAACTATGTTTTTACAAAAACATTATAAACCAAAGTGCGTAAATATATATGTACATCGCTCTCTGCTTGAAAACATTCTTTTTTTATCTAAGAATGCCTTTTCATCCCCGCATCATTTCTGCGGAATATCCACTTAAAATTTTCTCCTCGGAGAAAATGTGCCGAAAATCCCTTATAAAATCCCTGAGTGGTCTCCATGTGTCCTTGACAGTGATAATAATCTCGGAACAAGACGTACAGGTCAGTACTAACATGCCAAACAGGTTTGCTCGTTATCACGTCTGTGAACGTAGTAATCACTTTTTTTTTCTATGAATGGCTTTATAAAAGTGCGCGATTTGTTTGTATTGTGTTCATTATAATATTGGATAATCTCTACACTGCATAAGGTAAGTGTCATTTATTTTAAAATCCGAAGATTTTAGTACTATCTAATAACTGTTATTATTTATATAGTTTATCATCCCTTATTCTTAAAAATGTCCTATAAACAATTCCCTTTTTTTTTTTTATCAGATATCATGTCGGACACTGCTCGCCATTTTCTCCCCATTATGAGCGTGTTTTCAGATTGTCTCTCACGTAACAATAATTTATTTTCATACTGTGATTGTTCTTAAATTTTAAAAATATTTTCCTTACCTACTATATTTTACTTTCATATGCCTTAATAGTCCATATGTGTTTTTTTTTGTTTTTTTTTTGTTTCTTTATTTTTAGGAGTCTTAAATGTATCCTTTTTATTTTTCCTCGCAGTATTTATATTATAATATTTCGTAATTTTCTTCTGACACATGTGTATTTTTTATATATTTTGATTTTATTTCACAATTTATATTATGCTTTCTTCCGTGTGCACACAGTGTGGTTTTCGTGCGTCATTATATAAACTATGTTAATGAAAACAAATTTTTCTTTTTCGTAAAACGTATCCTTTCCAATGTGTTATTTTGTATATTTTTTGTGTTTGTGAAATGTTTTAATCCGAAACCCCTAACAAACTGTTTTGCTATATATATATATTTTATACGCTACTATGCGTCATATGACTCAAGGTACTTTGCTTAACATCTTTTGAGTTAATTTTATATTATTTATTTATTTTATACTACGATTTTCTAACACATGTGTGAAAGATGGTACCCTCTATTCACTCATATATTAGCGGTAAATATAGTGTTTAAATATGTCGTTCCGTGCTCAATTTTGCCGTTTTATATTTATTCAATTGTTCAATAAGTTCCCAAATTAATATGCATCCGTTTTAATTTATTATTTGTTTATATTTAGAAATTGTGAAATTTTTAATGTATGTTGTAATAATTCATCTATAATGGTTTTGTTTTTGTTTATTCCCGAATATGTTTTCATTCCAGCACAATGAAGTTAATAAATTTTTATATATTTTTTTCGTTCCGTTAAGGTTGTGTTGCAAATCTACCATATATAATTTTTGAATTTTAGGCATAATATGGTTTATTTATTATATTAATATATTAATTTAGGTATGTGTGTTTTAATATTTTGTTTCGATACTGAAAAATCCGTGTACACTCCCATGAAAATATCTTGCGCAATGTCATCCAATCGACCCGCAATCAAAATGACACTTTCCATGGAAAATTTAAATATTTCCATGCGATTATCACAGTTTTTTCAAACATTATTATATTCAAATTACTCTGTGGTTGTGAATTTTAAAGGTTTTATATACGACTTGTAGGTTTTGCCTTATACTGTTGTTTACAAACGGTGCGCTTTTCATTTTGAACCCTTCTGTGGTCATCCATTTTATTTATTTACCTAAATGAGTCTGTAATGTTTATTTTAATATATGTATTAATTTGTTTACTTATTTATGTATTATTTTTCAGATTTTTGTAATGTTTAATCTTTTATTTTCATAGATTTTTAGCAATTTTACACAATTACTCTTTGTTTACATTTTCCCAATTACTACTTGGTTTTTTTTTTTTTTTTTTTTTTTTTTTTTGGTAGCAATGTGTAGAAAATTTTTATTTTCTGATAAATGGTGTCTTAAATCGTTTTTCTTTACAAAGAGTGTGGTATGTTGTATAAATTATATACAATTTTATCCATTTTTGTGTCATAAATATGGTAATCAAAATAAATGCCATATTTAAAAGTGCTTCCGTGACATAACAATTTTAAATTATTTGCATAATTTATGTCCATGTGTGTTTCATAATGTTTCATTTTCGTGTCAAAGTCATAACATTTTGTGAATATTTTCAAATATGTCTAATGGAAAATACATTTTCCATCCAATGTTGCTAATTTCTACTTATTTATCTCCAAAGTGACCGTTTTTTATATTTTGTACAACAAAATTTTTCATTTTTCATCATTTTTTTTTTATGTCAATTTAATATATATATATATATATATATTTTAGTCCACTTTGAAGTAAGTATGTGGTTTGTCTATCACTAGCGATCAAAATATTTTTCCGACATGTTTTGAAATACGTCAAAACAATTTTGAAGTGTAAACAAATAAATTATATGTACCCTGTTTTCTGTTTTTCTATTTTTTTTTTATTAATATTTTTTCCTAATTTTTATTTTCCAGGATAATCCTTATGTTACGCTTCATTTTTACTCACTCAAAATATTTCTTTTCTAGCCATTGTAATTAATATGCAATTCAATATTAATTTTGTCATTCAATTATTCAGCTGTGTTGGCTACTCAAATTGCCCCTTCATTCCTATCGTGCGCCCCAGAAAGTTTTCCATCGCTGAAAGAATTCGCTGTTCTCCAGAAACGCCCATGTGAAACAACACGGCTGCTCGACTCAACGTAAAGCCCGCAGCCAGCTCACAACAACAGTATTTTTTATGCAGCCTAGAGTATGCCCTCTATAACTGGCGAATGTCGTAGTCTTCAATTCGTCTTCAATACCGTCTCGGTGAGAAAACATTTATTTATCTTTTTATTTATTCTTTTCCCTAGCGATCTGTTCCATTGCATATCTCATTTTGACCCTAACCGGTTCTCCGAAAGTGGTGAGTGGGTTTCGTTAGAAAATGAGTTTCATTTTCTCGCTTCTTTGAGCTGCAAGATACGTGTTACTCCAATTCTCCTAAACACCTTCGCTCCGTTTTTGAGCTCTTGCTGAAGACAGCTAGTTTCAAGGTCGTCCCTTGCCCAAAACAAGTTTTGAGTAAAGCACTTGTTTCGATTTCACTTTTCCCCTGCATGTTCTTCCGTTGCTATGGGAACGCGTTTACTCCTGGCTTATTTTCTCTGGTAACCAGAAGAGAGAAAAAGTGGGTGTAGTGTTAATTCCGCTGCCTCGTGGGAAAAGGGTTTTGATCCGCCTCATCCTTTCTCCTAGCTATATACATCTTCCTGCATCTTTTTCTCTTTTTGAGATGCTCGTACATAGCGCCCCTCTTTTGCGTTTGATGCTGCCGCCGCATACCAATATTTACATTTTTTTTATTTTAGTAATTTTTTTATGTCATGCTTACCTGTGTATAATGTAATAAATTCTGTTTGTGTATATTATATATTTTTTTGTGGAGGGATGTATGAAAGAAAAATTATCTGTTTTACTTGTTTGCAAAAATCATTCCTATTACTGTGACAAAATATTATATTGTTATTTTATTTATTTTGACTATTTACCTTTGATTTATTTTGGGTTAATATTTCAAAAGGACTTCCTTTATACCTCCAGAAGTTTTGCACAAAATATTTTTCTGACATGTGAATTTCTTGGGCAGTATTTGTCCAATTTCGTTGAATTTTATTTTATTGAGGGAAAACGAAATTTGAACACATTTATGCTTTACTACATGTTTGTTAAAATTATTTATTATTATTATTACCACATTTTCTACCAAAAATTTCTACCGCATAACATTTTATTTTCATGGTATAAAATACACATCATGGCTCCATAAATTGTATTAAAAATTCAAATTTTGCTTCTTCATTCATAATAATTTTCCAATATTAACTATTTTATTAAAATAATATAATCTAAGCAAATATAAGTATATTTATTAATATTTTTATCATTATTATTATTATTAATTCCGTGTTGCCGTTGAAAAAAATTTTTTTTTTTTGTATTTTTGCTATGTTTTTGTTTAATCAGTTTGCACTGATTTAATTTTTTTTTTTTTTTTTTTTTTTTTGCATATAGTATTATTTTATAAATTACCTGGTTATTTATTTATTTATTTTGTTTGCGATGTTAGGCGCGAACAATTTTGAGATGTGAATAGTGACGGGTTTTAATTCAGGCTTGTCCCTGTTTTTGATTAAGTAATTGTCGTTTCTAAAAATTCTTTCGACAAAATATGGTCCTGAAAATTTTTGGTGTAACGCTTTAGGTTTTATTAGAAGTTTTAAATAAACTTCATCACCTACTTGTAGCTGTTTATGTTTTAATTTTGTGTTTTTATTTAATTCTTGATCCGATTTTTCTTGGTTTTTCATGACCTCGTGTCTGATTTCGTACATATGTTTTAATTTATTTTGCACATAGGTGCTGTACGAGTCCATTTTGTGTGTTGTGAAATTTTTGAATGGCGTTTTTATTTCACGTGCAAAAAATAACATGCTTGGTGTAAAATCCGTTATTCGATTTTTTGTTGTATTGTGCATAAGCACAAAATATGGAAGTCTAATGTCCCATTCGTACGTTTTAGTACACATGGATGCGATGGAACTCTTTAAGTCCCTGTGGGTACGTTCAAGAATGCCCTGCGAGGATGGTTTATAAATGCTTGACGTAATTAACTCTATATTTAGATTTTCCATATAGTCTTTGAAGTCTTTTGACCTGAAATAGGGTCCATTATCACTCGCTAGAAATTTTGCCAATCCGTAGGCACTAAAATATTGATTTAAAGCCTTAATTATGACCTTAGTGTCTGTCGATCTGAGTGGGAATGCCTGTAGAAAACGTGTAGCTGTATCTATTACCGTTAAGATATATTTGTTCCTGTTTAATGACACAGGCAAAGGTCCCACAATATCAGTTGTTATTTTCTCCCCTGGGAGATAGTTTTTGTCCATTGTTTTCAATGGTATTTTGATTGTTTTATGTGTCTTAAAAGTATTGCACGTTGTACATTTTGTACAGAATGTTTTTATCTCCTGATACATTCTATACCAGAAAAATCTTTCTTTTATTATTCCATAAGTTTTTAGAAAAGCAAAATGCGGTACATGTGCGCTTTTTATGATGTCATCTTTCAAGCTTTGCGGTGCAATGTACAATTCCTCGTTATTTGAATTTTGTGCTTTTTTCAAAATTAATATTCCATCTTTATTCAAACAATACTTTTCGTATTTTTTTACCTTTCTTTGTTGCTTTAAAGCTTCTATAATTTCTGTTAGTTTAGGGTCTTTCATCTGTTCCTTTCTTATATTATCCTCAGTTAAATTTTTATTCACCGTGAAAAGGTGTTTATTTAGATTATCTGCAATTGTTAAATTGTGTAAGCAACGAGTATTGAAATCTGCTGGATTGTTATTTCCAGAAATGTGAGATATCTCATAGTCGTAGTCTTGGAGTTTAAGTAACCATCTTGCAACAATCTCAGGCTGTTTTTCTAACTGTAAATGGTACGTTAGGGCTTTTGAATCGGTCAGTAATATAAATTTTTTTCCTAATAATATATTCCGAAAATATGTAATAGTTTCGTAGATCGCCAATAGCTCAATTTGCAAGCTTGGATATTTTTTTTCTGACTCTCTTAACTTTCTTCCTGTAAATTCTATTGGTATCATTTTATCACCTTGCTTTTGTGCCAATATACCTGATGTTGCGATCTTGGATCCATCTGTGATTACATAGAAAGTTTTTGTGTAATCCGGCGGGTGAATTGTAGGTTGCGTCATTATTATTTTTTGTATTTTTTCAAATGAATGTTGTGCTCTTTCATTCCATCTGAATTTTTGGTTGCTCCTCGTAAGATCTGTCAGAGGTGAAATAATTTCCGCATAATTTTGTATGGTCGATTTAAAATATGTGCATAGACCTATGAATGCTCTCACCAGTTTTTGAGATATGGGTCTTGCAAAATTGGTAATTTTCTTTATATTTTTTTCTGAGGGTGCGTATCCCTTTTCGCTAATTTTATAGCCTAAAAATTCTATTTCCGGCATATATAGTTTTAGTTTTGTAGGTTCAATAGTCAAATTGAATTTTTCCAATCTTTTTAGTACTTCTTCAAGTATTTCGTGCATTTGTTCTATATTTTAAGCTCCAAGAAGGATATCATCGATGAAATATTCAATGTCGTATTTTTCTTTTAAGTCACTTAGAACTATGTCCATTAAGCGAGCAAATAAATTCGTCGAAAATTTTAATCCGAATGCTAAACGAGTCATTTGAAAGTGATTGTTTTCCGTAACGAAAGCCAATTTGTGCTTGTCTTCTTCCCTCAGCTTGATTTGAAAAAACGCTGAATGTAAATCTAACACCGTGTATATTTTCTTTCCTGACATGCTTTGTAAAATTTTTTTTGTATTTGGCACAGGATATGGGTCGCTCTCTACTAAATCATTAAGCGATCTAAAATCTAAAGCCAGTCTTACTTTGATTAAATTTTTGTCGTTAGTTTTTGATGTGGAATTTTTTTTTACGAAAATTACTGGAAATGCATAGCTGGAATTCGTAGGTTCGATAATACCCGCGTCTAATAGATCTCTTATTTCTTTTTCCGCACTCTTCTTTATATCGTGTGCTAATTTAAAAGGTTTGGTTTGGATCGGAAAATCATGCTGTAATTTTATTTTAGGTTTAATTACATCCGTCGCTCCTAGCGTTTTATAAGATTTACTGAATGCTGTCGCATGTCTCATTACAATATCCAAAACTTCCTTTTGCACCTTCGGTGGTAAATGATCTACTTTGAAATCCTCTCTTGACAATTCCTTTCTTCGCAATTCTCTAATTTGTGTTATATTTAAATTGTTAACTTCATAAATACTGTCAGTATTTGTTTCATTTTGTTCTTTAATAGAAAAATCAGTTGTAATCTTCCCCATTTCTTGATCCTTGTATAATTTTAAATATTTGTTGGAGAGATTCTGTACTATAATTCGAAATGAATTATTGTCGGATTCTTTACTTTTATGAACAGAATTCTGAATTGCTAATTTTTTATTATTGTATTTGGGTTGAAAAAAGAATTGTTGGTCTTTTTCTAAAACTCCGTCGAAAATTAAATTTACTAATTTCGATTCTTTAGGCCTTAGAGTAATTTTGTTTTCTACAAATGCTCTTATGTTATTTTTAGAATTATAATGATCATTAGAATTAATTTGTTTGGGTACAGTTTGAAAATTGTCATTTTGTTGTGTTTTTTGAATCCTGTTAGCTTCTGAAAATTGATTTTAATTGGAATTTAATTTAATTACCGTATTGTTAATTTTTAAAATGTTGTTTTCCAAGTCCATGATTATTTTGTTACTTTTTAAAAAATCATATCCTAAAATAATCTTGTAATCGCGGTCAAATTCTTCTTTTGTGACATAAAATGTCCCATTTAGGAAATTATTCTCATTTTTAAATTTAAATTTTACGCAGTTTTTGAACGGAATCGTTTTATTTGACAAAGTTGTAATTTTAATTGAATTGGCTAAATATTTAATTTTTATATCTGTCTGTTTTATTTTTTCAAAAATTTCTGGTGACAATAGGCTAATACTTGCTCCACTATCTACTAAACTGGGTATAATTAGTTCCTTTTTTATCTTTAAATTCCATATTGGTAATTCATTGTTTCTTCCTGAGTTGCAACTTGCTATCAATTTTTCTTTAACCTTAGAATTTTGATTTTCCTCAGCCTCAAACACGTTTTTTTTCTCATGTTCATGTTTCTTTTTTTTCAATTTTTTGTTAAATTTTGTTTTTATGTTATAACCCTGTTTTTCTTTTAATATGCGGGACCTACGGGTTTCTACTTGTGCTAAATTTTGAGGCCCCCTTATCGGTTTAAATGATGGTGTCCTCTTTTTCCTCTGGTATTTTGTCTACCCCGTCTCTGTTGATTTTCACTTGGGAAGGTAATAGTGGGCTGCGTTTCTTTATTTCTATCATTAGGTGGTTGAGAAAAATTGTTTTGCCCGTTTTGTATATTTGTGACGCCTTGGTGTTGCCCTGTATATTGAATTTGTGCATTATTCCCCTGTATAAAATCAGCATTTTGGATTGGGACAGTGTTTTGAAAATTGTAATTCCCTTGGTGCATTTGATTTTGACCTATCAGCTGTTGAGAATCATTATGCCAATTGGGCATCACATTGTACATATAATTTTGTCGAAGCTGATTGTAGTGCGGTCTTATGGGATTGAAATTTTGAGGATTTTGAAAATGCGGTATATAATTTTGTGGACTTCTTTGGAAATTTTTATAATTGTAATTTGTATGGTAGTTCCTTGGAAATCTTGGCCTAACATTGTATTGTTGTGCTCCCCTAGGTTGTACAAAATTTTCGCTTCTTTTATTAAAAAAACAATGTTGTGTTTGGTGATTTGATTTGTTGCATATGTGACAGAATTGTTGGGTGATGTGATTAATTTCCCCTTCGTTTTGTTTGTTTTCATGTGTCTCAAGCTTTAAATTATTTATCTGTTTCTTTAGGTCTTGTATTTCAGTTTTTTGCTCTTGGGACATATTGATTAGTGCCTCATACAATTTGTTTTCACTAGTTTCTGTTAAGTTGTTCATTTCGCCTGCGCATTTTCCGTTGATTGCTAATTCGATGTCCTTGGCCCGTTTAAAAGCATCGTCGAATTTTGTTGGAGGATATTTTTTTAATTCAAAAGAAATATCCGGTCTTAACGCCTCAAGGTATTTTGTTAATTTCATCGTTTCAAGCAGTTCTTTTGCTCCATTTTTTTTTTCGTGTCCCGATAAAGCTAAATATTTTTGTGCCTCAATATTGAATTTTTTAGTGAATTCCTCAATCGTTTGATTGGCTGTTTGTTTCGCGTTAATGAACTGTAATTGCGCTTTTGCGAAAGATTTTTCTTTTTGAAACTGCTTTATTGAATTTTCTTTGAATGTTTTGTAGTCGTTTGCCTTATGAAGTTCTGTTGTATTTTTCATAATTTCCCGTGCTTGCCCTTTAAATTTTGATTTTGCAAGTACTAATTTGATATCATCGGGAAATTGTGCCGCATCGGCTAATTCTTCAAATTCGTCAAAAAATTGTGTAATTTCTTGGTCTGGTTTATCTTCAAAATTTTGGAGAGAATTTATTAAGGTATCTACTCCTATCGTAAATGTTTCCCTTTCAGGAGAAGTTTGTCTCTTCCCTCTGCCGCCTGTCATGATTTTATTTTTATGTCTTATTTTCCTAGCGGCTGCAATTCCCAAATATATAATAGAATAATTTCTATTTTGTTTTGCTTCTATCCTAGTTTCTCAGAAATTTCCTACACTGCAAATTATTATTTTTTCAATTTTAGAATATAATTGTCTATCTCTATTTTCAAGATCATACTAATTTGTAAAATAATATTTTTGCATAAATTCTACTGAAATAACACTGAATATTCTGCATGCATGCACATAAATAAAACACAATATGAAAATTTTTCCAATATTTCTTTGCATAGATATTAATTCTAATAATCACTCGTTATGCTCATACTAAATTATGTGCTGTGAACTGAACTACTCTTTTCCTTAGTTTTTCTTTTGTTATACACATAAATAATTTTTTATATAACATACGAAAATAATTTTGTTATTAATTGAAAAGAAAAATAAAAATAGAGGAAAATAATAATATATATATATTTTTTTTTTTCTTTTTTTTTTTTTTCTTTTTTTTTTTTTATAAGTTAACTCATTGCAACCATTTAATTTTACGTTCTAAATTCCATTACTAACACCTGGTATTAGCACCATTAAATTTTAGTATGTTGTGACGATTTGGACGCCATAACACACAGGGTCACGCGACAGTAAAATGATTAGTACAATAGAAACAGTTATCCCGATCTGCGTTGTGAAAAGATCTAATGGGATAATGTCATTTAATAAATTAGGAGAGAAGAAAATTTTGGAATAAAATTAATTTTGGCAATAACTCAAGGACGACTTATTTAACGTTGAAATGGAGATATCGAACTTGTAGGTTGCATAGAGAAACATCCAATTCTAATAATTACAAAATATTAGATACCATAAATTACGAGTATTATCTAAAAGGGAACAAGGAAAGAATTCAAGGAAAGACTTACAAGTATGCACACATAAACAAACTTTATTTTCATTTATATAAAATTCATAACTCAAATATGACTCTTTATATCATAATAACCTTTTCAAATTATCTACTATTTTATCAGAATATAACATAGTTCCATTCTCATTAGAACAGCAAAGCTTTCATCAAAATTATACTTTGTTACTTATTTTTTTTTTTTTTTTTTTATCAATTTATGTTATCTTATACTTGCCCTTTTTTTGTTCACAGCACGATCCGATGATGAGGCTTTTGCCAAAATTTTAATCAAAATTTTATTTATGAAAAATAGCATTCCCGTTATCATTAAAATCTTTATCATAAACAATCATAATATTCAATGACATAAGATTATGTACTTTAGTGGAAATTTAGAAAATTAGTTGCTTAATATTAAATGTACACATCATAAGAAAACATGAAAACAATAGCCACGAATATATTGAAATAAATATAAGGAATTTCTCACCCAAACAGACTTCGATCTTTTCTGTAATCATCCAAATCATACAGTTCACTCATAGTTCATGGAATCCTAAACACAAGTAAGTTCATCGGGGCATAAAGTTCCTTTTATATATATATATATATATAGTTCATGGGGATCTTTCACAAACCAATTTCACTTTCTTTCGGCGCTCTGTGACGCATGAAAATTAGAGCTCCATCTCCACAATGTACACTTTCATAGGCGAAATCTGCTGATATGTCATATCTTCGTTGCATTCGCATCTCATCACTAACCACTGTACATCTCCAAATCAGGTGAATACTTCTGTAAGATTCTGCATCAGTTAATTTCCCGGACAAAGACTTGTCTGCTCTCAGCGATCTTTGTCAATAGATCATGACAAGGACAGGTCAACTCTCAGCATTAATTTTCATCATCATTTCCTTTTTTTCTGCATCAATCATTTTTTGTGACAAAGATTTGTCTGCTTTCAGCATTCATTTCAATCGCTAAATTTTGTATTGTCCTTAAAATTTGCTGCGAAAGAACTTGGTGTAAAATTTTGAAGTATCAAGTCTCATCTTAACAAAAATTATAGAACCTCTTGAGGACGAGACACAAGACTTAATCCTCTTTTTTCCTTCCTTCTTCCCAGATCCAATTTTTTTGGGGGGAGGGCTAAATTAACCCAGAGCTTTCGTTCTGATTGGAGGCTACTCCTGGTCCCTTATTGGTACTCTAGACATGCCTATCTATGGGCGTGCCAATTTATTTTTCACTGCATAGCATTAACTTAATTTTTTGCCCCTTGCGCCAGGTTTCTCATGGGAATCACCACCCACGTTGAGTGTTGTAAAACCATCTTAATTGATAGAAAATTTATGGTTTCAACATCGTAAATTTTCTATTCTTTCGCTATACATTTACTGTCCATGTCTGGCGTCAGCAATGTTCTCTTTATCTATAATTTCCTATTTTCTGTCTGGTCTTATTTGGGGAGTTTTATTTTATTACACTGTTTTTGCACATATAAATATTTACAATTCGAAATGTTTTATTTTCAATATTAATACAAAATAAATTCACAATTCATATTCCTTATTTTTTTCTAAACATACCAATACCAAACAACATATATATTTTTATTTTTTTCTACGCATTATATACTTATTCATTTTAATATACTTTAATTTTGGAGTATTTTTTATGTTATTTTAATTTATTGTATAAATTAATTACTAAAGAATTATTTTCCGAGAATTCAATTATTTTTAAATGTTATTGGATCGTGCGAAAATTATTTAATTAGTTAAATTAATAACAAGCCTTGTTGTGTAGATTTCTACACTACAATTGTTATATGAGAAATGTCGTCTTTTAGACTGAAAAACTGCTTATAAAGAACGTAGTTTTATTTATTTATTTATTTATTTTATGAAGGCACAAAAGCGTTAAGGATGAACTTCGTTTCGCTTGTTCTACTTCCGCTGCCATTAAAGACTGAAGAATGATACATAAGACATTCTGGATATAGATTCCACAGAGCGTAACGCTTCGGGTCATCACAACCAGAAAGAAAAAATAAGAAGTGCCGCTTTCAAAAAGATATCGGCTACCCATTCCCAAACTTATACTTTTGAAATGGAAGAACTCAAGAAAATGTATTGGAGCTTTTGCATCTATCCAATAAAGATAAATTAGAACCAACTACTTCTTTCACACGTCGAAGTATTAAACACTTTGATGCGCTGATTTCGCTGTTATTATTACACACGTGCGAGGTTTTTGCACTGTAATCTTTGAGTTTATTTTGTGATATATTTTTCATTAATTTATATTTAAGGGGGCTGGTCACTCAGCTTCCGATTTCCCATCACTAATGTATAGTCTATGGGTATTGGATGCATTCGTATATTTAAAATATCTCCTCGGGAAATTAATATTTTTAACTTCTATTTTTTGTGTACACTTCCTAAAAGATGTCTCTTTTTTTACTTAGTTCTCGAAATATTTCTAAAGTATAGACTTAATTTTATATGAAGTGTTAAAATTTTACTCACAGTTCGCCCGCTTTTAACACATAAAATATTAAATTCAACATAAATTTTAGAAATATTTTGAAAACTAAGAAAAAAAAACAGACATCCTTTAAAAAGAGTACACAGAAAATAGATGTTAAAAATATGAATTTCCCGAGGAGATATTTTAACTATACGAATGCATCAAAAGTCAATAGACTTAACATTACGGAGGAGAATTCCGAAGCCGAGTGACCAGCCCCCTTAACTGCAATTTTTGTAATCAAACAACTTGTTTTAACGAAATATGAGTGTACTATGTCAAAAACCTGTTCGAAAACCTTTCGTGTAATACCCATTCATTGTTGCAGGCCCGAAACTAAAGGGGGGTGGAGGGGGCATGTGTACATCCGGGCACCAGAACGGAAGGCGAAAGGGGGGGGGGTGGCGCCAAATGAAGATTTTGGTTGCCGTTTTTTCTCTTATCTATGTTTAGCACGGTATTGTTAAAATCGTTCTTTCTGGGGTATGTCAAAGCATAGAAGGATTTTAAGGATGATATGGGATAAGGATCCTATATAAAGCGGATTTTTTTTCGATTCCGTTTTCAAGGTTTTAGCGAATCAATATTTGGCAAAGCTGATTTTCAGTATTACATATTTTATGATTACATATTTTAAATTTTGAAACAAATCGGCTATTAGAAACTTAGTAAAATTATTTTTGTAAATTTGCTTTTCTATGGAGGAGGGGGGAGGAGGTGCCAAAATCCATGTTTGCCCCGGGTGCAAAAAAGGCTAGTTTCGGCCCTGCATTATTGTGCGTTTTGTATGTACAGAGAAAAAGATATGTTGACATCAGAAATAATATCTATGATGGTACTTATAACCTAAAAGTATAACGAAAATTCAGTATGCAATGTCACATGTGGGCAAAAAATTCTATCCAATGATACCTCATTTATCGTTGTACGCCAAGTATGCGTCTCAAATATTAGTTGAGAAAAAGGTATGCTGACAATAGAAATACTGTATATGATTAACTATTATGATTACTAATAAACCCATGCGAGGTTTTTGCACTGCAATCTTTTCGATTATTTTCTAATATATTTTTTCATTGAGTTTTAATTAACAGCAATTTTTCTTATCAAACAACATATTTTAACAAAATGTGATTGGACTAAATCATTTGAATGATACCTTATTCATCGAAGTGCGTTTGATATGTAAATAGTTAAAATAATGTTGACATCAGGGATAATATTTATGATAATTTATTAAATGAACTCGTATTTCTCCAGTTTTTATTTTGTACCCTGTAAGACTAAAGTTTCTCCTACTTTATTTTAACAAAGATCGCAATATAGGATACAAAAAATATTTTCAGACGAATAATAATGTTTAAAAGACAATCGAATAATTTGGCCCATGTGAAAATGTGTATGGTAAAAAGTGAAAACTGCCTCAATTTAAAACTATCATAGTAAAATTTATTATTCTATTAATTTAAATTCACATTTCCTTTTAATATTTAAACATTCGATGTACATTTCATAAATAAATAGGATGCATTTAAAAACCATATTATTATTAATAGCGCAAAATATATCAAAACATTATTTTTTTCTTGCTCTCTTCTTTCTAAGATGTGGCAACAGCATATATATATATCAGATGAAACAAATTATTTTGCATTTAAATAATGAAATTTTGAGTTTAATACAAATCTACATGTGTAAATAGCAGCCTGTGTAAATTTTTCAGGTACAATCAATTTACGTAGAATTTGTAAAGGCAAATTAAGGCAACCATTTTGATGACTTGACCACAAAATCATTGACATCATTTGAGCAAATCGATGATATTGGCTATGCCCGAACACATTCCATTTTTAGGTGCATTTGTAATTATATAAATACGTAGCACATATAGTCGTCGTTCGGTCTGTCTGTCCGTCCGTCCGCATATAACAGAGCCAAAACTACCCAACCGAATAGTCTGAAATTTTAAATATATAATTGTTGCAAAATTTTGTCGAGTCATTTCAAATTTTATTAAAATCGGATGTATAATTTAATGACAGGGACAGTCAAAAGTTTTCCGTTACATTAATGCCAATGGGAAAAAATATTTCAATTGCATTTTAATGATGTTACAGCCTTTCGAACAGAATGAAATTGATATGCACTTATGCTGTATAATAAAATATACATTCAGTACTATATGCGGGGCAAAAAATATTTATAAAACTAGTTATAGAACAAACGAACCACATTTGACATGTTTGACGTGCAATTTCCAACTTGTTTCCTTTATAGGTTTATAAGAAGCTTTAATTAACAAAATTATCTTTATGATTGTTATTATTGAGGTTGTCCAACATTCAACTTTTTTACATTTTTGGCTTTGGAAATATACAGGATTCTGGAGTTTTTATAAATGAATACGATAATTATAGATATAATTGCGTAGCACTTTTTAAGATGTACTACTCGAAATCATTTGCATGATGTTTGCTTGTACGCTGCGTTTGAGATAGTGTGAAATTTTATTTATTGTTGGAAAATATTTAAAGATTAATATAATAGTTGCTTTAAAAATTTATAAAATGTTTTAACAGAGGATATTAAAGCGTTCAAACCAAATTCAAACAAAAGAAAAGAAAACCTGACTTGATATTTCGTACATTTTATAAAACAACAAAAAAATATTTTTTTAAAAACGGTGTTTACGTTTTTATATTGGCTCTTTTTACACAGTATTACAATTTTTTTTTTTTTTTAAATAATACATTCTTCATTTTTTATTAATAATTTATTTTCTAGTTTTAAGGTATTAAAATGTTTCATTATTGCAGTTTCACAGCCATTTGCCATACTTTGGCGAGCGTTTATTAGCGCCTCATTAAATCCAGTGTTTTTTCAGCTTCTTTACAATTCCTTAAAATTCAGGTTTTATTTAATAATTAAGTTTTAAAAATATTAAAGTGTTACATTGCCATCGTAAACGCACTTTTATACATAATTTTTATAATTCTAGCATATCCGGAAGTGGGTTAAGGGGACCGTGAACCTTTATTTGAGCAAAAATCGATCCCAAAATCGACATTTCTTTTTATGTGTATTATTCTTCTTCAACTTGTACTATGTTATTAGCAGTGTTGGGTACGCTCACAAAAAAAACGAACTAATTCAAACTCAAACTCAATTTCTCAAAAATGAGTCAAGTTCACGTTCAAATTCAAAATTTTTCAAACGAACTCGTTCAACTCAAACTCATCTATGAAAGTGAGCGAAGTTCACTAAAAACTCGTTTTTAAAAAAAATATATATTCGAACTTTATCGTCCAAATTTACAAAATTTTGTGAACTAATCTTTTGGTTATTCGATGTAAGGGTCTTCATGGGCACGGCCCAATATTCCTTCCCGACGCTTCGGTCCGAGCTTGGCTTAGAGATTACTTTTTCAAGAGGTTCGGACCGAGATGGGCCGGGACTGAATTTATTGTCCGGCCCAACTCGTGCTGGACTGCATTCATCTTTAGGTCTAAACAGGCAGAAATTTCCTGCCCCAGTTCCAACCCAACTCATATGAAGATCATTGGACCGGCACGGCTCTTGCCTATCTAGTAAAAATATGAGTAAAATTTGGCCCAGCCCAATTTTTCTAATAACTGTTGATTTCTTTTCACAATTGCATTAAAACATAATTTACTTTCCTTTCATTTCGGATTCGGGTCGGGTTGCTGGTCGCCGAAAATTATTTTGGTGCGTTCGGGTCGAGTTGCGTGTTGCGGATTGATTTCAAATAGAATTTTCGGGTTCGAGTCTAGCAGCACTCGACCCGCGCAAGGCTTTATTTCTGATGATCTGAGAAAAAAAAAAGTAAAATTTACTCGTCGTAATGGCGCAAAAGATAAAAAAATTAAATAAACACCAAGAAAGAGAAATTTGCGCCCTGAACACCCCGTGGAAGACAATTTTTAATTATGTCTTTCTTTTTACGTTTAACCGTTTAAAATGTATCTTAAACAGGCACTTCAGGAGGGCAATAACAGTTTTGAGCGGGTCGGGTTGTATACTCGACCCGAACCTGAAATTTTCATTTGCAGCCAAGTCAAACATCAACCCGACCCGAAACCATCCCCAAAAAAATTTCGACTCGCAACCCGACAAAAAAAAAAAAAAAAAATTCGATGACCCGCAATCGCATATCCGCACCTGATCCGAACGCGAGATTCTTCAACTGGCAACCCGAACCGAACCCAAAATGAAAAGGAAGTAAATCTTGTTTTACTGCAATCATTGAAAATAATCTATAATTACATGTTTAATAAAAATTTTATATTTTATATAAACAAATGTACATATCTATATTTTTTAATAGTCAAAAAACCTATGAATAAGCAAACACCTCAGGATCGTTGAATAGAGTCCTGCATCGGATCGGGTTATACTTTATTTTTTCGGGACGGGGTTACTCGAATTTTCTTTCTGTGGGTTGGGTTCCCTCTAGAATAATTCTTATGAGACAGATTTAAGTTTTTTGCTAATCGGGTTGTTGGGATTTCCTCTAAATGTTTAGAAGAATTATTTCCCAGAGGAAAATACAAATGTATATCAATATGAATGAGTGTATATTCAATTACTGCCTAAGAAATAAAATGTAGATGAGAAATGCAATGGTAGATTATTCTTCCTTTGCGATACAGTTAAGAACTATTTTGTCTTATCTCGTAATATCGAAAATATTAAAATTCGTTTTTTACATACACAAAACACATATATAGTGTTTGTGATAGTTTATGCACACGTTTATATATTACATGTGTATAGATTGTAAGATGTCCAGTATTAAGCGGCAAAGCCGTTACAATACAAATATGTAATTGTGTTAAAAGTTGAAAAATTTGCTAAATAGAGATGTATGCTTTTTGTATGTAGGGACGCTATTATTTGCTATGTAGGTCTTATTGCATATAGATTTTTAAACTTTATTTTCGACATTCCTTTGAAAAATCCGGTCTACCCGAACCCGACATGCAATTATGAAAACCCAATCTGAAACCGACCCGAACCAGAAGTCAACCTCTAAGGCCAAAGCCTGCAGAGCCTTCTTAACATTATACAGGCCATAAACAGTGTTGCTAAATCTGACGGATTTTTTATTGAGAAATTTCGAGTTCAAAACGTAAAATTTTAATACTAAATTTCCTTCATTTTATTCACGAAATATTTATACTTATAATAATAAAAAATAACTAACTATTCAAACTTTTTGGGAAGAATTTAGAATTTCTTAATAATAGGTTTTATAAATGACGCATAAATACATCAGCAGCCTGTGTGTAGATATTTATTTTTACGTCGACATGTTTAAAATTTTGTCTTCTGGGAGTTTTGATAAATATAAAATTACTATTACAGTCTCTTTTTTCTGTTTATGATCTTCATTTAAAAAAAAAAAAAAGTTCCATAGGCTACATAGTCTAAGCACGCATCCGTTTCAAAATACTAATTCTCCTATATTTCTTTCAATATATCCTATTGTAAACAATATTGATTTTTTAATGAATTTCTATTTGTATGTAAATATCTGAATTATTATTAATATCATTAAACCGCATTTACACGGCTTGAAGACTTAAAAATATGAAAAACTCTATACAGGAAAACTTTCTAAGACGGAATCACATACAAGAGAAAAAAAATCGTTATGCTTAGGTTTCTTTTTTAGCAAGTCCGTCGTCTCTTACAAATGTATTATGCTTTTTCAAACAGATTATTACATCCATTAGTACATATTTTGCCGCCAATCAAGAAATTTTCCAGTTTAATTTCAGTTCTTTTTTTTTTTTTAATATATACATTTTAATTCGTAATTTAAGTTATACCAAGTAATTTTAGGACTGGGAAACTGGCTTCAGAGAAAGACCCATTCTTACAAATCCGTTGATCAATGGATACACAAACTCCACCCAATGAAATTTACTTGATCAAAGGCTAATTTAGGTCATAGCATCATTGGGTATTATGAGAAACAATAAGGATTAAACTGGGGTAATTAATATTGAATCTAACGAAGGATAACTATATTACTTAACAGTAGAAAAAGAGTATATTCTTTATAATTTTATGGAAATAATTATCCATCCCGACTTACAGAAAGCCAATTTTCCTAAATTGAAAAAAATAATAAATTTTAAAAAGCAGATTGACAAGGATAGTGATTTCCTTTTTTATACAAAATATGTATGAATTACTAGTACCTACAGTTAAAACTATGCTATTAGTAATTTAGATATATCAAAATCCATGTTTTACTACTAGCATCTAAGTGCTTCTAATATTAACAAAGTAAATCAACCTTTTACCATTTATAAAGATTAAAAAAAAAAAATCGATTTTAAAGCGTGTTTAGTTTTATTTCTGTTATTTATTTATTATTTTTTTTTTTAATGTGTATTTAAACTAAAATTTTGATGTTCGGCCTGAAATTTGACAGAATATTCATTTCCAAAACACTAATCGTTACATCCTATTAAGGATGTTCTCAAATCCAAAAGAGCAACTTTCTGACATAAGTTTTAATTTATTTTTGTTCAAAAATGCATGAAACTAGCTAGTGTTGTTGTTCAGAAACTATGTAATTCAGCTGTTTTTTCCATTTTTTTGGAAACGCAAATAGATCTTTCAGAAAATAGTGCCAAAGTGGGCGTTTTGAACCGAATTTCCGCGCGAAGGAAGAAAGAAAACTCAAGAGCGGGCGAAAAACTTGTTTGTCACGTGATCAAAATCGCTTCTAACTCAATAAGCAATTGATTAATCAAAAAAGGGAAAACACAGTTCAATTCCAAATCGCTTCCATGGTCAGGCTTTCCAATTTTATACCTTTCCGTTAAAAAATGAATTTGTAAATGTGTCAAAGCGTGTTGCGCTTGTTGAGCAGAGCAGTTAAGAACAGACATAAGGGCTTAGTAAAATTTGGGTTAAAAATGATACTCAGATTACATTAGTCATTTTCCGAAATAACAATAACTTCTTTAAAAAAAAAAAATCCTATAAATATTATAATTTAATCATACTTAGTTATATTAAGTATGTAAAACGATATTAAAAAAAGTGCTTCACATATGATATTTTTAAATATTGTTAATCATATTTTAAAAGGAAATAATTTGGAAATTATATTCTAAAATTATATATTATATATTCTTTCATATTCCTATTCTCATTCATATTGTTTGATTAAAGATAAGAATAGGAATGGAAATAGAAAGTTTTTACAATTGTTCTGTGATAAAACATAGTAATAATTATTTATTCTGTGGAGCCATCGAGAGCATGTGTTGACAATATCTCCCCCCTCTCCCCAAACGTAGACATTATGTTGCGAAGTAAAAAAATATATCAATAAAAATTCTTATTTGTATCGAAAGACTTGTTTACAGATGTAACGACATGAGAAATTGTTTCCCCACACGCAAATTCATGGAACTGAACACCCACATAGCCATTTAGCCTAGGGTCTCAGGCCCGTAACCAGATGGGGGCGATGGGGGCTGAGCCCCCCCTGGCTTCCTCTAGAGCCCCCTCTAACGATTTCCCTACTTTTTATTTTTTCAACAAAATGTACGTTTTAACTTTCTTAAAAAAAAAAAAAAAAAAAAACTAGCAAGAAAAACATTTAGATCTTTTAACTGCTTGAATGCAATGGAAAAAGCCAAACATTTTGCGTTCAGAACCCTATTAGATTAGTTGTTTTACATTATCTTGTTTGCGATACAATTCTCGAAACGCGTTCTACGTAGGAACATTTCTTTCTCCCGAAAAAATTAAGTCCAGATGCTCCAACCAGCCATCACATGTTTTCGTACATCTTGACATTTTAAAAGCAATGATCGTATATGGGATGAATGGAAATAGACATATGCTGCTCATATAGTTAATAGATAATTAGTTAAGCAATGGTTAAACCCATAGACTATCTTTACTCTGAGATTAAACCTCTTCACTAAAACGTAGTCACAAAAAATACGTGTTTCTAAATGTTAATGATTTGCTTGTTGACATTATGTACTTGACAGCAGATTTAGTTAATGATGAAATATCACTTGGAAACTACCGGGTGTCCCAAAAAGGACTGACTGATTTTAAAATTCAATAACTTGCAAACGGTGACAGATATTTAAAAAATTCTTGCAGGAGCGTTATGCATAAGGTCAAAAGTTTTATTACAGTGATTTTCGATTTTAGTTCGAATTATAAACAATAGATGGCGCTGTAGGCAATAGTCGCTAAATACAGGCTCGATTTCTGGTCCTTTCTCTTGTTCCATGCTGAAAAAGGAGATGGAAATGTATTATCCGGGCCACGAAGTACCAAAAATCGAGCCTGAATTGAGCGTCTGTTGATCGCAGCGCCATCTATTGTTTGTAATTCGAACTAAAATTGAAAATTACTGTAAAAAAACTTTTGACCTTATGCATAACCCTCCTGCAAGATTTTTTTAAATATCTGTCACCGTTTGCAAGTTATTGAATTTTAAAATCAGTCAGTCCTTTTTGGGACACCCGGTAACTAGAATGTTTGTTAAAGAAAAATAGAAAGATAACAAAATGTCATTTTATACAAATGGAATAAGAAAAATAATTGCTTGAAAGCCAAAAATTGTTTCATGCTATGGGTGTAGGCAGTAGGAAAGCAGAGGTAGGGCCTTTTTTTGTTTGCTTTTTGAACTTTCGTCCAATTTTTTTTTGCTTGTGTTCCACGAATTTGTTAAACATTTTTTTTTCTATTTGTCATATAACAATAAAAAACATTAAGTGAAAAAGCATGATTAAGGTTAAGTTTATTATAAGATTATGACAAAAATATCTTCACCTATTTGGCGTATGTGTCATTTAAATCTATTTTCAAGCATAAATGCGCTACTTTCTGACACATTTTCGTAATAATTTTAATGATAAAGACATAAAATTTGCAGATATGATTATTCAAGCTCAAGGAATTAAACTGTGTTCTGTGTTTTATAAGGCTGTTTTCCAATCTAAACCAGCTATTTTCGGACATATTCGCGAATTTCATTTATTTATAAAGATATTTGCAAGTATTCAAACTATACAGAAAATTTAAAAAAATCTGTCAAAAAATGACGGCAAATTTGACTTTGTAGGCTGATTTTCTTGGCATTTAACGACGAAATGCTAGTCATCGAGTAGCAAATGACTATAAATCATGTTATTTATAATCATGGCATTTATAAGAAACTGGGAAACGGTATTCAATTCGTAGGCGCGTGAATGTGAGAAGCTGAAAATTTTAGGCAAAGGGAAAGAAAATTACTTCTTAACTGCATCAGGAAAATTTTCGTTATTGAGTGAAAGAAGAATATTTTTAAAGATAACGTATAATAATAAATAGTCGCCTACATTTAATGAAAACTGTTCGAAAAAGGCGTTCATGCCCTTGTGCTTTTTTTTTTTTTCTAAATGAGATTGAACGAATTTCATATGAAACACATGTCAAACGTATGCAAAAAAAAAACTATGTTATCGCTATTTAAATGAATTAAATCTAAGTTGTTTTCTTTGAAAAAAAAAAGTATTGAATGTAATATTAAAATTACAATCTCTTTTTTTATTATTAAGCCCAAGTATGTTTAAAAAAATATGTAATTAATATATATTTGTAATAATTGATTCATATTTAAAAGGATATAATCATATGCAGAATTTTAAATTTAATTATTATTGCGAATTTTTAAATGGTTAATTTTATAAATCATATTATTAATAAAATAAGGTTTAGGTAATGCTCGTTTTAAAGAGAAACAATATCATCACTAAATTAAATCGTATACAAACAACCGTGATTTTAAAATGATCTAATAATTCAGCAGAAACCAAAATATTAATAAAATTAAATAAATTACAAGTAGCTATTAATTAAAAATATTAAACGTATGGAATTAAAATATTTTTTAAATGATAATAGTAAGTTTGTGAATTATTCAAATTAATAAATATAAGACACATAACCATAGATGCCTACATCTCTTAATTATTCGGGAGTCTGATCCAAAACAAGCATGTTTTAAACCGGAAAAAATATATAAGGAATTGTGTCTTGTTCCGATAAGGTACATTTTAGATTTCAGTTTGAAATTTTTGATTAAATGAAATTTCCTGTTGAAAATATTTTCGTCTTGTAACAGACTCCAGATAAGTGTTGTTGGCATCTATGCATAACGCAAAAACATTTGCAAAATCTCAAATTTTCGTTCTTTTTTTCTATATATTAAAAAATTGAACAGAATATAATATTTAAATCTATGTAATGTCTTTAATTAAAAGAAGAAATATGTGAAAAGAACTGTATCCTACAGTAGAGGTCTGCACGGGCCCAGGCTTGGCTAGAAGCCCGTACCAGGCCAGGACAACGAAATGAAGGCGAAGTTTCAAACGGGCCGGGCCGGCAAAATTTGAACGTGCCTGCCGGGCTGGACCGGACCAATAAAAGAAATTAAGCGGGTCTGTCGGCCCGATATAAATATTTAAACGCAGACGAGAAAATATGAACCATTTTCAACGAATATGAAATTCACGAGAATAAGTATAAATGTGCGTTGCGAGCCGATACTAGTTTGCTAGCATCAATATCGAAATATAACATTTTCCAGCATAGGGATTGGCATCGGACAGTTACATGGCGTTTTAGCCCGGTCTTAATTCTTTCAGCAGACTCGTGCCGGACTGAGATCAGGCTTGCATTTTTTTTCAACATAGCCAGAAATGGACTTAATTGTTCTCAGGATGTTTAGGGCAGGCAATGTGTTTTGTAAAAATATTAATAGCGATAATGAACTTCTGTTAACGGAATTTTTGGAAATATACTTGAAGGTGGTTCTCAAATTCACTGCTCAAAAACGAAAAACTTTCTGACACATTTTTAACTGTAAATGCATAAAATTGACAAGCCTGTCTATTGAAGGGATTTGGAATTGAATAGCATTTCCAATTTTTAATAAGTAAATTACTTATAGAGATATAAGAGATTCTTGTCACGTGACTGCAGGTTTTTCTCCTTTTCCGTGCTATCGTCTCCGGAAATTCGATTCAAAACGCTAACTTTAACAGTATTTTCTCAAAAATATATTGATGTTTTCGAAAAGAAATGAATTCAGAAAGTAGCTTCTTTGGATTTGAGAAAAGCCTTAAGGAATAACAGAAATATTTCCACAAATCTACTTTTAGGTAGATTTAGTAAGAAATACTACATATTGCAGTCGTTACCATGGTGCTACTTTTGAAAAATTCCTTCATAACTTTTCATTATAGGACCCCAGGAACCCAAAACCACCCCCATCTAAAAAGTTTATATACATATATATATATGACTGTGATGATATATATATATATATGACTGTGATGTATTTCAATGAATATGAGTTTCACGAGAATAAGTATAAATGTGCATTGCGAGCCGATACTAGTTTGCTAGTATATCAATATCGAAATATAACATTTTCCAGCTTAGAGATTGGCATCGGAGAGTTACATGGACAGTTATATATATATATAGTCGCAATTATGGACGGATCGTCTTCTCCAACAACTTTGAGATGTCTAATATCTCGGCGGGGATTGAAAATGGGCAAAATCAGCCCAAGGGAATGAAAATGGGGAGGATTAATATTTTTGAATACCGTCTTAACATGGTTCTGATAAAACCAGCTCTTACACAACAATGACAGGAGAAAATAAATAATTTTCATTATAGCAGTTGCTAACAATAAAAAAAGCAATAAAATTATCACCACAACAATTGCTTTTCTATTGCAAGGTTTTCACGTGAAAACATAAATTAAATAGTTGGATGAATTGAAAACAAGTTGAATATTACGTCATATGCTTTCTAGAGCAAGATTTCCGCATGAAAACTCAAAATAAAATAAGTAGTTTGACGAATAAAAAACAAAAGCAAAATATTGCGTCATATTGGTAATATAATGGATCTCAGCAGGTGAATATGTAACGTCATGGGAGTTTGAAGAAACGTTTTAAAACATGACAAAAACCCGACTATGGAAATATTAACATATTTTAACACTTTGAGGTTCTCTGAATTTGCTTTAGTCATTTTTAAACCTATTCCATATTCATGCGCGTGTGTATTCGTGTGCAATAGAATTTTCACAAAAAGTTTAACTCCCTAGAGCTCATTCTTAACGAAGAAACCGTGTTTATCTTTAATCTTGATTAAGTTTTGTTGGTGATTTTAGTACTTAACTTCGAAATCTACCTCCGCCTGTAGGTCGAGCCGGCAGGGATTTTTTATAATATAGCCTCAAAAGTTATGATCATGTTTTTAACCTTCCCATTTTACTTTTATTCTAAGCAATATGAATTTTTTAACGAATCCTTATTTGAATGTTGAAACGTCTAGGACTCTAAGTAAATCCTTAATGTTGCTATTGTGTATTTTCTGTCTTGTGAACGCATCGTAAATTTAAAATATGCTGTAAAATTATCCCATAAATATGTATGCAGTATTCCTTAAAAGAATCTTAATTGTATGTTAATAAGAATCTGAATTTTTTGTAGAAATTGAGTCGGGTCGGATCGGATCTGATTTAATTGATTTTTCCACTGGCCGGGTCTGATTTCACTGATTTTTTTACTGCTGTTAACTGTGAAAATATGAACGGGCCGGGTCAAGATAGCTTTCGTTCGGGCCGGGCCCGTGCAGACCTCCATACCAACAGATTCCTTTTTCTCAATTTTTTCAAAACGCATCTTTAAAAAAATTGTCATGCTGGGTCGTTGCAGATTTCTATGTTTGTTGTATGAATCGCTGTTTTTGTAAATAAAGATGTACTTTTCTGTCAGAATGCTAGCATAATAAATTATACTAATTTATTCAACAGAAAGACTGATTTGATTAATCAGCGGTTCAAATATGCATATATATAATCGATGTTCAATAGAGTAGAGCACTGATAATCCGGACCAATCGGGGTCGATGCCGATCCGGTTAATGAAAAATGCAGATAATTGGACAACTTTAAAAATCGGCTATGGCAGTGATTTTCAGGTAACTTCCCTTCACACTTTTCCCAGGCTTAGGACTGGCAATTGTAGTGGTGCACATTTTAGCATATTACAAATGGCCTGTTTAGAAGTTATTTTTTTAACTTTTTTAAAATTTTATTTTCCACAAAATTGGTACAAAGTTATACATAGAAGTACACACAGAAATTATTGCGTGTATGCACACACTGTACGAACAAATGCGAGCGGAGAGAGGGTGGGGGGGGGTCCTTTTTCCGAAGACACCAAGGGACAAAAGAAGCAATATGCTTAATAATGTAAAAATTGCAATGGGAATATAATACAGTATACAATCCATTAGTTTTCCTTATTAAAATTTAATTAAAGTCATTTTTTTATGAGGTGTCGGATGCCATCTATTTTTTTCTCATTAAATACAATAAGACCTAAGATAAATCACACGGGATGGAGAAAAGTTCTATTTTAGGTAGGTTTTCTTAAGAGATACACAGCCCCTAAATTGTTTTATATTCATTTTCCGATTACCATGAAGTATTTTCCGTTATAGAAAGTTCCGTTATAAAGAGATTACGCTTTAGACGGGTTCCTTTATAGACAGGTTCATTTTATCAGTTTTACTATATTTAGTTTGCTTAAGATATGGATTGTTAAAAGATGTTAGCCCCACCAAAAAAATTCAGAGCCCCCTCTGACTGGACTCGCTGGTTACGGCCCTGTAGGGTCTCCTAGATAACAGTCGTTTGGCTACCTATGGTGAGTATGAAAATGTCGCTGATAAGAAAGTACAAAAGCAAACCCTACTTTGTACAAGACGGTGACATAATGAAAGTCATGCCCCGATTGCAACTGTTCTTCGGTTTTTAAAAGACATTTGTTCTTTCGTTCTGATTTTTAACGACTTTAGCAGAAAAGGGATTGATGTCCAGCAAAAGAGGAACCTTTCCTTCAAGTAGAGTCGAGCTCCTTATCTCCTGACCCATTGTTGATTCCCCTCATTCTTTTGTGAATAAACCGCAGATGATTTCAGAATAAAAGATTTTCCAAGAATACTAGAGAAGGAAGCAAAATACAAGTCAGAACGTAGTATTGTAACTAAGATTGTAACTAAAATAAGACTTATAATGTGCAGAATTTTTCTTTTCAATTAAGTGAATCAGTGTTTTTAATAGATATTTTTTTGCATTTTACCTCATTTATTTTTTTAACTTTCTTTTTAATTACTTGCTCTGTTTTGTAAAATTTCTCAAGGATATTTGAAAGAAACAGCAATAAATAATACGGAACAATGTTAGATCTAATTGTTGTTGTAGCCAAAAATTTTAAGAACTTTATATATTTAAAAAAATCATTCTTTTCCTATAGAATATGTAAAGCGAAAAAATAATACAGTATAGCTTAAATTTATAATAAAAATGCTCATACTAATAAGTGTACAAGTACATGCATTATATTCAGTAATAAAACCTCACAATCACTATTTTTAAACATACACACGCACACACACACACACACATATACATATGCATACACACACACACACATATATATATATATATAAAATTACATATAATTTACTTATACATAATTTATATTTATTATATTTACAGACAGAGAGACAAAGAAATGAAAACAAAAAAATTCTATGCTTGCCAACGCGAAACTTTCCATGGACGCCTTTTTAAACATAAAAACACGAAATTTGCAGGCATTGTTTTAGAAGTGATTTGTAATTCAATAGCCTTTTTAAATTTTCGATAAATATATTACATTTTGGGTTATAAGGAACTGTTGTTTCCTGAAGCCCTTTGTCCGGCTGTCGCCGTCGCTTCAGGAAAGTCGATGTAAAACGCCAACTTTGACAGCATTTTCTTTGTATGATCCTTCGACTTTATCAAAAAATGGGCAAGCTGTTAGCTTTCACAGTTTCTGATAAAGAGTACCTACACATTTAAAATTACTTAGATGATATTAAAGTTTGTGTAATAAACCCCAAAAATTCGTTTCTAAAAGTTTTAGACTAACTCAAAATCATTTATTTTAAAAAATCCCTCACTTATTCCTTAAAGCAGGGCCGAAACTAGACTTTTTTTGTACCCGGGGCAAACATGGATTTTGGCGCCGGGTACACCCGGCGCCAAAATCGCAAAGCCCCCACTTTCGCAAAGTATATTTACAAAGAGAATTTTACTAATTTTCTAATAGCCGACTTATTTAAAAATTTAAAATATGTAATATTGAACTACGTAATCTACAATGGCGGATCCATGGCGGAGGTCACGGAGTCATGACCCCCCCCCCCCCCCTCCCTCTAAACATCAACAAATATAGTCTAAAGATCATTTTTAAAATGAAATATACAGTAGAGTCCCGATTATCCGAGTCCCGCTTAACCGAGTTTCCGGTTTAACCGAGTTATTTTCTTCCGATGGACAGATGGCTTCCATTATTATGAAACAGAAAAAAAATTATGGCCATTTTTTTTCCCATTCTGACCAGAAAATCAGAGTTCTAACTTTTTACGACTGCTCTTTCATCTTCACCTAACACTTCATTTATAATGGAAGCCGCATCTATCCATCAGAAGAAAATGATCCATTCCAAAGTTGTAATCCTTCCTTTGGCACCTCTACGTTCTGGCGCTCGGCGCCACATGCCCCCTCTCCCCCCTCCCCCCCCCTTAGTTTCGGCCCTGCCTTAAAGCACGTAAATGAGGTCTTTTTCAACAGAAAAAATGTGTAAAATGTATTCAATAATTTAAAATTTTAATAAAAATAAACATCCCAATTTTCAGTTTGAAAATTTTAAGAACAAGCGCTTTCTCTTAACCTTTTCGGGTTTGGTGTACTATTAGTAGTACATATCTTTTCATCGAGTATTATTTTGCTTTAATTACTTTTGTTACTATCTACATATAATAGTGATAGTATATATAGCCATGCCTTTCTTATTATGACTTCATTTATGCTTTGACATTTAGTATATATAACAATAATAATAAAAGTTTGCTTAATTCTCTTTGCAGCGTTGGCGATTCCTTTATTTTATGCATATATTTTACTCTTTAAATTTAAAATATGAGTTACTTTTCTGAACGAATCAGATGTGGAACTCAAAAAACATTAGAAAGTTGCAATATCTGTTAAACCCTGTTGTAATACGATATTTTCCAAACCTCTACAAAAACTCTTCCTTAACCTATTATTATATAAACATGAATTGAAATAGTACACAAAATAAGCATATTCATTTGATTTCAGACAATGAGATAATCCTTATACTTCAGTAAATCTGTTTGGATTGCTAAGATTAACATTATTAAAGTAAAAGTAATTTTGCTATGAAAACTGAAAAAAAAAAAATTGGACCCGAAAGAGAACCTTGGCTTTGAAGCAGGAATGTCCAAACTTTCTGTTTCGTCCGACCACATATGTGAGGAAATGTTTGTTTCGAGCCTCACGTGTACAGCGTACTCTTCTGGTTTCCACCAGAGATTTTCGAGAAAATACTTAAAGAAAAAGAAAGACTTCTAAAAAAGATTTGCATCTGGACTAGTACCTTAGCCATTTACGCTTATAGCCTTCCCACCCCCCCACCCACGAGAGTTAGGACATTTTTCTATAAAAATCTAGGGCTCGAAAATGTCTCTTCCACCGGGACTAATTTAAGGAGTCAGGGGTCTCATCATAAATTAATTAGTGTGGCCTGAGACAGTTTTTTCTTTGCTTCAGATTATTACACAATCAATTTAATAATTTAAAATATGTAATAAAAAAGTACGTAATACTGAATTACGTAATCAACTTTGTCAAATATTGATTAATGACCTTGAAAACGAAATCCAAAGGAACCGAAAAAAATCCGCTTTATACAGCTTTCGATCTTAGCAGGTATAATTGTTGGTATTTTTTCTGTTGGGAAAATGTAATTTTTTCATTTAAGACAGGATTCCGTTATAGACAGATTTCATTTTCACAGATTTTACGGTACTTAGTGACATGAATCACATTGTCTTAAAAGACTACATTAGTCACGTGAAGAAACCAAACTCGCAAACTAATGTTAAACCTATGGGAGCGTTCTTTTCAAATTTCTCGCTTGCATTTTAATATTTTTAAATGATTTTTTTCTGTTTGGGATAGCAGAAATTGATCCCTAACCGGATTCGTGTTTACTTTTTCGATTTTGGTTCCAGATATTTTTTTTATATATATAAAATTACTTATATTTTTGAAACCGGCTCCGAAAGTGAAAGTAGCCTCATAAAAAAGAAAAAAAAAACTGCAACCAAAACCGAAAGCGTACAAACTAACGACGTTAAAAATCAACTTTGAAAATAATGCTCCCATAGATTTAACATTAGCAAGCGAGTTTCTCAGCGTGACTAGTGTAAGTTCTTAAGAACTCAAAAACCAGTCTTCATTTGGCGCCTCGTTCGTTTTCGGTTCTGGCGCCCGGGACACATGCCCCCCCAGTCCCCTCCCCCACACACACTCTAGTTTCGGCCTTGGTGGGGATTCACAAAATTCGTGGTACAGGAAAGAAATACTTTCATGGGCGATTGTTCGGAGCATTTCGGCATGGATTTCGTTATTTTTAAAAAGAGAAGGATGCATTTTGCCGATTTTAAAAAAGACAGATCGTTGCATCCTTCAAAAATGGTCTAGAGCAAACAAAACACTATCTATATTCTTTAATATACTCAAATATAGTAAAATCCCTGAATAGCAGATACTTCGGGATCGTTGAATATTCTTGGATCGGATCGGGATGTATCTTTTTATTTTCGGGACGGGGTTACTCCAATTTCATTTCTGTAGGTTGGATTCACTCTAGAATAATTCTTATTGGACATGCACATCCTACTACATTTCTTTCTATATGTCCCATTGTAACTATATTGATTTTTTAATGGATCTCTCTTTGTATGTAAATATCTGAATTATTATTAATGCCATTAATCCATTTACACGGCTTGGAAACTTAAAAATCTGAAAAATTCTACATCGAAAACTTTCTAAGACGGAATCACATAGGAGAGGAAAAAATCGTTATAGTTAAGTTTCTTTTTTATAAGGTATGTCATCTCTTGCAAATGTATTATTTATTTTCAAACGGATTATTATATCCATTTTGCACCGAACAAGAATTTTTTCCGTTTAAAACAGGATTTCGTCATACACAGATTCTTATAATAGGTTTTACAGCACTGTATCCCTAACCCCTAGAAATGCATATGTACTATTCTTTAAAGATAATTTTAATTTTAGAATAATGGTAATTTAAAAATCATGTATTTTCGGCAAAAATTGTTGACCCAAGTAGGTTGTTCATTAAACAGATTTTTGCACGAGTCAGACGGGGATGGGTCAATGATTTTCATACAAACAGGGTTGTGACCGGACCAGAAAATTTCGATCGCTGTAGACTTCTAGGAAGAATAAAGCACACACTCAGAAATAAGTCAGGTTCGGCCCGGCCCGAGCCTCCAGAGAAAGTCAGACCCGGGCACGACCCAGAAAAACTGATGATCAGACTCGACCCATACCGACTCCGTGTAGGCCTCTAAATGGCATTTGAATGGGAAAAACGGCTGGAAAATTTTTAAATAAATTATGAAAAAAATTGAGTTTGAGTTGTAAATTTCGTTCAAACTCACAGATTTTTTGAACTTCCGTTCAGCTCACGTTCATTTATCAAAAAGTGAGTCAAGTTCAACTCAAAGTTCACAGATAGTGAACTAAGTTCGTGAGTTTTCGTTCAATGAACGCGCTCATACCCAACACTGGTTATTAGTGGACAAGCGCATGCAGATGCGATTATTTTACGCAAAGTTTCAAGTATTTTAATTTTGTTCACAATCAATTTTTTGGGCTTTTAATGTTAGAACGGGAGCCGGCAGCACAGGACAATCACCTCATCGGAGTTTACGGATGGAATTTTTAGGATTAGTTAAATCTTGATTCGCATATTAAAACGCAATCAGTCTGCCAAGTTATATCTTGGCGGAAAACACTTGAAAACCCAATTTTAGCGGCTGATTCGTAGGTTTACCATTGTGTTTTCCTGCTCCCAGTCCTCCATGTTTTCATACCTTTTGGTGTAGGAAAACACAATGGTAAACCTACGAGTCAGCCGCTAAAATCGGGTTTTCCGGTGTTTTCCACCAAGATATGACTTGGCAGGCCAATTGCGTTTTAATATGCGAATCAAGATATAACTAATTCTAGAATTTCATCCGTGAACTCGATGAGGTGATTGTCTGTGCTGCCGGCGTCCGGTCTATATACTTTAAATCTGTTTTTCTCAAAAGTGATGTTTCATCTTTTTTTTTTTTTTTTTTTTTTTTTTTTTTTAATGCTTTTTGCTACTTAATTTTTTATCAAAATTTATGAAATGATAAAGAAGAATCCTGATATTGCTTAAAAAGAAACTGTGAATACATTTTAAAATTCGACTTCATTAAGACAATTAAATTTGATTTTTAACTTATTATAAGGCAGAATTTGGATGAAAATCGATATGGAATTCAGAAAAATATCTCTAAAAAAATTAACTGGGATTAAAAAATCGATACTCGGATTTGTTTGTAATAGTTTTACTTGAGCAAAATCCAAAATCGAGGAAATATCTAAAAAATTAAGACGCAAGCATTTTAAAATTTCGTTTTAAATTTTTTAATTTTTAAAAAGCTATTAAAATTATAATAAGATTGGGGACTTCTTTTAAGGTGTTCGATATACTTATATGGTGAAATGTATATTTGCACAAAATTTCAAACCTCTATTATGAAAATTAAAAAAAAAAATTTTAAACGTCCCCTTAAAAATCAATTGCAAAATTCCATCCTTACATACATAAACCAGGTTGAGTTAAATAAAAGAATGTAATAATTTTAAATTTAATTGGTTAGTTCATTGATAATTATGGTTATTATAATGTTATTATTATTAATCACTGTAAGTTATACCGAAGAGATAAAAAGGTTATTGCTGTATCTCTACTGAGTTATTGAAGTTGGAGGTGGTGTTGCAGAGAGGCCAGAGTTGAATGCTCTTTCAATGTTTAATACTATTGCTCATGCGGGTTGTTACAAAAGTCCATTGCAGTTAGTTTGAAACCTTTATTGAGGCCATGCTTTTTTGTTTTGTTTTGTTTTGCCAGAAAAATATTTGCAGCAACAACTCAGGCAAAAGTAAATAAGGTTGGTTGGTTGATTTGTGATGGCCGATTATCTGCACTAGGGATATAGGCCCGAGGGGGAGTGCCCTTCGTGGGGGTTTTTCTAAGGGAACCTAACCCGTATTAACGCATGGAAATCCATGGCTCGAAGAAAACCACGAAAACTCCGAACGATTAGGCCGACTGGCGCGATTGGGATCGAACCCAGCTCTTCCCGTCTACCAGTTTCGAGAGCAGAACCTCTGAGCCACTGGTGGGGATCAAAAGTAAATAAGGAGATTGGCTAACTCTCTGGATCAGTTCAAAGCAATGATATTCTTTATGGTATTTTTCCATTCTTTACCATACATCCTTGGCATTTAAAAAAAAAAAAAATAATAATAATAAAAATATTATCTTTGTAATTGAGCTTTTATATTGAGCGATTTTTGTAAATATATATTTATATCCAACTAGCATTTATGCATTTGAGATTATTTATGTTTGTTCAAATGGAATCATTCACACACATTTGCATATATATATATATATAAACATAAAACATAAAAATACCATTATGGAGGGTTGAGGTGGGGAATGCTAAAAAAAGTTTAAAACTTTATATGTTTTTATGTGTGTGAGCGTGTATGTATGTATATATGCTTATATATTGTATAGACATGTAATAGGGAAAAAAAATACGGGGTATCATGCATTTAACATAATAAATTTTCACATATTGCATCATTATTTCAGGATATATTTTTCTATCTCAATATTCCTCATTGCTTTTTAAATTTATTTACATAATACAAGGCCAAATTTTACTATCTCAAATATTCCTTATCTTTTTAAATGTTATTTATATTCTCATTTTTTTATATTACAATTTTTTGCCTTTAAAACGTTAATTTAATCCATTGCTCTTTTATTTATTTTTATATAATTCTTTATTTCTTTATTTGTATTAATTTATTCCTTTTCTTTATTTTACTTTGTATTCACTCAGTACTTATTAAGTTTATTCCTATTTTTTCATTCTAGTTTAACTAAAAGTTAATCTAAGTCTTTTCTTGATTTCTTCAATCATTTTCATTCATTTTATTTATTTATTTTTTTTTTTTTTGGGGGGGGGGGGTGGGGGGGCTTAAGATGGCAACTCTAAACATTATTGTTATTAATGCAGTTCCAATTTAAATTTTTCATTTCTCACACCAGATAGCAGCACAGTTATGGGTTTCACTCAGATGCTCAACTGTAGATCACATGTTAAAATAGTCTTAACATTGTTTTCCATGCTGATATGCAGTAGTTTTGACTCTTAGTGTGTCATTCAGGTATTGTGCTCTAATATTATTTAATATCCTGTATGAGGTGTATCTTTGTTTGGATCTCTTAGCTTTTTATTATCTATTTTCTGTAATGTTTGCGTTATAAGGAGCTAAATTTTGTCATTTTAGGCTTAATGCCGACAAAATTGGATGAAATAACGCATCTTCTATGAATGAACTCACAAGCTCCTCTGATGATTCTGTGAGTCATTCATAGTTTCTTATTTTACATACTGGTTTCATATGTTCATTTCTAAATCATCTTTAGAACTTTATCCATTTCTTCATATATTTGTGATTTCAAATTTATTATATATATATGCATTTATATACATATACTAGCAGACCCACCCGGCGTTGCGCGGGAAAGGCATAATACTTTAAATAAACCTAAAATTATCTTACCGTTTCTTGGGATTACTTTAAATATATCTCGCTATGCTGGTCTTTTTTTTCCCCAAAAGGACCTATTTCCAAGTGCCAAATAATAAAAGAAAGGCTCCCGACCACGAGGTCACACAGATGCGTCGTCATAGTAATGGTTTTTTGGAGATAAAGGGATTACTTAGAAAACCATAGCTGTAAATTTATTCCTCTTTTTCTTCACAGCATTTCAGAAAAAAAATCGACGGTCTTACTTTCTTTAATAATTAATTTTAAAAAATCTAATTCATATTTTTATATATTTTTAAACGATTAATGGAAGTCAGTCTGTTCCGTACAGAAGTATAAAATACATAATATTGGATTAATAAAGTATCAAATAAATATTGGTTGATGAACAACAACAAACTTCTTTTTTTCGGCAAAATGGATACATTTAGAAAAAAAAAAAAAAAAAGAAAGACACGCGAAAAATGCTAAAATCTCTGTAGGAATTCCAAAATAACTTTATTGAAAAAGTGTATAACATTTACTACATTGGGCTAAAAGATTAAATTTGGATTGTTTTGATGAATGAATCAAAATCGCCAGTGAACTTGGAAAATCGGCGAAATACGCGAATTGTTCCGCTCAACATAAAATTACAAAAAATCGAATACAAAAATCTAAAATCTGATCCTCTAAAATCTGATATATTCGGACATTTGTCCGGAAGCAAATTTGCAGAGCTCCATGCGCGATACATCACCGTATCCATTACTAACAAACAAGTAAACACACACACACACGGACACAAACAAAAACATCATTTTATTAATAGTAACTATCACATGAGTAAGTAAATTTATCCACGAAACTTCTTAGAGAATTCACATGTATCCGTTTTATTTTTTATTTTATTTTATTTTATTTTATTTTTTTATGTTGACAATGCATACACTAGCTCATAAAAAAAGTAAAAAAAAAAAAAAAAAAAAAAAAAAATCGTATTTTTAGCACTTTATATCTTAAAGCAAAAATATCTTAAAATCTCATATTTTTAACTACTTATAAAGTACACTTTATAAATATAGTAGAACCTCTTTTATCCGAAATTCTTTAAACCGAAACTCTCGGTTAACAGAAATCCATTTTAAAAGCTGTTTTTTTTTTTTTTTTTTTTTTTTTTTTTTCACTCCTTGTGTGCAAAATCCATTTTCAAAGGTTTTATTATTATTATTATTATTATTATTATTATTATTATTATTATTATTTAACTATCCTATTCCTTGTGTGCAAGCGGTCCATTCCGAACTACGAGTACATATAAATATTTTCGATCTCCTAGAGTTCCTTTGAATTTAACTTGAATTAAAGACTTGAATTACTTGAGCTCTCGTAAGCTGCGGAGTGGGGCGAAAAAAACGAACAAATTAGCAAATCTGAGGCTTTTGAATGTTTTGCAAAAGGTTTGGCATGGCTGAAGCAGCAGAAAGACTGTGATACTTGTCAACTAATAATATTAGAAAACTTCGTGATAGAGTTTCAAAGCAAAGGCAATCGAAACTGCGACAAACAAAACATTGTTTCAAACCCTTGTGAAATATGTAAAAGGTACTTAATTTCAAAATTAAAATTCAGGTGATTTATTCTTGTATCTATTTTGCTATTGCTTTATTTTTATGACTTGTTTTTATTATCACTTGTTATCATAATAAGAAATAGCGCATATATTTCTCCTTAATCTTAAAATTGAAGCATTCTCGATTATCCGAAAATTTCGATTTTCCGAAAGATGGTCGGTCCCAATTATTTCGGATAGTCCAGGTTCTACTGTAGATGCTTTTATTGAATTTAGAATATAAAATGCATCTTTGTTTGACACTGTTTTTAACTTATCTTTTTTTTTTTGATAAAAATGATATGGAAAAAAGTGCACATAATTACTCAAGGTATCTTAAATTTAACTTAAAAAGATTCTACTTTTTTATACAGGGCTTAATTTGCACCGGAGCTCAGCCCCCATACTTGTCTGTTTTTAGTAAATATTTGAATATTGGTCTGAATTCACCGGAGCTCATAAATGCAGTGCTCCGAAAAATCGAAGTCTAAATTACCCTTTCCTTTCTCTCCCATCTCCAGGTTTTTGCATTATTTTCTATCAAAACACTTGTATGTGACGCAATGTGGCGCACACGTAGGAGTTGGATTCATTTTTTTTTTTATATCAGTCGTTGGGCTTGATCGGGCTCAAGCTCAATCTGTCTAACCTTCAAAATCTTATTTATTATTTTATTTATTCGTGTATTAAAAAAAAAGAACTTTTCTCCCTTAAAAATTACGTATTTCATTTCAAATCATTTTAATGCTATTTTGATCAGAATGAAAGGGAAACAGAAATCATGTTTTTCTTTTCTAGTGATAATTGCAGATTTATGTCTGGCATTGATGGCGGAAACGTGTTGATATGGCGTCACTCAAGAGAGCGAACATTGAATTTGCTTTCAGTTCGATTTTCTTTTGTGACAGTAGGATATTTTTAAATTGGATCGTTTGTTTTTTCTTTTTTTAGATATCTAACCTGAAAGAATATTTTCCTTTGTTTTTAGTCAACGAACATCAGCTTGAGTTTCGTTTGTTTGAGGTTTTTAGTCTTCTATTGTGTACGAGAATGAAAATAACGTTAGTGAATTTTTTATTTATTTTGCATCATGAACGCTTCCCATGCTAAGGCTCTGCTCTGCACATTGACGAAGTCACTTTCATTTGCAAGTAGATAGGAGAAAGTGGGGTAAAACTGGGTACCCCTATCTCTCCTCCATTCGGAAGGAGAGTTAAACTAAAAAGTGGAATAGTAGACAGTTAGGTATATGCATGTAGATATATTTAAAATTTTTATTTTGCTAAAGAAAAAAACTTGCTTTAAATTTTGCAAATAATGTATGAAATATGAATATGCGGAATGGAGTGACGGCCGGTGAAAGGGGGGGGGGGGGACGCTACGATTTTAGCACTGCAGTATATTAGGGCTCCGGTACTTTTTTTGTTAGAAATTAATTCCTGACTATACACATACTTCACTATCTAGCACTTTTTGAACTTAACTTCTTACTTTTAGAAACAAATTTAAAATATTACACATTAAAAAAAATTAAATGCATAAAATTGTTTCTGCGAAATGCAACAGTAAATAAATTTAGGTTCATTCTTTAAAGAAATATAGAACCTATAATCGCTAAAAATTTCATATAAAAATATTAAATGTTTCAAACGATATCTTGTGCGGAATTTTAAAAAGAAACCTTTTAATATAAATCACGGTTTTTAATCGCTGATTATAAAGAACATTTTTAGTCGCAATTAGCACAATTATAAGAATTTTTTATGGTCGGAAAATATTGCTATTTAATATATAGATACATACATATGTATTTATATAATACACCTTTTAAATTAACAAATAACTTCGCAAATATACATAACCGACTTTATATGTGTGTATGTCTTTTGTTTGTATTTTTTAATCGAGTTTATTTATTTATTTTTTATTTATTTATTTTTTTTTTTTTTTTTTAAGATTTATCAGTCATTGACCTGTTAATTACATCGAGTTAAACGGGATCAGGTAAATATAGAAATTAATAATTATTGTAAGCACATTTAAAAGTTAAACTGACTACAAATATTAAAAATCGATATTAATAACTTAACTTACCCGAGGACCAAAGACTGATCATCACTGCCAAATAAAACATCGCAAAAAAATATATCGTTTATATAAACTTTGATCCACTCTTTTCACTTGAAATGCTAGAGCGCACGTCGATCATCCGTTCCCGGGACCCATGGTCTGCGTTTTGAGTGTCACGAATTCAACAAAGTTGCGTCACATGTTGCTCTTCGAAACTTCTCTCTATAAAATAGAATGCTCACCGGGAACTCACCTGAAGTGATGCACGGAGAAAGACGATTCTCCACTCCGAAACTTCGTAAGAGGTTACTGGGAAAAAACTAATTGTAAACAATCGCCAAATAATCGCCAAAGTTAGAAATGGTGAACGGAGGGACATTTGGCGAATCTTGATATTCGAAGAACATTTTTTTTTTCTCATTTCGAAGAACATTTTTTAAGGGGTCTCAAGGCTCTTACAGCTTTAAAATTTTCAAAATTTTTTTTTTTTTTTTTTTTTTTTTAGATGTTAAACTCCTATTTTTTCTGAACATTTTGATATAATTGTTTCCTTGAAATTCCCACTAGAACAGAAGTTATGGCTTTTAGAATTATACCCGCCCAATAGATGAAACGGCATTTCTCTCCAAATGATGCTTTTGGCCATAACGCGCAGAATATCTCAAAAACTTCTGAATGTTTTTTCATGAAATTTTCGAAAGTTCTGTTTCATATTAGTCTGTATAAACTGAACCTAAAATTTCTTTTTAATTGTTCAAAAAATATTTTTTAGGTGATTATACTGTTGAAATTTTCTAAATTTTGCATTAGCAAATACAACTTTATATTAAAAATATAAAAATGCTTTAATTATAAATTTATTTAGGTTCAGGGTAATTATTATAATCTGAATTATAAGTAAGTTCCAAAATTTTCATTCTAGTTGCAAAATTTATTTTTTAATCCTGCGCGTAATCTTTTATGTCAATTTTCTGCTCGACAGATGTCTGTTAGTTTGGAGCCCCCTGGAAATGCTAATTCTGTATCTTGCAATTTTTTTAAATACATGAAATGAAAGAACATACTTATATCTTTCCATTCCAATAAAAAATGTGTCTTAAAATCAAATACATTTCAAGATATTAAATGTTAAAAAGGGTCCTTTTTTTCACTTTTTCAACTTTTAAGAGTCCTGAGACCCTTAAATCAATTACAGTAAAACCTCCCTGTGCGACCACCTCCCTGAATGACCATTTTTTCATGGAACGAAATTTATTCCCATAGGCTCAATACTAATTTTACCTGCATTCAGAGACCATCCCAGATGAACTCGCTCTATGAGAGACAAATTTTTTTGAAGAAAATTCCGTCTTTTCCTGGTCGCTTGAAGAAGGTTTTATTAGAGAAATAATTCCGGAGAGCTCATTATACATCAAACTTCTAAACTAAGTTTAGATTTTTGTTTTATCCCGGTAACTTTTAAGTGTTTAAACCCCTCTGTGCTTTTTTAGGCAATGAATTTAACTCTGGTGACAAATTAAGAATGGCAGTCAATAAACTCCCTTGCCCTATTCTGTCGAGAAACTCTCAAAGAAATAGACAAATTAATGAAATCGTCATTATTGGTCACCGTCCAAAAAAATTGCATTTATTTACTGAACTTCGAAAGGACTGGTAAATAAAAGTTATAAAAGATGAAACTGTAAAATCAAAGCAAACGTCAATGCATTCATTTTTTAAACTCTGCAGTAATTAACTTATGTAATTAACTTTTGTTTTGATGCTTACATTTTTATATTTTTTCCTAATGTGAAAAATAAATTTTAGTAACAGATAGATATCTCATTTCATTCTAGGAAAAGACGATATTTCTTAATAATACATTGTTAATTTTGGAAAGTGATTCAAAATCTATACCTAATGCATTGTTTTTCGTTCTTGTTAACAATAAATATTGTTTTATAATAAAACGTGTTATTCATGTTTATAGTGTTATGGTTATGTTTCTTCAATGAAAATAAATAACAATATAGAAATAAAGTTCATGTTTGTTGGAATCCATTGCATTTCTATTTACATGCAAGAATTAAAGCACGTCTTTCTTCGTCGTTTGTTTTTGATTTTCTAATTCTTTCAAACAAATTAATTCTTTGCACTCCTGGCACTTCACTGTAGGAACATTCAACGCATGACTTTTAAATTGCCAGGAATGCAAAAAGATAATAACCGTGTTAGTGTATCATCACTATACCTGTTTCAATGTCTAAATTTACGCATTCACTTATTTAGAATGGAAATTAGCTCGCAAATCCAATAAAACATTCGTTAGCGAAATCCATATTCGTTAGCCAAGTCAGAAAAGCAGCTAAAAAAACTCTTCATTAACCAAAGCATTCGTTAACAGACTTTCTTAACCCCTTGATTCTCACACCCGTAGCTTTCACGGGCAGTAGACTACTTTTTTTAGGTAGATTTCGTAAGAAATACTACCATAGAGGTCTGCATGGGCCGAAATTTCCTGGCGCGGACACGGCCCGACCGAGCCCGATAAAAAAGTTAAAAATTCGGCCCGAGCCTTTCCCGTAGGAAAAAATTATTGGCCCGGCCCGGGCCCGGTATAACAACTAAAAGTTCGGCCCGACCCGGAAAAAAAGTTAAAATTTCGACCCGATCCCGGCCCGAGTGAATTTCTACAAAACTTTGATTTTTACGTCGATTTGGTTAAAAATTTGTTTCGTGCGAGGAGTTCTGACCAAAAATATTTATCTTAACTTTTTTTTCATATTTATAATCTTCAATTTTATAGAAGTGATAAAAGCTGCTTCAATCTCTTTTTCTTGTATGTAAATGTTTCCGTTATCGTTAATCCATATTCCATGTATTGAAGTGTTGAAAATCTGAAAAATGCTATACCGTAAAATCTTCTAAAACGGAATTGCATAGAAAAGAAAAGAAAAAAAATACGTTATAGACAAGTTTCCTTCTTAGCAAGTTGTAAATGTACTATATATCCTATTATTTTGTATTAGTACATTGATTTTGCATGGATCAACACGTTTTTCTGTTTATAACAGGATTTCGTCATAGACATTCGTCATCTTTTTTACACGTTTTATTATATTTTCATTTAGCTATATTTTAATAAGCGTAGAAATCTACTATTCTTTAAAAAGAATAAATTTGAATGTTTAGTTGAAGAATAATGGCGATTTAAAAATGTGTGCATTTTTTGCAAAAATTTTTGGGCCTGGCCTAATTTTACTGACCTTTGAACGGACCAGGCCACGCCGAGACAATGATATTCATACGGGGCTGCGTCAAAAGAAGGACTGAAAATTTTGGGCCTTGAAGATTAGGAATGAAACCAGTCCCGGCTCTGTACAGAAAAAAAGTTAGGCCCGGCCGGAGAGCCGTGAATAAAAATAGGCCCGAGCTTCGGGCCACGCTCAGGTCGGGATCGGGCTTCGGGACATGGGCCGGCCCGTGCAGACCTCTATACAAACCTATTGCAGTCGTTACCATGGTGCGACTTTTGAAAAATTCCTTCATAACTTTTCATTATATGACCCCAGAAACCCAAAACCACCCCACCTAAAAAGTTTATATATATATGTGTGTGTACTAAATTTTGTCCGCACGATAAAAGTCGCAATTATGCACGGATCGTCTTCAAACTCGCCAAAAACTTTGAGATGGCTAATATCTTGACGGGCATTGCAAATGGGCAAAATCAATCGAAGGGGTTGAAAATTGGGAGGGTTAAAATTTTTGAATACTATCTTAACATGATTCTGATAAAACCAGCTCTTACAGAAAAATGACAGGAAAAAATAAACATTTTTCGTTATAGCAGTTGCCAACAATTAAAAAAAATTCTCACCCCAACAATTACTTTTCTATTGCAAGATTTCCACTTGAAAAATGAAAATGAGATAACTAGTTTGACGAAGTGAAAAAAAATTGAATATTACGTCATAAGTTTTCTAGAGCAAGATTTCCGCATGGAAAGTCAAAATGAAATAAATAGTTTGACGAATTAAAAAAATATATATATTACGTCATATTGGAAATAAAATGGACCTCAGCAGGTGAATATGTAACGTCATGTGAGTTTGAAAAAACGTATTAAAACATGATAAAAACCCAACTATGGAAATATTAACTTTTTTTAACATTTTGAGGTTCTCTGAATTTGTTTTCGCCATTTTTAAACCTATTCCATATATATACGTGTGTGTATTCGTGTATATTAAAATTTTCACAAAAAGTTTAGGTCCCTAGAGCTCATTCTTAGTGAAGAAACTGGGTTTATCTTTAATCTTTATTTAGGCGGGCGCGACGCTTAAGTGTTTAATCCGAGGTACCGCTGTATTTTATCGACGTCATACATGCCCCATACTACAAATATAGTGCGTAGCATTTATTTACTGGGACGTTTAAAAGAATTCTAATACATTATGGATTCTAAATGAAAATTGCCTAAACTACAGTTAAACCTCCCTGTGCGACCACCTCCCTGAACGACCATTTTTTCATGGAACGAAATTTATCCCATAGGCTCAATACTAATTTTACCTCCATTCAGAGACCATCCCAGTTGAACTCCCTCCATGAGCGACCCATTTCTTTGAAGAAAATGAAACAAATTCCGTTTTTCCCTTGTCGCTTGAAGAAGGTTTTATTAGAAAAATAATTCCGGAGAGCGCATTAATCATCAAACTTCTAAACTAAGTTTCGAATTTTTTTTATTCCCGTAACTTTTAAGTGTTTAAACCCCTTTATGCCTTTTTAGGCAATGAGTTTAACTCTGATGACAAATTAAGAATGACGGTCAATAAACTTCCCTGCCCTATTCTGCCAGGAAACTCTCAAAGAAATAGATAAATTAATGAATCGACATTATTTGTTCCCGTCCAAAAAAAGAAAAAAAAATTGCATTTATTTACTGAACTCCGAAATAAAAGTTATAAAAAATAAAACCGTAAAATCAAAGCAACTTCAATGTATTCATTTTTTAAACTCTATAGTAATTAACTTATGTAATTAACTTTTGTTTTGATACTTAAATTTTCAATTATTTTCAAAATGTAAAAAAAAAGTTTTATTAACATTAATTGTTACCTTTTTCAACAGTTAAAATCTATATTTAAACATGACCTCCATTAAAAGACCACCCCTCGTAGCGACCATTTTTTATTGGAACGGAACGTGGTCGCTTTAGGGAGGTTTTGCTGTATATTTCATGATTGTACACTGCTTTAACTGTTGCAAAATTGATATGCATGATTAATATATGCACTACAATACGTTCCCTAAAGAAAATGGGTTCGTAGCAACTATTACTCATTTAAAGCACGTGCAAAATTCGATTGCTCGATTGCATTTAGTAAACGATTGATTGAATGGTGAAGATTTTAACTATGCTGTGCTATTTTAACATAGTAATTAAACTTGTAAATGTTATTGAGATGTAAAATAATATGTTCCCTATAGAAAATGGCACGTGTAACCTTTAATGGCCTTTTGCACGGTTACACAAAGGAATTATAATACATTGTCTATCTATCTATAGTATAAAGGACTGTGCGTAACGCTGAGATCATTTTGTGAATGGCAGCAGCAGACGATCAAATTTCGCTTTTGCTGCAATTTTTTCAACTTCTAAACATCGTAGATTTTTAATTTTTTCACCTTCGAATAGGGAAAAATATGTAATTTCAAATGCAATTTGTTTGAAAACTATATCGCAATTTTTTTTATACTGCACCGCAATTTACTCAATTTTTATTGCTTTTTTTTATTATTATTATTAAGCATTTTTTTTTTCAAATCTATCACTATCGCGTGCAGACGATTTCGAACGATAAGTCCATTTGCACTTAAATTAATATAAATAGCTCATCATTTGCTTCCAGCTTATATTCATAAAACATCCACTAAACATCCACTTAATTAAAAGATCCACTAATCAATAAGCAAAACAATAAAAGAGAAATAAAAGAGAAATTTAAGACACGTAATCGAATTTCATGCTTAAGCCACTGAAATGAATAGAATCAAAAAGGCAAATTGTAAATAAGAATCTTTGGCGATTTCTTCGGCTGTTTAATCCTGACGCGAGACCAATATGAAAATATCGCTTTTAATCGATTTAAAAACTTTATTTGAACATGTTATTACTGTTTTTCATATGAATATGATTTTTAGTATTGTTAATGGGTATTCTAAAAAATATATTAAATATAAAACTCTATTAGAGATATATATATGTATATATTTTAAAAAAACAATAGATCACTGTACCTTTAGTATGTGCAGAGAAAAATGACATCAGAAATAATATGTATGATGGTTTTCACTTATATTCTGTAACAAGAGAAACCCGGGTTCATCTCCTAGCGAGCGATAATTTCAGGAAGCGCGTTTTCAGTTGAATTATGCGTTTTCAAACTCAGCTAACTACATTTTAGTATATTACTAGCTCTTAACTGAGACTTCATTCACATAATATTTAAAGAAGTTCATTAATTAAACAAAAGATTTCCCTTTCTATAATTAAAAACTCAATTGACAAACTCTTTATCGCATTTTATAGTAGACAATAAATCGGATAATCGAAATTTGTATATTTATGTTTTTATATATAAAATAATTTTAATTTCTTTCATTTGCTTTAAATTTCATACGCTTTGAGACGAAAACATAAATTTAAATCCATATTCGTAAGTGCAATAAATGTAAAATAGAATAAAAGTAAGTTTTCTCAAAACGCTTAATTAATTGAGAAAATGTTTTGAGTAAATATACTTTCTTGTTATTCGATTTTATTATTTCTATTTATCCTGTTTTACATTTACTGTGCTCGTGGATATAGATTTCATTTTTGTTTTCATGCCAAAGAATATTTTTTAAAACTTACATTAGTACTTTTTTTTTTGAGAAAATTAGTTAATTAACAGGTCACTTCAGGGTCATTCCACACAAAATGAGCAAAAATTTTTAAAAAGTCGTGGCACCATAGTAACCGATTTTAATAAAATTTGATACACAGATTCAGTTCATATTTAAATAGAGATATGTAAAATAACGTGACAAAAAAAAATATTTTAGCAGTTCTGGAAATTTAAAAAAAAAAAACTTGTGATATAGAATGGCATGCGTGCAATCGTTCAAAGTTGCAAGTTTGAAGTTCCGTATTTTGAAAACTTTTTAACATAAAGTAAATTTTCTTATAACATTCTAACCTCTGGAAAATTATCTTCAAATTTATTTAGTAATAAGAATTTGGTATTACTATGTTTAATCTTGAATTGTTTGTAAAATGTGAAAAATTGTCTATTTTGAGAAAAAAACGTTATAAAAATCAAAGGAATTTAAAAACATCCTTAAAATTAATGCATGTTGTAGTGTTACACATGGAAATCACATTGCTAAAGTTTGGAAGTTTCCATTTATTTCCTTTATCTTCAAAGTAACTTAAAAAAAAAAAAAAAAATCAAAATCACAATTTTTACACTTTTGTAGGCACAAAAATCAACTGATGGAAACATCAGACATATACAATATTGCACAGGCATAACGATCAATAAGCCCATGATGTGCTAAAAAAAAATTCAAGTTTGCCTTTTCATTCCTAACGTAACAAAACAAAAGAGGTAACATTTGTTACATTCTATGAACCATATTGAACTTCAAAATTTCCGCGTTTTTCATAATCTTCCACATGATTTCAGAACAAAAAGATTAGTGGTGCCTACCATCTATGTCGATTTACGATTACTGTACAGTTATTTTTTCAATTCTACACTACTTTAAAATATTCTTTCTCAAGAATATTTTAATGTAAGGTAAGCAAAATTATACTGAAGGCAAAAATGAAAATTTCTATATTTAAAATGTACACTTTTATCTATAATGTCAAAAAAAATTTTAATTTTAAAAGCTTTCCTTTATGTTCAAACAAGTAATAGAAATATTGTGTTTTCGCCTCAAAAATTTTCATTACATATTTTTTTTTTAATTAAGGAATAAAAAGGCAAGAATGAAAGTTTCTGTATTTAAAATATATACTTTTATCTATACGTCAAATAATTTAAAAATTTTAAGAACTTTCCTTCATGTTCAAACAAATAAAGGAAATATTCTATTTTCGTCTCAAAATGTTTCATTATTTAATTTTTTTTCTCATTAAGGAAAATGAAGACAATTACTAAATTACGCCAAACGGTTACTTTTTAGTCATTGTTAATTATAAATTATTTTCACTATAGTCTTTCCATTCCTAAGGCTAATAATTAAAATTGAAATTTCAAGCGTGTAGACAAAGCCTCGATTTTGTGTCAACTTTTAATGTAAGTTTTGATACTTAAATAAACAATCCTGAAATCTATTATTTTGCATTTACTCATTAATAAATATGATCTACTTATATGCTGAGTTTCATTAAAAATCCGTGACGTGTCAGCCACAGCTGATTTGCTCATTTTCTATGGAATCACCCTTCAGGCATGACTTTAAAGTGATTACAGTAATCGAAATATCAGTATACGACATTATGTTTCTATCCCAAAATACTTCACATTTTTAACAAAATGGAAGATATACGCTATTTACAAAAGGAAATTAAAACGTGCTGAAGCATAAAAGTTCAAACATACATCATAAAAGTACAAATAATATCTTTAATTTTCATATATTTATTGCATTTTTATTTCACAGTGACATGTTTTTTACATCATTAGATGGCAACCAACGATGTCGAAATATTTATCACTCAAAAGACTCTCAGCCTAAACGCTTACACGTTGAGTGCCACGGTCACTGACACTGAAGCTGAAAATTTTAAGGGGTCTCAGGACTCTTAAAGTTTTAAAATTTTCGAAATTTTTGTTTTTTTAGAGGTTAACCTCCTATCTTTTCTGAATATTTTGATATAATTGTTTCCTTAAAATTCCTATTAGAACTGAAGTTATGGCTTTTACATTTATACACGTTCAATAGCTGAAGCGTCGTTTTGTAAACTTTGAAGCCATTTTTCTCCAAATGACGTTTTTGGGCATAACACGCATGATATCTCAAAAACTTATGAATATTTCTTCATGAAATTTTCAAATCATATGTTTCATGTTAGTCTGTATAAACTGAACCTAAATTTTCCTTTTTATTGTTCAAAACAATATTTTTTTAGGTGATTATACTATTGAAATCTTCTTAATTTTGCATTAGCTAAATACAACTTTGTATTAAAAATACAAAAAAAATCTTTAAATACAAATTTATTTAGGTTCAGGATAATTACTATAATCTGAAGTATAATTAGGCACCCAAATTTTCATTCTAGTTGCAACACTTATTTTGTAATCGTGCGCGTAAGCTGTTATGCCGATTTTTTGCTCGTCAAATGTATAACAGTTTGGAGACCCCTGTAAATGCTAATTCTGCATCTTATAATTTTTTAAATACATGAATTGAAAGAACATACTTATATCTTTCATTTCCAATTAAAATTGTGTCTTAAAATTAAATAAAATTTAAGATATTAAATGTTGAAAAGGGTCTTTTTTTTTCTTTTTTTCCAATTTTAAGAGTCCTGAGACCCCTTGATATGTTTTAAGTAATTTTTAAGAAAGTATAATCCTATAATAAATAAAAGGTAAGTAAATTTTAAATAAATTTTCAGTAATTACTAAAAATAATATATATATATATATATATATATATATATATATATTATATCATATTTTAGACCGTCAGTCATCGGTGTATGACGTGTTCTAAACGGAAAGTTCAGTGTCAGTCACCGGTGATGACGTGACACTTAACGTGTTAAGCAACAGAGTTTGTTTATCCCTCTCCAGAGACCCAAGAAAATTTGAAACACTTTATCTTTATTTTTACTACTTTATTTTCATCAAAAGAGTAAAAAAAATTATTTTTAAAGATTTTTATTTTTTTGTTTTTTAATTTTTTAAGAACTATCCATTTTAATGGATGTTGTGTTCTTAAATATGATGGAATGTAAACACAGTTCAATGCAACTTTTCACATGCAAAGCAATACTGAAAAGCACTAAATGAACAATAAATTGAAACATGTATACATTTATTATTAATTTAATGAACAACACTGAATTATTTTACACATATTTAATCCAAATGAAAATCTTTGAAACAATTTCTTTCATTGGTAATGCACAAAAACATATTGCAACTTGTACTTTTAAATTTAGTTTTTCTTTGAATACATATTATAATCAATGTAATTTCTAAAATAGTGATGTACTTTAAATTTTATATGCATTTGTGCTTCTTGTTCTAGCTGTTGTGAAATATCAGGAGAATTTTGAATGCTTGAGCAAACCTAAAAGGAAACATAATTAAAATCAGATTTCATGATGCTTGTGAAAGTAAAATAATCTTAATTGTATTAATTTAATTTGCTTATTTATACTATTTATGAATTTTTAACAAAAGAAATGTTAGCCGAAATAATAATCTTAATTTACATATTAAAAATCTTTATATGGACATAATTCATAACTTGAACATACTTCAAAAATCTGTTACCAATAAAAGTGGGCTTTTGATATTTCGCTATTTCACTTCCATCAGTTTGGCTAACTGAACCATCAGCAAAATTATTGACAGATTCTTTAATCGCCTCATTTTCAGCTTCAGAAGAATCATCATAAATTTTATTACTATTAAAATATTAAACAATAGAATCACTAAATTCAAGATCAGAGTCATCCCATTTGCTATTATTTCTAATGCTTCCACTATGGTTAATCTTTTTACTAAAATAAAATACAAAATATGTAATATTTGCTGTCTCTTTTTTATAAAAAGTAAATAAAATATTTCAGAGAGATTAAATAAACATCAAAAACTTGGAAATCTAGCACATGATTAAAACCAAAACTAATTCTAACACTAACTATAACTCTACTCAAGTAAGACCCAACACCCATTTTAATGGAAGATTTTAAATTAAGCTTTAAAGCAATAAATATATCAAAATTATAGTTAAAAACTAGCTAGGGTACTACAAAAATATTAAAATTAACATATGCACTCTAAAATGTGTTTAAAAGACAAAACGAGTAAAGAAAAATTGGAACTTACTAGCACCTGGTCGAATACCACGTTGACGCACCCACTTCATCATATTACAAACAAACGAGAAGCCGTTGTCAGACTCTAAAAACTTAAAAGTAATCTTTGAAGTGCAAGGGAGACTAGGGAGGGTTGAACCACTTTTTACAAAATGATTTTTCCTTTTTTTAATATTGAACGTAGAATAAAGTTTCATATACTATTTTATTCGTTATACAATCAGTTATCAAAATAAAATTGCTACATAAGTGTAATATATAGTAAATTTGAAAAATTATTGATTTTAATCATGAGAAAATAATGGATCAAGACTCCCCACATATGGGAGGGTCGACCCACTATGTGGGAGGCTTGACGCACTTTGTTTTATATTGAAATATTTGTGAAGAGAAATAAAATCAGTTTAAACAAAGCAAAATAACTTCATGCTACATGCTTTAATTATTACAAAAAAATATTTTTGAAAATATGATGCTTAACCAAACCTTTTTAGACGCAATCGCAAGTCAGAGGAGAAAATTTTTGTTTAAAACAGGATTTTGTCTGAGCAGGTATAATTGTACAGCAAGGAAAATGAAATTTTAACATTTAAGACAGTATTCCGTTAGAGACAGGTTCCGTTTTCATAGGGTTCCATGTATTATTATGTCCGAATTTTCGAGCCACTGTCCCGCTTTTTTTTTTGTTGTTGTTGTTTTTTTTTTGTCTCCTTGTTCTACTTTTTGTGACACTCGACCTGGCAACTCTAGTTGTCACATAGTTTGCCTTCATCTCACTGTATTCATCCTGGAGAGATTTGTCTACACACCTTCCTAAAGTTTTTCCATCAATGCTATGTTCTTTTCCAGCCGCATGAGCAGTTAACTTATCATTAACATCTTTTAACCCTTTCAGAGGTTAATTAGTACTTTCTGTACTCAAATGTTGAAATAAATGACTGGTACCGGAATTTACGAACAAATTTATTTGGAAATAAGAAAAATGCTATATTTTTCTTATTTCGTTAGTTATTTTTTATATATTAAATATAGATTGTCGTCTTCTTTTTTTTTTGTTTTTTTTTGTTTTTTGTTTTTTTTGTTTTTTTTTTTGTTTAGGTTTTATTATTTTCATCTTTCTTTCGATTTTTTGATGTCTTATAAGGAGCTAAATAGTGTCATTTTTAGGCCTAATAACATATAAAGTAGGCGACACTAGTGTCTCCTAGTACCAAGCTATTGTCGCCCAGTAACAGGGGATGGTGCTGGCATTTTTTGAATATAAAACAGATGAATAACATATTCTGACTCTGCCACTCTGTGACCCTAGGAGATGATAAGAATGGCAGACACAATAGCACAGTTACAAAATGCTGCTTGTTTTGCTATCCAAGTAGATGGTTCTGTTGAGTAATATGGAGTTTATAACAAGTTTCTTACAGAACGATTTTTTTTTTTTTATAGAAGAACAAGAAATGGAATTAGTTTTTCTAGGAGAATGTAAATCAAGTAAGCGAGGAGCAGAAGGCCTCATAGATTCAGCCAGGATTGCATTTGATAACTTGGTCACTAATAATGACGCAAAAAAAAAAAAAAAAAAAAAAAAAGTTGACAAACTTAACTACAAAAGAGGAAAGTGCAAGGACGGCGACCTCTAGGTTCGTATGAAACAGTACTTGGGTAGAGACTTGTTTACCCAATCGCGTCCGTAGGCCTAACCGTTCGGAGTTGTCGTGGTTTTCTTCGAACCTTGGGAAACCTTGCATAAATACGGATTAGGTTCCCTTAGAAAGATCCCCACGGAGGGCACTCCGCCTAGGGCTTATATCCCTCGAGTACATAATCGGCCGTCAAAAATCAATCCAATCCAGTAGAAAGGTTTGACTTAGCTATGTCTCATTTGAGATTATCAGTTATAGAAATTTAGTATTGGAAATCCAATGTAAAATCTGTAGCAACGCTTTATCGAGTTTCTGCTCTACTCTTCAAAGAACTTGAAAAAATAGCTGGAAAAAAAAACCAAACTGCCTTTCGTTTCTCCTGCATGTTTTGAAGTACGGTTCGTGGAACACTTAAAAATCTTAGCGAAAGCAGAATGGCACAATCTTCGCCCAGTTTTGCCAGTGGTCTACTTTTTTAAAATTCAGATTTCTTGATTGGCACCACTTTTTTGAAATAGTGAAATTCGCCTTATTTAATGACATATTAATTAAGGCGAAAGCACTGAAATTTTACCATTTCAAAAAAGTGGTGCCAATCAAGAAATCTGAATTAAAAAAAAAAAAAGTAGCCCACTGGCAACACAGTTTTCTTTAATGTATAAAACATTATGAATCATTATTTTAACACAATCAAACTGACTGGTAAAGTTATCATACGAATTGAATATTTCCAACTGAGCGAAAAATGCCCAGGCTGGGAATCGAACCCAGATCCTTGGCTTACAAGGCCAATGCTTTTCCATTTAAGCTAACTGGGCCGACAACCAGCCAGCATATTTCGCTCAGAAAACCAAGCGAAAAGAAAGCGCTCAGAAGACCAAGCGGTTTTCTGAGCGAAATATGCTGGCTGGTTGTCGGCCCAGTTAGCTTAAATGGAAAAGCATTGGCCTTGTAAGCCAAGGATCTGGGTTCGATTCCCAGCCTGGGCATTTTTCGCTCAGTTGGAAATATTCAATTCGTATGATAACATTATGAATCATCAACCCGACTTATCAAAACTGAACAAGCCTCTGCTCGTGGGTTCCTTCAATTGTAGATGAAAGGTGATGAACAAAAAAGCCTGACTTGCATAATGACTAGATCTTCTGAAACACTTTGGAAAACTTCAGAAAGACAGCCAAAGTTATTTCATTACACCGCCTGATATAGAATTTATATAGAACAGTTAACACTAGAACTGCCGGCTATTTTACTCAAGTTTTATAAAAAGTGTGTCACCACAGAATTTTTGTTTAAACTATTTAACTCATGTGATTAGCCTGCATATTTTTGTGCTGCATACATTTAATATATCTTATGAAGAAGTTTCTGGTTCGAATCGAATATTATCAATTTGGCAGGGATCAAAATGACCCGTAATGATGGTTCTAGTGTTAAAGAAAAAATTTTACGAATGCTTTGACTTTTATCGAAGATTGGTGTTATCCTGGTGGATACGAAGAACAGTTGGTGAAAATAAATGCAGTACTTAAGAATCTAAAAGTGATTCGGATATTGAAGGCAATCTTCACAGACGTAAAGTTAACAACTCATTATTTCCTACCAAGAGATGCTGGTCTGCAGAGAGAAAAGAAATTGTACTGAGTTGTAAAGAATTTATTTACCAAAGATTGGAAGAGGATCAAATGACCATCTCCACCGGGATAGATGTTTTCTTAAATGCAAGAAGATAAACAGAGATTGTTAGTGCAGCTCGCCTTGATGTTTAGAATATTTTTGGAAAAGACAAAGTCCTTGAATTTACTGATGGTGTAATGGTTTTGTATGTAGCTGAAAAATGCGCCCTTCTCATTGACAGTAAGGCTGTGTTACTATTTTAAGGCGTCTCAACTTCACTCTGATTTCAACAAATTGGTGTAATCATATGTTTCTTTGAAACCTCACAGTGTTAGCCCAGAAAGAGCTGTGTCCATACATACAACACTTAAATCCAACAAACAGTAGTTAAACTCAAGGATGTTCATTGCCAGTAATGGAATTGGAACAGCTTTTTATGATCCAAGGTCTGTTGTTGCAAGATTCCGAGAGAGCAAAGAAGGAGAAAGCTTCCAGACAACAAAACCTATGACAATCCTGAGTTTGTTAAAAGACAAAACAAAGCTAAGACAGTAAATTTAAAAAGAAACCTTAACGGTTGTAATTATTACTGTAGCATTTTGGAAAAACTCTAAAAATTTAGCATTTTGGAAACATCATAAAAATTTAATAAAGTTAAAATTTTTAAAACATAAAGAAAAAAAATCGTTTTCCTAACCTGCTTAATTCCACTATTTATTCAAGACAGTCCTTTGCATAATAATTTTAAACAATTATAATTATTGTAGTATCATTTTGGAAATATTTTATAGATAGAGTCTGACTTTTTAAAACATGAAGAGCAAAATCTGTTTCCTTGTTTAGTTCCACTCTTTGCAAAATACAGTAACTTGCAATGGTTAAAAGATGTTTAACAACTATAATTATTATTGATTTGGTATTTTAGAAACATGTTAAAAAATTTAACATAGTATTTTTCCCCCCGTTTTTTAAACACCAAGAGTTTGACATCTGTTTTCTTGATTAGTTCACTTTGGGTCTAAAACTATATTTACGGTACTATTTCACTAAAAAAATATTTAATAATTCAGCTCAAATTTATTTTTCAGAATTTATTTCAGGCTCTAATTTCCTAATTAGTCTGATGTATTATGTTTATGAACAATAGCCAAATGTACAAACTAATAAAAGGTAAACAACATTTAGATGACAATTTTCCCACTTACTGGATGTTATGTTTGGTCCGTTGCTAACACAACGATTATTAATTTGTGTGAACTGATAATCTAACCTTACTTCAATGTTACCTAGCTATAAATGACGAGGTTTACATGATTCAATGAAGGTTTTGTAGTTTATACTTATACGCAACATAAGTACAATTGATATTACTAATAAGGTGGGTATAGAAGTTTGTCAGCCAGTCAGTATTCTTATAATTTCGTTCCCTGTTATCATGGGGGGAAGGGGGGGGTAATTTATGAACATTTGTTTGGGACAACAGACCAAACCTTATTGTCGCCCAGTGAAAATTCCTTAAAATATGCTTTGCCTAGTGCTAACAATATTCGAAGAAATAACATTATATTTAATATGAATTATTATGCTTATGTAGCTCGTCTGATGAATCCATAAGCTATTCATAGTTTCTTATTTTTGCATTTCTTATTTCCAGTATTCATATTTTGAATTAACTTTATTTTTCCATTTGTGATTTCATTTTAATGGTTTAATTGTTATATTATCCTTTGAGTTTCATACATGTGATTTCATTTTAATTATATATGTGTGTGTGTGTGTGTGTGTGACACAGTTTTTACTGGATTTATATATATGAATAATTCACGATTGTGTAAATACAAGTACTAGATATATTTTTAAGAAATAATGTAATACATAAAATGAAAAAGTAACATCCACAGGGGAGTTACAGATATCAGAAGACGCAAATGTCAGCGTAGACAGGGAGAGAAAACGAAAAGGAAAAGAAGCAGAAAAAGAAATCAGTTATTTTGAGTCTGAATTGAAAAATCTGTTTTCATTATAATTCTTATTATTATTTATATATAGGGTGAAAAATTTCCATGAATATGATTCGGAGTAACTTTCGTATCTTTTTTTCGCATAAATTTTCGTAGAAGAGAAATCAGTTATTTTGAGCCTGAATTGAAATATACAATTTTTCTATTTATATGTAAGATGAAAATTAATCCATGAATATGATTCGAAGTAACTTTCACTTTTACTTATAAACAGTCTTAACGAATGAGAATTCTACCAGTTTCAGTTATTCAAACCCACCTTTCTGTCTCCCATATATATATCCATTTACTTTCACACATATGATTTCATTTTAATTATACATACAGTATGCCCACTAAAGTCCCTTGCCACCCTCTTAAGGTCCTACTTCAGTCACGCAAAAAGACCCGTTCGCTAATGCTATTCCTATGGAAGAAATTTATAAAGATATCTCGGTCGCATTTCAATATTTTTAGATGATTCTTTTGCAGTGGCTAGCTGAGGTCGATCTGTATGCAGGACGTTTTCTACTTTTTCAATTTCGTTTATAAGTATTTTTAATCAGGACACTTTCATTTTCAGAACCAGTTCCTAAAATAAAAGCATCCTCTTGAAAAAAAAAAAACCAATGAAAATCGAAAAAGTAAAAAACGACCTTTTTACAAATCAATCTCAGCTAGACACTGCAAAAAAAATCATCTAAAAATATTCAAATGCGACCGAGATATCTTTATAAATTTCTTCCATAGGAATAGCATTAGCGAACGGATCTTTTTGCGTGACTGAAGTAGGCCCTTAACTTCGGAACGGTTGCTGCTGTCTTCATAAAAGTGGCGAGCCATACGCTACTGAATGAAAACGCCTATGGTGTCACCTCAGGCAAAACTGTGGAGTTAGCATTCCTATCTCGAAAACGGAAAGATATAGGGAAGAAAGGGATTTACAAAGTTGTAGAGCATCATCGATTTAGTACGAAAAGATACCTTGTGGACATTAATGCGAAGAATAGAACGGTTAAAACGCGTATTTGTTTTTTCGTGATTTACTACTGTGACGTGAAAAAACGATCTTAGAAAGAAAAAAAAAACTAATAACAATATACCTTTATTTGAGATGTTCAAACTTCTCACCGTTATCTGCAATGCACATTTGTCCGAAAGATAATCATTTCGCCTTCCTTTCAAGTTTCGTGACGTCACAGTGTAGAAAATCATGAAAAAACAAATGCGCATTTTAACCGTTCTATTCTTCGCATTAATGTCCACAAGATGTCTTTTCGTACTAAATCGATGATGCTCTACAACTTTGTAAATCCCTTTTTTCCGCTATCTCTTTCTGTTTTCGAGATGGGAATGCTAACTCCGTAGTTTTCCGCCAGGTGGTGCAGTAGGCGGTTTTATTTAGAGACCCTACATTAGAGAGAGAGACTGGAGATTGAAGAAATGTCCGCCATTTCCGTCACAAAGCAGATGGAACGCCGTACAACGCAATGCATTTTTATCAGCGTCTAACACTTTTTATTCTATTAAAATTATGAAAATTTCATTTTATATGCCTTCAAAGAGTCTTTCAGAACATAAATATAAGAACATTTCCATTTTAATGAGTAAGAATTTTCAGAAAATGCATTTTTTTTTACTCAGCTGTTTTACGCTACGCAGCAGTCCGATTTTACTTAGTTAACGGGTTTTGATTTATTTATAGAATTTGTTTTTCATATTTTTTATTTGTTTCTTTTAACAGCAGTGCCCCTATTTAATTTTTTTTCCCTAAACTTTCATTTAATGTTTTGATAACAATACTCATTCTAATCTACATAATAAAAGCCGAAGTCATGTGACTGTCATCAACAGTTCCGGGTTGACCACTTCACTTTTTGTATGCCAAGCGGCCAATTTGGTAATTTAATGTTAGCCGGGAGCAGCTGATAAATCGCCAAATATTGTAAATATCATGTCATCAATATTACAGTATTATAATAGTCCATTTCATGCGACTGTCATAAACAATTTTTCACGTAGTAAATTAAAACAAAGCTTTGATGTTGAAATTAAATGTCATGGTTTATGGTATCATTTATTACTTTTCTTTTCTTTTTTTAAAGCAATAATTGAGAGTCATAAATTTTAAATAGTTCGGTTTTAAATTAAAGTTATGCATTTTAAATAAAATGAGTGAAAGTATATATTTTAAATGAAATACGACGAGAACAATGTTTGGCGATTTATCACCTGCGCCCGGCTAACATAAAAATCCCGTGTTGAGGATTTCTGTATCAGAATCTGCGGATTTTGTAAAGGTTTGAGCAAGTAAATTAAATTATGTATACAAATAACGTGATGCAATGCTCAGCATAGGTTTAAGGGAGACCAAACTGGTCGCCAATATCGGCTAGTACTATATATTTACCAAACTTTTGTATTTAAAAAGAATATCAAAGAGCAGTAACAGTACGTAGAAATTTATCATAAAATATTTTCAGCGCACATATTAAATTAACTTTGAATCACATGCATAGTTAAATAGGAGTGGTATATGATATGTTCAAATTTTATTGTTCCTGAAATCAATGGTGAAAATTATAATAATTACTCTTGTTTCAAAATGCGTAATAAATTATAGATAGTTTTAAAAAATTGAATTCTACAGTTCATTTTCTATCTGATAATCGTTAAAAATTATTTTCTCAAATATTGCGAAATTAAAATAAAGTTCTTACATGCCCAATCTTCCTCTGCCCACTATTTTAATTAGTAAAAAAGATAGAGTAAAAAATGCATTTTCTGAGAATTCTTACTCGTTAAAATGGAAATGTGCTCATATTTATATTCTGAAAGACTGTTTGAAGCCATATAAAATGAAATTTTCATAATTTTAATAGAATAAAAAGTGTTAGACGATTATGAAAATGCATTGCGTTGTACGGCGTTCCATCTACTTTGTAACGAAAATGGCGGATATTTCGTCTATGTCCAATCTATCTCTAATATAGGATCTCTAGTTTCATTCCGTAGCGCATGCATACTTTACTATACCTAGACACCACTTTTATTAATATAGCTGCAGCCGTTCCGAAGTTAAGAAGGTGGCAAGGGACTTTGGTGAGCATACTGTATTATGTAATTTCTAATTGACTAAAGCACAAATCAAAGACATTCTTCTGACGCGATTACTTTTCTCCAAGATAATTATCCTTTCGTGAATTACCTGAGACTTAACTGTGTTCAAGATTGTTTTCCAACAATTAATACGCCATTCGCATCCGCATCAACAACTCATAATTCACCGAACTGTTTCTGAAGAATGTAGAAATAAGTCATAAGATGACCCGGAACTCTGCGAGCTGGCCACTTTTTAAAATTCGGAAACACCCTCGACGCCTCCGCTCCCGCTACAATAAAATAAAATCGTTGATCACAAAACCAAAAATTGCAACAATGAGAAACGTGCAAAAGGAGGAATATAATTTCTGAAAGCTTATTTTCCCCCCGTAGGTCATGTATGTATACAAGAGGAGCCAACCACCCTGCTGAGGAACCGGTTTGTGTCTCAGGATCATCTTCAGGGAAGCATGGCCATTATTTTTGGCGATGAAGTGCTCACTCGCAAGTCATAAAATAGAACTAGAAAACAGGAATTCTGCTTTTTCAGAATTAAGTGTCGCCCCCCCCCCCTCCCCCGATGAAAAAAAAATATATACAATGAAACCTCTTTGTGCGGTCACCTCTAAACAACGACAACCTCCGAATACCGGCCACATATTGATGGGACCAAACACGTTGCATAGCATTAACATTAGAACGAATCTCTAAATAAGGAATTCTGAACAACAGCCACTCAAAAGTCACGAGAAAAGAAAAATAGCAGCTCCTGATATAATTTCATATTTATTTGCAAACCAAATTGTGAAGCAGATTAAACAAAATTTTCCAAATCTGTCAACAAAAAGTCACTTAATCTCTTAAACATTTCATCCTTTTCCAAAAATTAGACATAGAAAATGATTACTAATGATTAATAATGATGGGGAAAATTAGATAATATTCTTAGAACGGCAGACATAACTAACACGAAGACCAGTAAGTTTGTATGTCTGGACAAAGATTTGGCATTTACTGCTACATTTGATTCATAGAGCAAACGCTGGAAGATAGAATAGAGGAAGAGAAAAGTTATCAGAATGAGAGATTATAGAATCACCTAAAATTTTCAGTATTAGCACATATACCGAATTTTTGACGAACCTTCGTGAAATACAAAATTTTGCATTAAATCATAATGATGAAGAGTTGTACAGAAAAACAACTCATACTATTATTTCTTCGAAGAAAGATATTTGGAGGGGGGGGGGGAAATGCAAATCACTGATTTTTTTTAATGTGTTAAAACAATGAGGATAAATTAAAAAGACTGTGCATTTCTATTTCAATTTATGTAATTTTGATTTTTTTTAATTAAACCTCTGAATAACAGCCACCTCTGAAGAGCGGTCACTTTTCACCGGCCCACTGGTAACCGTTATACAGAGGTTACACTGTATATGTATATTTAAATAGTATAAAACATATTTCAATTTTAAAACTTAAAGCATACGCTTTTATTTTATGTAAAATGACGTCATTCGCAGCCGCTTATGAATCCCACATTTACGATACACTCTTCAACATCCACAGTAAAGCAGGTATAGGACGTCACTATAGCAAAATAATACACAAATGCAGCAAAAAGATGCCGTCATTAAAGAAACTCAAAAAACAAAACTGCTATCTAAGCTTTTATTTGTTTGTAACATTAATATAAATACTTAAATTTAAATATAGTTTATAATAGCTCCCTGTTTTAACAGAAATCATTCGTTTATATACACTGCTCAAAAAAATTAGGGGAGCAAGCAAAAAAGTGAAGAGAACAGTGCAAAACAGCGACGTATGGGCATAAAATGGATAGTACACGTGTAGCAATGCCCAATACATAAAAAAAGACGCAAAAAAATGGTATGGGAGCTTTTATTTTTTGAAAAGAACATGAAAAGAGGATTTAGGACAACAATTTGGTTTCATGTAAATCATAAAAAAAAGTATTGTTTAGCAATGATGCAAGATTTTTAATATGGCGTGTGGTCTCCTCGAACAGCTAAGACTGCTGCACACCCGTTTTCCATGGATGCGATGAGGTTATCGATAAGACTTGAGGAATACTGTTCCGCTGCTCAAGAATTGCAGTCTCCATGTCCCGGACAGTAAAAGGAGGCCTCGGTCTCGCAGCAATGCGTCGTCTGAGTATGTCCCAAGCATGCTCGATCGGATTTAGGTCAGGAGAGCATGTTGGTCATTCCATATACGCTGTATTGTTTTAGCTTCAAGCATGTTTTCCACAAGACGAACTGTATAAAGTCTGGCATTATCATGCATGAAAAAAAAAATCACTAATTACTGCAACATGAAATACGACATGAGGTCTCGGTATCTCGTCTGTATTACTCCGGACCGTCAAAGTGCCATTCCGAATGATATGCAGGCCCGTACGTGCACCTATGCTGATTCCAGCTCATAGCATCAACCCACCTCGTCTGTAATGTGATCTTTCACGAACGAATGTGGGATTATTTTGAGTGCCTCTTTCTCTCCATGCCAAAACACATCAGATGCCACATCCAGACTGAATCGGGACTCGTCTGTAAACAGAATTTCACTCCAACAACGTTGCCTCTCCAAACTCGATGTTCAGTTCTCCACCTTCTTTGGGCCGCACAGTGGCTTGAGGTCAACGGAATACAGTCCATTGGCTTACGTGCATAGAGACCACCCTGATGAAGCCTATTTCGGACTGTTTGGCTGGACACATTTCGTCCTTTGACCAATAACAACTGTGTTTGCAGCTGAGTAGCATTGCCCGTTCCGTCTCGACGGGCTGTTAACAGGATATATCGGTCATCAGTTTCTGTGTTAGCACATTTTCGACCTTGCACTTGTCGATGACTACCATTCCATGTGTCTTGGAATCGATTCCACAGCCTTTCATGGACACTTCTTGCGACTCCAACAGCGTCCACTACACTTCGGTGTGTTTCCCAAAATTCAATTGTCCCGATAATACGCCAAGCCATGGATTGCGGTAAATCATGTTGTTGTGACATTTTCAAGCCACCCTTTCTCAAAACACAAGCTGAATTTTACAACTGAGGCAGTGAAACAGACGTTTCTGCAAAATCCCGATTTCTGCACTTATCACCTTTTTCCAGTTTTTGATGTCATAAACTTTAATTTACGTCTGAAGTTTTCTTTATCTGTTTTCTACAGCACTTTAAATTATGGATGTTTTATTTTACGTTAATTATCGATGTAAATATTTGCGTAATTTCGTTAAAACCATGTTTGTAAACCCCTAATTGTTTTGAGCAGTGTATTTTTTTTTTTCAAAATAGTACGTATTTTAGGCAAATGGCTCTAAAGATTACAAAAAAATTAATATTTCAAAAATAAATTGATATGCAGTTTTCAAACAAATTGCATTTAAAAGTACATTTTTTTCCCAATACGACGGTCTAAAAATTGAAAATGTGCGATGCTTAGAAGTTTAAAAAATTGCTATAGAGTATTTAATCGTACAATGATACATCTGCTTTATTTTACGGCTGGCTTCTGTAACGTAACGTTATTTTTTGGAGACGACACGAAATAAGCTGGGAGAGAGGAATAGCACACCGGGGGCTAATAATCTGTACCAGGATCGACGAACCTTTCAAGTGCGCGTGCCGAAAATTCACAAACAATTTCTATCAACAATGCAACGTGCCAAACTTATACAAAAATAACTTTGAAGAGTACGACGGTTATACCAAACACTGGTTATAAAATCAGTTGCTATCATGCATTAATAATTAAAAAATATTAAAAATAAAAATGCGATTTTTCTGTATATTGGAATCGGCGATTAAATGAATGAATTCTTAATTCGTAAATAGGATTCATTTATGCGGTATGTATTGTAATAAGGGGAAAAATTACGAGATTTTATTTCATTAATTTTTAACTCACTATTAATGCAACATCTCTGTTATAATTTTCCAAGTTGCATTAAACAATGTACTGATAATGTATTGATGAGATGTTTGCTGCTGTACGTTCGATGAAAAATATACTTTATATCTGGTTCATATTTTGTTATTTTCACAAATATACATAGCTAAATTGGATATGTTTGTCATTTTATTGCAGTGACTGTCAAAAGAAATTCGGTTGAAAATTACAGCTTTTTAAATTGATATAGAAAGGCAAAATACATGTCGAAAACGCTGTATAGCATGACAGGAAAAAAAATTCTGATGTGTTAATTTATGCAAAAAATAATTGTATTATTTGTGATCTGCCCGTATGGAACAAAATTTTATTGGATATAACAGAAATAAAAAATAGATTTTGTCCGTATAACGAAAATCAAATTAAAAATTTTCGTGTGCCAGAAACATTAGCTTACGTGCCAACTCTGGCACGCGTGCCATAGCTTCGCCAACCCTGAATACTAATATTATATAGAAGTAACATTCGTTTGTTTGTAGAGGGTAATCTTTGGAACCACCGAAACGATTTCAAAAGTAACATTGGCAAATTAATGGTGACAGCCCCTGTTCCAACAGGGTTATATTTTATGTCGGTGCCACTACCCTGCACCCAAGGGGGCGCAGATGCGAAAAGCGTTCTAAAATTGTGATTTTTGAGTACTGAAGGGGATAGAAATTTGAAATTTAGTATGGTAGTTATTTATAATATGCAAATGCTGTCTAAGAACGGTTTCTAAAAAATTCGAAATTTATAAGGGTGAAATACCGAAAAATGTTCATAAGACGTTCTAAATTACGATTTTCATCGAATTGTTAAGGATAGAAACTTTAAATTTGACATGGCTGCTGACAAAAAAGCACGAACGGAACAGCTGAAAAATTTAAAAAAATTCGAAATTTAAAATAGCGCAGGAGAAAAAAAATATTCTAAATTTAAGATATTTGTGATACTGAAGGGACTAGAAAATTGAAATGATCATTGTCCATATAAGCCGCTGGCCCATGAAATAGACTAAAATTCGATTATGTTATACTGACTTACTTATTTCACTTTTTAATACTAGAAGGTATATATTGTACGATTTTAGCAATAGTTTTTGCATTTTGTTCGGATTTATATGACTTACACATGCTCAAAGTTCGTTGTTTTGATGAGAAATACGCAAATTCTGCTACTTTTACCTCATTTATTTATATGAGCGCAATCGTACAACACTTTCTTCTTGACATATAGGGCAATTCCACAGAAAACTCATTTCTGGGGAGAAATAAAATTTATAATATGTTTAATTTAAGGGTATGATTGGCAAGCTTGATATTTTTATGCTCTATAATAAAATCCTAATAAAAAGGCATTGTAAATTACTGTTTACAAACTAAGTTAAGTACCATTATTGTCTTTGTAAAGTCATAATGTTACGTCAGTTACAGGTGTAAATGCATTTTTTTCTTTTTTATTGTTCAGAAATTAATTAAACAAGTTATTGATATAATTTGTCATTATTTAGTGTTATTGAGAACATTAAATCACTTTTTTTAAAGGGATAGTTTTAATAATTTTTACACTTCAATGAAGGCAGAAAAAACGTTTGTCTTTTTTATGTTACACTAGTTATAGAATTTTGAATTGAAATTTTTGGGACTAAAAGAGGGATTGAAATAATATGCAGGTATTTGGATATTAACCCTTAAATGCGTGATTTTTTATTTTGTTTCGAAAAAATTATATATGATTCGCTGAAAGGTTTATTACACAGGAAAAATAATGAAAAAAATCAGAGATACATTTTTCATATAATACGTCAATTTTTTTCTTCTTTTGCACATCTGCAATACAAGTAAAAATTACTGTCGTGTGTCTGTTTTGCGCTAAAATATCGCACATTAGAAAATATTTTAATAAGTATGTCTCCAAATACCTTAATTTATACAAATATTTATTTTATAAAACTTGACCTTTAACCCTTTAATTCGCATGATAGAATACGTTCTAGATATTACGTAGTTCAGAGAATCTGACATTACACCAGAAAGTAGCAGTGGTTAATTTCGCTTTATTTAAATACGGAATGTCTGTTATGAATTAAACCAAATATTGCTATGTTAATTTTCTGGTATGAATTAGGTATATACGATTTAAAAAAATCTATTAAATTCAAAACATTGCTCTTTGCATAAATGCAAAGCTGCGCACTAAAGGGTTAAGTCCTTAGTAAGAAATATTTTAAATTGTAGAAATTTGTTCTAGCTTTATTAGTAAATTTTCTACACAGTTTTGAAAACAAAATTCGATGATTAAGTGTTACGTCACTTACGATGGAATTGACCTACCTTATAAAATACATCAAAATATACAAAATATGTTAAAATAAATGTGTTGCGAAGCTGCGCTCATAATAAAATATTAATAAACAATTAAATTTTAAAAATCAAAAAACCCGACTGCGTAAAAAGCGAACTAATTAATTATTTCTCATCAATGTGAAACTATTTTTTTTAAATTCCTTCTATTAGCTCACACTCTCTATATATATATCTTGCTCAAATTTTCAATCGTTAATAAAATACTTATTATTCATCCAATCAAGCTCAAATATTTTTTTTAACTTATAGTGGATGACACTTGATGTTAATCCAGTTTTTTTAAATATTAATTCATTAATTAAATTAAATTAATTAATTTTCAATAATCGAGTGAGCCCTCTTCTCGATCAAGTCATTTTAAGCGCAACTCAAGAGGAAAGAAGAAAAAAAGGAAAAAAATTCTCTTATTGACCTAAGTAGGAATTTACTTAAAATATTTTTTTTTTTTATATTACTTACCTATTTTTTTTTATTTACTTGTATTGATGACTTTCAAGTTGCGTTTAATCATTAGTTCCTATATCTATAAACATTGTTTTGATAAGGTCTATAGATGTCTATGATGGTTAGAGTTGCAGTAAAGCTAGAGATCCTTCCTACACAACTTCCAGGTTGTATAATATTTTAACGGAGCTTCTGACTGTAAAATAGTCAATGAAACATTATCTTCATTTTGAAAGACCTATCCAATGATATGCCACTCAATAGGGTGCGTAAATTTTTTTTCGTCTCTACCGCCATTTTGTATTTTACGACCACCATTTTGAATTTATAAAAACAAAACCTAGCCTATAACCATCGGGCCGTTAAGACGAATCGATAGCGACCTCATTCATTAAAATTCATCCAGCCGTTGGGATATTTCGAGGGTATAAAGAAATCCACATACCCAGATACGCGTGAAACACATAACCCTTCTTTTCAGTCGGGTAAAAATAGCAGAAATTGCATATTTTTCATCAAAACTACGAATTATACGAACTTTGAGCTTGTGTAAGTGATATAAATCCGAACAAAATACAAAAACTATTGTTAAAATCGTACAATATATACCTTCTAGTATTACAATGTGAAATAAGTAAGTCAGTATAACATAATCGAATTTTAGTCTATTTCATGGGCCAAAAACGAAGCTTATGGACCCTGATCCTTTTGCATTTTTACTTTCTTCTATCTTCAATAAAATAAAGTATTGTAATGGGAATTTTTTACGACTTCCGGGTTCCGACGGATTTACACGTTTTAGGAGTCAGAGGTCCCAAAAAACATGTTTATAGAAAATGTCTGTCATTCCGTGTGTCCGTCTGTCTGTCGCCATTGTACATCAAAAAGTGTATGAAGTTATGCATAGAATTGAACCAAATTTTTTTTAAGTTTTTGGCTATGGCAAGCAGGTCCTTCATTAATCTGAAAAAAATCGCCGGAAGGGGGCGCTGTAATAGCGATTTTTGTGTCATTTTGAACATTGTACCACCGAAAAGTGTATGAAGTTATGCATAGAATTGAACCAAATTTTTGTCTATGTATTTGGCTATGGTTAGTTGTTCCTCTCTGAATATGAAAAAATTCCGCCGGAAGGGGGCGCTGTAATAGCGATGTCTGTGCCATTTTAATTATTGTGCCATCGAAAAGTGTATGAAATTAAGCATAGAATTGAACTAAATTTTCTGTGCATGTTTTTGGCCATGGCAAGAAGGTTCTCCCTGAATTTGGAAAAATTTCGCCGGAAGGGGGCGCTGTAATAGCGATTTTTGCGCAATTTTCAATATTGTACCGGTGAAAAGTGTATGAAATTATGCATGGAATTGAACCGAATTTTTTGTGTAGGTTTTGGTCATGACAAGAAGGTCCTTTCTGAATTTGGGAAAATTCCGCCGGAAGGGGGCACTGTAATTGCGATTTTTGTGCAATTTTCAATATTGTACCATTGGAAAGTGCATGGAGTTATGCATATAATTGAACCAAATCTTTCATGTATGTTTTTGGCCATGGCAAGAAGGTCCTCCCTGAATTTGGAAATATTCCGCCGAAAGGGTGCACTATAATAGCGATTTTTATGTAATTTTCTTGATTTTTCGTTGTTCTATTGTACACCGGCGGCTGATGAAGCGACAGGAACTTCCCATCCTGATAAGCGGACTATTCGCGAACAGCTGATGTACAACAGAATAACCGAAAACTATTGATTTTAATAAATATCATGATGGAGATTAACTCGTTTTATCTCCGATTAATTGACTATAGCAGAAATTTAAGATGAAATTCAAAGTTGATATAGTTTTGAACTAACACAAATGAAATACTGACTTCGGTAACAATATTTTGAAATATTAAAATATATGAGATAGAAGAAAGTTTTGGGATTGGCACATCCAACTAGTTTACTTTTAAGATACAAATTCTCGCTAAGAATGATTTCTAAAAAATTCTAAATTTAAAAAGATGGAATCAAAGAAAAAAGACGTTCGGGATTTTTGCAATTAATTCCACCTCCTTTCAAAAGCACACAAATACCGCTTGGCATATTTCAACAATTACGCGTGCAAAACCGCGGATTTTGTTAGTACAGTAGAACCTCTTTTAACCGAGACTCTCGGATAACCGAAATCCATTTTTAAGGCTTTTTTTTTTTACTATCCCATCCCTTGTGTGCAAAGTCCTTTTGAAACCTTTTATTTTTAACGATCATATTCCTTGTGTGCAAGCGTCCCTTTCCGAACTACAAGTACAAATACACATTTTCGATCCCCTTTCTTAGAGTTCCTTTGAATTTAACTTGAGCTCCCGTAAGCTGCGGAGTGGAATGAACAAAACGAACAAATTAGCAATTCTGAAACTTTTGAATGTTTTGCAAAAGGTTTGGCATGGCTGCAGCAGCAAAAAGACTCTGATACTGGTGAATTACTAATATTAAAAAACTTCGTGATAGAGCTTCGAAGCAAAGGCAATCGAAACTGCGACAAACAAAACATTGTTTCAAACTCTTGTGAAATATGTAAAAGTACTTAATTTCAAAATTTATTAAGCACTTGTTACCAAAATAAGAAATAGCACACATCTTTCTCCCTAATCTTAAAATTGAAGCATTCTCGATTATCCGAAAATTTCGATTTTCCGAAAGAGGGTCGGTCCCAGTTACTTCGGATAGTCGAGATTCGACTGTACTATGTAACATTTTGAATGTAGGATATTTCGAAAGAACAACATTGCATAATTTCTATGGCTTCAGCAGTGACGAATTACGGGGGTGAAAATTCCAAAATCTTTCCTCGAAGACTTCGGGTTTCGTGCTTATTAATGGTCAAAAGTGCAAATCGCCCCCCGCTCTAAATAATTCCATACTGACCCTGCCCGAAGGCTGCAGAGAAATCCCTTAAAAGAGAAAATGTCTGAGTTCAACACTGGGCGCCGAAAAAACCCCTGGATTTTGAAATTTAATTAATTAAATTTTCTTTATCTCTGATTATTTTGATTTTTAAAAAAAGTGCCATTTATTCTTCCGAATTAACTCAAAATAGATGCACATTAATTGAAAAGCATGAGGAAGAAATTTTCGTCAGATGTTAATATCTCTTGAATCGCCCATTTAAGGTAATTTTTAAACACAATATAAAATTATTTATTTATTTATTTATTTATTTATTATTTTATTTATTTATTTATTTTATTTTATTTTATTTTATTTATTTATTTATTTATTTATTTATTTTTTATTTATTTATTTTTTTTTTTTTTTTTTGCACGGGAGGTTCAGTTGGGAAATGAAAACGAATAAGCAATCTGTTTAATTATCTTTTTTTGTGACAATTAATTTTTAAAACTGTTAAATTTGTGTTTTGCCTTTTGTGCTGACATATTTGTTTTACAATAAGGGTTCTGACAATAAAATTCTCAGTTAAGAATATATCGTTTTTATATTTCCCGCGCCTTTGCTCGCGTAATAGTTGAAATATGCCAAGTGATATTTATATGTCTAATTTTTATTAAAAGAAATTATACTTTTAGGAATAATTCAAAAGTTACTATTTAAAACACAGTTTACTAAACTTCATTATTACACTGCATTAAGCAGAAATGAGACTTAAATTAATAAAAAGAACTAAAACTAAATAAATGATAATTTAGAAAATATTTTGAAACTTTTATGATCAAATTAATACGCTTATTTTAGTATTCATTTTAATTTTTTAGAAACCATCTTCGTACATCTTAAAATTAACCGTCATGTCAAATTCCAAGCTTCTTGTCTAACGGTCTACCATCTCTCTCAACATAAAATGCTATGTTGAAATAGGAACTGTCACCATTAATTTGAAAACATTAATTTTGAAATCGGTTTGGTATTTCCTAATATTCCACAGAAACTTAATTTAGAAAGCTTTTAAAGGCCTTTTTTAGATCGCTTGTTGTTCCTGCCAACCCCAGGTGATAGAGTCACCGGAATAAAATATAGCCTGTATAGGATCAGAGACTGTCGCAATTGATTCACTATATTATTCGATTTATATTTCATGAGATTGCGTAGAAATCGTAATCTAGGGTTTTTTAGCTCCTCCCTTTCTCTTCATCCCTTTTTAATTCGAATTTATTTTCGACAGTCCTTCGAGGGCATTTATATTTTATAAGTAACTACCATGCCATATTTAAAGTTTCTAGCCTCTTCAGTATCACAGAAATTGCAATTTAGAACGTTTTTTGCTCCTGCAACCCTCTGGTGGTAGTGGCACTGACATAAAATATAGTTTATGTTTGAGCATGTTCTATCACCAACAATTTATCACCATTATTTTTTAATTAGGTCTGGTATTTAATAAGATTGCATAAAAATTGTAATTTAGAATTTTTTAGAACGCTTTTCGCTCACTTCATCCTTTAAAATTTGGAATTTTCTTTCGACGGTTCTTAGAAAGCATTTGCATCTTGTAAGTAATTACCATGCCAAATTTCAAAATGTTAGACCCCTCAGTTGCGCAAAAAAAAACGCGAATTAGAACATGTTTTGCTCTTGCAACCCCCAGATGGTAGTGAGAACAACATAAAATATTGCCTATGTTGGAGCAGGTACTGTCACCATCAATTTGTAACCATTACTTTTGAAATCGGTTTGATATTTCCTGAGATTGTGCAGAAATCGCAATTTAGAACGCTTTTCATGCATTCTCACCCCTTTTAAATTTTTAATTTTTTCGAAACTGTTCTTAAAGATCATTTATATCTAATAAATATGTACCATGTCTAATTTCAAGTTGCTAGCCCCTACCGATCACAAAAATCGCAATTTAGAACGTTTTTTGTTCCTGCAACCCCCAGGTGGTAGTGACACCGACATGAAATAGCTTCTGTGTTAGAGCAGAGGCTGTCAACCAGGGTCGTACTGGCCCACCGGGCAACGAGGCAAATGCCCGGTGCGCCCATCGTCACATTTTTTTTTCTTTTCTTTTCTTTCTTTTTTTTTTTTTTTTTAAGCACGCATTTTGAAAGGCATAAAATTTTCAAAGATTTTCATTTGGAAAATTAAAAAGTAATGCTTTTTATTTTTTAAAGTATAGCATAAGCAAACTATGTGTGATCAAAGACAATTAGATAAACCAATTTCGAGATAACATAAGTTATCGACAATCAGATATGCCATTGTTACACATTGTATCCAGGACCAGACTTTGTTTCAAAGCCTGTAGTAATGGTAAATTCTAAGAAAAATAATATTAAGTACTCACTTATTTAGATATACGCCTAAATAATTTCTGTTCTAGGAATGCTTCTAATAAGTGTCTAATAAGTCTGCGTCTAATACGTTTGCATATTTTCTGCGTCTAAGTATTTAGCGCCCCTGGAGTTGTGAGGTATTTTTGTATTTCAGCCTTTTGTGCAAGTATAAACGACGAAACACTGTATAAGAAACATATTCTCATTTTAAATGGATTCATTCACAGAGACTTTGATAGTCATGGCGCCCTGGTCCAGATTTTATTCAGTACCCCGAAGAATAGTAACTTCTACATAAATTAATATTGGTATTAATGATGTATTTAGCATATTTTCTGTCAAATATTCAGCGCCCTGGGTGGCTGCCCGGTAGTTTGGTATTTCTGTTTTTTGTGAAAGTACAAAAAACAAAACAAAAAAATGCCAATTTAAGACAGGAGATTTTCATTTTAATTTCATTTGGTCCCTTTGTCAGAGGCGGATTTGATAATCATGGCGCCCTTGGACAATTTTTTTAGCGCCTCTGTAAAAATAAGTTTAAAAAAAACTAATATTGTGTTTTCGTAATAATGGCGCCCTTCGTCAGATTTTTTTCAACGCCTCTGTAAAAATAAATTTCAAAAAACTAATATCGTGTTTTTGTAATCATGGTGCCCTTGGTCAGATTTTTTTTCAGCCCCTCTGTAAAAATCCCTTTCAAAAAACTATCATCGTGTTTCTCTAATCATGGCGCCGTTGGACAGATTTTTTTAGGGCCTCTGTAAAAATAAGTTTAAAAAAACCAATATGGTGTTTTCTTAATAATGGCGCCCTTGGTCAGATTTTTTCAGCGCCTCTGTAAAAATAAATTTCAAAAAACTAATATCGTGTTTTTGTAATCCCGGCGCCCTTGGAAGGATTTTTTTTTCAGCGCCTCTCTGTAAAAATAACTTTCAAAAAACTAATATCGTAATTTTGTTAACATGGCGCCCTTGGTCAGATTTATTTTTAGCGCCTCTCTGTAAAAATAACTTTCAAAAAACTAATGTCGTGTTTTCGTAATCAATGCGCTCTTGGTGAGATTTTTTCAGCGCCCTGTAAAAATAACTTTCAGAAAACTAATATCATGCTTTTGTAATCATGGCGCATTGGTCAGATTTTTTCAGCGCCTCTGTAAAAATAAGTTTTAAAAAACTAATATCGTGTTTTTGTAATCATGGTGCCTTTGGTCAGATATTTTTGCAGCGCCTCTGTAAAAATCCCTTTCAAAAAACTATCATCATGTTTCTCTAATCATGGCGCCCTTGGACAATTTTTTTAGCGCCTCTGTAAAAATAAGTTTAAAAAAAACTAATATTGTGTTTTCGTAATAATGGCGCCCTTCGTCAGATTTTTTTCAACGCCTCTGTAAAAATAAATTTCAAAAAACTAATATCGTGTTTTTGTAATCATGGTGCCCTTGGTCAGATTTTTTTTCAGCCCCTCTGTAAAAATCCCTTTCAAAAAACTATCATCGTGTTTCTCTAATCATGGCGCCGTTGGACAGATTTTTTTAGGGCCTCTGTAAAAATAAGTTTAAAAAAACCAATATGGTGTTTTCTTAATAATGGCGCCCTTGGTCAGATTTTTTCAGCGCCTCTGTAAAAATAAATTTCAAAAAACTAATATCGTGTTTTTGTAATCCCGGCGCCCTTGGAAGGATTTTTTTTTCAGCGCCTCTCTGTAAAAATAACTTTCAAAAAACTAATATCGTAATTTTGTTATCATGGCGCCCTTGGTCAGATTTATTTTTAGCGCCTCTCTGTAAAAATAACTTTCAAAAAACTAATGTCGTGTTTTCGTAATCAATGCGCTCTTGGTGAGATTTTTTCAGCGCCCTGTAAAAATAACTTTCAGAAAACTAATATCATGCTTTTGTAATCATGGCGCATTGGTCAGATTTTTTCAGCGCCTCTGTAAAAATAAGTTTTAAAAAACTAATATCGTGTTTTTGTAATCATGGTGCCTTTGGTCAGATATTTTTGCAGCGCCTCTGTAAAAATCCCTTTCAAAAAACTATCATCATGTTTCTCTAATCATGGTGCCTTTGGACAGATTTTTTTAGCGATTCTGTAAAAATAAGTTTAAAAAAAGTAATATCGTGTTTACGTAATAATGGCGCCCTTGGTCAGATTTTTTTCAGCGCCTCTGTAAAAATAAATTTCAAAAAACTAATATCGTGTTTTTGTAATCATGGCGCCCTTGGTCAGATTTTTTCAGCGCCTCTGTAAAAATAAGTTTTAAAAAACTAATATCGTGTTTTTGTAATCATGGCGCCCTTGGTCAGATATTTTTCAGCGCCTCTGTAAAAATGCCTTTCAAAAAGCTATTATCGCGTTTTTGTACTCATGGCGCCCTTGGGCAGATTTTTTTTTTTCAGCGCCTCTCTGTAAAAATAACTTTCAAAAAACTAATATCGTAATTTTGTAATCATGGCGCCCTTGGTCAGATTTATTTTCAGCGCCTCTCTGTAAAAATAACTTTCAAAAGACTATGTCGTGTTTTCGTAATCAATGCGCTCTTGGTGAGATTTTTTCAGCGCCCTGTAAAAATAACTTTCAGAAAACTAATATCATGCTTTAATAATCATGGCGCCCTTGGTCAGATTTTTTCAGCGCCTCTGTAAAAATAATTTTGAAAAACTATTATCGTATTTTTTTAATCATGGCGCCCTTAGAGAGATTTTTTTCAGCGCATCTGTAAAAATAAATTTCAAAAACTTAATATCGTGTTTTTTAATTACGGCGCCCTTAGTCAGATTTTTTCAGCGCCTCTGTAAAAATAAGTTTTAAAAAACTAAATTCGTTTTTTTGTAATCATGGCACCAAAGAAACTAAGGTGAAAAGCGGTTGTTATGAATGTAAAGAGAGTTTTTCTTAATTTAAAAGATGCGCATAGGGGTGCAATTTCAACACATCTCTCAAAACACAGCTTCGAGATAACACTGAAATTTTGAAGAACATGTGGTAGTGAAAAAAATAATAAAAAGATCTTTTGGAGTTCTAGTTTTTTTGATAAAGATTATTTTTCTTGCAAACTTAGTGTTCATTAAATTGAAATTAGTATTATTTTTATGACTTCCATAAATTCGTTAATTTAAACAAAACAGATGAAGTGAATATATTTATAATGGCAAAGTATAGGACTTTCTTTCTAATCCAAACTTTATCCGTTAAAGTGGCATTCATTATAACGAGATTTATAATAAAGAGAATATTGAACTAAAAAACAAAAATTATCGTGCCAAATCACTTTTCTACTAATTTAATACAGTAGTCTTGATTAACCGAGTTAATATGGACCAAACTTACCTCAGATAAGCAAAAAATTCGGATAAACCGGATTTACACAAATCATCACCAACTAACAAGATGAAATATAGATTTTCACTTAATTAATTTTTATGGTACTAGTAACATGTTTTGATGTACAGTCGTGGGAAAAAAAAGTAAACACCCCCTACTAACTCCATAACAATTTATCGTAGAAGAAAGTTACTGGTACCGAATGATTGGGAAGAAAGTCTACTTTTAAATGATGTATATAAAATTTGCTTAGGGGGCCATTTACATATTAAAATGAACCCAAACTTCTTTTTTTTTCAATGGCAATACTCAGTTTTAACAAGATATTTCAAATCTTCGGTTCAAACTATGCCTAGACACCAAATTTCAAGTCATTTGAATGATAAGTTTTTTAATTATAAGTATTCGAAATTTAGTGCTTCTAATTTTAAATTACATTTTCGTATTTTTATTAATATCCCCTGAAATTATACCCCTAATGTGCTAATTTTTTGTGTAACAATAATACTAAAAATACCCAAACATAAATATGTTGAATTTGCAATTTTTATAATTTTATGATATGAATTATGAATCATGAAATTAATATTCAAAAAAATTATGAATTGCAATCTACAATGTTTTTGACAGATTTAGATTTATGAAGTTCTACTTTATGGAAATCCAAAATTTCACATTTTTCTTCCAAATAGTTTTCAAATTATGCTTAAAAAACAGCAAAATGATGGTTTAAGGGGCCGTCTATGAGAGAAGTGACTAGATATTTTGAAATTTCTTATGCTATCCTGTAATCTAGCAGTCTTCAATGGCAGCTTGAGTGGCACTTAAGATCCCTTGATCAAGAACGGGGCTCTCTTGGTGAACAATCGAGTACCGAACATCAATTTGGATACAGCCCCTAAAATACACTCATTTTAAAATAATTAATTTCTCAGAAACTTATTGTACGAATTGCATAAAAATTTGTTTTTAGGCTAATTGAAGAGTGTAGAATTCATTTATGCTGTCAGAATTGTGTACTGCTATTGAAGAAAACAGTTATGGTTCGTTTTAATTTGTATATGGCACCCTAAGCAAATTTTATATGCATCATTTAAAAGTACACTTTATTGCCAATCGTGTGGTACCAGTAACTTTCTTCTACGATAATTTTTTGCAGAGTTAGTAAGAGGTGTTTACTTTTTTTTGTCCAACGTTTCCATTACTTTTAAGAAAAATGGGGAATGAAATTATTTATTTGAAAAAGCCGTTGATAGTTTTTTGTTTGTTGAAGGTTAATTTTGCTGTAGTTTTTTGTTGTTGCAGTAGTACGCTACTGCATAGTTACCAATTTCCAAGATTTTTTCTTACCACGAAAACTTATCAGTAAATTTTGCCTAATTCAATCGCCAAAATCTAACAATTCTTAACGATTAAATATGGCAAAAATTTGTATTAAATTTTAACGGTAACATAACTGTACAAATTGGCAGCTATGTGATTCTATTAGTGTCATGAAAATTGCAGGTTTTTTGCCGGGAATTGCAGGGAAAATTGCCTCTTCTTTTTGCTTAAAGTATGTTTTTTTTTTTAATCAAGCTTATACCTTTGGAATGGATCCTTTTCTTCTGATGGACTGATGGATACCATTATTATGAAAGAGCCATTATAAATGAAGTGTTAGGTGAAGATGAAAGAGCAACCGTAGAATGTTAGAATTCTGATTTTCTAATCTAATCTTTTTTTTTTTTTTTTTTAAATATTATGGTCAGCGGTAGAATTCGTAAAAAAAAGTCGCTGGTCCCAAGGACCAGTAAACATCAGAGTTTACTGGTCCGCATACATCGTCACTAGCCCGCTACATAAAATTCTACTAAGTACCTTTAACCCTTTGAGTGACACCCCTCCTCCTCCTAGAACATAAACCAAACTTCCTTTCAGTTACCCAAAATTTTCGGCATAATAAAATGTAAAATTATAATTTGCTAAAAATTAAATAAACAGTACATAAACAAAAACTATAAAATTATGTATTTTATTTCCGACTATTTATTTCAACTAAGTTTTACTGCATTTTTTTATATATTTATTTATTTTTTTAAATAAAATAAAATTCTGTGGTTGGTGTTTGGTTTCGGTTTTCTCAGGGATGGGAAAATTTACATTTACCTGTCAGAGAGGGAAAAAAGTTACTAGTCCTGTGGACCACTAAATATTTTAAATTAGTGGTCCGATTGAATTTTTAGTGGTCTCGGACCAGCGGACCACCAAGGATTTCGAACGCTGATGGTCATTTTCCCCATTTTGACCGGAAAATCAGAGTTCTAAATTTTAACGACTGCTTTTTTGTCTTCACCTAACGTTTCATTTATTATGGGTGTTTCATAATAATGGTATCCATAAGTTCATCAGAAGAAAAAACCTCAGTTAAAGCAGAAACTCTGATAATCGGGACTCTACTGTACCAATATTATTATTAGGTGATACACTTTGTTATTTACTGCTAAAAGAGATGTGTAGATAACCATTGGATTCCCTCTCCCCTCCCTGATAGGGTTAAAAAAAAATTCTCTTTGTATATAAAAATATTTTGATTGTTTTAATACAGTTTAGGATCTGTATTTTCTGCCTGTGTGATTTTTGTTTGATGATTTTTTAAATGTTATACAAGATCAGAAGTGTTGGTTTATTTAGCAAATTTCAATGTATAATTCAGTTATATATTCTATTTATTTATTTATTTTTAGATATGGTGCACTGTTAACACCATTATAGTTTATGCCAATATGTGAATAATAATAAATTAAAATATACATAAAAACTAGGATACTGCTATAAGTGCCTTTATATTGGAAAAAAAAATTATCTAATTGAAAAGTTCTTTAATAAATCTGCATATCTAGTCTTATATAACATAGTTAAACAAAAATCAGTGAGACAGCCCATAATTATATAGATTCTAAATTACAGTAAAACAACCAAAACATCTCAGGGGAAAGAAAAAAATTAGGTTAATTGATGTGGTAGTTTTAAACAAAACAATTGTAAAATTTCTGTCTAAAATTAATTTCTATGTAATTCTATGTAAATTATATTTTTGTAACCATCTCCAAAAGACCTTTCATTTCACATCCATCTTGACAAGATTTGAAACTTTTTTTTTTCCTGTCTGATATTTTACAATCTATATATTTAAAAGACCAGGCTGTTTTTTTAGTCACTTTTCCTGAGATTTCTACTGAACCAATAGTAATAATTATTTTTTTTAAATGAAAGTTGTCCATTTGTAGATGTGTCTGCACTAGCTATTTTTTTTTTTAAATATTCCTATTTTTTTTTTTTTTTAAACTGTTTTTTATTAAATTTCTTCAAAAAGGTGGCAATCGGATGGATAGAAAAGAGAAATAATGGGATTTATTTATTTTTATTCATTATATTCTTACCAATGCCATTTTCTCATAACAATTAAAAATAACTTTAAAAAAAGTTAGAACAGAAAATGACATCACACTTTAAAAAACACACAAACATAAAGCACACCTCATAAAGCTGTTATATTTCACTATTTTTTTCATCCCACTGATATTGAGTTTGAGACTCTAGGCGAAATATTTCAGCGAGTGAAAATGACGTCATATTTCAAAGAAAACGATAATTTTATTTGATAAAACAAAATATTTCATGTCTGAATACATTTAAAGGCTATAAATTTCTGGAATTTTTACTTGCTGGTTTAGAACCTCAAATCATTAATAGGAATTTTCACCTGGAAAGTTGCAATGACTAATAAACATGACTTCAATCCTGGAAATGTCTTTTTTAATATCATATAGCATTTAAAAATATTTTTTAATTATTAATATGGATATGAGACAATGGAATTGACATTAGGTTTATATTTCAAGGGAAGAAAATTCTATGATAAAGTGAAATAATTTTTGCTGCCTTTTTCATTGTGTAATACCAAGCATATAAGAGCCTCGATTGATAACTTCATCATAATTAAGTACTTATCTTGATTATATGTTACTGATTACGTATACCAATGAAGTTTCATTTTTCAATAATGTTAGAAGTTGAAGTTTATGAAAATAGTATTTTGTTAACTTTAGGTTAAAGTATGTGTTTCGAGAGTTAGTGTAAGATGTATTTTCTATTGCAATTATTTTGTAGGTTTATTATAAATTTAATGTAACAGTTCCTTTTTAAGCATTTTCTTTCGTCAAAATTTGATGGGTTCCACCTCGTCTTTTATTTAACTGAGCTTGGTTTTTGTATGCAAAGATGGAATTTTGTAATAAGTTTCTAACTTATTTCCTGATATGCTAGAATTGTAAAAATTATGTACAAAGATGTGTTTCCGATGACAATACAGCATTTTAATATCTTTAGAACTTAATTATTATTTAATAACTTAATTTTAAGGCTTTTTTTCATTTGCCCATTACAGGTGATAAATAAATTGCCAAACATTCTTTATGATTATAATTGTATACGAGTAATAACAATAATGGATTTAATGATGTGCCAAACCATGTTTGCCAAAAAAGGCCAACTAGCTGTGAAATTGCAAGATTGCAATATTTTAAACACTAAAACATAGAAAATTAAAAATAAATAAAGAGTGTGATAATTAAAAAAAAGCATATTTTTTATCAATCAACTGTTTAATTAAATTATGATTATACATTAGGAACACAATTTACAAGTCTCGAATAGGTAATTTAAATGATGCTTTTGTTTTTTCTTTTCTGTTGCCATATCTTAAAAAAGAACAAAAGTTATATATATTTTTTAATAAACTCTTTAGCTAGTGCTTTCTACCCAGAATAAAAAAAAAGGTGAAGAATTTTCCATAATTGGGATCAGTGCTCACGCCAAATACTTTCATAACATTATCAGACGTTCTTCTTTTCCTTTAAAACGTGGCTTTCCACTTTCTTTAGCTATTTGTTAGATCGATGCACATTTGCATTATAATTTGGGTGTATATGGGGGAGGGGAAAGGTAGACATCTGTTTACAGATGCATGACGATCACAAATACCATTCAAGTCGCGATTTTCTTCAGTCTGTCATTGAAAATCGTGATTTTCGTCGATTGGTTGCAAAAAAAAAAAAAAAAAAAAAAAAAAATTACAATTTTCGTCAATCTGTCTCGAAGAAATTTTTTTTTTTTTTTTTTTTTTTAGAAAATTAATTTAACGTTACACCAAGGCTTTTACTTCCTTTCAATCCTTTTCCATCCTCAATATGACTGTCAACATTTATGCTAAACTTATTTTATTAAAATCTAAAACATAAAAAGAAGCAAAACTGCACCATATTTTTCAGATATGTTTTATTTTTGTGGGCATCTAGTTTGTCATGCACAATGAATGCTTCAATTTATCACTTACCTCATTGAATCTGTGCTGCTGTTTTACCTCAGTAAATTCAAAAGTACTGTGTGACACTTGAGAAAACTCATATTTGTTTACTAAATAGGATAATTTTTATGCATGGTGCACAGCAGTATTAAAAGAGTAGAGAGTAACAATTTTGGGATATTCCAGGTTAAAGTATACTGTATGTAGTATGTTTTTACATTTTCCAAACAAGTTAAAGTGTTTAGGCTGTTCTTAAGTCTAAAGGAGCTACTTTTTGACACATTTCTGAAATCATTTTTGTTTTGGAAATGCATAAATTGGCAAGTATGTATGAATGAATGAAACTATCTAATCGAAAAGCGGTTATCATTTTTTGGTAAAGGCAAAATCCCCAGAAGATACGGTCAAAGTTGGCGTTTTGAACCGAATTTCCGGATGCGTCAGCACGAGACAGGAGAAAACCCGTCTTCACGTGACAAACATTATATGCTTATAACTCGATGAGTAATTTATTTATCAAAAAATGGAAAATGCCATTCGATTCTAAATCGCATCAATAGTTGGGCCTGTCAATTTTATGTCTTTACTTTTAATCCCTTCGGGAGCATGGGTGCATATATTCATCTTCAAAAGATGTTTTCAGCACTTGTTTTTGATACCACTAAAAAAGAAAAGCAAAAATTTCCTTATTTAATTAAGACATTTTCTTGATTAATAAACTAAATTTAATTATTTGACAAAAAGTGGTGTAAATCGAATAAAATTCATGTAAAAGGTGCTGGTCCCGAACGATTTAAAAATGTGTCAGAAAGTTTCGCGTTTGTTGAGCAGGGAACTTGAGAACCACCTAGAATTGTTAATTTGTCTTGCTATGCAATATCTTTTTTCCATTTTTGATTTATATTAAATCAAAGACATCATCGCAATATAATGTACATGAATTGCGCCAGTGGTAAAACTCAGTTTAGAAATTTACTTGGAATCGTGCAGCATATTGCATTTATAGCATTAAATTAAATGATCTGAAACCCATCAAAATTCGATGAAAGTAAATGTTTAAAAAAGAACTGTCTGTTACATTGAATTAATATACCTACAAAAATAATTATCATAAAAAAATCAATCTTGCATTGCTTAGCTCAACTCTTTAAACAAATATTTTTTTCAAAGAAAGTTATTAAAATATTTATTTCCATTAAATTCCACTTTTCAAAAAATTAAACTTTGTTCATATAAGTAATCAGTAACATGTAATCAAGATAAGTAATTTTGATAGAGTTATCATTTGAAGATTATCAGCAAAAATTACGTCACTTTGACAAATTTTGATTTTCTTTTTTTCAATGAAATTTAAACGTAACGTCAATTTCATTATCACTTCTCCTATTCATATTTAAAATATCAAAAATATTTTAACATGCAATAGGTTATTAATAAACATATTTCCAAACTTGACTTCACATTCGCCAGGTACAACTTTGTATGTGAACATTTGCACACTTAGTATACGCTGGTCCGGCTGGGACAACTTTTTTTTACTGGTGGCAACGGTCACGTGACGTCATCGTATAGGAGTACAGGGGGCGAGGGAAAGGGGGGGGATTTTTTTCAACGGTGGAACGGGGGGGGTGATTCTTTTTGCGTACTCTTGAAGGAGGGACAACTTTTTTTTCCGGTGGCAACGGTCACGTGACATCATCGTATATGAGTACAGGGGGGGGGGGGGATTTTTTCCTACTCGTGGACGAGGGGTGGTTTTTCTTGAGGGGGGAGGAAGTGGGGGTTGTCACGTGATTTTTTTTCTACTCTTGGAGGAAGAGGTGGTTTTTCAGAAGTGGGGATGAAATGGGGGAGGGGAGTCACGTGACTTTATCGTATAGGATAGCGGTAGTTGGAGTTGTTTTTTTTGCTGTATGTTTGAGGGGGAAGAACAGGGGGGGGGGATGTTACTTTCGGTTTTCTCGAGGGGTTGCTCATGAGAGGGGGAGAAGAAGGGAGAGTCAATCAAACATGAGGTCACGTGTTACAAGACGAGGGTCTCTCTAAAGTTTTTAATTAATTTTTAATGAGTTTATTTTTTATTTGAATTTAAACGAATTTAACTTTTAATGGGATGGATACTTAGTTTAGAATTTTTATTTGGTTTCAAAGCTATTTTTATTTTTTAGTTTAATGATTTTTTAATTAAAACCTTATGCTGAATGTATTAATTTCATGATGACGTAATCGGCTATTTGAATTTATTTAATTGAATGAATTAAATAAAATTTAAGTTTTTAAAGCTGATTATTTATAAATTGATTTTAAGCTTTTTGAATTGAATTATAAACTTAACTAGAGTTTTTTAATTAGAACCCTTTAATGAATTTATTATATTTTAGAATTAGGAAAATATACAAAAGCTAAACAAGGGATTCGAACCCGCATACTCTCGGGCAGTAGATGAACGCGTTTTCTAACCAAGCTACGCTTGCCTTTGCTTTGTTGTGAGTTATGATCTATATGGAACACCCAACTGACTGGTTGTGGGAAGGAGGAAAGCGGAATGGAATGCCCAGGCATTTTTGAATAACGCTTCTGCGATAGTTTTTAGAATAAATATTTTTACAAAGACTTATTTGCGCTTTATGGATACTTTTTCAGACGAATGACTTTATTTTATTTACCAGTTAAAAGGAATTTGAACGCAAATGTGACTTTAACTGGGACTGAATTTAACATTGTGACTTTTATCGGCACTTAGATTTGTCTTAGGAATAACTTGCAGGGTCGTACTGGCCCACCGGGCAACGAGGCAAATGCCCGGTGCGCCCATCGTCACATTTTTTTTTCTTTTCTTTTCTTTCTTTTTTTTTTTTTTTAAGCACGCATTTTGAAAGGCATAAAATTTTCAAAGATTTTCATTTGGAAAATTAAAAAGTAATGCTTTTTATTTTTTAAAGTATAGCATAAGCAAACTATGTGTGATCAAAGACAATTAGATAAACCAATTTCGAGATAACATAAGTTATCGACAATCAGATATGCCATTGTTACACATTGTATCCAGGACCAGACTTTGTTTCAAAGCCTGTAGTAATGGTAAATTCTAAGAAAAATAATATTAAGTACTCACTTATTTAGATATACGCCTAAATAATTTCTGTTCTAGGAATGCTTCTAATAAGTGTCTAATAAGTCTGCGTCTAATACGTTTGCATATTTTCTGCGTCTAAGTATTTAGCGCCCCTGGAGTTGTGAGGTATTTTTGTATTTCAGCCTTTTGTGCAAGTATAAACGACGAAACACTGTATAAGAAACATATTCTCATTTTAAATGGATTCATTCACAGAGACTTTGATAGTCATGGCGCCCTGGTCCAGATTTTATTCAGTACCCCGAAGAATAGTAACTTCTACATAAATTAATATTGGTATTAATGATGTATTTAGCATATTTTCTGTCAAATATTCAGCGCCCTGGGTGGCTGCCCGGTAGTTTGGTATTTCTGTTTTTTGTGAAAGTACAAAAAACAAAACAAAAAAATGCCAATTTAAGACAGGAGATTTTCATTTTAATTTCATTTGGTCCCTTTGTCAGAGGCGGATTTGATAATCATGGCGCCCTTGGACAATTTTTTTAGCGCCTCTGTAAAAATAAGTAAAAAAAAAACTAATATTGTGTTTTCGTAATAATGGCGCCCTTCGTCAGATTTTTTTCAACGCCTCTGTAAAAATAAATTTCAAAAAACTAATATCGTGTTTTTGTAATCATGGTGCCCTTGGTCAGATTTTTTTTCAGCCCCTCTGTAAAAATCCCTTTCAAAAAACTATCATCGTGTTTCTCTAATCATGGCGCCGTTGGACAGATTTTTTTAGGGCCTCTGTAAAAATAAGTTTAAAAAAACCAATATGGTGTTTTCTTAATAATGGCGCCCTTGGTCAGATTTTTTCAGCGCCTCTGTAAAAATAAATTTCAAAAAACTAATATCGTGTTTTTGTAATCCCGGCGCCCTTGGAAGGATTTTTTTTTTCAGCGCCTCTCTGTAAAAATAACTTTCAAAAAACTAATATCGTAATTTTGTTATCATGGCGCCCTTGGTCAGATTTATTTTTAGCGCCTCTCTGTAAAAATAACTTTCAAAAAACTAATGTCGTGTTTTCGTAATCAATGCGCTCTTGGTGAGATTTTTTCAGCGCCCTGTAAAAATAACTTTCAGAAAACTAATATCATGCTTTTGTAATCATGGCGCATTGGTCAGATTTTTTCAGCGCCTCTGTAAAAATAAGTTTTAAAAAACTAATATCGTGTTTTTGTAATCATGGTGCCTTTGGTCAGATATTTTTGCAGCGCCTCTGTAAAAATCCCTTTCAAAAAACTATCATCATGTTTCTCTAATCATGGTGCCTTTGGACAGATTTTTTTAGCGATTCTGTAAAAATAAGTTTAAAAAAAGTAATATCGTGTTTACGTAATAATGGCGCCCTTGGTCAGATTTTTTTCAGCGCCTCTGTAAAAATAAATTTCAAAAAACTAATATCGTGTTTTTGTAATCATGGCGCCCTTGGTCAGATTTTTTCAGCGCCTCTGTAAAAATAAGTTTTAAAAAACTAATATCGTGTTTACGTAATAATGGCGCCCTTGGTCAGATTTTTTTCAGCGCCTCTGTAAAAATAAATTTCAAAAAACTAATATCGTGTTTTTGTAATCATGGCGCCCTTGGTCAGATTTTTTCAGCGCCTCTGTAAAAATAAGTTTTAAAAAACTAATATCGTGTTTTTGTAATCATGGCGCCCTTGGTCAGATATTTTTCAGCGCCTCTGTAAAAATGCCTTTCAAAAAGCTATTATCGCGTTTTTGTACTCATGGCGCCCTTGGGCAGATTTTTTTTTTCAGCGCCTCTCTGTAAAAATAACTTTCAAAAAACTAATATCGTAATTTTGTAATCATGGCGCCCTTGGTCAGATTTATTTTCAGCGCCTCTCTGTAAAAATAACTTTCAAAAGACTATGTCGTGTTTTCGTAATCAATGCGCTCTTGGTGAGATTTTTTCAGCGCCCTGTAAAAATAACTTTCAGAAAACTAATATCATGCTTTAGTAATCATGGCGCCCTTGGTCAGATTTTTTCAGCGCCTCTGTAAAAATAATTTTGAAAAACTATTATCGTATTTTTTTAATCATGGCGCCCTTAGAGAGATTTTTTTCAGCGCATCTGTAAAAATAAATTTCAAAAACTTAATATCGTGTTTTTTAATTACGGCGTCCTTAGTCAGATTTTTCAGCGCCTCTGTAAAAATAAGTTTTAAAAAACTAAATTCGTTTTTTTGTAATCATGGCGCCCTTGGTCAGATATTTTTCAGCGCCTCTGTAAAAATCCCTTTCAAAAAACTATCATCGTGTTTTCGTAATCATGGCGCCCTTGGCCAGATTTTTTTAGCGCCTCTGTAAAAATAAGTTAAAAAAACTAATACCGTGTTTTTGTAATCATGGCGCTCTTGGTCACTTGGCCAGATTTTTTTCAGCGCCTCTGCAAAAATAACTTGAAAAAAAGTAGTATCGCGTTTTTGTAATAGCAACCCCCCCCCCCACACACACACACACACACTCCCCACAAATACACACATAAATTGATGCCCTTAGTTCTACTAAAGTGGAGCATTCCATAATTTCTTAATGATAATATAAGTGTTAGACCGCCAAGACTAATTCTTCACAAGATTGTGCAATGGAAACTTATGTAAATTTTGCTTTTGAAAGAAGAAAATGTTAATTTTTCATATCTATTTAAAAATTCGATACTATTTTTAGCATCCGAAAAAGCCAATATGTAAAAACTATTTTTTAAAAAAAACAGGATCAGCTTAACCTCTTTAAACTTCAAACACCACCCCGATATATAAATTGAAAAATACATATGTAATTAAAATAAATAGATAAACCACTAAAATTGTAAAAGTCCTTTTACAAAAGAATGGATAAATATAAGTAAAGAGAAGTAGAGAAGTGCAGGTGTATTTGGTTTCAGTTTTCAATGCTGTTAGTCAGTAACGTGGGAGTTCCTAAGAAGACAAATTACCATTTCGGCGGGGTTTCAAATCTGTTCTATAGATACCCAGTGGTTTCTGTAGTAATACCAGATGTGACACTTTTTTTTTATTATTATTATACCGTATTCTGGAGCTCTCTATCTTTCTGGAGAAAAGAGAAATCGGCGGATGTGGAGGTATTTTCCCATGAAATACTAATTAACACACGACACATGCGCGACACGACGCGCTGTTGGTGTTTTTTTTTTTTTTTTTTTTTTTTTTTTTTGTGCGTGTGAGTTGCGACGACCATTGTAGTTTAAATTTGGCTTATCTGAAATTAAAATAAACAGTAATTTTTAATTAAATGTGACCTTTTAATGACTACACGAGACAAAGGGTGGAAATTATGAAAAGCTGTCTCTCTCTCTCTCTTTTTTTTTCTTTAATGCTGATTTTTGATAATTGACAAAAAAAAAAAAAAAATCCTTAATGCATTGCATAATTACATAAGAAACTAGGGGGCTCTGCCCCCTACGAGCTACGCTCGCCAACCCCCATTCAGGCACACCAAAATCCAAAAAGCACGCTAATTTGATCGGCTTTAAAAATATTGAATTAAAAAAAACAGTAGTGTATTTTCTGTAAACGGGTTTCCATTCGTTTTCCTTGGATTGGGGATTTTTAAGACCAAATCTGCTGCTGTTAAGAGATTCAATGGCTGTTTACGTATTTAATTAAAAAATTAGTTAAACATTTGAAAATAAGCTACTGTAAAATGAATTAAGTAAGCAGTGCCCTTGTCTCCCGGTATTTTTTAACAGCGCTATAAGATAGTTCTTTTAAATAATTCATTTTAAATGTATCGTTTTAAATCTGGCGTAATTTACACCAAAGTTTTATTTCTCTTATTAATTTTCAGGTGAAAATACTTTAGTTGTTAGAAGGAAATATTATTTGCGCTGTCTTCGAATTCACGATAATAGTTGAAAAGATTATCTCAAAATATCTCGCGCAAATATATTTTTTAATTTAAATTGTTTTATCATATTTTTTGGCCATTTTAAATATGATGTAATTTCTTCCCTTTACAAGTTTTAGCGCATAATAATTTTTTTATTTTAACATTTTGTTTCTCTTTTAAAATTCAAATGTGAATATTGTTCTTATGACGTAATTTTCCTGCTTTTAACATGTGATCATTTAAATCTAATTTTAAAGTTTTTATTTCTGTTTACAATAGTCACGTGTAAATAAATTTTTAATTTGAAGTAAACATTATTGTTTCGCTGTTTATACAATTGGCAACAGTTTAAATTAATAACATTTTCTAAAATATATAAAAAATATCTCTCGAAAAGCTGAAAATTTTAATTTAAAATAGAAATAAAACCTCAAAAAATGAGTCAAATAAAAAAAATAAATGCAATCTGCATACCGGGAACTTATAACGTATAAAATGATCTAAAAATGATTAAATTCTCATGCATAGTTCACTGGTGTAGTCGAGGGGGGACGCAAGGGGAAGGTGTCCCCCACTTTTTTATTTTATTTCAAGCGTCCCCTTACTTTTTTTTTTTTTCAAGGGGGACGCTAAGAGCGCGAGGGGACGCAGATCTTCCTGATTTATTAAATGTTTAAAATAAAAAGTACTTTAATAAATTAAGAATTTTATGCAGTAAAGAATTGATTTTTAAAACTATTTGAGTTTTCTTTGAGTATTCAGAAAACAAACTGAAAGGAATTGGGAAGAAAGGGATATTTACTTGCCGTTTCACCATAATTAACAGTAGTGAAACACCTGAAATACCGGGCTAACATTAGTTCCTTCTGATGCATACATTAGTTTTACTTGGAATTTTCTAATCGAAAACTATTATCCTCCTCCTTTTCCTAACATAAAGACCACAAAAGCTCTTTGAAAAAGATCTTTATACACCGCAGTCTCCGTTTAAAAAATATCCAGATGTTTCAGTTTTGAAAGACTGGTCATGTTTTTCTCACATGGTAATTAACAACAGCATGTTTCCATTAGTCAGTAAATAAGGTATTTAAAGACGTTCGGTGTAATTGTCATATCTGTCACATACTGTTGGTTAGTAGGGGTCCTCAGATGACTGGTATGGTGTCTGCAATCGAATACAGAATAAATCAACAAAAGGGACACCAATGCAGACCGACAACTCCTGATATATTGCAGTGCCAAGAATCCCACAAAATCATTATCCCCCTTTCTCCTACTTCCTGTATCATTCACATTGACAATTATTTCTTGGTTTACTATTCGGGGATTACTTCTTTAGACAGGAATAAACTACAAGCATTGGATTATTTTGAATTCCAGCGAATATCTCTGAAGTATCTGTTTTTTAAATTCTAGCCATAAGTATTTTGCATCAAAATTTCAATTTTTGAAGGAAAAATAACAATGAAACGATATAGGCAGCCAAAATTGGAAAGTTTTATAATTTCTTCGAAATGTTGGTCGTCGATGATAGTATAACAATGCCGTGATGATAGATACGAAATTATCGAGCACAATTGAAGATCAAAAGTCCGATGCAAGAGAATCGTAAGCATATTTTGAGTTTTGATCAATAATATTTTTAATTATATGCTATGTTATACCACGAATCTTTGATAAGGGTTTCATATTTTCCAAATATCAATATGTTTTTGTATAAAATTACATCTTTTGTACAATGAAATGGAAAGGAAACATGGGTGCCAGAAATGGTAGTTGAGCAGAATTGCCCCTCTTTAGATTTTCAAATTTAATTAACTAAATTTTCTTTCCCTCTCGAAAATTTCAAAAAATAACAAAGTTTGTTCTTCGCATAGGATTTAAAGTAATTGAACAGTAAAAGAAAGGATACCAAGAATTATTCATCAGGGAGAGGGTCTGTCCTCCTGAAGCCCCCGTAAAAGACTATTTTTAGTTCTGTCTTTCTTTTATGTTTGTGCATTTTTTTTTCTAAACCACCGATTAAAATATATCAGGTGTGCAGAAAAAAAAATAGTAATATGTTTCACTAGTTCCTTTTGTAAAAAAAAAATGCTGATAGAAGTTTAATTTAGGAGTTTTTAATATGCGTTTTATTTGTTATATTTCTAAAATACTTTGTTTTAAAATAAAATATAGATTTTATTTAATAACGGCAATATTGTTTGAAAATGTCTGCAATCTCAATAAAATTTGCAGTAGCATAAACAATACAAAATTAAACTACAACATTTTAACACTTTCTAACATAGTTGAAAAGTTTATGACTTTGGTTCGTCATTCCGATTGCCCGTAAATAAACTTGGATTGCCACTCTATTTATATACATTATTATGATTTACTATTTACTACAAAGATTCTTTAATGAAAATGAAGTGTTTAGCACTTATAGTTCGTTTGCAGGTATACATAAAAAAAAATATTCCGTTAAATTATATCCTATGGAAAGAAAATTCTTTATTTTGTATTTTAATGATGTTACACTACTTCAAACATAAAGAAATTGATATACATCACTGGAGGGCACGACAATACGCTTAATATAGAATACGTATCGTGTAGTTTCTTGCGTTTATTTACAGGGATATAGAAATAAATTGCATTGTATTAATCTCGGTTTACAATAATCAGTGTTGAATTCAGACACTTTCCTCGGGGGGGGGGGGGGGAGGATTTCTGTGGCTCTGACGGTGACATTATAGAGTTCCGAGGGGGATTGCACTTTTTGACCATTCAAAACACGAAATCTCAAATCTTCTGGGGGAATGTCCCCTCCGGGCCACCTCCTGAATTCACTAATGACAGTAATTGTTTGAAAAGCGTTTTTTGAAATTTATATACGTTATTGAGGAGGGAGATAACGTCATCCACAGAAAGCATAGGGAATATATCATATCAGTTTTATTTAACAGTCTATAAGCAACATTGTAAGATGTGCTTTTTCAATCTCAACTAATTTTTATTAAATTCTGTGGAATGAATTCTACAAATTATATGCAGTGCAACAATTCAAAATATTTAAATTGTGTGGACGGGATTTGATGAAAATGCATTTTCAAGAGTGTTATTTGTTTTTTCGCACAACTAAGTCTTACTGTGTGAATATAATATAAATAAATTCTTACATAGGACTGCACAAAAGACATGGATACGCAAATATTGTCGTCAATGAACGGTAAAAACCTTTTTTTTAGTGAAAAGCGTTGTTCTATTTAATTAGACTTTTAGTTTTACTGTGTGGTATGCATAAAATACAAGGATTATATTACTGAAGATTTTGCATGTCAACACTCGCAAATTCTTCACACCCGCTTTCTAATGTTAATCATATGGAAGATTTTTTTTTCTTTTTTTTTCTTGTTTGACTTTCAATATTTGTAAAAGATTTTTTTTTCATTAGATAGCTGAGGCCAATCTCTACAAAGGCCGAATAATTTTTTTTTTTTTTTTGATTTTGTTTGGATTTTTTTTTTTTTTTCAATTTAGATAATTTTACTTTCGGAACCGGTTTCGAAAGTCGACCTATCCTCATAAAAAATGACTGCGAACAAAATCGAAAAAGTAAAAAACGGGCATTATGAAAATCGACCTTGGCTATCCAATGCAAAAAAAAATCATTTAAAAATTTTGACATGCAAACGATATATCTTTAAAAAAAATTCTCCCATAGGATTAACATTAGTAAGCGAATTCAGTTCCCGTGAGTGAAGTAGTCCCTTAATGTCTTTAGGGACTACTTCAGTCTAGACAGTAATTACTCAGATAAGGCTTTTAAAATTCGTTAACTATTTTCTAAAATATCTATTAACGCATCGCTGTTCCTTGTATGAAAAAATTAATTATAATAAAATATTTTTGATAGTATTAGAAAATATTTCATATTCTATGCATGGCGCATGATTTTTATTCTAGTTAAAGTTGTATTTGGAATAAAAAATATAAAATCGTTGTAAGATAAATTACATTTAATGAATTTCTTTTTCATTTTGAATAACTGTGTACAAAAAATAAATAAATTATTTATGTAAACAATATGTACCATTTTCAAAAATTTGAAAGAAAATCTTATCTATAGTACGATGTTTAAAACTAAGATTGAAGTAACAGATGTTATTAGTACTAAGAGGCGCAAAACTTATTTATTTTATTAAATGGGAATGTAGTAACAGATCTTACATTTTTCTATTACAAATGCTGAATTAAATTGCACAAAATTAAAAAATAAATATTTTAATTAATCAGAACACATTTATGAAACTATTGAAACTGTTAATTACACTGAAACCGAAAAAGATGGTATAACTTTTATTTAGTAATATAGTTTATTAAAGTTGCGTCTAGGCATTTGTGATTTGCCCCACGGGTGGATCCAGCTTTCCTTGTAGATGAGGTGGAGTTTGTGTGTCATGTGCCTCTTTTTGTAGGGAAGGGCCATATCGGCATAATATCAATTTTTATATCTTACAATTTTTCTTCGTCCACAATTCCAAACTAGCTGTTTTATGACACGTTATCAAAGTTACATTTTCTGTTTGTAAATGCATAAAATTTACCAGTTCTATTCAGATAATAATAGTTAAAATAATCGATTAGGGAAGTGCTTTATATAACGTGGTCTGGTTCAAATATGAACATTTAAAAAGTGCAGTAATTTTCGAAAATTATTTTTTAGTCCCCGGTATGCTATTTCTTTCTCCCACCTATTAAAATGTCGTCTCAAAAAAATAACTTCCGTTGTATAAGCCAGACGTAAAACAAAGCAGATGTATCATTGTACGGTTAAATACTCTACTGCAATTTTTTTAACTTCTAAGCATCGCATATTTTCAATTTTTATACCATCGTATTGGAAAAAAAAGTACTTTTAAACGCAATTTGTTTGTAAACTGCATCTCAATTTATTTTTAAAATATTTATTCTTTTGTAGTTTTTAGCGCATTTGTTTAATCTTGGCAGCTCAAATACTCCATTTATGTTGAAAGTAAAGGAAAAATAGTTGGAAAATATCTTTTTGTTGCCATTTTCCCATAACAACTTTTAAAAAATGTAATTAAAATACGCACTATTTTGAAAAACTATAGATGAATTATTTCTGATAAAACATCGAGCTCTTATAAATCAAATTTAATTTTAAGTATCTATATTAATATTACAAACAGATGAAGGCATACGAATCATTAGATAGCTGATTTTTTTTTTTTTGTCGAGTTTCTTGAATGACATCTCTTTTTTCGAGATTTGTGTATTATTCAGCGATAGTGACGTCATATGCGTACTTTACTATAGCTCATAGATTAACATACGAGATAGGACATTTATGGCGAAATCTGTAATGACAACAGTACTAGCGTTACTACGGACCGAAATTTACATATGTTGAAGAAATATGTTTACGCTTTATGTTTTGAATCTATTCTTTCCAAACGAAGAAGAGGCAGATGATATTGTATTTACGCTTTATTTATTTAGCTGCTTTTTTTTTTTTTTATCGTGTTTGTATCGTTGTTACTTTTAATTTACAAAACGATAATTAAAGTAATGGTATAAAAGAAAAACCCTAGAAAATTCTGTTAAGAACGGAAATGTGTAAGTTTATGAGATTAAATTGTAAAAAAATCAAATTCAGGCATTGTGTTAATTTAGTCATATCGAATAAAATTTTACTGAGTGTAATGTCGGTACCTCTATTTATTTTTAACTTTTAGATTTATATAATTCTAAAAATTTGTCGAAAGAAATTTTTCAAAATCTGTAGTTTTATTATTATTTCTTATATGTTAATATTATAAATATTATTCAATTGGTTGAACGTTATTTACATTAAAAGCAATATTTTTACTTTATCTGTAAGAAAGTGAAAATGCGTAAATTTTAAAAGGTTGTAACGATTTTTTAATACGTTAAACTTCATAAATTAATAAAACATCGGCTGTAAAAATTTTCTTATTAAATGGGAATATTTATGAAATTTTCTGGGACTTGTAGAGTGTAATATTTCGTATAGTCTTATATTACACCATTGCTTTTGATGTATAGCATTCAAGATTAAATGTTTACTTTGTTTTTCGTTGCACTTAAATTGTTCACGTATCATGTTAAATAAAATAAAAAAATGCGTATATCAGTACATGAACATAGAACAGATATTAGATATATAAAATAGAATATCGATTCTATATTCATGTATCGGTGTAAGATTCTATTGAAAACGTAAACATGCAATATTAAAAAAAGAAAGACCCCAATGAGGTAGGTACTCAATAATAAAATACTACACGGATGGGGAGTTTCTTCCCCATTGTCACTAAAGGCGCTACGATCGCAATCGCATTACCATTACGCTCTATGGAAGTGTCCCATCTTGTATGTTAATTTATCCTGTAGATGTTGTTTAAGACTGGATAGTAAATGAAGAATTCTCTAGCATCACATCCTCGTTATGAGAATTTTTTATATTGAAAGCTATTCCCAAATCCAAACTAACTACTTTTCTGATACTTTCGCGAAGTCGTTTTCATTCGTAAATACAAAATATTTGCATTAATATTCGTAAAAATATAAAATTTGCCGATTTTGTTCAGATACCAGGAAATTAGAGTTTCCCATTTTCTTATAAAGGCAAAGATTCATTCGGAAAATGTTGTCAAAGATCTTTTAGCCAAGTTTTACGAGCTGAAGCCCCAGAAATGTCGTCGCAAGGGAACAATTGGCTGTCACTTCCGGAATTACAGTTTAAAAAGTCTAACAATTGTCAACGATTAAATATGGCAAAAATTTGTGTTAAATTTTAGAGGTAACTAAACCGTACACATTGGCAGCTATGGGATTCTATTAGTGTCATAAAAATTGCAGGTGCAACCTCTTCTTTCTGCTCAAAGTATTAAATAGTTTTTTTTCAATCGAGCTTATACCTTTGGCATGGATCATTTTCTTCTGATGGACTGGTGTCATCCATTATTATGAAACAACCGTTATAAATGAAGTGTTAGGTGAAGATGAAAGAGCTGTCGTAAAATGTTAGAACTCTGATTTTCTGGTCAGAAAAGGAAAAAAAAATGGTCATAATTTGTTTTTCTGGTCAGGATGAAAAAAAAATGGCCATAATTTTGTTTCTGATCAGAATGGGGAAAAAATGGCCATAATTAAAAAAAAAAAAAATCTATGATATCTTTCGAATGTTGAAAAAATCAAGAAATAAAACATATTTTTAAAATAATTCACGTAAAATAGACGTCACTCTTGAACTAAACAAAAATAACTTTCCTGAAATTTTATACACCATAATCAGTATTTGTATTCTAGAGATTGTATTATATAAAATATTGAATTGTATTAAATAATGTTTTGCACTTTTGAGTTTTGACCCAACGAAATTGTTTTTGTTTGTTTTATTTTAATATTTTATTTTCCATTTGGAGATAATTGTATGGAGATTGTTATTCAAATATTCGGGGTAAAGTTTGAATTAACTCATTAGATAGGGTGAGCGAAATTCGAAAATAGAGATAGCTTTCTTAGAAAAGTGTGGTGAAAAAAAATACCTCCAAATTGGCAACACTGGTCTAACATCAGATTTATTTTAAGTGCAATGTCTTGCGGGGAACTATTTTTGTGCATATTACATTTCTACAGTGTAAAATACTAATTTGGGTGACATAATTATTTTAGGAATAAAGTTTTCGCAATAGCAATATACTCGTATATATTTTTAAAGTGATTTTTTATACATAATTTATATAGTATGTGCGTGTGTATGTGTATGTATATATATAAGCATTTGCGCCCTTTTGTAAGGCAATCGGCGCCCTTTTTATCCATTTTGCCACCGCCCTCTCAGTTATGCCAGTACGACCCTGCTGTCAACATCAATTTCCTACCACTACTTTTGAAATCAGTTTGATTCTTCCTGAGATTGCTCACAAATCGGCATTTAGAACGTTTTTAGAACGCTTTTCGCGCATTCTCACCCTTTTTAAATTTCAAAATTTTAAAGAAATGTTCTTAGAGATCATTCATATCTAATTAATATATACCATGCCAAATTTCAGGAATCCTTCCATAGCTAGGTCCTTCCATAACTGAAAAATGGCATTTTTAGAACGTTTTTCGCTCCTGCATCCCTTTTGGGGTAGTAAAAACACATATAAAATATAGCCTATATTGGAGCCAGAGCTGTCACCATCATTTTTACACCATTATGTTTGAAATCGGTTCAGTACTTCCTGAGATGGATAGAAATCGCAATTCATAATATTTTTTACAACGCTTTTCGCGCATTTTCACCCCTTTTAAATTTCGATTTTTTTTTAATGAAATGTTCTTAGAGATCAATGATATCTTATAAATAAATACCATTCCAAATTTTATGATTTTAGGCCCTTCCATAACACAAAAACCGCAATTTAGAACATTTTTTGCTCCTGCAACCCCCAGGTGGTAAGTAATATAAACATAAAATAGAGTCTATGTAGAGCAAGGGCTGTCACCATCAATTTACAACCATTACTTTTGAAATCGATTTGATACTTTCTAAAATTGCGTAGAAATCGCCATTTAGAACGTTTTTTAGAACGCTCCGCGCATTATCACCCGTTTTAAATTTCGTTTTTTTTTTTAAGGAAATGTTCTTATAGATCATTGATATCTTATAAGTAACTACCATTCCAAATTTCATGATTCTAGGCACTTCCATAAAACAAAAATCGCAATTTAGAACGTTTTTTGCTCTTGCAACCCCCAGGTAGTATAGTGAAACAAACCTAAAATAGAGTCTAGAGCAAGGGCTGTCACCACATCAATTTACAACCATTACTTTTGAAATCGATTTGATACTTCCTGAGATTACGTAGAAATCGCCATTTAGAACGTTTTTTAGAACACTCTTCGCGTATTATCACCCCTTTTAGATTTCGAATTTTTAAAGAAGTATTCTTAGAAATCCTTTATATCTAATAAGTAACTAATATTCCAAACTACATATTTCTGGGTCCTTCAGTAACACAAAAATCGCATTTTTAGAACGTTTTTTTTTTGCTCCTACACCACCTTTGGGATAGTGGCATCGACATAAAATATAGCCTATCTTGGAGCAAGGATTGTCACCATCATTTTGACACTATTATTTTTTAAGTCGGTTTGGTATTTCCTGGGATTGCGAAAAAACCACCATTTAGAACGCTTTTTACGCATTTTCACCCTTTTTAAATTTCGAATTGTTTAGGAAATGTTCTTAGAGATCATTTATATCTTATAAGTAACTAATATTCCAAATTTCATATTTCTAGGCCTTTCCGTAACACAAAAATTGCATTTTTAGAACGTTTTTTGCTCTTACACCCCCTTTGGGATAGTGGCATCGATTTAAGATATAGTCTATCTTCGAACGTGGACTAACACAATCATTTTGATACCACTACTTTTGAAATCGGTTCGGTAGTTCCAGAGATTACTTCCTACAAACAAACAAACTTTACTTCTTTATAATATTAGTATAGATATAGATGGATAGATAGATTTACAAAAAAAGATAAACAAAAACGCGTTTTGAGAACGATCACCACTGTGATAAAAGGATGCTCCCAGACTTTCGATGTGGCGATCGATTTTCCGATTGGCATAATTCCAGAAATAACCTCCCATAAACAAAGAAGCGTTTCTTTTTTATAATATTAGTACAGATAATATTAGTACAGATTTAACTCAATATAATTTCAATACGGACTTAAAGATTTTTTTTTTTTTTTTTTTTTTTTTTTTTTTTGTTTTTGACAAACAAAATGTACCTCGAATTTTTAATAAAACACATTTTTAACTTGATCTTTAATGTTGAATCAATTTATCTATATCTTGTATATTTTAAAAATTTTCAGTACTTACAGAAAAAGTGATTTTTAATTTAGTAATACTTTTGTATCCGTTAAAAATTTCAAGAAATAGAAAATATCCACTTTGTTGTTACAAATAAGTCCTTTTCTCTTTTCAATGCGTGTTTTCTTCAACTAAAGTTTATGTGTTTGACAAACCTGAATATATTCTTCATTTTTGATGAAACACCAGCCTAAATTCGCAACTAAATTGTTAAGACTAAATTTATTAATATTTCGTATACTCGAAATCTGAAATGCTAGAAAAACGAGATAAATGACGAGATTTTTAGAGCAAAGTACCGCTTGTTTTTGAGCAAACACTTCTAAAATAATTTAATATATTCTTAGCTAGCTTTACATCATTTTGCAGAAAATTGAGAATGCACGCAAACATAATCAATTACAAGAAGAAAAAATCAAGAAAAGAAGTTTATAAAAATAATTTACAACAAAATAAACAGAAAAAAATTTTAAAATTCAAAGTTTAAAAATTTTCAAATAAACAAGTTTATGACTAATTTACAATGAAACGAAATAAAAATTCAGAAAAAATTCAAATTGAAGAAAAATATTACAATTAACGAAAATAAGTTAGAATTAATAAAACGATTAATGAAAAAAATCAGCATTTAAAAAAATTTGTACGTTAAACAATTTTTTAATTATTATAAAAGATTATCACGATTTCAGAAAATTGGTGGAAATATAAAATGTTTTCCGCCCTGTTTATACAAACTACAGTCGAACTCGGTTAAGACGCGTTTCAAGGGAGTGGACAAAAGTCGCGTATTAAGCGGGATCGCGTATTAAACGCGATTTGTACAATGTTGCAGGAAATGGGCTTATTTACACATCTAATCGTCTGACTGAACTTTGGAGCTTTCATTTGTACGTTTACGGTCGAAATTTGTGTCATTTAGATTAAAATTTAATTGTATTTCACTTTAATTCATTGTTTCTTTTTATAGGACAGACTGGAATAATAACGGAAAATAACTGTGAATTCCAACATGTTTTTATTGTCTATTTGTACGTTACAACCAAAAATAAAACATCAGAAATAATTTTCTTACTACGCTAATTTTTTTAACAGAAATTAAAAAAAAATATTAAATCTTTGCAGCACAACCCAGTTTTTAAAATCATATCAAGTACTTGTATTAATGAGTAGCATTATAATCAGTCCTTCTTTTTAATATAAGAAAAAAACTATCTTTATTAATTTTTGTGTAAGTAATATTGTTATGTTACCATAGCAAAAAGTAAAGAAAACAAAGAATTATTCAACCGCAGGTGTTTAATCTTTACGAGTTTCATTTTTTGTTGCCTATATGCATTATAAAACGTAGTAGTGATATAACGTACATTTAAAACCTCACTAACAATAGGTATGATCATCTCTAATCATACAATTTTTATGACGTATCTGAGTAACCTGAATTCGTCTATATATCTCTACTACAGTAAAAACGTACACGAAGCGAGACACAAAAAATGATAGGAAGCGGTATCAAAGAATTGCAGTTTTACCAATTTAGCGGGGTTTTGTTTTATTAAATATCTACAACTATTTCCCATTAGTAATTTTCGAGTTAATTAATCTGTTATTAAATAAAGTAAGTAATACTAGTAGAAAACAGTTGTTTTTATCTCAACAGAAATAATCGGCAAAATTGGCATCACTTGAGAAGAGAGAAGGAATTCGCATCTTAATCAATGAATTCGCGTCTTAAGCGTGATTTTTTTTCCTCAAAGGACCGAAAAATTATCGCGTATTAAGCGGGATCGCGTAATAACCGTTCGCGTATTAAACGTGCTATTTTTGCATTAGCCTTAGGAGCGCTGTTCAAGGGATCTGAAAAAATCCGCGTATTAAGCGGGATCGCGTATTAACCGTGAGCGTCTTAACCGGGTTCCACTGTAATTAAAGAATATTTTCAGATTCGAACCAGAGTTGTAACTCAAGGACATAGTACTAATTTATGTCATTTTTAAACTGCTCATCGAATGAAATACAATTAGATTTTCATAAAATTTAGATATAGAAACAAGAATTTACCATAATATTAGTATACTCAAATTAACTTTTTACCATACGCCTGTTGATTTTCATACACCTTTCTCGACTTATTTATGGATTTTTGTTTTCCACACTTTTTTCCTGATTAATGAGTAATGGCTAATTATTTTAATAATTTTTATGCTTTACTATCGCTATTTTAATTAACTAGTCATCTTGCTTATGTTTTTACACTATTACAAATATACAGGTAAATTAACTACATACTTCACCGAAAAGCCATACTTTGTAGTTCTTAACGCATTTTGTTATATTATTGAGATTTTTTTAAAGAGATTTTATGCATACTTACCTCTAATTTTACGAAAATATAAATTTTTCTATACATTAACTTTTTAGTTTTTTAATTATCCCGGGTATAATCTTAAATTTTTATAATTTACATGTAGTTTGTGTGTGAATATAATATTTATTAGGGAAACATTTAAAGAGCCTACATTTATTTTTTTAATTTCGTTTTAGTACATTTTACAGTAAGTTTAAGAGTACCTAGATTACATAACAGTATCTTATACATACCATGTCTAGCTTTTAAGAAATCTTTGTTATTTCTTTTATAATTTTACACGATATGATTGATTTTGCGTATTTCTCAAACTATTGCGAAAAAAATTTGTATGAACTTCAGTTATAATATTTAATGTTTATACTTTATGCAAAGTATGCTTGAATATAATCTTTAACTCCAAGTAATAATTTATATCTTAAAATGTCTACATTATATTTTCCCCTTATACCATAGCTTTTGTAACTCTTAGTAGCATTAGACACTTTTAGATATTTCAACATTATATTGCTCATAGTCTTGTTTTTCAAAATACGCGAGATCACGTGTCAATATTTCGTATATTGTAACCATTATTTTTCATTGTATAATAGATATTCATACAATACTTTGAGATTAATTTTATTCATGGAGTTGCTTTAATTGAAATGAAATGAACTTTTTCATAGGAAAATCTCAGTTTATGCTTAATTTTTGAACTTAAAAAGTTAACAATATATATTTTTGATCATGATACATACAACTCTCTCTCTCTCTCTCTCTCACACACACACACACACACAGAACACACAATTGACATTCTTTTGTTTTATTCTTTAACCGCTAATTTCAAAAGCAGACTATAGTTGACTAAACTATCTAACGGAAAATAATTAAATTTACGAATGCCCTTTATTAAAGCTATATTACTTTAACATACTAGTACTTCTCAGAGCTGTTATATGCATAACAAATGAAATCGAAACTACCTTTAAAATACCCCCAATGTACATAAATCATATAATTTCTGCATTACTATCCAAAGTTTTAAAGTTAAATAATAGAAGAGAAAAACACTAAATATCAATTGAATCAAGAATCAAATAGAAATTTTAAATACCAAGGAAGAGTTCAAAAATGCGTAAAAATAATTAAAAAAAATTAAATAATGAATAAAAATGACACCAAACTAAAAAAAATAAAATTAAATAAAGAAAACCACAAGAAAAAAAAAATCTTACACAAAAAAATTATGATAGAAATTTTATTAAAAATTACCTGAAAAAGGTAGATAAAAAATTTACAAGTAAAAATATACAAAAACTTTTATAATATATTTGAAAAAAAATCTTTTTAAAAATAGTATCTTTTACGTATAAAAGAAAAAATCTTTCGGAAAAAAGTATAAAAAAATGCTTTACAAATAAATTATCTTTTGCAGAAATAAAGAAAAAATCTTAGCAAAAACAAAAAAAATATTTTAAAAATCTTTTACAAAAAAAAAAAAAATAAAAAATAAAAAATAAGTGAAAAAAACTTAAAAAAATTTAATTCAAGAAAAGAAATAATGTTTGACAAAAAGAGAAAATATATATTTTACAAAAAAAAAAAAAAAAAAAAATACCTTTTACAGGAAAAATCTTGCCAAAAGAAATTACATAAAAAATATCTTTTACAAAAAAATATTTTACAAAAAAAGAAAAATAATAAAAACTTTTGCAAAAGAAGAAAAATACCTTTACGAAAAAAATACAAATAAAATATCTTTTACAAAAAAAAAAAAAAAGAAAGAAAATATATATACAATAAAAAAAAATTTACAAAAAAAGAAAAGAAAAATGTTTTACAAAAATAAAGAAAGAAAAAAAGTAACATGATTTAAAAGAAAATTTAAAAAGGAAAAAAAATTGACTAAAAGTGAAAAAAAAATTTAAAAAAAAAAGAAAAAAAACATTTACAAATAGAAAGTACAAATAAATTATCTTTTGCAGAAATAAAGAAAAAATCTTAGCAAAAACAAAAAAAAATATTTTAAAAATCTTTTACAAAAAAATAAAATAAAAAATAAGTGAAAAAAACTTAAAAAAAATTTAATTCAAGAAAAGAAATAATGTTTGACAAAAAGAGAAAAAATATATTTTACAAAAAAAAAAAAAAAAAAAAAAAAAACCTTTTACAGGAAAAATCTTGCAGAAAGAAACTACCTTTAAAATACACCCACTGTACATAAATCATTTCTTTTCTCCGTAAAACTTAATTCATTTGAAAAATAATTTTTTCGAAAAAGGTTTATTTTCTTGTAAAAAATTTTTTTCTAAAATTTTTAATATATTTTTTTTCTGTAAGATTTTTTCTTTTTTCATGTAGAAAAATATTTGGAAATCAAAGTGAAACACAACCAATTCAGAATAAAAAAGAAATTATTTATTTCATCAAAAACAAATTTCTTACATTCTATATTACTAAGTTTAGCAAGCTTACAAAGTAAAATTACATTCAGGATTTTTTAATGTCTTTGTACCCATACGGTAGTGTAGAGAAATCTGGAAAAAGTTTTGAAGAAAAGAAAACGTAACGGAAAAGTTCAATATTTTGTGAAATTTCAAGGATATCCGGAAAAATTCAATGCATGGGTTAAAGATATTCGAATGATATAAATAAAAAGAAAAAAATCTTTTACCTTAAAAGAAAAAAATCTTTTAAAAGATGGTATCTTTTACGTATAAAAGAAAAAATCTTTCGGAAAAAAGTATAAAAAAATGTTTTACAAATAAATTATCTTTTGCAGAAATAAAGAAAAAATCTTAGCAAAAACAAAAATTATTTTAAAAATCTTTAACAAAAAAAAAATAAAAAAAATAAAAAATAAGTGAAAAAAACTTTAAAAAAAACTTAATTCATTTGTAGAATAAATTTTTCGCAAAAGGTTTATTTTCTTGTAAAAAAATTTTTTTTCTAAAATTTTTAATATATTTTTTCCGTAAGATTTTTTTTTCATGTAAAAGACATGTTTTTGGTAAAATATATTTTTTTCTATTTAGTCAAGTATTTTTTCTATTTTTGTAAAAGATTTTATTTCTTTTTTTCTAAATTTATTTTTTCTGTATGTATTTTATTTGTATTTTTTATTAAAGATTTTTTTCTTTTAAGGTAAAAGATTTTTTCTTTTTTTCTAAATTTATATTTTTCTGTAAAATATATATTTTGTAATTTTTTTTATTTTTTTTTTGTAAAAGTTTTTTTTATTATTTTTTTGTACAAGGTTTTTTTGTAAAAGATATTTTTTATACAAGTTTTTTCTGTAAAAGATATTCTTTGCAATTTGTTTTTGTACAAAGTTTTTTTTTTTTTAAAAAGAATTTTTCTTTTCTTTTTTAAATGGATTTTTTCTTCTATTGTAAAATGTATTCTTCTTTTTTCTAAATTTTTCTTTTTTCTGTAAAAGATATTTATTTGTACTTTCTATTTGTAAATGTTTTTTTCTTTTTTAAAAAAAAAATATTTTTTTCACTTTTAGTCAATTTATTTTTTCCTTTTTAAATTTTTTTTTAAATCATGGTTACTTTTTTTTCTTTCTTTATTTTTGCAAAAGATTTTTCTTTTCTTTTTTTGTAAAAAATTTTTTATTGTATATATATTTTTTTCTTTCTTTTTTTTTGTAAAAGATATTTTATTTGTATTTTTTTCGTAAAAGTATTTTTCTTCTTTTGCAAAAGTTTTATTATTTTTCTTTTTTTTGTAAAATATTTTTTTTGTAAAAGATATTTTTTATGTAATTTCTTTCTGCAAGATTTTTCCTGTAAAAGGTATTTTTTTGTAAAATATATTTTTTCTCTTTTTGTCAAACATTATTTATTTTCTTGAATTAAATTTTTTTAAAGTTTTTTTCACTTATTTTTTATTTTATTTTTTTTGTAAAAGATTTTTAAAATATTTTTACTTGTAAATTTTTTACCTACCTTTTTCAGGTAATTTTTAATAAAATTTCTATCATAATTTTTTTATGTAAGAATTTTTTTCCTCGTGGTTTTCTGTATTTAATTTTATTTTTTTTTAGTTTGGTGTCATTTTTATTCATTATTTAATTTTTTTTTAATCATTTTTACGCACTTTTGAACTCTTCCTTGGTATTTAAAATTTCTATTTGATTCTTGATTCAATTGATATTTAGTGTTTTTCTCTTCTATTATTTAACTTTAAAACTTTGGATAGTAATGCAGAAATTATATGATTTATGTACATTGGGGGTATTTTAAAGATAGTTTTGATTTCATGTGTTATGCATATAACAGCTCTGAGAAGTACTAGTATGTTAAAGTAATATAACTTTAATAAAGGGGCATTCGTAAATTTAATTATTTTCCGTTAGATAGTTTAGTCAACTATAGTCTGCTTTTGAAATTAGCGGTTAAAGAATAAAACAAAAGAATGTCAATTGTGTGTTCTGTGTGTGTGTGAGAGAGAGAGAAAGAGAGAGTTGTATGTATCATGATCAAAAATATATATTGTTTTCTTTTTAAGTTCAAAAATTACGCATAAACTGAGATTTTCCTATGAAAAAGTTCATTTCATTTCAATTAAAGCAACTCCATGAATAAAATTAATCTCAAAGTATTGTATGAATATCTATTATGCAATGAAAAATAATGGTTACAATATACGAAATATTGACACGTGATCTCGCGTATTTTGAAAAACAAGACTATGAGCAATATAATGTTGAAATATCTAAAAGTGTCTAATACTACTAAGTGTTACAAAAGCTATGGTATAAGTGAAAAATATAATGTAGACATTTTTAAGATATAAATTATTACTTGGAGTTAAAGATTATATTCAAGCATACTTTGCATAAAGTATAAACATTAAATATTATAACTGAAGTTCATACAATATTTTTTCGCAATAGTTTGAGAAATATGCAAAATCAATCATATCGTGTAAAATTATAAAAGAAATAACAAAGATTTCTTAAAAGCTAGACATGGTATGTATAAGATACTGTTATGTAATCTAGGTACTCTTAAACTTACTGTAAAATGTACTAAAACGAAATTAAAAAAATAAATGTAGGCTCTTTAAATGTTTCCCTAATAAATATTATATTCACACACAAACTACATGTAAATTATAAAAATTTAAGATTATACCCGGGATAATTAAAAAACTAAAAAGTTAATGTATAGAAAAATTTATATTTTCGTAAAATTAGAGGTAAGTATGCATAAAATCTCTTTAAAAAAATCTCAATAATATAACAAAATGCGTTAAGAACTACAAAGTATGGCTTTTCGGTGAAGTATGTAGTTAATTTACCTGTATATTTGTAATAGTGTAAAAACATAAGCAAGATGACTAGTTAATTAAAATAGCGATAGTAAAGCATAAAAATTATTAAAATAATTAGCCATTACTCATTAATCACGAAATAAGAGTGGAAAACAAAAATCCATAAATAAGTCGAGAAAGGTGTATGAAAATCAACAGGCGTATGGTAAAAAGTTAATTTGAGTACACTAATATTATGGTAAATTCTTGTTTCTATATCTAAATTTTATGAAAATCTAATTGTGTTTCATTCGATGAGCAGTTTTAAAATGACATAAATTAGTACTATGTCCTTGAGTTACAACTCTGGTTTGAATCTGAAAATATTCTTTAATTAGTTTGTATAAACAGGGCGGAAAAACATTTTATATTTCCACCAATTTTCTGAAATCGTGATAATCTTTTATAATAATAAAAAAATTGTTTAACGTACAAATTTTTTAAATGCTGATTTTTTTCATTAATCGTTTTATTAATTCTAACTTATTTTCGTTAATTTTAATATTTTTCTTCAATTTGAATTTTTTCTGAATTTTTATTTTGTTTTATTGTAAATTAGTCATAAACTTGTTTATTTGAAAATTTTAAATTTTGAATTAAAATTTTTTTTTCTGTTTGTTTTGTTGTAAATTATTTTTATAAACTTCTTTTCTTGATTTTTTCTTCTTGTAATTGATTATGTTTGCGTGCATTCTCAATTTTCTGCAAAATGATGTAAAGCTAGCTAAGAATATATTAAATAATTTTAGAAGTGTTTGCTTAAAAACAAGCGGTACTTTGCTCTAAAAATCTCGTCATTCATCTCATTTTTCTAGTATTTCAGATTTCGAGTATACGAAATATTAATAAATTTAGTCTTAACAATTTAGTTACGAATTTAGGCTGGTGTTTCATCAAAAATGAAGAATATATTCAGGTTTGTCAAACACAAACTTTAGTTGAAGAAAATACGCATTGAAAAGAGAAAAAGACTTATTTGTAACAACAAAGTGTATATTTTCTATTTCTTAAAATTTGTAACGGATACAAAAGTATTACTAAATTAAAAAATCACTTTTTCTGTAAGTACTGAAATATTTTAAAATATACAAGATATAGATAAATTGATTCAACATTAAAGATCAAGTTAAAAGTGTGTTTTATTAAAAATTCGAGGTATATTTTGTTTGTCAAAAAAAAAAAAAAATAAATAAAAAATCTTTAAGTCCGTATTGAAATTATATTGAGTTAAAAAATAAAAACTTTAATATGTACGTAGTAATTTTTATTGAAAGTATATTTTGGTTTGTTATTTTCTGAGGGCGGAAAAAAGATCCATTTTAGAAAAAAGACATGTCTTTAGTCAAATGTTTAGGGCTTATGTGTTTTTACAAATGCAATTTTTACGCATAACAAATTATTTAATTTTGCATTTTTTCTTAATTTTTAATCATGATAAGACCAGGTATACTTTTTAAAGGAAGGAAGAGATATTTTTATGTTAAGGAAATGAAAAATATGCATACGATCACAATATTTCTATGATCAGCAAAATTAAAAAGAATATATGCATGAAAAAAAAAAGTTGTGTTTGTGTTATAAAGTATTTTTAAGAATAGGAAATAGAGAAAAAATATTTATAGGTTCAGTAAAATGAAAAAAGATATCGTCAGGAAATTAAAATATTTATAGGATTAGTGTACAAAAAATAGTTCTATTTTCAGTAAACTTTCAAAGTATGCCAAAATGCCAGGAAGAAGTCTTCAGTAAAATGAAAATATAATTGCAATCAAAATATCAGAAAAAGATTCTGCCATGGAAAAAAGTATTTCTATGTTAAGGAAAGAAGTAGTTTTATGTTCAGTAAATTAAAAAGGAAAAAAATGCTCACACGATGAATAAATTGGAAATAATATAATGCTTAGAAAAAAAAATAGTGATAGGATCCGGATGTCAGAAAAAGATATTTCTATGTTCAGTAAAATGGAAAAATATATATATATTTGTAATTAGAATATCAGGAAAGGGTATTTCTATGTTCAGTAAAAGGAAAAATATATATATGCATATATGATTGCAGTTAAATAATAGAAGAGAAAAACACTAAATATCAATTGAATCAAGAATCAAATAGAAATTTTAAATACCAAGGAAGAGTTCAAAAGTGCGTAAAAATGATTTAAAAAATTAAATAATGAATAAAAATTACATTAAACTAAAAAAAATAAAATTAAATAAAGAAAACCACGAGAAAAAAAAATCTTACATAAAAAAATTATGATAGAAATTTTATTAAAAATTACCTGAAAAAGGTAGGTAAAAAATTTACAAGTAAAAATATTTTAAAAATCTTTTACAAAAAAAAAAATAAAAAAAAATAAAAAAAATAAGTGAAAAAAACTTTAAAAAAATTTAATTCAAGAAAATAAATAATGTTTGACAAAAAGAGAAAAAATATATTTTACAAAAAAATACCTTTTACAGGAAAAATCTTGCAGAAAGAAATTACATAAAAAATATCTTTTACATAAAAAAGAAAAATAATAAAAACTTTTGCAAAAGAAGAAAAATACTTTTACGAAAAAAATACAAATAAAATATCTTTTACAAAAAAAAGAAAGAAAAAAATATATATACAATAAAAAAAATTTTACAAAAAAAGAAAAGAAAAATCTTTTGCAAAAATAAAGAAAGAAAAAAAGTAACCATGATTTAAAAAAAAAATTTAAAAAGGAAAAAATAAATTGACTAAAAGTGAAAAAAATATTTTTTTTTTTAAAAAGAAAAAAAAACATTTACAAATAGAAAGTACAAATAAATATCTTTTACAGAAAAAAGAAAAATTTAGAAAAAAGAAGAATACATTTTACAATAGAAGAAAAAATCCATTAAAAAAAAGAAAAGAAAAATTCTTTTACAAAAAAAAAAAAACTTTGTTCAAAAAAAATTGCAAAAAATATCTTTTACAGAAAAAACTTGTATAAAAAATATCTTTTACAAAAAAACCTTGTACAAAAAAAATAATAAAAAAAACTTTTTCAAAAAAAAAATAAAAAAAATTACAAAATATATATTTTACAGAAAAATATAAATTTAGAAAAAAGAAAAAAATCTTTTACCTTAAAAGAAAAAAATCTTTAATAAAAAATACAAATAAAATACATACAGAAAAAATAAATTTAGAAAAAAAAGAAATAAAATCTTTTACAAAAATAGAAAAAATACTTGACTAAAAGAGAAAAAAATATATTTTACCAAAAACATGTCTTTTACATAAAAAAAAAATATATTAAAAATTTTAGAAAAAAAATTTTTTTACAAGAAAATAAACCTTTTGCGAAAAATTTATTCTACAAATGAATTAAGTTTTTTTAAAGTTTTTTTCACTTATTTTTTATTTTATTTATTTTTTTTTTTTTTTGTTAAAGATTTTTAAAATAATTTTTGTTTTTGCTAAGATTTTTTCTTTATTTCTGCAAAAGATAATTTATTTGTAAAACATTTTTTTATACTTTTTTCCGAAAGATTTTTTCTTTTATACGTAAAAGATACTATTTTTTAAAAGATTTTTTTCTTTTAAGGTAAAAGATTTTTTTCTTTTTATTTATATCATTCGAATATCTTTAACCCATGCATTGAATTTTTCTGGATATCCTTGAAATTTCACAAAATATTGAACTTTTCCGTTACGTTTTCTTTTCTTCAAAACCTTTTCCAGATTTCTCTACACTACCGTATGGGTACAAAGACATTAAAAAATCCTGAATGTAATTTTACTTTGTAAGCTTGCTAAACTTAGTGATATAGAATGTAAGAAATTTGTTTTTGATGAAATAAATAATTTCTTTTTTATTCTGAATTGGTTGTGTTTCACTTTGATTTCCAAATATTTTTCTACATGAAAAAAGAAAAAATCTTACAGAAAAAAAATATATTAAAAATTTTAGAAAAAAAAATTTTTACAAGAAAATAAACCTTTTTCGAAAAAATTATTTTACAAATGAATTAAGTTTTACGGAGAAAAGAAATGATTTATGTACATTGGGGGTATTTTAAAGGTAGTTTCTTTCTGCAAGATTTTTCCTGTAAAAGGTATTTTTTTTTTTTTTTTGTAAAATATATATTTTCTCTTTTTCTCAAACATTATTTCTTTTCTTGAATTAAATTTTTTTTAAGTTTTTTTCACTTATTTTTTATTTTATTTTTTTGTAAAAGATTTTTAAAATATTTTTTTTTTTGTTTTTGCTAAGATTTTTTCTTTATTTCTGCAAAAGATAATTTATTTGTACTTTCTATTTGTAAATGTTTTTTTTCTTTTTTTTTTAAATATTTTTTTCACTTTTAGTCAATTTTTTTTCCTTTTTAATTTTTTTTTAAAATCATGTTACTTTTTTTCTTTCTTTATTTTTGTAAAACATTTTTCTTTTCTTTTTTTGTAAAAATTTTTTTATTTTATATATATTTTTCTTTTTTTTTTTTTTTTGTAAAAGATATTTCATTTGTATTTTTTTCGTAAAGGTATTTTTCTTCTTTTGCAAAAGTTTTTATTATTTTTCTTTTTTTGTAAAATATTTTTTTGTAAAAGATATTTTTTATGTAATTTCTTTCGGCAAGATTTTTCCTGTAAAAGGTGTTTTTTTTTTTTGTAAAATATATTTTTTCTCTTTTTGTCAAACATTATTTCTTTTCTTGAATTAAATTTTTTTAAGTTTTTTTTTCACTTATTTTTTATTTTATTTTTTTTTTTTGTAAAAGATTTTTAAAATATTTTTTTTGTTTTTGCTAAGATTTTTTCTTTATTTCTGCAAAAGATAATTTATTTGTAAAGCATTTTTTTTATACTTTTTTCCGAAAGATTTTTCTCTTTTATACGTAAAAGATACTATTTTTAAAAAGATTTTTTTCAAATATATTATAAAAGTTTTTGTATATTTTTACTTGAAATTTTTTATCTACCTTTTTCAGGTAATTTTTAATAAAATTTCTATCATAATTTTTTTGTGTAAGATTTTTTTTTTCTCGTGGTTTTCTTTATTTAATTTTATTTTTTTTTAGTTTGGTGTCATTTTTATTCATTATTTATTTTTCTTAAATTATTTTTACGCACTTTTGAACTCTTCCTTGGTATTTAAAATTTCTATTTGATTCTTGATTCAATTGATATTTAGTGTTTTTCTCTTCTATTATTTAACTTTAAAATTTTGGATAGTAATGCAGAAATTATATGATTTATGTACATTGGGGGTATTTTAAAGGTAGTTTCGATTTCATGTGTTATGCATATAACACCTCAGAGAAGTACTAGTATGTTAAAGTAATATAGCTTTAATAAAGGGCATTCGTAAATTTAATTATTTTCCGTTAGATAGTTTAGTCAACTATAGTCTGCTTTTGAAATTAGCGGTTAAAGAATAAAACAAAAGAATGTCAATTGTGTGTTCTGTGTGTGTGTGTGAGAGAGAGAAAGAGAGAGAGAGAGAGAGAGAGTTGTATGTATCATGATCAAAAATATATATTGTTAACTTTTTAAGTTCAAAAATTAAGCATAAACTGAGATTTTCCTATGAAAAAGTTCATGCCAATAAGTCTTTGTAAAAATATTTATTCTAAAAACTATCGCAGAAGCGTTATTCAAAAATGGCCAAGAGTATGCGGATTCGAATCCCTTGTTTAGCTTTTGTATATTTTCCTAATTCTAAAATATAATAAATTCATTAAAGGGTTCTAATTAAAAAACTCTAGTTAAGTTTATAATTCAATTCAAAATGCTTAAAATCAATTTATAAATAATCAGCTTTAAAAACTTAAATTTTATTTAATTCATTCAATTAAATAAATTCAAATAGCCGATTACGTCATTATGAAATTAATACATTCAGCATAAGGTTTTAATTAAAAAAATCATTAAACTAAAAAATAAAAATAGCTTTGAAACCAAATAAAAATTCTAAACTAAGTATCCATTTACTTAAAAGTTAAATTCGTTTAAATTAAAATAAAAAATAAACTCATTAAAAATTAATTAAAAACTTTAGCGAGACCCTCGTCTTGTAACACGTGACCTCATGTTTGATTGACTCTCCCTTCTTCTCCCCCTCTCATGAGCAACCCCTCGAGAAAACCGAAACTAACATTCCCCCCCCTGTTCTTCCCCCTCAAACATACAGCAAAAAAACAACTCCAACTACCGTTATCCTATACGATAAAGTCACGTGACTCCCCTCCCCCCATTTCATCCCCCACTTCTGAAAAACCACCCCTTCCTCCAACAGTAGAAAAAAATCATGTGACACCCCCACTTCCTCCCCCCTCCCGAAAAACCACCCCTGGCCCAAGCGTAGAAATAAAATCACGTGACAACCCCCACTTCCTCCACCCCTCCCGAAAAACCACCCCTCGCCCAAGAGTAGGAAAAAAATCACGTGACAACCCCCACTTCCTCCCCCCTCCCGAAAAACCACCCCTCGTCCAAGAGTAGGAAAAAATCCCCCCCCTTTCCCTCCCCCCTGTACTCCTATACGATGATGTCACGTGACCGTTGCCATCGGAAAAAAGTTGTCCCAGCCGGATTCCTATACGATCAAGTCACGTGACCCTCCATTTCCGACCCCCTCCCCCACCCCCTTTTGATTGATAGGTGGACCCCTCCTTCAAGAGTATGCAAAAAGAATCACCCCCCCCCGTTCCACCGTCGAAAAAAATCCCCCCTTTCCCTCCCCCTGTACTCCTATATGATGATGTCACGTGACCGTTGCCACCGGAAAAAAGTTGTCCCAGCCGGATTCCTATACGATCAAGTCACGTGACCCTCCATTTCCGACCCCCTCCCTCACCCCCTTTTGATTGATAGGTGGACCCCTCCTTCAAGAGTACGCAAAAAGAATCACCCCCCCGTTCCACCGTCGAAAAAAATCCCCCCCCCCTGTACTCCTATACGATGACGTCACGTGACCGTTGCCACCGGAAAAAAAAGTTGTCCCAGCCGGACCAGCGTGTACGGAATATGACTAAATCCATCCATGACTAAGTATTTTGTAATCTGTATTGACTAAGTATTTTGCAATCTGTATTGACAAAGTATGTGTATGTTTAATTTCCACCAAAGAAAAAAAAAACAAAAAAACTTCTAAATTTTCATATTCTCGCTTTTTCGTTTGTAAAAGGGTCAATAAATTTGTCCAATTTCCCATTTTTTTTTTTTTTTTTATCAATTGACAAAATAACTAAAAAGCAACGCCAATGTTATTATATTAAATATAAGTTTCTCAATTGTCTGTTTTTTTTTTTTTTTTTTTTTTTTTAAACAACTTCCAAACTGTAATCATCATGGAAGATTTTCTACAAAATTTGAAATAGAAATATGCAAGGGTTGGGTTGATTTTTGACGGCCAATTATCTACACGAGGGATATAGGCCCGGGGGGAGTGCCCTCCGTGGGGGTCTTTCTAAGGGAACCTAATCCGTATTAACGCATGGAAGATCCACGGCTCGAAGAAAACCACGAAAACTCCGAACGATTAGGCCGACGGGCGCGATTGGGATCGAACCCAGCACCTCCCGTCTACCAGCTTCGAGAGCAGAACCTCTCGGCCACTGGTGGGGCGAAATATGCAAGGAAAATTATTGTTTGGAAATAATAGTGCCAACTAAAGTGACCGCTGAAAACTCTATGAATAAGTTTTGATTAATTTAAGATTTAAAAAGCTTCAATTCTTCTCAAAGGGAAGGAATAAAAAAAAAAAAAAAAAAAAAAAAAAAGCTGAAACAGTGTTGGCAGAAACTATCATACTTTAGGCTGTGATATAATATGAAATAAAATTAAAACGCGAATAGAACTAATTTCTTTTAATTGAGTATAAAACCATGTTTGAAGTCAAAGTAATTGAGGTCGAATCCCTTGTTTAGCTTTTGTATATTTTCCTAATTCTAAAATATAATAAATTCATTAAAGGGTTCTAATTAAAAAACTCTAGTTAAGTTTATAATTCAATTCAAAAAGCTTAAAATCAATTTATAAATAATCAGCTTTAAAAACTTAAATTTTATTTAATTCATTCAATTAAATAAATTCAAATAGCCGATTACGTCATCATGAAATTAATACATTCAGCATAAGGTTTTAATTAAAAAAATCATTAAACTAAAAAATAAAAATAGCTTTGAAACCAAATAAAAATTCTAAACTAAGTATCCATTTATTTAAAAGTTAAATTCGTTTAAATTAAAATAAAAAATAAACTCATTAAAAATTAATTAAAAACTTTAGCGAGACCCTCGTCTTGTAAAAAATAAGGTAAAATATCACAGGAATATGCTGAGTGTACCAGTTCTGATCCATCCATAATATTTGATTAATAATGAAAGAAAATATGCAGATATTTTTACAAATTTTTATTTTTTCTTTTCTAATTTTGAGCCTTTAGGATTCGCTCGTTTGGAGTAGTTTACTTCACGGTAGCTACGTCCCTGAAGATCAGCACAAAAACAAAAGCCGACGATTACCAATGAAAAATAAGCGCAGGGCCATGCTAATCTTCTCTGTATCGTTCCAATTTTAGTATATGTACTGCCGAAGCAAGTACAGGAAAAAATAAGCACTTGAAATGTTCCGCATCAAAGATTTCCGAAATCCTCCCAAAATCGATCTGCGCATCGCTTCGCGCATTCTCTCGCCCTTCAAAGATGGAAGAGACTCAAGGGTGAAAGGTTCCATTCTCCCATTGGTTGAGAAGAAACAAGAATCCCGTGATTTACTTCTCAAGGTTACAAGACCTGATTATTAAGCAGTCGTAGACATTTCTTCCTAACAAATCAGAGGGCACATCTCATTTCACCACCAAAACAAATCGCCAAGTGTCACTTGAGATTATTTCAAGTACTATGTTGCAATCATATTAAATTTTGTTTGCGACTTGTAAGGAATTTAAATTTATTTTTCATATAAAGTGATTCACGGAAAACAATGATATGGTATTTTTAAAAATATCTTTTTTTCCCTGCAAAAAATTGATAGAACTGACTTTCTTTTAAGAAAGTAATCAATTTAAATATTTTAGACTTATTATTTTTAAATTACACATTACACATTATTCCTTTTGTATATACAGGTGTATGTAAATTAGACTTAAAAAACATATCCCATATTTTAAAAGTATAAAATTGATATTTATGCGAAAAGTAAAATTAATAGTTTTTAATTTATAGCTTTGCATCAGGAGGAGAGAAGCTTAGGGGATTAGACGCCCCCCCCCCCCCCCGAAATAATATCCTGGCTACGCAACTGCATTTAATTATCTATGTGTTTTGAGTGTAGTTATCTGTGCAAAGAACAGTAACTCCCCCTCCCCTTCCTTGATAGCTGATGTGTTTTAAAAAAATAATAAATATATAAAAAACAATTAATAAAAATACTCAGTCAAATTGTATGCATTTTTTTTTCATGGCAGTTTGTATGCGTAAATATAAATAATTAATAATGGTCAAATTAATAATGGCCAAACTAGTATTCAAATAATCAAAATTGTCAGAAAGGGATTTAGATCATCTAAATTCTACTTTGCCTTATAGTAATTTGCAATATTAATATCTATTTATTATTGCTGCAAAATAACAAATAGGGCAAAAAAAAAAAAAAGAAAAATCTAAAAATAAAGTGTTTCATAGAGAGTGAATGAAAAAGGTCAAGCTAAAATAAATCATAGCTCACACTTGTAGTGAAATATAATGAAAAAATAAATTAAATAATAATGACAGATTTTTTTTTATTTTTTTATTTATTTTTTTTTTTTTTCACACACCCAAAAGGAGAAAAAAAAGTTGGAACCCAAAACAATAATATCTGAGCAATAACTACCAAAAACTATAAGAAGTTTTTATCATGTATTTTGTCGCATTAAATATTTCTAGTTAATGATTACTTGGACTTATAGCTTTAATTTAGTTTTCAAATATTTAGGGTGGTAATAGTGAAGGGGAAATTTATAATAATTTTTTAATAAAAATAATTTATGTTTTTGACTGAATTTTCAAATAATATATATATTGTTTTGAAAAGTAGTTTATTAGAATTTTTTAATAATAACAATTAAAAATTTTTTAGGAAATTTTAATAAAAAGTATTTAACAATTAACAATTACAAATTGGTTTAAATAATTAATTACTTGCTAAGTTAATAATATTATTAATATGAATTCATAAATTAATAAAATTTTACTTTCAAATAAAATAAACTGAATATAGTTATGTATTCAGATATATTGTTAAATAATATAAGATAAAAATAAAAATATTTATATAAGTGTAAGAAATAACACTATATTTTCAAAAATATTCATTTTAAGAAATTGAAATAAATAGCTTATAAGTAATATGGGTTTAAAAATTAATTTCATTAACATTATTTTATACGTAATAAAAAATTACAAAGCATTTGATAATAAATGAATAAAGTTTTTCTGTATGAAAAATACTAATTAATTTTAAAAGAAAACTTTGAAAAATTAATTTTGCTACTTTAATATTTATCTGATACTAAAGTTATAAGGGAAAAAAATAATGTATGTAAGTTTAGGAGATAATATTATTTAATTACAATAAATGTTCACTTTAATTCATAAAAAAATAGCTTATATGAATTTTGAAATTTATTTAAAACTAAATTTTATTTTATAAAAATTAAATTTCAGTTTTATTTAAAACTAAATTTTATTTTATTTAATAACAATTAAAACTTAATTTAATCAAAATTTTATTTAATTATTTAATTGACAATTAAAAAAATTGTTGGAAATGAACGGATAATAAAAGTCGATAAATCTTTATTAACCAACTTAATAAAAATCGAAACAAAACACAAATAAAAAATATAAAAGTAACCGGGAGGATAAAACCCGCGTACTTGAGCTTGCTAGACAAGGGCGTTAACCACTAGACAAGTTCATCCACAGAAATCTCTCCCCAAAATAGTATGAATTAACTAGGTACGATATTTCTCAAAGTGCTTGCATTTCATCGCCAAATCATACATGAGAAGCAAGCCAAGACCGGTTTCTGATCAACCAATGAGAGAATGGAACCTTTCACTCTTGAGTCGCTTCCTTCAAGGAATCCTTGCTAACATCGTACATTTTTATAGTGTCGCCATCTACGGAGAAGAATATAAAATATTATCATGTTAATCTAATGCTTTTGACTAAAATAAATTATGTTTTACAAAATAAATGTAATATACAAGTAATTTATTTGAAAAAAAATCAAAATATATTTAATGGAATTTTGTTTTCATGTACCATCAAATATTAATTAATTATATACGAGAATTGTATTAACATAATTTGTAAATTTTAATTTATATATTTTTACATTTCTTATAGTATTCCAATTTATAATCAATAATAATTAAAAATAAAAAAAAAGAAGAAGAACGAAAGAGAGATGTTATTGTATTCGAATAGTTTAAAAAATGATAGCTAAAAATACATTTTATTTTTTAAATTTTTCTTATCTTGATAAGTATCAATTCAAAACCTTACTAAGAAAATATTGAGTCTGCTATATCAAATTTTTATTTTATTTTTTTCTACCAGTGTGATATAAGTCACCAAGCATAGTAATGCACTAAGATTAATAAATTAAAACTTTTTAATGCTGAAAATATACAAGAAATCATGACATGTTAAATTATGCAAAAAGAAAAAAAAAGAGAGAGAGAGAGAAAGTAAATAAATAATAAATAAATAAGTAAATGAATAAAAACAATAAATAAATAAATAGAAATAAAAGAAGAATAAGGAGGAGAAAGAGAGCTGTTATTGTATTCGATTAGTGATAGCTAAAAATACATTTTATTTTGTTTAACATCAATTCAAAATCTTACTAAGAAAATATAGATATTAGAGAGGTCTCCTAGATCAGATTTTTATTGTTTTTACCAATCTGCTATACGTCAACGAGTATAGTTATACACTAAGGTTAATCAATTAAAGTTTTTAATAATCAATGTAATATTGCATCTTTCTGCTTTAGTTTTGCATTTTCTTAACGTTCTCATAAGTCAATAAATCTGACAATTTTTTCTCATAAAAGTGAAAACATATACAATCATACACATATTCATGTGTGAATATTTGAATACATATCAATATATGTACATAATAAATATGAATATATACATGTCTGCATAAATTTTATGTATGTGTGTGTTTCTAATATACTTGAAAATCGCATATGGTTTAGATATCTGCTGTCATTTACCCTAATTTTCATAAAATTCTTCAGATCACAATGCCATTCAAATATATCACTAATGTGGACAACATATACCAAAAAAAGAAAAAGAAAGAAAAAAGTATAGCTTCCAGATTCTAAGGATGACCAAAAAAGTATACCTATGTTTCAGTTACGCATTATTACTAATAATTTGTATTTAAATTAAAATATTTTTGGTGTTATTTACATCCATTTTTGTGAAACTGTCCTTTAATACACCCTTCCTATTCATAAGTAGATATGTCTATACTAAACATATATGCATGTAATGATTGGATTTCTACAAAGTATATAGTACAAAACAAAAGTTCATTTATGTCTAAAAAAAACCCCAAGTTTTTATCTAATATAGATTTTTTTTTTCATATTTAATATCTCACTAGCTAGACATTGAAAACTGAAGAAAATTAATAACAAACTACTAAGCTAAAACATTAATTATATGTTTAAATAATAATATTTATTAATATGAATTATAAATTAATATGAAATAATAATGTTAATTAATATAAATTATATACATTTAAAAAATATATAATTTTATAATTATAATACATATATTAATTATAATAATTACATATAATAATATTATAATAATTATATATAATAATATGTATATATTAATTAATTAATAATTAATATTAGTTATATATATTTAAATGAAATTACTAATTATACATATTTAAATAATTATTAGTTAATATCAATTATACATGTTTAAATATTTAATATCAATATTAATTATATATTTAAATAGTGATAATAATATAAGAAAAAAATATTATTATCATTATTTCAATAATTATTACTTGATATCAATTATGCATATTTAAATATTAATTAATTTGGTATATTTAAATGTCAATATTAATTATATATTTAAATAGTGATAATAATATAAGAAAAAAAGAAAATCTTTAATTATGTTAGTGGAAGATTAACATAATTAAATATTTTCTTTTTTATTCTTACATTATTATCACTATTTAAATATATAATATTAAAATTTAAATATGTATAATTAATATTAATTAATATTTTTATTTATATATACATAATTAATATTTTTATGTTCCACTATTTTATAGTTACAAATGAACCAGTAATTAGTAAAATTAATACTAGTAAATTAATAGAGAATTTTATATATGAACAATAATACTTCACTTTAAAACATAAGAACTTTAAAAAATTGATTTTACTAATTTGATATCTATCTCTTACAACAGGGCGATATCACAATTAACATAAAAATATTTTTCATTTTATTTTAAGAATTATTGCATTTTAATAAATGTTCATTTAATTAATAAAAAATATAATTTAAAAATTTATTTGAATTACTTAAATTTATTTAAAATTAAATTTTATGTAATACAGATTTAAATTAAATATGATAACTTAAATGTAATTAAAATTTAAATGTCTAATTGACAATAAAAAAATTACAAAGCAACTGATCTTTATATGTTAAAGATCAAAACAAAATACTAATTTGATATCTATTTCTTACAATAGGGAGGTATCACAACTAACATAAAAATATTTTTAATTTTATTTTAAGAATTATTGCATTTTAATAAATGTTCATTTAATTATTAAAAAATAGAATTTAAAAATTTATTTGAATTATTCAAATTTATTTAAAATTTAATTTAATGTAATACAAATTTAAATTAAATTTTATAACTTAAATGTAATTAAAATTTAATAGTCTACTTGACAAAAAAAAAAAAAAAAAAAAAAAAAAAAAAAAAAAAAACTGGTTTTTATATGTTAAAGATCAAAACAAAATACTAATTTGATATCTATCTAATAGAACAGGTCGGTATATCAACTAACATAAAAATATTTTAAATTTCATTTTAAGAATTATTGCATTTTAATAAATGTCCATTTAATTATTTAAAAATTTATTTTAATTATTTAAATTGATTTAAAATTAAATTTTATAACTTAATTGTCATTTAAATTTAAATGTCTAATTGACAATTTAAAAAAAAATACAAAGCAACTGATCTTTAAATGTTAAAGATCAAAACGAAAATCTACAACAAATAGGACACAACTCAACTATTGCAAAGATTGCGCTTTAACCACCGCGCTATGACGTTCGTACTTCTATTTCGCTTTCAACAAAGTCCCTCCTGTACCACAAAAATGTAAACAAAACATCCGAAACAGCAATAATGCGCGAGAAAATGCGCAGATCTGTTTTGGGAGGATTTCGAATCTTTGAGGCGGAATGTGCTAGTAAAATAAGCACTCATCATAAATATTATTCTTTGAAAATTCCACCACAAAACAGAATGCAATAGTTGTAGTGCTGCCATCTATCAGCAATAAACAGAAATGTTTATCTCAGAACATGGCATTTGCGATCCTTCCCAGTCTCGCCTGTAGGCAGGCCCCGATCATGACTAATTGGGTCCCTGGTCAAAGATAAATTAGGGGGCCCCATTCGAATTATTGCAACATCATTCAAATAGAGCTGATGGTCAGTCATATGTGTGTGTGTAATGCATAAACAATATTTTCGCACCTTCGATTTTAAATAGAAAAAATTCTTAGTTCCGTCAATTCTAAATTAAGTACCTTAATAAAAATACTCTTTTTTTCTTAGTACAAAAAAAACCTCTTTTATATAACTTTAGCAACTTGTTATATTACTTTAAGCTGAATTTAGTAACTTCAGTTTATGGAAGAGTTGGAATCGGGGGGGGGGGGGGGGGAATATATATATATAGATTTGGGGACCCCTGGGCAATTCCCGATTTGCCCATACGGGCCCATAAGGGCCATCCTATAGGAGGCAATAAACAACACCCTTTAAATTAATTCAACTGCCTGTAGATTTCAGGAAATTTCTTCTAGGTATAGTCGGTAGATGGGTCCATATTGTAAGCAAGCATTCATTTATCCACTAAGACAAGTTTGGAGTCATCTTGCATTCATACAAAAATGAATTTTTGGTTGTTCTGAAGTAATTTTGGTGTCATGACTGAAAATGTTAAACAATCACAGGAAGCTATTTCCAGAAATATAAAAAATAGCATACTCGTAGTTTCTTCCAAAATATTTAGTTTAATATATTTTTTTATTTACTGGTCGCTGGTTGGTTTTTCCAAACGAACCTTGGAATTAAACGAACCTGTGATAGGGGAGTTCCTCTGCCTTACAACATACCAAATTTCAAGTTTCTACCCCTTCAGTATCACAAAAGTTGCAATTTAGAAAGTTTTTACAACGTTTTCTGCTCATTTCACTCTTTTAAATGTTCAATATTTCAGAATAAGTTTTTAGCGAGCAGTTACTTCTTATGAGTCATCCATTACATCTTATGAGCTGTGTTGTAGTCGTAAATAAACCAAAGGGTATCCGCTAGAGTCGTGAATGTTCATGGTTATAGTATACGCCTATAGCTTTATTTGAGAAACAGAGGATATACGGAGCTTCTTAATAAAATCCAGAAAGCATACGGCGTATATCTCCGTATACCCACCACTACACCCCTGCTTATGAGTTAAGTCTCTTACCATGTTGAATTTCATGTTTCTAGCCGCTTCAGTATTGCAAAAATCGAAATTAAAAAAGTTTTTACAAAGTTTTTAGCTTATTTCACTCTTTTAAATTTAGAATACCATTTTAGATTTCGTTCTCAGTGCATTTACATCTTAAAAATAACCATTATGCCAAATTTCAAGTTTCTAGCTCCTTTAGTGTCACAAAAATTGAAAGTTTAGTACAGAAATATTATCCTATGAGTTAATCGAACTTTTTATACATATTTCGCTCAAGCGGTCTCAGGGACCGCTCACAGTATTTATGCGACAATTTTTGTTACAGTGTTTAAAGGTTAAATTTCGAATTTTTTAAAAACTTTCTGCACGAGTATTTACGTCTTAAATTTCAAGTTTCTGTTTCTAACAATTCCATATAAACCGTAATTTAAAACGTTTTTAGAATGTTTTTTCGCTTATTTCACCGTTTTAAAATTTGCCCCACCAGTGGCCGAGAAGTTCTGCTCTCGAAGCTGGTAGACGGGAGGTGCTGGGTTCGAACCCAATAGCGCCCGTCGGCCTAATCGTTCGGAGTTTTCGTGGTTTTCTTCGAACCGTGGATTTCCATGTGCAAATACGGGTTAGGTTCCCTTAGAAAGACCCCCACGGAGGGCACCCCCCACCTCCCAAGGCCTATATCCCTCGTGTTGATAATTGGACGTCACAAACACAACCAACCGTTTTAAATTTCGAATTTTGTATAAACCATTTTTTAGTGAGCATTTACATATTAAAAGTAATCACCATGCTAAAGTTCAAGTTTCTAGCTTCTTCAATATCACAAAAATCGCGTTTTAATACATTTTGTGCACATTACACCTTTTTAAATTTCGATTTTTTTAAAAATCGTTCTTAGCGAGTAATTGCATCTTAAAATTGACCGTCATGCTAAATTTATTGCCCCAATAATATCACAGAAATTATTTTAGAAAGTTTCTTCTCCTGCACCCTTTTAAATCTGAAATTTTAAACATTTATTCTATGCTAGCATTTACATCTTAAAAGTAACAGTCATATCAAATTTTAAGTTTCTATCCGTAGGAATTCGATACAAATCGCAATTTAGAACGTTTTCAGATCACTTCACACTTTTAAATTTCGTATATTTCAGAATTTATTCTTAGCGACTATTTACATCTTAAAAGTAACCACCATGCCAAATTTAAAGTTTCTAGCCCCTTCAGTGTCACAAATATTGCAATTTAGAACTTTTTTAGCTCATTTCCCCCTTTTAAATTTCGGATATTTAAAGTAATCACCATTCCAAATTTCTAGCCCTAACAATTCTATATAAAAATTCCATATAAATCGTAATTTAAAATATTTTTCATTTCGCCCTTTTCGAATTTTCAAAAACCGTTGTTAGATAACCACGTTTACATAACCTCTATTCCACATTTCAAGTTTCTAGCCCCTTCCGTATTACAAACATCGCAATTTAGAACGTTTTCCGTTCTTCACCATTTTAAATTTCGAATATTTCAGAATCCATTCTTAGCGACCATTTACATCTTAAAATAACCACCATCTCAAATTTCAACTTTCTAGCCCTAACAATTCCATATAAATCGCAATTTAGAACAATTTTCATTTCGTCCTTTTAAATTTCGAATTTACAGAAACCCGTTCATAGATAAATGCATTTGCATAACCACTATGCCACAATTCAAGTTTCTATAGCTCCTTCAATGTCACAAAAATCGTAATTTTAGAATGTTTTTTACTCCTGCATCCCCTTGAAACTAGTGGTACCCACATAAAATTTAACCTATTTTGGACCAGAGACAGTCACCGTTACTTTTGAAATTGGTTTGGTAGCTACAGTGATTATCTCTATTAGATTATCCCTACAAACAAACAAACAAACGTTTCTTCTTTTTCTTCATAATACTATTAGTATAGATTAAAAACTATTTCTTAGAAAAATCTGTCAATGTTACATTAAAATATTTATCTGTACTAATATTATAAAAAAGAAACGCTTCTTTGTTTATGGGAGGTTATTTCTGGAATTATGCCAATCGGAAAATCGATCGCCACATCGAAAGTCTGGGAGCATCCTTTTATCACAGTGGTGATCGTTCTCAAAACGCGTTTTTGTTTATCTTTTTTTGTAAATCTATCTATCCATCTATATCTATACTAATATTATAAAGAAGTAAAGTTTGTTTGTTTGTAGGAAGTAATCTCTGGAACTACCGAACCGATTTCAAAAGTAGTGGTATCAAAATGATTGTGTTAGTCCACGTTCGAAGATAGACTATATCTTAAATCGATGCCACTATCCCAAAGGGGGTGTAAGAGCAAAAAACGTTCTAAAAATGCAATTTTTGTGTTACGGAAAGGCCTAGAAATATGAAATTTGGAATATTAGTTACTTATAAGATATAAATGATCTCTAAGAACATTTCCTAAACAATTCGAAATTTAAAAAGGGTGAAAATGCGTAAAAAGCGTTCTAAATGGTGGTTTTTTCGCAATCCCAGGAAATACCAAACCGACTTAAAAAATAATAGTGTCAAAATGATGGTGACAATCCTTGCTCCAAGATAGGCTATATTTTATGTCGATGCCACTATCCCAAAGGTGGTGTAGGAGCAAAAAAAAACGTTCTAAAAATGCGATTTTTGTGTTACTGAAGGACCCAGAAATATGTAGTTTGGAATATTAGTTACTTATTAGATATAAAGGATTTCTAAGAATACTTCTTTAAAAATTCGAAATCTAAAAGGGGTGATAATACGCGAAGAGTGTTCTAAAAAACGTTCTAAATGGCGATTTCTACGTAATCTCAGGAAGTATCAAATCGATTTCAAAAGTAATGGTTGTAAATTGATGTGGTGACAGCCCTTGCTCTAGACTCTATTTTAGGTTTGTTTCACTATACTACCTGGGGGTTGCAAGAGCAAAAAACGTTCTAAATTGCGATTTTTGTTTTATGGAAGTGCCTAGAATCATGAAATTTGGAATGGTAGTTACTTATAAGATATCAATGATCTATAAGAACATTTCCTTAAAAAAAAACGAAATTTAAAACGGGTGATAATGCGCGGAGCGTTCTAAAAAACGTTCTAAATGGCGATTTCTACGCAATTTTAGAAAGTATCAAATCGATTTCAAAAGTAATGGTTGTAAATTGATGGTGACAGCCCTTGCTCTACATAGACTCTATTTTATGTTTATATTACTTACCACCTGGGGGTTGCAGGAGCAAAAAATGTTCTAAATTGCGGTTTTTGTGTTATGGAAGGGCCTAAAATCATAAAATTTGGAATGGTATTTATTTATAAGATATCATTGATCTCTAAGAACATTTCATTAAAAAAAAATCGAAATTTAAAAGGGGTGAAAATGCGCGAAAAGCGTTGTAAAAAATATTATGAATTGCGATTTCTATCCATCTCAGGAAGTACTGAACCGATTTCAAACATAATGGTGTAAAAATGATGGTGACAGCTCTGGCTCCAATATAGGCTATATTTTATATGTGTTTTTACTACCCCAAAAGGGATGCAGGAGCGAAAAACGTTCTAAAAATGCCATTTTTCAGTTATGGAAGGACCTAGCTATGGAAGGATTCCTGAAATTTGGCATGGTATATATTAATTAGATATGAATGATCTCTAAGAACATTTCTTTAAAATTTTGAAATTTAAAAAGGGTGAGAATGCGCGAAAAGCGTTCTAAAAACGTTCTAAATGCCGATTTGTGAGCAATCTCAGGAAGAATCAAACTGATTTCAAAAGTAGTGGTAGGAAATTGATGTTGACAGCAGGGTCGTACTGGCATAACTGAGAGGGCGGTGGCAAAATGGATAAAAAGGGCGCCGATTGCCTTACAAAAGGGCGCAAATGCTTATATATATACATACACATACACACGCACATACTATATAAATTATGTATAAAAAATCACTTTAAAAATATATACGAGTATATTGCTATTGCGAAAACTTTATTCCTAAAATAATTATGTCACCCAAATTAGTATTTTACACTGTAGAAATGTAATATGCACAAAAATAGTTCCCCGCAAGACATTGCACTTAAAATAAATCTGATGTTAGACCAGTGTTGCCAATTTGGAGGTATTTTTTTTCACCACACTTTTCTAAGAAAGCTATCTCTATTTTCGAATTTCGCTCACCCTATCTAATGAGTTAATTCAAACTTTACCCCGAATATTTGAATAACAATCTCCATACAATTATCTCCAAATGGAAAATAAAATATTAAAATAAAACAAACAAAAACAATTTCGTTGGGTCAAAACTCAAAAGTGCAAAACATTATTTAATACAATTCAATATTTTATATAATACAATCTCTAGAATACAAATACTGATTATGGTGTATAAAATTTCAGGAAAGTTATTTTTGTTTAGTTCAAGAGTGACGTCTATTTTACGTGAATTATTTTAAAAATATGTTTTATTTCTTGATTTTTTCAACATTCGAAAGATATCATAGATTTTTTTTTTTTTTAATTATGGCCATTTTTTCCCCATTCTGATCAGAAACAAAATTATGGCCATTTTTTTTTCATCCTGACCAGAAAAACAAATTATGACCATTTTTTTTTCCTTTTCTGACCAGAAAATCAGAGTTCTAACATTTTACGACAGCTCTTTCATCTTCACCTAACACTTCATTTATAACGGTTGTTTCATAATAATGGATGACACCAGTCCATCAGAAGAAAATGATCCATGCCAAAGGTATAAGCTCGATTGAAAAAAAACTATTTAATACTTTGAGCAGAAAGAAGAGGTTGCACCTGCAATTTTTATGACACTAATAGAATCCCATAGCTGCCAATGTGTACGGTTTAGTTACCTCTAAAATTTAACACAAATTTTTGCCATATTTAATCGTTGACAATTGTTAGACTTTTTAAACTGTAATTCCGGAAGTGACAGCCAATTGTTCCCTTGCGACGACATTTCTGGGGCTTCAGCTCGTAAAACTTGGCTAAAAGATCTTTGACAACATTTTCCGAATGAATCTTTGCCTTTATAAGAAAATGGGAAACTCTAATTTCCTGGTATCTGAACAAAATCGGCAAATTTTATATTTTTACGAATATTAATGCAAATATTTTGTATTTACGAATGAAAACGACTTCGCGAAAGTATCAGAAAAGTAGTTAGTTTGGATTTGGGAATAGCTTTCAATATAAAAAATTCTCATAACGAGGATGTGATGCTAGAGAATTCTTCATTTACTATCCAGTCTTAAACAACATCTACAGGATAAATTAACATACAAGATGGGACACTTCCATAGAGCGTAATGGTAATGCGATTGCGATCGTAGCGCCTTTAGTGACAATGGGGAAGAAACTCCCCATCCGTGTAGTATTTTATTATTGAGTACCTACCTCATTGGGGTCTTTCTTTTTTTAATATTGCATGTTTACGTTTTCAATAGAATCTTACACCGATACATGAATATAGAATCGATATTCTATTTTATATATCTAATATCTGTTCTATGTTCATGTACTGATATACGCATTTTTTTATTTTATTTAACATGATACGTGAACAATTTAAGTGCAACGAAAAACAAAGTAAACATTTAATCTTGAATGCTATACATCAAAAGCAATGGTGTAATATAAGACTATACGAAATATTACACTCTACAAGTCCCAGAAAATTTCATAAATATTCCCATTTAATAAGAAAATTTTTACAGCCGATGTTTTATTAATTTATGAAGTTTAACGTATTAAAAAATCGTTACAACCTTTTAAAATTTTCGCATTTTCACTTTCTTACAGATAAAGTAAAAATATTGCTTTTAATGTAAATAACGTTCAACCAATTGAATAATATTTATAATATTAACATATAAGAAATAATAATAAAACTACAGATTTTGAAAAATTTCTTTCGACAAATTTTTAGAATTATATAAATCTAAAAGTTAAAAATAAATAGAGGTACCGACATTACACTCAGTAAAATTTTATTCGATATGACTAAATTAACACAATGCCTGAATTTGATTTTTTTACAATTTAATCTCATAAACTTACACATTTCCGTTCTTAACAGAATTTTCTAGGGTTTTTCTTTTATACCATTACTTTAATTATCGTTTTGTAAATTAAAAGTAACAACGATACAAACACGATAAAAAAAAAAAAAAAGCAGCTAAATAAATAAAGCGTAAATACAATATCATCTGCCTCTTCTTCGTTTGGAAAGAATAGATTCAAAACATAAAGCGTAAACATATTTCTTCAACATATGTAAATTTCGGTCCGTAGTAACGCTAGTACTGTTGTCATTACAGATTTCGCCATAAATGTCCTATCTCGTATGTTAATCTATGAGCTATAGTAAAGTACGCATATGACGTCACTATCGCTGAATAATACACAAATCTCGAAAAAAGAGATGTCATTCAAGAAACTCGACAAAAAAAAAAAAAATCAGCTATCTAATGATTCGTATGCCTTCATCTGTTTGTAATATTAATATAGATACTTAAAATTAAATTTGATTTATAAGAGCTCGATGTTTTATCAGAAATAATTCATCTATAGTTTTTCAAAATAGTGCGTATTTTAATTACATTTTTTAAAAGTTGTTATGGGAAAATGGCAACAAAAAGATATTTTCCAACTATTTTTCCTTTACTTTCAACATAAATGGAGTATTTGAGCTGCCAAGATTAAACAAATGCGCTAAAAACTACAAAAGAATAAATATTTTAAAAATAAATTGAGATGCAGTTTACAAACAAATTGCGTTTAAAAGTACTTTTTTTTCCAATACGATGGTATAAAAATTGAAAATATGCGATGCTTAGAAGTTAAAAAAATTGCAGTAGAGTATTTAACCGTACAATGATACATCTGCTTTGTTTTACGTCTGGCTTATACAACGGAAGTTATTTTTTTGAGACGACATTTTAATAGGTGGGAGAAAGAAATAGCATACCGGGGACTAAAAAATAATTTTCGAAAATTACTGCACTTTTTAAATGTTCATATTTGAACCAGACCACGTTATATAAAGCACTTCCCTAATCGATTATTTTAACTATTATTATCTGAATAGAACTGGTAAATTTTATGCATTTACAAACAGAAAATGTAACTTTGATAACGTGTCATAAAACAGCTAGTTTGGAATTGTGGACGAAGAAAAATTGTAAGATATAAAAATTGATATTATGCCGATATGGCCCTTCCCTACAAAAAGAGGCACATGACACACAAACTCCACCTCATCTACAAGGAAAGCTGGATCCACCCGTGGGGCAAATCACAAATGCCTAGACGCAACTTTAATAAACTATATTACTAAATAAAAGTTATACCATCTTTTTCGGTTTCAGTGTAATTAACAGTTTCAATAGTTTCATAAATGTGTTCTGATTAATTAAAATATTTATTTTTTAATTTTGTGCAATTTAATTCAGCATTTGTAATAGAAAAATGTAAGATCTGTTACTACATTCCCATTTAATAAAATAAATAAGTTTTGCGCCTCTTAGTACTAATAACATCTGTTACTTCAATCTTAGTTTTAAACATCGTACTATAGATAAGATTTTCTTTCAAATTTTTGAAAATGGTACATATTGTTTACATAAATAATTTATTTATTTTTTGTACACAGTTATTCAAAATGAAAAAGAAATTCATTAAATGTAATTTATCTTACAACGATTTTACATTTTTTATTCCAAATACAACTTTAACTAGAATAAAAATCATGCGCCATGCATAGAATATGAAATATTTTCTAATACTATCAAAAATATTTTATTATAATTAATTTTTTCATACAAGGAACAGCGATGCGTTAATAGATATTTTAGAAAATAGTTAACGAATTTTAAAAGCCTTATCTGAGTAATTACTGTCTAGACTGAAGTAGTCCCTAAAGACATTAAGGGACTACTTCACTCACGGGAACTGAATTCGCTTACTAATGTTAATCCTATGGGAGAATTTTTTTTAAAGATATATCGTTTGCATGTCAAAATTTTTAAATGATTTTTTTTTGCATTGGATAGCCAAGGTCGATTTTCATAATGCCCGTTTTTTACTTTTTCGATTTTGTTCGCAGTCATTTTTTATGAGGATAGGTCGACTTTCGAAACCGGTTCCGAAAGTAAAATTATCTAAATTGAAAAAAAAAAAAATCCAAACAAAATCAAAAAAAAAAAAAAAATTATTCGGCCTTTGTAGAGATTGGCCTCAGCTATCTAATGAAAAAAAAATCTTTTACAAATATTGAAAGTCAAACAAGAAAAAAAAAGAAAAAAAAATCTTCCATATGATTAACATTAGAAAGCGGGTGTGAAGAATTTGCGAGTGTTGACATGCAAAATCTTCAGTAATATAATCCTTGTATTTTATGCATACCACACAGTAAAACTAAAAGTCTAATTAAATAGAACAACGCTTTTCACTAAAAAAAAGGTTTTTACCGTTCATTGACGACAATATTTGCGTATCCATGTCTTTTGTGCAGTCCTATGTAAGAATTTATTTATATTATATTCACACAGTAAGACTTAGTTGTGCGAAAAAACAAATAACACTCTTGAAAATGCATTTTCATCAAATCCCGTCCACACAATTTAAATATTTTGAATTGTTGCACTGCATATAATTTGTAGAATTCATTCCACAGAATTTAATAAAAATTAGTTGAGATTGAAAAAGCACATCTTACAATGTTGCTTATAGACTGTTAAATAAAACTGATATGATATATTCCCTATGCTTTCTGTGGATGACGTTATCTCCCTCCTCAATAACGTATATAAATTTCAAAAAACGCTTTTCAAACAATTACTGTCATTAGTGAATTCAGGAGGTGGCCCGGAGGGGACATTCCCCCAGAAGATTTGAGATTTCGTGTTTTGAATGGTCAAAAAGTGCAATCCCCCTCGGAACTCTATAATGTCACCGTCAGAGCCACAGAAATCCTCCCCCCCCCCCCCCCGAGGAAAGTGTCTGAATTCAACACTGATTATTGTAAACCGAGATTAATACAATGCAATTTATTTCTATATCCCTGTAAATAAACGCAAGAAACTACACGATACGTATTCTATATTAAGAGTGTTGTTGTGCCCTCCAGTGATGTATATCAATTTCTTTATGTTTGAAGTAGTGTAACATCATTAAAATACAAAATAAAGAATTTTCTTTCCATAGGATATAATTTAACGGAATATTTTTTTTTATGTATACCTGCAAACGAACTATAAGTGCTAAACACTTCATTTTCATTAAAGAATCTTTGTAGTAAATAGTAAATCATAATAATGTATATAAATAGAGTGGCAATCCAAGTTTATTTACGGGCAATCGGAATGACGAACCAAAGTCATAAACTTTTCAACTATGTTAGAAAGTGTTAAAATGTTGTAGTTTAATTTTGTATTGTTTATGCTACTGCAAATTTTATTGAGATTGCAGACATTTTCAAACAATATTGCCGTTATTAAATAAAATCTATATTTTATTTTAAAACAAAGTATTTTAGAAATATAACAAATAAAACGCATATTAAAAACTCCTAAATTAAACTTCTATCAGCATTTTTTTTTTACAAAAGGAACTAGTGAAACATATTACTATTTTTTTTTCTGCACACCTGATATATTTTAATCGGTGGTTTAGAAAAAAAAATGCACAAACATAAAAGAAAGACAGAACTAAAAATAGTCTTTTACGGGGGCTTCAGGAGGACAGACCCTCTCCCTGATGAATAATTCTTGGTATCCTTTCTTTTACTGTTCAATTACTTTAAATCCTATGCGAAGAACAAACTTTGTTATTTTTTGAAATTTTCGAGAGGGAAAGAAAATTTAGTTAATTAAATTTGAAAATCTAAAGAGGGGCAATTCTGCTCAACTACCATTTCTGGCACCCATGTTTCCTTTCCATTTCATTGTACAAAAGATGTAATTTTATACAAAAACATATTGATATTTGGAAAATATGAAACCCTTATCAAAGATTCGTGGTATAACATAGCATATAATTAAAAATATTATTGATCAAAACTCAAAATATGCTTACGATTCTCTTGCATCGGACTTTTGATCTTCAATTGTGCTCGATAATTTCGTATCTATCATCACGGCATTGTTATACTATCATCGACGACCAACATTTCGAAGAAATTATAAAACTTTCCAATTTTGGCTGCCTATATCGTTTCATTGTTATTTTTCCTTCAAAAATTGAAATTTTGATGCAAAATACTTATGGCTAGAATTTAAAAAACAGATACTTCAGAGATATTCGCTGGAATTCAAAATAATCCAATGCTTGTAGTTTATTCCTGTCTAAAGAAGTAATCCCCGAATAGTAAACCAAGAAATAATTGTCAATGTGAATGATACAGGAAGTAGGAGAAAGGGGGATAATGATTTTGTGGGATTCTTGGCACTGCAATATATCAGGAGTTGTCGGTCTGCATTGGTGTCCCTTTTGTTGATTTATTCTGTATTCGATTGCAGACACCATACCAGTCATCTGAGGACCCCTACTAACCAACAGTATGTGACAGATATGACAATTACACCGAACGTCTTTAAATACCTTATTTACTGACTAATGGAAACATGCTGTTGTTAATTACCATGTGAGAAAAACATGACCAGTCTTTCAAAACTGAAACATCTGGATATTTTTTAAACGGAGACTGCGGTGTATAAAGATCTTTTTCAAAGAGCTTTTGTGGTCTTTATGTTAGGAAAAGGAGGAGGATAATAGTTTTCGATTAGAAAATTCCAAGTAAAACTAATGTATGCATCAGAAGGAACTAATGTTAGCCCGGTATTTCAGGTGTTTCACTACTGTTAATTATGGTGAAACGGCAAGTAAATATCCCTTTCTTCCCAATTCCTTTCAGTTTGTTTTCTGAATACTCAAAGAAAACTCAAATAGTTTTAAAAATCAATTCTTTACTGCATAAAATTCTTAATTTATTAAAGTACTTTTTATTTTAAACATTTAATAAATCAGGAAGATCTGCGTCCCCTCGCGCTCTTAGCGTCCCCCTTGAAAAAAAAAAAGTAAGGGGACGCTTGAAATAAAATAAAAAAGTGGGGGACGCCTTCCCCTTGCGTCCCCCCTCGACTACACCAGTGAACTATGCATGAGAATTTAATCATTTTTAGATCATTTTATACGTTATAAGTTCCCGGTATGCAGATTGCATTTATTTTTTTTATTTGACTCATTTTTTGAGGTTTTATTTCTATTTTAAATTAAAATTTTCAGCTTTTCGAGAGATATTTTTTATATATTTTAGAAAATGTTATTAATTTAAACTGTTGCCAATTGTATAAACAGCGAAACAATAATGTTTACTTCAAATTAAAAATTTATTTACACGTGACTATTGTAAACAGAAATAAAAACTTTAAAATTAGATTTAAATGATCACATGTTAAAAGCAGGAAAATTACGTCATAAGAACAATATTCACATTTGAATTTTAAAAGAGAAACAAAATGTTAAAATAAAAAAATTATTATGCGCTAAAACTTGTAAAGGGAAGAAATTACATCATATTTAAAATGGCCAAAAAATATGATAAAACAATTTAAATTAAAAAATATATTTGCGCGAGATATTTTGAGATAATCTTTTCAACTATTATCGTGAATTCGAAGACAGCGCAAATAATATTTCCTTCTAACAACTAAAGTATTTTCACCTGAAAATTAATAAGAGAAATAAAACTTTGGTGTAAATTACGCCAGATTTAAAACGATACATTTAAAATGAATTATTTAAAAGAACTATCTTATAGCGCTGTTAAAAAATACCGGGAGACAAGGGCACTGCTTACTTAATTCATTTTACAGTAGCTTATTTTCAAATGTTTAACTAATTTTTTAATTAAATACGTAAACAGCCATTGAATCTCTTAACAGCAGCAGATTTGGTCTTAAAAATCCCCAATCCAAGGAAAACGAATGGAAACCCGTTTACAGAAAATACACTACTGTTTTTTTTAATTCAATATTTTTAAAGCCGATCAAATTAGCGTGCTTTTTGGATTTTGGTGTGCCTGAATGGGGGTTGGCGAGCGTAGCTCGTAGGGGGCAGAGCCCCCTAGTTTCTTATGTAATTATGCAATGCATTAAGGATTTTTTTTTTTTTTTTGTCAATTATCAAAAATCAGCATTAAAGAAAAAAAAAGAGAGAGAGAGAGACAGCTTTTCATAATTTCCACCCTTTGTCTCGTGTAGTCATTAAAAGGTCACATTTAATTAAAAATTACTGTTTATTTTAATTTCAGATAAGCCAAATTTAAACTACAATGGTCGTCGCAACTCACACGCACAAAAAAAAAAAAAAAAAAAACACCAACAGCGCGTCGTGTCGCGCATGTGTCGTGTGTTAATTAGTATTTCATGGGAAAATACCTCCACATCCGCCGATTTCTCTTTTCTCCAGAAAGATAGAGAGCTCCAGAATACGGTATAATAATAATAAAAAAAAAGTGTCACATCTGGTATTACTACAGAAACCACTGGGTATCTATAGAACAGATTTGAAACCCCGCCGAAATGGTAATTTGTCTTCTTAGGAACTCCCACGTTACTGACTAACAGCATTGAAAACTGAAACCAAATACACCTGCACTTCTCTACTTCTCTTTACTTATATTTATCCATTCTTTTGTAAAAGGACTTTTACAATTTTAGTGGTTTATCTATTTATTTTAATTACATATGTATTTTTCAATTTATATATCGGGGTGGTGTTTGAAGTTTAAAGAGGTTAAGCTGATCCTGTTTTTTTTAAAAAATAGTTTTTACATATTGGCTTTTTCGGATGCTAAAAATAGTATCGAATTTTTAAATAGATATGAAAAATTAACATTTTCTTCTTTCAAAAGCAAAATTTACATAAGTTTCCATTGCACAATCTTGTGAAGAATTAGTCTTGGCGGTCTAACACTTATATTATCATTAAGAAATTATGGAATGCTCCACTTTAGTAGAACTAAGGGCATCAATTTATGTGTGTATTTGTGGGGAGTGTGTGTGTGTGTGGGGGGGGGGGTTGCTATTACAAAAACGCGATACTACTTTTTTTCAAGTTATTTTTGCAGAGGCGCTGAAAAAAATCTGGCCAAGTGACCAAGAGCGCCATGATTACAAAAACACGGTATTAGTTTTTTTTAACTTATTTTTACAGAGGCGCTAAAAAAATCTGGCCAAGGGCGCCATGATTACGAAAACACGATGATAGTTTTTTGAAAGGGATTTTTACAGAGGCGCTGAAAAATATCTGACCAAGGGCGCCATGATTACAAAAAAACGAATTTAGTTTTTTAAAACTTATTTTTACAGAGGCGCTGAAAAAATCTGACTAAGGACGCCGTAATTAAAAAACACGATATTAAGTTTTTGAAATTTATTTTTACAGATGCGCTGAAAAAAATCTCTCTAAGGGCGCCATGATTAAAAAAATACGATAATAGTTTTTCAAAATTATTTTTACAGAGGCGCTGAAAAAATCTGACCAAGGGCGCCATGATTACTAAAGCATGATATTAGTTTTCTGAAAGTTATTTTTACAGGGCGCTGAAAAAATCTCACCAAGAGCGCATTGATTACGAAAACACGACATAGTCTTTTGAAAGTTATTTTTACAGAGAGGCGCTGAAAATAAATCTGACCAAGGGCGCCATGATTACAAAATTACGATATTAGTTTTTTGAAAGTTATTTTTACAGAGAGGCGCTGAAAAAAAAAATCTGCCCAAGGGCGCCATGAGTACAAAAACGCGATAATAGCTTTTTGAAAGGCATTTTTACAGAGGCGCTGAAAAATATCTGACCAAGGGCGCCATGATTACAAAAACACGATATTAGTTTTTTAAAACTTATTTTTACAGAGGCGCTGAAAAAATCTGACCAAGGGCGCCATGATTACAAAAACACGATATTAGTTTTTTGAAATTTATTTTTACAGAGGCGCTGAAAAAAATCTGACCAAGGGCGCCATTATTACGTAAACACGATATTAGTTTTTTAAAACTTATTTTTACAGAGGCGCTGAAAAAATCTGACCAAGGGCGCCATGATTACAAAAACACGATATTAGTTTTTTGAAATTTATTTCTACAGAGGCGCTGAAAAAAATCTGATCAAGGGCGCCATTATTACGTAAACACGATATTACTTTTTTTAAACTTATTTTTACAGAATCGCTAAAAAAATCTGTCCAAAGGCACCATGATTAGAGAAACATGATGATAGTTTTTTGAAAGGGATTTTTACAGAGGCGCTGCAAAAATATCTGACCAAAGGCACCATGATTACAAAAACACGATATTAGTTTTTTAAAACTTATTTTTACAGAGGCGCTGAAAAAATCTGACCAATGCGCCATGATTACAAAAGCATGATATTAGTTTTCTGAAAGTTATTTTTACAGGGCGCTGAAAAAATCTCACCAAGAGCGCATTGATTACGAAAACACGACATTAGTTTTTTGAAAGTTATTTTTACAGAGAGGCGCTAAAAATAAATCTGACCAAGGGCGCCATGATAACAAAATTACGATATTAGTTTTTTGAAAGTTATTTTTACAGAGAGGCGCTGAAAAAAAAAATCCTTCCAAGGGCGCCGGGATTACAAAAACACGATATTAGTTTTTTGAAATTTATTTTTACAGAGGCGCTGAAAAAATCTGACCAAGGGCGCCATTATTAAGAAAACACCATATTGGTTTTTTTAAACTTATTTTTACAGAGGCCCTAAAAAAATCTGTCCAACGGCGCCATGATTAGAGAAACACGATGATAGTTTTTTGAAAGGGATTTTTACAGAGGGGCTGAAAAAAAATCTGACCAAGGGCACCATGATTACAAAAACACGATATTAGTTTTTTGAAATTTATTTTTACAGAGGCGTTGAAAAAAATCTGACGAAGGGCGCCATTATTACGAAAACACAATATTAGTTTTTTTTTTACTTATTTTTACAGAGGCGCTAAAAAAATTGTCCAAGGGCGCCATGATTATCAAATCCGCCTCTGACAAAGGGACCAAATGAAATTAAAATGAAAATCTCCTGTCTTAAATTGGCATTTTTTTGTTTTGTTTTTTGTACTTTCACAAAAAACAGAAATACCAAACTACCGGGCAGCCACCCAGGGCGCTGAATATTTGACAGAAAATATGCTAAATACATCATTAATACCAATATTAATTTATGTAGAAGTTACTATTCTTCGGGGTACTGAATAAAATCTGGACCAGGGCGCCATGACTATCAAAGTCTCTGTGAATGAATCCATTTAAAATGAGAATATGTTTCTTATACAGTGTTTCGTCGTTTATACTTGCACAAAAGGCTGAAATACAAAAATACCTCACAACTCCAGGGGCGCTAAATACTTAGACGCAGAAAATATGCAAACGTATTAGACGCAGACTTATTAGACACTTATTAGAAGCATTCCTAGAACAGAAATTATTTAGGCGTATATCTAAATAAGTGAGTACTTAATATTATTTTTCTTAGAATTTACCATTACTACAGGCTTTGAAACAAAGTCTGGTCCTGGATACAATGTGTAACAATGGCATATCTGATTGTCGATAACTTATGTTATCTCGAAATTGGTTTATCTAATTGTCTTTGATCACACATAGTTTGCTTATGCTATACTTTAAAAAATAAAAAGCATTACTTTTTAATTTTCCAAATGAAAATCTTTGAAAATTTTATGCCTTTCAAAATGCGTGCTTAAAAAAAAAAAAAAAGAAAGAAAAGAAAAGAAAAAAAAATGTGACGATGGGCGCACCGGGCATTTGCCTCGTTGCCCGGTGGGCCAGTACGACCCTGCAAGTTATTCCTAAGACAAATCTAAGTGCCGATAAAAGTCACAATGTTAAATTCAGTCCCAGTTAAAGTCACATTTGCGTTCAAATTCCTTTTAACTGGTAAATAAAATAAAGTCATTCGTCTGAAAAAGTATCCATAAAGCGCAAATAAGTCTTTGTAAAAATATTTATTCTAAAAACTATCGCAGAAGCGTTATTCAAAAATGCCTGGGCATTCCATTCCGCTTTCCTCCTTCCCACAACCAGTCAGTTGGGTGTTCCATATAGATCATAACTCACAACAAAGCAAAGGCAAGCGTAGCTTGGTTAGAAAACGCGTTCATCTACTGCCCGAGAGTATGCGGGTTCGAATCCCTTGTTTAGCTTTTGTATATTTTCCTAATTCTAAAATATAATAAATTCATTAAAGGGTTCTAATTAAAAAACTCTAGTTAAGTTTATAATTCAATTCAAAAAGCTTAAAATCAATTTATAAATAATCAGCTTTAAAAACTTAAATTTTATTTAATTCATTCAATTAAATAAATTCAAATAGCCGATTACGTCATCATGAAATTAATACATTCAGCATAAGGTTTTAATTAAAAAATCATTAAACTAAAAAATAAAAATAGCTTTGAAACCAAATAAAAATTCTAAACTAAGTATCCATCCCATTAAAAGTTAAATTCGTTTAAATTCAAATAAAAAATAAACTCATTAAAAATTAATTAAAAACTTTAGAGAGACCCTCGTCTTGTAACACGTGACCTCATGTTTGATTGACTCTCCCTTCTTCTCCCCCTCTCATGAGCAACCCCTCGAGAAAACCGAAAGTAACATCCCCCCCCCTGTTCTTCCCCCTCAAACATACAGCAAAAAAAACAACTCCAACTACCGCTATCCTATACGATAAAGTCACGTGACTCCCCTCCCCCATTTCATCCCCACTTCTGAAAAACCACCTCTTCCTCCAAGAGTAGAAAAAAAATCACGTGACAACCCCCACTTCCTCCCCCCTCAAGAAAAACCACCCCTCGTCCACGAGTAGGAAAAAATCCCCCCCCCCCCCTGTACTCATATACGATGATGTCACGTGACCGTTGCCACCGGAAAAAAAAGTTGTCCCTCCTTCAAGAGTACGCAAAAAGAATCACCCCCCCCGTTCCACCGTTGAAAAAAATCCCCCCCCTTTCCCTCGCCCCCTGTACTCCTATACGATGACGTCACGTGACCGTTGCCACCAGTAAAAAAAAGTTGTCCCAGCCGGACCAGCGTATACTAAGTGTGCAAATGTTCACATACAAAGTTGTACCTGGCGAATGTGAAGTCAAGTTTGGAAATATGTTTATTAATAACCTATTGCATGTTAAAATATTTTTGATATTTTAAATATGAATAGGAGAAGTGATAATGAAATTGACGTTACGTTTAAATTTCATTGAAAAAAAGAAAATCAAAATTTGTCAAAGTGACGTAATTTTTGCTGATAATCTTCAAATGATAACTCTATCAAAATTACTTATCTTGATTACATGTTACTGATTACTTATATGAACAAAGTTTAATTTTTTGAAAAGTGGAATTTAATGGAAATAAATATTTTAATAACTTTCTTTGAAAAAAATATTTGTTTAAAGAGTTGAGCTAAGCAATGCAAGATTGATTTTTTTATGATAATTATTTTTGTAGGTATATTAATTCAATGTAACAGACAGTTCTTTTTTAAACATTTACTTTCATCGAATTTTGATGGGTTTCAGATCATTTAATTTAATGCTATAAATGCAATATGCTGCACGATTCCAAGTAAATTTCTAAACTGAGTTTTACCACTGGCGCAATTCATGTACATTATATTGCGATGATGTCTTTGATTTAATATAAATCAAAAATGGAAAAAAGATATTGCATAGCAAGACAAATTAACAATTCTAGGTGGTTCTCAAGTTCCCTGCTCAACAAACGCGAAACTTTCTGACACATTTTTAAATCGTTCGGGACCAGCACCTTTTACATGAATTTTATTCGATTTACACCACTTTTTGTCAAATAATTAAATTTAGTTTATTAATCAAGAAAATGTCTTAATTAAATAAGGAAATTTTTGCTTTTCTTTTTTAGTGGTATCAAAAACAAGTGCTGAAAACATCTTTTGAAGATGAATATATGCACCCATGCTCCCGAAGGGATTAAAAGTAAAGACATAAAATTGACAGGCCCAACTATTGATGCGATTTAGAATCGAATGGCATTTTCCATTTTTTGATAAATAAATTACTCATCGAGTTATAAGCATATAATGTTTGTCACGTGAAGACGGGTTTTCTCCTGTCTCGTGCTGACGCATCCGGAAATTCGGTTCAAAACGCCAACTTTGACCGTATCTTCTGGGGATTTTGCCTTTACCAAAAAATGATAACCGCTTTTCGATTAGATAGTTTCATTCATTCATACATACTTGCCAATTTATGCATTTCCAAAACAAAAATGATTTCAGAAATGTGTCAAAAAGTAGCTCCTTTAGACTTAAGAACAGCCTAAACACTTTAACTTGTTTGGAAAATGTAAAAACATACTACATACAGTATACTTTAACCTGGAATATCCCAAAATTGTTACTCTCTACTCTTTTAATACTGCTGTGCACCATGCATAAAAATTATCCTATTTAGTAAACAAATATGAGTTTTCTCAAGTGTCACACAGTACTTTTGAATTTACTGAGGTAAAACAGCAGCACAGATTCAATGAGGTAAGTGATAAATTGAAGCATTCATTGTGCATGACAAACTAGATGCCCACAAAAATAAAACATATCTGAAAAATATGGTGCAGTTTTGCTTCTTTTTATGTTTTAGATTTTAATAAAATAAGTTTAGCATAAATGTTGACAGTCATATTGAGGATGGAAAAGGATTGAAAGGAAGTAAAAGCCTTGGTGTAACGTTAAATTAATTTTCTAAAAAAAAAAAAAAAAAAAAAAATTTCTTCGAGACAGATTGACGAAAATTGTAATTTTTTTTTTTTTTTTTTTTTTTTTTTGCAACCAATCGACGAAAATCACGATTTTCAATGACAGACTGAAGAAAATCGCGACTTGAATGGTATTTGTGATCGTCATGCATCTGTAAACAGATGTCTACCTTTCCCCTCCCCCATATACACCCAAATTATAATGCAAATGTGCATCGATCTAACAAATAGCTAAAGAAAGTGGAAAGCCACGTTTTAAAGGAAAAGAAGAACGTCTGATAATGTTATGAAAGTATTTGGCGTGAGCACTGATCCCAATTATGGAAAATTCTTCACCTTTTTTTTTATTCTGGGTAGAAAGCACTAGCTAAAGAGTTTATTAAAAAATATATATAACTTTTGTTCTTTTTTAAGATATGGCAACAGAAAAGAAAAAACAAAAGCATCATTTAAATTACCTATTCGAGACTTGTAAATTGTGTTCCTAATGTATAATCATAATTTAATTAAACAGTTGATTGATAAAAAATATGCTTTTTTTTTAATTATCACACTCTTTATTTATTTTTAATTTTCTATGTTTTAGTGTTTAAAATATTGCAATCTTGCAATTTCACAGCTAGTTGGAATTTTTTGGCAAACATGGTTTGGCACATCATTAAATCCATTATTGTTATTACTCGTATACAATTATAATCATAAAGAATGTTTGGCAATTTATTTATCACCTGTAATGGGCAAATGAAAAAAAGCCTTAAAATTAAGTTATTAAATAATAATTAAGTTCTAAAGATATTAAAATGCTGTATTGTCATCGGAAACACATCTTTGTACATAATTTTTACAATTCTAGCATATCAGGAAATAAGTTAGAAACTTATTACAAAATTCCATCTTTGCATACAAAAACCAAGCTCAGTTAAATAAAAGACGAGGTGGAACCCATCAAATTTTGACGAAAGAAAATGCTTAAAAAGGAACTGTTACATTAAATTTATAATAAACCTACAAAATAATTGCAATAGAAAATACATCTTACACTAACTCTCGAAACACATACTTTAACCTAAAGTTAACAAAATACTATTTTCATAAACTTCAACTTCTAACATTATTGAAAAATGAAACTTCATTGGTATACGTAATCAGTAACATATAATCAAGATAAGTACTTAATTATGATGAAGTTATCAATCGAGGCTCTTATATGCTTGGTATTACACAATGAAAAAGGCAGCAAAAATTATTTCACTTTATCATAGAATTTTCTTCCCTTGAAATATAAACCTAATGTCAATTCCATTGTCTCATATCCATATTAATAATTAAAAAATATTTTTAAATGCTATATGATATTAAAAAAGACATTTCCAGGATTGAAGTCATGTTTATTAGTCATTGCAACTTTCCAGGTGAAAATTCCTATTAATGATTTGAGGTTCTAAACCAGCAAGTAAAAATTCCAGAAATTTATAGCCTTTAAATGTATTCAGACATGAAATATTTTGTTTTATCAAATAAAATTATCGTTTTCTTTGAAATATGACGTCATTTTCACTCGCTGAAATATTTCGCCTAGAGTCTCAAACTCAATATCAGTGGGATGAAAAAAATAGTGAAATATAACAGCTTTATGAGGTGTGCTTTATGTTTGTGTGTTTTTTAAAGTGTGATGTCATTTTCTGTTCTAACTTTTTTTAAAGTTATTTTTAATTGTTATGAGAAAATGGCATTGGTAAGAATATAATGAATAAAAATAAATAAATCCCATTATTTCTCTTTTCTATCCATCCGATTGCCACCTTTTTGAAGAAATTTAATAAAAAACAGTTTAAAATTAAAAAAAAAAAATAGGAATATTTAAAAAAAAAAATAGCTAGTGCAGACACATCTACAAATGGACAACTTTCATTTTAAAAAAATAATTATTACTATTGGTTCAGTAGAAATCTCAGGAAAAGTGACTAAAAAAACAGCCTGGTCTTTTAAATATATAGATTGTAAAATATCAGACAGGAAAAAAAAAAGTTTCAAATCTTGTCAAGATGGATGTGAAATGAAAGGTCTTTTGGAGATGGTTACAAAAATATAATTTACATAGAATTACATAGAAATTAATTTTAGACAGAAATTTTACAATTGTTTTGTTTAAAACTACCACATCAATTAACCTAATTTTTTTCTTTCCCCTGAGATGTTTTGGTTGTTTTACTGTAATTTAGAATCTATATAATTATGGGCTGTCTCACTGATTTTTGTTTAACTATGTTATATAAGACTAGATATGCAGATTTATTAAAGAACTTTTCAATTAGATAATTTTTTTTTTCCAATATAAAGGCACTTATAGCAGTATCCTAGTTTTTATGTATATTTTAATTTATTATTATTCACATATTGGCATAAACTATAATGGTGTTAACAGTGCACCATATCTAAAAATAAATAAATAAATAGAATATATAACTGAATTATACATTGAAATTTGCTAAATAAACCAACACTTCTGATCTTGTATAACATTTAAAAAATCATCAAACAAAAATCACACAGGCAGAAAATACAGATCCTAAACTGTATTAAAACAATCAAAATATTTTTATATACAAAGAGAATTTTTTTTTAACCCTATCAGGGAGGGGAGAGGGAATCCAATGGTTATCTACACATCTCTTTTAGCAGTAAATAACAAAGTGTATCACCTAATAATAATATTGGTACAGTAGAGTCCCGATTATCAGAGTTTCTGCTTTAACTGAGGTTTTTTCTTCTGATGAACTTATGGATACCATTATTATGAAACACCCATAATAAATGAAACGTTAGGTGAAGACAAAAAAGCAGTCGTTAAAATTTAGAACTCTGATTTTCCGGTCAAAATGGGGAAAATGACCATCAGCGTTCGAAATCCTTGGTGGTCCGCTGGTCCGAGACCACTAAAAATTCAATCGGACCACTAATTTAAAATATTTAGTGGTCCACAGGACTAGTAACTTTTTTCCCTCTCTGACAGGTAAATGTAAATTTTCCCATCCCTGAGAAAACCGAAACCAAACACCAACCACAGAATTTTATTTTATTTAAAAAAATAAATAAATATATAAAAAAATGCAGTAAAACTTAGTTGAAATAAATAGTCGGAAATAAAATACATAATTTTATAGTTTTTGTTTATGTACTGTTTATTTAATTTTTAGCAAATTATAATTTTACATTTTATTATGCCGAAAATTTTGGGTAACTGAAAGGAAGTTTGGTTTATGTTCTAGGAGGAGGAGGGGTGTCACTCAAAGGGTTAAAGGTACTTAGTAGAATTTTATGTAGCGGGCTAGTGACGATGTATGCGGACCAGTAAACTCTGATGTTTACTGGTCCTTGGGACCAGCGACTTTTTTTTACGAATTCTACCGCTGACCATAATATTTAAAAAAAAAAAAAAAAAAGATTAGATTAGAAAATCAGAATTCTAACATTCTACGGTTGCTCTTTCATCTTCACCTAACACTTCATTTATAATGGCTCTTTCATAATAATGGTATCCATCAGTCCATCAGAAGAAAAGGATCCATTCCAAAGGTATAAGCTTGATTAAAAAAAAAAACATACTTTAAGCAAAAAGAAGAGGCAATTTTCCCTGCAATTCCCGGCAAAAAACCTGCAATTTTCATGACACTAATAGAATCACATAGCTGCCAATTTGTACAGTTATGTTACCGTTAAAATTTAATACAAATTTTTGCCATATTTAATCGTTAAGAATTGTTAGATTTTGGCGATTGAATTAGGCAAAATTTACTGATAAGTTTTCGTGGTAAGAAAAAATCTTGGAAATTGGTAACTATGCAGTAGCGTACTACTGCAACAACAAAAAACTACAGCAAAATTAACCTTCAACAAACAAAAAACTATCAACGGCTTTTTCAAATAAATAATTTCATTCCCCATTTTTCTTAAAAGTAATGGAAACGTTGGACAAAAAAAAGTAAACACCTCTTACTAACTCTGCAAAAAATTATCGTAGAAGAAAGTTACTGGTACCACACGATTGGCAATAAAGTGTACTTTTAAATGATGCATATAAAATTTGCTTAGGGTGCCATATACAAATTAAAACGAACCATAACTGTTTTCTTCAATAGCAGTACACAATTCTGACAGCATAAATGAATTCTACACTCTTCAATTAGCCTAAAAACAAATTTTTATGCAATTCGTACAATAAGTTTCTGAGAAATTAATTATTTTAAAATGAGTGTATTTTAGGGGCTGTATCCAAATTGATGTTCGGTACTCGATTGTTCACCAAGAGAGCCCCGTTCTTGATCAAGGGATCTTAAGTGCCACTCAAGCTGCCATTGAAGACTGCTAGATTACAGGATAGCATAAGAAATTTCAAAATATCTAGTCACTTCTCTCATAGACGGCCCCTTAAACCATCATTTTGCTGTTTTTTAAGCATAATTTGAAAACTATTTGGAAGAAAAATGTGAAATTTTGGATTTCCATAAAGTAGAACTTCATAAATCTAAATCTGTCAAAAACATTGTAGATTGCAATTCATAATTTTTTTGAATATTAATTTCATGATTCATAATTCATATCATAAAATTATAAAAATTGCAAATTCAACATATTTATGTTTGGGTATTTTTAGTATTATTGTTACACAAAAAATTAGCACATTAGGGGTATAATTTCAGGGGATATTAATAAAAATACGAAAATGTAATTTAAAATTAGAAGCACTAAATTTCGAATACTTATAATTAAAAAACTTATCATTCAAATGACTTGAAATTTGGTGTCTAGGCATAGTTTGAACCGAAGATTTGAAATATCTTGTTAAAACTGAGTATTGCCATTGAAAAAAAAAGAAGTTTGGGTTCATTTTAATATGTAAATGGCCCCCTAAGCAAATTTTATATACATCATTTAAAAGTAGACTTTCTTCCCAATCATTCGGTACCAGTAACTTTCTTCTACGATAAATTGTTATGGAGTTAGTAGGGGGTGTTTACTTTTTTTTCCCACGACTGTACATCAAAACATGTTACTAGTACCATAAAAATTAATTAAGTGAAAATCTATATTTCATCTTGTTAGTTGGTGATGATTTGTGTAAATCCGGTTTATCCGAATTTTTTGCTTATCTGAGGTAAGTTTGGTCCATATTAACTCGGTTAATCAAGACTACTGTATTAAATTAGTAGAAAAGTGATTTGGCACGATAATTTTTGTTTTTTAGTTCAATATTCTCTTTATTATAAATCTCGTTATAATGAATGCCACTTTAACGGATAAAGTTTGGATTAGAAAGAAAGTCCTATACTTTGCCATTATAAATATATTCACTTCATCTGTTTTGTTTAAATTAACGAATTTATGGAAGTCATAAAAATAATACTAATTTCAATTTAATGAACACTAAGTTTGCAAGAAAAATAATCTTTATCAAAAAAACTAGAACTCCAAAAGATCTTTTTATTATTTTTTTCACTACCACATGTTCTTCAAAATTTCAGTGTTATCTCGAAGCTGTGTTTTGAGAGATGTGTTGAAATTGCACCCCTATGCGCATCTTTTAAATTAAGAAAAACTCTCTTTACATTCATAACAACCGCTTTTCACCTTAGTTTCTTTGGTTTGCTTTATAATTATATAAAAAATTGTAGGAAGGTCAAGCAGTCACATTTGGCTATAAATATCTGTATCTATTGGCAAATTTCTAATCTGCAACAATTCACATTTGAAGGTAGATTTCTTTCTTTTTCTAACAGTGGAGAATTAAAAAAAATAAAACAAGTTTTAATCGAGTGAAGAAATTATTGCAAAAGCAGCAAATTCTTTTAAAAGGCAGGTAGAAGTCATGAAATAATTTACGTTGCTACTCCTGCATTAGCTACCATTTTAAAAGAAAAGGACAAAAATATGAAGCTCTGTGAAAGGTCTAATATCCAACCAAACAGGAAACCAATGTGATTTTGAGACTATCAAGTGATTTACAAGATTGTCATTTTGTTTTGAAAAACTTGTTGTCAACATTAGAAAATAGGAAAATTTCTAAATGTAAAATAATAATAATAGTTAAAAGTTACAGTAATGATATGTGGTGGAATTTTCAGTTGCCAGATGTGTATGATAAATTATAATTTCATTATAATTAGGGCTAAAACCTTCAAATTTAATTAATTATCTTATAACAAATAGGTTCACAATAATATACGGTATATTTATTCTTTATTGACATGTTTATATAAATTTAATATAACTTTAGTATTTTCTGGTAAATAATCAAACTTGCAATTAATTTCATTTATCTTATGCTCATATGAAGAATGTCACTCAAATAATACTACAAATTCACAATAGTTACTTCAGTCTGCCTCTTAACTTTAAATTCAATTTGTTTAGGAAAGAATGAATGAAAGAAATATGATTTTGAATGCTTATAATCACAAACATTACAACAGAATCTAAAGGAATATAGTATTTAGTTTACTTACAGTCACTACAGTGCTAAAATTCTTTTGTGTAACTTATGAAAAAGAAATACTACATGTTCTCTTAAAATGTAAAGCAGTTCTTTTTTCTTTTTTCCTGATAAAAGTATAAAAGAGAGAAAATCCCAATAATTTTTCAGAAAAAAAAGGTGTCTCTCAAAATTTCCTTAAAATTAATTTATATATAATAAATAGATATTTGTTTTGAAGTGTGTGTGTGGGATGGGGGTGGGGGATCTAACATGCAAGCTAATTTAATTTTTATCTATCAGCCTTGCCAGGTGAAAATTTATTTCATGTATTTAATGCATGTGGGAAAAAAAAAAATGTTTGTGGAAATACATAACAGCAGAAATATAAATCCTTCATCAGATGTACCATGACTCACGGTGAGTAAAATGGGGTTCTGTTTTCAAAACTCAATTACACAAATTTCAAATTGCTCAAAATTCCCTTTTAAGACAGATTGTTAATACAACTACATTTGTCTGAAACAGTGTCATTCATAAAGATCTCAAAATTAAAGTTATTAAAAACTGGCACAAAATTTTCATCGAGATTGTGTTCTTATATCCAACGAAATGTTGCAGTCAATAAAACCATATAATATTGACAATGCAGTTGGCAAAAAATGACCTCTTGTCATCCTTAGCCGAGATGGCGGTTTTGCCCCCCCCCCCCCCCCCCCTTCTAAACGAAGGAGACAGGAACCACCTTAAATGCATTGTTGAGGTCCTTCTAAATTCTAATTTCGTTTAATTTTTTTCTTCTTATATAATCTCTATTCTTTATTTTTCACTTTCTTATTATAACATTGTTCCCGCCTAAGCATTTGGCGCAGGAATTAACCTACTTTCTTTAAATTTTTTAAGATTTAATTTTTATTAAAAAACAAAAAAATGTTTGGCTCTAGGCCACTTTTCTATTTCCTCCCACTCTCTCCTCAGTTTGCTTGGCATGGAACCAGCCCAATGCTCTGGAGTTTGCATGCAAATTCCACAACAATGCAAAAAATCCTCATCAAGACTACACTACAGATCATCGTCAATGGAAGGTAAATAGAAGCATTACGACTTTTGTAGGCACTTCAAAAACACTGCATTGGTTCATTGGTTTAACAGCAGAAATTTCTGGCTTTCTTGGATAAGAGGCAAAAAATGAACTATTTCATGGCATCCGATTTTTAAATATGCAGTAGCTTATGATATGAAGTGCAATAAATTGAGTATGTAAATGAAGCACATGATATTTGATAAATAATATTTTCACTTGATTCAATATTTTTTTTTCTTATCTCAATATCAAAGAGCTTTTCTCTTTACTACAAACCAGAATCATTTACAAAGAGGATGCCAATAACTTGTCAAGCTTACTAATTAAATAAATAATACAATATTATTACTAATTAAATAAATAATGCAATATTATTACTAATTCAATAATACTGATTGGTAAAGATATAACTTAAAATTTTTCCAACTGAATGAAAAAATGTCCAGGCCAGGAGTCAACTACAAACTTTTGGCCTAAATTGTGAACTCTGCCTATTGATCTACCTGGATCGAAAACCAGCCGACGCGTTTCACTCAGATAACCCTATTGGCAATAGTATTAAAATTTTCTGAGGATAAAAGATATGTCTGGTGATAAGGTTATCTGAGCAAAATGTGGTCAGCCAGTTGCTGCTCAAGGTAGCTCAATAAGCAGGGTATTGGTAATTTGAGCCAAAGTTTACCTAGACTTTTCACTCAGTTGGAAAATTTTCAACTCCATATCTAATATTATTCATACTTGTTTCCATTATTTTACAGGGTTCCTACACAATTCTGATAAAAGAATTCCCTGACTTTTCCAGGTTTTCCCTGACTTTATTCAAAAATTTCCCTGACCTTTCTCAGAAAAAATTCAGCTCATATATTGTTGTAAAACCCTCCATAATGGACTTTAATTTAGATAAATCCTAAAAAAAGTATGTGCTCTATGAATTTCCAATTTTTTAATTATTTTTCATTTTGTTATATAGTTTGCATAAATTTTATATAAAAATTTTTGACTGGATAAATAATTAATTCAAAATTTCTTCATTTAAGACGATAACAGAAATTCCGTTGGAAGTAGTATATAAAAAATTCCCTGACCTTTTCAAATATTTCAAAAATTCCCTGACATTTTGCCTAAATTTTCGAATTCCCTGACTTTTCCCTGTTTTCCCTGACCCGTAGGAACCCTGTTTTAGTACATGATGCAATAAAGATAAATTTCTTTAGTTAACTTACTCAAAGGCAAAAATAATTAAAATAATTTAATTCAATAACTTAAATTCTAAAGTAAAAATAAGAAAAACACAAAATACATTTTTTCTTTTATTTTTGACATTTTTTACAACTGTACATAACATTTTGATTGCATCAGATAAAATATATTTACTATAAACAAATATTTTGCTTTCAAAACAGAATGCAAATTGTAAATCTTGAAGAACCAAAAACAAAACTAGACCTTCATACTAAATACAATTTTCTTTATAAAAGAAAAAAAAAAAAAAAAAAAACTTTTGTATATAACGAAATATCAAATTCAAGAAATAACTGAGAAATTTAATTTCGTTCAGGAACAGTAAAACTGACCTATTGTAAAAACAATCAAAATAATACAACAGAAAAAAAAGTCAACAAATCACACAAAATAAGGTTATTAAAATATAACAAACAATTCTGTAAAAAATATAGGAATGAAGGTGCTTACAGGGAAAATACTAAAATGTTCCAATCACATGTCAGTAAATGTTGTAAAAGTTTAAAAGACTGGGGTGAAATGAAATCCGTGATTCAATAAAGAACAGTACAGTAAACAATGCGAAATATAAAAATGAGCACAAAGTAAATGATTATTAACACTGATTTTACAGTATGAATCATACATGAAATGCATTCCATATAAACTAACATTATAGTGACTTAGATGATATAGGACTTTTTATTCAAACTAGTTAAAATAAAAATCCTTCTTTGGCCTTTGAAAAACAACAAAAAAACACAATTACAATTTCAGAAGAAATTAACTTCCAGCTTACCTGTTGAATCAGATTATGCATACACTACAAGGTTCGAACCGAGACTAATTGGTAAGAACCCCACATTTTCTTTACTGCTACAGCTAATTAATAGCTTTTAAAACTTAAGACACATTCTTTGTTGTTGTTTTTTAAGGCTAAACTTGGTGGCTAGGACTTAAGCTTTTTAATTTTTCCTGATATCTCCAGAACATTTTTCTCCATTTTCCCATGCAACTGTTTTGAAGAGCAATCATTTCACAATCAAAAACGCAATTTAAAAATGGTTTTGTGCAAAAAAATTCAAAAATAGCGTTTTGTTTGGTGCACGACTTGAAACACAGCACTCATTGCTTTCTTTTCCAAGAAAATGTGTCATGAGTGGCATTGGATTGAAATTTACAGATTTCAATGAAAATTCTCCCGATTCCTTCAAATTCTGCTCAAAATCACTGATCATCCTGCCACCCTAAAGAAGAATTTTCATTTGTACATCAGTGGTTTCCAAACTATGGGTTGTGTTGCACTCGGGGTCATAGGCGATGTAATGGTGAAAGTTTTACATCCTGGTCATTGACATGAGCTGTCTTCTGTAGACAGTCATTACAGATCAGATCATTACAACTTTAAAGGAAAAAGTTTAAAAATGCAGGATTCTCCAAAAAAAAATGAAAGATTTTTTAATTATTACCTGTCGGAGATACACAAGTAATATAAACTGCAAAATTGTTCAAAATAATGTAGAAATTATTATGTTGATGAAATAGTCCAGCCACTAATTTTCAAAAAGTTACACTTTGTAATTTTTTATACAGTGTGTGGGGGTCCTAATAACTTATATTTAGAAAAAAAAAAAAAAAAAAAAAATCCATCCTGACAACTAAAATAGTAAAAATTCTTTTCTTCTATGACTGAAATTTACCAAGATATCACACCTTGAATCTAATGAAGCTTTCCAACATTAAAATATTGTTTGTCTATCTTTAAGGCTGAAAGCTCCAAAATTTTACAAATTCCAACATATCATAACTCATTAAGTTTTGATTGAAAAATGATGGAATTTTTACTGTTTCACTTGTCATAAAAGAGAAAATTTTTCTATAACTTACGCTTCATTTTTTTTTACATAATAAAAGAAGAATTTGCTTCATGATTATTCAACTTTTATATTAAAAATACCTATCAGCGTTTCTGTATGCATACTTTATGCAAAAGTTTGTTTTTTCCGTAGGATAACTTTAGGAAAGGCTCTATATAACTACATATTAGGTAGGTCACATAACAGTAAAGTTTGGAAACCACCAACTTATATTATAGCAGGGTTGGCATTTTTGTCGGCAAAAAGGTATTTTTGCCAGGACAGTGGCAAAAACTGGAAAAAACCAGGGCAAAAATGGAAAAAACCCAGCAAAAATGGCAAATTGTCATTTGTGTTTAATCTATAAGCTAATAAGGATAATAATGGCATAAACAATTAAATTTAATAACATATTTTTATTTAATTTGCTAATTAATAAATATAATTAAATATTTTTATATATTTTAAATCTTTATAAAATAGGTAGAATTCAGTCTAATACTTAGGACTTTAAGAATCAAATTAAAAATCGGAAATCTAATTTTTTTTTTAAATAAAGTATTTTGTCAGTCAAATATTTTTTTAATTATCAAAAGGTTTTAGATAACTTTTCTACTTTTGTTTTATGTAATGAGTCTTAAAAATATGTAAATATTTAAGTCTTTGGTACTAATTTATAATTATTTATCTGATGAAACTAGTCTGTTACAGATAAAAAAGTAATTAAATTAAATTGAAAATTATATATTGAAAAAACTCTATTATGTCTTGTTAGGAAACTAGAATTTTTTTCCCCTCCCTCTTACACTCCAAGAAAGGGACAAAAAGTTATCCAGCAGTCCATTGTCAAATGATCACAAGACAGATAACAAAATACCAGTGTATTGCACCCTGCTTTGTAGTTGGTCAATGGAAAAGTAAGCCTGCAGGTGCACAGGTTTTGTAAAAGCTACTGTACAAAGTATTAAGTTTCTTTTTTCTTTCATGAGATATTTTTTACTCTTTTTCTGGGAAAAAAAATTAAATGGACAACCTATTTTTGCCACTACTTTGGCAAAAACCTATTTTTGCCGGGACGGTTTTAACCAAGTTTTTTCCGCCTATGGCAAAAACTTACCAACCCTGTATTATGGTGATTATGAAAATTACAAACAGTGATAAAAAAACAGATCAACAAAATTATTTAATCGAATTAAAACATACATTGTTGATAAACTATTTCCAACAGAATATTTTAAAAATAAAGTATCCATAAAAAATTTATTTTATATTTTTCCTTTTAAGCTTTCCCAAAAATTATGAAATAAATAAAAATACGAAAGGAATAACATATTTTCAAATCATCCAAAATTAAAAGGATAAAGTATTTGTTTACTGGAAATAAACACATATTACATAGAATTTCAGAATAAGAATTAAAACATAACCTTTTCAGTTTTAAGGTGGATCACCAGTCTTTTCACCATTAAAAAAAAAAAAAAAAAAAAAAAAAAAAATGATTTGATTGTTTGACCTCACTTCTACAGAGCTGAAAATTTTTGCTTTAGACATTAATACTACATTAATAAATAGTTGCAAAAATGCACATTTCATTATAAAATAAATGGTGATTTCATCTGACTTTGTAAAATGCTTCTAAAACAGAGTGACCAAATAAATAATTTTTGTAATTACTTAACTTGGACACTTTACAGTAAAATTGTTTGATTATTATTAATATGAAGGCCTCTAGGAATAACTAGGCATAAAATATATCAATTCCAGAAAAATGATTTTTTTTCTTTTGTTATCTATGGCGTCATTTACAAGAGTGTAAAAACAGCATTCAACACATATATTTATGAAATAAATATTTAAAAGTATTTCAATTGAAGTCGGAAGAAAATTAAAAAAAAGTAGGTTTCATTTTTTCACCTTTAAATACATCTCTAACGGGAACATCAAAGTACTCTTTAATCCTTTGTGATCCATTGTCTAGTAGTATTGAACATTAGATTCTGATTGAGGATAATTTAATTCAGTGTGAGTGTGTTTTCAAGCCATTTTAAATGTAGCTTAAATACAAACAAAGAAATAAAGTTACACACTAAAATTAATTACTTGCACTATTTATTAAATATTAAAAACTGGAAGGCTTATTTAATATGTTGGTTTGAGATTCAACCTAAAAACAATACAAAAGACAGATTTGGGTAAAATAAGCCATTTTACTTAAAATAGACTAAAACCAGTTACACTGTTTCCACTTGACATATTTAATTGCATACTTATGGTAATTTATTGTCCATAAATCTATTTAGAAGGCCCAATATTCTAAAGAATGTGTGTACATTTATTTCTACTAGAAACTGGACAGTAAAGGATTATAGTAAAATTCAAATTTGGATTCCTTATCAGGAAAATTATAAGACAGCTACTTCAAAACAAAACAGTACTTGCTAGGTAAGCTTTTAGAAACAATGTAATCAAAAACGTCACAAAATGGTACAAATGCATCAGGCGATGAAAGATTTAATACATGAAGACTTGTGGTTGCTGTGCCATATAAGAATGTTTTTTCTGGAATAAATGTATCACTAAATATAAATAAATAAATGTATGGGAAAAAACTTGTAATACAAATATATGACAAAAGAATAGAAATTCTGATCCTTTACAAATGTTTTGCAAGCTGATTAGCAGTACAATCTATTACATTTTACTAAAATAAGTTTTAAAAAAAAGCTTTTTTTTTTTCTTATTTAGAATAGTTTGGATACAAGAAAGCCATTTAGTATAACAAGCATACATGCCAGGCAAAAACTTAATCAAAAACCAGACATCAGTCTTTTTTTTTTCCTTTTATTTAGACATGATTAAGCAAAATTTGAAATTTTAGTCCCAATGATCAATTTAAAAATATATATAATTCTACTTAATGATTTTGATAGGAGGCTTCACAAATACAGGATCATATTCTGATAAATTGCTAATGTTTATAAGACAAAACATAATCACATTTCATATTTTACTAATATAGGTTCAATATTTGAAAACTATTTGAATTCAAAATGTAAAAACATCTTCAATAATTACACTACATTTTTAAACATTACTTATAAAATATTATTCCAATTTCTTTTATATGTACATAATATATACAACAATAAATATATTGCATAGATATCTGTAATTAGTAATCTAAAACTGCATAGATATCTGCTAACTCTGATTTAAAACAATAAATAAAATAAAGTAAAAATAAAGAACAGATTAAAAGATATCAAGTAGAAGTTCAGGAAGTTGAGAGTCTAATTATTTATATCAAAAAACTTTGCTCTGAGACTATCTTGAGAGCACATCATTTTAAATTCACTCACGGCAACTACACTGTTTTCCAGAAAATTAGCAATTATTTCAGAAGCAATTACAATGTGCAATGAGAGTTTGAAGTTTCAATGTTCTTAAGCAATAGCTTTTTAATAATAAAAAAATAACATTAAATTTTAATAAAATATAAAATTTTATATCATTAAATGTTAATCCGATATTTTTGGCAGATAATTTTAAAATTCTTTCTATTGTGTCTACATTAATAAAATGAGTAAAATATTTTTATATAAGTAATTCTAAAAAAAATTCACACACACACACACAAGCACACACACAAGCATACACACATATAAACTTTGACAACACAACTCATTAGCTTTTTAATGCTATAATAATATAAATATATATAAAAAAATGAGAATAACAGGTGCAAATCTTTAGAAAAGGTACAGTTATTCATTTTAATTGTGAAATGCTTTTATTAATTTGAATATATAGAAAAAGAACAAATAAGAATATGACATGGGATATAAAACAAAAATGAGTATTTTCAAAGTCTTGTATCATTCAAAAAATAATTACGTATTGATGCTCACAACTAATAAAATAAAACTTCAACTATAAAAATAAGAATAAATGAAAAAAATTACTTGATTCAACCAGAGCTGTGAAGCATCATAGTAATATTAATGATACAAAATGCATCTAGTATCAAAAATTAAGAATTAAATATAATATTTCAATCATTTTTTTCTTTCCACATTTAGATAGAATATTTGCAAGTTCTGAGTATCTTTTTTTTCCTTTTGTAATATTTTAGACAACTTAGCAATCCATTTAGGTATGAATCAAAGTGGCCTAATAAAAATCCTCATTTCTCTTAATACAAATGACCAAACAAAGTATTTTTGAAAGGCATTTTTAGTCATTTCTTGACTATAATCAGCCATTTCTAATGGATTTTTATATAATGAATAGAGATAAAAGGTGAATTTTAACTTAATTTGCAATTTAAGGTATTAACCCTTTTAGAAATATTAAGCAAGGTGAGGACAAATTATACCTCTGTGAAAAAATATTTCTCTTCAAACAATATCGGTCTTACTTGCTCCATGTCAAGATAATTAAAAACACTCACTTTTGCTCATTTTTATATTTTTCTTTTCCATATAAATACAATATCTTTGAACGAGTAAACACTCAATGTACCAACAACTTTAATATCAAAATATTTTCACCATCCTCTTTCAGTTGAATACAGTTCATTTAAAGCATCACATGATGGTGTTTTCAAGGCCTTAGCATTTTCTTCCAGAGCTTTATCACGGAAATTTCTTGCTCTCCAAATCATAGTCTCCCCTAGAAATAAAATTATGCTTAAACGCATATTATCAACACTATAACACTTAAAATTACTATTGACAAAAAGATAAAAATAAACAGAAATAGAAGTGAAGAATGAATATAATTTGGATTCAGTAAAGCATAAGCATAGAGTAATCCATTATTTTATGATTTACAATTCTCAATAACTATGTTAGTGCTCATATAAAGTAGAGACTCACCAGATATTTGGTATGTATTTAGTGTTTCAGCTATATTACCAAATATTAAAATATTCTAAAAATTATGTATTTAAAATAAAATACACTATTTGCTAAAAGGTACACACAATAAAAATATGCATTAAAACATCAACGTTTCATTTCGCATCTGCGAACGTCTTCAGGATGATACACAAGTAGTCTACATATCACACACAAGTCTAAAATTTTTCAAGAATGGAGGCAAACATCTCAGAGTCCCTGACGACCTTGTCCAGAGGGCGCACCAAACGCCACAAAGTTGCCAAGGTAACGAAAAGGAGGAAACCAATCCAGCTATGGAAGAAGAGGGGGGGGGGGGGGGGGAGGATAAATGGAACTGACTCCAAAAACAGTTTATAACATATTGTGCCAAATTTTATGTATGCTGTAGGATAAATTATCATTACAGGTGTGCTGTCCAAGCTTAATAATCCTAATGGATTGTAAAATTTTGTTTAGGTAAGGATTCTTGCACGGAATTATGATTCTTGCTTTATCAAAGATAACTCTGCTCCCATCTGTTGCATCATAAAAAATATAATGCATCATTTCCCATTCAAATTAATTTAAATAATATAATTTATTTCAATTTTACAACTTAAATTAACATTTTCAAACACCTAATTTCTAATCACAAGTTTTAAACTCATAATGTAAATTTTAATGATAAATAATTCAATATTTCCTTATTTTTCAATGTAAACATTATCTCTTATTAAGATTATTTAAGTGCAATTGGTATTTTATTATATTTCAGTAATTTAACTTTCAAATTTCTTTCAACATACATCGCGAATGTGTAAACACATCAGAATTTTCTAAGTCTAAAATATAAAAAATAGAAATCTTTTATTTATCAATATTTCCCTTTTAAATTATATTATGTGGATAGAAATATTTATTTCTAGCCGATTGCGAAATTTTCAGCGACTTGTGATAAATACTTTGGCAGAAATACGCAAAAATGTATTTTCTATCTTTTCTCATTTTTAATTTCGGCGCGCAACGCCATGAGATCATTCTTTCCGACATTTTGAAAGTTCCAACAAGAAGGGTATTCCCCTTTGCCAAACAGACGCTTAGTTCAAAACCGGACGTTTGCTAAATCGTTTAACATTCCTTTTGGAACATGCACGTTGTGTGTGACGTCAGGCGCGGGGAGGATAGGCGCTTTGGATTGGCTGGCGCGCTTTGTAATGGCTTTTGATGTTTGAAACTCTGGGTTCTGGAATAGTGATCAGTCTTCACCAGGGAGCCGTTGAAGCAAGTGGTAACGTGCGGGGCTGCGACGCCGTGTTTTTTGGCCGAGAGTTGCAGCCGAAGAGTCTCTCTATGTGACAGCAAGAAAATCGCGATGAACGTCTTGAAATTTGCCAAATTTTGATTCTTGATCCAAAGGTCTTACAGCATTAATGAAATTCATTTGACGTAACATTCTGGATGAAATGAATATCACACCTTTAAATGTTTGGACATTCTACAAAAATTCATCACAGTGAAATATTATTCGCGACATTCGAATGAAGATATCCAGAATTAAGTAGGAACACCAGCTATTTCCTTCTAAATATGCAATATTATAATTCGCTTGCCGCTCTGATTCCACGATCAACCATGATAGTTTATGTCATTTAGAGGTCTTATGAATTGAATTTCATCCTCGTGACGTTTAGTTCATATCACGAATTTTTACTCTGGAAGTGCATCGATCTTCATCACCATTAATTTCATGAGACTTCAAATTTATCTCCAAATACAAGAGTCCTTCAACGATCCGAGTTTGGCTTTATATTCCTGAACTTTATTCCCTAGTTTGACTTTATGTTCCTGAACTTTGTTCATTTTGGAGGCCTTAAAACTAAAAGAAATATTACATAAATAATCAGACTCTATAACATCACGATATCAGAACTTCACATTCTATTATGTTAACTTAAATCTCATATTTTAACAATTTACTTCTGCTTTTTCTCAGATGACAATATATCTCCAATTATCTAAAATTATATTAAATTTTACATTCATTTTGATAATCTTTTCATAATTCATAATGTAAGAATGCATTCAAATTAGCAAACTTTATATATGTTTAAATAAACGTCATTTGTGAATTATCTTTCTGTGTTCAAGTACTTGGGTGAGTGTTTTCTTTTCTTTATTTTTTTTCAGCTACGATAACTAGTAAATATAATTTTATTTGATCTTAAATAAATTAAAATAATTCTTAAAAAATACATTAAGCAATGTCTACCACTTACGTCATCGGCTGTAGTGTAATTTTGAGCTTATGAATCGGGATTAATTTTGTTCAATTCAAACTTTGGAATGAATTCCACTCTCCAATTCATTAAGCCCAGACTTACAGTACACCATCATTAGCAAAACAAAATCTTGCGAGAGCTATATTTTGTTTTGATTGTGAAATGTCCCGCTTGTGCTCTTTCAACCTTTCTGAATTTTTTTTTTTAGTTTTGCCGATATACACTAATCTTTCTTTATTTGGGAGGGTAATCGGAATTTCATACACACCAGCTTTTTGATGATTCAAGATTTTATCTATATTATTACTAACAATTTGAATCAGGTATTTGGGGTGGGGGGGGGGGGGGGAGCTACTAATTTTATATTGAATGATTGAAGGATCTGCTTTAATTTTTCATATAAAATGGGGACATAATGCATACTCCTGTACTTGATAAGTAAAGTATTAACAAACCGCTGGCCTGACTGAGGGGGTATTAAACTGTGAAATAATCCAGTCAATCTGGAAGCTTTTATAACCATGATCTAATGCAACTTTTTTAATGAAATCAATTTCAGTCCCAAGCTGATTATCTGAACAAATCTTATAAGCTCTTCTGATAAAGGACTGAAACGCAGCAATCTTATATTTAAAAGGCAAATTCGTACAAAAAGGTATAACTATTCTCTTTTAACAGTTTTCTGTAAACTGAAAAGGTAAACTGCATATTGCTCTGGCTAATCTGAACGTCAAGAAAAGTACGTGTAATTGTATGTGTGTTGTGTAATTGTATCGCACCTACTTATTTTTTAGCGAAAGCTTATGTTATTTTTTTAAAATCTATACTTCTGGTTTCTGACTGTTATTGATTCTACTGATGATTTCATGGATAAAATTAGAAATTACCCCCTTGATGCTTATACAATTATGGCAAGTTTGGACGTCATTTCATTATTTCCGTCAATTAATATGGGCGAGGTTTTAAGTTATATTTTTTCATTGATAGATTGTAATCCTGTTTTAACGGATGAAATTAAAAGTTCACGAAAGGCCGGTTTGAATCTAATTGTGTTCAGTAATATTTTTATATGTAATGGAGTTATTTACAGACAGCTTCATGGGGCACCAATGGGTTCACCTGTTTCAAGTCTTTTCGCTGAGTTTGCCTATGGAGGAGAAAATTTTTAGTTCATTTAAACAGAAGCCAGTTTGTTGGTTAAGATATGTGGATGACGTGTTCATCTTATGGACTTACCCTCTTCCAGATTTACAGGTTTTTATTCATGAGGTCAATAAGTTAAGTAATAGCATCAAGTTTACCCGTGAAACCGAACAGGATGCGAGTTTGCCTTTTCTTGACGTTCAGATTAGCCAGAGCAATATGCAGTTTAACTTTTCAGTTTACAGAAAACCGTTAAAAAAGAATTCAGTTATACCTTTTTGTACGAATTTTGCCTTTTAAATATAAGAATGCTGCGTTTCAGTCCTTTATCAGATGAGCTTATAAGATTTGTTCAGATAGTCAGCTTGGGACTGAAATTGATTTCATTAAAAAAGTTGCATTAGATCATAGTTATAAAAGCTTCCAGATTGACCGGATTATTTCGCAGTTTAATACCCCCCACTCAGTCAGGCCAGTGGTTTGTTAATACTTTACCTATCAAGTACAGGAGTATGCATTATGTCCCCATTTTATATGAAAAATTAAAGCAGATCCTTCAATATAAAATTAGTAGCTCTCTTCCCCGCCCCCATACCTGATTCAAATTGTTAGTAATAATATAGATAAAATCTTGAATCATCAAAAAGCTGGTGCGCATGAAATTCCGATTACCTTCCCAAATAAAGAAAGATTAGTGTATATCGGCGAAACTAAAAGAAAATTTTCAGAAAGGTTGAAAGAGCACAAGCAGGAGATTTCACAATCGAAACAAAATACAGCTCTCGCAAGATTTTGTTTTGCTAGTGATGGGAGCAGAGTTATCTTTGATGAAGCAAGAATCATAATTCCGTGCAAGAATCCATAGCTAAACAAAATTTTAGAATCCATTAGGATTATTAAGCTTGGACAGCACACCTGTAACGATAATTTATCCTACAGCATACATAAAATTTGACACAATATGTTATAAACTGTTTTTGGAGTCAGTTCCATTTATCACCCCCCCCCCCCCCCTTCCACAGCTGGATTGGTTTCCTCCTTTTCGTTGCCTTGGCAACTTTGTGGCGTTTGGTGCGCCATCTGGACAAGGTCCTCAGGGACTCTGAGATGTTTGCCTCCATTCTCGAAAAATTTTAGACTAGGGTGTGATATGTAGACTTGTGTATCATACTGAAGACGTTCGCAGATGCGAAACGAAACATTGATGTTTTAATGTGTATTTTTAATGTGTGTACCTTTTAGCAAATAGCAAATAGTGTATTTTATTTTAAATACATAATTTTTAATATATTTCATGGTGCAATCGTCCAATTTTTTAAATTAAAATATTCAGCCAAACCGAATACTTTAAAAAACCTTTTAAAAACTTTAAAAAAACTTTTATCTGTCAATTAATAAAGATATTCAGAACAATTGAGAAATAGAATAAATAAAATATTGCTTTTACATTATTATTTAATGTTTAAAAAGTGACGGTTAAGAAAATTAACTATTAATGATGATCTTCAAAGGAATTAATGATGTACTAACTAATGTAAGTTACTGAACATTGTTTCTTACTTTTTCATAAGCAGCTTATTTCTAATTGTTTCTAACTTTTTCATAAACAGCTTATTTCTAAGCAAAATGGAACAAACTTTCAGGAGTGACAATTAAAATACATACATTTAAAAGCATACATTGTTTTAGCGTAAAGTTTACTCATGAAAAGGTCTTGCTCATTAAAATGGAAGTATTTGTGCTAAATATTGTGTTACTTTGTTTTAAATTTTAACTTTTAAATACCTTTAAATTGTGAAATATAGGAGTATTCAAGCATGTTACTATTCAGCTGACTGAATATTCAGTATTTGGTTTACCTGAATGCTGAATGTTCAGTCAAAACCATTACGAGTAGTACTAAAGTAAAAAATGCATTTCAAAATATTTAAAGGCTTTAATATGCTATTACAAATATTTTAAGAGCAGAAGCTAATGTTAATTGATATATTTTTAATGAAACGATCAATGAGTCGTTCATATGTATCTTGACTTGGAATTTGTGCTTCTGAATGGCTAAAATGAAGAAGAATAGATGTGACACAAAGTAGATTATTATAAGTTGAACAATTGCCTTATTTACGGCATCAGAATGCTTAAGTCTCGAGTGCAAGCCGGTATTGTCACCTTAGCGTATTATATAAATAGACTGCTTTTAAATGTATATATTAAAAGGTGTTACTAATGCATAATTTGATTGTGCATTTGACACATATAGTTAATTTATAAAGATATAACAAGCTGATGAGATTTTAAAATGTAAATAAAGGTTGCCAAAAAGTGCTTTTGAAAACTTCGTTTTTCTCTCAAATTCAACATTGTCATTTTCCTATCGGGTCAAGTCCCTATAACAAAGTACCAACAAAATAATTGTCCAGAAAAAAAAAAAAAAAAAAAAAAAAAAAGATCATAAAAGAGTAAAGCTCACTGTAGTTTTTCTCCTTGAAACAGGAACCTCTAAGATTTGCAATATATTCTTCTTCTACCTGAGCCTCTAACTTCCTTATACTTCCTTGATAATCAACAGCAAAATTTTCTTTCACATAGTATGGCACTTTTAAGTTACTAGTCCTTCGTTCAAATGAATATTTCCTATAAAGTAATTCAAATTAATAACATTATTCATTCAAAATTTAACATTTATGAAGAGTTTATTTAAATTGATGAATTTGAGATTCATTTGAAAATAATTTGCTCTAAAACAGAATTTGTATTACAGGTCTGCATGGACCTTGGGCTCGCCCAAAGCCCAAGACTACAGTTTTTGTAACAGTAGTTTCACAAAGCTGATATAAAATGTGATTGGCTGAATTTTATAGCTTTTAACACACCAGTCACCTCTGATCTCTTTTTATGAATTGTTCAGGAATCACTATTTTAGCACAGTTGAAGAATATAACTGTATTCTGATTTGAACTTATAGCCAAAACAACAAGAAAGTAAAGATGTTAAATAATTTTTTTAAAAAAAGAAAAAAAATATATTGATAAACATGAAAAAGTACTACTAGAAAACTGATTAAATCAGGAAAAATAAGAAATATTGGTTGTTAAAAATTAATAAAACATCCTATTAAGTAAAAGAAAAAAAATTCACACTTTGCCAATTTTACTCTACTCCATGGTGTAAAATGGATACAGTAACAACTTAAATAGTAGGCACTGACTATCATGCTTAAAATGCAATTAATAGTCTTTCAAATCGATTTATTTTATTCAAAAGAGTTGCAATGTAAATATTTTTTAAAAATGCATACTTATTTTTTGAAATTGAAATGAAAATTTGAAATTCCTCAGTTTTATTACCATTTTACACCACCAAAACCTATCTTTTCAAATGCAAATATATACCTCTTGTATAATCGAAATATTTTTTTTTATCTTGTTTAATAACATGGACATTAATAAACACTACCTATGACTCTTTGACAAGTCTTAAGGCAAATTGCATTCTGATAAAACAATGTTAAAGTTTTGTGATTTTTGAAATGTGAATGAATATGAAAATTTCTTTATCATAAATAATTTTCAAATGCTCATAGTATTTTGGTTGAAACAGTTCTGAGTTACTTACTGAGTTCTGGCAAGGTTATATGGAGGGTCACCAACGAGAAGACTACTAACAATAGACAGACAAATAAGAAAGAGTAAGGGCAGCAGTTGTACAAAAAGAGTATAAGTTGCGTGCCTCTGAAAAAAAAGAAAAAAAAAAGATTTAAATAAACTAAATTAAATAACTGCTTTCAAGGTATAAATTCAAATATTCTAGTAAAATAATGCTAATTTTGATAAGCTTTCAAGGTATAACAGATTGCATGGAAAATATGTTATAATACTTTTCAATGTTCATTATTTTACTTTTTAAAAACATACATCATAAAAGCCTCTTTGCAAAGAAGTGCATGTAAAAACGCCGAATATGATTAGGTGTGCATTATATGCCGGAATATATGGTAATTATATCAATTTGGGAAGAATAACTTTGAATAATAGTAATGTGCATAAAAAATTAATAAAGAATACATTTTTTACAGACTTATACAATAACTTCAATATTATTTCAAAAACAACAAATGCAAGAAATTACATTTAATTTAGAAGTTACATTCAATTCAGAAGTTAATTTACAGAAAACAGATTATGATTTTCTTTTACATGTCTTTATCAATTTCATGTTGTTTTTTCCTGGTTACATATAACAGAGTAAAATTGTTTCTTTATAATTTCAAATTTTCAATTATCTTTCTTTTATGTAGGATTGAGAAAATGCCTGATTTGTCCAAGATAATTTATTGTTTGTTTCTTTAACAAACACTAATGCAGTTAAACATAAAATCTTGTGTTTTGCAGATAGTGAATCTAACTTCAGCTGCATGATATATTGTCAAACCTGATACCCTAAAGGACAATTTTGCCAAAACTGATCTTTTAATTTCAAATAATTACATTGCCCCAAAAGAAATTTAAGGGACAACAATCTTTTTAAAGTTACATGTAAAACAACTGACACTGATGTACATTTTATTCAGAAACTATTGAAGGGATTCTAATTTTTTTTTCTTTTGCAATTTTGTGAACAGTTACTATAAGTTGATTGTTTGGTAAAGAATAACAATTAAAAATATAATAGTTATATAATTTTGTAAACAAAAATTCCTATACGAGTCATTGGGTGTACTTTTTCTCAGGAACTACAGAAAGGTTTTCAATACTTAAAAAAAAAAAAAGTTTGGGCAGAAGCTAAACTATAAATTGATTATTCTATAAAAAGGTAAAAATAAAAAATGCAATAATTATGTTAATTAAAAAAAAAAAAAAAAAACTAGATTTTGTTTGCATTCTTTTTTTTTTTTTTTTTTACTATTGTATTTTTATTTATTTATTGCTTAACAATTAATTTATAGTTTAGCTTTTGCAACAACTATTTTTTTAAACTACTGAAATCTCTTCAGTAGCAGAGTAAGAAAAAGATACATCAATGTCATTGTTTTACATGTCTTTTGTGTGTGTGTGAAATTGCACATTTTTTTTCCCAACTTTTATTTCTGGCTGAACTATCAATTTATAGTTTAACTACTGACAAAACTGTAAAAAAAAAAGGTGTTGAAAGTTCTTCAGTACTAGTAGTACTGAAGAAGTTTCAATACTAGTAATTCTCCGAAGTTTCAATTACTAGTAACTAGCAATTCTAAAGAAAGGGATATATCAATGTCAGTTATATTACATGTGATTTCACAACTTTGTTGCCTACTTAAACTGTTGACGCTACTCTGTAAGAGATGATTTGTTTTCAAGTTTACCTGTAAGGAATAAATGAATTTTTATGCAGATTTATGTTTGCTAAAAGTGTATTCTCTAAATCAATAACTTGCATATAGGGAAGTAGATATTGGAAGATGTAGTCAAGGCAGCATTTAATAATTCTTTAGAGTTTCCTCTATGCTTGAAAAAGGCAGGGTGCTGCTGGTGGAAAAGGACACTTTTTTTTAGATTCTTAAAAACAAATTTTAGATTATTAAAAGGCACTTTTTTAGATCCAAGTTGGCACTATTAAGATGCTCTTTTCAAGACATAAGAATGAGTTGGTTTTAACTATGCAAGAAATTTTTTTAGTACAAAAGACAGTAAGGAAACAATTACTTTGAGAAAAATAATTAAAAAAAAAATGATTAGGGGGCTATTTTTTGGATGAGGTACAAAAAGGATGAAAATTTTTAAGCCAAAGGGCAGGTGCAGCACTTTCCTGAAACTGCCTGGGAAAAAAATCTGAATTTATTTGACTTTTAAATTTTAACAAAGATTGTTAAACGTATGGATGCTATCCAAATTCTTTTATCTGCCAAAATATGAAGCAAAAAAATTATTTCAGCATTTATGTAAAACACTTAGTATTAAACAAAATACATTGTCAACAACCATCACTCAGTTTGTTTTCATTTCATTTACATGTGTTACTCTATTATTCAAATCAGGAATGTAAAAAGGTACTTTATATACAGTATATTCCAGTTAATTGGGCATATCAGTAGAGTGCAATGTGTCTCAATCAAGTGGGTGGCTTAATTATCAGAAGTGAAGTTAATGATTTTCTTCATGACATTTTGTCCCAATTAAACAGCATCCTAAATAACTGGAATCAACTGCATTTTAATACATTGCATGAAACAATTATTGAAACAATACTGTAAACTTGTAAGTACCCACTCTTACAAATTAAAAATAGACTAAAATTTTACTTATATTACAGTATCTTATGAAATTATGAGATGATTAAAAATTAAGTCATTTGTAGAAGAACAATAAATAAACTGAACTTTATATAAATTAAAATGATTCCTTTCTTTTTTGTGCCCGGTGGCCTTTTTTTAATTTCTTTTTTTGCACCCAGCAGCCCTTTTTATATCTTTTTTACACCCGGCAGCTCTTTTAAACCCTTCCGATGTGCCCGGCTGCCCTTTTAACACTTCCTATCCGCCCGGCTGCCCTTTTTACACTTCCTATGTGCCTCGTGGTAATTTAATTGATCCTGGGAAAAAATATCACAAATTCTAGGGGCTCTAAACAAACCAGTTCAAAATATTTTTTGTGAACAAGCCCTTTTTTAGAATAATGTTCCCTTTTTGAAAAATGTACCCTTTTTTTAGAATAGTGTTCCCTTTTTGAAAAATTTCTGCCCGGCGGCCCTTTTTTTCTAGAGTCAATACTAATAAATGTTATGAAAAAAATAAAATAAATAAATAAATAAAACTACTTAAGAAAGTTTGTATGTAACATCCAAATGATATCAAAATAGTAAAAAAATATTCAAAATGAATAAAGTACAAAACATTTACAGGTTAGATTTAATATTTGAAGTGATTTTTCAATTTCTTGGAATCCCCACCCCAGCTTTAATTTCTTTTTAGACCATTCTACATTCTTTCATCAACTTTTTAAAAAAATTCAGTCTGAAATCGATTAATATAACAAAACTACATTATTATTTCACAGAGAAAAGGTTAGATAAAAAATCCTACATAAAACTGAAAAATTGTTTTATGACTTCCAAATGAACATTATTAAAAAGATGGGAAAATTTACTATTTTGGGTATAAAATTGAAAATGGATAACTTTTATAAACATCACTACATCATCAAAAAATATGAAAATATAGAAAAAAGTATAATATAAAACAAAAATTTAATAAACATTTTGAAAGTCTGGCTCAAAGTGTGCACAAATCTGTTTATGTTCCTCTAGAAGAAAAGAAAAGAAAAGAAAAGAAAAAACAAACAAAAAAAAAAACAGACCTCTAGATGTTGCCGATTTCCCTGCTGATTACACACACAAATACTTCTTTTTTAATTAATGTAGATATTTGATTTATATCTTCGTGAATAAAAATATTTATGACAAAATAAAGGAAGTGTTACAAAGAAAGGAAATTTTTCAGTTATTGGTAAAGAAAAAATTTTATGTTCATAAAATAAGAAAAAGCAACAATATGAAATAATCATTAATATGGAAAAAATTATAATTAAGATTTAATGTTAAATGAAAAAGATTAAAAGCAAGCATTATCAAGGATAAGAGTAGATTTTAAATTATGATGATAAAGAAATATTTAGAAAAATTATAAGAAAGAAAGTAAGAGATTATTTATCTATTTATAACAAAGAGTTTAAACTTCACACTTTATTCAGATACCAATAGATATCAGCATAGTTAAAATAAACAAAAATTAAAAGATGTTTTGTTGACTGGCAAAAGAGAGATCTACCTTGAAACAAACAACAACAACAAAAAAAAAACAGTGGCACTCCGGGAGTGCCAATAGAAGTGAAAACTTCAACAATTACATGTGTGTTTTTTTTAATCGCCAGGAAATGTTTTATTGTGCAGGAAATACTTTTAAATGTAGTGTTTTTTTATTCATTATTATATTATACAATAACATACACCATAACGCAAAAATAACACAAATTTTAAAAACAAGAGAGTTTTTCTGCTAAACTTATCCAATATTTGATCGAATAGTTCACTTTTGCTGCCAACTATTGACATAAATAACAACTGTTGAATAAAAATAATTTTATTTTGCTAGAGCAAGGTAGTTTTATTTTAGCAAGAGTGACGAGACTTGACTAATTTTTACATGAGATGTTTTTGATGAGATTTCCTTTTTCTAACTCTTGTACGTGTATTTCGGGAACCAATAGCACACAGGCAAGCATGCGGCACGCTTGCCTGTAAATTGTTGTTATTGATTAAGCAATCAATAACAATTAATTGCCTGCCCTCCTCATACTGAACTATGCACAATACATGTACATACTTGTATACAGAGGTGTCGGTTACAATAACAGTATCACAAGTTCAATGGTTTTTCCCATCTCAAAAAATGCCAAACACGCCCAAAGAAGCTTTCACTTCAATAATGAAAGTATCAAGTATTTGTCTTTAACAATAAACACAACAGCGTACTGCAACGAAAATGTAAATTTTGTGTGTGTTCCTGTGTGAACGGCGGGAGAAAAAGTGAGTTTTAGCTTCGTTCTTCTTTTGTGAATTGAGCTGAAGAGGGAAAAGTTCCTGTCATTCACCGCTTGGCGCGCTAGTGTCTATGTGCCAAAATGCTAGCATATCGGTTACGTAACAGTGTCTCCAAATCAGTGGTTTTTCTCCATCTCAAAAAAAGCTCAATGTGCCTAAAGAAGTTTTCACTTCAAAAATATTACAAGTGGTGTAACATGCAGTCAACAGCAAATTTCAAGACGAATAAATCCTTAAAATATAAACCAATAACTATGAAATCTAATGCCTTTTGGTTTCTTATTGGTCAATAATCATGGATAATTTTTTTATATTGCTTCTATCATCCAGAAATAGTTTTAATCCCTTTGCAACGAGTGTTACATATACATGACACATAAAATACTCAGAATTCTTGTTTATTCCTACCAATAATTTGTAATTGAAAATTTTGCCTTCTTTAATCTAAGCATTTCTGCAATTCAATTAGGTGAAAATTTCCAAGCTGACGATAAAAGGTGAAATATTCTATAAAGGACGCTAGTCGTCAAAAGTCGTAAAAAGATTAAAATAAAGAAAATATATAATCAGTAGCCTATGGAAATCTAGATTTAAATATATATTTTAAAGAAATTTAGAGATAAACGTCAAAAATTTTCACCACTAAAATGTTCAAGTCAAATTTATATCAATACAAAGGATTTTATTTTGTAAATGAGTTTGAAATCACCACTTTAAAATAAATAAAAAATGACACATTGTAGCGTAATTCAGAAAGAAAAAAAAATCCCTTTGAAATTTGGTTCTCATTAATTAAAAGCAGAGTGTTTAAGGACACTGAAAAAAAAAAAAAACAATGAAAGAGAAATCATGCATCAATGAAATAGTGTCCAATGCATTCAGAATACTGTAAAAAAAACTTCATAGTTTATAAGGTGAAAGATAATATCTAAATAACCAATTTGGGAAACACATGACACATTTAAAAACCCAATTTCAGCAGCAATTACCATCTACAGTTGAAAAATTATCCAAATTGTTTGGTACAACCCTTTATGTGATTTATAGATTTGTATATATATTACACAGTATGTAAAAAATTAGTTTAGTTAAGTAACACATAACACAGCTAAAAATTCCCCATTAGCAATTTCCATCTATAAGCAGAAATGTAGCTGTATATATGATCTTTCATTGTTTTGTCATTGTATCCAAACTAAGTGAAATGTATGCAAATGGATAGTATGATGCAAAGAAACCATTTACATAAATTTTACTTACAATTTTGGATAGCGTATCACGACAGCTAAATCAATTCATTGAAATAAATACATTTCAATGAATAATATAGGTTCAGTGAAAGTGATACATTTAACAGTGTATTCGAAGATTAAAAGTATTGTTTAGATGTGTAAATATATTTTAACCAAACCAAAAATAATTTAAATTGAATATTACAACAAACCTTTTAAAGCCACATCAAGGCGTCGCTTAAATTTTACATCGTATTTTTTTAAACTCATATTTTGAATTTATGAGATATGCAGATGAAAGAGCATCAGCGAATAAATTTTTATATATCTTTCCATGCTGAACATAATTTTTGCACATGCGATTATAAATAGAACAAAAAGTAAAATTATGAAATAAATAATGCAAATATATTTTAATTTATAACATAGTATTGCTCAAAATTTTATATCATTATTTTTAAAATCCATATTTAAAATTCTTCAACCAATAAGATAAAGGGCTGCGTCACAAACTTTTAACCAGTTTTTGTATTGATAATTAATACGAGAATTTGCCTTAATACGTAGCATACTTCAATTGTTGGCTGTTGAACAATAAAAAGCAGGATCCTTACACCATTTTTTTTTTTTTTAACAAAAGCCATAAAAAATAAAATCAAAAAGAAACACATTTTTGGTGCTCTAAAGCAACAGCGCACGGTGAAGTCCCCACCTCCTGCCCCAGCATAGCTACACTACTGATGTTTTGACATCACCCTTATCCATTATTGCTGATAGTGGAAAGCCTTCTGGTGGCTGATTATTTTTATATGTGCAAAGTAGTCAAAAGAAGAATAAGCAAGCACATAATCCTTTACCATAAATTAAGAGTACCTTATTATTAAAATTTAATTACAAAACAATAAATGAAACTGCACAAAACTGTACAGACCCTGGATTACTCACATCATCATCAGCATGTTCTCTAGCAGCATACCTTCTTTGAGGTCTTCGAGCATAGTGATTGTTAGCTGAAAAATAGAACAATAATTATATATAAAGAAAACTGCAAACTATAGAGATATGCAAAAACCTTATTTTATTTTTTAATAGTTAGTTATATTTTGCAATTTTCCAAATTACTGTGATGTAAGCATGGTGCTAAGTTCTATTCTATATTAAAGTTTTCTTTTGTATGTATTTCTTAATTTTACAGAAAAAAAAATATATGAAAATGCATTGCAGCAGTAGTAATCAACCATTTTTGCAGTTGCGTAAATTTTGTCACAACAATTTTCAACTGTATGGTGCATTTTGCTGGCAGCTAAGATTTTCTAGAAACTCCCCACACCTGTTAGCAGACTTCGTCCACTACACTGATCGATTTTTCTGAATGAACCTTGAATCAAACAAAATATATCAGTGAATTTGACCTTGCGTTTCAGAACAATATGGATCTTTACCTGGAATGTATTTCCACAATGCTGAAAGAAAATTATATGAATGCAGACCTGCCAACTTTTGAAAATGAGAAATCTTAGCACTCAAAGTTAAAATTAATCTGGAGGTTGGTTGGCTGTTTTTTTGTGTTTTGTAGCCATTTTTTGACGTTCATAAAAGGAATAAGGTTTCAGCCTTCCAACTCAATATAGTAAATTTTTTCCTCTGAAAATTGTTATATGATTTTTTGAGCTTCTTCTCATTTCACAGCTTTTTTTTTTTTTTTTTTTTTTTTTCCCCATTTGTAAAAGGAGCCCAGTTCTAATTTGTTTAGCTCAGTCCAGTAAATTTTGATGAAATTCGAGTTTTTTTTTTTTTTTTTTTTTTTTTTTTTTTTTTTTTTTTACCGTGATCATTTTACAATATTCACAATTCTTTTCCCCACAACCATAATTCAAGTTTTTCGATCACGATTCTTTGTTGAAATCCACACTTTTTACCCCGAACTTTTGACAAAATTCACATTTTTTACCTTATTTGATGAATTTTGCGTTTTTTACACAATCCTTTGGCGAAATTCGTACTTTCTTTCTGCGATCTTTTGATGAAACCTGCGTTTTCTTACTGACCTATCGATGAAATTTGCATTTTCTTACTACAATATTTTGACTAAATTCACATTCTTACCGCGATCCTTTGACAAAATTGATTTTTTAAGTGGACACTTGTCGAAATTCTCGATAGTTTATCGTGTCAGATCGGCAAATTTCACAACAGTTTTTCGTGACCAATTGGTAAAATTTTCGATATCTTTTCGCGACCAATTAACAAAATTCCCTACTTGTTTCTGTGACTTTTTGAAGAAATTTGTAATATTTTCCCTCAATAATTTATCGAAATTTGCAATTTTTTGACGAAATTTTCAATTTCTTTCTAAATTTAACAAAATTAGACTTTATTCAGCGAACAATTGAAGATAATCACTATTTGTTTCTGAGATCTTTGACGAAATATCAGATATTTTCTCATGATCGTTTGAAGAAATTCTCAATTTTTTTCACAACCAATTCACAAATTGATTTAGGAAAATTCCATAAAAGAAAAAAAATTGAGGACTTCCAAGGAATTTCAAAATATACTCGCAGAAGAATCATAGGTCTGTGGAAGAATTTTCAGGGGGAAATACTGCACAGCAGTTTTCATTATGCAGAACTTTTCTTTGTGCACATTGCGCGATTCCGCACACTATTTCAAACCCTGCCCCTCAAGAAACTCTTAAAATGGCGCCCCTGTTGCTAAGGAAAGAAATTCCTGTATAATAAATATTCACAGATGCACGATTCAGTCATGGTTAATATCCATTAAGGGGGTTTTATATTTAGAAGTTTGTTTTGCAGCCCATATATATATATTTTTTTCACTTGAGCATTTTTTAATGTCCAAATTTTCGGACTAATGACCAATTTTTTAAAACTTTCGGAACCGAATACATTAAAACTTAGGAAAATTCAGAGCAAAATCACTCCTGAAAAATGTGCTGCATAGACTAAAAATCTCAACTGGAAAAAAAAAATGTGTGTGTGTTTTTTTTTTTTAATTGTAGTTTGAGGCTGATTTTTGTAGCATCGTAGTGTAAAAGTCCAAATCGTAGCAACTATGATTTTTTTGTAGCAGTTGGCAGATCTGTGAATAACACTGCACTAAATTTTTGAATGTGTCAAACAATATTTGGGTTGTTTTGGACCAACTCTTTTAGTTGATCATTCACAGTAGGATTTGGTAAAGAATGATAGAATGATATGCAAAATACAAAAACCATACCTGAAAAATTATCTAACTAACAACGCAAGTCCTACCAAGATCCGTCCACTGGAACTTTTTAAAAAGGCTAATCTTTCATAATTGGTTTCACTTGATTATAGAACTTTCCCCCTAATTCTATACCCATACTATATGCAATGTACTAAAACCATCCTTGAAAATCTATCTAACTAACAATGCAAGTCTTTTTGAAATACATCCAGTAGATTTTTTTAAAAAGGCTAATCTTTTATAATCGGGTTTACCTGATTATAAAACTTTCCCCAATAACACTATAACTAAGCAACATAGAACGATATGTAATGTACTAAAACCTCCCAGACAAATTTTTTTTAACTAACAATGCAAGTCTTATCAAAATCAGGTTCACTTGATTATAGAACTTTCACCGTAACTCTACAACTAAGCAATGGTAGAACAATATGCAAAATATTAAAACCATCCCTGAAAAATTATCCAACAGTACAAGTCTCATCAAAATCCATCCAGTAGAACTTTTTAAAAAGGCTAATCTTTCATATTTAGGTTCACCTGATTATAAAACTTTCCTTCATAATTCTATAACTAAGCAACATAGAACAATATGCAATATACTAAAACCTCACCCTGAAAAATTATCTATGAAGTTAGGCATAGAATTGAACCAAACTTTTTGTGTATGCTTTTAGTTATGGCCAGCAGGTCCTCCTTGAATTTGGAAATATTCTGCCTGAACGGGTGCTGTAATAGCGATTTTTGTGCCATTTTCATTATTGTACCATGGAAAAGTGTGTGAAGTTATGCATAGAATTGAACCAAATTTCATGTGTATGTTTTTGGCTATGAACAGCAGGTCTCACGTGAATTTGGTAACAATCCACCACAAAGGGGCACTGCAATAGTGATTTTTCTAGATCTTTCATAGTTCTATTGTACATTGGCTGTTCATGTAGCGACGGGCAATTTGTATCCAGCTAACCCAGTGATTCTCAAGCAGCTGATGTGCAACAGAATAACGAGAAATATTGATTTTATTAAGTATTATGATTGAGATTAACATGTTTTTAATCTGATTAGTAAAATGAAGCAGAAACTTAAGATAGAAATCAAAGTTGGTGTAATATTGAAGTAATTACAATGAAATATTAACATGTGTAACAACTTTTTAAAATATTAACATGTATGGAAAAGAAGAAAGTTTTGGGATTGATACATCCAACTAGTTTAAAATAAGACAGCATATTCAAAATATGGGATTCTTGTATAATCAAGTTTATGAGTTTCAGCAAATGTGGTTTGTTGCAAGTTTACTTTAATTGTTGTGGAGGTTGTTGCAACTCTCATATGGCTGTATCTCATATGGCTGACATCGCATTTAAAAGAAAAAATACATTGGTTTTCATAAAATATCTGCACACACACACAAATATACACAAACTTATTTATGTAATGGTGTCTGCCAGCATCAAATTCTTCCAAGTTTACCGATACTTGAGGAAGCAGCAACAAATTTGACAAAAAAAGGTCTCTATAAATGAAAGCAGCTTATCGATAACTGACTAATTTGGCGAAATTTCCATTTGAATTCAGTATTGATGAAAACTGAGAATCTCCTATAATCAAGTTCCGTGTATTTTAATTTCAGATGTTTTGAGTAAAATTAGCTGAATTCTTAAAACCAAGGAATAGGAAAGTTACCTTTTTTCTCAGTATAGATCAGAAGGCCTATTTTTTTAAATTGAACAGCCAGCAAGGTTCAAAGTCATCCTATTCTCAGGGATGAAAACACCGTATCACAGTGGGCTGATTGTCACCAAAGAATTTTAACAGTATTCTTCGCCTTATTAAATCTCAGAAATTCTGTCATTAAATAAGGTGAATATTATTATTATTATTATTATTATTTTGTTTTGTTTTGTTTTGTTTTTGTAATAATCGATCCATTGTGGCTCAGCACTTTTGTATTCTACTGCTAAATCAATTTGCTCTGGAAAAATAAAGAAATACTTTGGAAAGTAATAAAAAGTTGTTTTAATTGATATTGTACAAAAAAAAAAAAAAAAAAAAAAAAAAAATTACCCAGTCTTTTTTTAATGTGGAAATACATAGAATAACTACCAATTAAATTTTTAAGACAAAATAACCTTTAATACCTTTCAACATTAGGGCTGGACGATATCAGAAATTTAATATCGCAATATATCAACGAGTTAATATTGATATTTGTGATATATCGCGATAACTACCTTAAATTGTGCAAGAATAGAAATTTTGCTAATTTCGAAACATAAATGGTATAATAGCAGCAATTTAAGTAAAAACAGATGTAGGGAACAACTACTCAATGTTTTATACCTATATGTTCACACAGCAACATTGAAATAAGTATATATATTTATAAAAAAAAATATTTTAGAAATGAAACCAATGTTTGATATCTGTTTACATGTATACCATTTGTTGCAAAGTATTTCCCTTCAAAAACAGTATGTTTCCTATTCTTCCTACTCTATGCATTATTTATCAGCGACATTTTAAGTATTGAAGTACTTTGTGAATAATTGACAAAATTATAAAATACAAACTAAAATAGAACATTCTTAAATTTAGGACATTGACGATTTTATTTTAATTAACACAGGAAAAGAGGAAACTCTAGAAAAAACTAAAATTAATTTAATGACACATGTGGTGCTAATATACTTGTTATCAAATAGGTTTCAGTGGATGATAGATGCAACAGAAATGTTGCTCTTCAATCTTTCTCTAAAGAATTAATTCATTCTTGGCTGTTCTTAAATACAAAAGGGCAACTTTATGACATAAGTTTTAATTTATTTTTGTTAGGAAATGCATGAAACTAGCAGGTGTTGTTCAGAAACTATGTAATCAAGCTGGTTTTCTTTTCAGTTTTTCCTTTTTTTTTTTCTTTTTCTTTTTTTTTTTTTGCAAACGCAATAGATCTTTCAGAAAATAGTGTCAAATGGCACGTTTTGAACGGAATTTCTGCACGAAAGAATAACCACTCAAGAAAGGGTGAAAAACGTCTTTTTCACGTGATCAAAATCGCTTAACTCGATAGGTAATTTATTTATCAAAAAATGGAAAACACAGTTCGTTTCTAAATCGCTTCCAAAATCCAGGCCTTCCAATTTTGTGCCTTTACGTTTAAAAATGAATTTGTAAATGTGTCACAACGTTTTGCGTTTGTTGAGCAGAGCAGTTATTTATATCTTTCTACCTATTTACTACAAGAAAACAACATTGAAACCTTTCTAAAAAATATATAAATACTTAAATTACACTTGAGAATAGTTTTATACTTTTTTTTTTTTTTTTTTATAAATATTCATAGCTGAAAAATATCAATACAGAATATATTAAATTCACTCCAGAAAACTTCACTCTAACAAAAATACGACAAAGAAGAAGTTAATATGAATAATCATTACTGACTGGGAAGCTCTTTTTAAAAACAAACAATCACCCCTGTGAAAGACTGCTTTGACCTTGGGCTTTTCGTCAACTTTTATTGCAACTTTGCTATAAGGGGAAACTTTAGCGGACTCTCATTGGTTGCTTGCAAGCCGAGAATTCTACCTTCTGAGGTATAGACTCGATGATCACCCGTTATCTTCCTATCAAACGCACAATGAATAACCAATGCTCATGCGTTATTATTCATAATGTATCAATTATCTGGAGTTATTGGAATAGGTGTAGAGACTAATCACAGTTGAGATGAGAAAGGATGATAAGTGTTAATTCAGTATTACGCAGAGAGTCGAACAAACTGTAGATTTATTTAGAAGGGATACGTGTATTGCAATGATTGGGATAGTTTCTACTGCAGATAATCAACGGAAAGGAAGATTATCGATGTAGATTTTCTGTTTTGGATGAGAAAGGAGGTTGAAGACAATGGAATAGAATTTTTTTTTTTTTCATGTTCTCTGGCGGTCAGCGAAAAATATTATTATTTTATTGAGTTCTGAGTTATTTGGCGATATTTTTTTCGGTGCTCGTGTTCGTAATTGCAGTGTTCGTTAACACTGTTATATTATTGGGATATATCAACAGAGTCAAAGTTTAGATATTGTTATTGCAATAGTTAAGAAATATCAATGTCTGCCGATATATTGATAAATAATCCAGCCCTATTCAACATACTACCAGATTTGATAATGCCAAAATCTTTTTTATTAAAACACAAAAATGAGATTTTTTAAACTAATTTTGATAAGAAATGATTATTTAAAGACTCTTTGCAAAAAGATTCTTTTAAGGGGGTTCGGACACTTCATTTCTTTTAAATTTTCGATTTCTTTTTTTTTTTTTTTTTTTTTTACAGCAGCATGCAAGTGGCAAAAGAAAGCTTGAAGAGGCTTTCCTTGAAGAAGATAACAAGATAATCTTTCCTGTGGGGGTGGAATGCATTAATTTATTGATGTATGACACATTAAATGTAATAACATATTAAATGTAACAACATATTAAACTTTATTTGCATTTTTCTGAAAATGAATTATTTTTCTCCCTAAATAACCTTTTATCTCATATACTACACAAGATACACCTTTGATTTTTTTAACACATGTTTAACTCCCATATATACACAATTTAACTCAAGCTTTTTGTAATTTGAAGCTTTGTTAATTTTTAATGAATTTTAAAATTTTAATTAAAAAAAATTTAGTAGTTTTAGTAGCAGTAAAAACATTAAATTATAACTGCCACAAATTTCAAGAAATCCCCGCGTTAAATTATGTAAAAATATATAGGGAATAAGTTCTGAAAATTTCAGTTGATTACTTGGAAAGTTAATGAAGTAAAGAGTCATCAATATGACAAATTTAACATTGACAAGATAGAAGTGTCTAAACCCCTTTAATTAAAAAATAGCTTAATTTGAAGCTAGCAATCACTATTGGAAATTTATACAATACACGTTTTCATCCTACTTTTTAAAATTATGAAAATATAGCAGTTTTCATGCAAATTATTTCAACTTCATTTTTAAAGCATGCTATGATTTCATTATTTCTTGTTATTGAACAGCAAAAAAAAAGGTAAGATTTTATTTTTTTAATGAAATGAATATTTTTAACTTCATGTGTTTGTAAGGGCAAATGAGAGAGAACCAACAGTTTTGGGAGAGGGAATTTAGATAAAATTTTGGGAAAAAGCTAAAATTCATCACAATATAAAAAATTCTCATCCTCATTTGTTACAGATATAACACTTTTTAAAGTGATAAAATGTATTCATATAAATAATGTAGAATACTAGTGAGGGTAAAATTGTAGCAAAGTTTGCTTTCAGATAATAAAAAAAAAAATAAAAAGAAAAATCATGTGCCAAGCATAGATTATGAAAAACTTTCCATCGCATTCAGAATACTGTAAAAACATTTAATAAAATGAAAGATGATGTCTAAGTAAACAATCTGAAAAACACATAACACATTTGAAAACCCAATTTCAGCAATTACCACCTATAGTCAGAAAAAATATTGAATTCTTTTGTGCAGTCCTATATATGATCTATTACTACATACCATGCAAAAATTTAGTTCAGTTAGGATATGAACACAGTCAAAAATTCCCCTTCAACAATTTCCATCGATGGGCAGAAATATACTCAAAGTCCTGTGCAGTCCTGTATAGGATCTATCGAATTTATACAAATCAAGTAATATGAAAACAATTAGTTGCATTTAAAAATGCACCCCACAACTGATAATGGACTTCGAGCCATTATCACTCATAGACAGTACTGTAACTAAATTATTTTGTGTGTCCCTATAAATATAAGTTAAGATGCAGTTTTCAAACAAATTGTATTTGAAATTGTACATTTTCTCTATTTGCCAGTGTAAAAATCTAAATTATGCGATGTTTAAAAATAATTAAGTATATGAAAAATGACAAATGAATTCCTTAAATTAATGCTATCATTGATATGATGGCAGCATTACTCATGGATATGTTTTTGTTTTTAATGTCAATAGTTTGGCATCTCAAGGGGTTAAAAAAAATAATTTTAACTTAAGAGAATATTGATACAGTGAAGAATTACATCAATTTATCTCTGGTTTGTTTATGTAATATGATAAATAATGCAAAATAAATAAAACTGCATTATTAAATAGGAAATAAAAGAAAGCATTGAAATATTTATGAAACAAAAGAATTATTGAAATACTCTGACAAAAGAATAACTTGAACTAAGGTATCTTTCAGTCCCACTGAAGGACAATTTTTAACAATTTTTAAATTATAGCCCACTAAACATTCAGATTAAAATTTAAAGCTTTTATGTACAGAACCTGAGTTTAGATGGATAACACAAAGAAACATTTTGTAAAAAAAGAATATTCTTTATAATTTACCTGCCATACCAGTAGTAAATCCACCTCCAAAAAACATATTAAAGAGTTCTTCTGCAGATATATCACCTAAAAATTATTAATCACATAACACATATAGCACATACTGAAAAAAATTATATATATATATATATATATTATGATTCTAAAAGGAAAAAAAAATACAAATTTTTAAAATTTCATGTATAGAGTTTAGAAACACATACAGAAAATAAAATTAAAATACAATTACGAGCATCTTCTGATGCAACATATCTTTTAACCAATTTAACTCTTGATATTAATTTTCCGTTCAACATAAAATAAAATCTATTTCATTGATACACTTCAGTTTAGAATCAAAGTTCAGTATCTTTTGTTAATCTGATTTTTAATTTTTATTCTTCTTTTTAATTTGCTCTGGGCAATCAATTACCAATAGCAGTGTAACTCTGTCACTAGCTACTTTGTATTACTGTAAACTGTTCATTGGTGAGATAAAGGTCTGCACGGGCCAGAATTTCCAGTCCCGGCAGGAAAACTAAAAGTTTGGCCTGGGCCATTTGTATTTTTGCAGTTCACAGCCCGGCCCATTTGTATTTTCACAGTTCACAGCTCGGCCCAGCCGGTAAAAAAATCAAAGAAATCTGAACCAACGTAATTTCCACAAAAAATTCCGATTTTTATTTAACATACAATTAAGATTCTTTTCTAGAATACTGCATGAATATTTATAGAAAAATTTAACAGTATATTTTAGATTACTACATGTTTGTAAGCCAGAACATACAGAATTGCACAGTTAATAATCACTTAGACTCATTACACACTTAAATTTAAATAAAGATTCATTAATAACATTAATATGTCCAGAACAAAAAGAAAAATATGGTTAAAAAAAAGTTTGAAACTATATAATAATAAAAAAAGATTTTTTTCTCTGTAGTTTATTAAGGTATATTTCCAAAATTTCTGTTACCAAAACTTCATCATTATTACTACTATTAAATTATTTTTTTGAAAACAAATTGTCTGCCTGACGAGGCTATTTCAGTCACGAAACATTCAGTCTCGAAACATAGACCTAGTATGTAAAAAAAAATAGAAGCCTGACCACAGCCCGACCTGAGTCTACTGAAAAATGTTAGCCCTGTTTCAGACATGATGTAACTGCCCGATGCCAATCTCTACACTTGACATGTTTTCTATATTGACGTTGTCAATATAGTACAGCACATTTATACTTATCCTCGCCCCCGATCATGTCTTTTGATGACTGATAGTATTTAAATGGCTTAGTTTGATACTTTTAAATTTTTATATCTGGCAGGTCAGCCCATTTAATCCTTTTATCGGCCTGGACCAGGGCCGAAGAAAAAATTAGCGAGGATGGCTGTAATGTTTTGTTTGGCCTGGCTTGTTAAAAAAAATTCTTTAATCTGGTGGCTCATCCCATTAGAAATTTCGGCTTCATTTTGCCAGGACGGGTATGGGCCTCAAGCCAAGCAAGATTCCATCCCATGCAGATCTCTAGGAGATAGATTTTTGAAAAATTCATCTTTGAAAAACATTTAAAAATAAAAAGTTATTGTTACAATTTGTAACATTTCATCTTAAAAACAATGTTCTAAATTGGACATTTATTATCAAAAACAATATTCTAAAATTTAAATATCTACTAATTAAGGATATAATTTTAATTTTAAATCAAAACTATTCCCAGTTAACTTTCTTTAAAAAAATGAATTTTTTTAAACTTCTTAATTAAAGCAAATTATTTCCATTATTTAAATAATAAAACATTAATGAATCAAATATATTCATTAGATTTATTCTCTACTTTACATTATTTTTAATGTAAACAAAACAGAATCTTTGCACACAACATTTATAAAAAGTGACAGCAATTCCTTTTCTAAGTTCTAAAAATCAATATCTCAATTTTATTTATTATTAACTTTTTTGGTTTCAAAATATATTTAATGAATAAAAATTTTTATTTTCCTTTCGCTGTCAAAATTTAATCAAAATTCAAATAGAACTTCAATAGATAAGTAAAAACATTTTCTTATTTTTACTCATTTAAATCCCACGGTGGTATGTTATTTCCATCCTCCTTCTAGCCTACAAAACATCTTTTGGGTCATGGGATGCCAAATCAGCATTCATCTTGGCCTCTTGAGTATCGAACCCGTGGAAACTGAAGTTCATAGAATGTCTTTTGAGAAAGTTCTCTAAAGATGCATGCAACCTATTGTTGCCAATCTTAGTTAATTCTAGTCAAAAAATTCGCAGAATTATCTCAACTTTGCTTTCTTATTTGATGATACAAAAATCAAAATTGTGATATTCAGAAGTGATATGAAAAAATAAAATAAAAAATAGAAACTCATTTCTGGCACTTGTCCGTAAAGGAACAACACATTTGTGATAGAAAAGTCTATAGCAGCATTAGAAAATAAGAGGAAATAATCAAGTATCAACAGCACTTAATACATATTTTTTGGTTGCTAAAATGACTTAGATGAAGCTTTGAAAATATTTATTTGCTTATATTTCATCCACAGTGAAATAGATCATAATAATAAAAATTCATTTTCAAATTCACAAAGAAGAATTTTTATATATATTTTATTTTATTAAGAGTGCCTTGTTTTATTGTATTATTATTTATTTATTTATTTATTTATTTTTATTTAATTTAAGATTGCCTTGTTTTATTGTATTTTACATTTTTCCATTTTAAATCAATTGCAGCCCTTGGTCAAGCCTGAATTCATACAGCTTAACAAATAACAAGAAAGTAGAAAAATCATGGTTATTTTTTAATTTGAATAATGAAAACTCCCTCTCATATTCAGCTATACTTAAAGAAAGAATCCTTAAGAAATGAAATATTTTTCTTAAATAGAGTAGTGGATCAGGGTCATTATATTATAAGTAGGAATATAGTGGAGAGTATATGAAGGTACCGGGTGTCCCAAAAAGGACTGACTGATTTTAAAATTCAATAAATTCCAAACGGTGACAGATATTAAAAAAATTCTTGCAGGAGGGTTATGCATAAAGTCAAAAGTTTTTTTACAGTGATTTTCGATTTTAGTTCGAATTACAAACAATAGATGGCGCTGCGATCAATATAGGCTAAATTCAGGCTCGATTTTTGGTACTTCGTGGCCCGGATAATACATTTCCATCTCCTTTTTCTGCGTGGAACAACAGAAAGGATCAAAAATCGAGCCTGTATTTAGCGACTATTGCTTACAGCGCCATCTATTGTTTGTAATTCGAACTAAAATCGAAAATCACTGTAATAAAACTTTTGACTTTATGCATAACCCTCCTGCAAGAATTTTTTTAATATCTGTCACCGTTTGGAAGTTATTGAATTTTAAAATCAGTCAGTCCTTTTTGGGACACCCGGTATATGCCATATACCTTCTGGATATTTTTAAAGAACTCCATATACCCTCTATCACAAATAATATATATCACAAAAAATTATCATTGTAGTGTATACTCTCTAATGTACGCCATCTGTTTATAGCATATACCTTTTGCCTATAGCATATACTCTCTATTTGTTTGTTTATTATGAGTACACTCCTGATTATAAGAAAAAGGACTAAAAGTTTGATTAGAAAAAGAAAAAAAAAAAAAAAAAAAAAAGTTAGATGTCAAAAATGATGACTGAGTATTATTACAGTCATTAAATTGTAATTTATAGGTTCAAATTGATACTAACCAATTTCAATTTTGAACCTTGGCTTATAGTGAAACAAGTAGGACTTTGTTGCTAATAAAAGACCTTGATTAAAAATTATGTATTTAAAATAAAATAAGAAAAAAGACCTTGATATTACATTGTTGTGGGAGCCAAAGTTATATAATGCATACATGAATAAGACTTAAAATCTTTTAATACAGTTTTAGCTATACAAACATGAATTTAAGAGCCTACTGTAGTCAGACAAAAACAATCACAAGCTAATGCTAAACCAATGGCAGTGGTCCTTTCAAATTTTTCATTTGCATTTCCATATTTTAAAATGATTTCTTTTTCATAGAATATCTGAGGTCAATGCTTAACAGGGTATCTTCAAACTTTTTTTTTATTCTGATTGCTGCTTTTTGGAGATATTTTCAGATTTAGAACCAATGCCAAAATTTAAAAAATCCACAAAACCTGCAAACAAAATCGGAAATGTACAAAGACACCTGGTTACACATCAACTTCAGATTCCTATGAAAAGAAAAAAATAATTTGCTTTTCAATATAAATAAACAATATTGAAATGCAAACATGTAAAAATAATTATGTCATTGGTTGAACATTAGCATGCGAATGCCTTCATGTGACCAGCAGAGGTTCTTAAAAAAACAGTTTCAATAAAATGTAAAGAAACTTATTAATAAGTTGTAACTGTAAATTTGTAATACTAAATATAATTTCTTAAATTAATGAGTATATCAATTGTTTTGTTGCATTTTGAAGCATCATTTTACTTTTTTTTTTTATTCATAAGAAGTATTAACAATGACTGTTTACTTGTTTACTTTTCCATCAATCTCTTTCTATTGTCAATCAAATTACTTACTGGCAATAATGGATAAGTTAGCATAAGAACATACTCATAATAAATTTCCTTGATTTCATGTGATCCCTATTAATTTTTGACAAATCTATTTGTAAAAGTTTCATACAGATATGCTATTGTGATCACTTTCTTGTTACTAAAATCCAACTGTCTTACTCTCCATTTAATCAATGTTAATTTTTTTTCTTCTTTTATTGGCTCTGCTCTAAGTAAACATTAGGGAAGACACAAATGTAATTTTAGAGCCCCAAGCCACATTCATTTTTTAATAGATACTAACTTGTCACAGTTTTCCACATTCTATCTCTATAATTTATTCGTTTGTTTGTGGACAAAATCTCACATATCAGGTTCATTAAAGCACACTTTTTTTATTCTTATGGCAGAATCTCATAATCTTGAAAATAATTTACTGCATTCTGTTCTGTAAATGGAAAGACCCAAATTTGTATCTTTTTACTTTAAAATGCAGGGAAAATATCAATTAAGATATCCTTCAGTACAAAAAATTTAAAAGGATTATGTATATTGCATGTGATGTGCGGTGACGCAGCTGACAATAATGAATATATGATGTTACGCTTTTCCATTATTGGTATTAAATCACATTATTTGATAAGAAATTTTGTTTTTGGCATTATATCACATTATTTTATAAAACATTTTGTTTAACAAAAATGGTTGACAGAAAGCAAACAAGTACCAAATTATTTCTTCACCATATGACAAGCTGGATGCTATTGTTGAAGTTTTTCTAGATTTGACACTCAAACTAATTCTTTACTTTATTACATTATTTTTACTCATTATTTTTACTATTAATTTTATTAATCATAAATATATCATTTATTGATATAATATTCTGATGATATATTTCTTATAATATTTCTAGCATTTGCACAGCAGCTACTAAATACAGTTTCATTCAATAATATTAATTTTAAAATAGTTTTGTTAAAAAAAAAAAAAAAAAATCCTGTTAATTTCTTGGTGGCCTTTTCCTATTATTCTAAACATTGTAGAAACATTTTTTAAGATAAAACCCAAAAACAAGATAGTTTAACAGATCTTCAATAGTGTATTTTTTGCAGATTAAATATAACATGTTAAATAACATTCGTACAAGTTAAGTAACACACAGTTAAATCAGGCATTTAAAATAAAATTTCATGTACCTTATATTATTATTAGATGCACTGATCATTGATTCATTTACATCTCAATAGTTTCAAGCAATTTAATCCAACCCAGGAAGCAAAACTTTTTAAAACTCCTATACAATTGTTATTTTAAGACCAATTATTTAGACCATGAAGATAGACGGTAGAAGGAAAACAGTAAAGATAGGCTTTGAACCATAGAATATGGACCAGAAAATTCAACTCGGTTCATGGAGCAAGGCGTTGCAGCACTAAATGTCTTACAGTATTCTATTATTTTCTTTTTGAAGAATTAAATTTGTTCCAGTTTATGTACAAAAAATATTAAAATGGATTAATTAAAATCAGACAAAAATAAACAAATCACAGACTCAGAAAATTCTACCATAATTACATCATCAATAAGTATGAATAAAAATAAGAAAAACTGCTGATTGACAAAGGATATAAGTTTTGGTTTTTCTTTTTAAATTTAAGTTCATAGCAAAAAACATAAATTTCTATCAAAATATCTACATTTAACTTTTTCTGGTAAGAATTAACCATGAAAATTGTGCATTAAAGAAATATTTTTTGACTAATGATTTTGAATTATGCTATAACACACTAAACTGTGTTTTTTATTTTTTTATGATCTTAATCTGCATCATTTCCCAAAATAAAAAGAAGTTTCTAGTCTAAGGCATGGTATTGTAAACAGATTAATTCTTGTATATAAAAAATAAATATGACAGTTAGTTAATAACTTAATAAATAATTGTAATATTTTAAACAGATTCTTACTTTAAGTTAAATTATTTTTTTTATACTTCTTAATACACGAAAAATAGTTTCTGCAGTCTCTTTAAATGCTCTTGAAATTGATCCAATATTTGGAAAGCTGTGATGAATTCAGGTGGTGGTCCAAGCAGGACTCTCCAGTCTCCACCACCCCGGGGAAAAAAAAAAAAAAAAAAAAGTCTGAATTCAGCACTGTTTGGAAAATATTTTATTTATTTATTTTACTTTTTTTTATGTTTTAGAAGATATAAAAATTATACACCAGATAAGGAAAGGCTCTCTCTCTCTCTCTCATATATATATATATTTGTTGGGAGAGTAAGATGTATTTTTAGAACATCTTTTAAATGCATAGAACAAAATTTATTACTTAAATTTAGACAAAGATTTACTGTGGGATAGTAACACTTTCAAAATATCTAAAGAGTTAAATATTGACAAAAAGTCCTTTAACTCTTTAAGCGCCATATCTAATTTGGTGATAGTATGCTGAATACCAAATAAATATATTAATTTTTATCAAAAGTAGTTTATGTCATTATTTTTAATCACATATGTAATGTAAGGAGTAATATAAAGTTTATTTATATTATACAAACAGAAATAAGGTTTGAAAGTTCAAAGTTTTTAAAACTATTGCTAAGCGATACACATAATGCTATCTATTTGGTGCGAAAACAATCATTCCTATAAAGCCTGTACAAAACCAATCACAATAGCAATTAGTGACGCAAAAACAAAAAAAACACATGCTTAGAACATTGCAGCCCGGACTTAAAATGAGGACATACACACATATGCCTTGGTATTTCAAACAGAAGAGTTCATGATGTACGCAGGTATGTCGTGGTGCTTAAAATCCTGTCACAAATTAACATTTTTGAATTATCGTTATTAAAAAATAAATTTAAAAAATCTGTATCAAACAATCAAGATTCAAATGAATTGATTGATACATTAGAGTTTAGGTTTCGACACAGAATAGATTGTGCCATATTTTCCAGCCACAAAAAGGGCAACCATACTGGGTCGTACTTTCTTCGGTCCAAAAGTTGAAACATTTTCATTGTTCTCCTTCTACCAACTAGCTTCATGTTTTTTATTCAATTTTAAACATTCCATGAAAAAATAAATTTTCTTAAAATAGAAAAGTAATAAATATCTTGTAACTTACTCTCAAATCCTCTTGTATATTCATAGTATCCTGAATGCCTCTGATATGATGGTTGTTTATAATTTTTCTGTTCTTGAGAACCAAATGCATCATACTGTTTTCTTTTTTCCGCATCACTTAATACTGAAAATGCATTTCCTATGGCTAAATAAAAAGTTATGAAAAACCATCAGTATGTTAACAACACCTTATGTTAACAATATATATATTTTTTATAACAAATAGTTTTATCACAAAGAAATTTCAGTTTATTCATTATGGGTGCTAAAAAAATTAAGTTTTTGTGAGAAAATTATAAAGACCATCAAACAACCTTTCGAAAAATTTAGATTTTTTTACTTAAATATTTTTTATAACTAACAAAGGAACATTTCCAACTCACAAGTTCAAAAAATTATGAAACTTTGGGGATATTTAGAGCTCATGGAGGTATGCAAAACATGAAAGGATAAAAAATTAAAGCCTTATTAAAATGCAAAATTATTAAAAATTTCCAGATTTCTTTTTCCTAACTTTGAATCTAATAATCAAAACCTTTTCGCCCCTAGTAAGATTGTTTAATGATCAGGCATTCATTACATCCAGGCTTTAAATGTGAAGTAACTTTAAGATAAAAATTGCCGATCTGAATGCATCTCTCGCTTTTCTGTGCTCAGTTTTAATGAAGCTAATCCTGGGCAGTTTTGCTGCAGGCTGACACGGACATCAATAAAAAAGATAATTATCGAATTAAATTGAAGATTTCTCCCATTTTGCCACCTATTAGAAAAAATTCCCCAGAATGACAATAATAAAACTCTCATATGAGGGGAAATCATGCCTGTTTCTTGTTTATTCCTTTGTTATAGAAAAAAAGTAACTTTCTTTTCATGACATTTACAGGTTGAAACACAAATCAGGCATGACATACCTAGCACACCTGCTCATGTACAATTTTTGGCACAACTTCTCGCGGGTTAAATTAGAATGATACCTTTGAAAGCTTCAGTAGCTCCAGGTGCCTTGTTTTTGTCAGGATGAAATTGGAGAGCCAACTTTCTGTACTGCTTTTTGATTTCTGATTCACCAGCATCTTTAGAGACTCCTAAGATTTCATAAAAATCTTTACTTTTCTTTATTCTGCAAGAAAAAATTATACACAGTTATTCATTAATATTAAATATCAACATATCACAAATTGAAAAATACTCTTGAAACGAGTTTAAGGTAATATAAACTGTTTTTATGTATAATATTACATTTGTTTATTATATATAAGAATACCTTATTAATAAAAGAAAATATTTGTGCATTGTGTATGTGATGGCTAGGAGAACCTATCACATGGAGAGGTTTAAAAAACTTTTCTAGAAGAACGCACACATACCATGAGCAGCTCGAAACCTGACTTTCAAATTTTTATTTTTTTTATGTTCCCATACATATGTATATATACATATATAGGGAGGGGTGGGGCACATGTGACCATCACAATATTCCAATAGTTATTTTGTTTTTTTATTTGAAAAAAATTACAAAAGATCACAGCACCTGTAGACATATGATAAATTTTTGAAGCTCTTTGTCATTTTGTTTGTCTTTAGCAGCCAAAACACAGTTTGCAGATCTCAAAAGAATAAATCTCAGTTCCAACTTTGATAAGCGATCACCTTAATTTATTTATTTATTTGAATTTTAATGTTTGACATATACTATGAATACTAATAAACATTTCTAATAAAGTTTTTTCTTTCTAAAATTGAGATTGAAGCCACAAAGGTCGTCCGATGGCTTCAGTGTACCGAGCCCAACCCTTCTCGCTTTTCGATGCCTTTAATTTAATCAATTTTCCTTTTAAATTTGTCCCATTTCAATTTTTCCATTTTTTTTTTTTCTTTTCTTTCTGGCTTCTGCCAGGGTTGCAAAAAACTCGGGTTATTTGTAAAAACCCCAACCCGGCTGGGTTTTGTAGGGTTTTATTGGATTTTTTCCGGGTTTTATTGGGTTTTTTCTGTTTTTTTTTTTTTTAAAGAAGTGAGGGCAGTGGTATTTTCTTATTTTTTTTTCTTATTATATTTTTATTGATTAACTTAATATACAAGTAATTTGAATTGAAATAACACAAATAAATCAGTGTAAAAGTCTGTAAAAAAGCTTTTACTTCTGACATCATATAATATTCTATAATAAGCACATATCACATATTTAAAAGTTACTTTAATACATTACTTTTTATCTGTATTCCCCACTAAGAAGAACATATTTTTGAAACAAATCTTTAATCTTCTATTATTTATTAATCAAATAATGCTTGATAATATTTTCAAGATATCTATGGTTCACTGTATGGAACAGTTTATTCTTTCAACATAATACACAGCAGTTACTAAAAATATTTAAATTACAAATGATTTCAACTATCTACATAATTGATTGTAATTATTTAATTTGAATAATTTGAAATGAAGTTATAATACTTATATGATATCCAACAATGTTTATTTTTATCAACAAACATGCATCAGTACACAATAGGAAATGATATGCAATAACAAACAAAAAAGTGTTTTTTTGGGGTTTTTTGAAAAAAGCCCCCCCCCCTTTTTTTTTGGGGGGGGGGGGGGTCCAACCCTGGCCAAAAGCGAAAAAAATCAAAATTTGTATCCAGTTGGGAACTTATGTTATGAAGTTTTATTGTTAAATCTTGATATAAAAGATCTTGTTTTTTTTATCTATGTGAAAATGTTATGATTAGCTATGTACATTGATTTTGGCCTTTTTTTTTTCATAATATTAACAGGCTTTTAAAAGACTTAAGCATATTATTTCATTTTGACTTTGTTACATTCGGATTTGGGGGTACATCCACAATATGTTTTAATAGGATAGTGTAACTCTTTAAACACAAAGGTTAAAAAAACTAATATAAAAGTTGCTGAATATTAAATAATAATATCATGGATTGTGAAAAAACCACTTTGACGTGGGTTTTATTGTATTTTTTAGAGTGGGTTTTATTGGGTAGGTGGGTTTTTTGCAACCCTGGCTTCCGCTAAAGAGCCTTAGCACATGGGACGTAGTAGGAATGTTCAGAACCGCCGCACTCTGTAAATTATGCGGCAGCGATTCATTTATGATTATTCATTATGGATTCATTTCATCTTTTATTGTTCCTCAAATAATGTCCAATCTTTTCAGGCCTAAACCAAATTTAGTTTCTTTTATGAATTTTGACTCTTAATGTTCGATGAACTGTGTGTGTTTATGGAACTAGTAAAATGACACTAGATGTAAATAACACTATATTGAAACAAATGTAGATTGACATCTTCCAGATACAGAAATGCGGTTTAACAAGGGCCAGGATTTTTGGATGCCTGGTTGCGAAATTTATGAAATCACAGCTAGAAAGATGAGCTGTTGCGTACAGTGTGAATGCTCGAGTTCAACTGCTTCTTCAAATGTAGAATCACTGAAACCAGGAAGTGTCCTTGACCACCAAATATAAATCATAATTATTTTTAAACAACTGAGAAAATGTCTAAATAAAGTATCTTGATATGATAAAAAAAGTTATTTCAATAAGGAAATGTTTATGAGTATAACACCATTTCAGATGATTCATGGTAATTGCTAATTGCTAAAGAGCATATTTCACAATAGTGATGAATTTATGAGATTGTTTGTCTTGCATATATATTTCTATTGCAACAGGAAATGAAATGTTGATTTAAGATGGGTAAATGTTTTTAGATTATTATTTCAAGAAATATCAATAAGGGTTTTTTTAAATAACAGTTATAGCAATAAATAACTCTAAAGTGATTTTAGTTGAAGTGATTATTCAGTAAATAGCTTCCCATAAATCATAATTGGGAAAAATGTATGTTCACTGAACAATTATGGATTCATTTCATCTTTTATTGTTCCTCAAATAATGTCCAATCTTTTCAGGCCTAAACCAAATTTAGTTTCTTTTATGAATTTTGACAAAAATTGATGTAAACTTCTCAGAAGGAATTTATATATATACATACTAAAATAGCATTAATTTAGGTAACTGCAAACTTATATCACCTTATGAAGACACTTATGATTATGGATATGAGGGTATGTGTATATGTTTGTTATTAATTTATTATTATAATAAAAAGTGTTATTAAAATATCGTTTAGTAACTAATGATCACAGGCATTAATTAACTTCATATGTATAAAATGTTTACGTACGAAATACAGATAACCTATACATCTATTGTTAGTTTAAATTTGTTTTTAATACTTTCTAAGTTACAAAAAGAAATTAACAATCATAAGTACAGTTATATTTCATTGTACTGTAAAAATAACTTAAAATGTGTCTGAATTATGAATTTAGCACCATTGTATAGATAGAAAAATTTTCTACCTTTTTTCATATTTCCCAATTTCATGCTTGCGCTTAGAAACAGGCCAAAACAAAAGTTTGACTTCAATGACTTATTTGATAAAGTACTGGGATAGGGTTGGTTATTGAAAGAAACATTTCACTGTTTTTTTTTTTTTTTTTTTTTTTTTTTTTTTTAAAGAGAGCACGGTACTTTTCAATAGAGATTTTAAAAATATATATATATATATATATGAATTACCTTTTTCCTTATTTACTTTTGATACTTTCTTAAATCCAGTAGTTCAAAATATTAAAAATATCCATAATATTAAGGTTAGGTAATGTTCACATTTCTGTTTAAAATGGGCAGGGGGGGGGGGGGGGATTTATCAAAAGGACATTTTCTATTACGTGAAAGGACACTTTTTTTTTTTGGCTATCACTTTATTTTTTTTTCTTTTACTTATTTAAACTGTCATTACAAAGCAAATATTATTATTTTAAAAAAAGTTAGCAATCAAGCAATTTGATTTTTTTAAAAACCCCGCTCAACTAGCAATACTGCTCGGCAGGAAATCGAGCATTTGAATAATATGGGTTAATTCTTGTAATATGTTGTCATATATTTTGCCTTTTTTCTTTTGTACAAGAATTCTACATAATTCTCACATAAAACCTTGCACTTCCAAACATCCCTCCCCTCCTTTTTTATGCTATTTGGTTTTATCATTACCATTTCAAGTAAGTCTATATTTTAAAAGTTTTTGCAGTGTAATGAATTAAGTATTAATAATAGTGTAAGCTGTAAGGTAATGTGATTGTAAGTGGCAAATGTTATTTCTCATTTTATAAAATTTCACTACCAAATCCATTGCTTATGGAACAAATCCATTGCTATAGTAACCAATTCAATGAAGGTTTTTTATATTGCCCAGCAGCAGAAAATTCTTCAAGTATCTGCGACAGATACTTCAGGGGCAGAAAATAATCTGCAGATAAAATATTTTTAAATTGAAGCATTAATTAATCAAACAATCAGTTACCTATAACGTCTTTATGCATTTTATTCATTTTTATTAATAATAATCTTAAGTTTTTGTTTTAAGTAATAAAGAGCTAAACATAATATAAAGTGAAATAAAGATTCGATGGAAGAAGAATCTGCAAGAGAGAAAATAAAGTCTGCGATGTCTGCCTCCCAACTAGAACTTTCTGCTACTGGGTTATATTATAAATATAAATTACATAAAAAAGAAAACATATATTTAAAAATGGCTTAAATTTCAAGTTGGCATGTATTTGGTATTTGGCCATACTAACGAAGATTCAGTTAGACTGGATATCAAAATATTCGGTCAGCAAAATATGCAGTTTGGGCAAATATAAAAATATTCGATCTGCTGAACATACAGTTTGGCTGAATATCAAAGTATTTCGCCAAACCGAATACTTAAAAATACTTTTAAAATATTTTTAAAACTTTACACAACTTCTACTTTTAACTATCAATTAATAAAAATATTCAGAATAATTAAGATACAAAATAACTTAAATAAAAGAAATTGCTTTTGCATTATTTATTTGCTGTTTTAAAAGTGAGATTTAAGAAAATAAACTATTAATGATGACCTTCATAGGAATTAATGATGTACAAATGCAAATTAGTGAATATTGTCTGGTAATAATCTGTTTCTTGCTATTTTACAAACAAGGTGTTTCTAAATAAAATGAAATAAATGTTCAATATTGACAAGTATCAAGACAAACAGTTTTTATATAGAAAAAACAGGATCACAATCTAATTATTCAAAGAAAAATTCAGTGTATCTCACTTCAGGCCAAACTTGGATAATTACTTGAAATTTTAACAATAATGAAGATATTTTAATAATATTTTCAACCATAAAAAAACTTCCTTTACTTTTTAATATATGATGGTAAGATCAGAACTGCCAGAAATTACCTCCACTGTAAAGAGCAAAACTGGGAAATTTCATTAGTCGGCAGTGGCCAGTAGTCATAATTTCCAGCCTATAATCAGCATATGCAATTTTTCTTCTCACCAGAAAAAATTTAGCAGAAAATTTGCATCGTCCTATAATCCACACTATTGGTGAATCGAATGTAATCGAGTATAATTTTATTGAATTGAATATTAAATTCACAATCAATTGAATATTAAATTTCCCATCTTTTCTGCATTTTCTACAAATTGTAGTTTGAATTCGGTAGTACACCTCGTACTTTTTTTGCAAGGCATGTTTTCGAAGATGCATTATCGCTATCACTAAAGAAATGGCGACGTCAGCAAAAAGCACTTACTGTTCGAAAATAATTTTCTTTGATTCTTCTGTAAGCTAGCTTGTTACAGAGCATGCGCATAATGAGTACCAAGTGCACATAAGCAGCAAGCCAGAATAAGTGATTGTATGGTGCTGTCATCTATTAGAAAAGTAGTAAACCAAACTAAGAACTTAAAAAAAAAAAAAAAAAAAAAAATTAAAATTTTTAGTAACTGAAAAAGGAAAAAAAAAATCTGATAATCCGCGGCGGCAGATTGTCCGCATCGCAAAAATTTTCGCTTTTTTGGCAGATTATAGGCTGGAAATTACGGTACTAGTTTTAGAAGTGGCCACTTTTTTTAAACTAGTGGCTACTTTTTTACTTAAGAGTACTAAACAGTAAATTAAAAAAAAAAAATTCTTTTAGTATTAATCTAAAATTGAATAGCCCATATAAATATTTTTTAATATAAACATATTTCAAACAGAAAAATGTAGAATCCTTAATGGAATGCACGAAAATTTTATTATCTCCTTGTAGGAAAGTGGCCGTTGACAAACAATTTTTCAATAGCTACTTTTTTCATTTAGTGTCCCTGTGGCCGGCGGCTAGTGCTAATTTTTCCCTTTACTCCACTGACATCCCAACAACAATGAAATAGACATCCCATTTTTCAGAATGCAACTACAGTACATACAGGGCCGAAACTAAAGAGGGGCAGAAGGGGGATGTGCCCCGGGTGCCAGAACGAAGGGGCGCCCAATAAAGATTTTGATTGTCGATTTTTCTCACATCTATGTTTAGCACGGTATTGTTAAAATCATCCTGTCTGGCATATGACAAAGCATAAAAGAATCTAAAGATGATATGGCATAAGAATCCTGTATAAAGCTGAATTTTTTTTTTTTGGTGGGGGCGAGGGGGGAAATCACATTTCGTTATGAGAATTTTTTCTATTGAAAACTATTCCCAAATGCAAACTAACTACTTTTCTGATATTTTTGCGAAGTCATTTTCATCCACAAATACAAAAAATTTGCATTAATATTCGTAAAAATATAAAATTTACTGATTTTGTTCAGATACCAAGAAATTAAAGAGTTTCCCATTTTCTTATGAAGGCAAAAATTCATTCAGAAAATGTTGTCAAAGTTAGCATTTTTAGATAAGTTTTATGAGTTGACAGCCACAAAAATGTGGACACATTGGCTGTCACTTCCGGAAATTCAGTTTTAAAAGTCTAACAATAGTCAACGATGAAATATGGCAAAAATTTGTATTCAATTTTAGAAGTAACAAAACCGTACACATTAGCAGCTATGTGATTCTATTAGTGTCATGAAAATTGCAGGTGTAGCCTCTACTTTAGTCTGCTCCCCAGAAGCAGAATTTTCTGCATCAGACTGCAGCAAATTAAAATTTATCTGCGACCCAATAAGCCTACTATCATCAGAAATAACAGAAACACTTATAGTAAGCAAGATCTCCATTTATAAAGAAAATATAATATAAAGATGCAACAAATACCATAAATCTAGAGACTTAAAGCAAATTTCAGCTATTTTTTAAGCCCAGGATTTCTTTTTAAATTGGTAGATTAAACTGCAAGTTTAAAATAATCTGCAGCGCCCGCTGCCATGCTGCACTGTTTCTGCTCAAAGTATTAAATAGCATTAAATACATTCGAACTCAGTTATAGCGTCATTCAATGGACCACAATAATTATGACGCTAACCGAGTGACATAATAACCGAGGTCGGGTCAGAAGCATGAAGTAAAGAACACATGCATACTACCCTATTTCACACCTTATAAAATAAGAATAGTAGTATAAATTGTATAATAACTTATAAAATGAGTATAAATTACACTTACTATATTTTTCTAAGAATAAATGAGTTTATTCCTGCATAACATGATAATAATGGAGCTAGGAGGGCATATTCGGAGAGAAAAAATATTCAGTCTTCTTTTGTTTATTTTTCGCGCAAAATAATTTTTGCTCTATGTCATCTTCAATGTGTCCGATAAATTTAAAGATTGTTGTATCTGTGATTTGGGATTCATAAAAACGTGACAACAATCTTACTGCTTGCTGAGCGTCTTTGATTCCAAGTGGTGGTACTACGTCATCAATTTCCCGTCCCTCTTCATCATCACTGACGTTTCCACTCTTTCTTGCACTTCTTGGACAATTTCCAAATCAGATTTAAGTTCCGAAGTTATCAAATCGTCATCTACAGCAACAGACTCGCCAAATTTTCATAAAAAGGGAAATCATCAGATTTTCCGAATCGACGATTAAGCGCACACTTCTTATAGTTGCCTTTTAAGGCTCCAGATTACATGTTGTCAATAGGTTGCAACATGCTTGTACAATTTTATGGTAGAAACGCTAACTGTATTCTCGGAAAAATTTTCACATCGGGATGGGCAGGACAGTTATCTACTGAGAGTAGAATCTTTCGCTTGTGCCTGCAGAGTTCCTTATCCCATCGCCTCACTTCAGCTTCAAATAACTCAGATGTCATCCAAGCCTTTCGACTGTGTTGGTAGTTGACTGGAAGTGTTTTAACGTTTTTAAAACATCTTGGACGTTTAGACTTTCCAATCACGGTCAAGGTTTTCTTCTCTGTTTCAGTCATGTTTCTGCAAACAAGAACTGTAATTCTTTCCTTCGACAACTTCCCACCAGAACACTTTCGTTCTTAAATGAAAGAGTTTTGTCAGGATTAAGCTTAAAAAAGCGGCCTATCTCATCTATGTTGAAAATGTCATTGTCTGCATAACCTTGTCGAACGTTTGGCCATACATCGCTTAGCCAATCCCGAACACACTTATCGTCGACACTTTTTTCTTCGCCACATACCTTGTGAAATGCTATTCTATGACGCGCCTTAAATCGATTTATTCAACTGTTGGAGCAAACAAAATTTGCATGCCCAAGCAACTTGGCAAACTGTTCTGCATTTGTCATCAGCATTGGACCTCTGATTGTATAAGTTCATAGTTCTTTTCTGTTTAAACCATTTTAGAAATATTCTATGAAGCCTTCCTTATATGGCTTCCTCATTCGTTTAACATTCTTGCAATTTTGTTCAAAGGCACTTAAAATTTTATCTTTGTTTTTCCAGATACAGCGCACAGTTGAATTTACTAACACAAATTCTCGACGAACTTCAGCTTTCTTCTTCCCTTTATCCAATGCATTAATGATGTTAACTTTATCTCCCAAAGAAAAAACTTTTCTTTTTACAGATGCCATAATGTTCAAAGTTTCTCACTTAAAGCACGAGAGAACAGAAAACCAAATGAATGATGTTACTGTCAAGTCAGAATCGCTATGCTCTTTTATAATATTTTTGGCCAAGCAGCAAGTGTCATTCGACTCCTCCCTGGTTCTCCACCTTATCTAAACTAACTGGTCTTCTACATTATTTGTCTAGGCAGATAAGGAGCAGAAGTTTCACCAAAGATACTATACTCCACATTCTTCCGTATTCCGTTCCCTCCATATTCTTTGGTTTAACCCTGTTCACTGCCAACCCCCCCCCCACCCACCCACCCACACACACAGTGTTATTTCCTGGCCAAGACTACAGGACAGGTCCGAAAAATTGCATGTAGGTGTAAACGTGAGCCAGCTGTGATTTCAATGTCTTCCATATGTGATGAATTGGACTTCCTTGTTGTGAAAACAAATTATACTGCCCTATTTTCTGAGAATAAATATATTAGTTTACGTATATTTTTGATGCAATAACCAGGGTCGCCATTTAAAGTATGCCATTATATCCAAGTTACCATAACATTGATGTCTATGGAAGTTTCGTGGGGACTGCAGAATTTGATGTTATAACTGAGTTGACACCAGGCCCGTAGCCAGGTGGGGGCCAGGTCGGGCAAAGCCCGACCTGGAAAATGTTTTGCCCGACCTAGCGCATTCCGATAAAAACATTAAATTTCCAGTTTTCCCCCACTTCTTGTCCAACCTAGAATGAAGCTCGACATTCTGATCATTTTTTTCACTCAGTATTTCCCTTTAAAAAAATTTATGTAATACAACATCAAATTTTCATTTTCCCATGCCAGATACCCCTAAATTTCCTTTCTAGACTGGAAACAAAAGTAGCAAAATTTCATCTATAAAGCTTTTTTTCTCTCCCTCTTTAACAGACCTGTCAAAAATTGCTCCATTGTGCGTGCCTCGCTTTTTCACTTCGTAGAAATTAAATTGTCCCATACCACTTCAACAACAAATCGGGTTTACCTTAAATCCCTAAAGCTTGCTTTCTTTATACAATTGTCACCATATGTAATTTATCGTTAGGAGGCGGGGTTGAAACCAAAGGCTTCTGAAACTAATCTTGAAGCAGCCCACAATACTGTTTCCTTAAATTTAACTTGATGTACATGACAGTTAAATGCTTCTTTCGTGGAAACTTGGTCCGATTACAACAAACTCCAAAGGACACTCCCCCCCGTTTGAAAATACAAAATAGATAATGGAAGGTCTGTCCCTTCATCTCTTCGACTGTCTCCCATTCCACTGAAATTTTTTAAAAAAATGTCGCTTCTAAAATAAACCAATCATTATTTAAAATTTAAACAATACAATATGTCAGGTTACTTACGATTTTACAAATCCAAATTTATTACTTACTGACACATTCATAAAGCCATTTTTATTCTTAAATTAAAAAATGTTACAGTTGCTTTTATTAATGAACGAAGAAACTGAATGAATTGTTTAATGAAACTATTCAACGATTCTGCACTTTTTCTTAAAAGCAAATCAGTTTCCAAAGTGGTCGTCAAAGTTACCAATATAAGCCAATTTTTGCCTGATACAGACCATCATAAGATAGAAATCAATTACAACTCAAAGTGTAATGCATTTATTGAAAAGTGAAAAACGATATTCGATTCCAATTCCTAATTAAAAGAAATACATTTTATTTACGTTATGCCCAGGGCCGTATGAAGGTCATTTGAGGCCACCCACAAACTTTTTTTTTCATCTCTCCACCCCCCCCCCCCCCACCCCACACCCCTCTAAGATTTTGGAGAAATATCTATATTTAATTTTGCTATCCGAGTTCTATTTTATAACAACACCAGCGGAGCTTCACTAGTTGATTTTTTCAAAACGAAACTCAAATTAAACGAATTTAGAGTTGGGTTGAACTGCTTTCGGCAATGTGCGTACACCCATTGGGGCTATGCCGGCTCAGATCTCGAATCAAACAAACCTTGATTTATTGTAAATTTTTATTTTGACCTGGATTAAATTAAAATGTTCAACATTTTGTTCATGGTGTTACAGTAACAGATTTGATATTCTTACAACATGAATTTAATCAAAGCACTAGCAAAATTTAACTGGGAATTCCCCCATTTAGAAAAACAATATAAAAAAAATCCCTGCAAAATGCGAAAGGATGCCAAAAATTGATAAAGATATTTCGAAGTTCATAGCAAGCAAAATTTACTATATTGTGCTAAAAGATTGAAACCGGATTTTTTATTTGAATGTTAAAAAAATTACCAGAAACACAGCTAAAAATTCTCGAAAAATTCAAAAATAGCAGAGAACAAAATTTGGCAAAAAAAAAAAAAAAAAAAAAGTTTTAAACTGAATTCCCTTTGCAAATGAACCTTCACAACAAACCCCCAAATATTGCACATAAATAAAAAAATATGGAAGTATTTTTGTATTCTCTGTTTTTTTTTTTTTTTTTTTTTTTTTTTTTTTTTTCAGTTTGACAATGCCATTTGCATGGCCCAGACAGATTTTTTTAAGCAGAAAATACTCACTTATAATAACTTTTTTTCAGCTTTGAACGGTGCCTTTTATTAAATATATATATATATTTAGAGATTTACTAATTCCAAAAAAATTACCTTTGGGATGTCGTTTTCATATTTTTCAGTTTTCTCCAATTTAAAATTGTCACCCAAGTGTTCCGGATAGAAATTGAAAAAGAAAGGCTTCGGATAGACAGTACCTTTCTGTGGGCAACGAAGATGGGTTTCTTACTAGATCATAATAAAGACACACAGAGTCTTTCTGTCCATTTTTTTCTTTTTCTCTTTTAGTCTGACTAGATGTTTTTCTGTTCACGACGAGATTTGACAGGAAGGATACCTGTATGCCTTAAATTATACACATCGAAATAGGTTTTTTTTTTTTAAATTAAATTTCTAAATTTAATTTTTTATGCTATTTTTAGTGTTTTTTCGAGTTTTGTGCTTTCCCCCCCACATTCATAAAAGGAATCCATTTTCAATCTATCTTTCCATTTTAGCCAAATATAGTAAAGTAGTCTTCTGCGATTTTTGAATATTTCACGAAGTCTTTTATGTAATTTTTAACTTTCTTTCGCATTCTGACGGGATTTTTTTACATTAGTAAAAGGAGTCGGGTTTCGATCTTTTAGCCACAAGTACAAAATTTTGCCCTCTGCAATTTTTGAATTTTTTGCAAACATTTTATGCGATTTTAAACGCTTTTCCCGTTTTTAAGCTCCTGTGATTAGAAGAGATTTTTCTATTTGAAGAAATTTTCGTCTTTTGAAAATTTCTAGAAATTTTGATCTTTGATTCGCGACTTTTTCGTGTTATGAAGGAAAAAATATTAATGCGTAAGTTCAGTTTCTAATTATGAAAAGTACAATGCAACACAGTTGACGGAACACTATTGGGATTTGATTTGATGAAACTGCATCTTTATATTGAAGGATATTGGGTAATTTTTACGTTAGATTGGTGACTTTCTATATTTTTGCGAAAAATGAGCAAATTAAAACATTTTTTTTTTTTTTTTTTGCGTGTGTGTGTTTGAACGGGAAAAAATGTCCAGTCCACTGATTTATTTATTTATTTATTTATTTGAAAATGTAAAGGAAATCCGGTTTCAATCTTTTATCCCAATATAGTAAATTTTGCCCTGTGCGGTGTTTTATTCGCTTTCCGCGGAGGTTTTTTTATATATTTTTTTTTTTTGTACATTCCTAAAAAGAATCAAGTTTAAGTCCTTTAGTTCAATATAGAAAGTTTATCGTTTGCAATTTCTGATTCTTTTTACAAACCTTTTATGTGATTTTTAGAGTATTTTTTAAAATTCCACATTCAATCTTTTGGCTCGATATAGACAAATTTTGCTCTCTGCAATTTTTGAATTTTTGTCCAATTTTTTATGCGATTTATACCCTTATTTTCACGTTTTGCGAAGACCTTTTGGAAAGTTTTTCTGAACCGAAGAATTATCCAGTAGATTTTGCTGCTGTCATGATTAAGATGAAGGTGGGAAAATAACAAATTGGCTCCTGTAGCAAGATGAACGACGAAGCTGGAAAATTTAACTTTTACCTGGAGACTATCATTTTTATAAAAATAAAAATTACAATAATTCAAGAATCAGATTGGTATATTCCGAACGGGTTTACGCTGTTGAAGGCAGTGGGGCCCCCAAGGGGAATCCCCCACCCCCCCCAAAAAAATAGGTTCTTTTTTTGAAAAACCAACCGGCAAAGCAAGCGAAGCTCAGCTAGTAGATTTAAATAATTACAGAATATAATTTATGTATAATTAACATTAGTAATTTATCGAGAGAAGAGAGATGAAACGTTAAAAAAGAAACAGGTTGAACGTAAGGGGATAGGTGGCAAAGGCATAGCACACAAATGCCTGCTTATTGGGACCCCAACAAGATTAAAAAGCACATTTTTTTTAAACATTTGAATAACAATAATGAGGTTTAAAAGTTTTGAATCTTGGGTTCCAACTTTTCCTCCATTTAATAGGGGCCCTAAAGAAGACATTTTAAAAAGTATTTAGAGCCTACAGAATTTCTTTCATCTGGGCACCTTAAAAAAAATGGTGGCTAGAAAGGAAGCACATTATCTGTTTTGGTTGAAGGAAGTAATTCTATTAAGGAAGTTTTGAAGCTCATTGGGACCCCATTGAGATTAAAAAGCATATTTTTTAAACATTTGAATAAAAAATATGGGGCCTAAAAGTTTTCAATCTTGACTTCCAACATTTCTTTATTTTTATAGGGCTCCCCCAAAAACACAATTCAAACAAAATTTAGAGCCTGCAAAATTTTTTTCATCGCCTTTAAAAAGAACAGTGACTATAGAAAGAAAGCACAATTTTTTTGAAGGAAGTAATGGCATTAAGAAAGTTTTGAAACTTATTGGGGGGGGGGGCCCAATGAGATTTAAAAAAGCATATTTTTTAAACATTTGAATAAAAATTTTGGCCTAAATGTTTTGAATCTTGGATTCCAACTTTTCCTCACTTTTATAGAAGGCCCTAAAAAAGACAATTCAAAAATAATTTAGAGCCTACAGAATTTCTTTCATCTGGGCACCTTTAAAAAGAACGGTGGCTGTAGAAAGAAAGTGCATATCTGTTTTTGTTGAAGGAAGTAATAGTATTAATGAAGTTTTGTACTTTTGGTTTCATCTTTTTCTCCCCTTTATAGGACCCCCCCCCCCCCCACCACCACCAAAAAAAAGACTAAAATACCATTATATTTTAAAAATAGAATTTAAGCTTTCAAAAGCTCTTCCATCTGGGCACCTTTATAAAGAATAGTGGATATAGAAGGAAAGTGCATATCTGTTTTCTAAATCTCACCAAGATCTTTGACAAAAAATGAATTTGGATAAAACAAATTAAAATGTTATTAAAAATAATTATAAAAGTTAAAAGACATTATTCTACTCAAAAGTACAGTAACTTATTACTGGACCCCTGCCTTTGCTCACCCCGTATGGGAGACGATTCCTACGGCCCTGGTTATGCCAAATATCTTATTAAACTTTAATACATTTTTATTATGTCTCTGAAGAAACTTTAAAAATTTCGTACTGACTTTAGAAATATCTTATATTTTAAAGGAAAAAAAATTCCCTAAAATTGCAATGCATATTTTTGAAGAGCTACGAATAAGAGATAGAAAAAAAATGAAGAAATAATCTGCCACCCCTGGAAAAATCTTTGCCCTACCTGGAAATATGGTCTAGCTACGGGCCTGGTTGACACTATAACTGAGGACGCTATTAACAGGTTCGACTGTAGTTTTTTTCAATTGAACTTATACCTTTGGAATGGATCATTTTCTTTTGATGGACTGATAAATATATATATTATATTATTATTATCATTATAATATTATTCAATATTATAATTCAATTATATATTAATGATAATAATATTATATTAATATAATATTATCATTATATATATATCATTATAATATTATAATGGCTTCCATTATTATAAAACAGCCGTTATAAATGAAGTGTTAGGTGAAGATGAAAGAGTAGTCGTAATAAGTTAGAACTCTGATTTTCTGGTCAGAATGCGGAAAAAAAATGGCCATAATTTTTCTCTGATTTTCTGGTCAGAATGGGGGAAAAAATGGCAAAAAATTATGGCCATTATTTTTTCCCATTCTGACCAGAAAATCAGAGTTCTAATTTTTTACGACTGCTCTTTCATCTTCACCTAACACGTCATTTATAATGGCTGTTTCATAATAATGGAAGTCATCAGTCCATCAAAAGAAAATAACTCGGTTAAAATTCTCTTTGTAAGTATACTTTGCGGAAGAGGGGGGAGGCGCCAAAATCCATGTTTGCCCCGGGTGCAAAAATGGCTAGTTTCGTCCTTGAGTACATATACTATGTCACCAACCAAAATCCAGTGACTTCAAATAGTATTATCACATTTCACACAAAGCAAAGTCAATATGAAAATCTTTTTCATTATTGTTAAAGGCGAATGAAAATTCAGGTTCATCTTGTGAGATACCATGTATTTTTTATTGAATAACTGGACTGCGATGTACAAGAAATGTTAACCTTGACCACATTATCTCCACTAAAGCTTTTGGAACACCCTATACGTTACCAGTATTTGAAAATAATTGCTTATTGCTTACCTCAGAAACTACTCTCTGGTGCACTTAAAAACTTCCTTGCTAAATCAAAAGGAGCAGTAAAGTTATTTTTTGCTGAATTGCCACCATTTAAATATATATATATTTTTTAGATACTTTAGTTTTTTTCCTGACAAACACTACATTACTGTAAAATTTTCTTTCTAATTTTCTCAAAATTTCTCTTTGTTTTTAAAAAATTTGTTTTAGAATATAAGACAGTTTTATTCATTTATTTAAATTCACAGAAGAAACAAAGTTTAAGGTGTTATTAATTAAAAAGTTTTAAGACTATCCTCTTTTAAAATAATAACTTAAAGTATAGATTTTTTTTTTAGCATAAAGTTTACTTGTGAAAAGGTCTTGTTCATCAAAATGGAAGTATTTGTCCTTCAATTAATTTTATTCTAATTAGTGAATAAATCATACAAGTTGCAATATTCTAATTGAGTAAAAAAGTGTCCAGGCCTGGAAATGAACCACAGACCTTTGGTCCAAGCTGCCAATGTTTTGCCAACTGAAGAACAATGGACTAGCTACCCTGGGCAAAACTAGTGGGCAATATTCATTCAGAAAACCTCTTGATAAGAGCATCTGGTCTTAACTGAAACTGCTCAACAGAATAAATCACAGATAATGGAGCTCCAAGTAAATACTGGATAAATAATTACACTTGATTAATTTTAACACAATTATTCTAATTGGAAAATAAAGTATATGATTTGCAATTTTCCAACTAAGTGAAAAATGATATGTACAATTTCCCAGCTGATTATGCTAACCCTGGCCCGGGCAATTTTTCAAAGGTTTATTAAAATTTACACTAATTTATCAGCTCTCTATCAACTTTTCAGAAAATAAACTAAGTGATAAAACTGACTTCAGAACAGCTTCATATTGTTCTTGAGTATAATCTGCTTTAACATCAGCATTATTTGAAGTTGTTCTTCTCCGAAGTGATGGACTTCTAGCCCTACTTTGATTTCTTTCCTGACTAGAGCTTCTTCTATGAGAAGAATATTTATCCCCGGTATCACTCAACTTTTCTAGTAGTTCAATTAAATCTGAAATAGGATAGATATTATCTTAGAAATTTTATGTTAAAATACAAGAATAAAAAATTAAGCACTTTTAAGGACTTTTTGCATGAAAATAAGTACTTTTAAACACCATAAATTCTATTTGAAAAATGTTCAATCACTTTTAAGGACTGTACAAACCCTGAGGTACAGTCGGACCTCTATTTAACAAAGTAGCTAAATCCCGAAAAAAAGTTCGTTATATGGAAAATTCGTTAATTAGAGAGTCACTTTTTAAAATACTTTAAACTATATAAAACGTAATTTAAGTCCATAAACACTAAATATAATTTTTAAAAAGTAATTAGTCTCACTTTTTTTATAAATTATATCTATTTGTTTTATTTATTTTACCCATCAAAAAGAACACTTCAAGGGAAATAAGGATGAAACGAAATGTCTGGAAATACATTGTATTTTCAGCTAAAAAAATAACTTTACATCAAAATCATGATTTTTTATTATGGTTGATAAGCTGTCTGGAGGAATACCAAATTTTAAACCAGTATTATTTTTCTTCACGCCTTTATCCATCTCATCAAGAATAATTTTTTTTTCTTTGATGCTCAAGCACTTTCGCTTTGATATTTTTGAGGTACAAGAACCGAAATGATCAACACAATTGATCACGATCAACAATCTAGAAAACGGGAAACTATAGTTTAAGGACATGGGGCAGCTCCATTGAGGGTTAAAAGGGAATATTGAAAGTTTGCACTTCTTGGATGGAAAGCAAAGAATCACAGCAATTTTACTGCTCTCGGTGAGTTAAGTGCCTGGTAAGACTTGTTCATGGTCATTGATCATCATAAAATGTGTTAAGAGAAAGAATAAGTTAGAAATGTCCAGTAATATTTTAAGAAATAGGGAGAAGAAAAAATTAAAAGTTCGTTAAATAGAGAATGCACTTCGTTATTTGGAGGTTATTTTACGAAGAAATTTGCAGAATGTTCTTGGTTCCAAGTAAAAGTTCGCAGAATAGAGAAATTCGCAAAATAGAGGTTCATTAAATAGAGGTCCGACTGTAGTTTCAGATTTTCGCCGAAACTCAGAATTTAGGCCGAAAACGAATTTTCAGTTGATCTGAAACTTATAATCTTATAATATATGCTCATCTTTGATGTGATGGCTCTATTGTTGAACAATTCAAAAACAAACTACAAGGATTTAAGTAGATAAAAAATTCTGATTCTTATATTTTCCCAGACACACCAGTCTCTAGTTATGCTTCCAATATTTTCTTTGCATTTTTGTAACAATTCAGGGAAGGTCCAAAATGGGCTTAAAAAGGGTTGAATTCCTCCTTTAGGAGGAACTCTTTCAGATTTGTATGCTGGGTTGCAAAAAAGTCCCCCCCCCCCCTTAAAAAAAACAGGTGTTTTTTTTTAATTAGTTGATCCAGTCTAAAAAACCCAATAAAATCTACGTCAAAGCAGGTTTTATTGGGTTTTTTACAATCTATGATATTATTTACTTATTCAGTAACTTTTATATTAGTTTTTTAACTTTTGTGGTTAAAGAGTTACACTATCCTATTAAATACTTATTGTGGGTGTACTGCCAAATGTGACAAATTCAAAATGAAATAATGTGTTTATAAGTCTTTTAAAAGCCTGCTAATATCATGGAAAAAAAAAAAAAAGCCTAAATCAATATATGTAGCAATGTAGCTAATCATAACACTTCCGCATAGATAAAAAATGACAAGGTCTTTTATCAAAATTTAACAACATAAAAGTTCATAATATAAGTTCCCAAATGTGACTTATTCACTTTTGGCCAGAATTGGCAAAAAAAAAGTTTTTTTTTTTTTTTCAAAATACTCAAACAAACTTTTCTTTGTTTAAACCTTTTTTTTTTTGTTGTTGTTTAAATGAGGTTTTTTTAAATATCATTTCCTATTACATATAGATGCATTGCATGTTTGCTGATAAAAATAAACATTGTTGGATATTATGTAAGTATTATAACTTCATTTCAAAATTTTCAAGTTAAATAATTACAATCAGTTATGTAGATAAAAATAGTTAAATTAAATAATTACAATCAGTTATATTATAGATAAAAATATTCAAATTAAATAATTACAATCAGTTATATTATAGATAAAAATATTCAAATTAAATAATTACAATCAGTTGGGTTATTCTCTGCAATAGTGCAAAAAGTGCTTCCCAGCCATATAAATGCTCTTAATTTTATTACATTTTTATTTATTTTCATTTTTATTAGAAGATCTAAACATAGTTTATTAGGGGCAGAAAGTAAAATTTAAAAATAAATAAATTTAGTATTTAAAAATATAATATATATCATGCAAACATCATTCCCTCACTTTTCCCCCACCTGTACTACCCAATTTTATTGCCTATTTCTTTCCATCCAGAAATAAAAATAATTAAAAATACCCTAAGCAAAATAAAGTTCTTATTTGATACATTACAAAAAATAATAAAAATATTAATTTTTACTATTATTATATAGTCTACTCAATCAATTATATGTTTCCCCATGTTAGACCATCATTCCCTCACACATTGCTATTATCTCAAATATCTACCACTAATGAGCAGTAGCAGTCTAGCATCCTTCACAGAGAAGAAGCTATTTTGAGCACTTGTCAGTACAGCAACATAAATTGGTGGTGTAAGATTTTGTTAATTTTACAGAATTTTTTTTAGTCAGTATATCCGGAAGCGTTTTTATTAGCAGTCATTCCCTCACACAGAATATTAATTTTTATGTAAATATCAAAAATTTTAATTTTATCATACATTATGTATTAAGTGTTTCTCTTAAAGGAAACAGTTTGGATTTCTTCATAATTTTGCATTTTCCCCCTACAACTAGTAAAAATGTCTTATTTCATCATTCCCTCACATTTTTTATTTTATTTTTTCCACAAATTTTTATTTTATTTTTTTTGTTAAGTCAAATTTTTAAAACAATTTCTGTTGCTATTAAAATCTTCAATAATTGACTGATTTCTTACCATTTATCTAATTTTTAGGGAAATTTACATATGCATCATTCAAGTCAGACTGCTGGCCAAATTTGCAAGTATTGTAGAGAACAACTCAGTTATGTGGATAATTGAAATCATTTGTAATTCAAATATTTTTAGTAACAGCTATATATTATGCTCAAAGAATAAACTGTTCTATATAGTGAACCATAGATATCTTGAAAATATTATCAAGCATCATTTGATTAATAAATAATAGAAGATTAAAGATTTGTTTAAAAAATGTATTCTTAGTGGGGAATACAGATAAAAAGTAATCTATTAAAGTAACTTTTAAATATGTGATATCTGGTTATTATATAATATTATATGATGTAAGAAGTAAAAGCTTTTTTTACAGACCTTTACACTGATTTATTTGTGTTATTTCAATTCAAATTATTTGTATATTAAGTTAATTAATAAAAATATAATAAAATTTCTTAATTTAATACATATTAATTTCATTACAGTTTCAATAGATATATATTTAATACATTTTAAACATACTTAAGAAAATAAGGGACTCCCCCTGCCTTCACTTAAAAAAAAAAAAAAAAAAAAAACCTAAAGATGAAAACAAGCACTCGCCAGTCGCCACTCGGCGACTAAACGTGAAAAACTGGCGACTAAAAATATGGAAAGTACCGGCCAAATGCAGGATTTTCCAATGGGATTTCATCAAAGAATCGCGGAAAAAAAACCCCGAATTTTGTCAAAAGATCACGGAAATAAGCGAATTTCGTCAAAGAATCGCCCAGAAACCCAAATTTCGTCAAGTGACCGCGGAAAAAACGCAGATATCGTGTATGGAGCGCGGAAAAAACGCAAATATCATCAATAGATCGCGAACAACAAACGCGAATTTCGTCAAAGGATCACGAAAAAAACCGAGAATTTCGTCAACAGATCGCGTAAAAACGTACATTTCGTCAAAAGATTACTTTAAAAAACGTAAATTTCGTCAAAGGATCGCGAAAACCCCCCAAATATCGTAAATGGATCGCGAAAAAAACTCAACTATCGTCAATAGATTGCGAAAAAAACGCAAATATCGTCAATAGATTGCGAAAAAACACGAATTTCGTCAAGGAATTCCGAACAAAACGAGAATTTTGTTAAAAGATCGCGAAAAAACCGCACATTTCGTCAAAGGATCGTAGAAAAACCTGTATTTCGTCAAAGGATTGCTAAAAACCCAAATTTCATCAAAGAATCACGAAAAAAAACGTAGAATATCGTCAAAAAATCGCGGAAAAATGCAAAATATCGTCAATGGATCGCGGAAGAAACGCAAAATATCGTCAATGGATCGCGAATTTCGTCAATAGATCGCAGAAAAAACCAGAATTTTGTCAAAGAGTCGCGTAAAAAAAGAATTTCGTCAAAGAATCGCGAAAACGAACGCAAATTTCATCAAAAAATTACGAAAAAAGTGCGAATTTTGTCAAAAGATCGCGAAAAAAGGCACATTTTGTCAAGAGATCGCGAAAAAACGCACATTTTGTTAAAGTAGTATCATATAAGAAATGCATAATTAGTTTCCGGAGAGACCCCTCAGCCCCCCCCCCTTTACATTTCAGAAAATTTGCTGTAAATTTCAGATTTTTTTTTAATTTTTGAAAAGTACCTAAGTAATGTGGACTTTTGTAGTTAGCTATATAAGCATGTTACATATAACTTTGCTGTTAACTTTAAAATTTAAAATAGATTGGAAATTAGTATCAAGTTTATTCAAAACAATATGAATTAAAATATTTTTATTTATTACATAAATTACTTATTTGCTCTAAACATATATTTTTATATTAAATATTCAGTGACATAAATGTACTTATTGGCGACTAAAGAAATTATTCTCACTAGCCAGTAACTGGCCACTAAAAAAAATCAACTTACCGGCCAGTGGCCACTAAGCAAAATTCCTTATTTTCATCTTTACAATAAAACCTGAAAAAAACCCAACTGGGTTGGGGTTTTTTGCAACCCTGTTAGTATGGGATTTAAAACAGCTTATAGGGGTGCTGATTGCAGCTGTCAGTACAGGAGAACTTATCTCTTTAACTAATGCTTAAATGCCATTAAAATGATTCTTTATTGTAAATGCATTTGAAATTTTTTGATATTCAAATTTGGATAATTTTTACTTTGCCATATAACACAGAACACAAACGTCACATAAAATCTGAAATTACGCAAAAAAAATAATCATTCTGAACAAATTAAAAGTACATGTAAATCAATGTGCTTGCATGGCATTTTCCTGAAGTGAGAAGTTGTATCTTTTCTACGCCAGATAATGTATTGAGCACTTGAATTGCAAATACAATGCAACCTCTATTTAACGAAGTTGTTAAATCCTGAAAAAAAGTTCGTTATATGGAAAATTCATTAAATAGAGAGTCACTTTTTAAAATACTTTAAACTACATAAAACCTATTTTAAGTTCCATAAACATTAAATATAATTTTAAAAAGCAATTGATCACACTTTTTTTATAATATATATCTATTTGTTTTATTTATTTTACACATCAAAAAGAAATCTGGAAGGGAAATATGAATGAAACAAAACATTGTCTGGAAATAAATTGTAATTTCAGTTAGAAAAATAATTTTACATTAAAATCACCGTTTTTTATTATGGTTGATAAGCTGTTTGGAGGAACACTAAATTTTAAAGCAATATTCCTTTTTTTTTCACGCCTTTATCCACCTTATCAAGAATTTTTTTTTCTTCGATGCTCGGGCACTTTCGCTCTGACATTTTCGTGCAGAACCGAAATTACCAGCACGACTGGACTGATCAACAATCTAGAAAACGGAAGACTCTAGTTTAGGGACACGGTGCAGCTCCATTGAGCATTAAAGGGGGATATTGAATCATCATAAAATATGTTAAAAGAAAGAATAAGTTTGAAATGCCCAGTAATATTTTGAGAAATAGGGAGAAAAAAAATTTAGATCCCACGAAAAAGTTCCTTAAATAGAGAATGGCACTTCGCTATTTGGAGGTTATTTTATGAAGAATTTCGCAAAATGTTCTTGGTTCCAAGGAAAAGTTCGCAAAATAGAGAAATTCGCAAAATAGAGGTTCGTTAAATAGAGGTTCGACTGTATATACCATGTATGATAATAAAATTAAAATATTAAAAAATAACTAGAGTATGTATTTGGTTTAAGTTAATAATACAGAATTTAAGCAAAATACAAGCTTTATTTTCAGAGATTCCTTTTTTATAATACGACATGTTAGAATGATATGTACATCAATTTTTATATGTTTTTAAGTTAAACCAATAATATGTGAATAAAATAGCTTATTTTCAGTGAATTATGTCATGTGAGGCTCAGCTGGTGACTTTTGAACATACATATTAACAACACAAAAAGATAAAATACAGTAATCCCTTAACATTCACGAGTTTTAATTATTTGCGAAATAAAAAATGAGGAATATTTCAACATTCGAGAATATTTAACTTGGTTATTCGTGAATTTTATTTTGTAGAGAATATTTTTTTACAAAGTAAACTCGCTTTGTTTTACCAATTCCGTAAACTATTTGACTGACGAGCCGTTAATTCCCAAATTGGCTCAGCCGAGCTTAGCAATCTGATTGGCTAAAACTGATATTTATATAGTAGAAAATTATATTTATTTTCTTATGAAGTAGTGTAATCTAAAATAGAATGCAATTATAATGACTTAAATTGATTTATTTTGTTAAATTTGATCACAATCACAGTAAAGTAATCCAAAATATTAATATAAACGAACAATCTGATTGCTGAGTTCGGCTGAGCCAATTTGGGAATTAACGGCTCGTATTTGACTGGACAGCTGCAATATACTGTATAGCCTAAGTTTGGAGAATTTCAGCATTTGTATTGAGGCAAAATACAGATTGGTAATTTCGAGAAACCCGAAACATGACTTGATGCTAAAAATGAAAAAAATCCTTAATTTTATAAAATTCAAAACTTTTATTGCAGGTAAAAAATTTTCTGCAAAATTTGTAGTATGGGAAATTTTAAAGCTTCAACAACAACTCATTGAGAAAGCAATAGAATGTGATCCTTCACTGGTGAGGAGTCTTAAATTTAAAAGAGAAATCGAGGCCACAACATTCCTTCCTATAGAAATTCATAGACAAAAGATCTGTTCTTCCAAACAATCGTATATCAATGATTTTTTTCAGACATCAACAACTAAACTTTGTACAATATGTTATAATTATTCAAATTTATTTACAGCATGTATACTTTTAGTATAAAAATATAATAAAATTAAACTACTTTTCAGAATTTCTGTTGTCTAATATTTTTATTTTTGAATGTTTCACTTTTTTTTTTTAATTATTTATTTATTTAATTATTATCATGGGTTATTTTTTAGAAAAGGTGGATTTCTTTTTTCTGCAAATTCTTGCTTACTTGGGTGATAAAATGAAATATGTTTAACCTTAAAATTTTAATCAGAACAAGCATGTATAATGTTAAAATGTTTTTTATTAAGACTTTATATACAGGGAATTTTTCAAAAACTGGGTTTTATTTATTTATTAAGTACACACAATAATTTAAGACCAAAAATTTACAATGTTTCAACTTAGAATTTTTATTAACATTTACTATTAAAATACTAAATGTTAATAAAAATGCATTCTATGACATTTTACAACAAAACCATTCTGTCATGAAAAGTATGTTCATTTATATATATATATACATTGTTCAAATACTGAGAGTTATAAAAAATGCTATGCTTTTTATAAAGAAAAATAATTATAATTATAACTGTTTTATAAAGCAAGAAGTATTGGTACTTTTCGGTTAGCTGGGCGCCAGTGTTATATATACATATATGTTACATTACAGCACTCATTCTTTATCCAGTCGACTAAATGTTGCATTAATAGCAACATTGGATTATTTCTATAATTGAAAATGAAGTTACTGGCTATCTTGATAGCAGTAGTGAATCACATTCAGCAGTAATAGCGTAATATAAGTTGTCAGAACAGGTAATTCGATTCGATCCTGTTGTATTAGTATAATGAAGATTGGATGATGATTGAAAGCTGTAGCAGTTGATGAGTGAAGGCTATGGAATACATTTTTGCGTGAAAGTTTCCCCAGAAATAATTGAGACAAAATGTAGTATCAGCTCAGCAATTTATTAAAACATCTTTCAGTGACACAGTTTCCACCAAGAATATTAGCCATCTCTCAATAGTAGTAATTAGGGCTAAACAAAGTTGTAGATAATCGAATAACTGGATGGTGACCAGGGGGTGGTATAAAAAATGGAAATACGACTCAAATCTGCTGAAACACAGCGAGCATCGGCTTTTTGTTCGTCAAGTGTAGGAATACAAATATGACATAGATCGCGCTCTCAACCAATGAATAATTAAGAAAACCACACCATGGAAACACTGCGGACAGAGAAAGCGGATGAATTTGAAGGGAAAAAGGATAACTTCGGAAATGTGCGGGAAAGTAAAATTCGGAAGAGAAAATAAAATTGTTGTTAAAAGAACATTCTAGAAAGAAAAAAGCACGGAAATGGAACATTTAATTTAAGAATACTAAAAGCGTAATATTTTAAGCAATTTAGATAAGTGAGACATTAAATAAAAGGGAATTTAACAGAGTTAACGATAGAGATTATTTAAGAATAAGGATTTAGTGAATATAAAGTAGTAATTTAGAATAAGATAAGGAAATTGCGGAATTAGATCTAATAATGTAACATATATATGTATATATACACATATATATGAGTGTGTACATACAATATGATGCACCAAATATTCGGTATCTATTCGGTATTCGACCATGTCACCGAATATTCGGTTTGGCCGAATATGAAACTATTTGGTATGCCGAATATTCGGCTTGGCCGAATAGTAAACTATTCGGTATGCCAAATATTCGGCCAAACCGAATACTTAGAAACAACTTTTAGAACATATTCTTAAAAACCTTATACAACTTCTACGTTTAACAGTCAACTTATAAAGATATTCAGAATAATTAGAAACAGAATCATATTTAAATAAAAGAGAATGTTTATACATTGTTTATTTGCTGTTTGTTAAGTATTATTTAAGAAAATTAACTAATCACGGGGATTTTCATAGGAATTAATTATGTACAAATACAAGTTCCTGAACATTTTCCAGTAAGTTATTTGCTTCTTGCTAAGATTTTAAGAACAACGTTTACAATCTTTGAAAATGATCGCCCATTCCAGATACTGATCTAGAATGCATCTAAAATCTTCCTTGCGTAATCAAAGAGAGCAGAACAGTTATTCTTGCTGAGTTGCCACTACATAAAATTTGAATAGATTGTATTATTTATTTACTTTTACTTTAGTCTCTCTTCCTGACAAACATATATGATGATCCTGTACAATTTCTCTTTGACTTTAAAATGTTTGTTTTAGAATTTATGAAAATTTTATTCATTTGTTTTAATTCTCAGATGAAACCATGAAATTTAAAATTTTATTAATTAAAAAAGTTTTATAACTATCCTCTTGTTAAATAACTTAAAATAGATTTTTTTTCATCATAAAGTTTACTTGAAAAAAGCTCTTGTTTATTAGAATAAAAGGTTATGTTTTAGATATTATATAAAATTGTTTTAAAATTTAACATTTTAATGCCTTTAAACTTTGAAATATAAAAGTATTTGACAAGCCGACTATTCGGTATTCGGCCTAGCAGTTACTATTCGGCTAGCTGAATATTTGGTATTCGGTTCACCTGTAGGCCGAATATTCAGTATTCGGCCAAAATCACTATTCAGCGCATCCCTACAATGTATGCAGGGGCGTAGTGTAGGGTATACGTTGGTATACGCCGTATACCCTCTGGATTTTTTGAAGGAACACCGTATACCCTCTGTTTCTCAAAAAAGTCATAGTATATATATACTGGGGTATACCATCTGCCTTAACCCTCTAAGTGTTTGGGGCGTATTATTCCGTTCACTAAGCTCCAGGTTTCACAGCAATACAAGCGATATTTAAGATAATATAATTCTATAGATTTATGGAATTTGAAATACATTGAAGAATTATTAATACTCTTAAGGATTACATTCTTATTTGTAATTGAGTTTTTTTTATAATGTTGAAAGAATCATATTTTATTAGCATTTAAAACAAAATGCAAAGAAAACAAGATTACAATTTTACCCTTTTGCAAGACGCTCGGAGGGTTAAGCGTATACCCTCTGCTTAGAACGTATAGCCTCTGTTTTTTTTACGACTACACCACTGGTAGCCACAGATATTTTTTCAGGGGGGGGAGAGAATTCAAAAATTTCCCAACTTGAAACAAATTGCTACAATTTTCGACTAAAATGATGTGCACAATGTGTGTAATAATTATAATGATACTTTTGCATAAAAAATTCCTTTCCAAAGAAAAATTCTGAACTGAAAACATAAAAATTCTAAGTTTGTTTATTAAAAAAATAAATAAGCTTTTTTCTTTCTTCTATCTTTACAAGAAGAAAGTATTCGATTCGTGAAAAAATCTGACTTCCGGTTTTAGACTGATTTATACGTTTTAGTAAGTCCTGAGCATGATTCGACTGTTTTTAGAAAATATCTGTCTGTCTACATGTGATATAAATTTTGTGGGTGCTCTAACACAATAACTAATGCACGAAATTTAATAAAACTTTAGAGATTCACTTATACAGTCGAACCTTGTTAACGTGAACACTCAAGGGGAAACTTTTTTTGTTCGTATTAAAAATAGTTTGTGTTATCGGAACTTAACTACATTACATACAACTGGACGAGGCAATCAGAAACAGTTCGTGTTAACGAGGTTTGACTGTACCTTGATAAAAATTGATACTGATTTGTTTTTGGTGTAAATCGTCCAACAGGTGGCACTGCTATGCGGCATTTTTCATGATTTACATGATTTTAACTATAATTATATTTCAAAAACTATTGCACGGAATTTGATCAAACGTCATATTCTGTTAAACCTTGACATAATTTGATGCAGATTAGCTTTTTTTGTATATCATATAGCAGGTAGCGCTGCTATGCAGCATTTTTCACGATTTTGTGATAGCTGTATCTCAAAAACTAATGCACGGAATTTAGTCAAACTTCATATTCCACATAAATATATAGGCCAATTATATATAGGGGAAGATAGGGATACTTAAGCCACTTTTTAAATTTCAATTTTTTTTAATTTTTTATACTTTCTTAGAACAAAATAAAATATTGTAGTTGAAAATTTGATTTTTTTTTTCAATTGAAAACCATTTTCAATTAATTTTGAGCTATTTTTCTTTGTTTAATAAATTTTTACTTTTTCTTTTACATTGTGGCTCAAGTATCCCCATGAGGGGGATACTTGAGCCAATACTAAAAAATACCTACAAAAATAATATTTTTCTTTTTATTATTTTATAAATGTTTTACATAGTGACAAATTAAGATAGTACACTAAGTCCTTCAAAACCAGTTGTGAAAATAAAACTAGTAGCACGATCATTTTTTGTAGTGATAATTGCTGGTCGAAGGATCATTTCAACTTGGGTTTCATCGATGATAGCAACATCCTCAGTTGGGTGTTAAGTTTTAAAAAAAGTTATTGTTACAGAGGTTACAATTTCAGTATATACAATATTTAATCTTAAAATATTACATTAACAAGATAAACATTTGAATATTTTGGGCCTAACTAGTTAAAATATTAGAGATTATGACCAGTAAAATCAGTTTAATAAAGTGATTTTAATATTAGTCAAAAAGTTAAATTAAAAACTATGCCTACATTTATCTAGACAGACTATTTTGTTAGTCAAAATGAAAAAAAAAAGGATATTTTCATTAACAAAAGATACATTTTTAAACATATGTTTTCAAATTAAGTCCTTATTGATTATTTTTTAATGAAAAAATAAATAAAAAAAAGTTCTTCATTTTACCCGGAAAAAAAAAAAAAAATCCCCATTTTACCTAGAAAAAATAAAAATCTATCTGTTAACATGAAAAAGACTTATTTTTTTGTTTCACCCATATGTCTAATTTCCTAGTAGGGATGGTTGAGCATGGCTCATGTATCCCCAATCTCAGTGGCTCAAGTATCCCCACTACTAGGGATGCACCGGATATTGATTTTGCCGGATACCGGATATCCGAAGCTCCTTCGCCTGCCGGATTCGGATATCCGGCCGGATATCCGATCGGATATCCGGCACTAGATATGTTTTTAGTTATATAGTGAATTATTTCTCTATATAATGTCATCTCAGAACAATAAATTACAAACATGTTTCACACATCATTAAAACATTTTAAATATATTGAAATATAATTTACAAAAACTATATCTCTTTGAATATCAGGTCTTGCAATTCAAGTTTTTCCAGGAGGGGAGTTTCATACCCAAAATTTATAAATGCAAAGGAGTTGAACTGTTAGAAAGGAAAAAAAAAATCTTTAAACCCTGTTATTTTTTTATGTGCTACTTAAAGAATTACATTTATACAGATATGACAAAATACTATTGAAACAATTTAAATTAACAACTCAAGATAATTATTCAAAATTTTTATTTTATTAAAACAAAGGAACAGAATCAAGCTTTATATATACCATGTCTATTTTTCAACTTTCACCTAATGTTATGGACATTTAACAATTGGGTTGCTAAAGGAATTTCTTAATTTAGATTTTATTCCATTTTGCGTGTTTTAACCTCTTTCACAAGTTACACTTTTGACAAACAGCACAGAGCGACTTTTATAACTTTAGAAATTATCGGAAACACATGGTTATGCTCTCTTAAAAAGTTTTAGAAAACTTTGCAAAATCTGATGTGCATTAATTTTTAACTTACATGAATAATGCATACCGGTGATGGTATGTCACTTCTGAACAAATTTGTTTTATTATATCCTTAATGGAATTATATATTCAAAACTGTAATCCCTGGTATTTGCGTTAATTGAACTATGTTCTATGCATTGGAATTTTAAATCCATATCCAAAGTTTGAAAAGGGAATAGTCAATTGATTTCTTCTATTACATGAGAAAAGGTTGATTTCAAAAAGACATGTCCTAATTTCTGTTAATTGCGAGAAACAACTAGTTTGTTGTTTCTAAATATATTTTTTTGAAGTTCATCAAAGTTTTTTTTTTTTCATGTGCACCACAAGTGTAATCTCATTTTGTTTAGTGCTGACTATTGTCCAATTTGGTAGAGTTTAGTCTCCGGTGGCCGTTGCTGCCCTTTTAGTTATTTCCAATTTTGGGCACACAGGAAAAACTTCGCAAAATATGTAAAACGGTCATAGAAAAAAAAGATTTTTCACTAGATTTTAGATTTCGTCAATCATGGTAAAAATAAATAAAATAATTTGTCGATTGGTTGCGAGAAAAAAACTGAAGTTCGGAGGAAATCGAAAGTGGGAAAATATCATGAAATTCGTCAATCGATCATGGAAAAGTATCGTGAAATTTGCCAGTCCGTCACGAGCAAATACCGTGAAATTCCTCAGCCGGTCGCAGAGAAAAAATGCGAATTTTTTCAATCGGATGCACAAAAACAATTGTTACTTTAATCAGTATGTCACAAGAGCAAACAGGGAAATTTGCCAATCGGTCACAGAATAAAATTTCTAAATTTGTCAATTGATTGCAAAAATTTTTTTTATGAAATTCACCAATCGGTCTCCAGAAAAAAAATCAAGAAATTCGTCAGTAGGTCGAGGAGAAAAATCGCAAACTTTTTTGGTCAGATGCAGAAAAACAAACACTAATTTTGTCAATTTGTTGTAAGAAGAAACTGTGAAATCTGCAAATCGATAGTGGAAAATATCATGAAATTTGTCAGTCGGTCCCGACACTTCATCGTCGTTTTACAAAGAAACATTTTCGGAAAATGATTTTTTGGAAACAGGAGCCTCCCGCCCCCAATATTCTTTAGGGCACGAATTCTGCCATCCCAACTCGAAATTCAAGACATGTATCTGCCATTCAAACCGTGTAATGTATATTAATAATGTTGTATAAAAAATGTAATTTAAACATTAAAATATTCTGTTTATTTGTACAATGAGATGCCGATAATTGCTATTGAATTTGGATATGGGATTAACTATATTGATAATTGCTAATAATTAATTTGAACAATGAAATGCTGATAATTTGTGTAACAAATTTTAACCAATTAATAAGCTTATAATTGTAGAGTATTTTCACAAAGAAATACATACGTTCTTTTTATAATTTAAACATAAAATATCTACTAATATACCCATGATTAAAGAGTTATTTTCTCCAAACATAGGTTTAGTTGATGTCTTTTTTCTGTTTTAATTATTTAATACTGTTTTGCTTTGAGTCACATTTAGTTTTATTTTAAGTTAAATTACTTTGATATTTAAAAAGTAAAAAGAAAATTACTTTTAATTTTAAATATTTATAATGAAGTTGGATGTACCAATCCCAAAACTTTCTTCTATCTCATGCATCTTAATATCTCAAAAAGTAGTTCCAAATGTTAATATTATACAAATATAATAATATATAAATTATACCAAATGTTCAATATTATACCAACTTTGGTTTTAATATAAAATTTCTGTTCTTTAATTAATCAAAATAAGAAAAAGTTAATCTCGATCATGATATTTATTAAAATCAATATTTTTTTTCGTTATTCTGTTGTACATCAGCTGATTCTGAATAGCCAGCTTAGCAGGATGTGAAGTTCCCATGGCTTCACGAGCCACAAATATACAGTACGAAAAATTGAGAAAATTTTACAAAAAATGCTGTCACAGAGCCACCTTCTGGCAGAATATTTCCAAATTCAAGAAAAAACTGCCGGCCATAGCCAAAAATATACACAAAAAATTGGTTCAATTCTATCCTTAGATTCATACACTTTTCGATGATAAAATAATGGAAATAACACAAAAATCACTATTATAGCACCCTTTTCCAGTAGAATATTTTCAAATTGAAGGAGGACCAGTTGGTCATAGCCAAAAACATACCCCCAAAAATTGGTTGAATTCTATACATAACTTCATACACTTTTCGATGGTACAAGAATGAAAATGGCACAAAAATCACTATTACAGCGCACCCTTCTGGCAGAATATTTTCAATTTAAAGGAGAACCTGCTGGACATAGCCAAACACATACACAAAAAAATTTGTTCAATTATATGGACAACTTATTAAATATTTAACATACACTTTTCGTTTCGATAGTACAATAATGAAAATGGCACAAAAATCGCAATTACAGCACTCCCTTCCGGCAGAATGCTTCCATATTGAAGAAGGACCTGCTGGCCACAGCCAAAAACATACACAAAAAATTTGGTTCGATTCTATGCATAACTTCATACACTTTTTGATGGTGCAATAATGAAAATGCCACAAAAATCACGATTACAGCACCCCTTCCAGTGGAATGTTCCAATATTGAAGGAGGGCCAGTTGGCTAAAGCCAAAAACATTCACAAAAAAATTGGTTCAATTCTATGCATAACTTCATACCTTTTTGATGGTATGATGGCAAACATTTTGTATACACATGTTTTGGGATCTCTGACCCCTAAAACGTCTAAGCCCACCGAAAACCAGAAATCGAAAAAAATCTCAGTTACAATACTTTCTTCTATTGAAGATAGAAGAAAGTAAAAATAGGCCTGTTTAATTGTTAAACTTAAAAGAGAGAAAGAAAATTAATAAAGTCATACTTTAATAAACAATTTCAGATTTTGTTTCACATTCTGAAAGTAAAGGTACAATTTTCTAAAAGATGTAAACATAAATTCTTAAATTTATTATAAAGAGTTCTAATACCAATGTTAGGAAAGGTGGCAATTCTTTAAACTTTTGAGAATTACCTTTTACTCATGAATAGTGGACTTGCTTTCATATTTTGCATTATAAACAGAAGTTGTTCAGCATTGTTTGGGTCAAACGATCTCTTATCCTTATATATTTGCTTTGCTACGTATTGCCGGATATCCGGTGATTGTGATTCGGATATCCGACGGTATTTCAGATATTGAAAAATCAGCCGGATATGCCGGATATCTGATATTTGCCGGATATCCGTTGCATCCCTACCCAACCCACTACTACCATTTTTGTTTATCAGACTTTTACTAAGTAATGCATGCAGCTATTTGAATTATTTTAGATTCAAAATACAACTGAAATTATACTTATTAAATATATCTATATTGTTGCAGCTTAAAACAAAACTTTGATTACAAAAAAATATAAAAAACACTCGGCTAAATATTTACTTCAGATAGGGAAAAAGCAACTATTAATTACTACTATACTTTCAAAATGGTTCCAAGATATGTGATTTTTATTTTACATGTGCAGAACTATAAATATATTATCATGTTGCTAATTTTAGAAAGAAAAATCAACCTACTGTAGAAAAAATAGGGGTGGCTCAAGTATCCCCACTCTCCCCTATACATATGTATCTACTATCTATATAACACTGGTGCCTGGCTAACCGAAAAGTACCGAAGTATCTTAGTCCCAGTAGTAAAAGCAGTGCAGTAAAGCAGTAAGCACCGCAGATTATTTCAGATCTTGCAAATTAATCTAACACCTTAAAAAAGAAGTACTGGGATTAAAAAAACTGCCAAAAATTTTTTAAGCCTCTAGATTTATTGTATCTTTTTATTATATTTTCTTTGTAAATGCAAATCTTGCTTTTTTTATGGGTTACTATTATTTCTTCTGATAGCAGACTTAGTGATATTTCTTCTTCTGGTAGTGGGCATTACTTAGCCTCGGATAAATTTGGATTTGCTGCAGATTGACATAGAACATTCTGCTACTAAGATCTTATTGATGGCATAATTAAATTATATTATTCTTTATTATCATGAGAATTTGCAGATTAAGCAGCACAAAACAAATAGATTATATAATAGATTTTTTTTTCATATACAGTGAAACTTCTATCTATCGAAGTCTCATTGTTACACTTAAACACTTCGTTATGGAAAAAATTCATTTAACAGAAATCAACTCAAATTCATAAAATTTGTATTATAAAATGTACATGCATAAAATGAAAAATACACAAATGAAAATATTGGAAAAATGTATTTTAATTCCGGTAGTAGCATTTTTTATGCAATGTAGACATATGAGAAAAATAGAATAATGTCTAAAAAAAAAAAACTCATAATAAAGAGAGGTAAACAAAAACTGAAGCGTAGCATAACTTTTCTCTTTTTTCTGAGTATTTGAATTCCTTAACTTGAAAAAAGTCTGTAATATTACCTTGTACAGGTTTCTTAAAAAAATACATTTTTCATAAAAAATTTCGGATTTTTGTAAGTACCCGTACATCTGTAACATTCTTGTGAAACTGGAATCCCCTTCTTATTGTATCGAAGGCTTTTAGCCTTTCTTCTTTTGAATGGAAATGATTAAATAAATTTAAAAAAAAATCATTTTAATACAATCCGCTGATATAAATTCCTACATTCATCACAGCAGCAACCTCTCCATTTGAATGTTGTACATGCATGCAAGTGGAATAAACTTCCTTATATAGAATATATTTTTCGTAATATGGAAATTAATTTGCATGTTAATGGTGTTCAAAGTCAAGGTTGAGCAGAAAATTTCGTTAAGTAGAAAACTTCGTTAAAGGGAAGTTCCAATGTATAACCAGTTTTTCAGACTAATTTACAACTACACAATTTAGACAAATAATTACAGTTCATGTTCATACTTTTGCTGCACTTGTAATCAACACATTACAGCAGACATAGCTACGACTTTACGCGAAGCTTGGCGACATGCCCACTTATGGACCTTTAACCAAAAATAACAAAACATAAGGTAAAACAACGAATATAAAAACAAGGCTAAAAAATCGTCATTAGATGAATTTAAAAGACGAACTGCTAATGCGACTTCCCCATTTCATTTGAAAACACTAAAGCTAGGTCGCAATTTCCAGTTCAGACATAATAAACTTACTTGATAAATATTTATTTTCATATCACGATTAGAGGAAAAATTTGTAAGATTAATATAAAAAGTTTTGGAATAATCAAATAAGTCACACAGTCACAAATTTACCTTTTGCTCTTTGTGAAGGGTACAGTTTCTCAGCTTTATACAAAAATTTTAGAGCTTTAGTCCGATCACCTTCGTTAATATATTTCTGAGCTAGAGAGATGCAGTGTTCACTCTCATCTTTATTGCCATCCATATTAGATGAGCATGATACAAAACAAACGCAAAATAAATTAGCTCAACAAAACTATGTAAATATATTGCAAGTGAACATGTAAATTATTCAATTTGCTATGAAAATTTTTCAAACAACATAGTACTTTTAACACATCAAAATAGTTATAAATGAATGGTGATTACTAGTTTTGCAATAACACAGAAATTAGAGCAATAAATAAAGTGCTGTGTATGTGTAGGAGTAGTATCAGTACTTTCCTGCTCGTATGTCGTCGAGAAATGAAACTCTGCTGAAGAAGTAAATTAATGATATGCTCATTAATAATACATTTATGTGATAATATATACATGATGTGAAGTCATTTTTTATTGAATAAATTAATTCATTGTCATTAGCAGTGTGAATGTTCTGCTCAAAGGTTTTAAGTTTAATAATAATGGCAATACTTTTGAGTGATCTTTCACCATGGTCTGCTGTTGTTTGTTTACATTTCATGGTTTACATAAGGCGAAAACTTTGTTTTATAACTGACAAAGAATTGTAGTAAATGGCTCTCCTTGGTTATAATTTTCATAAGCAATGCAAGATTGCTACAAGTTTATTAAATTACTTCCGAAATGTAATGAAATTAAAGAATCCAATTATCGATAGCAATAACAGATTACATTCATTGACATTGTCTCAAAATTTCATAGAAACATGCGCGTTTAATTCATTTAACAATGTTAAATCAAGCTCTTTATGCAATTCAAATTTCTTGAAAATAAGCCTTATACAGTCTTCTAGATGGACCAGGTGTTCAAAAACTGGATATTTTATGAATACGTATGCCAAGAAGAAAAATAAACGATCTCAATTTGAAGAAAACTTGAAAGTTCAGACCAATAAATTTCGAGAAACAAAAAGGAGATTCAAAAAGACAATCGTTGATATTGTATGTCAGTGATTTTTTTTTTTTTAATTTTTGGCTGGAATTTAATTTAAGAATAAATAATTATATTTTTCTTCCTCATTTAAAATCACTCTATTTTATTACTTTATCTACTTGATAAATTTATGTATAATTGCCTTTATGCAGTTTTAATGATAAACTTTATTCTGAAACCACCTATAAGGCACATTTAAAAAGATGACGATATCAAGGACTAAAGGGCAAAATTAGTGCCTCTCACCATATAAAGGACCACTAAATGAAAAAACGTGTCTACTAAAAAATGATCTCCAGCGGCCACTTTTCCCACACAGAGAGAATAAAATTATATTGCATCCCATCAATGATTCCATTTTTGCTTGCTGCAATATGTAAAAGTCCTTCCGGCCAGTGCCGGGAGGAAGAGGTAGCTTTCATATTCCTTATTTTATAAAAGCCAACTTATATTATTCAAACACACGAAGCTCAATTAAGTGGAAACCGAATGTAGGAGATTCAATACTAATTTTTATCAATACTAAATCCTTATGAATGAGAATTTCGTGAAATTAGTCAGCTTTATCCAAGCTGCTTTTAATTAAAGTAACTTATATTTGGCTGCCAAATTCGGCGATTTCTTAAAGTGCCTGCCATTTTAAGACAACATGGTGGATGAGGCTAACCAGTGAACTTGGTCGAGACCTTAGTAATTGCTGTGCACATGCTCACTCACATCGGAATCGGTTGATATATACGAGTGCTGTCGCAGGCAAAAAAATCAGATTTTTCAAAATGTCACCCGCGTTAGGAATTGAAACTACTATATCTGAGTCATTTTTTAAGATAAAGGCAAACAAAAAATGCTCCTGAATCCTTATATCAAGGTCAAATACTTAAGAAAGAAACCTTTTTCAATTTCTAATTTTTTTGCACCTCACTTTAAATATAATTTTTTTTTTAATTTAATGGCCGCCATTTTGAAACAAGATGGCTGATGAAGCTGGCCAGCGAACTTGGTCGAGATATTGATGTATACTATCCACATGCCTTCTTCCATCGAAATAGGCGAATACGTGTGGTATTGCGTGACAAATACAAGATCGTTTCAAAGTGTTAGCCATGATAGAAATTTAATGTGCTATAATTCAACCACTTTTATAGATATAAACAAAAGAACAAATTTTCAGAAACAAAAACTGCTCCGAATCTTTGTATCAAGGCCAAACACATAAAAAAAACCTTTTTCATTTTCCAATTTTTTAATACCTCATTTTAAATTTTAAAATACATTTAAAAAAAAAATAGCAACCCTTTTGAAACAAGATGGCGAATGAAGCTGGCCAACGAACTCGGTCGAGACATTGGTATGCACTATGTACAGACCAAGTAATATCCAAATCGGTTCATAAATACGCCTGTTATCGAAAGACAAAAATCAGGTCGTTTTAAAATGTCAGCCACAATAGAAATTCAAAATGTTATAACTCAGCCATTTTTTTTAGATATAGATGAAACAAAACCTGTTCCGGAATCTTTGTATTAAGGTCAAACACATACGAAAAAATCTTTTCATTTTCCAATTTTTTGGCATCTCATTTTAAATTAAAATTTTTAAAAATTTTTTTAAATGGCCGCCATTTTGAAACAAGATGGCGGATGAAGCTGGCCAACGAACTCGGTTGAGTTATTTGTATGTACTATGTACACACCAAGGTACATCCAAATCGGTTCATAAATACGTCTGTTATCACGTGGCAAAAATCAGGGCGTTTCAAAATGTCAGCCACGCTAGAAATTCAAAATGCTATAACTCAGCCATTTTTTAAGATATAAACAAAACAAAAACTGCTCCCGAATCTTTTTATCAAGGTCAAACACATACGAAAAAAATATTTTTTCAATTTTCAATTTTTTGGTACCACATTTCCAATTTAAATTTTTCTTAAAATTTTAAATGGCCGCCATTTTTAAACAAAATGGCGGATGAAGCTGGCCAACGAACTCGGTCGAGACATTGGTCTGTACTATCTATAAACGAAGTTACATCCAAATCGGTTCATAAATACGCCTTTTATCGCGTGACAAAATTCAGGACGTTTCAAAATGTCAGCTTCGCTAAAAATTCAAAATGCTATAACTCAGCCATTTTTTAAGATATAGACGAAACAAAAACTGCTACGGAGTCTTTGCGTAAAGATCAAATACATAAGAAAAAAATATTTTTCCATTTTCAATTTTTTGGTACCACATTTCAAATTTTAAATTTTTTAAAAAATTTTAAATGGCCGCCATTTTGAAACAAAATGGCGGATGAAGCTGGCCAACGAACTCGGTCGAGACATTGATATGTACTATGTACACACCGAATTTCATCCAAATCGGTTCATAAATACGAGAGTTACAGTATGACATCGGTCAGATATATATATATATATATATATATATATATATATATATATTGATATATATATATATATATATATATCAATTTTGAACGGAGGGTGGTTTCGGGGTCTGGGGGTCATGATCGATGAAAATATACCAAAATTTTTTGAAATCGCTTTCCTCCGAACGGCTGCAATAGGTAGCTTTTTGTAAAGAAAGCTACCTAATACTAGCATATTTATTTAGGTTATTTAATTTTAGATTAATACTAATAGAAATTTTTAGAAAAGTTTGTTTCTTTTTCCCTTTAAAATTGAAAAAATATCCTATGGCTATAGTTAGACCAAATTATTTATTTTTTTGTTGTTGTTTTCTGAAAAAAATACTTTTACTTTATATACATTTTCATTAAATCTATCTAAAACTAACCTCATGTTTAGCAAATCTGTGTGTTGTGTTGTAACAAATTATAAATGTGCAATATTTCATTTCAACAGTTCATTGTTACTTGCATGTTGCATCACATCAATTTCTCTCTCTCTTTTTTTTATGCACAGCATTCTAAAATTTAATATTAAATTTAAAATATGAAGAAAATTTAAAATCTCAAACATAATATTTAATACTTTATAAATACTTAAATAATGAATGGGCAGTAACAGAATCTTTTAGGGGCCTTATGATCCGAGCTGTCCCTGTGAAACCTTGACTGGTGGCATGCAGCAAGCAGTGGTAGCATATTTTTATTTAGATACCAGTCACCAGTATGTTTGTTCATTCAGTTGTGTGTGGACCAGAAGGGGGCACTAAATGTCTTTTTTAAAAGCTGCCCAATCTGATCTGTTCCTTGGAAACCTTGGCTGGTGACTAAGCATTGGTGATCAGAATTTTTTAACATAAATTTCCATCTTTATCTATTCTCAATTTGACCTGCCAACAAACTCTAGGGCACCCAAAATTAATTAAATGCTCTATGCATCCATGTTCTGAGGTTACATTTAGGTTACCTCAGAGTTTTCAAAATTTATATTTTTACTGATCACTTGTTAGCTTCTAAATTTAATTTTTATGTTTTCATAACTAATGGAGGTTTCTGTGGCAGTTTACATTCCATGTTGACACTTTTCAAACACTTGCATTGGCTTGGCTTAAAGAATGAAAATACTTTTTATCATAAAATTTTGTGATGCAAATTGAAATTCTATTTTTCAAAAGGGAAGCTCAAGTTATATATACTTATAATTTAAAATATGATGAACTTTATTTTATCCCTCAGTGAAATTGCTGCATCTTTCCTCCATGTCTTTTTAATTTAGATTATTATCAAAAGTTTATAATTGCTTATTAGAAATCAATTATAAACACTTATTAGAAATTTTCAGTCACAATTTTGTTTTAAAATTTTGAGAAAATTCAGAATTTCTTTTGATAAATTTATAAAATTACAAAATGTAATTTATGTCAAATTAATTATCGTAAATGAAGCCAATTGAAGCAATAATACATTTTCTAGTACTGCTATACTATTGCTAATTTTTTAATGTAAATTTTTTAACATATTCTGAAAAATTATTTCACTCACTACACAATCTTCTCTTTTATAAGTTTTTCAGCCTCGGCCTTGGTTTTTGATGGCTTAAACCAGTTTTTGGCATTTTTTGTATCAAAAACCAGGGCCGAAACTAGCCTTTTTTGCACCCGGTGCAAACATGAATTTTGCCCCCCCCCCCCCCCCCCTACTTCTTCCTCAAAGTATATTTACAAAGAGAATTTTACTAATTTTCTAATGGCCGACTTATTTTAAAATTTAAAATATGTAATACTGAACTACGTAAATTGAATGTGACGTTTGTTGCAATTATAGTTCGTTTACATAAAAGAATTCGCATGTATTACCGGCTATTTACAGTGTTTGCTTATACAGTAGAGTTCCGATTATCCGAGCTATTTTCTTCTGATGGACTGATGGCTTTCATTATTATGAAACAGAAAATTATAAATGAAGTGTTAGGTGAAGATGAAAGAGCAGCTGTAAAAAGTTTGAACTCTGATTTTCTGGTCAGAATGGGAAAAAAAATGGCCATAATTTTTTTTTTTTTTTTTTTTTTTTTTTTGCAAAAAGAAATTATGGCCATTTTTTTTTTTTTTTCTTCACCTAACACTTCATTTATAATGGCTGTTTCATAATAATAGAAGACATCCGTCCATCAGAAGAAAATGATCCATTCCAAATGTGTAATCCTTCATTTGGTTCCCGGGGCACATGCCCCCCTCTCCCCCCCCCCCCCCCTAGTTTCGGCCCTGTCAAGAACTGGACCTTGCATAGAAGAATATGCTTGATACCATATTACAATTTTGAATAAAAAAACTATAATCAACCACCATGGTCATTCTTCTTCTTGCACATCTGAAACAGGGTTGTAGGGGGTAGCTGCCCGCCCGGGCTGGGTTTTTTATAAAAAGCCCAGGTAAAAAACCCGGGTTTTTTAAAATATATTTCTGGAAAAGAACAGATGATGTAATTGTTAACAGTTTATGGTTATTTTGTTTTATTTATTCACTTCTTTGAATCTTGGAAAATATATTTGTATTATATTAATTTACTTGCACTTTTAGATTGGAAACAATTGGAAAACACACAATTGATAGCTTTGCAATTTAAAATTTGTTTGAGTACTTCTTAGTTATCCCGTTGACCAAATTACTGTCCTCAAATTGTAAGATTAAATGCCAATAATGGTTGCCATTAATTAATTAATTGTAAGATTAAATGCCAATAAAACCATTAATTCGACGTTTTATTTGTATTTTTATTAATGTTTTACTAATTTATTTGATCTTTTGTTATTTAAAATAAAAATTATGTCAATGAGTTAAATTTGGCGAAAGTAGTCGACGGGATAACTAAGAAATACCTTTGTTTGTTATTTAAATTAAAGTGATCATATCTATATATGTATTTTAAGAACAGAGAAAAATGGTGAGATCATTATTAAGACTATGAAGTCTTTCCCATCTATTAGACTATGAAGTGGTCACAAAAGATGGTATTTGAGATCAGGATTGCCACTTATTTCGGTAATCAAATTCCTTGTGCTTTACTGAGCAAAATATTAAATTTTCCCAGAGTAATTCCTCTGAGAATTTTCAAAATTTCAACGGATAAATTTTGCAAAGTACCAAAGTTTAGTAAAATTCCTTGTTTTTAATACTCATTTTTAAATTCCCTCAGATTTTCTAGTTTTCCCTATACAGTGGCAACTCTGAAGATTATTATTTGTGAGGAAGGTGGAATCATCGTCCACATTTTGGCAATTTAATTTACCCGGGGAAAATTGCCCATTTAACCCGGGTTTTTTAATAAAACCCGCCCGGGCTGGGTTTTTTACAACCCTGATCTGAAATTACATAACGAAAATTTAAGATTTAGAATCAGGTCTTACCTCCTCATGCTTACTTCGAAGACACTGCACTATCTGATTAACTATCTTTTTTGATTCTGCAAACTTATTTTTAAAAAAAGTAAAAGGCACTTTTCTTTCTGTTAACCCTGCACAGAGGATAATTCCCAAATACTGTTTCAATCACTATTATTTTATTTACTAAGTCTACTCATTGTTCTATCCAACTACCGGGTGTCCCAAAAAGGACTGACTGATTTTAAAATTCAATAACTTGCAAACGGTGACAGATATTAAAAAAATTCTTGCAGGAGGGTTATGCATAAGGTCAAAAGTTTTATTACAGTGATTTTCAATTTTAGTTCGATTTACAAACAATAGATGGCGCTGTAAGCAATAGTCGCTAAATACAGGCACGATTTTTGGTCCTTTATATTGTTCCATGCAGAAAAAGGAGATGGAAATGTATTATCCAGGCCACGAAGTACCAAAAATCGAGCCTGAATTTAGCGTATATTGATCGCAGCGCCATCTATTGTTTGTAATTCAAACTAAAATTGAAAATCACTGTAAAAAAACTTTTGACCTAACATAACCCTCCTGCAAGAATTTTTTAAATATCTGTCACCGTTTACAAGTTATTGAATTTTAAAATCAGGCAGTCCTTTTTAGGACACCCGGATGATAAACCAGTGTTATTTGCATTTGATATGTTCTTGTTTATTTATTTTAACATGATTATTTTATAGCTATAACAATTGTTTTAAAAAATTTTACCTTAACTAGATAGCTTTATTACAAATGATGATGATCCTGTCATGGATTAGCTTACTTTTTAGGATTTTTTAACAAGTGCAAAGACTTTACAGTGCTTCTCTAATAGTATTATTTACTATTGTAATATCTACTTCTCAATTTCAGTGGGTTTCAATGCTTCAAAAACCATTCTTACTCAGATCAATAGAAATTTTCACCTATACAGTATGGGACTCGTTATCCGGAAACCCTGTATCCAGAATGCTCTGAAAATATAGGTGAAAATTGGCGGTCGCCACTCGCCACGTGGCGATTAAAGTTGTTAAAGTGGCGATTAAAAAATTGGCCATCTATCGCCACCCTAGTCGCCACTCGCCAAGTGGCGATAAAAAATCTGTTATCGATCGCCAAGTGAAATATAGCTTTTTTCATAGAAATGTGTGTCTCTACTTTGATTACATCTAATTAGCAAACTGGTTAATTCTTTTTTCTACCGGATGCAAGCAGATTACAGTGATTTAGTTATATTTTCAATATTTCGGCTTTTTGCCATTGCCCTTCAGTTTTATTATTTTTTCAAGAAATACAGTTTTATTCTGCAAAATATTCATCAGCTTTGATTCCACATACATTTCAAATAATTTATTCCTTTTTTTTTTTTTTTTTTTTTTTTCCACCGGATGCAAGCGTGTTTTAAGAACATTGCAGTATTTTCAATATTTCGACTACTGCCACATGCTAACCAGTTAGATTTCAGCTGTCTGTAATTAATGTGTGTAGTATGTTAATAACACATTTACTTATTAAATAAAATACAAATAACATTTTATTGTGTTTTATTTGATTATTTTTTTATTGTATACACCTAGCTGTTGGAATTTTGATTTGCTATTTTTTATATAAAGAAAGTAATAATAATTTGATTGATAATAGTGTTTATGAACATATACAAATAATCTAAATAATATTCTTAAAAAAATCAATATGGTAATAGATTTTGTGGTTTTAAAGTGTAATTTTCTTGAATTTCGACTGCTTCCCTATTCTTATCACGAATAGTTGGCTGGTATAAAACTCTGATTTATAGAAAAATGCATATATATATACAACGATTATAGTTTATCTAGATGTCAAGAAAATTTGAAACATTATAGTGGCCACTAATGAAACTGAGTCTACCGGCCACTGGCTACTAACTTAATTTCCCAGTTTTCACCTATATCTGAAAACCGGGATGCAAAATGATAACCAAAAAATAATTTGTTTCATTTCAAAAATGTAAAAGCTAAAGATATATTTTACGTCAAGCAGGGGATACAGCAGACAGATATACACTCATCTATGGGCAGTTTGTGGTCATCTGCAATATTTTTTAATGGTGTGAATGAGCATGAAATTGAGAAATTGAAGACTAAAATTTAAAAGGAGAAGGAAATTATTACAGATCTGCTGGACTAAGCTAAAGAACTTTCATGTTCAGAAGTTCAATTGTTTGATCAAGAACCAGTGGAAAGTTGTCTAATTGCTGATGGCAATATTCTTGTAAGTCATCAGATGCAGTGAGATTTATAACATAATGACAAATGATATGTCTAATAGAAGTGATAAAGATGACCAGCAAAATGAGGCTGTGAAAAAATTTCAAATGAACTACTAATATTTTTCAACTGAAGAACTGATTTGTAGAATGCAGCAAAGAAGCTACTTCCATGAACAGCAAATCATGTCAGTATAAGCCACACTATAAGCAACCAATCTTAATAAAAAGGTTCTAAAAGTCCAAATCAAAGGATTCTGCTCTCGTCTTATATGTTATTATTATTTTTTTATTGTAATTTAGAAGGGTTTTTATTTTGTGTAAATAAGTTATTAAATTAACAAATTTATAATTACGTATTTTCATATATTATTCATATTTTATACACATCATACCGTTATTTTTTACTCTTAATACTTATAGTAAAGTGCTCCAATTTACGGAAAAACCCCTTATCCAGAATATCTCAGGTCCCAAGCATTCTGGATAACGGATCCTATACTGCATTAAGACACAATGAAATAAAATAACTTTTTATGAATTGTTTTTTTTTCTCTCTCACGCATTGCTACAAATTTTAAAATTATCTTAAAATTAGTTAATTCTTTGTTTCAATTTTTAGAATTAGCTTTACCAAAAGTGTTTCGCTTATAGTTCTCTCTCTTAGAGTAAAATATTCACAGTTTAATTGTGAATTTTTATTTTTTTAAATGTGGTTTCTAAAAATTAATATATAAAAAGTATTTGAATATTTTATAGTGCTATACAACACACAATTTTAAACTATTCATTAATTTATTTTGTACTGTTACTGTGTTAAAGAATTAAAATGTTTAACTTTTCGGTGCAATCGTAGTTTACTCTGCTTCTTGGTGTGATTTTCAAAAATCCCCAAATTGGCACGTTTTTGCATACTGTCTCCCAGAGCTGCAACGTCCAGGAGACAGTACACAAAATTATTATTTGTTTTTTCTTCTCGTATATTTTAAAACATGGACGAATGCTTGAAATGTGAGAATAAATATTCGATCAGTTATTTTTCTCTTATTTTTACCTGTATTTTTGAGTGAAAATAAACAAAATATACATAAAATTTCAAATTGTTTTGAAATACACCTTTTAAAGGAATACATTTCATCAAAAATACCAAAAAATAAAATTTTCACTTACCCAAATTACTAAAAAATAACGTTTGTTAACAGTAAGGGGAGCAAAACAATGTTGTTGTTTTTTTAATCAGAGGAGCCTTTTTTTTTTTATCAGCAGGTCTCTGCCTCCCTGAACCCCCTGTTTTTTTAATTCATAATTTTACCTTGTACTCTAGGATGTCATTCAAAAGCATCACTCAATCTATCGTTTTTAATCATTCATATCTTGAAACAGTCAGCCTCTCTTTCATACCTAATTCAATCAAAGCTCAAAAATACAGAGAAAAATAACAGATCTAATATTTATTCTGACCTTTCAAGCATTCGTCCAGATAGGTACTTGTTTCAAAATATACAGGATGAGAAAACAAATAATAAAAATCACTTGACTACAACAGAACAGAAAGACCTGTTCAAAGCGAAATCCAGTAAATTCAAACAGTTCTCCGATTCTCCTCTTTTGTCTAATTAGAAAGCAGTTTACAAAACATGGAGCTTAAACCATCAGCCGCTTTCTCAAGACAAATCTTAGGGTTGCCATAAGAAGGAGTCTGTAATACCAAGGTTGCCACCTTGGTGCAGTTATCACCCACGCCTTGGCAAAGAAGAGTAAACTGCGATTTAACCAACTTTTCTTATTATAGTTTAGTAGTTCTTTATAGTCTTCTCCTTTTTTTTTTCTTTTAATATTTTCAGTCTTCAAAATTTTTTTGTAGGGTAAAAATAAAAATCGACATTTAATACAAATTGTTACTATACCTTTATTCCCTTTAATGTTATTGTTATTTTTTGTCTTTGAAAAAAAAAAAAAAAAATCCTTAGATGTATATATTTACTTTTGCAGAAAGAAAACATTCTTACTGTCCCCAATGGCTTATGTGCACTTAGAATATTTTCAACTCCTGTCTTAGGATATTTGGTGGTTTCAGAATTTTATTCAGCTTCTTTAGGATTGTTTATATTTGCGGGTTTCACAGATTTGGTGAGTTAGAGATTTTTATTTAAAGTCTTATTTTAAGAATGTTTTCTAATAAAATGTTATGACAAAATTTATTTCTCCTACATATTAGAGAAAAAGAATCTCCTTGTTTTCTGGTGGTGCTGGAGTAGAGAACTGATATAGTTTCTCCCTGAAAATTAGGGTGTCAACGATTTTAATCCGTTGATTTAAATCAGCAATTAAATTGTGATTTTAATCAACCGATTTTTTTAAAAAAATCATTGATTAAAATCAAAAATTTTGTAAATGTTTAAAATGTCAAAAAAAGTATTAAAATCTAAGATGAACATAATTGGAAAGTTTCTACTGGTATTTTGACTTTAAATAATTGTTTCCAAGCTTAATTCCTGAGTATTATAAAAAAATTAAAAACAGTTAAGTTTGTGAAAAGCATTATTTTTAGCCAACATAAAGCAATTTCATTTAAAAATGATATTTAAATCTAATATAATTTGCAATGTCATAATTTCCTTTAGGAAATCAGTTTATGCATTATTTTATATAAAATAAACTTAGCAAGTTTAACAAATTTCTGAAAGTAAAAGAATAAACAGAAAGTGTCTTAGTTTCTCATTCTACTTCTATAATAATAAATTAATAACAATTTCAAGTTAAAGAAGAATGAAAGAGTGACATCTGCTCAACAACTAAATTGTAAATGAATGTATAAGAAAAAAGAACTGATTGGTATAAAAATGTTAAACACAGCAAGAGCTTCTTCGGTATAGGTTGAATAAATGTTTTATTTTTTATTTTATTTTCAACTTTGTAACTCATATATACTAAATATAAAAAATTAATTCGGTATTGAAAAGGCAAAAAACTTTTCTTAAAAGGAAAAAAAAAAAAAAAAAAAAAAAAAAAAAACCATTGAAAGCTAATAATCCCCACTGAGAAGTAATAATGCTGTTATTTAACTATTTTGAGGATTTCAGATCTAACTGGCTATTTTTATGTTTATTCTGTATGGATTATGAATGGGTTTAACTCATTTTCATAATTTTTTTGGTTAGCATACACATACATGTGTGTAAGTTTAGATTTTAGTGATTAACAGTAATTTTTCTAAATACAAATGAAAATGAGCTGCAAATAATATTTCTTAGTTTTGTTATTTGTGCTACTAAGTAATGAAATTACTTATTAGCAGTTTTTATTAATTCTGGGATTACTGCGCAAAATGTACCCTGCCGGAAAAAAAAAAAAAAAAAAAAAAAAAAAAAAAAAAAAAAGTTCACCTGTAGTTGTAGCTAAAGATTTCTTGTAAAAAACTTTCCCATTCAACAGTATTTCTAGATTCATGTGCCAAAGATCTTGCAAAAATAATAGAACTTTATTTCTTTAGAAAAAACAGGATATTATTAAAACATGTTGTTATTTGATTGTATTTTTCAATTTGTGATTAATAAAATTATTAAAAATTAAGGACACTTTATTTATAATTCTAAAAATTATTCTTTTCTTTTTTCTTATATCATTACTAAACACATTGCTAATATATTTCCTCATGAAATAGTGCCTTTTTTTTGGAACTAGCATCCTGCCCTTTTTTCTTTCTAAAATGAATACTATATTATTAATTATCATTTTAGTAATTAAAGTTTAAAAATGTATAATATGTTCCTAATTAGAGAGTTAATTGTTTAATAATTATTGATTTGAAGTAGTGTTAACTATTTAATATTAAAAGCAGTTATTAATAATTTTAATTAATGTTTAAATATCACTGGTATTTAATAAAGTTTTGCATAATTACCTTATTACAATGTTAATGTATATAACATTATTGTATGATACTACCTAATGAAACTACTAATTTGCTGTTTCTATAATTTCTGTAATTACTAACTAATAATTATAATTTTATTAATTAAAGTGTAAAAACGTACATTATGTTAGTAATTAGTGGTTTAATTGTTTTGGAAACCTAAAACTCTTGGTAGCTATTCAGTATTTGAATGCTGGGAAAAAAATCATAAAAATCCGATTTAAATAAAAAAAATCTGATTTTTTTTTTTTTTAAACAAGTAATATAAAAATGTTGTTTTTAAAGTCAATTCCTACTTAGGTCATCAAAGAAAAATTTAATATAACCCCTTAAGCTAATATTAGTTTTTGTTGCTTTAAAATATCTCAATTTGTTAATTTTCTATAAGCAAGTAAGTTTACAATGGAAGTCTATGGGAATTTGGCGAAATATCACCAAGTTGGTGTCACTTTTGGTGACTCATTTTGGTCACCAAATTTGGTGATATATCGCCAAGTTGGCGACAAACTTGCCAGTATTTGGTGACAGAACAGGGTCCCCCCTATGGTAACCCCCCTTATAGATATGAAGATGCATTAAATGCTTCAATAACCAATGGCTGCCATTTTGTCTCCCATGTAAAACTAAAATTAATTAATTAAAATTTAATTAATGAATTAATATTTGAAAAAAACTGCATTAACATCAATTGTCATCCAGTACAAGTTTAAAAAAATTATTTCAACTTGATAGGATGAATAATAAGTATTTTATTAACGATTGAAAATTCGAACAACATATATATATATATATATAATTAATATACAATTAGTATTTTTCTTACATGATCTTTTAAAACAAATTAACACATGCGTAAACAAAATTACAAAAAAATTATAAAATAAAAAAATCTCTATAAAAAAAATAAAAATTGTAAAATAACATAAAAAAATTATTATAGGTTGGATGGGTGGGTAGATGTTAGAGTACGGAGGAGGGTGGTGTTGTCTGGATAATACGCAATGGTTAATTTATAAAAAAAAAAAAAAAAAAATTGGGGGCTTTTGTATTATTACTATATTTTTGATATGTATTTTATAAGGATGTTGATTTGATATTTTATATGTAATTGGTGAATTTCATTAATAATTAGCTTAATTATTGTTTAATCTTATTTACAATCATTTGTTATAAATTTTAATTTAATAAGGACAATATCATATTAATTACTAATAGTATGCCATTTTTATAGTGATTAATATACATATAAGTATATTTAATATAAATAAAGTTATACTGTATGTATTAAAATTGGGTAATTATATTTATTATTATTCCTCTATTCTTATTAATATTTTAATATTTATTTAATTTCACTTAGTGTTATAAAATTTATTATCGGTTTAATGTTTTTGAATGTCCCACATTCATACTTTTAGGATTTTTATGGATGTATAAAATAATCCACACACTATATTTGTGCTTCTTAGGTATAATCGGAATTTAAGTATCTGTTCACCTTCTTTATACTACCATATGTTTTTTATTTCCTGTTCATTTTATAATTATCTTATATATAATAGTTTTTATTAAAGATTTTTATATTTTTAATAATTATTTATATTAATTATTAATGAATTTATTTTGTTTTATAGCATATAGCTATATGCTATATATTATCGATGTTCTAGAATTATTTAAATTCTTAGTGTAGTTTAAATAAGTTAGCTAATAGAATATTTTGTATGCTTTTTAAATTTTATTAACAATAGTTTTTTTTAAAATACATTGTGTGGTTTATATTCTGTTTATAATTATCTATATATAAGGATATGTTTGGTTTTGCTGTTAATAAAACAATTGTTACATTCAATTGCTTACAACTGTTTGTCTTTTGACAATTAAATCATAAAAGTAATACTAGATGGCAGCACCACAATTTGTGTTTTTTTTTTTTTTTTTTTTTTTTTGATAAGTTCTAGATTTACTTTTTCCAGCTACATTTCAGTTATAATTTACTACACCAGGGGGAATTTTTAGCTAAATTTTGACGATATTGTTTAACGGTTTTTAATTAATTTAATAGTGCATTTTAATTATGTAATTACTTTCTATTTATATTATTTTATATTATATTAAAAGTTATTTAACATTTATTTCAATATGTATTAACTGCATCCTATGGTATCAATTACTGTGATTTCTTAACTGTTTTATTCACCTTAATCTTTATGATATTATGGGTGCCATGTGCGCATGGATTTATTCTAAAATATTAATCGGTAGGGTCAGGTGGGGTAAAGTGGTCAGGCGGGGTAAAGTGGTCATAATTCATAAAAAGGGCTAAAATCCTGACTAATATAGAAATTTGAATAATTTTCTTTTAATTTTAGATTTATTAAGTATTGATCAAAGTTTCTCACTCAAAAAAACATTTTTAGTAACATATTTGAGCCACTGAGCACTAATTTTGTCTGTCTTGGTTACACCTTGTTCTTTCAACTCTTTAATTAACTTTTCTGCTGCATTTTGTTTATTCAAATTTTTGTTAAATTGGCAGTTCAGAAAGCTTTACACATATCTCAAGAACATATTTTCATTTATAGCTAAGTTATATTTATCACAGATTTTATTTCATAATAGTTTTAGTTACATGGGGTAAAGTGGTCATAGGGTTAGGCTTAACTTATAGATATTTGATCTGAGTTAAATTATTCATTATATACAATGCCGGTTTATTAAATACTAATAATTATTAAAAACTAACTGCAAATAGTTATTATTTAATAATAGTTTATAATGTGGGGGTTAAAAAAGGTTAGGTTTAATTTTTAATTTCTGAATAGTGAATGAATGAACTAAGTGTAAACTCGTATTGCTTGCAAAGGTTACATCAACTAATTTAACAACCAACACATTAACTACTTTTTCTAAAACCTATACTTGTATTATATAAGAAAATGGTCCACAAGAAAGTCCTGAAAGAAATTTTAATGTTGATGAGGCTGGAATGGATATGGATAGTCAAAATTGTCCAGTTTAAAAAAATTTATACAATGCAATGCATTATATAAAATTCAAAAACCAAAGGGAAGATAATGTTTAGTGTTCCTTTTGGTATATCAGCTAGTGGTTATAACATTCTTCCATTCGTAGTTTATGAGTGAGTATATATGAATTATGGATAAAGGGTGCTTGTGCATGAGCATTGTATGAATCATGGAATCTGGTTAGATGCAGGATTCTGTACTTGAATCTTGGATGGATCATTTTATTAAGTAGATAATACACCGAAAGCTTACAAAAGCCTGCCCTTTTATTTATGATTGTGATGGACATACGTGAATTATGATGCTGTGAAAAAAAGCTATCGACAATCACATTATAATACTCTGCCTGCTACCTCATACTAGTCATAGTCTACAACCATTAGATCTAGGTGTATTTTCCCCCATTAAATAAAGCCTGGAAAGGAATTTTAAAGAAATAGTATTAAGAAAGCCGACTGCAAAACATGTAAAAAATTTAAATAAGCTACATATGCAACATTATCTACACTCATTTCAGATGTGAATAGAATTGTTAGACATAATATTAAAGGAAAAGGAAATGTGTCCAGTCCAAGATCAGGGTAGTATTGACAGAAAAAACACTTGCATTATATCAGCAAAAATAACAAGAGGAATGAGATACTTAAAAGTTGCATAAATTTCCAAGAGGAGAAAAACAACAAAAAAATATCCCTAATCAACATTCTCTTTTGAATCCATTTATAATCGCTAAAGATGACATCTCAAACCTCTATAAGACCTTGAGTGTTGCTAATATAGAGTGTTGACCACTTTACCCCATGCACTACTCACTTTACCCCACCCCCTGGGGTAAAGTGGTCATAAAAACATGCCTGAAAAAATATGTTATAAAAAGGTGTTATTCCCCAAAAATATTTCTGAAATGGATATGGATGTACTCTAGAGTAATGTAATGTAAAATAACACCCAAAATTTTAGAAAACATCACAGAAATTCTGATGTTTATATCCTCTGAAAGTTTGAAAAGCCTGTTTTTATGACCACTTTCCCCCACCTGACCCTATGGTGTTTATTATTTCATTTTATATCCTATAAATATTTAAATAGGTTTTATTGATTTTTCCATTTCATATTATTTGTTTCTATTCTGTTTTCATTTTTAATCAATTCACTTGATTTTAATGGTTGTTTGGGCACAGGGGAAAATAACTTTTAGCTTTAGCTTATTTTTCCCACAGAAAACAACCATTTTGCTTATATCATTGAATTCTGTGCCCTTGAAAACGTAATTCAATATATAAGCATTTCCATTATTTGTCGGTGTCCACTTTCTTATTTTTCTTCCATAATAATTCTTATAATTAATTTAATCTTTTTTTTTTTTATATATATATACTTACAGCTTTAATTCATAATATTACGGTTTTTGATGGTGGTAGGTTATGTTTAATTATTGGTTAATATATATATATATATATATATATATATATAGGGAGAGTGTGAACTAATTGTAGGAATTGAAAAAAGATCATGATTTATTTACACCCTACTAAAAATATACCTTTATATAGTTGAATTAGTGGTATGATTTAAGTCAATTTGCACTCTTACATACGTTAAATTGTCATAATAACTATTACTATTGTTTATTTTAAAGCTTGTTCTGTTGTTACCTAGGAGGATAGAATATGAGAAGTTGACATATCAATCTTCCCTTGTGCTAAGTTTTGAAGCTGACAGAGTTCTTTTATACCACTAGAGTACACCGCTGTTGATCTCTATGACAACAAGAAAAATTATTGCATGATGCTTAATACTGAGTAAATACCTTGGCAGTGCACTACCGCCGTGTATATAAAGGTTTACCGGTTTTCTAGAATCATTAGCTTAGTTACAGATAATCATAGTGGCTGATAGAGATTCCTTTATCAAACATTTTAAAATATTTTTTTTATTATAAGAGCTACTTAAAATGATAATTTTTTTCTGATAATTTTAATTTTTTTTTTCTTTTTATGCAAAAACACCTTTAAAATTAAAAACTATTTTTAGAAAACTTTTTTTTTCTTTTAATAGTTAATTTTATTTTAAAAATAAAGGGGAAAAAGTTGTACATTCAACTTTCTGAATATTTCTAGAACACCTCAAAAAGATTTTTAAAATTTTCAGGTAACTTTCATCTTTAAATACGAATCATGTTAATTTATTTGCAACAGAAGAAATCGCTTATTTTCTGAATAGTTTTAATATATAATTTTTTTTTTTAATTTCTGCAAAGGAATAAAAACTTAGGGTTTTTTTTTTCTTTTATATAAAATAGTTACATAAAATATTTTTTATTTGGATTTCCAAAGAATCTAATGTCATCTTTATATAAAAGTTAATTGTCATAAAACAAAAGAGAGCTAATTTGTTTTTTAAACTGAATTTTTAGACAGAAAATCATCACATAGCAATAGACTTATTCAGATTTCCATTTTCAGAATTCTTATTCAGATTTCCGTAAAATCTACATCACCTTCATATAAAGACCAACTACCCTTTTTTTAAGTCACAGTTCTTGATTTAAATTAAAAGGCTGCCACATTTTATAAGAAAAAAGTTTTTTAGCACCTCACTAAGTATACCTGAAAATTTGTAATTGTGCCAGGAGTTTCCACTGCTGTATAGAGGAAAGAAGTAAAAATCAAAAGTTTAGATAATTTTGTTTCATCCCTACATGCATAATTTTTTTAGATTTCTTTATTCTAATTTCCGAAGAATCTAACATCATCTTCATATAAAAGCTTAAAGATAGAAACAAATACTTTTTTAAGCATCTCAATAAGTATATAGCTGAAAATTTTATCCATGCAGGAATGAAATCAGTTGTAATTGTTTCAAAATTTTTTACTGTCAAATGGGGAAAATAAAATTATCATTTTCATCTCTAAATGCATAAATTTTTTTGCCATTCTTATTCAGATTTCCGTAAAATCTACATCACCTTCATATAAAGGCCAACTACCTTTTTTTTTTTTTTTGTCACAGTTCTTGATTTAAATGAATTTTTCATATATGAAATTATCATGTAGCATTAGATCTTAGCTGCCAATTTTTACACTTTTTTTGTTATCTCTAATTTCAAAAGAACATTTCTTATTTCATTATAATTTTCTGCAATTAAAAAAGTCAAATTTGTCTTTTTAAAAACACTGCTGTAGCAAAAAATAATAAAAATTGGAAGTTATGCTAATAGACTATAATTAAAGAGTGTTCCACTTTATAAGGAGAAAAAAATGTTTTTCAGCGACAAAAGTCGACTCCTAAAAATTTTATCGATTTATATATAAATGAAAATTGTTATAAATGAAAATTGTTATAGTAATTGTTTCGAAAATTTTCACTGTTGAATGAGGGAAAAAAGTAGTGTAATTTTCGTCACTACATGCATAAAAACTTTAATTATTCTTATTGAGATTTCTAAAGTGTCTAATGTTACTTTCATAATCATATAAAAGCTAACTATCATTTTTTAAAAAGTTTGATTTAAACCAATTTTTCTGATACAAAAGGTTGATAATTATATGTAGCAATAGACTGTAATTAAAAAGAGGTAACAACTTAAAGGAAAAGAAAAAAATATCATCTCAATATGTATACCTGAAAATTTTATCCATGTTGGAATGAAAACGATTGTAAATGTGTCAAACATTTGCTTTGTTAAAAGGAAATAAAAATTGCCTTTTAAGTACCTCAATAATTAAACTTGAAAATTTTATCCATATAGGAATAAAAACTACTACAATTTGTGTCAAAGAAATTTTGAATGGGAAGGAAGAGAGGGGATTTTTTTAGAACAGCTTTAGGAATTTTATGTGATATTTGATTTTCTAAAAACCATATGTTTGATATGGTAGTTTTTTGTTTTAACTATTTAACAAAATAGTGCATGTTATGATAAAAAAAAATAGTTCTAGCCATGGTTAATATGTGTTTTTCGTGATTTCATTCCAGAACTAATTTCACAAAAATAATAGAAGGCTTACTTTTTGATATTTTTATTTAATTTTAGATTTAAATGTTTTCATTATTACAGTAGACTCCCTCAAATCCACACAGCTTGGGACCAGAGGTTGTGCGGATTTTAGAATTTTGTGGATTTCTGGTCATTGATTTGTTTACATTTTTGAAACATTAATTCGATTGGTAGTTAAGCAAGGGAAATTATAATGAATGCTTACAATAAACTAAAACATTAAAATAAGTAAAATATAAAAATAATTAATTAGTTTAAACGTAAGTAATTATTAAAATAATTATGTAAAATAAAAATTTAGAAAAATATTAAATTATTAGTGATGAAATTGATTCCAAAAGTTCTATGCTGCCATCTAGTGGTAAAGCGATCGTACGATCGATACGTCATTATTCGTTATTAGCTCTTTTAACTTTAGTAACTTTTTTAATTGTTATTTAGAGTCTTGAATGCTTTTCTTATACTGCTTTGTATGTTTAGTAATAAATTTGTCTATAATTTAAAAAAAAAAAAAAAAATCCGCAAACAATAATTTAAAAATAGCGTTCCGGTTCGTGGATTTTCCCTTTCGAACCCTGGAATTTTTGATATAGATATGCTAATTTATAACAAAATCAAAAGTAATGTAAATTTATTTAGTAATAAATCAGCTGTAATAGCCAAAAGAGAATGATTAACAAAAAATTTAGTAAAAAAAAACATTGCGCTAGTTGCTGATTTCGGCGCCATCTTGAATTTTGTTCCTGCAACTTAACTGTAGATTTCATTGTTTACATCTGAAAAAATCCGCGGATTTTAGGCGTTCGCGTATTTTAGGGTCACGATTTTAAGGTAGTCTACTGTATTATGCAGTATCTATAAACTTATTCTGGAGAAGTAACCAAATAATAAACTTTAAAATTTCTCACAACATACCGTTTATAATACACCAATGTGGTGCAGTTGAAAATCTCTGATATAAAGCAAAAAGTAATGAAACACTATATATATATTATATTATTTTTTTTTTTTTGACATGTCTAAATAACCTTTATTTAACATGATTTGTCTGCTTTTCAATAATTTACATCACTAACTAACCAATTAATCAAAATTGATAAAATTTGTATTTCTTTGTTTTGTTTTTTAATTTTTGTAATAGTAAATTTATATGAAGTAAAACTATATGAAGTTGCTTTTGAACTTCTTAAAAGTCATGTTTAGTATATAGATGACCCCTTATGGCAAAATAAACCGCACAATTATAAAGCATTTTTTGCAAATTAAAATATTATATATTTTGTTAAACCTTGTATCGAACTGAGGTTATAGACCAAGTTTTAATCCTCCCCTCCCCCCTTCTCTTTCATACTACTGTATATTGTAAATCTTTTCTAATTGTTCTTCATATCTAATGACATTGCTTTGTAATTTTAGATTATGGTCTTTTTTAAACTTATTTTTAATATCTCTATGTTCTTTCAATTTACTATAAAGAAATATTTTCAATTCAATATTAATGTGTTACAAACAATTAATATATTATTTGTCAAAATTTTTCTTGATCAAGTAGAGGAGGAGGGGTGGAGTCAAGATCTTTCTTTCTTAAATTTCCTTTGTATGATTGGTCCTTAGCCAGATTTTTAATTAGAAAGAAAGATGGTAAAATCAGAGTTCTGTTAACTCTTTCATTCCCACTGTTGCCTCAGAGCAACCAAATATAAATTTGATATATTTATAAACTATTTGAAGTTTATTGATAATACCTCTTTTACAGCAATAATGCAACAAAACGGCATATTAATATATCCTTTTAAATGAATATATATCAATAAATGTTAAGTAATTTATGAAAATATCAAATTTCATACTACGTTGCTCTGATAGGGCAACTATGGGAATGAAGGGGCTAAGTGATTAAAATTTATCCCAATGCACTATAAAACTAATAAGATATTTGCAGAATTCTTCATGGTAAGATAAATATGCATAGATGCCAATATCTCCGGAAATTCCGGAGTTTCTCCGGAAATGTAGGATAAAATACGGAAGTACGGTAATAAGGTAGAAAATACGGAAATTTGAGACAAAAAAATCGCGAATTTCTTCGATCGATCGCGGCAAAAAATCACGAATTTCGTCAATCGGTCGTTGAAGTATATCGCGAAAATCGTCTATTAATCGATAAAACCGCCAATTTCTACAATCGCTCGCGGCAGAAAATCGTAAATTTCGCCAACCGATCGTTGAAAAAAGTTGCAAATTTTGTCAATCAGTCGTTGCAAATAATCGTGAAATTCATCCATAGGTTGTTGATAAAAATCACAGCCGCGGCAAAATATCGCGAATTGCATTAATCAGTTGGGGGGGAAATACCCTGAAAACCGGTAATCGGCCAATGATAAAAATCGCGGATTTCGTCAATCGGTCGTTGAAGTATATCGCGAAAATCTTCTATTAATCGATAAAACCGCCAATTTCTACAATCGCTCGCGGCAGAAAATCGCAAATTTCGCCAACCGATCGTTGAAAAAAGTTGCAAATTTTGTCAATCAGTCGTTGCAAATAATCGTGAAATTCATCCATAGGTTGTTGATAAAAATCACAGCCGCGGCAAAATATCGCGAATTGCATTAATCAGTTGGGGGGAAAATACCCTGAAATCCGGTAATCGGCCAATGATAAAAATCGCGGATTTCGTCAATCACTCGCTGCGCTGCAAAAAAAATCTCGAATTCCGTTAGTCATTCGCGGTAACGAATTGCTGTTTTCGTCAATGAGTCGCGGCAAAAAATCGCTGTTTTCGTCAGTCAGTCGCGGCAAAAAAATCGCTGTTTTCGTCAGTCAGTCACGGCAAAAAATCGCGATTTCCGTCGGTGAGTTCTCGGTAAAAAATTGTGATTTTCGTTCGTCAGTCGCGGCAAAACATTGCGATTTCGTCCGTCAATCGCGGCAAAACATCACAGTTTTCGTCGTTCAGTCGTGACAAAACAACGCGATTTTCGTCTGCAAGTTGCGGCAAAACATCGCGATTTTCGTCCTCATGTCGCGGCAAAACATCGCGATTTTCGTCCTCATGTCGCGGCAAAACATCGCGATTCTCGTTCTCAAGTCGCGGCAAAACATCGCGATTTTCGTCCTCGAGTCGCGGCAAGACATCGCGATTTTCGTCCTCAAGTAGCGGTAAAACATCGCGATTTTCGTCCTCAAGTAGCGGTAAAACATCGCGATTTTCATCTGCAAGTCGCGCAAAACATCGCGATTTCCGTCTGCAAGTCGCGCAAAACATCGCGATTTCCGTCTGCAAGTCGCGGTAAAATATTGCGATTTCCGTCTGCAAGTCGCGGCAAAATATTGCGATTTCCGCCTGCTAATCGCTGTAAAACATCGCGATTTTCGTTCGTCAGTCGCGGCGAAAAATTCGCGATTTTCGTCAGTCAATCTCGGTGGAAAATCGCGAATTTTGTTAATTGGTTGCAGGATTTCACACTCACATCAATCATGGATTTTTTGCTCCGTAGAGATAAAAAAAAAATTCCAAAATTTATTATAAAAAATTAATACATTAAAAGTAAAAGTAAATTAAGTAACCTTTATTTAAATTATGTTTGTGTTGATAAATGCAAAAGCTGCAAGAGGACTGAAAATATTTGTAAAAAATATAGCTCGTAAAAAACTTTGTGCAACTCCTGAAATGACTCCTGAAACCTGAACATTTTACTCCTGAAGAGTGTCCAAAACTCCTGAAATTTAACTGGTTTACTCCTGATACAGTCTTTACAATGTTGGCGTCTATGAATATGCAGCTTTAAAAAAATGAAGAAAGCACAACAGCCAAAAAGAATTTTTGCATATAGTTTTTTCAAGGATTTATAAATGTTCCCCTTTAATGGGGAAAAAAACATTAAACAATGGCCAAATAGAAGTGCTTCAACTTTAATCTCTATCTTTAAAAAAAATAATAATAAAAATAAAGGGGCTCCTTTTATAAAGCTAAATTTATTTATTTTGTGTTTTTTATTTGTTCCTTTCTGAACATTTGAGTTTGTGAGGTATTTGGAAAAAAAAAAAAAAGGAATCATCTATGAAATGCAATAATTCAAGATCTTTAAATTGATTTACTGACAAAAGCTCATCTAACTTATTTCAGAAAATACACAAATTATAAAAAAATATGCAGAACTTCAAAAGTTGTAAGTGACAGAACAATTGTAAGTAATCAAATGAATTTACTAATTAGTCTAGATTTTTGGTGGTCTATACCACAACATTTTATTTCTTATATTAATTTTTTTTTTTACTCTTTTTTTTTGGGGGGGGGGGGGGGATTTACAAATATATATATATATTTTTAATTACTTTATGAAAGCTATTCAAATCCCCTTAAGTGTACAAATCCTACTAACACTTTTTCAAAAATTACTCATTTCATCGTAGAGAATAAAAGAGTAAAGGCCGTTATAACAAAAAAGAACTGAAAATTTTTACTTTTACCTTATTTATTCTGGAAAGAAAGCTCTGATAATTTTACAATTTTCAAGATTCTGTGACGTTCTCCTAAGAAATGAAATAAAATGTTATTTAGTATACAACTGGTTTTATTATTTTGGAAATTAAAGCATTACTTTGGCTGAATTGTTTGAAGAAATGTTGTAATGAATTTTAAATACACTTTAACTACTTCACCGGCGACGGATATAGGGAAACAGTGCTTTTACCCCCGACTTATCTCGGGGCAAACGTTGAAGTGGTTAAGATGCAATTTCTTATTGTTAAAATCCAATTAGCAATTAAGTTGTTTCATAGTACTTAGTGGCTTTATATATATAATAACATTCTACTTGCATTACTGGATACATTTTTGTAATGTTTCAAATAGTTATTTTTTAATTAAATTTTTAATAAATAGCAATTTTGTTTAAAAAAAAAAAAATTTTTTTCACTTTCATATTAAACTACATGAGAATGTAATTGTAAAATATCAGTAATAATGCAGTCAAAATATCAATAGCCATCAGATTTATAAAACCACCTGCAGCAATTATTGTCAGTAAGTATTAAAAACACCAGCAATCTTAATTAGTATCAAGAATTCTATTTGTAAACACTTTAAAGTGATTCCTGGCAAGTTTTATTAATTCAATTCTTTGTTCGTTTTATTCAATTACAATGGAATATTATTTTGTTCAGTAATTTAATTTTCATCTCCATTTTTTAGATTGATGGATATATTGCTCGGAATTTCCCAAATCAGCAATCTATGATTGGTAGCTTTTTAGATCCTGCTGCTGATAAATTGCTTATTTCTACCCTGTTCATTACTTTGACTGTGAATGGACTTATTCCTGGTATGTTCTTTATGCAGTCATTTTATAACTGTATAAACTGCACAAGTACTTTAATGGTTGTCTCTGTAGGCTGGACTTTCTGTGTGTGTAGATATATATATATATAACAGTACAGAACCATTTATCTGGAATGCTTGGGGTAAGATGTATTCCGGATAACTGGTTTTTCCGGTTAACTGGTTGTGCATTAAAGCAGCATCCATTTGATAAGTTTTGTGGAATATGTGTGGTTGTGACATTATTTCTGATTTTAAATTATTAGATTACTTGAATTAAAAATCACTGCAAGAAAGATCAAAAGTTAACCAGAGTTTAAAAGAAGGTAATTTATGGGAATCCCTTAGGAACAAAAATTCTCCTGTTTCCTTTGCATAAAAATTAAAACATCTAAAATACAACTAAATATCTTTTCATTTCAAATACTAGATGTTATAATCAAATTATACAATTGTTTCAAGCAAAGCCTGTGTCAAACTGGCAGTGTATGACACATTTTTCTGCAAAGATTCTGGAATCAGTCTATCAGAAATATCATTCCGGATAACTGGTTTTCCGGTTAACTGGTTTCTGGATAAATGGTTCCATACTGTATATATATATATATATATATGTGTGTGTGTATGTGTGTACATACATACATACTTGTTATAAAAAGAATAATTAAACTTCTTTTTTGCAAAATGTTCTTTCGAACCTTAATTTTAAGTAAAAATTTCTAAATAACAAAAGTGAATATCTTTTTTAAGAATTTTTTTTTTTTTTCTGACCAAAATTTAAAAATTTTTATTGTTTGCAACCTACCAAGAAAGTAATTTTTGGAAAGATTCTTTCAAAGATTCTGTAAAAAGATATTTCTCTTTCTCATATTTTAAAATCATTATGAAATTTGTTTAATTTTTTTTTATGTCAGTTTCTTTGAAATTCCTTAAAAAGGTAAGCAAGGAAAAAAATTAAGCTCATAAAAATCACATTTTAAATCATTACATCATGATTGTCAGTAGTTATCTAGCAACATTAAACTGCCTTGTGTCCAGGGTAGATGATTCTATGAGCATTTTTTTAACCTCCTGCCAATTCAGAGTAAAATTAAATGACACCTCTGTTATCTTATTGTCTATCTCTAATAGGATCTGTCTGTTGGTCAAGGAAATGACAAAACTATTTCGGTACTTTTCAAGTAATAGGTGCATTGAAGTTTTTGTTCTTTTAAAGGTTGATGAGATTCGGGTTTCAGAAAGTGAGATTTGCTGCCAAATGAAATAAACAGCTATGAAAACAAATCTGATGAACTTTCATGCATGTTTATATATATGTATACAATTTATTGATATATTAGTATTGTTTTTATATACAATTTACTTCTGTTTGTATGTAAAAAAATATAAATGACTTCTTTACATAAAAAAAATTGTATAAACATTGAAAAAATTGCTTGTGTGTATGAAACAGTGAATAGGTTATATATAATAGTATATATTTATATATATGTTGTTGTTATTCATATACAGTTTATTTATGTTTCTATATAAAAATATGTAAATGGCTTCTGTATTTGAAATAACATTAAATAAATTGTATAAATATTGAAAAAAATTGCTTGTGTGTATTAAACAATGAATTGATTGCCAGAAAATATCTTGCCAAATTTACTTCTTTTGCCTAAGGCATTTTCTCTTTTCTGCCAAGGTCCCTATACTGAAAAGTACTATTATTTCTTCATAGTTTGTTACCTGTACTATTGATGTCATTCGAAACTTTTTAGAAGAACTAACTGACCTGCCCGAGCCTGTGATAATAATTTAAACATACCTAAACTCAATGTTGAATGATTTTATATATTTAAATGAAAATATTTCTGAATGATCCTGATGCTCAAGGCCCCACTACTTTCAGCATCCTCTATTTTCTATGATTTTAATAGCAGCCCTCACAATTATGATTGTCAAGGTTACTGTTATGATTTTGCCAAGCTTTCCCATATATATACATATATATATATATAATCCAAATGCTCATATATATGGAATATAAACCAATATATACATAATATTTATGTTTTAAATATCATACATATATCATTAAGGCCATATACATCTGTCATATGTATATGTCATATATGGCTATAATGAAATATTGCCTTATAATTTGGCGATGTACCTTGGTCACTTAACGATTTATTTTTGGGGCCCAATGTAACAAAGAAGTACCATTTTCCCCCAGGATGAGGTATTAAAAACCAGAGTACATGTGGTTACACAGAGGTGCAGCATACACAAAAAAAATGTTTATTTTTTCTCAAAGCTGAAATTATTTTACATTGTAAAATATCAAATCATTTTATTGGAAGCCACCTTTTATACTAAGAAAAATTTATAAACTCTTTCCTTTCACTTTATAACTGTTGAAACTTTACGTTCTTACAGCAGTAATAAAAATATTTGTCTATACTTCTATATAATAAATTTATGTAGCTTTATCACGCTATTTCAGAATTACATTATATTATTATAAACAATTTTCACTAATCATCTGAATTAATGTAAATAATGTGCTTCATTAAAGAAATTCATTTTAAATTCCAGTTCCTTTAACTTCAATGATTATTTTAAGAGATGTGTGCTTGATGTCTGCTGGCTTTTACATCAGATATGTGTCTCTTCCTCCTCCTGTAAGTAAATCATTAATTGTGGCTTAAATCATGGCTTTTATTTTGCATAAAATATTTTGAAGTGTGTTATCAGTATTTCTAAAATCATGTTTGCCAACAAGGGGGGTGGGGGGAGGTTGCAAAGTGGCACATGCCCCATCTGGAAATTTTCAGAAGGTGTTTTTCCCCTTGAAAATTTTAAATAAATAATGGGAGGCTTATCCCTCCACTCTTTGACTGATTTTTGCAACCTCCTTAATTGACTGTGCTTCTGAAAAATTAAAAAGTCTGTCTAAAATGGAAACTTTCTTAAAAATTCTTTGCATTTATTATTCTTATTATCTATTTTATTTTAAATATTTAATAGTAAATTTTTATAATTATTTATTAATTTTAAAAAAAAATTACTTTTTTTAGTATAATCTTGAACAAATTTTTCACGTGTGAATAATTAAAAACACAAGTATGTTTATGCATTTAATGTTCTCATTTTGAAAGTATATAAAAATTAACAAATTAAATATAATTGATGTGCATATTTTTATTAGTTTAATATATTGCTACAAAATTTAAAATTTATTCATTATTAAAATAATCTTTTGTTCATTAAAAAGAAACATATTCTAGGTTTGAGTTTGATAGTCCTATTATATTAGTGTGGTATTGGTATACTCTTCAGCTCTTAACAAATTTTTTATTTTGAACATTAAAAAGATAATTATGTGTATCAATTTTCTGATATTATGTTATTAAATTAAAGGAAAATATTTCTTTAAATTCTTTTATATTACTGTATATTCTGGCCTGAAATGCACCCTTTTGAATATACCTAAAAATAGAAATATCAAATCTGAAAGTTTAGAGGCATGTCGTTTACCAGAATATACTGTACTGAAGAAAATTTTTCAGAACAAAACCTCTTAAGAACTTTTTTTTTTTTTTTGGTTATGATAGATCTCTGTAGTTACTTACAATGGTATGCTCAAATTTATTACTTTGTGGGAATTAATATATCTTTTTCTAAAACGTAATAATAATCTTTAAAAGAATTTAGGAATGGTTTATATTCTTTACTGTCACTTTTGTATGTGACTCTGTGCTCTTAGTAAATCAATATTTTAGTTATTTTTGGGGCCTAATGTCATATTCATTGTAAATACTTTCAGTAAAATACCATTAATGATTAAGAATTACATTCAAAATATTTGCATTATGTTTGGAAATGTATGTATGTAAGAAAAATTTTCTCTGCAAATAAAAAGATCCGTATGGTGACCTTCACAAAATCAAACTCAGGATAATATGTACCATATATACCCGCACATAAGTTGAGAAAGTTTTGAAAAAAAAAAAAAAACTCTATACCTATAGTAATACAGAATTTATGTAAGCCTGTAACATATCGTAAAATTTTGGGGAATTTTTCATATGGATTTGGGGAAATGTTCAGAGTGAAAACATTTTCTGCACCCCTGCACTCACAGAATTCTTTCAGTGAGAAAATTCCGATTTGCTATTTTATTTTGGAGCTGCTTTCTAATCTTGATTGAAACTCTTGAACCTGTCTGGCTTGGATGACCCTACCAGGAGCAGATGTTCTCACCAACATAGCCTCAAGGATCTTTGTGACACACAAGTTTACACTGCCACAACACGGTAGAGACACAATCGGGGGGAAATCACCATTATCGGTTATAAAATAAAAACATAACTTTCTGCACGTTTGTATTGGAGTCATATAGGACCATCATTGAAGTATCCCCATATAAATCCAATGGGTGAAAGACACAGTGAAAAGTTGTTGGGAGAAAGAAGACCATATCCTACATGTCTTTATCTTTGCTTCAGATAAAAGTTGCCATTTCTCTCTGCATTTTATTTCATCTCGATAATATAGCATTATAATTTCTTTCCGAATGTATTGCTGAATAATCATACTGCCAATTATCCAGCGTACAGACCTGATAGGCCGGATACAATATGTTTGCTGTATGTCTGTTGCATCCGTAAGCATAGCCAATATGTTTCTGTTATAATATTGGGTACTTATCGGTTAGTCGGGTACCAGTGTTATATATAAACACATATATGTATATACACATATATATGCATATATATAACACTGGCACCCAGCTAATCGAAAAGTACTGAATATTGTAATCATAGTATTACATTATTTTGTTATTAATTCACTTTTCATTTTAATACAATTGTTTATGTTTAACTGTGATTGGTTATTTAGGCTAGCTTTATAGCTCTCTCCCATGTCCCCTAATCTTCTGTCATGGGTCTTTCAAAATCTATAAATACATGTTATTTCTCTGTTTTATTTCAGTTGTTGTAGTTCTTGTAAATATGTAACTCAATATACTCAATTCAATCCAGCCTCTTCTTTTTGTTTATTTATTTATTTTCAACAGCAGAACTTAAAATGGGCATCTGCTAGACTGTCTGGTGCTTTTTTCTGTTTTCACTTCTGCTACGATTATCAGTGAAAAGGTTTATCTTAATTTTTTTTTTTTTTTTTTTTTTTTTTTTTTTTTTTTTATCGTGCAGAATGGAGTCTCAGAAAGAACTTTTTTGCATTTCTCTTTTTGAAGGTGACAGTAAAAAAATTTCCGTATGGAAAAGAAGTTACCACTATTTTTGCTGCCAAGGAATTGGAAAACTTTTTTATTAATGAACCAGCTGAAGGAAATGCGGTAGATATTGGGAAAGCAAAAAAGGCATATGCTTTATTATTATCACTATTAAGTGATGGTGTGCTTGCATCACTTCAAGATGAAAATACGGCATATAAAATTTGGAATAAATTAGAACGCACATATGATACGAAGCATGCAGTGAATCAAATTTTGATTTGGAAGAGGTTGGCAACTATTAAGAAAGATTGTGTTGTATCTATGATAAACCATATTGACGAAATAAATAAATTAATTTTGGATCTCAAGCTATATGAAGCAGAAATAAGTGAAACCGATATGATTGTTTATATTTTGATGTTGTTGCATCAGGAATTTGAAAATGTGAAGACTGCTTTAGAAAATCAACCAAATGCTGTTTTGACATTGGATTTCGTTACACAAAGATTACTAGATGCTGAAGCACTTCAACTCAAAGACAGAAAAAGTGTATACTGAGACTGCTCATGTTAATGTGTTGCCAACTCTCAAAGGATTCTTTTGTAAAATTTGCAATTCAAAGGAGTGTACTGCAAAAAAATATGGTAGAAAGAAACTTACTTGTTATTCATGTGGAAAAAGTAGCCATATAAAACAACATTGTAAAGTTATTAAAAGTTCAAATGAAGAAAAGTTTGCCACTTCAGCAGCATCATTTGTTGCTGAGAACATTAGAAAGAACGAATTTATCATAGATTCTGGAGTAACTTCTCACATGTGTTCTAATGAGAATCATTTCACGTCTTTAGAACCTTCTTTAGGAACTATAAAGTGTGCATCACAAATAAGGAATCTTGAAATTAAAGGTGTTGGAAATATTTCTGGAAAATCAAATGGAATGAAAATTATCTTAAATAATGTTCTTTACATACCAGACTTAAATGGGCAGCTTATTTCCGTTAGGAAAGTTGCAAGTTCAAATTATGCTGGTATTTTCAAGAATGAAAACGTATTTATTGGAAAAAAAAGAAACCGATTTTGTTTTGGTAAACATGATTTGAATGGACAATATGTAAAAGTGACTTTGTCCCTGTTTATGATACTGTACTTGCTTCAAAAGAAAGTGATTGTGATATCTGGCATCGCAGATTAGGGCACTCGTGCAGCTAAGCCCTGAAGAATTTGGACTACCAACTACCTCAAATTTCTGTGAAATATGTACACATTCAAAGTTATGTGCTACACCTGTTGGAAAAGGTCCTAGAAAAAGAGAATCTGAACCAATGATGATGGTTCACTCAGATATATGTGAGCTGAAAGTACCCAAGACTTTTGCAGGTGAGCTATATTTTATGACTTTAATAGATGACTATTCCCGTTTTACTGAAGTTCACCTACTTATATGAAAAAAGGGATGCAGCAAGTGAGCTTAAAACTCTCTGTAAATCGAATCTCACAGTAAGGAAAATTCAATGTGATAACACGAAATAATATGTTGATGGTGAATTTTTAAATTTTGCAAATGAAGCTGGTATACTTATTGATCCTTCGCCACCGTATACTCCATGCTTGAATGGTGTATCAGAACATGCTAATAGAAGTCTCTCAGAAAAAGGTCGGGCAATGTTATTTGAAGCTAATGTACCTAAGAACTTTTGGGGTTTTGCAGTTCTCACTGCCGCCTACATAAATAATAGATTACCTCATGCATCAATTGAAAATTCAACTCCATACTATTTAAAGCACAAAAATCATCTCGATTTGAAGAATCTTAGAGTATTTGGCTTTGATGCCTATACACTGATACATAATAATAAAAAGAAGAAATTGGATCAAAAATGCAATAAAATGATTTTTGATGGCTATTCATCAATGGGTTATCGCTTACTAGATCCTACAACCGAAGCACAGCATTATATCAAAAATGTTAAATTTAATGCAGAGAAGAAAACTTCTAATGATTTTATACATGTTTTCCGGAACATCGATGAAGATGAGCCTGATGATGAAAGACAATTTCAAGAAAGTGTAATTGATAGTTCCTGGCCATCTAGAGAAAAAACAAATAATTTGACAGAAGAAAGTGTGAAAAAATCATCCAGTGAAAAAAAGCATCCCGTTAAGTTTCCAGAACCTGAAATATATGAAGCAGTGCTTACTCAAGAAGCAACATTAAATTTTGATGACATTTCTACTCTGCCTCACAATGAATAGCAAAAGTGGAAAGAAGCTATGGATGAAGAAATGGAGTCCATAAGAGAAAATGAAGTGTGGAATTTAGAAAAGCCACCAATAGATAAAAATGTTATCTCCTACAAGTGGGTGCTACGGAAAAAGAAAGACAATAAATACAAAGCAAGGCTTGTAGCTTGCGGGTTCATGCAGAAAGTAGGAGTGGACTTCAATGAAACATTTTCACCTGTTATAAGCATGCCTGCTTTACGTTTAGTGCTTACTTTGATTTTAAATGAAGATCTACATCCATCTGTATTAGATGTAAAAACTGCTTTCCTGAATAGTGAGTTAAATGAATCTGTTTTTAAGGACCAGCCGCAAGGCTATGATGATAATAGTGGGCGAAAGCATAAGCTTAAAAGAAGTTTATAAGGTCTAAAACAAGCCCCACGACAATGCTTTGAAAGATTTCTTGAATTTGTTTCAAAATTAAATTTTAAATCACTTGATAATGAACCCTGTATTTTTATTCGATATAGTAATGATCATAAAATAATTATTGCTCCGTATGTAGATGATATGCTAATTGCAGGTTCAGATGTAAAGGAAACTAATGTAGTTATTTCCTTATTGTCTAAAGAGTTTCACATGTCAAAGTCAGAAAGTGTTTCAGAATTTCTAGGTATTCAAATGAAATTCACAACCAATAGTTTAATTATGGAGCAAAAGTCTTATATAATTAAATTATTAAGTAAATTTACTATGCTAGAATTTAAACCTTGTGATATTCCTGTTTCCTCTAAATTCACTCCATCTGATTTTAAAAATGGAAAGTCATTTATTGGTCCATATCGTGAACTTGTAGGTTGTTTATTGTATTTAGCATATGTTTCCCGACCCAATATTTTGTATGCTGTTAACTGTTTGAGTCAAATGCAGGACAATCCTACTGGTGTTGCATAGATTGCTCTAAAGAAAATTTTAAGATATTTAAAAGGAACTTTGTCCTTAAAACTTGTGTATAAAAAGCAAAATTCTGATCCTAAGTTATCCATGTATGTTGATGCCAATTGGGGGGGGGGGGGGGGGGCAAACACAGATGACCATAAATCATCAGTATCAGGTTATATTTTGATGTTTTATAACATGCCTGTTCTGTGGTGTTGTAATAAACAAAAATCAGTTGCCTTATCGTCAACTGAACTATATTAACTAAAAGTTTGCAAGGCTTGTTATGGTTTAAAAACATTGCTTGTGAAATTGTAAATATTAAGAACTTAGTTATTTTTTAGGATAATTAATCATGTATAAAATGTATCAGTAATCAGAGCAGTTATGGTAGAATGAAACATAACATATTGGTATAAAACTAAAATTTGTTTGTAATGTTGTAAGAGAAAATAATATCAAAATTGAATATATACCTACAAATATTCAAATTGCTGATTTGTTTACAAAGGCTTTACCTAAAGTTAAATTTTATGAACTGTTATGTCTTTGCTGTTTGTGCAAGTGATGTTTAAAAATTGTGTCATACTATTTTTAATGTTTGTTTACTAAAATTTTCTTTTCTTTTTATTTTTCTGATGTAATGCTAGATTATGGGCGGGTGTTAGAATATTGTAATCATAGCGTTACATTATTTTGTTATTAATTCAGTTTCCATTTTCATACAATTGTTTATGTTTAACTGTGATTGGTTATTTATGCTAGCTTTATAGCTCTCTCCCATGTCCGCTAATCTGTGTGCCATGGACCTTTCAAAATCTCTAAATACATGTTATTTCTCTGTTTTATTTCAGTTGTAATTCTAAATATGTAACTCAATATACTCAATTGATCCAGTCTCATCTTTTTGTTTCTTTATTTATTTTCAACAGTTTCCCAACATTATTTTGCTACCCATTTCTTTAAAAAAAATTTTCAAGTTAATAATGTAAATAAAATTATGTATTTATTACTTGTAAAAATAAAAAAAGTGAGATTGGTTGTTTCATTCAATTTTTGTGAATGTATTTTCTTCTTTTTTTTTTTTAGAAAACAATTACTAGGTATTTTGATATGTCATTGATTACTGCTAAGTTACAACCTACGACCATCAGTAAAGTAAGTTTCTAAAAAATATATTTATTTAATTCTAAACATACATAATTATAATTTCTAATATTACTTGAAAATGTTTGAAATTGATTTTCTAATTTTTCAATAGTTTAAGATTCACTGAAAAAAAAAAAAAAAAGTGACACCCCACTTATTTATACATGTATTTTAGTGTGTTATTTCCAAAATTCTTGCCAACTTACAGATGAAGAAAAAGAAAATCAGTATATTGCTTTTCTATAAGGGGCTGTGCATATATAACGTTATAAACTTTTTAGCAATTTTGGACCCCCTTCCCCCCGTACGATATCATACGTTATCATTCCTCAAACCTCCCCGCCCTAATGATATCATTATCAATGTCTAAAAATTATTTTTATTTTGGCAATTTTTAATATGTTTGCAATGATATACATCTGTTATTCGCATATTTTACTGATTTAAATGAAGAGAAGTCAATAAAATATTACTATTTTACATAAAATAACTTTATAGCAAATAATACTTTAAGGAAATGCTTTCTATTTAAAAATATGGCTTTTTGTTACACAATCCATTCAACAATAATATTGTCTTCTTGCGCTTGCCAACTTGACAGGGAGGGGATAGCAGAACTTTTCATCAACAAAATAGGTGACCAACATTCTTTCCATTTTTTTACTAGTAAAATAATAAGTATCACTTCAAACCTGGTTCCTCTAACAACACATTATAATCCACATATTGCAGAAGAATAGGAATGCCGAATGTTGGGATAATCCATAATTTGGAATAAAATGATTTTATAATTACTTAATGGTATTAATAATACTTTTGTGTTTTCATAGAAATCGATGACAGACTACGGCAAAAAGTTCATACTCTATTTTGATGTAAAAAGTTAGCAAAAAATGAAAATTTCAGTTGAATCAAAAATAATAACAATATCAAAAGACAAATCCCCCTCCCCCTAGAGATATCTTTCGATATCAAGTGCCAGACACCCCCCCCCCTCACCCCTAGAGTGATAATGTTATACAGCCCCTAAAAGTTAAAGGATATTCGTATTTGCAAGAATGGACACTGCCAGCTATGGGCAAAAGTGGACAAATGCCTACTATTAAAAATTAAAGAACCCAGGCTACTAAAATGATAAAAATTGAGATAAATTCCTATACCTTACTTTTTTTTTTTTAAATCATAATCAAAGCATTTTAAATAATAGGTGATTAAAAATATATATGATGAATCTCTTCAAGAATCTCCTCTGATTGTATTTTTGGAAAGTAATTTTGTAATATAAAAAAATTAGTCATCTTGACAGAAAAAAAAAAATTAATCTTAAATTTATCACATTGTGGTAAAATGGTAATAAAGAAATCTTGCTATAGAACTAAATCCTTATGTCAGTCAATCTGATCCATTGTGTTCATGTTTCTTTGCTTTCCCGTTTTAATCCTTAAATCTTAAGTGTGGTGTAGAAATAAACTGAACATTATGTCTATTTTCTATATGGGCAAAAATACAATGTAGTGGCATGGACATTAAATAACCAAGGTATGTCTAATTATTTAATCATTGCATCAAAGCTCTTAATCGTTATTCTTGAAATTGCCACTTTCTCCACATGTTATGTAAAATTGGGAAACATAATAATTTAAGTAAATTTAAACATACTATAAATGTTTTCAGAATTTCAAGTGTGTTCATCCTTGCAAAAACAATTGGATGTCCCATAAGTAAGTTGGCAAGCTTTTTTTCTTTAACTTGAATCAAAAGCTTTATATTACATAATTTACATTAAAAAAATAAAATAAACCTGAAAATATTTTTTTGTTTTGATATTATCGTTTTTTAAAAGTGTTTGTCTTATATTAAAAAAAGATTGGTCATTATAGGGGGAAAATTGCATTATTTTAAAGCTTTTTTTAAAGACATCTATCTATTTACTTAATATGCATCACAGATATGTAATGACTAACTTTTATTTTGTTTAAATTTTTTGGTAATATTTGGTATTTTTTTTTTATTGAACCAAAATTAATTTAAGTGTCTCTATTATTATTAACTAGCAAGTAACAAGTATTTATTGAAATAAATTATAATTTATGCAGTTAATCATCATTCAAATTATGCCAATTATGTGTAAACCATTTGGGAGGCACACATCACTTGAGATGGGAATGTTCGCAAAACTCCCTGAAAATTTTGCAGAAAAAACAGGGGTTTTTTCCCCGGTGGATTTACATTTGGAAAAATTCAAATTTCATTTATAAAATATTCAAAATTTTATAATAACTGCATTCTGATGTTTTTTCTATATTTTATTTTATTTATTTCAGTTCCTGATATGAAAACACTGACTTTGAAAACAGATAATTACATACTATTTCTCTCAGTAACCCATTAATGTCCAGCGCATATTTTTAGGCAGCTAAACTTAATGGCAACAAAACACTTTTAAATGACCTTCAATACACTCCAGGGAAATGAAACTCCACAAGAGGCATGTGAAAACATGCATGAGATAAAATGTCATGTGTTTCTCTCGGTTGTTGCAGTTATTATCTAGCAATGGGAGAATAAAGTTTTTCGTAATGTGCTTTTTCTCTCTTCATGTTTTTTGAGAAAACAATAAAGTGATACTGGTAAATGGAGGTTTATTCTATAGTTATAGATGTAAACATTTTGCCTTTGATGCAGCTTTGTTTGAAATGAATTTAGATAGTAGAAATTTGCATCCAACTGTTAATGTATTAGAAGTAAATTGCTAGGCATTCAAGGGGGGGGGGGGGGGGTTCTCTACTGTTGAACATGTGATAATCGCTTTATCATTCTTGTTTAGATTGTTAATATGAATTGGAAAATATTCAACATCAATAACTACAAGAAAAATAACATACAAGATTCGGTTCAACATATTTTTACTAAAGAAATTGAAGATATTATTGCTGTACCGCCTGAAGTTGATTAATTGGCAGACAAAGACAAAATAGATTATAAGTTATATGCTCCAGTTATAAGAGATATTATTTGATTTGCATAAACATTATGTTTATTTTTCAGGTCCCTAAAAGCTTCCTATTTAAGGCTTTCTGTCCCTAAAAAGCCCCTAATTTTTAATAATTAGGTCCCTAAGTATCTACTATTTTGGACCAAAGTTGCTGGCAGCCCTGAAAGCCAAAACTGTGGAGAGACTAATAAGTGCTTGTTCTTAAGAACAGGTTCACAAAGTTTAAAAGAAGATAGAATTGAGAATAATCAAGTCTGTCACAATAACTTCAAATTTTCAAAACCATGCAATTTGTTCATTTAAGTCAAGGCTTCAAATACAAATATAATATATATAGTTATGAATATAATATATATAATATCGTATAATTTACATATGAATAGTTATATTGAAAATTATTTGCAAATATTGTGCACAATTCAAATTATATATTTATATGAAATTTCAAAATTGATTAAAAATTATTAAGAAAAAACTTTTGCTGTATTAATTATCATGCACCATGTATATTCATTTATGTTAACCATAACTACACAATTATTATAACCATTGTTAACCATACAATTCCAAAAACAGTTTGTCAATTCTGCAGTTGTGCTATGCATTCCATTTCTTCTTACTTTGTTTTAAAATTGTTTATTTTTTTAGATAGCCACATTAATCTACTGTAGCTAACAACTGCTATGATTTTTTGTCACCACTTTTTTTTAATAGTAATTTTTGTATTATTTAAAAAAACTGCAATTAAATAAGGTCAAGGTTATTAAAATTTAGTAGTAAAAAAAAATATCAACAGTTGACAGTAATGATCGAGATGGTGTTAAATTAAATATTTAGGGTTACAACTTGCCCAATGGAAACAAACAGGACAAAATGATGCAAAAATATTAAAAGTACATCTGACTCGAAAATTCCATTTGAAAAAGCAAAAGCATAAAAAAAATCACATAAGCAAAGTATTAAGTTTTTAAGGTTTTTGACTCCATTTTGATTTGATAGTTTTAAAAATATAAAGTTTTACTCTATTCATTGGCTGCAAGTTGGTTGGGAGAAAAGAAAAGAAATAAAAATTGTGCAATTGTAAATAGAAATTTTTTTATGTTTATATAATTTGCTTTAGAAGTTTAAATATAAAAATGCTTGATTCCAAGTTTTTTCGTAATGTGTGTGTATGCTAATAAAACAAACTATCATCCAGATATTGATGGCATCTGCATTTTGTGCCTCCTTTTGCAGTTTTAAAACATTTTTTGTAAAATTGTTTATATTTTAAGATATTCTGGGCATTTAAAGAATTTTAGATCAATTTTTGCTTTTGAAAATAAAGAACTAAAATATGAAGAAATTACAAAGGTTTTTTTTTTTTACATTAAAAAACTCATTACAATATTTTTCAGATTATCAATACTAGTTGCCAAAAAAAATTAACGTATTTTGTGGTGAATGACCTTTTAGCAACATTGTACTCTACCTGCTTCAAATTCAACATTTTCTTACAATTCTCACTACTTGCTAGTTTACAATAGAATATAAAGAACATCTATGGAAAGTAGATAAAAAGTTGAAGTTTCATATATTGGATTGTTGTTGATATTTAAAACTCTTTAGGTACTATTTTTACATCTAATTTTTTAACACAAGTTTTAACTATTTTAGTCTAAAATTCAGGCATTCAAGAATTAAAAAATATAATTTTCAAATTGTTTAATTTTAATTTGAGCTTTAAAAATATTTTTAGCTTAAACAAATTGAAATTTTAAAAGCAATTTTTAAATTTTTACAGGCTTTTGTTTTGAAGATATTTTTAGGTTAAAAAGATCTGGATTTTAGTTATAACTTCTACTAATTGTAATGTTATAGTCTAAAGATTTTCATTTTGTTTCATAATTTTCCTATTGATAATTAAAATATTCTAGTATGTTAGTTCTAAGTAATTCTTAGTTATGTATTATGTTAAATTGGTCTCCACAGTCATTTATAGTTGAGTCCTCTGTTTCTTTAACATTGATGAATCCACATAATGACCTGTGAGGTGAAAATTATCACTGATAAAGTACTCCCTTCCCTTAGTGGAAGATTTTTTTTATTTTCTGCATGTTAATATTCCAGAATGGACCCACCTCCCTCAGTATTAAAAATGACATTCTTGAAGGCAAATATCCTGAATTCAATACTAATTTTTAATGCAATTGTTTTTATTTATTTATAATTATTTTTTATTCAGAGCAATTTTATTTCAGGCAAACACCCTAATACAGATAAGCCTGGTAGCTGCCTCTCTTGCTGCTCCTGTATTTTGTTTTGTTGATCATTTATATCTGCACATTCTTTGGTAAGCTACAATTTAGGTTTTATAATACACTTTTCTCATCATTAAACTATATTGAAAAAATCTTTTAACCGTTTGCCATTCTAAAAAATATTTAAATATATATATATATAATATGTGTGTGTGTGTGTGTATGTGTAATATATGTATATGCACACACATATATATATATATATATACAACAGTGAATTATTTATCAATTATTAAATCATCAATGTGACAAATAGCATAACATGAAGGTATGGGAACTTTCATCTCCACCTCCTCTACTACAGTCACATACAACAAATGTCAGCAATCAACAATGAAGATTAAATTTTAGCACATGACTCCATATAATTGGAAATTTGTTATGCAATTACAGTTCCTTAACTCTAAAAAGTAATACATTATTTACAATAAAAAATATTATTATTTATAAAATTATTATTATTATTATTTAAAAATATTATATATATATATAATATTTATTATTATTATTATTATTATACACAAGCTTTTTTTGTCACTGTAATCTATGTTTTACATAACAGTAATATCTGTGTTGTGTATGCCTCTTCTTGCTGCTCAAACAATTTACTTCATTTAGAAAACTAAACATAGGTTCAGCTTCAGTTTCGGTAATTTTTTGTTGTAATTGTATGAATAGCATTCTCTAACATGTTTACAGTTTATAAGCATCAGATGAAAACTTACATATAATCATGAAATAATAACCAGCAAAACAATTTATAATAATATTTTATACATGTACTATTTTTTATTGATTGACTTCTAATAGAAATCAGTGGTTAAAAATGAGACTGTATAATAGAAATTTTTCTGTATATATATTTTCTAGTTTTGTTTTATTATAGGCTAGAATTAAAATGCCAATATAATAAAAAAGTTTATTTTTTTATCCTTTTATTTTCTGTGATACTGTATATGAGGCATTCTCACAATCTTTTGACTTTCATGTCCCTGAATAGTAATTTTTATTTTAATACACTTTTTTTGTGTTTTTTATTTCATATATTGGGGAACATCCCATTGCATGATTGCATAACAATATTAATGAGATAAATAAGTTTTGGACGATGTTGGGGGTCCAAATACCAGGAAAACTCCTATACTGTCCCGTGTCGCTGATGCTGATTTTTAAGTTTGGAGCTGTCTGTATAAAATTGTATCAATAAAAGTAATTCAATGTAATTTTTTTTCCGAAACTGGGACAATTGTTTTATATAAATATGTAGCAAAAAATTAACCTGCACACATTTTTACGGTTGATATTATTTTTTTAACTCTGTCCCTGGGTTTTTCATCCTTACCGTCCCTCTTGCTAAACTTATACAGAAAATCACTTCAGATGCAGCCACAGAATTTTTTTCAAGTTTTTTCTCATGCAGAAGTACGCTAGAGAAAGAATGTCTAAAATTTTTTGACAGGAAATTTACAGCAGAATTTAAATCAGCATTTAAATATCAATTTCAAGATTGTGGCTTTATTGTAGTCTTACCGTCCCCAAGGTTTATTCCTGCACTTTTCAAGGTAAATTTAAAAAAAAAAAATTAATTTAATCCAATGTTAACAACTGTTTCTAAAAATCAATGAACATTGTGGCTATCACTTAGTCTTAACATGATTTGCCTAAAATAGGTGGTAATTTTCCTTACCATTCCATCCTTACCGTCCCTTTTTTTTACCTTACGGTCCCTTCTTTAGTACCCCTTTAAGACAATGTTATACCAAAATTTTGTACTAAAAATACTACATTGTTATTATTTCTTATTTGAATGTTCTGTGGGTACCATGCAAATTCATTATAAGTAAAAATTTCGAAGAAAATAAAAAGTTTTAGTGGTAAAATGGTAAGGAAAATTAAACTCGCAAAGTTTAATTAACATAAGTTTAACATAAACCTCAGTTAAATAAAAAAAATTTCGCTGATGACCATTTTTTCTTTATTTTGAATCATTAAGGCATTCGTCTATCAGATTAAAATATTATTTTAGCAAGTTTAATTTCGCCAGATTTTTTTCCCTAAAAGTCAAAAGATTATGAGAATGCCCCATATATAGTGTAAGGAAATATTGTAATCAATGATAAAACTCGTGATTATAGAGATTTTGGTATATCTTTACATTTTGAGGTTCCTTGAATCTGCTTTTGCTATTTTTACAACAGTTCCACATATGTGTGTGTGTATATGCATGTGTTGTATTTTTTTACATTTTAAGCTCTGTGGATCCCATTCTTAACGTTTTAACTCAATTATTCAATTAAATATTTTTACTATTCACACTCGTCTTATGTTGATTCAACAATTATGTTTCACCAGGACCTGACTTAATTTAGTAAAAAAAAAAAATACTTAGATGCATTAATCTGATAAAAGCGTGTGAAAATTTAACTGTTGCATTTTGTTGAGGAAAAATAGAAAAAAATCTACATTAAAGATAACTTAAAACTTCCCTTAGTATAACTATGCAAATTTATTTTAATTTACGAGCCCTAATCTCAGCAAGGACAGAATGAAAATTCATTGAAAATTAAATCGTAATTTTAAAAAATATTTTGACTGTATGAATGAAAGGGCATGTTTTCTTTAGAACATACGATCAATTTCACTAATCAAAATATTTCTTTTGTAAAATTAGCGTTCTGTAAAGTGCTCAGAAAATCGAGTGGAATCGTTCCAGATTTTTTATAGAGTTACTTTCATGATTTTGATTTCCCATTTCCCTTGTAACCTTTAGATTCATACAAAGTTCATTTACTAACATTATGATGCTGTAATTCGATTTTCATTTTGGTTGTATTTTATGTATTTATTTATTTTGAAAATTAAAGAAATACTTATTTTTGAAATGTTTCGTGTCTTTTTTCTCTTCAAATATTTTGGATGCTTTTAGCATTTCTGAAAATTGATCTTATTTCTACCATCATAGTTTTTATTTATAAACAGTAAATTTTTTTCTAAAAGCTTGGTAGTAAATTTGAAATTTGGAGCAGTGATGTATGCTTGGTGAATTTGCTTTTTGATTTGTAAAACCCTTTTTTTAAGCAATGTTTTTATCCCCCCCCCCCCTCCACACACACACTCCACTTCATGATAACTTTCATTCAACAGTAAAATTGCATGACAGATACTAATTCTGATAATTTTTCATAGAAGACTCTCAACCCCTCCCCCCCCCTTCCTTGCCCACTCCTGCTTATATGCTGTACAAAGTATTTCTCCTGATTTTTCTAAATGAATTTAATTTTTGCTATGGCTTGCTATGTTTGATCTTCAAAAACAGCTTGCACATTAGCACTTATTTTTCAATGACTGATAATTAAAATATTCAGTATTTCAATGTTCAGAAATCATACAACATTGAAGATTCCTGAAAATATTGAGAACAAATTTGCCTTGCCATGTGTTCAATCAGCCGTCTTAAAATGTATAATTTTTTGTTATTGTTGTTATTAATGGGTTAAACCCTTTTAGGGTTTAATCTAGGAAAAAGGGATTTTTAGCTTTTTGGCTAATTGCAGCCAATAACTTCTAGCCAAATAAAAATAGCTGTACCAAGGAAAAAAAAACGTTTTATTTATACAAAATTTCTATACACATGAGTATTCGAGATTTGACTGTATACCACACAGCAAATGCTTTTTTTAATGGAAATTCTTTTCAAAATTCCCCTTCCAAATTAATCATCATTAAGTTACTTAAATTCTTGATTGTCAGTTTGTTTCTCAAGTCAGTTTTTGTTATATTCATGAGACTGAATCCCCGTTCACAATCTGCTGTAGACAACAAAAGTGATGTTACAAATTCATACAAGGAAGTCACATTGGGAAACATGCCAATAATGCCATTTTTATGATAAAAAAAAATGCAATAAGCTAGTTTCCTTTCTTTACACGTTGTAGCCAGAACCCGCATAAATTCAAGTCTGTAAAGTTTATATGACATGCATCTGGCACATTGATGATATTCAAAGCCAGTGCACATCATACCTCAGGCTTATACAGTGTGTGATTTTCGTTTTCACCATATGCTGGAGTCGTGTCTGATGCAAATGACGTCACACTGTTTGAAGACGCTTGCATAGAGAGCACAAGATAAATTTTGAAGTGTTGCCACAGCGCGGATGCAATATGAGTTTTTGCTGTTGTTTTTGAGCAACATCAGCAGGTTTATGAAATGCGGCACAACAAAATAGGAATGATGCAACATATTTCTTTGGCTGTCACTATTTGACTAATTCACTAAATGCTTTAGGGACAAAAAGCACTTCCAGTTAGCTTTTTGGCTATTTGGCTAGCTCTAGATTAAACCCTACCTTTTTTACCCCCTACTTCTTTAAATATTTTTACATATTGTCAAACCTTGATTACAAAGGGTCCCCTAAAAATCATCATTAAATTTGAATTATCTTAGAATCCGAGAACACAGTAAATAAAGCAAAATTGCACAAAAGCTGGTTAATAATTTTAAAAATAATAATTGTCAGAGGTTTGTAATGAGATAATACTTTTAACATGTTAAATGTACACCTTTTGGTTTAAAAAATAATATTTTATTGACAATTTCTTAAAAGCCATATCACATGACTTTTTAAATTGTTTCAAAAGCATTTTTCAGATATTCATCCATATCAAATACCCACTGAACATACTATAATCCTGCAAACAGCTTACTGAATTTTTCATTCATTCAATAGAAAAAAAATAGAGAAAACTGCCTTTTTCCCATACTGAAATGGCTTTTAAAATATTTAAAATTCATTAAAATTATCGATGGAAAATATCATTAAGCAGAAATCATATAACATATAAATAAATATAGGTTGATCCAGATTTTGAAAATTACCACTAAATTAAGGTAATCATTGTTTAAAATAGTTATACAGTCGACGCTTATTATAACAACCACCCATTATAGCGAATGTTCCATTATAACGACCAATGCAAAATGTCTCGAAATATATCTCCTTTATGATATGTTATTTTTACATCCAATATAATATACAGCCAGCAGCTTATTTCCCAATATACCAACCGAAATTGACCTTTCCTGCAGATCTTTTTCCCAAAAAGAGATTGTCATTTTCTTTGCTCACTACGCGTTGATGCCTATTGTAAAATGTCTTAAAATGACACTTTAAAACATTTTTTACTTATCTCTAACTGAGATGGAAAATTTTGTTTAAAAAATATATCAAATGCTCAAAAAATAAACAACTATTTCAAATTATTTTTGTAGAAAATAAATGTTAATACGTAAGTAACTATTTTTTTGCTTGCGATTTAACATTTACTTTAAATTTTATTTTAGAAATACGAAATCATTCTCTTAAATTGATTTTTATAATTATTAATCGTCAATGTTTATTTGATATGAAAGTAAATGGAATTTAGTAATAATGTTGTATTGTGAAATTTCCTTTGAAACCTTAATTTTCATGCACATGATTAGAGTTTTTCTTAGATTTTTTTTTCATTCAGTTTCATTGTAACGACTCTCATCTTTGGCACGCGAGGGGTCGTTATAATGAGCGTTGACTGTACTGTATTTTCTTCATGTTTAAATGCAGCTGTTTTCGTTCTGGTAATAGTTAAAGGAATTGGAGTATTATCTAATATCACTTTATGAAGGATTATTGGTGTGTAAAAAGTTTTAATGGAAATACTTTTTTTCTTGTGAATAATAGATATTATTTTGCTTGTTTCATTTTCAATTCTAAACCATGTTTCTTGTATTACTTATTTCAGGTATGTCACAGGAACTACTACAATTCTGTCTGCAGCAAGTTATGTTTATTATAAGAACTCAACTTATAAATTGTTTAATATTCCTAGTAGAAAAAACATTTCATCAGAGAAATGAGAGCTTTGATGACAAGCTTTTAATTGAAAATTAGCTGTTTCACCTGTCTGTAATAAAGATTAGGCTGACAATTTTTTATATATTTTGTAATATATGTCAAGCCAAATATTTTTAAATCTGTTCTGTTATGTTTTAATTATAAAAGGTCAATTATTAATAAAGTTTTGCATTATCCATCTGTGTATAAAATTCATTTCTTAGAATTAGTCTCTTTGTTTACTATCCTATAAATTGTAAATGAATAATTTTATTTTTATCTCATATGTTCTCTGTGTTATTAAAATAATATTTGATCACCAGCTATATTTATGTATATTTACAGAGCTTTCTCTAAACATAAATTGTTAATCAAAATGATTCACTCATCCATTCATTGAGAGTAAAATTAAGAGTAAAAGAATAATTTTATTTATCTCATATTCTCTGTGTTAGTAAAATAAGATCTTATCAGTTTCATTTATGTATATTTACAGAGCTCACTCTAAACATAAATTTTGAATCAGATTCATTCATCCATTCATTGTGAGTGAAATTGAGCAAAAATAAGAATTAGTTTTAAAAGTTACTTTTGTTGTAGCCATTTTTAACCATTTGGAAAAATGGTTATTGTTCTCATCAGGGTAGGAAATCGAAAGCATATCTGAACGTTTTCATTGGTTTAATCCGCAATTTATTCGTTATCTGATTGGTATATACAGTAATCTGTATTTCCCTTTGGTTTCAACAACGATGGACAACAGAGTGTTGCCACTATGACAAAAAAGTAATAAGAACTACAAAAAAAAATTAATAAATCAAAAACAAATTGACATTGAGATACAGCTTTCAAACAAATTGCATTTAAAAGTACATTTTTTTCTCTATCCGACGGTATAAAAAGTAATATTGTCGGATGTTTAGAAGTTTAAGAATGAAATTTTATTTGAAATTGGTTGTGAGATTTTTTGGAAATCTGATGATAGAAAAGCCTTTTCCCGAACAGCCAATGAAATGCTTGGCTATTACGTAAGTTTCATAGGAAATCTGACGAGTCGCAGGCGATTTCTCTTGCTTGCAATTTTTACGTGTAATAACACTATTAATCTTTAATTCATGGCGTACGTAATGTATGACCAGCTCCGTAGAAGTTTAAAAATGTACAGTACCGAAAATTGTAAAACTGAAATTTCTTTTAAAATTTGTTCATGATGAGGTCCAGGAATGTTATCGTTTAATCCATGGCGTACGTAATGTAGGATCAACTCCGTGCGATTTTTCATGTCTTAAATTTTAGTCTTTCAAAAAATCATTTTCCAAATGGTCGTTGTAATTTGTTAAATTGCTTTTTTATTGATTAGATCTATATTTTGTATTTGCTTCAGTTGAAAAGAAAAAAAACTATTTTAACCTAAATATGTCAGTACCCAATTTTATGAATAGCTGATGCTAAAGTCACAGTAAGGTTAAATAACAGTAACTGACCAAATTGTTTATCATAATTACTTTTGTTGCTATTTTTGGGATAAAGATGTCACTGCATGTAACATGTAATACAGTAAATTCATTCTATGGATAAAAGAAAAAAATAAACATGTGCTGCTGCACATTTGGTGAAAATGTTTTAGTCATTTAAAGGACTTATTTATAACTATTCTAAACTGAAAGCTTTTTAAAAAAATAAGAATGTTAAAATAGAATACACAGAAGTTATATTGCTCTTTGGTTTCTTCTTCCACATGCTCATAATTTAAAAATTCCCTGGGCTCTGAATTCTTTACAATGATGGAAATTCTCACCTCATAAGTAAAAGTGTAAAGTATATGAATCTGACTGTGGGACTTATATGTTAATGCGTTCAGAAAAATGTATTATATAATTTTGCTAAAGTTTATGTTTAACAAATGTTGGAATGTCCAGTTTTAAATCATAGCAGCAATAAAAAAATATTTCCAAATTCTACTCCAGAAGAAGTTTTACCTGAATATTTCTTGCTTCTTTCACTAGTGAGTTTCAACATAACCTGCATAACAAGTTTTATATACACTATATGGCCAATGATGACCAGTCACTTTAGATTTTAGACATTTTGTTAAATATCTAGAAAAATACATGAGGAATTATCCTAATACTCCAGGTAGGTAAACAGAATAGTATAGGTCATATATTTCCACAAAGATTTTTTCCTGAAACCCCATAGGGGATCGTCAACAAATTGAAAAAAAATGAATATCTTTTGGATAACCCTGTAAAAACTTATGTAGCAAAAGCATTTGAAATGTAGAAAATGATTAAGAAGCTTATTGTAATAAACTGTGCTCGTTTTTATGAGGATAGCATGTATACTAGTAGAGAAATTAAGGTTTTTATAAAAACAGTTCCAAATTTCACCATGTTTTTTGCTTATAATTTGCAGACTTCTTAATATAAAAAAGTTTTCTTTTCAAAAATTATGACAAACAACATTGTACATAATACCCTGCAATCAGAATTTAAAAAAAATAATAATTGGATGAAAAATGAGCAGGTTTACTAAATAATGTTTCAGTGTGCATGCGCGAATGCAATCAAAATATAATGTGCGTAACGTATTAGCTAAGTGTATAGAGCAACTTTTGTGAAAGTCTCAAAAATATAGCTTGAAAATTCTGAAAATTATCGTCGATAGAATAAGCTCGAAATCCGTTGTTCCCAAAAGGAAGTAAAAAGTTGAGGGGTTGTATCCAAATATAGCAGTACGTGCAGTATTGTGTACGATATTGGCACTAATCAGTGGATATTTGGAAACAGCTCCTCATCTTTCAGCGTCCTTTTGGGAACAACCGATTTCGAGCTTATTCTATCGACGATAATTTTCAGAATTTCTAAGCTATGTGTTTGAGACTTTCACAAAAGTTGCTCTAAACACTTAACTAATACACTATGCACATTATATTTTGATTGCATGTGCAGCAAAACATTATTTTACAAATCTGCTCATTTTTCATCCAATTTTTATTATTTTTTAATTCTGATTACAGGGTATTGTGTATAATGTTGTTCGTCATAGTTTCTAAAAAGAACATTTTTTTTTAATTAAGAACTATGCAAATTATAAGCAAAAAACTTGGCAAAATTTGGGGCTGTTTTTTTTTTTAAACTTAATTTCTCTACTAGTGTACATGCTATCCTCATAACAATGAACACAGTTTATTACAATAAGCCTGTTAATCATTTTCTACAGTTTGAATGCTTTTGCTACATTAGTTTTTACAGGGTTATCCAAAAGATATTTGTTATTTTTCAATTTGTTGACGGTCCCCTATGGGGTTTTGGGAAAAAATCTTCCCGAAAATATTTGACCTATACTATTCTTTTTACACATCTGGAGTTTCAGGATAATTCCTCAAGTATTTTTCTAGATATTTAACAAAACATTTAAATCACAAGTGACCGGTCATCATTGGCCATATAGTGCATATACATATAAGGATTTTCAGAAGATCCTAAAAGTAATCGTATACAAGAATCTATATGAGCAACAAAGTCTTATTATGTTTCCATTCCATCCCAATTTTACTGATTTACAAAATCATATTTCTTTCATTACAGACTTTCTTTCCTCTCCAGAAACCTTTTTTAATTTTTCTGTGCAGGTGAGAAAGTAAATCTCATACATTGAAAAACTTCATACTTTTTTTTTTGCTCTGTGTGAGAGAAAAATATCCCTAGCCTATTTGTGTTTTTTTCTTTGGGTGCAATTTCTATTTTTTTCTCTTCTTCACTTTGCTCATGGAAAATTCATTAAGCTAATCAGTAGTCAGCTTGCAGTTATGCATCTTCGTAAGTAGTTACAACAATATCCTTTACCAATTTGTATCCTTTATTTAAGTTTCTTCTTTATTATAGGAAAGGACGCAGTTTTCTGCACACTGCTTTGGTTAAATCATTTCATTGTTCCTTCTTTCTTTTTTGACTATAGAAGGATCTTACATGTGTATTTATACCTGGTTAATATGCAGTGTAATCCGAGACACAATTTGCACATAGTCTCTTGAAAAGCATACAATATATACATTAGGGTGGAGTGATTTTCTTTTTTTTCTTCAAATCAAAATGGACCAGTATGGGAAATTGCTCTATCACATCCTCATTCTGAATATAAAATACCTCTGAAAAATATTAATACAGGGTGTTTTGGCTAAAGGTATCCAAGTGATGGCTTTTTTTTTTTTTTTTTTTGCAGAACAACTCATTAGAATTAAAAAAAGAATCATTTATATAGAAAGACCATCTCAACAAGTTTTAGTATAAATAGATGTTGATGTGTGGAGATTTTAAATTTGAATGTTTGCCAGTTTCGGTACCAAAATTCCGTTTCCCCCCCCCCCCCCCCCCTCCTCTGCCTATTCCATTGGTAGATGGATTTTGAACATTCCACTGTGTTTGTACTCGTCGCTGAACATGCATCACAAATTTAAATTCCGTTAACAAAGCATGCACTGCACGTTTTACTGTGGCGTCCACATCATTAATGAAACCCATGGAATAGGTTTTTCACCTTTGTGCCAATTGCCAACTACTATACCCATGCACAGCTAGCAAACATCCCAATCTAACATCACACATCGAAATCTGTTGATATTAAAACTTAGTGAGATGCTCTTTCTATCTAAATATATATTTTTTAATTCTAATGAGTAGTTCCGTAAAAATAAACCATAACTTTTGGATACTTTTAGCCTGGACACCCTGTATTTAATATTGCCCCAAGGTCATTAAATATTGAGTAAATATCTGAAAGTTGAGCATTTCACCATTTTCTTGTCAAACATATAAACTACTCAAATATTATTAATTCAACTTAAAAAGATTATCCTTAAATTATTATTATTATTTATTTATAGTAAAATTATGTAATATTTATATTAAATTCAGGTTCCTTGTACTACCACAATGACTTCAAAATTTTGAAGAATATATGATAATTGGGTAATTGTAAAGCATAATCAAAACAACAAAATTGTCTTATATTTTTTGCTTAACCTTTGTAAGAAAATATTATTTGAAATTATCCTTAAAGAATAATAATAATCCTCCAACAATAATAAGTTAAAAATAATTTACTATTACAATTTACAAGCAATAAAATTGCAATTTTTTTTATAGTAGTCCAGACTGCTTTTTGGTTTCAAAAACTGTGTTAAAACTGTATTATTATTAATAATTTAATCTAAAGAGTGTTCTATAAATTATTTTTATTGTGGAAAGATTATGCAAACATACATTATGCAATATTATTTAAAAACGTTGTTCATTAAAAGAACAAAAAACTTACCAGTTACTATGCAACTTTTGTGATGTCTGGGAAAGAAATCTTTTGCTTGATCAATGTACCAAGCGAAATAGGGCTATTAGTGACATTGATATAAAGATGACGAAATAAAACATTGCTGACATTAATAGAAAGAGTAAAAGAAGGTCTTTGATGCCAAAATCAAAGTTGAAATTATTCTATTAGTCAGAACCAGTTCAGGCCAAATGACTAAGAAATGCTCTTTATCTGAACTATATCAAGAATCTGAGCCAAGAACTAGTAGATCGCCAAAATGCTACTGTTCACATAAGCATAAGGAATTTTCTGTAGTCGCTAAAACTTTGGACAGATATGGTATTTCTGACAGAACTGGAGCTGCGATCATTTCTACTACTCTCCAAACTTATCAAATGTGGACAGAAGGAAAATTAGATGAGCATGACCAAAAGAAAGATCTATGTTAATCAATACATCTGTGGATTTAGAAATGAAGGGCCACAAAGACAAAACTATTATCATGGAAGACACACAGGGAAAAGTTGTATTAGAGGAACACATAAGCTTAATAAAGAAACCAGGTTCCGAATATTTGGGGCATTTATCCTTACAATCTAGAAAAGTTTTAATTTTAAGTGAAGAAATCAAAAACTTTTTAACTATAAAAAATATTGATACCAGTAAGCTTGTTGCCATTGGCTGTGACGAAACGTCTGTTAATACAGGTGATTTGCGATACATGCGATTTCTAGAACAAAAAGAAGGAAAGCTGTTTCAATAACTTGTTTGCCAATTACATGGCAATAAGCTTATCTTGTGCCATTTGTTCTAGCATCTTGATGGTAATTTTACAGGATCTATTGGCAAATCTCTAAAAGATTGTGAACTGCTTCTTCTTGTACTTTTTAAGAGAATAAGCTATACTTTGCCAGAAATTACTAATAAAAAGGACTTAAGCATGAATCAACTGTATTTGTTGGAGATATGTGAAGCAATTTCTTACGAATTGTATTCCGAAAAATTCTTTTTTCTCAATGGCATACAGTGGCAATTAGAATTCTTAGGCTGTACATTTCATTAACTGAACTACCTGAAAATTTGTTGATTTTGACAATTTTTATACTAAAAGTTTATACATCTGTATGGTTTCAAATTAAGACTAAACCTTCATGAATTTATGGAGCTAAGCATTTAAATCAAATAATAATGTCATCACAATATTTACGAAAGGAATTAAAGACAATAATAGATCCAGTAATTCAACGAAATGGTTACTTTTGTCACCCTGAAAATATTTTGATTGCCAAGTTGGGTGGGCTCTACATAAGAATGTTGGCACTATACAGAATAATAAAAACTCGAAAGACAAGAAATTCTTTATGTACTTTTAAATTACACGAGATCAATTTTGAAGCCAAAGACTGTAATCTATAGTATAAACTGGGCTGAAGTGACAATGACAGAACCACCATTAACTAATTTCTTAGATCATAGCATTGTTACAAAGTATATCCTAAATCCAAAGGCAATAGATGATGACATCTTACTTAAGTTTAAACTACTACCTTGTCAGAATCAAGCCACTAAAAGATGTGTGAACTCATTACAGAAGCTTCTTCTGCTGTCTGCGGTCCTTAGAGACATGATGAGTTTGTTAAAACTTGTCTGCAGTCTCCCAAAACAATGCTTGTTTTTGAAAGCAATAAAAATGTATTGACTGCTATAAAATGGTAATTTTATTGCTTGTAAATTCTAATCGTAAATTATTTTTACCTTATTATTGTTGATCTTTAAAGATAATTTTAAATAATATTTTCATACAAAGGTTAAGTAAAAAATATAAAATAATCTTGTTGCTTTTGTTTTTATTATACTTTACAATTACCCAATTTTCATACATTTTTCAAACTTTTGAAGTCGTCACAGTACAAGGAATCGGAATTTGATATAAATATTACATAATTTTACTATAAATGTATAATAATATTAATTTAAAGATCATCCTTTTAAATTAACTTAATATTAATAATATTTGAGTAGTTTGACAAGAAAATGGTGAAATACACAACTTTCATATTTTTACTAAATATTTAATGACCTTGGGGCCAATAAATATTAATATTTTTCAAAGATATTTTATATTCTGAATGAGGATGTGATAGAGCAACTTTCCCACACTGGCCCATTTTGATTTTCAAAAAAAAAAAAAAAAAAAAAAACTCCATAGACATCCTTGTATGTACATGACATAGTCATCACTTTCAAGAGACAGGAAAGCATAAATTCTTTGACAGTAAGTTCAAGAAATCGTTTGTTTTCTCATGGATTTAAGAGTAAAAATGGTAAAAATTCTATTAAAATCTCTCCTCATGGCAGTGTACAAAATATACCGAGAAGAAGAACTAGTTCCAAGTTTCACCTATCACTTTAAACTTTTTCAATTTTCGTTGGTTTTCATCAAATGTAATGTAAATATGAGTTGACATTCTTGTCTAAATATGTAAGCTTGCCTGGACAAAAAGTTCAATCTATAGTACATACACTATATTGCTAAAAGTCACTGGACACTTCTGATTTTAGGCATTTTGTCGAATAGCTAGGCAAATACTTGATCAATTTTTCTGAAATATCAGTAATCTAATATAATGAACATGTTTCACTTCATATTTTTCAGTGAAAGTTTAATCTTTCAAGCCACAGAGAACAAATAGGAGGCTAACAACAAATTGAATAAAAATATTTGCAATCACCCTGTAAAATAAAATACTCGAAATGAACTGTAGCTATAGCACATAACTATGTGGATCTTGTACAACATTTTTGTTCATTTGTGTAAAAATGAATACATAAAAGTATATTCATGGAAATATAAAAGTTTCTTTTAAAAAAATCAAGAAATTTCTGCATGTTTTTTGTCTACATCATGCAGGATTTTTTTTTAACCGAATTTAACAGCACTTTCAGGAAGCTTGACAAAATACAATAGAAACAACATATTACAATTAGAAATTAAATATGTTAATTAATTATAAATATTAATAAATAAACACTTAAGGAAATATGTGAATGAGGAAATAATTTTTAACTGTGTATGCGCTATATATGTGTGATAGCAAAAGTGTTTTTGCATAATTTAGTAGTCAACTATATAGAGCAAATCATATAAAAAGGCCAGTGTAATATTGTTGAAACGCAAAAAGATATCAGCGATACAGTGAACTTAATTTCAGTTGCTTTCTAAAAAGTAGTTGAATGATAAGGGATTTTCCACAAATTGTTAACTGACTTCCTACAAAGGAGTTTGTATTTAATGAATGTCACTGAGTAGCTTTGAAATGGATGCTTCAATTTTGATAATTATTTTTTTTACGTGCTCATTTTAATGATTTTCCCATGGAGAACTGGAGCATCAATGACAAATAATTTGTGGAACATCCTTGGCTACTAAATTATGCAAAAAAAAAAAAAAAAAAAATCATTATCTTATCTGTAGTTAAATATTATTTCATACAAATGCTCAAATTTCTTTAAATACCGAAGCTGTTTACACATTTTTAGAAAAATTTTGATAAAGGATTAAACAAATGCAAATATTTATTTTTTTTTTTTTTGGGGGGGGGGGGGAGGGGAGGGTACAAAATCTAATTCTTGCCTAAGTACTAATTCAATATCATGATGCTCTATCCATTGATTCAATATAGCTGTTTTAAATTTCTGTCATTTTCTTCATTCAAAGTAAAGTTATTTAAAGGTTTGGAGAATGGGGGAAGGGGAGAACAATCTGTTTAGTAGTTCCTATTCTATTTTAAATTGACTGAAGAGTACCACATTTGAAATTTGATAAATACAGTAAAGATTTTGTTATATATTTAAAATGAACCAGCGTGTAATCTTAGATTTAGCGGGTTTTTGGGGGGTGGGGGGGGGGATTTTCTTTATTGCAGGACTCCCAAATGGTTCCACTTTTTGAATACCAGTATTTCTTTAGAAATAATTTCTTTTTAGATTTTTCTTCAAATTTTGTAGAAACATACTCCGAAGGTTAGGTTAATTCAAGTGCAAATGTTATAGAAACCAATCATGAAAATTTCTCTGTGAAAATACTGGTATTTAAATGGGGGAAGGGGGGGCATTTAGGAGCGCTGCTATTATTTTCATGCTTTTGTAAAAAAATAAAAAATCCTAGTTATAAAAAAAATATTATGAGTATTCTTTGTAATTCTGATCTTATCTGTGTCTGATCCTTTTTAATATGTTACTTTATGCAGAAACTTTTTCAACTAATCAATATTATTCAGGACAATATCCAAAATCCAGAATTGTCAGAATTTTTATCTTATATTATTGAATTTTCTTGATTTGTACTCATGAATCTTAACTGAACTTCACAAATAAGGGAGATCATTAAATTAAAACTACTTACCTTGTTACATCTAATTCTTTCTTAAAAAATTTATTTTGATTTATTAAACATTGCTGTTAAGGGTGTTCTCAAATCCAAAAGGACAACTTTCTGACATAAGTTTTAATTTATTTTTGTTCGAAAACGTATGAAACTAGCTGATGTTGTTGTTCAGAAACTAAGTCATTGAGCTGTTTTTTCCTTTTTTTTTTTTTTTTTTTTTGCAAACGCAATAGCTTTTTCAGAAAATACTGTCGAAGTGGGCGTTTTGAACCGAATTTCCGCGCGAAGGAAGAAAGGGCACTCAAGAGCGAGCGAAAAACGTGTTTGTCACTTGATGAATTTCGCTTATAACTCAATAGATAATTGATTGAGGAAAAAACAGTTCAATTCCAAATCGCTTCTATGGCCAGTTTTTCCAATTTTATACCTTTCCGTTATAAAATGAATTTGCAAATGTATCAAAACATTTTGCGCTTGTTGAGCAGAGCAGTTAAGAACAGCCTTAAAGTGAGATGCATTTTTCTGCGTTATTCTTTCTTAATTATTATTTTATAGAGACATGGCCTATTTATCTATCACTAACATATTTTGTCCTAATCCTTTCAAGTGTTAATTGAGCAAGTAACCAAGTTTTGCACAATATTCAAGAAAATTATGTTGTTGTTTTCTGCACCACTTTGATAACTCTCTTTTTCATTTTCAGTATCAGAAATTATTTCTGAATTCGGGACCATACTTTAAATTTCGCCATCTGTCAATTAATGGATAATTGGCACATTTTTAGAATGCTCCATTTCAGTTTTCAGTTGAATTATTTATTTTAGAAACACGTATGTGCAGAATTTCAAGTTTAGTTATATTAACAACAACAACAACAAAAAACTGTATAACGTATTTTATGGGGTTTCTGCAAAAAATGAATATTTCAATGATACAAAACAAGGGTAGAACGTTATTTTAGTCGATTTATGCCTCAATTGAAATAAACAACAGAAGTATCAATCAATTTTTAAAAAAAAGTGTTAACTCATTTTTGTATTTTTTGAAATAAACGATTCAGTTATATTATTAATAATGGTTTAAAGATGCTCTATGCATGACATTCCTCCATTAATTTTTTTATTATTATTATTGTGCTTTTTCTCTTAGCTAAATTACATACCTGTTCTTATTTTAATATAGTTCATAGTCATAAATTATGCCTTTTTTATATGCACTATTAACGATAACAGGCCACCATTTAGCAGTGTTCCACCCTGCAGATATATTGCACAATTCTTTCAAGAGTGTTCTCAGTTTTTTTGTTCTTTTTGCAGAACTTTGACACCTTTGCAAACTCATTTTTATAAGTAAAATCGCGAAACTTTCAGGCATGACTATTGAAAGAATTTGTAATTTAAAAGTTGTTGTTTTTTTCCATTAAATGAATTACGTTTTGAGTAATTAGCTATTGTTATTTCAGGGTTCCCAGCGACATGGAAAATTTACTAATATTTTCTGAAAATCTGTGGGAAAAATAATGAAAAATGACACGAAATTCATCAAATGATCTCAAGGAAAAAATCCTGAAATTCATCAAATGATAACAACAAAATTTGAAGAGCGATCTCAAAAAAAAAAAAAAATAAAAATAAAATAAAATCGCTAATTTTTTCAAAGGATTGCGGAAATAAATAGAAAATTTCGTTGTATGCCCACTTAGCCTGGGAGTTTTTGAGATTTGGTCAGGGAAATTGCCAGACATGTTTTGTTGGCAACGCTGTATTTCATTTTTCATGACATTTATGGTACTGTCGTGCCCAGAAATTCCGTTCAAAAACCCAGCTCTGCAAGATCCTTAACTTTCCCCTAAAAATAGAAAAAACGATTGATTTCATAATTTCTGAATAACCTGATGTGTTTATAAACAAAAAATGAAATCTGGAATGTGTCAGAAAGTAGCCAGCTTTAATTGGAGAACATTATTAAGGCTGTCGGTCAGTGAGATCTCAGATTCCCATCGTAAATATTAAACCTATAGTCATATGGTGCATTCGGTATTTTTAAAATATCTCCTCAGGAAATTAATTTTTTTTTTTACTACTTTTTCCTCTGTACTTTTATTGAAGAGTGTTTCTTTTTCTTTTTTTATCGACTTCAAAAAAAAAGGAGGAGGTTCTCAATTCGACACGTATGTATTTTTCTTTCTTTTAGGTAGCTTTCTTTACAAAAAAGCTACCTATTGCAGCCGTTCGGAGGAAAGCGATTTCAAAAAATTTTGGTATATTTTCATCGATCATGACCCCCAGACCCCGAAACCACCCTCCGTTCAAAATTGATATATATATATATATATATATATATATATATCTGACATATGTCACACTGTAACTCCTGTAATTATGAACCAATTTCGATGTAATTCGGTGTGTACATAGTACATACCAATGTCTCGACCGAGTTCGTTGGCCAGCTTCATCCGCCGTTTTGTTTCAAAATGGCGGCCATTTAAAATTTTTTTAAAAATTTAAAACTTGAAATGTGGTACCAAAAAATTAAAAATGGAAAAATATTTTTTTCTTATGTATTTGACCTTTATACAAAGATTCCGGAGCAGTTTTTGTTTTGTCTATATCTTAAAAAATGGCTGAGTTATAGCATTTTGAATTTCTAGCGTGGCTGACATTTTGAAACGTCCTGAATTTTGTCACGCGATAAAAGGCGTATTTATGAACCGATTTGGATGTAATTCGGTGTGTACATAGTACATACGAATCTCTCGACCGAGTTTGTTGGCCAGCTTCATCCGCCATTTTGTTTCAAAATGGCGGCCATTTAAAATTTTTAAAAAAATTTAAAATTTGAAATGTGGTACCAAAAAATTGAAAATGGAAAAATATTTTTTTCTTATGCATTTGACCTTTATACAAAGATTTCGGAGCAGTTTTTGTTTCGTCTATATCTTAAAAAATGGCTGAGTTATAGCATTTTGAAATTCTAGCGTGACTGACATTTTGAAACGTCCTGAATTTTGTCACGCGATAAAAGGCGTATTTATGAACCGATTTGGATGCAACTTCGTTTATGCATAGTACATACCAATGTCTCGACCGGGTTCTTTGGCCAGCTTCACCCGCCATCTTGTTTAAAAATGGCGGCCATTTAAATTTTTAAGAAAAATTTAAATTTGAATTGTGGTACCAAAAATAGAAAATTGAAAAAATATTTTCTTCTTATGTGTTTGACCTTGGTAAAAAGATTCGGGAGCAGTTTTTGTTTCGTCTATATCTTAAGAAATGGTTGAGTTATAGCATTTTGAATTTCTAGCGTGGCTGACATTTTGAAACGTCCTGATTTTTCTCACGTAATAACAGGCGTATTTATGAACCGACTTGGATGTACCTTGGTGTGTACATAGTACATACAAATATCTCAACCGAGTTCGTTGGCCAGCTTCATCCGCCATCTTGTTTCAAAATGGCGGCCATTTAAAAAAATTAAATAATAAAAAAATTTAAATGAGATACCAAAAATTGGAAAATGAAAAAGATTTTTTTTTGTATGTGTTTGACCTTAATACAAAGATTCCGGAACAGTTTTTCTTTCGTCTATATCTAAAAAAAAATGGCTGAGTAATAGCATTTTGAATTTCTCTTGTGGCTGACATTTTAAAACGACCTGATTTTTGTCACGCGATAACAGGCGTATTTATGAACCTATTTGGATGTAACTTGGTCTGTACATAGTACATACCAATGTCTCGACCGAGTTCGTTGGCCAGCTTCATTCGCCATCTTGTTTCAAAAGGGTTGCCATTTAAAAAAATTAAATTTAAAATTCAAAATGAGGTATTAAAAAATTGGAAAATGAAAAAGATTTTTTTTATGTGTTTGGCCTTGATACAAAGATTCCGGAGCAGTTTTTGTTTCTGAAAATTTGTTCTTTTGTTGATATCTTAAAAAATGGTTGATTTATAGCACTTTGAATTTCTAGCATGGCTAACATTTTGAAACGATCTTGTATTTGTCACGCGATAACACACGTATTCGCCTATTTCGATGTAAGAAGGCATGTGGATAGTATACATCAACACCTCGACCAAGTTCGCTGGCCAGATTCATCAGCCATCTTGTTTCAAAATGGCGGCCATTAAATTAAAAAATATATATATATTTAAAGTGAGGTGCAAAAAAATTAGAAATTGAAAAAGGTTTCTTTCTTAAGTATTTGATCTTGATATAAGGATTCAGGAGCATTTTTTGTTTGTCTTTACCTTAAAAAATGGCTCAGATATAGCAGTTTCAATTTCTATTGTGGGTGACATTTTGAAAAATCTGATTTTTTGCATGCGACAGTACTCCTATATATTAACCGATTCCGATGTGAGTGAGCATGTGCACAGCAATTACTAAGGTCTCGACCAAGTTCACGTCTTATCCTCATCCACCATGTTGTCTTAAAATGACAGGCACTTTGAGAAATTGCCGAATTTGGCAGCCAAATATAAGTTACTTTAAAGAAAAGCAGCTTGGATAAAGCTGACTAATTTCGCGAAATTCTCATTCATTATATTGATAAAAATTAGTATTGAATCTCCTATATTCGGTTTCCACTAAATTGAGCTTCGTGTGTTTGCATGATATAAGTTGGCTTTTTTAAAATAAGGATTATGAAAGCTACCTCTTCTTCCCGGTACTGGCCGGAAGGACTTTTTTTTATGTATGTTTACCTATTACTACTAAACTAGGCGACCAATTCATGTGATTTTTTTAAAAACTAGTAGGCCTCTGCCTCTCTGCTGGCTACGCTCACCAACCCCCGGCGTATTCTCTCCGCGATTTCGTTCGGTATCGCGAAGTAATCCCTATTTTCTAGCCAACCCCAGACCTTGACTCCCCATGACCCCCCTGCCCTTCCTCATTAGTTAATGGATATTATCTTCTTTCTGTAAAAATTACTTTTGCCATCGACCCCTTGAAAAAAAAGCAGAAACCTATCAAAATGCAGAAGATTCTTCCTTTCCCCACCCATCCTATCTAAATTCTCTATTTTCATGGTTTTCGCCAAGCGCAATTCCCGCTAAGAAAAGACAGAAAGCTCTGACCAATCAGATGCGTTTCGCTGTATCTACGCAGATTTTCACTGATCAATGTCCAAATCTTTTGGCTCATTTCCAAATCGTTACTTTTTTTTATATATATATAGAAGGATTAAAAGAGCATACTCTCGAATTTGTCCAATTTAAATTTCATCAAAATTGGTTCAGTTCTTCCTTAGAAATTTAACATTTCTCCCTCCCCCCCAAAAAAGAAAAAATCATTTTGAGTAATTTTCATCAAGTAACATAACGCTATCTGTTTGGCGAGAAACTCGCTACCCGTCAATTTTCCTCCCTCTTTATACCGTCAAGTATATGTTTCAGAAACATTTTGACAGGGGTGCAGAAAATGTTTCTACTCCGAACATTTCCCCCAATCCACATGAAAATTTCCCCAAAATTTTAAGGTCTGTTATAGGTAAATGCTGTATTACCGTAGATGTAGAAAATTTATTTTTCCAATATTTCTCAACTTATGCACGAGTATGTATGTCAGGGCTGATTCTGAGTGAAAAAAATTTTTTTGAAATTCACAGCAAATTTTCTGAAAGGTTACAGCAGAATTAGGGGGAAGGGGGGGGGGGATTCACTCCCAGCACTAACTATGTTTTTTTCGCGGCCCTTTGGTGAAATTCGCGTTTTTTAGCGATCTTTACACGAATTTTGCATTTTTTCACGATCTTTTGACGAAATTTGCGGTTATTTTGCCTTCGTTTTGACGAAATTCACGATTGTTTTTCCATTTTTTGATGAAACTCACGGTTGTTTGCGACTGTTTGACGAAATTTGCGGTTCTTTCGTGATCGTTTGACAAAATTTGCAGTTTTTTTGAGATATTTTAATGAAATTCGCGGTTATTTCACCCCTTTTGACGAAATACGTGGTTGTTTCACTATCTTTTGACAAAATTTGCGGTTGTTTCGCGATCTTTTGACGAAATTTACGTTTATTTCGCGAGATTTTGACGAAATTTGCTAGTTTTTTCCCGTTCCTTTGAAATTCGCAGTTATTTCGCCGTATTTTGACAAAAATCACGGTTATTTCGCATTTTTGTGACGAAATTCGCAGTTGTTTTGCGATCTTTTGACGAAATTTGCGGTTGTTTCGCAATCTTTTGTCAAAATTTGCAGTTTTTTCGCGATCTTTTGTCAAAGTTTGCAGTTTTTTCGCGATCTTTTGTCAAAATTTTCGGTTGTTTCGCGATCTTTTGTCAAAATTTGCGGTTGTTTCGCGATTTTTGACAAAATTTGCGGATTTTTGCAATCTTTTGACGAAATATGCATTTATTTTGTGGTCTTTTGACGAAATGTGCGTTTATTTTGCGATCTTTCGATAAAATTTGAGTTCATTTCGCGATCTTTTGACGAAACTTGCGGTTCTTTCGCGATTTTTTGACGAAATTTGCTGTTATTTTGCGGTCTTGGGACAAAATTCGCGTTTTTACGTAATTTTTGGACAATATTCGCGGTATTTTATGTCCGAATTTTCTCATTGATGACCGATTTTTTTTTAAATTTTCGGAAAATTCGGAACAGAATCACCCCTGTTATACGGTACATATTATTCTGAGATCGATTTTGTGTAGGTCGCCATAAGGATCTTTTTATTTGCAATGAATTTTTTCTATCTCAGGGAATTATGGAATTCGTTGTTAAAAGCGAAATCAATTGTAAATGGTTTTTGCAAATTTTCCCCAGGTGGTTAAAATTTCCCCCGATCCTAGATCGCCGGATCGGACATATTCTGCACCCCTGCATTTTGACAACTAAAAGAAAACAGAAACATCCTTTAAGATCAGTTCACAGGAAAAAGAAGTTAAAAGTGTTAATTTCCTAAGGAGAAATAAAAAAAAATAAACTTATGCATTACAGCCCCATAGGTTTAACATTTTCAAGGGGAATTTGAGATGTCACTGACCAACAGCCTGTACTCCTGAAAGGTTTAATTACAATTTAAAAAATTAACATACATTTTATTAACTCCTCTTTATAATTGCACATTAAAGACTCCTGTATCCATAGGCTTGTAATTGTAAGGTAGACAGACAGGAAGGCAGTAAAAGCAAAGCTGCATATTGGCATGTATTAAGGGTTTCAGAAGAATGTGAACTAAACAGTTATCTATGATTAGAAATATATATATATATACATTGAACTTGCAGATTTATTGATTATTATGTTTATTTACTGTCCCCATTTCAGTTTTCATATAGTATAACCAACTTACCACTTTTTTGATGAATAAATATTTTTCTAGAAATTCTACGCAAAAAAAAAAAAAAAAAAAAAAAATATCTTTTGAAATGTGTGGCAAAAATCATAATTTATTTTTATGTTTTGCAATTATTTTTATGGAAATATTAGCTGTTAACTGGATGTTTTCTCTTAAAAATTAATTTCATTAAAAATAAAGGGAATTTATATTTGTATTTTGCATGTGTTTTTATTCCATTTTAAAATGAAGTGAGTAAATCCTAATGTATTCAGAAAATCAGCTTCCAAAATTAGTTTGATTGCTGCCAAATAACTTCAAAAAGTAGGAAGCCTATTAAATGAAAATAAAAATCAGCCTTGTAAATAAAATGTAATTTCTTTCTAGGTTTTGTGATTTCCCGCCGCCTATGATTGAACTCATTTTAATTGAACTTTTAATATTTAAAATTTTCAATAGTTAAATTTTTATGATTTTTTGCTTCTTTTTTTATATATATCTATTTTTAACTTATTCGTTGAAATCGCTTTATTTTTCTTTCTGCACTACTCTTTCCGCTATGACCAGATATTCTTGTAATGAAATTCTTGCATGGTAAGTTTTGTAAACTTAGTTATGACTTTATTTGAAAGATGGCAGCACCAAAAAATGAAAAAAAAAAATCTCAAGGAAAGTTTACAAAAGCTCCGACAGATAGCAGCACCATTTTCAAATTGAAGTAGATTTTAGCTTGTAAATTTTTAAAATATATATTAAATCGACTGTTAAAATTAGTTATTTATTAATTGAAAAATAAGTCTGTTTTTATCTGATGCGTTAACAAATATATTTTATAATCAGGCCTCGTTATTTTCATATTTTTATAATGTGTTTAAGCAATTAGTGATAAAGGCACGACAAAGGAATATATTTTCTTTTATTTTTCAAATTCTGCCAGATATATAGTATTTTAATATATGTTATATCGTTAAAGAAGATACTTTTCTGAAGAATAAAATATGAAATTAACACAGGATGATAGCATCCACTTCGAGATAAAATCCCCCGATATGCCATTTCTTTCGCCAGCTATTAAAATGTCGTGTCTAAAAAAACCGTTCCGTTACTGAAGCCAGGCGTAAAATAAAGCAGATTATATCATTGTACCATTAAATATTGATAATCTCTACTGCAATTTTTTTAACTTCTAAGCATCGCACATTGTCAATTTTTATACCGTCGTATAGGGGGGGGGGGGGGGGGAGATACTTTTAAATGCAATTTGTTTGAAAACTCCATCTCAATTTATTTTTGAGCTATAAATTTTTTGGTAATTTTTACCGCCATTCTTATTTTAATTTTGGCAACTTGAAGCACTCCATTTCTGTAGAAAGTAAAGGAAAAATAGTAGATTATTATATCTTTTGATTGTCATTTTCCCATACCAACAGAGAAAAATTATAATTAAAATACGTGCTATGTTGAAAAAAAATGTAAATTTATGATTTCTGATAAAACATGCAGCTATTTTAAACTGTATTTAATTTTATGTATTCATATTAATGTTACAAACATATGAATCATTAGATCTTTTTTTTTTTTTTTTTCGAGTTTCTTGAATGATGACATCGCATTTTGGCTGGATTTGTGTTTTATTCCGCGATAGTGACGTCATATGCATACTTTTCTGTAGATGTTGTTTAACACGTTGAATGCCGCATCAGTCACCGGTGACCGACATTGATCTTATCTTTCCGTTTAGGCCGCGTCAGTCATCGGTGGCTGACACTTATATATTGTGTAACGGGAATCTTATTTCGCGGCCCAAACGGAAAGACAGACAAAATAGACGGGGCATTCAACGTGTTAAGACTCGATCGTAAATATGGAGTTCTTCAGCGGATGCGAATGACGTCATTATATATATATATATATATATATATATATATAAAGGTTGTGTTTTTTATCTTCAAACTGAATTATGCTTTGTACTATCTATATTTATATTTTTTTTTTTTCATTTCATCGGGTTGACACTAAATTCTGAAAAAGCAAAATTCCTGTTTTCTAGTTTTTCTTTTTCTTTTTCTTTTTTTAAGATGGCGAATCTAACTAATTATGCATAAGTCTAAAGGAATATGAACTTCGAATGAAGCGATCGCTATTTCGATGATGAATTTCGGGGTCCTGCTATATGAGAAATCATCCCTCCTTGGGAAAAAAAAAACAAAAAAAAAACAAAAAAAAAAAAAAAAAAAAAAAAAAAAAACTAGAAAACAGGAATTCTGCTTTTTCAGAATTTAGTGTTGCCCTCGATGAAAAAAAAAATATATATGTATACATAAATAGTACAAAACATATTTAAATTATAAGATTTAAAGCACAGATTTTTATTTTATGTAAAATGACGTCATTCGCATCCGCTTAAGAATTCCATATTTACGATCCACTCTTAAACATCTACAGTAAAGCATGCATAGGATGCCACTATCGCAAAATAATACACAAATTCAGCAAAAAAGATGCCGTTATTAAAGGAACTCGACAAAAAAATGGCTATCTAATGATTCATAGGCATTCATTTGTTTTTAAATATAGTTTATAACAGCTTCATGTTTTAACAGAAATTATTCGTTTATATTTTTTCAAAATAGCACGTATTTTAATTACATTTTCTTTCAGTTGTTATGAGAAAATGGCAACAAAAAGATATAATTGCTATTTTTCGTGTTTTTTAACTATTTTCCCTTTACTTTCTACAGAAATGGAGTACTTGAGTTGCCAAAATTAAACAAATGGTACTAAAAACTACAAAAAAATTAATATTTCAAAAATAAATGGAGATAAAGTTTTCAAACAAATTGCATTTAAAAGTACTTTTTTTTTTTCAATACGACGGTATAAAAATTGAAAATGTGAAAATGTAGAAATTTAAAAAATTGCTATAGAGCATTTAAACGTACAACGAAACATCTGCTTTGTTTATAGCTGGCTTCTGTAAGGTAACGTTATTTTTTGGAGACACAAAATAAGCTGGTAGAAAGAAATAGCATACCGTACCGGGGGCTAAAAAGACTAGAAAAAAGGAATTCTGCTTTTTCACAATTTAGTGTCGCCCCTGATGAAATATATATATATATATATATATATATATAGATAGATAGATAGATAGCACAAAACGTATTACAGTTTTAAGACATAAAATACATGATTTTATTTTAAATAAAATGACATCATTTGCATCCGCTGAAGAATTCCACATTTACGATCCAGTCTTAAACAACATCTATAGAAAATAATGCATATGACGTCACTATCGCGGAATAATACACAAACCCAGCAAAAAGCGATGCCGTCATTCAATGAACTTGACAAAAAAATCGGCATCTAATGATTCATAAGCCTTCATTTGTTTGTAACTTTAATGTGGATACTAAAAATTAAGAATAGTTTATAATAGCTCCATGTTTTATCAGAAATCATTCATTTATATTTTTTAAAAATTCGGAAAATGTTATTACACACGGATTAATAAAATTGCATTCTTTCAGCTTTTTTATAGGAATTATGTAAATGCGCAGAAAAAAAGTCACACATTTACTGCAAAATACATTTTTATAGCGGAGGATTTTCTTGACATAGCATGTATTTTAATTACAACTCCCCCCCCCCCCCCTCCCGTTTTTATGAGAAAATGGCTACAAAAAGATATAGTAATCTACTATTCCCCTTTTACTTTCTACAGAAATGGAGTAGGAGAGCTGGAGAATGAATGGGACATTCTATATATATTTAAGGTAATGAAAGTTTTTTCTAGTTGCTTTCTATTCTCTTATATTGCACTGCCATATCAAAAGCAAAACCACATGGCTGTTTTCATTTTTTGCAAAGTTGCATTTTCTGAAACTCTGCTTAAAAGTAACTTCTTTTACATTTGAAGTTGTCAAATATTTTATACAATATAAACAAATAAGATATGTAGTAGTTAGTTATTTGAAGGTTCAATATTGGTAATTAAAATGAATGAATATACCAATGTGACAAAATAATTTGTGAGACAAAATGGCGGACAATTGAATCTATGTATTATTGGGATGATTGGGACAATTTCAAATGAGGATGAATGGAACAGTCTCATTGCGCCCTAGATATGTTGAAACATTTATTTATTAACTAAACAAAATTATATAGGTTTATAAATTAATAATTTATGTTAATTATTAGTATTAAACAGTATTATTATATAGGTTGTTTATTATTAAAAATTATATTGAATCCTAATTATCTAATGTAATAAAGGTTAAATAGTTTATCAGAAAATTGCTATTGAAACTTTATCAAAATAGATAAAATTATTAAAAATAGTATATGTATATTGATCAAATAGGGGAAATTATATTGAATTTTGAACTTGTGCGCACAGGACCTTTGAGTTTGTCGAAACAATCAAAAACATCGCCTTTTTCAAAGTACCAAAACACAAACAATATACAAATAAGATCTTTTTCTCCCCTTCCTGCCTAAAATAAATATCCTTAACTAAATTATCCAGAAAAATTAATGTTGTATGTACAAAATTAATATTTAAATTTAAAATTTAAAAATTCATCTTACTAATGCGTGCTTAAATGCTGCGCGCATGTTAAAACTCTAAATTATGCATAGAGAAAGCAATTTTTGAACAAAATAGAATCATAACATACCTACCTCTAACTTAAAAACAAAATATACGCAAAAATTTTTGTTTAAAATTTAATTTTAGCACAAAATAAAAAAAAAGTTCAAAAATCTCAAAATTTTTTACAAGTTTTTCAAATGCAAAAAAATAAATAAACAAAATATGTGAATATTTTTGGTTTTAGCCTGTAGACTATAAAGAAACGCATATTTGGTTAATTTTTTTAAAGCTGTAGCTTATATAGTTTAAAAGTAACACTGCGCGCAAACTCCAAATTTGTCAATTTGAGAAAACGCTTTTTAAAGTTTCAATGTCTACGGACCTTCCATTATACTCACCGTCTAGAAATGATTATAACTCAAGAAATAATGCAGATTTTTGAATTCGGTTTTTTGCATATTGTTAAACCTTTTTAAAACATTCATTAAGCAAAACCGAAAACTGATTTTTTGAAAATTTAAAGGTCCTGTGCCCCCTTAAATAAATCCCCACTCGCACCTCCCTTAACATAATTTCATTTGTGCATGATAGCTAAGAAACATTTAATTAATATTAATATGTTGTGAATGAAAAATTTAGATATGCCGGATTTCAAAGACATTTTTCACCTTCATTTCATATCTAAAATGTATAAGTAGGAAAAGGGGACAGATAGACACAGACAGTCGAAGTTTGCATTACACGTTAAAACTTCAGTAAAAGATGTGATTAGCAACACTGAGATATAATAGCCATATTATAAGATCATATATTACAAATATAATTACATATAAGTTTATAATTATAAATTTTAATTAGGTAACATTGAATACAGGGAGGAAAATATTTCTGTCCCATCCGTCCCTATTAGTGTCCCATTCATCCCTGCTATGGGGATGATTGGGACAGATAGGAACGTTTTTTTTTAATTTTATAATATTTTACTGTATAATAATAATCTAGGCTAAATATTGTGCATAGATGTAGTCAAATACTTAATGTATGAAATGTGATACATAATATTCATAATAACTTAAAAAAAGTATTTAAAATAAATATTTTTGTGAAAATGTCCCATTCATACCCCATCTCCCCTACTTCAGTTGCCACCATTACAGAAATGGCTTTCAAAACTACAAAATAATAATAATAATAATAATAATGTCTCCAAAACAAATTGAGATGCAGTTTTCAGACAAATTGCATTTAAAAGTATTTTTTCCCCTATACGACGGTGTAAAAATTGAAAAGGTGCGATGTTTAGAAGTTTAAAAAATTACAGTAGATATTATTAATATTTAACCCTTTCCGGCGCGGGCGGTGTAAAATGGGGTGTTTGTAAAATGGTGAATAGATGGACTGATACCAGAGTTTACAAACGAATTTATTAGAAAATAAAAACTTGCTTATTTTCCCGTGCTTTATAAAAGGAAATTTTTAATTAAATATTCTGGATGCCAGTAGTTCTCTTAAAATTAGGTATCCTTTTTTTGTGGGAACCGCCCGCTAAAGGGTTAACCGTACAATAATACAGGGCTCTTACAAATGATGGACCCGATTTTAAAATATCATATTTTCGAAAATACTGCACATAGTATTACAATAAGTGATACATGAATTTAAAGAGAAATATACCAAGTTTTTTTTTCAGTTACAAATGTTCGATGTGTGACTCTCTTGTTACACTGCATACGTATATAGTTCGTCCCAAACATTTTGTAGCATCACTCTGTCAATGATTCTGAATTCTGCACAAATGCGTTCTTTAAGTTCTGACAATGTCAAAGACATTGTTTATGTACCACCAATGCCGAAAACAAAGTGTTCAGAACTTAAAGAACGCATATGTGAAGCTTTCAGAACCATTGACAAGGTGATGCTACAAAATGTTTGGAACGAACTGGATTACAGATTTGACGTATGCCGTGTAACAAAAGAATCACACATCGAACATTTATAACGGAAAAAAACTTAGCATAATTCTCTTTAAATTTATGTATCACTCATTGTAATATGTGCAGTAGTTTCGAAAATATGATTTTTTTTTTATCGGGTCTATCATTTGTAATAGCCCTGTACACCTGCTTCGTTTTACTGCTGGCTTATGTAACTGAACGTTATTTTTGAGGGGCGACACGTTAATTGTTGTCAGAAGGTAATAGCATATCGGGGGCTCGCAAGAACGGAAAATCAGACATAATTTATGAAACACTTTCCAACACTATTATTATTATAAATTTATTAAAATTAAAAACTTTTCTTTTGTTATTTCACGTTCTTCTCAACAAAATCGGAAGTAATTTTCGTTGTTTTTAATCTAAGAAAATGTCTCTTTATATGTATCTCATATCGATGAATCGATATCAAACACCTATGCTAAGAAACATAAAGCAGGCATGGTATCTCCATCGAAATTCAGAGTGTTTTCCCTTATCAGCTTACTGTATGTAATGTCTCTTTGTCACGATGTCGTAAAATGTATTCCGTCTGCCAAAAAGTGTCATGTCATATTTTCGAGATACTATCGTTAAACAGATACCTGTTATATAGATTTTATTCATGTAAGCTGTTATCAAAATTTGAATAGAAACTAGTTTTTATTTTTATTATTTCCGTTGCTATGCTGTCATTGGATATTTTACTTAACCACTTGAGTACGTCGCCGTCGAAACACATATAACAGTGTTCGTCTGTTTTTTACTTTTTAATTCCAGTATTTCCTTATAATAATCTTTGTGTTATACTGCAAAATTCTGTTATTTAAATAAATCAAATATTACTGTCCAGAAATATTTATATACAAAGTAAAAAACCGTATAAAACTTGTATAATTCCAACCATTGCAATAATTTCATAATAATGTAGCAAAATCTGTTCAGATTGAATCGCAAGTCTATTATAGACAAGATTCTGTTACACCAGGTGCATTCAAAAATTCTTGTAATTACTTTTGAGATCATTTTCTTAACACAGCAGAAGTGTTCAAAATAGCCTTATTTAAACGTTTATCAAATGTTATCAATCTATTTTTGTCCTTCCGATCTGCTTTTTTTTTTTTTTTACTCTCATAGTTACTCTCTGTGGTCAGAGGCCTGCCCGTTTATATTTTCGTAGACCCGGCTCATCCAGTACAAAAATCACTGAAAGGAGGCCCAGCCCGTTCAAAAATCAGTTAAATCAGGCCCAGCGCCGGCCTGACTCAATTTGCACAAAGAATTCCGATTTTTCTTAACGTAAAATTAAGATTCTTTGGAAGAATACTGCATGCATTTTTATGAGGAAATTTTGCAGTATATTTTAGATTACTATGTGTTCGCAAAGCAGAAAATACACAATAGCGACATTAATGATTATTTAGACTCGTATTAGAATAAAAGAGGGGGGGGGGAGAGTTAACAAGGAAAAATTAAATTTAAAAAATAAAAAAACCCGACTGCGTAAAAAGCGAACTAATTAATTATTTCTCATCAATGTGAAACTATTTTCTATATTACTTGCCTATTTTTTTTATTATTATTTACTTGTATTGGGGACTTTTAAGTTGTGTTTAATTGTTAGTTCCTGTTCCTATCTATAAACACTGTTTTGATGAGACTATAGATGTCTATGATGGTTAAAGTTGCAGTAAAGCTAGTGATCCTACCTACACAACTTCCAGGTTGTGTTATTTAAACGGAGCTTCTGACTGTAAAATAGTCAATGAAACATTGTCTTCATTTTGAAAGACCTATCCAATGATATGCCGCTCAATAGGGCGCGTAATTTTTTTTTTCGTCTCTACTGCCATTTTGTATTTTATAGCCGCCATTATGAATTTATAAAACAAAATCTAGCCTATAACCATCGTAAGGTTAAGACGAATCGATAGAGACCTCATTCATTAAAATCCACCCAGCCGTTGGGATGCTTCAAAGGTATAAAAATATCCACATACCCAGATACGCGTGAAACACATAACCCTTCTTGGCAGCCGGTTAAAAACCTTATAACTTTTGAAGCTGCCTAATACAAAGTAAATTTTTGAAAATATTTCTCTGTAATTTATTGAGGTGTATTTCTATTGATTTTGTTAACAGAAATTCATTATCAATATTACTATTTTTACAAAAGATAATGACTGCCCGTCATGTCCTGGGAACAAAGTTCTGATCCGGCTTCACTATGTAGAAAATAAATATAACACTAGTCCCAACCTGGCTCAAAGTTGTTGAAAAAATTATACCCGGGTTCTGACACGATGTAACTGTTTGGGTACAGGCCTCTGACCAAGCCCGTGCCTGTGCAGACCTCTACTTGTAATTAGTTCAAAATAAAATTGTATTTTGTCTTTTGTTTTCCCTTCTTCTAGTTTCCATTTCTGTTTTAGGTCTTTCTTTTTATTAACATAATGTAAAAAAAAAAAAAAAAAATTGCACACAATATTTTAAATTAAATGCTTTTTTTTCTTCTGAATCTGGTAGCGCTTCCTAGTGCTTAAATGGATTTAATCAGACCACTCATTGCTATAGGTCGATTTGTTTTTGTGCAACCTGCTTTTCACAGAAATTTGTGAACGTCGTTCTGAAACTGAATCAAAGTTCATAGGCACGAATACATTGAGAATTATTTAATATCAAGGAAACAAAAATGTCTAAGCAATGTTATTTACTGTATGTAGTCGAAAAGTCCGCAAATATATAAGGCAATTTCGTGAAGTAGATCCATTCTGCCCATCACCTTATGTAGGGCCCCAAACTGGATTTTCTGTTACGGTACATGGAATTATTACGTTAAAATCTAGGTAGAAAGGTTACTGGGCAATTCAGAAAAGGCTAACTAAAATGATGTATTAAGATAGGGGACAACAACAGAGAAAAGTATGAGAAAGGAAAAAAAATATATAAGAATTGTTGTACACAAACTGATAATTAATAATCCATAGGTAATGATGTATTCGACATTTTTTATATGACTCCGTAAAAGAACTATCGTGTTTAACATCATGTTGATCATTTTTAACAATGACTCTAATGTTTATCGCATAAACATTTGTTGGACTTGAGCTATTTTTAGATAAATTATACGGTCATGGGGCATATTGATTCATAGATAGATAAACTGACAGACAAAATTTGCAGACTTTTTAAGTAACGTATTAAAAATTCTCCATTTAAAATTTGTATAGTTTATTTTAAAGTAATTTAAAGCAATTAATTCCGTCCTACAAATATTATATATTTGTTTTATCTCCCTACCCCCTCTCGCGGCTTCTATTCTTTCTTTCTTTCTCTTATCTCCTCTTCCTATTTTAACCGAATTTTAAATGCCAGAATACCATTTCCAATAGATGCTCTTATTTTTTCAAAAGCATATTCAAATTCATCCTGAGTTTTCGTTTTTATGAAAAGATGATCCATAGAAACCTTACACAGTTACTCTGTTCATGTTACACAGAATAGAATCTGCGATCTTCGGCTTCGATATTCGTGTACTTGAGCGCAGCATGCTAACCTATAATGGGTTAAGCCAATTCTTCTTCCTACTAATCAAAGAAAATTAAATCTACTCTATGACTATGGATTGGATAATGCGGTATATCAAGTAATAGGGGTTTTACTGTATTATGTATAACACAATAAATATCATTGTAATCGTGTACAGATGGTTGCAGATTATCTAAAAATAAAGTATGGCCAATAATTAATTTGAAAGTATTGGGAATTATAATTTTTAATTAAAAAAAATGGACACGATAAAAAAGGTTTCAAAATTACAATAATGTAACGAATCTTTCTATAAAAGCTTTAGCTGCATTTTGGAATGTCCACTTGAAAGACTGTTTCTAAATATCATTTTCTTCGTCCGGATAAAAGGCTTATCTTTTTCTGTCCATTATTGCTCCCCTGCTGTTATTGCCCTGGATACGATTAATCGATTATATTGCCATGTGGGTGTAATGGATGGGCTCTTCCTTTCGTGTCCGACATGGATAGATCGGAAGTTAATGGAAGGAGATGAATATTTCTTTTATCTCTCTGAAATGACAGACACCTCAAAAGGGCGATGTCTCGATTTTTTTCCATGAAAATTAAACATTAATAATCGATATTTCGATAGAAGAGCTCATTTTTCAAAGCAAATATTCATTTGCTGTATTGTTTTCTACTGCTTCAGTGATAACCAATTGTAACTCGTTCCTCCTATAGGGTAAAGTGCCCATATTTCGTCCCCCCCCCCAAGTCACTTTTAGGCCCTAATTGTTGTAATTTTCAGCGAAAACCTACCAAATTTGGATTTTACATAGACTTACTACCCACGCACATAGAAACATAGGCAAATGTCGTACAAAAAATTTTTAACAATGCGAAAAATTGTTTTTTCAAAAGTATCTAAAAAATGCTAAAGAAAAAAATGGTCCCAATTTCGCCCCCCCCCCCCCCCCCCAAAAAAAAAAAAAAAAATCCAATACGCCGAGGCTTAACTTATATCTAAATCAAAATTTATTTCTAAATGAGTAAGTTATTTAATTTACATTAAAGTAAGGCACAAAGAAATGTACTAATTATCAGTGGAAGAATAACATAACGAAACATTAGCCATCCAAACATGAAGAAAAAATTGAAAAAAATTGTTATGAAAAAGCATTCCTAATTTCGTCCCTTGGACGAAATTGGGACCACGCTACTTCCCAATATGGCGGAGCTTCAGTTCCTGTAAGATGAACTGAGCGTCCTAAAACTCACTCTATGCTACTGTCACCATCTTACCAACGTAAATTACATGCAATGAATAAGAAATAAATACTTACAGTACAGTAAATAACGTTCTACAAACGACATAATAAGAACTCAGGTCTTCTAAAAATAGGAAACTCGACGTCTTTAATTTGTGTATGCGTCTTGGCGAACGAAACTTTCAATATTGACCTCTTTTATCTTCCGTCCCATGTGCATTGCGTCATAAGTTGCGCCACTTTCGCAGAAGCTGAGAAGTTAAGGAGGACGAAATTAGGAAAGGGAACGAAATATGGGCACTTTACCCTATAATTTCAATAGTTTTCAAATGTATGCCTCGCGTGTCAAATAACGAAAATTATACTAATATAATTAGAGTTTCACAGAATATTCGGTTTCATTTTCGTTTTCATCACAAAATATTAGTTTCGACGAAAATTATTTCGAATATTTGGCCGGGACCGAAACTATCTATATTCCTAAAATCTCGTTTCTTCCTTCGGGAATTTGCAACATCACTCATCGATTTGAGCTGTTTAAATGAGAGCCTAGTTATTTATTGGTATAAACTTCACTTTTTATAACGACTCAATACATATATGACTAAAATTTGAAAACTCTTTCCACGTGTTCATTAAAATCTGCAGACTTATTAGTAATAGAAAATTTTTAGTTTGAATATCGCTGAAGTGTTTTGAATGCGCTCTAGTGAGGGCGTAGAATAAAACAGTTAGTGATCATTTACAAAAGTCATTATAAAAGGTACAGCGAGGTATGGGTACCTAAAACATTTTTTAATTAGATGAAGTTCGTATAATTAACAAATAAAAATTAAATTTAAAAAATCAAAAAACCCGACTGCTTAAAAAGCGAACTAATCAATTATTTCTCACCGATGTGAAACTATTTTTTATATTACTTACCTATTTTTTTATTTACTTGTATTGATGACTTTTAAGTTGTGTTTAATTGTTAGCTCCTATCTATAAACACTGTTTTGATGAGGCCTTTAGACGGCTATGAAGGTTAGAGTTGACAGTAAAGCTAGAGATCCTACCTACACAACTTCCAGGTTGTGTAATATTTAAACGGAGCTTCTGACTGTAAAATAGTCAATGAAATATCGTCTTCATTTTGAAAGACCTATCCAATGATATGCCACTTAATATGGTGCATATATATATATATATATATTTGTCACTACCGCCATTTTGTATTTTACGGCCTCCATTTTGAATTTATAAAAAACAAAACATAGCCTATAACCATCGGACGGTTAAGACGAATCGATAGAGACCTCATTCATTAAAAGCCATCCAGCCGCTGGGATGTTTCGAGGGTATAAAGAAATCCACATACCCAGATACGCCTGAAACACATAACCTTCTTGGCAGTCGGATAAAAAAGCGTTCTGTGTCTATATCTTATTTCATACGAAAATTAGAAATTTTGGAAGCACGAAAAGCCAACTTGGAGATAGTTTTCAGATATGCATTACCTAAATAATTTAAAAGTTTTTAAAGACAGTTTCGTTTTCGGTTTCAGTCTTAAATATTTGTTTCAGTCGAACATTACTTAAAATCATGAGAAATATTCTACTGAACAATGTAATTTTCCGAAAGTATATACTTTAGAAATGAATTTTACAGAACTATTAGTCACGATATACATAGTACATATTTTTTTTCCGCGTGGTCTTCAACTTTCTTTCAACCATGCTTTGCAGAAGTGTCATTAGCGTCCCTTTAATATATCTTTAGTTTAGTGTGATGATATGTAGTGCATGTTCATTTCTTAGAAATCAGCCAGAAAGTAATTTCTCCTCGCACACAACCGCAGTTTCATTTTCCATGTCATCGCGTGACGACCTGATTCATAAGCGAATTCTGACTAAGGGACCTTGCGAACATTTTTTCCATGTACTTACCAGATGCCAACAGAGCCGCGGCCCACTAAAAATTCTGATCCTGACCCCAAACTTCAGCCGAGAGTACGTGAACCGAGAGTCGATTCAGTTCTGTGACCTGGAAACTCAGATGCCAATTATAGAAAGTACTTATGCGCCTTTCCTTCCTCCCATCAATTTTTTTTCTATAATCTGATACTGACTCGTTTAGCAATTTTTTTTATTGTCAATTGGAGTAACCTGGAATCAATATTAAACTAGTTTTTTATCGTTTTTGATCCAAGGGCGTATCTAAGGGAAGGTCTCCCAGGACCCGGTCATAAAATTTTTAGACCCTGGGCAAAGGAAATATGTTCTGACCTAATCGTATAAATTTTCAAATAAAAAAGTTGTACAAGACCTGCATGAATATATTACTATGCCTTACTAAATTCACAAATGTAAGTTATAAACTAAGATTCAATATGGACACAAGGAGGGTTGTGAAGGTCTGAACGAGTCGAAATAACTCATAGAAAAAAAAATTCGGACCGGTAAAAAAGTGAAAAGTTCGGCCAGATCCCGGAACGAGTGAATTTCTACAAAACATTGATTTTTACGTCGATTTGGTTAAAAATTTCTCTCGTACGAGGAGTTCTGACCAACAATGTTTATATTAACTTTTTTTCAGGTTTATAATCTTCATTTTTATAGAAGTGCCGCAGGCTGCGATATTTATTTTTTTAATGAATCGTCATTTCTTGTATGTAAATGTTTCAGTTATCATTAATATTGTTAACTCATATTCTATGTATAAGTGTTAAAAATCTGAAAAATGCTATACAATAAAATCTTCTAAGATTCGATTACATAGAAAAGAAAAAAAAAATGCGTTATATACAAGTTCCCCTCTTAGCAAGTGTAAATGTATTATATATTCTTTTTTTACGTATTAGTATATTAATTCCGTATGGATCAACACGTTTTTCAGTTTAAAACAAAATTCCGTCATAGGTAGGTTCTTTTTCACATGTTTACTATATTTTAATTTAGCTATATTCTAATAAGCGTAGAAATCTACTGTAATTTAAGGAGAATAAATTTTAATGTTGAATTGTAGAATAATGACGATTTAAAAATGTATACACTTTTTGCAAAAATCTTTGGGTCAGGCTTAATTTTACTGACCTTTGAAAGGACAGGACACGCCGAGACAATGGTTTTTATACGGGCTGGCTCAAAACCAGAAATGGAAATTTTGGGCCGTAAAGACTAGAAATGAAACCAGTCCCGACTCTGTACAGAAAAAATAAGTCAGGCCTGGCCCGGTTCTTCCGAAAAAAGTAAGACCCCGAACTCGGCCCGGCCCGAGCCTTCAGAAAAAAGTATGGCCCAGGCCCGGACCGTGCAGATCTCTAAAGGGTTGGCGCTAGAGTGCGGTGTCCGCGATTCCCGCAATATTTCTAAAAACTTAAACTTAAAAACGATTCCACCAGGTAAATAATTAAAGCGCGTTTCAATCTTTTTAGAACCCTTTTATACCAATTATTAATACGTAATTACTATTTTTAACTAATGTTAGCATTTTAATGTTAAATACAATTATTAATAATTTTATCAAATCTAAATATTAGCTGTATTTAATTTAAGTATACATGATTATTACAAAGTTTAAACTTACGGAACTTTTCTGGAATATTCAAGTTTGTGGTAAGTGGACAAAATCCCTTACTTTTTAAAAAATAATAATTTTATCAATTTCTGCAAGTCCCCTGGCAAGAACGATTCGAAGAAAATTTTCAAGGTTTTCTGTTGTCAGAAAAAATTTGTATCTGATTTCAGCCATTTTGAATCGATTAAATACCAAATCACACAAATATGTTAAAATAAAGAAGATGAAATCATTTTAGCTCAAGATTCTATATTTGGAACATATTCTACTGCTAAGTTACAGAAATCTGTAATATGAAATCCAAAAATCTGTATTCAGTATCTGGGCCGCATAAATTGAACTTGAAAATGAGAAGTTGAGAATGAAATTTGAGAAATGGAATGACCCGAGGGCGTCGTAGAGAGTACTGAGTATCGCTGCTTATAACTAGGGCTGGATCGGACTCTGTTTTGACACTTTTTACTTTTATTTTTCTTCCTTTATTTGGAGGTGGAAATAAAATAAGAAAACCAGCATTTTATGTTTGTGCTAATCATATTCATTTCACTACAGTATACAGGATATTGAAAAGTAAATAAAAAACAGGACAATTTGCAAGGGGTCGTAGATATTGTTGCCAGTAGTTCCGATTTACACTGGTATCCAAAATTAAGGACCAGTCACAAAATACTAATTTTTAAGTAAGCGAATACTTAAAAGAAAATAATATAATTCAAATAATTATTATCCTTACAGCACAGCTAGTCCATGTAGCATCTCATTCATGTCACACATGGTCCCAAGTGTCACAGTCCCTACGGTGAAACAAAAAATAGGAAATTCCGCACGTCTCATTATGAGTCTCAAATGATGACTATATGTGACTCCACTGAGACGTCAGTGTGACTGCTGCTTTGTGACGAGTCACCAGGTGACTTTACAATGTATCTATATTGTGACTCTCGTGTGACTGTCATTTTTAGACTCAGTTTCAAAGTCATCATGAACATTGCATTATGATAAGTCACCAAATAATATCACATTATAGTCACATGGTGACTTTTCACAAAAGAGCACACTCGTGACTTCACAGTAGCCTCTCTGTCCCCTGAAAGTCATCATGTGACTTTAATGTGACATTATTTGGTAACTTATCACAATGCAGCGTTCACGATGACTTTAAAATTGAGTCTACAGATGGCAGTCATATGAGAGTCACAATGTAACTACATTGTAAAGTCACATGGTGACTCGTCATAAAGCAGCCGTCACAGTGACGTCTCAGTGGAGTCACATATAGTGATCATTTGAGACTCTTTTTGAGATGTATGGAATTTCCTATTTTTTTGCTTCAAGTGACTGTGACACTTGTGACCACGTGTGACATGAATGAGATGTTATATGGACTAGCTGTGCTGTAGAGATAGTAATTATTCGAATTATATTATTTCCTTTTGAGTATTCGCGTACTTGAAAATTAGCAATTTGTGATTGGTCCTTAATTTTGGACACCAGTGTACGTTGAGGATACCCCGATTTTCAGCGGTTTCGAGTCCTGTCCCGCGTAACCATTGCGCGGGACATCAAAAGTCCCGATTTTTCATGAGGCACAAATTTGTAAAAAAAAATGTTTAGTACCATGCTCTTCCTGAGTCTGTATCGAGTGTAAAACAGTAAAATACAGTAAAACCTGGGCAGACAGAACGTATCAATAACAGAAAAATGTTATAGTCACTTTCAAAAGAATACCCGACAAATCTATCTGCTTAGACGAAAACCTGTCTAACACGGATTTTTTGTGGCTACTAGCGATTTTGTTTTCGCAAGTTTTACTGTACTTGGTTGAGTAAATCGTGTGTAAACGAAACCTGTTTATAATGAAATTCTCTTTTCTAAGTAAAAAATTCATTGCTCCTATCATAGGAATGCTATACAATTATACCTTTTAAATTATAAAATTTTGCTTGACCCCTAATGATTCCGCCTTCACAGGATTTACTACATAAGATTGTGGTATTATTGTAAAGCCTGCTATGACGGAATCTCAAGGGACAGGAGAAAAATTTCCTTTTAAACAGGATTTCTTCTTAAGAGTCATAATTATATGATAACCCTACCGTAGGTATAATGAAATTGTTTTGTTTAAGACAGAATTGCACTTTAAACAGGTTCCATTTCCATAGGGTTTTACTGTATTTTGATGTTCTGATTTACAAGGAGAGGGCCAACCTTGTTAATCACAGATTTTGATTATTTTAATATATGTTGTAGGGTAGAGACCCCTTAGTCTCAGGTTCAACGGATTTTATCCAACGCTCCTTAGTTCTTGAGAAACCGGAGGGTCTAATATTAGTACACAACTTAAATACTTACTTTGTAACTAAAAGGATAGGTTGGTCGTAGCTGAGCTGAGTTGGTATGGCGTTTTCCGGCTGATCCGCGGGCCCGGGTTCGATACCGGAACGCGCTGCATTTGATTTTCTCATTTTTTGTTTTATAAATATATTCGTAAGTATAACTTAATAATCTCATTTTCAATTAAAATTTATAATATTGTATATCAATTATAATTTTAACCTATTTATTTTTTTTACTTTTAACTAAATAATTGTATAAAACATCATAAAAGTGTTAATTTTTTAAAAATAACTTTTAAAATGTATTTCATATATTCTTTATCGATGCAATGATATTGAGCAATTGTATCAATTCGTGATTTTAAAGAAACATCATTTACGCATTGCTTTAACAAAGGAAGTCAATGCGATAATACTGTTCTTCTGTTTTTAAAGTAACAAGTATAATTATATTAAAAATTAGCATCATAATTAAAATACAGCCGATTTTTTGCATATTAAAGATTTTTAAATTTGTAATACGTATGCTTGCACTTTCAATTATTTTGCTTTCCCTTTTATCTTCTTTCTGCTTTTATTTTTATTTTATTTGAATATTCTTTTATTTTATCATAACTAGATGGCGCCACAACAGGTTTTGTCACGATTTTGGAATTTTCATCATTCAATAATAGATCCAATTTCTTTTTAAACCTCTTTAAAGGATGAGAAATAAAAGTTTAAAAATAAAAAATGCTAAATTTAAGTTTGTTAACATTATAATTAATGTATGATATTGAAATTTTTAATTTAAATTATTAAATTATAATTACAAGTATATTTATAAAATAAAAAATTAGAAAAACAAATGTAGCGCATTCGGGTACCGAACCCGGGCCCGCAGATCAGTCAGCAAACGCTCTACGGGGGTTGTATAAAAATTTAATTTTTGTATTTTCTCATATTGACCCCCCATGGAGTTGAAACTTATCTCATCAAATTTTGCACCTTTTTTTATTAAACTTTGCAATTGGAAGTATGTGCCTAGGGGCAATATTTAAGGAGATAGCCTATTGTTTCGATATTTATGAATCACCCTGTATATACATGTACACATATTGTATATATACACACACATATATATATATATGTAAATATATATGTATATATACATATATATGTATATATAACACTGGCGCCCGGCTAACCGAAAAGTACCGAGATGTTTTATTTTTTTTTTATGATAAGCGAATAGCTAAAGTTAGTCAAAAGCCAGTGAGAACACTGATTCCCTATACAAAAATTATTCGTTGTCTATCACTTCTTTAAAGATTGTCCCGCGTTTTCTGTAACATTCTGCGACCTGCATGATGTGAGCTCTGAATTGAATTCATTAATCTCTTATAATTTTCTTGATTGTTTTGTATACAAATTTCCTCAAAAGTAAAACTAAACTTTATTTTGGTTGAATAAGAGTACACAGAAGAAGGATAAAAAAAAAAAAAAATCCAGAAGGAGCAAAACATGTTTACAAAAGCAAGCCCCAGGCGCACAGGAACAGAGTGGGGCGTTTTGATGATCTAGGTGGACAAAATTCATTTTTCTGATTATCTCGGAATTTGACAAAACCGCGTGTACTGGTAACTGAATGTCTGTATTTTTGAGATTCGTACGAGTTTTGTCGAAAAAAAAATCAGAGGTGTCGATTAATTATGACCGTAAAGAAGCCATTTGTGCAGTTGGTTTGAGGAAGTTTCAAAAGTTGCACTAGCTTCCTCTAAGTTTGAAAGCACGCCGTGACTATTCTGTTTTATTTGAAAGCACGAGTTTGCTGAACATTGGTATTCTTTTGAATGTCTCTGTAAAAAAACTGCAACTGCTACATATTTAATTTTCAATACCGAACATGCCATAGTGAATATCAATAACATATATCATCATGGTGATATAGGGGAAACTAGGGAGGGTTGACCCACTTTTTACAAAATGATTTTTTATCTTTTAAATATTGAACGTAGAATAAAGTTTTATCCATGATTTTATTCGTTATGAAACCAGTTATCAAGATAAAATTGCTACATAAGTGTAATATATAAGAAATTTTAAAAATTATTGATTTTAATTATGAGAAAATAATGGGTCAAGGCTCTATGGGAGGGTTGATCCATTATATGGGAGGCTTGACCCGCTTTGTTTTATATTGAAATATTTGTGAAGAGAAATAAAATCAGTTTTAAAAAAGCAAAATAACTTTATGCTACATGTTTTAATTATTATAAAAAAATATTTTTGAAAATATTATGCTTAAACAAACCTGTTTAGGCGCAACCGCATGACAGAGGAAAAACTTTTTGTTTTAAACAGGATTTTGTCTGAGCTGGTGTAGTTATAGAGTTGGGAAAATTAATATAATATTTCGCTAAGACAGGTTCCGTTTTAATACAGTTTCATGCATTATAATCTCCGGATTTTGTAGCCACTGCCCCCCCCCTTTTTTGTCTCTTTGTCCTACTTTTTGTAACATTCGACCTGACAACTCTAGTTGCCACATAGTTTGACTTCATCTCACTCTATTCATCATGTTGAAATTTGTGTACATATCTTCCTAAAGTTTTTCGATCCATGCTGTGGTCTTTTGAAGCCGCATGAGTACATAACTTATCATTAACATCTTTTAACGCTTTCAGGGGCAAAGTACTTTCAGTACTAAAATGTTGAAATAAATGACTGGCAACGGAATATACGAACAAATTTATTTGGAAATATGGAAAAGGCTATGTTTCACATACATATTAAATGGAAAAGATTTTAGCAAAATTCTGGTGCCATTGTGGCGTTTGGGAATTAAAATAAAGTCATTTCATAAACATACCACTGCTACTGAAACGGTTAAGACTGCTGCTTTCGTAATTTCTAGTCTTTTCTGCTGCTTCTATTTACATATTGAAAGCAGGCCCGTAGCTAGACCATACTTCCAGGTAGGGCAAAGATTTTTCCAGGGGTGGCAGATTATTTCTTCATTTTTTTTTCTATATCTTATTCGTAGTTCTTCAAAAATATGCATTGAAATTTTAGGGATTTTTTTTTTCATTTAAAATACAAGATATTTTCAAAGTGAGTATGAAATTTTTAAAGTTTCTTCAGAGAAATAATAAAAATATATTAAAGTTAAATAAGATATTTGACCGTAGGAACCGTCCCCTATACCCCCACCCATTTAGGGGGGGGGTGAGCAAAGTCAGGGGCCCAATATTAAGTTATTGTACCTTTGAGCCGAATAATATTTTTTAAATTTTATAATTATTTTTTAATGTATTTTTTAATATTTTAAGTTTTTGTAACTAAATTCATTTTTTGTCAAAGATCTTGGTCAGATTTAGAAAACAGATATGCGCTTTCCGTCTATATCCACTATTCTTTATAAAGGTGGCCAGATGGAAGAGCTTTTGAAGGCTCTAAATTCTATTTTAAAAATATAATGGTATTTTAGTCTTTTTGGGGCTCCCTATAAATGGGAGTAAAAGATGAAACCAAAGGTTCAAAACTTCATTAATACTATTACTTCTTTCAACTAAAACAGATATGCACTTTCTTTCTATAGCCAACGTTCTTTTTAAAAGTGCTCAGATGAAAGAAATTTTGTAAGTTCTAAATTCTTTTGGAATTGTCTTTTTTAGGGCCTTCTATAAAAGTGAGGAAAAGTTAGAACCCAAGATTCAAAACATTTAGACCAAATTTTTTATTCAAATGTTTAAAAAATATGCTTTTTAATCACATCAGGGGCCCCAAGAAGTTTCAAAACTTAAAAAAAATTGTGCTTTCTTTCTATAGTTACTGTTCTTTTTAAAGGTGATGAAAGAAATTTTGCAGGCTCTAAATTGTTTTTTAATTGTGTTTTTGGGTGGCCCCTATAAAAATAAAGAAAAGTTGGAACTCAAGATTCAAAGCTTTTAGGTGCATATTTTTTATTCAAATGTTTAAAAAATATGCTTTTTAATCTCGCTGGGGGTTCCAATAAGCTTTAAAAGTTCCTTAATGCAATTACTTCCATCAACCAAAACAGATAATGTGCTTCCTTTCTGTAGCTACTATTTTTTTAAAGGTGCCCAGATGAAAGAAATTTTGCAGGATCTAAATTTTTTTAAATTGTCTTTTTTTTGGGGGGGGGGGGATGTATCAAAGTGAGGAAAAGTTGGAACCCAGGATTTAAAACTTGTAGCCGCCATTTTTTTATTCAAATGTTCAAAAAATGTGCTTTTTAATCTCGTTGGGGCTCCCAATCAGGTTCAAAACTTCCTTAATACTATTATTTTCTTCAACCTAAACAGACGTGCGGTTCTTTCTATAGTCACCATTCTTTTTTAAAGGTGCCCAGATGAAAGAAATTTTGCAGGTTCTAAATACTCTTTAAAATGTCTTTTTTAGGGTCCCATATTACATGGAGGAAAAGTTGGAACCCAAGATTCAAAAATTTCAGGCTTCATTATTGTTATTCAAATGTTTTTAAAAAATGTGCTTTTTAATCCGTTGGGGGTCCAAATAAGCAGACATCTATGTGCTGTGCATTTGCAAATTATACATAAATTATATTCTGTAATTATTTAATCTACCAGCAGAAGCTTCGCTTGCTTTGCCGGGTTTTTTTTTTTTTTTTTTTTTTTTTGAAAAAAAAAAGAACCTATTTGGAATGGGGTTGCCCCTTGGGGTCCCAGTGCCTTCCGCAGCGTAAACCAGTTCAGGATATCCCTATCTGATCTTGAATCAAACAATCCTTGAATTATTGTAATTTTTCTTTCGATAAAAATTATAGCCTCCAGGTAAAAGTTAAATTTTCCACAATCGTCGTTCACCTTGCTATAGGAGCCAATTTGTTATTTTCCCACCTTCAGCTTAATCATGACAGCAGCAAAATCTACTGGATAATTCTTCGGTTTCAGAAAAACTTGTCAAAAAGTCTTCGCAAAACGCGAAAAAGGGGGTATAAATCAGATAAAAAATTGGAGAAAAATTCAAAAATCGCCGAGAGCAAAATTTGTCTATATCGAGCCAAATGATTGAATGTGAAATTAAAAAAAAATACTCTAAAAATCACATAAAATGTTCGTAAAAAAATTCAGAAATTGAAAAGGATAAATTTTCTATATTGAACTAAAGGACTTAAACTTGATTCCTTTTAGGGATGTTAAAAAACACCGCAGACGGCGAATAAAACGCCGCAGAGGGCAAAATTTACTATATTGGGATAAAAGATTGAACCGGATTCCTTTTACATTCTCAAATAAATAAATAAATAAATAAATAAATGGATTGAAGGTTTTTTTTCCGTTCAAACACACACACGCACAAAAAAAAAAAAAAAAAAAAAGCTTTGACTTGCCCATTTTTCGTAAAAATTACCTAACATCCTTCAATATAAAGATACATTTTCGTCAAGTTCGGAAAACGACATCCCAAAGGTAATTTTTTTCGATTTAGTAAATCTCCCTCTCTCTCTATCTATATATTTTTTTTTAATTAAAGGCACCGTTCAAAGCAAAAACAAGTTATTATAAGTGAATATTTTCTGCTTAAAAAAAATATGTCTGGGCCATGCGGATGGCATTGTCAAACTGAAGAAAATACGAAAAGACTTCCATATATATTTTTTTTTTTTTTTCGTGCAATATTTAGTGCTTTCTTGTGGCGGTATTTAATATTTTCAAAGGGAATTCAGTCTGAAACTTTTTTTTTCCCTTGCCAAATTTTGTTCTCTGCTATTTTTGAATTGTTCGAGAATTTTTAGCCGTTTTTCTGGTAATTTTTTAGCATTCGTAAATAAAAAATCCGGTTTCAATCTTTTAGCACAATATAGTAAATTTTGCTCCCTATGAACTTCGAAATTTCTTTATAAATTTTTGCATTCTTTCGTATTCTGCGGCGATTTCTTTTATATATTTTTTCCTAGATGGGAGGTATCTTAGTTAAATTTTGCTAGTGCTTTGATTAAATTCAAGTTGTAAGAATATCAAATCTGTTCCTGTAGCAGCATGAACAAAATGTTGAAAATTTTAATTTAATCCGGGTGGAACTAAAAATTTGCAACAATTCAAGGTTTGTTCGATTCGAGATCTGAGCGGGAATATCCCAATGGGTGTACGTTGCCGAAAGCAGTTCAACCCAACTCTAAATTGGTTTAATTTGAGTTTCGCTTTGAAAAAATCACCCAGCGAAGCTCCGCTGGTGTTGTTATAAAATGGAACTCGGATAGCAAAATTAAATATGGATATTTCTCCAAAATCTTAGAGGGGGAGGGGGGAGCTGAAAAAAATGTTTGTGGGTGGCCTCAAAAGACTTTCCTACGGCCCTGGGCATAACGTAAATATTTTTTTTTCTTTTAATTAGGAATTGGCATCGTATACCGTTTTTCACTTTTCAAAAAATGCATTACACTTTGAGTTGTAATTGATTTCTATGTTATGATGGTCTGTATCAGGCTATCGCCTTGAAAAAATTGGCTTATAATGGCAACTTTGACGACTACATTTGAAACTGATTTGCTTTTAAGAAAAAGTGCAAAACAGTTTCATTAAACAGTGCATTCAGTTTCTTCGTTTCTTAATAAAAGCATCTGTAACATTTTTGAATTTAAGAATAAAAATGACTTTATGAATGTGTCAGTAATTAAAAAATTTGGATTTGTAAAATCGTAAGTAATCTGACATATTGTATTGTTTAAATTTGAAATAACGATTGGTTTATTTTAGAAACGCCATTTTTTAAAAATTTCAGTGGAGTGGGAGACAGTTAAAGAGATGAAGGGACATACCCTCCATTATCTATTTTGTATTTTCACATGGAGGGGGGGGGGGGCTGCCCTTTGGAGTTTGTTGTAATCGGATCAAGTTTCCCTGAAACAAATATTTAACTGTCATGTACAGCAAATTCAAGTTAAAGAAACAGTATTGTGGGCTGCTTCAACGTTAGTTTCAGATGCCTTTGGTTTCAACTCCGCCTCCTAGCGATAAATTTCTTATCGTGACAATTGTATAAAGAAAGCAAGGTTTAGGAATATAAGGTAAACCCGTTTTGTTGTTGAAGCGGTTAGGGATAATTTCTACAAAGAGAAAAAGCGAGGAACGCACAATGGAGCAATTCTCGACAGGTCTGCTAAAAAGCTTTATGGATAAAATTTTGCTATTTTTTTTCGCAATCTAGAAAGGAAATTTAGGGGTAGAGGGCAAGGTCTGACATGAAGGAAGAAAAATAGAAATTTGATGTCGTATTACATAATTTTTTTTAAAGGGAAATACTGAGTGAAAAAATTATCAGAATGCCCAGCTTCATTTTAGTTTGGACAAAAAGTGGGGGGAAAATGGAAATTTAATGTTTTTATCGGAATGTGCTAGGTCGGGCAAAACATTTTCCAGGTCGGGCTTTGCCCGACCTCGCCCCTACCTGGCTACGGGCCTGATTGAAAGTAATATTTAAGTAAAAAATAGTTCCTATCGATTTTCCTATTCATATTTCATTAATTTTTTCGTGCAGTGGATACTATAGCAATTTTTCACATCTTTCTTTAATCAGTTTTAAACGTTTCTTTTCCATCACCCCATTTTACTGTAGCTTTTTTAGAATAAATTTACATTCATTTTTATATATAATCATTAATCTTTTATTATGCGCAATGTATAATAAAAAGATTTCAAAACCCCCTTAATTAACACATTGCGAATGGGCAATTTTTATCAAATCCGAATTTTAAAACAGTAGAAGCTCCTCAATATTCTGAAAGTCTTTTGTAAACTGGTGTTCTAGATAGGTTTCCCAAGTTTATGTATCGGAAAATGTTTTTTTAATCCAAGAATTTAATATAAAATGTCTTACAATCTAACAAAATAAGGACAACATAATATAAATGCATTTTCTGTTACGTAGAAGCCACGCCCTTAGTCATTGATGTTTTTTGAATGAAAACGAGAATTCTCGTTTCCCGTCGTGAATGTGTTAAGGGAACCTTTAACATCTGGTCAACCCTCCTTCACATTGACTGGGTCAAGCCTCCCCACATAGACATTTTCTAAAGAATAGCACATTGTTATGTTAAGCCTAACTTACTGTATAATCTTTATGCCTGGAATGAAAGCTATGTATTTCTGCATTACTTAAAACCTACTTACTTAAATTTCTATGATATATTTTAGCTGAAAAAAAGCTTACAAAATATTTCTAAAAAACACAACTTTTACGTTGAAAACGACTTACAATTGATTTTTCCACACTTATTTCGATTATCTGTATGAAACAGATGTTGTTTGAGCATTCCAGTAGCTTTGGTTGACACCTATTGATAAAACTCAAATACTCTTTTAAATATGAAAACTGATGGGTGGGTCAAGCCTCCCATATGGTCAACCCTCCCTAGTTTCCCCTATGTTATGGTGAGCATGGTGATCTGACTATATTTACGCGAGTTAGAGGCGCGGACAGACGGTAGGCATACAAACTGAAGTCATAAACATTTTTCAACTATGTTGGAAAGTGTTAAAAATGCGATAAAAATTAAAAATATTAGAAAATATCACTTACTATTTATACATTATTTTAAGCTGGATTTTTATTAAAAAGAAACTTTAAAATGTTGAAAACAACTTTTTGTCACTTTCACATTTCACATAATGTTTCTCATTTAATTAAATTCAATGTTTTCAATAAATAAAAACATTTGATGTAGTTAATTGTTATGTTAAACTTAATTTGCTATAGTAACACGTGGACGTCGCACGGTGGGTGATTTACCGATTCTAGGTGGCCACAATTATTTTTGGCGTCAATATAGTCGGATCTCCATGAAATTGAAAAATGTTATTGATATTCACTATTGAATGTTAGGTATTGCAAAATGTAGCGTGTAGCAATCATAATTTCGTTACAGGGACATTCAAAAGTATTTCATTACATTACGGCCTATGAGGGAAAATCGTTTGCGGTGGTTTTTGATTATATTTCATAATTTCAAGCACTTTGAAATTTATATACATATCTATGAAGTGCACTACAAGATGATTGCTATGGAATATGATATGGAGAGCATTTATCGATCATTTACAGGGTTACTGAAAATAATTATGTTATAATACGGTCTATGGAGAAAAATTGTTTGTGGTGTATTTTGTTCATGTTACACTATGTCAAAAGTATTTAAATTGATATATATCTCTGAGGTTCTCTATAAGATGTTTACTATTCAATATGATGTTCCATTCATCTGTCATATACAAGGGCACACAAAATAAATCAGTTATGTTTTTCTCTGTATGAATAATTGATGGAAGTGCGTTTTCAGCTGTGGAACACTTTTTTAATTTATAAAAATTGCATACTATATAGTGTGTATAAATTCTATAAATCATATACAGGGCTGCACAAAACATCTGAAGAACATTTCCGTTTATTGGCGGAAATTGCTGACGAGGAATTTTCAACTGTGCTATGCATTCATTAACTATTCTAAATTTTAGCACATTGTGAATTATATGATAAATCTATAACTTATATACAGGGATGGACAAAATTTTCAGCTATTTTTTCGACTTTGGTTGAAATTGCATTTTCAAACGTGTTATATGTTTTACAAATTATTACTTAGACATAGTTTTTCACATTATTAAGCTATGAAGTTTTATTATAGTAGTCCGAATGCGTTGAAAATGTTTCATAATCTGATTGACGCATGATTTTACGTTCTTCTTGATAATTTTAATGATACTTTCTAAATGGTATGAAAACCAAAGTGATAAAACTATTTTTGTGTTATTATAACAAATAATAAAATTTCATTTTCTAAAATTTAAGATACGGGGCAAACATTCGACAGCTTTAATGAAAATTCCTGTGTTGTATATTCGTTGTATATTTATATTTATCTCTGCACAGAGGAACCTTATGTAAAGAATGGGAATCATAGGATATCATGAGAAAATATCTACATTATGTTTTGCATTGTATCAAATCTGAATTTGGAGAATTTTTTTGGATCAATTTTGTAACCTCTCGAAATTTGCAGCCAAGTAATATATTTTAAATCATTTTGTCCTGCGATATCTACATACAACTGGCAATTTTTGTCCAAATTTGGTCATAAATTTAAACATTTCGCTCTTGCAAAACTTCTGTGCTCTTCATTGTAATTTTCCTCTATAAACAAAATATTTTCAACCAAATTCACATATTTTAAACCTTGATGTTTCTTGTTGTAATCTTGATATGTGCAAACTTTATGCACATAAATCCGATTAAATAAAGTCCATATTTTTTTTGGAAGCGCCCATAATCGAGCAGTATATTTTATTTCGCTTCAAGTAACAGATTAAAGAACTATACTTAAATTGATTGATTCATTCCCAACTAAGAAGCACCAACTTTGCATTAGTCTATGGACCATACAATTATAATTATATCAAAACCAATAGCAGGATACAACGCCCTAACTATTGAGGTATAACAGGCAAAAAATAATTTACGCTACGATAAACTTTTAAAAATCGACTTTTGGCTAGCTAGAATCGGAAAATCACCCACGGTGCGCCGGCAATGATGAGCAGGGGAGGGTCATTTTTACCCCTTCGATTTTGAAATTTAATTAATTTAATTTTCCACATCTCTCATGATTGAACAGAGGGAAGGGAGTGGTTTAGGGGAATCTCCCTGGGGAAAAAGAAGGAGGATCCACGACAAGATTAATTTTCTTAATTGTTAAATTTCTGTATTACCTTTTTTTGTTGGTTTGAGATCGTCTTTCAAGAGTTGTTCTGACAAAGAATTTTTAGTTTAGTCTTTTTCAAGCTTATATTTTTCACTTCAAGAAATGTAAGTTTAAGAAAGTTTCGGAAGTGATCGCCATTTTGAAAACCGAGTTTTCACCGAACTTTCAGCTTGTCGTTCAATTTCAGAAACAGCATTTTGGCGTAGTTTCGTGAAAAAAAAATCACTAGGCCTGGGCTGCGGATTCTAACTTATCTGTTTCGAAATCTTGACCCTCTTTTGAATTCCTTTTGCTGGCGCCCTCGTGTTGTCATGCTTTGTTTCAAAGAAACTGTAAAATAGATTAATAAGAACGACTATAGAAAGGATAATTTCTGCGAATTATTTTACCGATTTTAACAACAACAATAACGAAAAAAAAATGTAGAAGGATTTGGAGCATTATGCGTAGGAGAAGTGGGCAAACATTGGTAGTTTGAAAGCAATTTGCTTGTTAAATGTATTTCCTTAGTTACAACTGAATTTTCTTTCTATGTATTTTTATGTTAGACCAGAAAAAGTAGGAAAAACTAAAAAAAAATTTAAAAAAAAAGACAGTTTGAAAATAGTTTTGCTCGTTAAGAGGACGAGGGACCTTAAAAATCAAATTTTATTTTTTGTAAATTTCACTTTAAATATTACTCAAAGGTATATTATATGCATTTATCACAAAAAAAAAATGTTATTTTTGAGAAAAAAGTGGAATTTTACGCGTCGTCTTAGGAATTTTCGAAATGCCCAATGCGCGTTCCATATCAATGAAAATCCCCAATATATTTTTTTTTTTATATAAAAGTTTGGTTTATATAAATAATTAAAACTGTGCATCGAATTTTATATATTTGAATATAAAGGTAAGAAAAAAAATTGAAAAAGCTTGAAATTTTTTTGAAAAAATTTCAAAATTTCAATTTTTTTTTTTTTTTTTTTTTTTGTAAATGTCACATAAAATATTACTAATCGGTAAATTATATGCATTAAATAAAAAATAGTAAATTATATGCATTATATTATCACAAAAAAATATAAAAAAACTTTATTTTTGAGAAAAAAATGGAATTTTATGCGTCGTCTTAGAAATCTTCGAAATGCCCCCTGCACGTTCCATATCAATGAAAATCCCCAATATTTTTTTTTATAAAAGTTTGGTTTATATATTTAAATAAAACTGTGCATCGAATTTTATATATTTGAATATAAAGACATAAAAAAAAAAAATTCAAAAATTTTCAATTTTTTTTTTTACCTTTATATTCAAATATATAAAATTCGATGCACACATTTATTTATATATATAAACCAAACTTAAAATATTGGGGATTTTCATTGATATGGAACGCGCAGGGGGCATTTCGAAGATTTCCAAGACGACGCGTAAAACTCCTATTTTTTTCTCAAAAATGATTTTAGTTTTTTATTTTTTTGCGATAAATGCATGCCATAATGCATATAATGTACCCTTGAATAATATTTAAATTGAAATTAAAAAAAAATAAAAAATTGATTTTTAAGGTTTTTAAGGTCCCTCGTCCCCTTAAATGTGCATTTCTATCCTTACAACAGAAATTTAAAGATATATATTAGACTTGGAAAGGTTGGGAAAGATAGGGAAGGGAAAAAAAAGACTTACTGTTTTCTTCCTTTTCTTTTTCTTTTCTTTTTTTTTTTTTTTTTAGAACGTTACTACCAAGTTTTAGTTGCATACGAGGTCGATATAAACGATTTCTGTTGAACATGCTAATTTTTTTTAGCTTATTTATATATTTACTTTTCAAAAGCATAACATATTTAGATTATCTTGAAAAAAAATTGCATTTAAACATTTTTGCAGAATAGCAGTTATAACAGAAATAATAATTGAATGAGTTCTAAAAATTTTCCTTCTGTTCTAGTTTTGATCATTTTAAATGTATATAATGCGATTTCCATACCTTGGGAACACGATGTCATCAGCATAACATCTTAAATTTTTCATGAAGAATTACATATTATACTAAAGCTCATTTATCATTATGACAAACATTCCTTTTCATTTATAATTAATTTTATTTACCTAAAAGTAAGTATTATTGTTTATTTAATTAGTTTTGTGTGATTAAGTTTTTAATTTTTAACTTCACACAGTTATTTACATTTAGGCTGCATAAAAGTATCCGAGTCTAATAGTTTGATTTGATTTTGAAAATGCGGAATAACTTCAGCTTGTAATGGCCTTGAGTTACAGCATGACAAGGTCGGAAAAAATCAATAATTTTTATTTGTTTTCGAGAAAACATTGGTAAACCCAGTCAATAACAGAAATAAGCGTTTCTAACGTATACAAATGGATTTAAAAATTAGTTTCATGAATAAATAAACAAAATGGAAACGTTACGAAAAGTATAAATGCCCCGTTTGCCGCAATTTAAATAAAGGACTTTTATGTACAAATACTATATGTGTTTTCTTTTTTTTTTTTTTTTTTTTTTAACATAAAATATCTTTCGTGTTTCTGATTGATTTCTTAAATCACATACTTTTATTTGATTTTAAATAAATATAAAAGTTTGAATTACTGCAGTTTAGTTTGCACGTTGTACTTTCGGTTGAATATTATACGTCAATATCTATACTATAAAAAATGAAATAGAGTTTGCCTGTGTGTGTTTGTGCGATGGCTAGGAAAATCTACCGCAGGTCGAGGTCTGAACATTTGAATGAATATAGTCCAAGGCAGGTCCTAATACACCCGAGGCTCAGATTTTTCATTTTTTTTTTTTTTTTTTGAAAATTAGCCGATATATTACATAAACCCCACAATAAAAGAAAGTTGACCGAAAAAACATTACACCCCATGCCTGCACCCCGTTCCAAAACACGGAAGCAGAGCTGATTCGAAAGTGTGTAAACGCCCACCACCCGTCGTCTTTTGAATCGTACATTGGCCGAACCGTTCGAAATACGGAAAAAGGAAAAATAGCCAACATCTACGTTCACCGTACGTTTATAACGGAACAGTCCGTTTCGAAAAATACGAAAGTTATCAGTTAAAAAAATATAGTAATGATTAAGAAATGTCGAATTCGGGTTTTCTTTTCTCCTGTTTTTCGAAACCCACTTAGCCGTAACTTTTCGAACTACAGAAAATCCAATTACATCAAATTAAAGATCAAAAGATAAATTAGATTTGAAATACCAGAATTATTTCGGAAACATATCAATGTTAACCGTTTCAAAAGTGTTTCTTGGTGTTTTTCGCGATTTCTGCAATCTTTAAAAACCCGCATTCGGATTTCTAATAAAAATACGAAAAAAAAAAAACAAAAAAAACCAGATCATATCTACATTCATTTTTCTTTCGAATGCCGCAATCCGTTTCGAAACATGTGAATATTAACCCTTTGAAAAAAAAATTCATTTTTGAAACTCACTTTTGTGAATTCCGTTTTTCTGCGATGCTTAAATGCGATGCACCGGCTTCGTAAATTTAAAAAAAAAAAAAAAAAAAAAAAAAAAAAAAAAAAAAAAAATCCCTTTCGGCCCGGCTTACAAGCAGAGGTAGATTTCGAAGTTAAGTATACTAATTTCACCAACAAAAACTAAATCATCAGTAGATATAAATCCACTTTAACAGTTTTATCTGTCTGCTTTTGACGAGTTTTTATTTCCTTTTTATAAAATAGCTGGTTTTATCACAATCATGTTAAGGCGATATTAAAAAAAATATTTTTCCATGCTAAAAAAAAAAGGAACATGCTGACGTGATTTTTGAAAAGATTTATAAGCGACCTGTGTTTTTATTTTTCTTTCAATTAATTAAAACTTGATTAATAAACAATTATTTTCTCAGTAGGGCAATATTTTTCGTTTCTAACACAATCGCTTCGGGAAATTCTGTTCAAAATGCCCACTTTGACATCATTTTTTGAAATATATTCTGCCTCTATCAAAAAATCGATCATTACTGTACATTATATAGTTTCTGAATAAGAGAATCTAGCAATTGGATGCATTTGAGAGCAAAAATGAATTTAAAAATGAGTAAGAAAATAGACAGTTTGGATTTGAATGCACCCTTAATAAGATGATTTTTTTCTTCAACCGCTATGTATTTTTAATTTGTTTTTGCTGTAAGAATTTTCCCTATCAAAAACTTGTCTATATAAATGTTGAAGACAATATTAAAAAGATATATGATAAATTCATGGAGATTTTATATCTTTTGAATTGACGGAGTTATGAAAGAAAATTTTTCTTCTTCAACCCCCCCTTTTAGGTAGATTTCGTATGAAATATTACCAATTGGCGTCTTTCCTATGTTGGAATTTCTGAAACATTTTTGCAGATCTACACTGATCATGACCCCTAGAGCCCAAATCCACCCTCAGTAAAAAACTTTATCTATCTATCTATCTATGTATCTATCTATATATATCACTTTCTTCTGGACACGATAACTTCCACAATTCTGCACCAATCTCTTCCAAACTGATACATAAAATCAAGGGGCATAAACTCTCGGTCAAGTTCGTTAATGTGCAAAATCGGACCAAGGGAATGGAAATAGGGAGGGGTATTGTGAAAACCGAAAAAACCCCATAACTTCTTAAATTTTGTACATATCGAATCAGTTTAAAGTTTTTATTACTTCTAAAAATAGGGCAAAAAATTTATGTATCACAGATTTTTGATAAAGTTAAAAATGGGCTCAAGGGGCGCAAAAATAGGGTTTTTGGGAGAAAAAAATTCATAACTTCGTCAATTCTCAAGATATCAAATCCAATTAATTTTATCATGAATCTCCTCAACATTATCTACAACTTTTATATTCACAAGTTTTTGAAAGGACCAATTCGTACCGCAAAAAAAACGAAAACAAAAAGGGCGTTTGAAGAAGAAAAAAAATCCATAACTCCGTCAATTCAAAAGATATAAAATCCCCATGAATTTATCATATATCTTCTTAATATTGTCTACAACATCTATATAGACAAGTTTTGGATAGGACCAATTCTTAAAGCAAAAACAAATTAAAAATACATAGCGGTTGAAGAAAAAAAATCATCTTAGTAAGGGTGTATTCAAATCCAAACTGCCTATTTTCTGACTCATGTTACAATTCATTTTTACTCCCAAAGGCTTCCAATTGGCACCTTTTCTTACTCAGAAACTATATAATGTACCGTAATGGTCAATTTTTTTATAGAGGCGGAATATATTTTAAAACATGCTGTCAAAGTAGGCCTTTTGAGCCGAATTTCCCGAAGCGGATTGTGTTGGAAAAATTATCGTATTAAGGGAGTATTCAAATCCAAACTGCTTATTTTCTAACTCATTTTTAAATTCATTTTTGCTCTCAAACGCATCCAATTGGTAGATTCGCTTATTCAGAAACTATATAATGTACCGTAATGACCGATTTTTTGACAGAGGCAGAATATATTTCAAAAAATGATGTCAAAGTGGGCATTTTGAACGGAATTTCCTGAAGCGATTGTGTTAGAAACGAAAAATATTGTCTTACTGTGAAAATAGTTGCTTATATATCAAGTCTTAATTAATTGAATGAAAATTAAAAACACAGGTCGCTTATAAATCTCTTCAAAAATCACGTCAACAAGTTTCATGTTTTTCCTATTAAAAATGAATCTGGAGGTATGCCAGAAAATTTCGAGTTGTTGAGCATAGAAAAGTATTTTTTTGAATACCGCCCTAACATGATTCTGATAAAACCAGTTATTATATAAAAATGAAATAAAAACTCGTCAAAAGCGGCCAGATAAAATTGTTAAAGTGGGTTTATCTCTAATCATGATTTGGTTTTTGTTTGTGAAATTAGTATACTTAACTTCGAAATCTACCTCCGCCTGTAGGCCGGGCCGGCAGGGATTTTTTGTTTTCGTTTTTAATTTTTTTTTTTTTTTTTTTTTTTTTCGGTACGAATTGAGCCTATCAAAAACTTGTGAATATAAAAGTTGTAGATAATATTAAGGAGATGTATAATAAAATTAATTGGATTTGATATCTTGAGAATTGACGAAGTAAGGATTTTTTTTCTCCCAAAAACCCTATTTTTTGTGCCCTTTGAGCCTATTTTTAATTTTATCAAAAATCTGTAATGCATGAATTTTTGGCGCTATTTTTAGAAGTAATAAAAACTTTAAACTGACTTGATATGTACAAAAATTAAGAAGTTATGGGTTTTTTTTGGTTTTGACAAAACCCCTCCCTATTTCCATCCCCTTTGTCCGCTTTTGAACATTAACGAACTTGACCGAGATTTTATGTCCCTTGATTTTATGTATCAGTTTGGAAGAGATTTCTGCAGAATTGCGGAAGTTATCGTGTCCAGAAGAAAGTGATAACACAATTCCTTCGGGAAATTCCGTTCAAAATGCCCACTTTGACATCATTTTTTTAAATATATTCTGCCTCTATCAAAAAATCGATCATTACTGTACATTATATAGTTTCTGAATAAGAGAATCTAGCAATTGGATGCATTTGAGAGCAAAAGTGAATTTAAAAATGAGTCAGAAAATAAGCAGTTTGGATTTGAGTGCATCCTTAATTCAATGATTTTTCCAACACAATCCGCATCGGGAAATTCGGTTCAAAATGCCCACTTTAACAGCATTTTTTAAAAATATATTCTGCCTCTATCAAGAAATTGACCATTACGGTACATTATATAGTTTCTGAGTAAGAAATCGTACCAATTAGAAGCAGGGATGTAGTGGAGGGTATACGGGGGTATACGCCGTATACCTTCTGGATTTTTTAAAGGAACACCGTATACCCTCTGTTTCTCAAGAAAGCTATAGTATATACAATCTAGGGTATACGCTCTGCCTTGAGCGTATACCCTCTGCTTAGGGCGTATACCCTCTGTATTTTTTACGACTACACCACTGATTAGAAGCCTTTGAGAGCAAAAATGAATTGTAAAATGAGTCAGAAAATAAGCAGTTTGGATTTGAATACACCCTTACTTAGATGATTTTTTTTCTTCAACCGCTATGTATTTTTAATTTGTTTTGGCTCTAAGAATTGGTCCTATCCATAACTTGTCTATATAGATGTTGTAGACAATATTAAGAAGATATATGATAAATTCATGGGGATTTTATATCTTTTGAATTGACGGAGTTAAGGATTTTTTACTTCTTCAAACCCCCTTTTTGTTTTCGTTTTTAATTTTTTTTTTTTTGCGGTACGAATTGGGCCTATCAAAAACTTGTGAATATAAAAGTTGTAGATAATATTAAGGAGATTTATAATAAAATTACTTGGAATTGATATCTTGAGAATTAACGAAGTTATGAATTTTGTTCTCCCAAAAACCCTATTTTTTGCGCCCTTTGAACCCATTTTTAACTTTATCAAAAATCTGTGGTACATAAAATTTTGGCCATATTTTTAGAAGTAATAAAAACTTTAAACTGATTTGATATGTACAAAAATTAAGAAGTTATGGGGGGGGGGGGGGGGTTCGGCTTTCACAAAACCCCTCCCTATTTCCATCCCCTTGGTCCGATTTTGCCCATTAACGAACTTGACCGAGATTTTATGCCCATTGATTTTATGTAATCAGTTTGGAAGAGATTGGTGCAGAATTACGAAAGTTATCGTGTCCAGAAGAAAGTGATATATATAGATAGACAGATAGATGGATAGATAGATAGATAGATAGATAGATAGATAAAGTTTTTTACTGAGGGTGGTTTTGGGCTCTAGGGGTCATGATCGGTGTAGATCTGCAAAAAATTTTCAGAAATTCCAACATAGGAACGATCCCAATAGGTAGTATTTCATACGATATCTACCTAAAATCAAACCACATTTATATCTATTTTTCTTTAAAAAGACGCTTTCGTTTTAATATGTATATATATATATATATATATATATATATTACCATTAATTAAACATAACCTGCCACCGTCAATTATTATGAATTAAAGCTGTAAGTATTAAAAAAAAAAAAAAAAATATTATAAGAATTATTATGGAAGAAAAAAGAAAAAAGTGGACACCGCCAAAAATTGAAAAGCTTATACATTGAATTACGTTATCGAGGGCACAGAATTCAATGATATAAGCAAAATGGTTGTTTTCTGTGGGAGAAATAAGCTAAAGCTAAAATTAATTTTCCCCTGTGCCCGAACAACCACTAAAATCAAGTGAATTGATTAAAAATGAAAGCAGAATAGAAACAAATAATATGAAATGGAAGAATCAATAAAACGTATTTAAATATTTATAGGATATAAAATAGAAATAATAAACACCATACCGATTAATATTTCAGTATTTTACAAAAATCCATGTGCACATGTCTTCCAGTATATCAAAAAGATTAAGGTGAATGAAACAGTTAAGAAATCACAGTAAATGATACCAAAGGATGCAGTTAATACATTTTGAAATAATATTTGAAATACCTTGTAAAACAAATTTAATCTAATATAAAATATATAGAAATTAATTACATTATTTAAAATGCACTATTAAATTAATAGATAACAGTTTAACAATATCGTCAAAATTTAGCTAAAAATACACCCTGGTGTATAAAATATAACTAAAATGGAGCTAGAAAAATTAAAAATAAGAGCAATATGAAAGATACAATTTTAGTGCTGCCATCTATTAATAATTATATTAAACATCTATCGCAAGATAAAAATTTGCAAGCTTTTGAATGTAAATAACTGTTTAAACAGCAAAACCAAACAAATCATATATATATATATATATATATATATATACATATTAAAACGTTATACATTATATACATATTAATAATATATATATATATATATATATATATATATATATTATTTCAAAACCAATCGTTTCCGGAAGACACTTTCGCGAATTCCGTTTTTTTTTTTTTTTTTTTTTTTTTTTTTTCTACAATGTACTACATCGGCGGCAGAAATCAAAGTATGAAAAAACAAAAAATACCGGATCACATCTATGTTCATTTTCCTTTGAATGCCGCAATCCATTAGAAAGAGTATGGATATTAACACGATAATAAATAATGTGAGTAAAAAAATAATAAAACTGCTATTCAATCAAAACGGGCTAAAAAGCAGAAAATAATTATTTTTCAATTGGAGAGAAAAATGTAAATTTTTAAGGCTACGCGGCAAAGTCTAATTACACATTTGTTATGATGTGTATTTCTTTATGCAATCCCATTATAATGAAGATTGTTCTTCCTCATTTGTGAAAGAAAAAACTTAAATTTTATTTGTTTTGTAACTATTATGTAATAAAAAATTTGCTGCCGTGATTTCTATTCCTTAATATATATGTATGATGAAGTATAAATATCTGAAAGTTATTAATGATATACCAAAATTTCCATTTTGTGACAAATTGAAATATATATATATATATATTAATACATTTACAAATTTTAAATCTTGTCTGCATTATTCTGTATATCGAAATATACTACTTAATCATTTATATAGAATAAAATGTTTATGTTCTTCTCATCTAATTAACAATAATATTAAAAAACTAATTTATGATGCATTAAATCATGGTTTTCCAAAAAAATTCATATATTCATTAATACACAATTAGTACTTACATGATTTATAAAAAAAAAAAATTAACACATGCGTAAACAAAATTACAAAAAAATTATAAAATAAAAAAACATTTATAAAAAATTAAAAATTGTAAAATAAAAATAAACAATTACTATAGGTTGGCTGGGTGGATAGATGTTAGAGTACGGAGGAGGGTGGTGTTGTCTGGATAATACGCAATGGTTAATTTATATATATATATATATATATATATATATATATATATATATAATGGGGCTTTTGTATTATAACTACATTTCTAATACGTATTTTATATGGATGTTGATTTGATGTTTTATATGTAATTGGTGACTTTTCCTCTTTTTCATATTAAATTTAACTTATTTAATCAAATTCAATATTAACTTATTTTTAATTTAGTCTACTCAGGACAATGTCATATTAATTAATAATAGTATACCAACTTTTTAGTGATTATTATGCATATAGGTTTATTTGATTAACTAATGTTATACTGTATGTATTAAAATTGGGTAAATAGTTTTTATTATTATTATTCCTCTATACTATTTAATATTGTTTTATTTTCAACATTGTATTCCATGATTAATTATCGGTTTATATGTTTGAATTTGAATGGCACAATCATATTTTTTTAGCTTTTTTATGACTAATATTAGGATAATTCACACACTATATATGTGATCTTTAGGCTATTTGGAATTATGGTATCTGACAATCTTATATAAACATCGATTTTTATTTATTTATTGTATAATTTATTTAATTAATTATTTATTTTTTTTTCTTTCCTGTTCATTTTTTATATGTAAAGCTAAATATTAAGACTATTATATTTTTATAATATAATTTATTTTATTTTATAGCATATAGCCTATATTCTATGTATTATCAAGTTTTAAAAAGTTTTTTAATTTCTCAGTGTAGATTTAATGGCATGGTAATAGAATATATTGTATTAACATTTAATTTATTTCAAAAAAAAAAAAAAAAAAAGGAAAAAGGGGAAAAAAGGAAAAAATTTCTGAATAATGAAATACAGTATGGTATAGTTTATATTAGGATGTGTGTATGAATTCAGTTGATACATTTTAATTCATTAGCATGTATTAGGTTCTACTTATTGTGACATTTGTATAATCATAATAGTTTTTTTTTAAATAATAGATGGCAGCACCATAAATTTTGTATTTTTAAATGGCCTCTATTAAAGTTATAATTTTAATTTTTTACACTAGGTGGTTATTAATGCTGAATATTGGCAATGTTGTAAAATTGTTATTATACAATTTAGAATTGTTTCTAGGTATAAAAAATGTAATTATTTTTTATTTATATTATATTAATTATATTTATCACACTATTTCAACATGGATTAACTGACTCCATAGCTTTTAATTTCTGCGTTAACTTAACTGTTTTATTCACCTTAATCTTATCATGCTTTTTGGATTCCATGTGCGGGAATATATTTTGAAAATCTACTGGGAATTAATACAGTATGTTTTGTAAGATTTCTATTGCTATAAATTAAATATTTAATGGGTTGTAGTTTTTTTTCCATTTCATGCCATTTGATAATGTTCTGTATTCATCTTGAAACTATTATTTTGATTATATTGGTTGTTTGAGTACAGGGGAAATTTTTTTTCAGCTTATAGCTTTTTTCCCACAGAAAACAACCGATTTGCTTATATCATTGAATTCTGTACTCTTGAAAACGTAATTCAATATATAAGTTTTTCAATTTTTTCGGAATCCATATTCTTCTTTTTTTCTTCCATGTTAATTCTTGTAATTAGGCATACGGTACTTTATTTTACACATACAGTTCTATATTGTTGGTTTATGGCGTGTAGTCAATCATTCACAATATTCAGTTTTTGATAATGGTCGGTAATGTTTAATTAATGGTTATATATATATATATATATATATATATATATATATTCTACTTTTTAGTGCGTTTTAGTTAAATAAAAGTCAGTTATTTTAAATCTTCTTTATTTGTATTTTTTGTGTGTGCGTTTGCTATTTTTTTTTTTGGGTTTTTTTAAGCTTTGAAAGACAACTAAATTCCTATATTTTGAGTATTTTCTAGCTGATACCGTATCAATATTTTGTAAAAAGAAAAAAAAATTAGATTATGTTTGTATGAACGAATCTAATACGTAAAAAAAAAAAAAAACTTATTCTAGCCTTTTATATTTTAAATTATTTTAGGTGAATATACACCCTTTTCCGTTAGAAAACAAGTTTGATTTAAAACAAAAACAAAATGGAAACAAAATTTTAAAAATCTGAAAGAAAGGAAACAGCCCTAGAGCCTTTTTAAGGATATTACAACACTATCAGTTTCCCTAACGTTTGCTAGATGCAGATTAAATTTTCTACATTAACACCACAAAAATAAATAAACCTTCATTCCCTAAAATTAACTTGTATATTAAAAAAATAGTGGTTAAGACAAGACAAACTGTTGTTCTGTCGAAATGTTTTCGAAATATATGGATAATATGAAAAATAAAATAAAATAAATAAATAACACATTTAATCAGCACATTTTCCAGCAAAGGGATGTATAAACACAAATAAAAGTTGTGTTCAATTTGTTTTTCTATTTTAACTTGAGTAAGGCAGTCATACAAAACCAACAAACAAAAAATAAAATCAATTTTATTTAAATTTAGCTGCTCCATTTCTTGCCAGAGGGATTATCGGCGTTAAAGAAAGTTGAGTTGAATTTATTCTATCTAATTTTAAATTAAGATGTGGTAGGAAAATAATCATTTAAAAACTTTAGTTATGCAATTTCTCACCAGGGGTGCTATCAGCGTAGAATAACCTATCAAGGGGAAATCTTTGTCAAACCATAAATTTGACTAATTAAATTCAGTCGTGAGTTATGAGTTTAGACTGTGTAGTTATGCAGTTTGTCCCCAGTGTCACTACTTAGCATAAAGAAAAATCTACCCAGTGAAAAATTTTATTAAAAAATAAATTTGACCATGGCAGAAGCTTATTCTGAAGATCTGAGGGAAATTCGTTCATGGAACATGAATCTAAATTGCGTAGTTATGCAATTTTAGATAAACAACATATGAGATTTTTTAAATGTAAAATTATAACTTTCATTATTAGCAGAAACGTATTTTAAAGAATTGAACGAAATGCATTGAAATTGCGAAGTTATGCAATTTCCCACCAGGGACTCTACTAGCATAAAAACACCTTATCATGTGATTTTTTTTTTTAATGAAATATTAAATTGACTATGACATAAACCTATTCTGAAGATCTGAGCGAAATTGGTTCGCAGGAAGTGAGTTTAATTTGCATAGTTATGCAATTTCCCAGTAGGGGCGCTACTGACATAAAAAAAAAAACGTACCACGTCATTTTTTTTTTTTTTTTATCAAACATAAAATTGACTATAACATAAACTTAATCTAATGATTAGAGCGAAATATTTGTGGAAAATGAGAGTTTAAATTACGTGTGAAAAGTTAAATGAAGGTGTAGTTATATATGAGGGGTTCACAACTATCGTAGACCAAGTCCATTTTGAAAAAAAAAAATGAGATTGTCCATTTAAAAAGTACATAAAATTTATTTTATTCACTCACAGTGAACCAAATCTGTTTTCCCACACTTTCTCATGTATGTCATCTGCTTACAGATTTGGTTTATAGTGGGAGTGGATAAAACAGATTTTATGTAACTTCCAAATGGACTATCTCATTTTTTTTTTCAAAGTGGACTCGGCCTACTATGGTTGTAAGCCCCTTATATAGAGGAATTTGTAATATAATTGGAATAGAAGTTAGATAATAACGAAGTAAACTGCTGAAAAAAATTAATTAACTTTATAAAGTCTTGAAACAGACATTCAGTTACTTTAAATTTTACCGTTGTAAATAATGATTTTTGATCGATACTAGATGAAAGTCTGTCAATTATAACGGGCGAAAAAATATTTAAAAGACATTTTCTTCTGTTATACGTAACGAAAAAACTTGAAAACAAAAAAAATCATAGTTTATTTAGAATTTATACACTAAGTATTGCACGAAATTTTGGATTTAGTTTTCCATATTCGGGTTCCGGCAAGGCTTTGCAACCACCATCAATCATGTACGAAAAAAAGGTGGTTTAAACAAGAAATAGTTGCATATATCACAATAATACCAATTTCTTCATATATTTGTGATTTCAAATTTATTATATATACAGGGTGTTCCGTTAAAGGGGTCCAATATTAATAGGGGTAATAGAGGAGATCACACGGAGCATAAATCAGTATATAATGCCTGGCCGGATCTCAATAATTTTCAAGTTACAGCAAATAGAATGAAAAATCGGAAATTTGTAAAAAAACCCTCATTGCTAAACTATCGATAATGCTACATAAAAACGAAGCACATATTTAGAAAGAGCAAAAAAATCCTACGAAATGACATAAGTTGTTTTAGAATATTGAGAATTAATGGCGAGTTACAAGCTCTGAAACAGTGAAAAAATACAAAATCAAATATTTAGCAAAATAGTTAATCGTTAATTCCAAAAATGCAACTCTACCTACATCAAGGAAAATGTTATAAAATTTGGTCCATTCCGAAAGCTTTCGAAGAAGCTGACAATAAACCATATCAGTTTAATTGTATGGGAGAAATCAAGCAGTTCCCTAGTTACAACTCTGTACTGTTGCACGCTCGGAAAGGGCGAAACTCCGCCCATGACGATTGTAAACACCCCGTTTTAATATCTTTCAATTATACATTTCTGATCAACCTCTATCAATACCCTTTCATTATTCAGTCTGGTCAAGTGAATGACATATTGTGCAGCTCTCTCCTTGTCTTAAAGCAAACTCCGTGACTGCTGCGTTTCCTCCATGAACTTTCAGGATGATGAAGAAGAAGTACTTTTTATGCAAATTTTCTATGTGTATAGGAAGAAAAGTGTAATAAAACAGCAGTCATCAGTGGGCGTTATGTTAAAGAGAGGCTGTTGTAAGTGGGATTGTAGTAAGTTGATGTATAATAATTATGCCGGAATACTCTAACGAAGAATATGCGGACATGCATCTGATGTACGGGCAAGCTCATGGAAATGCATGTCTAGCACAGCGCATGTACCGTGAGCAATTTCCAAGGAGACGTTGCCCAAGTTCGAAACTCTTCATAAAAATCGATAGACGATTACGGGAGACTGGATCGTTTAATACAGCAAGCATTGATGCAGGGAAACCTCGACATGTACGAACACCTGCAATGGAAGAAGATGTACTGAATATTTTTAAAGATAACCCCTCCACGAGTACACGAGCTGCTGCGTCTGAAGTCGGTGTTTCTCACCAAAGTGTGTGGCGTGTTCTGCGTGCAGAAAACATGCACCCCTTTCATGTGCAGCGGGTACAACTGTTATCAGTAACAGATTGTGCTCAGCGGACAGAATTCGTACGCTGGTTGCTTAATGTAACAGAAAATAATCCACAATTTCTGGAAAATATTTTATTTACTGATGAAGCAACATTTACGAGAGAGGGCGTGGTAAACACGCACAATATGCACACGTGGTCATATACAAATCCGCACACTGTTTTCCCGTCGAACGCACAACAAAAGTTCAGTGTGAACATATGGGCAGGTGTCCTCGGCGATTATCTCATAGGACCATATTTACTCCCAGATGTACTCAATGGCAGTGCGTACTTGGTTTTCCTACGGGAAATCTTACCGCAGTTACTGCAAAATGTGCCAGCAACATTGCGCCACAATATGTGGTTTATGCACGATAGCGCACCGGCACATTTTTTCATAGGTGTTCGCAATCACCTCAATTCAACATATCCTGGGAAATGGATTGGACGCAGTGGACCTGTTGCTTGGCCTGCACGCTCTCCAGACCTCAATCCGTTAGACTTTTTTGTTTGGGGACACCTTAAATCGCTGGTGTATGAAACGCCTGTGGATACACCGGAGGATTTACTAGCGCGAATCGTTGTCGCTGCAGGAGGCATTCTCAACTCCGTCGGAGTTTTTCGGCGTGTTCGCCAATCTTTACGACGTCGCTGTCGGCTGTGCGATTCTGTTAATGGGCGCAACTTCGAACACCTATTATAATAATGTCCGTTCGTCTGCCTTCCGACATTGAACTGTGCAGCGCAGGCCAGAAGACTATGCTTCACATATGTCATAAAGTACGTGGAATGTAATTCTTTATTTGTCATTTTTCTTTTATTTTCAACACTTTTTGGCACAGTATTTTGTAAGTCACAGACTGTGGTGTACTCAAATTGTAAATTACAAAGTTTGTATGAATTAATTTAAAATTTAGTGTCTTTTTTAAATTTATAATTAATAAAATTATTATGCTATTTGTTATTATTATTTCCTATCATAAATTATGATGCACATATACATACAATAATTGTCCATGTAAAACATGTACTGAAACTTCTTGCATAGTTACAAATCGCAATATTTTTAATTATTTCCGATTTTTCACCACCAGTTTAATTTTAAAGAATTTAACTTAAGCTTTATATCAATAAAAGACCACTTTAAAATGTAGACTATTATTGTAAAGTTATTTTGGTTCATTCAACTCTTGAATAATTAAAAATGTTGCATCTCAGAAGAAGCATGATCGAAAATGTATAGTTGAGAGTAATTAAAAAGGCGGTGTTTCCAATCGTGATGGGCGGAGTTTAACCTTTGCTAGTGTCAAAGAAAGCGGAGTTGTAACTAAGAAACTGATTAATTTCTCTCACACAATTAAACCGATATGGTTCATTGTAAGCTTTTTCGAAAGTTTTCGGAATGGACCAAATTTTACTACATTTTCCTTGTTGTAGCTAGAGTTGTCTTTTTGGAATTAACGATTAACTATTTTGATGTATATTGGATTTCGTACTTTTTTCACTGTTTCAGGGCTTGTAACTCGTCAATAAATATTGCTATTTTAATACAATTGATGTCATTTTGTAGGTTTTTTTCTGCTCTTTCTAAATATGTGCTTCGTTTTTATGTAGCATTATCGATAGTTTAGCAATGAGGGTTCTTTTACAATTTTCCGAATTTTCATTCTATTTGCTGTAACTTGAAAACTATTGAGATCCGACCAGGCTTTATATACTGATTTATGCTCCATGTGATCTCTTCTATTACCCCTATTAATATTGGACGCCTTTAACGGAACACCCTGTATATATATATATATATATATATATATATATAAGCGAAAAGAAAAACTGCATTATTAATGTTTCTAACTGACAGTTAAAAAGAAAAAAAATCCCTGCCGGCTCAGCCAACAGGCGGAGGTAGATTTCGAAGTTAAGTACTAATTTCACCAAGAAAAACTAAATTAAGATTAGAGATAAACCCAGTTTAACAATTTTATCTAGCAGCTTTTGACCTGTTTTTAATTTCATTTTTCTGTAAGAGCTGGTTTTATCAGAATCATATTAATACGAAAATTTTTTCTTCACCCCCTATTTTTGTTCACTGTATAAAAAAACGGACTAAAAAACGGAAATACTACTGGCAATCTAGACGCCAGTACTATTTCCGTTTTTTTTACGGGAATTTTTACCCATAAATTACAGAAAATTTTCCGTTTTTCTGATTAAAAACGGAATTTTTTCTGTAATTTATGGGTAAAAAATACCGTAAAAAAATCGGAAATAGTACTGGAGTATAGATTGCCAGTAGTATTTCCGTTTTTTTTTTTTTTTTTTTTTTTTTTTTTTACAGTGTTTAATTTGTTTTTGTTGTTTGTTTGGTTCTATCAGAATTATGTTAATACGATAATTTTTTCTTCAACCTTTATTTTTGTTTAATTTGTTTTTGCTGTAAGAGTTGGTTCTACCAAACACTTGTCAATATAAAATTTGTAGATAATATTAAGAAGATATATAGTACATTCAAGCGGATTTGATATCTTGTGAATTGATGAAGTTATGAATTCTTTTTCTTCTTCAACCCCTCTTTTTTTTCGTTTTTAATTATTTTTTTTTTCCGGCAAGAACTGGTGCTATTAAAAACTTGTCAATATAAAAGTTGTAGATACAGTGGAACTCCAGTTACACGTTTTAATCGGGACCGGAGAACAAAACGTAGAACTCGGTAAAACGTACAACTCAATTAATGTCTACCTGAACCCTTTTTAATCGAACTTTTTATATAGAAAACTGGATTTTTGTAAATATTATTGCATCCATGGCATAAATTCGCGGAAATGTAACACAGTAAAAGACAAAGATAGATAAGAAAAGTACATATGAAGTTATTTTATTATAAAAGAATGTGTAAAAAATATTTTTAAAAATATTTTTTACACATATAGAGTACTCAAAAGAAATCACTGAAATTGCTTTGGCGTGTAACTATTTTATCAAAAGACATTTCAGCAGTTTTCTAAATTTTATAGAAATTTTCCCTAATCTTGGACTGCTTCTTTTCTCCAGAACCTGCACTGAACAGTAAATTTTGCATTTCTGTTAATAATGCAGCCGCTTTATAGTTATTGCTTGTACTCCTGACGAATCGCTTATATGTCAAAAACCCTCAGAGCAGTTCCGAAGTTTGGCATCGATTGATCATTCTGAGTGGGATCATCATAATCAGACACGTTGTCAGTCGGCAAAAACGGGAGGCAAGACGTAGCAAAAATTCTGAAATCATTTTCAGCAAAACGTAAAAATGAGACAAAATTTCATCCAGAAACGCAAAAACGTAACGTATAACTGAGGGAAACGTATATCTCAAAAACGTATAACTCAGCTATTTTTTAATGGCAAATGACCAGGACCGCTGAGTTGAAACGTATAACGGAGGGAAACGTACAATTCAGGTAACATATAAGTGGAGTTCCACCGTAGTATTAAGAAAATTTATAATAAGTTTAAAGGAATTTGATATCTTGAGAATTGACGAAGTTGTGAATTTTTTTCTCCCTAAAAACTTTTTTTTTTTTTCGCCTCTTGAGCCCATTTTTAATTTTATCAAAAATCTGTGATACCTAAACTTTTGGCCCTTATCCTAGAAGTAATAATAACTTTAAACTGATTCGATATATATCATCATTAAGAAATTACGGGGTTTTTTTCAGTTTTCACAAACCCCCTCCCTATTTCCAACGCCTTCGTCCGATTTTGTCCATTATCGAACTTGACAGAGATTTTTTGCCGCTTGATTTTATGTATCAGTTTGGAATAGATTTGTGCAGAATTATGGAAGTTATCCTGTCCATAAAAAAGTGATATACATATATATAGAGAGAGAAATAGATGCATAAAGTTTTGAACTGATGGTGGTTTTGGGTTTTATTGGTCATGATCGGCGTCGATCGTTAAAACGTTTTTTGAAATTCCAACATAGAGGAGAATGTAATAGGTAGTGTTTCCTACGAAATCTGCCTAAAAAGAGTGGTAGAAGTTTCCATTATACGCGCCAGCAGTATGCACTTGACGCTCCACATGTTGGGCTGCGATTACCAGTTCATACAGTATCATCATTTGCATGAGCAATTCAAACTATTTTTCCAGAACTTTTCGTGTTGATAATAAATATGATAAGGTTATACAGCAACTAGACTATTCTTATGACAATAACATGACTATTTTAAAAGTTAGTATAAAAAGACAAACAACGCTGAAAATTCCGGAAGAAAAAATTATAAATTAAAATTGTGTAATTCATATATTTTTTAATAAATCAGTATGAGAATAATCTACTTCATTTGAATATATATTTAAAACATAATTTAAAAATTTTGTGGTAATTGAACTTTTATTTATTAAGTTATGTCAATTTTTCCAACACAATTTTACAAAAAAATCCTTTTTGCGAAAAATCACGAAAAACTTTTAACTTAGTTTTAAAATTTTGTAAGATATATAAATATTCAAAAAACAGAAAATTGAAATTTGATCTTAATTGACCTTTTAAAGGCAATACAGATACCTTAACGAACATTCCCGCCATGTTCGGGACAATGAATTTTTATCGTCCAAATGAGTTGTTTCCAATTTGATACCAGTATTTTTGCAACGAAAATTTTGCTTTAGGGGCTGTACAAGTACATATATAACATTATCACTTTAAGAGGGAGGAGGAGGATGTCTGACACTTGATATCGTAAGATATCTGTAGGGGGAAGGAGGATTTGTCTATTGATGTCGTTATCATTTTTTATTCAACCATTTGGTAATTCTTCCTTTGCATCTATATAGTCTGTAATCTTTTTTTTTTTTGTTGTTGTTGTTGTTTGTCTGTTATTTATTTTTGTGAAAATAAAAAGTTATTATTAAAACCATTAAATTACTTATAAAATCATTTCATTCCAAAGTATGAAATATCACAACGTTCATCCTTCCTATTCTTCTGCTATATATATAATTCGTTGTTAGAGAAACCAGGTTCGAAATGCTACTTATTATGTTTACTAGTAAAAAATGAGGAAGAATATTTCCCACCTGTATTGTTTAAAAGAAGTTCTGCTTACCCCGTGCAGGGAGGACAATATTACTATCGTTAAAGGCATTATGTAACAAAAAAATATTATTAAATAATTTTAAGTAGTAAGTATTTCTTAGTGTTATTTGATATAAAGTAATTTCATATACTATAATAGTGATATTTTATTAACTTTTTCTCTTCATTTAAATCAGTAATGTATGCGAATAATAAATGCACAACCCTGTCTGTATATCATTGCAAACGTATAAAAAGAAAGGAGAAAAAGAAAGAAAAATAGACACTGATAACGATATCATTTGGGGGAGGGGGAGGGGTTCGAGCAATGATAACGCACGATATCGTAAGGGGGAGAGAGGATCTAAAATTGTCAAAAAGTTGATAAAGTTATATATGTACAGCCCTTATCTAATCTTAAAAAATCAGCAATTAAATAATGAAATTAAAAAAAAAAATGTCAAAAAAATTAGTGCCAAAACAATAATTGGGAAACGACGCATTTGGACAATAAAAATTGGTTATCGAGAAAAGGGCGGCATAAAGACCTGTTGGGTCCTTTAAAGTATCCTTCACAAAGTTTCTCATCTTAAAACAGGGCCCTTCACAAAGTTTGTTCTCTTAAAACAGGACCCTTAACAAAATTTTCCCCATAAAACAGGACTCTTCGCAAAGTTTTTTCCCTTTACAAAAATTTTCACCCTAAAACAGGATCCTTCTCAAATTCTTGGCATTAAATAGAGACTTTTCATAAAACTTTCCCCGTCTCTAAACAAAAATTTCATAAATTGAATTATTTTAAAATGATTAATCTGATCTTCCACAAAGAGCTGAAGATGCTAAATAAACTTTTATTTAGCTTTTTTACACGTAAAGGATCTTGTTAAAAAAAGATAAATGGAAACCTGCATATAACGATAATTTCAAATTCACAAAAACAGAACTTGGTAAAACATAAAACAGGATCCTTCTCAAATTCTTTGTATTAAATAGAGACTTTTCATAAAACTTTTCCGTCTCTAAACAAAAATTTCACAAATTGAATTATTTTAAAATGATTAATCTGATCTTCAACAAAGAGCTGAAGATGCCAAATAAACTTTTATTTAGCTTTTTTATACGTAAAGGATCTTGTTAAAAAAAGATAAATGGGAACCTGCATATAACGATAATTTCAAATTCACAACAACAGAACCCTGTGAGAAAAATCTGGACAATATTAAAAAATAGACTTTAAAAAACTATATCAGTGTTACTTTTTGAAAAAAAAAAAAAAAAAAAAAGAACTGCCCCGGGTGAGGATCGAACTCACGACCTTCAGATATCTCAGAGAGATGGATTATGAGACTGACGCGCTGCCTACTGCGCTACCGAGGCTTGTTTCCTCAGAGAAAATTTAAGCACTATTCCGTACTCACTCTTGCTTCTGCTCTGTACTTTCAAGAAATCATGAAGATATGAAGCTACGAACTCGTAATTTACTAAAAAGATGTACTTTTAATAACAGTGAAAAATAAGTTATTCTTATTACTATGATATTTACCTTTACTTATTATGTTGACAAATTGTAAAACTACAGTTTTTCATTTCTTATTATTTTTTTATTGCGTTAGATCGTAAAAAAATAAGAGAGCATTAATAATAATTAAAATAATAAAAACGGAAGTAAACAAGAAAGTGTCTCAATTACATATTTTGCGTCTATATGTAAAACAGAAAGCAAAATGATGTATTTTTCTCTTAAAACTAATAAAAGAAAGAAAAAGAGGGAAAAAATATTAAAGACCAAGAAAGTTTCAGGGCATTTAAATATTATGGATTAATTATACATTTGTTGGTAGAAATAAAATAAAATTATGTAAATGAAAATATGCATCCACAAATATAGAAAAAAAATAATACATTTAAATATATTTTAAGTTCAGTTCACCAATACTAAAATTAAGTTTTAATACAATTAAAAAATATATAAATATAACTTATCTTTCTGGAAAAAGTCAAATATTAACATTATTTTAAAGCAGATTTTATAAAGTGACAGTGTGTGGGGGTTAATAAAAAATAGTCGTCTAAAATAAAAATTATAAAGCATTAATTAACCACTCTTGCGCATAAATAAAAGAAGCCTGGAAGATTTTATATTTTATCATTTAATTTTCTTCATAATGTATTTTTATTGCTGATGTTGTTGTTGTTGTCGTTGTTTTTCTGTTAGTTTGTTAATTCTTTTATGAAAACTGAAACATTAAAACAAACAAATTAGTTGAAAATAATAATTTTTTTTCTAATAGTTTACCGGGTTACAAAAGCGCATAACGGCCATCTGATAGACTTAGCATTTAGCATTGTGTTCTGATAAAAAAGGGAGTAAAATTATAAAATTGTACAAGTTAATTCCAAAAAAGAAGTGGCGTTATCTTTCTGCCCACTAATGAGTATTATAGTTAAAAAATGCTTCGAACAAAAGCCAATGATTAACGTCACTTATTAATAAAACGCGAAAAAGGAACAAAAAAAAAGTTTTTTTTTTCTCTCTCTCTTTTCTTTTGCATTTGTAGATACTATATATAAGAGAGTAAAATCAAACATAATAGAAAGGTTTTATGATTTTTAAATGTCGTTGATTGAAATATTGACAGACTATTGATTGGAGCAAGAATATTAATTTGTTTATAATTTATAGCTGCTGCTCGAATTAAATCATGTTGGAGCTAAATATAGCGACACAAAAGTCTTTTTTTTTTTTTTTTTTTTTTTTCCAAATAGTTAAGTTTGTTGCCAAAGTCTCCAGAATTGAGTTCCATGCGGTCAATACATTGACTTATTGCACGTAATGCCTATAAAACAAGATTTCCGCAACATATATACAAAGGCAGAAAATCATTTGTTTAAAGTTTCGTAATGAAATGGACAAATTTTATTCTGTTTTCTTTTTCTTTTAATTTTACTCTATTTAATTTTTTGTAAGCACGTAATGCCTGTAAAACAAGATTTTCCGGAACACATATACCAAGGCATGAAAACATTTGTTTAAAGTTTCGTAATGAAATGAATAAATTTTATTCTATTTCTATTTCTTTTTCCCCCCCTTTTTTATTCTATTTCATTTTTCGTAAGTACGTAATGCCTGTAAAACAATATTTTCCGCTGCACATATACCAAGGCAGGAAAACATTTGTTTAAAGTTTCGTAATGTAAAAGAATAAATTTTATTCTATTTCTATTTCTTCTTTTTTTTCCTTTTTTATTCTATTTCATTTTTCGTAAGCACGTAATGCCTGTAAAACAAGATTTTCCGCAACACATATACCAAGGCAGGAAAACATTTGTTTAAAGTTTCGAAATGAAATGAATAAATTTTATTCTATTTCTATTTTTTTTTCTTTTTTTTTTCTGTTTCATTTTTCTTAAGCACGTAGTAATGCCTGTAAAACAAGATTTCCGCAACACATATACCAAGGCAAAGAAACATTTATTTAAAGTTCCGTAATGGAATGAATAAATTTTATTCTATTTCATTTTTTTTTTCTTAATTCTATTTTATTTTTTGCAAGCATGTAATGCCTGAAAAACAAGATTTTCTGCAACACGCATACCAAGGCAGGGAAACATTTATTTAAAATTACGTAATGGAATGGATACATTTTAATCTATTATGCAAATTAGGCTTAATAACTGACAGATAACAGTTAAGAATATGCATACTGCGATATTTATCTGAAGCAAATGGTCCAGTAGTCATTATCGAGAAAAGTTAATTCGATCTGACATTTATTGTAACAAAAATTTGCATAAAATGGCACTTAAAAAACTTACATTTGCATAAAATTAAACATTCCAATTTCTCAAAAAGCCCAGTGGTGTAGTGGTCAGCACGCCTGTCTGCCGCACCGCAGGTCGAGAGTTCGACTCCCGACTGGGCAAGGTTCACTCAGCCTTTCATCCCTTTGGGGTCGATAAAATGAGAACCAAGCTTGCTTGGGAACTAAACACCGAGGGTCTCGCGTTAGGCTGACCACCTGGCCGGGACGCATGCTGCATAGCACCTCGGGGCCCAGGGTCAAGAAAACAGAGATGGGCACTGTCGGCCCAGATCTTTCTTGGATTGTATAGCCACAGAGTTTAGTTTAGTTAATTTCTCAAAAACTGGACACCCTAGAGATAAAAGGAAAGCATATTAGGAATCAACGTAAGAAACTGATCTAGAATAAATTAATTTCAGTTTTCAATTTTACTAAATAATATACCACTAAGTCATTATTATAAGTTTGCGGTTGATCATAAGATTTTGAATATGGATTTTTTTTTTTTTTTTTTTTTTTATGTGAATTTAAAAAATATAAAAATTGACTCATTTGTAGTTTTTATTTTTGAATTTTTATGAGCTAAACATATCTTAAAAAAATAAAATATATTTATTAATCTTAGCTACTTTGACGGTCAAATGAAATCTGGTAAGAAAGCAGGTTTTTTTTTCTTTCTAATAACTAAATGACCCTACGAGCTATACTCGCCAACCCCCTCCATACTTTGCAAGCTCAACACACTAAATTGGTCCTTTTTAAAAGATTACCTGATTACAGAAGATTGAATGCTATTATCGCAACCAGTGGTGACCTTCTGTACATTCTGGTTGCCATTCATTTCCTTTTGATTGGAGGAATTTTCAGTATCCAAGTTCGCATATACTGCTGTCGCTATCGCTACATAGCCGACGTTACGTCAGCTATGATATCGCTACAACTAACGCCTTATTTCGCGATCTTTTAATAAAGGTCTACCACACATTTGAAAATAAGTTTGTATAAAGTGGTTAAGTAAAAAATGTTACCGCTTCTCAGACTTTTATAATAACATCTGAAGAAACGCTTCCTTTTTAAATGCTATGAGAAAATCGTTTTAAATATGATGTTTTAAGTGTAACGTAATTTTTCGCTTTAAAGGCTTTTCGCGTGTAATAATTTAATTGTTTTAATGCTTTCTTTCTTTTTTTAGTATTTAAGTGTAAGTATATATTTCTATTGAGAGATGTTTAGAAATATTATTATTTGCGTTTTTTCAAAGTCTGGCAAAAGTAGATGAAAAAATATTTTCTAAAATATAAAATAAATCTCTCTTCAAATAATAAAATTTTGAATAAAAATTGAAAAAAAAATAAACCTTAAAAATTTTGACACATTTAAAAAATGATTGGACACTACACACCACAATCTGCTCAAATAATGTGCTTGCGAAAGATGGTATTGCTATGCATATTTTTTTATCCTATATATATATATACCTAAACTAAAGTATTTTGACCGATTTCAACATTAATTAGCGCTTAAAACAATTCTTAAATTTAAAAAACGTCTGCTTCAGGGGGTGGGGTGATCACACATTTCTCTAAAAAACTCTCATTTTCCATATTTTTATATTCAATAGATTTTTTCTAATATAAAAAAGAGAGGCCGAGAGAATAAGGCCGAGAAGCCAATAATATTAAATAATATCATTGTCAATAATTTTAATTACGGCAACAACAGTAGCTTTAACTCCTTTTTTTAGAATAGAAAAAATTATTTTTCTTTATTAAAATTAAACATAAACATTGCATATTTTTTTTAAGTTATTTTTAGGTGCGGTCGTAAGTATATAAATACGTAGCACCTATAGTCATCGTCTTCTCCGTCCGTCTGTCTGTCCATCTGTCTGCATATAACAGTGTAAAAACTACCCAACCGAATGGTTTGAAATTTATGTATAATCTTTGCAAAATTTTCTCGAGTCATTTCAAATTTAATGAAAATCGAATCAAAACTTAAAAAGTTATTTAAAAATTTTTTCTTCATTCTATTATAGTTTATCCTACGTAATTAAATCTATGGTATCCCATGATAGGTAACGATTCGGGGTTGCCATGGTGATTACGTCCTATTTAAGATGGGGTTATATTATTTCAGTATTACTGAATTTAATATATATAATTGCAATAAATTTTGTATTCATGCATTTTTGCATAAGAGTGCAATAGCTATTGCACCAAGATCTGAATATTTATAAAACTGGTTATAGTACGAACGCATCTCATTTGCCCCGTTTGTCGTACAATTTCCAACTTGTTGATTTAGCTATCATGTAACAACTTGCAGTCATTTAATTTATTGCCCGTTATGTAATCTAGTCTAAGGTACACTTAACACTGCATAATGATATTATTTAATGCAGGAAAAAAAAAGTTTCAACCATTTTTCAATATACTATAAAGTAGTTGCATGATACAATCCTCAGAAATAAGTTTATCCTCAAAAATTCCTTTTTTTTTTTTTTTTTTTTTTTTTTTTAATAAGCTATAATTTAAGATTTCAAAGAAATATTTCTATAGAAGAATTTTAAACTTCACTGTTGACAATGTCAGTTATTGACCATGGAACCCATTGCTACAAACAATAACGAAAATTCAAAACAATTATAAAACAAAAGACAAAACAAATGAGTGATCATAAGAATCGATAAAACAACTAGTTCTTACTTTTCACGGCTTTTGATTTTTTCCTGCGCACAATGTGGCGTTGCCATGTAGATACCATTTATTTTAAGAAAATAATTTTTCTTTCTTTATTAAATTGAAGGTTCCTTTCTTTTAATGTTCTTTTTTAAGATTTTCCTACATAGCTGAAAAGTTTTTATGACCGATACGTCTGTCTGTCTTCCCGCCAGTGTTGAATTCAGACACTTTTCTCCGGGAGGGATTTCTGCGAGTCCGGGGGGGACATTATATAGTTCCGGGGAGGAAATTGTACTTTTTGACTATCAAAAACACAAAATCTCAAACCTTCCGGGGGGGACATCTCATTGTTCCGGGGGGGAATGTCCCCCCGGGCCACCCCCTGAAATCAACACTGCTTCCCGCGCTCTAACTGTCATAAATATATTAGGATCATCACGAAATTGATATAAGATATTGATATTGATGTTCTCTACAGCATGTTTCTTGTTGGCAATGTTCAGTGTGGCATTTATCATTCGTTTACAGGGGCATTCAAAAGAATTCGGACACATTACGGTTTATGTACGAAGATTGTTTGAAGTACATTTTATTTCCATTACTCTTTTATAAATATTGTGAATTTGTGCTACAATCATGTTTTTCATATGAAATTGTGTGTAGCCTATTTATCTTTCGTTATGATAGGGACACAGAAAAATTCGAATGATTGTGAGAAATCGGCTTTCACGATTCAACACAATTCCTAATACAAACATATTTTTATACATTCTTGAGGTTCGCGATTGCATTTTTAACTACACTGTTAGAAATCAGCAGCTGTAGCGGCATAGTCACTCCACCGCTTGTATAAGATATCTCTATACTTTGACCAATGAAAATGCCCCATATATAGTAAAGTGATCGTTTAATATAAAAGCGGTGGAGTGACGATGCAGCTACAGCTGCAGATTTTTAACAGTGCATAGAAATTGGTGCATGTAGCATTTGATGTTCTTTTACAGGGCCGCGCTTTGAAACTGTTGAAAATTTAAATACGAATACCGAATTTTGTCATCATATTTGGATTCTTCAGGAAATTTTACTATAGGATTACCAAACAAGAAGTCTTTCGCATACTTGCCAACATTCAACTAAACGTCCGTAAAATGTGAGTTAAGTTGACCCAGATTATATGCGTTACTAACCAGAAAATTTATTTGACGTATCATTATATATTTAAAATCATGTTTCTCTATGAAATCTATTTGAATTAATTTCTTTAATAAATTTCTGGTTCGAAACGTGTTTAACCTGGATCAATTTAACTCACATTTTACGGAAGTTTAAGGAAAAATTGGCAAGTATGCTTTCGGCAAAGAAGTTTAGCAATTATATAATGTTTAAATTTTTGAACACTTAATGCTAAATTGTTTTATAATAAATGCAAAACAAGTTGCAATGCGGATAGTTTTTTATGCATAACTCGAAAACTATTTAGCGAAATGTACATTCGCATATTAAAGTATCTAGAAATAAATTTCTATTAAATGTTTTATAGTTTACAATACATATTTTTTTCTAATATTAATTTCATAATTTATATCAATTGAAAATAGTATTAAAAAAATTATGTATAGTAATCTATAAAAAAGTTAAGAGAAATCGAGTTCTAGAATCTTTGGAATCCAAAATTACATCTTGGCGAAATCGCCAAGTAGTTTTTGAGTTATGTTTAAAAAACTACTTGCATTGTAGTTTATTTTACAACTATTAAAAAAGAATTTAACAATTAGAGTTCAAAACTTTGAATCCACATAAATTCTAAACTTCTTCTATGACTTTTCGTTTGGTATCCTATGGTAATATTTCTAGAAGAATCCATATAAGATGTCAAAATTAGGTGTTCGTATTGAAGTTTTCAACCTTTGTTACAGTTTCAGTATGAAGGTGATTCCCAAGTTTATTTTAAAACGTACATTTAAGGGGGTCCGGGACACATTTTAAAATAATTTTTATTTATTAAATTAAAATTTTGAAATTTTTTGTGATGATTCACCATTTCATTTGTAAGCAAAATCATACAATAAAACTTTCTCATAATTAAAAAATAAATAAAATTTAAAATTTATTAAAAAAGTGGGGTAATTTAAAATCGTTATAACTCTAAATATTATTTGTAGAATTTCAATTTTTTTTGTTTAAATAAACAAATATATATATATATATATGTTTCAATTTCGATTCAGTATTTTTTTAAATATTAATTAAAAAAATATATATTTAAAGTAAAAATTTTAAAAAAGGAATGTAACTTTTCTAAAAAAAATCATATTTTCAAAAGTAAATATTTTTTTCAAATTTTATGAATCAAAATTGAAGTAAAACAATTGAAAAAGACTTGTTCTAAGTTTGAACCCTTTATCTTTAACGGTTCTTCACTTATAACAATTTAAATACGAGAAATAGTGAAAAAACTCATCATGAAGAAAAACGCATTTTCACAAGAAGTCACTTCTATGACAATCATTGCTTGAAAGCTATATTTTGAAAACAAACTAAAACGAAAAAAATTAATATTTCCCCTTCAAATTAAGACAGAAACATGATTTAAACGTTATTTTAAGCAGAAAAAAATAGAACAATTTTTAATGCAATAAAACTTTTTTAGGAAATTTAAAGATTTTTGGTGTTTCCGGACCCCTTTAAAGAAGACATAATTTCCATTGTATGGTTATTTTTGTCTTTCTCTGCATATATTTGGCGATAAAATAGAAGGTGGTAACTTTTTATTTTAACGGACTGTACCCCAAAACATATATGAATTTTGTTAATTTTTGAAACAACAAAATGTCAGACAATTTGATTTATATAGTTGCATCCAATTGAAGACAATACAGGCATTCAAATTATCTTCTGAGGTCCTGTAAAATTATTTTAAATATTACAAAGACGGTCTTCAATTAATATATACAGGGTGTTCCAAAATTCGACCGCTTTTGCTTTAAAAGAAAACCAATAAATTTCAAAATCTATGCTCATTTCCTCATAAAATGAACGTTATTTTCATCTCAGTTTGCAAAATGCTTTCAAGACGGCGTGGCCGAGAAAGTAAGAAATTTTCATAAGTATTTAACTTAAGTCCTCTACAAAATAAATAAATAAATAAATGAGGATTTGTATATCATTTACATGTTTAAAGATCTTAAATTTGTGACTCTGTGAATTTAAAGTGATAATAAAATTGCTATTTTAAGGGGGTTTGTAATATTAGATCCCTATTTGTGAACCTAAATTACTAGACCCCTAAAAGATTAATTTTTAGAAACTTTCATTTTGTTGACATCTATGATGTCATTTTGTTTTGTGAAAAATCAATGAATGAGTATTTGTAGTACAGGGTGACCCAAAAGTCTTGCCCTGATTATAAATATTTATTGTGCTCAAAGTATTATAATTAGACATATGCTTTTCCTTATACATTTTAAGTACTGTTGTAAGTACTGTTATAAATTTTTTTATAGGACCACGTACCTCAGTAAATTTCAACGTGTGCCCCCTTGGTAGCTCAGAGGAATTCTAAGCGGTATTCTAGATCCCGCCAAGTGTTTTTAAGGGGGCTGGTCACTCAGCTTCCGATTTTCCCTCACTAATGTAAAGTCTATGGGTATTGGATGCATTCGGATATTTAAAATATCTCCTCGGGAAATTAATATTTTCAACTTCTATTTTTTGTGTATACTTCCTAAAAGATGTCTCTTTTTTTCTTAGTTCTCAAAATATTTCTAAAGTATAGACTTAATTTTGTAGGAAGTGTTGAAATCTTACTCACAGTTCGTCCGCTTTTAACACATAAAATATTAAATTCCGCATAGATTTTAGAAATATTTTGAAAACTAAGAAAAAAATAGATATCCTTTATGAAGAGTACACAGAAAAAAGATGTTAAAAATATGAATTTCCCGAGAAGATATTTTAAATATAGAAATGCATTAAAAGTCCATAGACTTAACATTACGGTGGAGAATTCCGAAGCTGAGTGACCAGCCCCCTTAATATGTCTTCTGTTATAGCACACACAGCAGCTTAAGCAGCAGATATTTGAAGTTCAGGAGTTGATTGAGTAGTACTCCGCTACAACGATTGCCGAACACGTTCAGCAATTGATTTGCTTCACTGATACTAGGCCTGCCACTCCTGGGCAGATCAGCACCGCTGCCTCTTTCTTTAAACGTGTCATACCATCGCTTTATTTATTTTGCATCAGGAGGGTTGCATTCATAACAACGTCAAAATCTTCGCAAAGCATTAATGGGTGATTTCGTTTCGTGAAACTAAAGCACACATTGAGCTTTCTCTTGAATCAATGCCATTTAGGCCGAAAAGGCCTTCCTTATAAAGTCCTCCTTCCCCGAGTTGTTCTTGAAGGAGCAATCGCCAGGGACTTCGCTAAGGTGGGTGGGGGACAGGGGGGAGCCTCCCCCCGAAACATTCGTGAATGCTGTTACACTTGGAAATTTTACAAACTTAGTTGGTGAATTTGTGTAAAACTTTAATAAAAACTATAATACATTTTCTATTTCTGACAGGCTTTGCAAAATTACAAATCTAATTGGGAATATTATTAAACTTTTTACGAATAAGAACGATATTACATTTTCTAATTGTGGTAACTTGGCAAAGTTATAAAACTAGTTGGCAAATACTGAAATTTGACTTGGCAATTTAAGGTTCTCCCTCCCACCAATAAAAAGTCTTCGCGATGGCACTGGCAATCGCGCCATTTATTACACACACACACACACACACACACACAAAAAAAAAAAAAAAAACTTCTTAAACTGACCTATCCAGTGATATAACAAGTTACTTTATTATAAAAACGGTTAATTTGTAATGAATTATTATAATCAGGGCAAGAGTTTCGCTTCACTCTCTATTATTTTAGCTGCAGGACCGAAGAGGTTATAGGTGACCATAAATATCAGATTTAAATAGCGAGATCTGCCGTGATTTAGAATGTCCGATTTAACGTGTGATACAAAGGTTGTTGCACGTTTTGGCTTATGATTATATATATCGAAAAATCGCGAAATTTTTAAATATCACTGCACGAAATTCCGAATAAACTTATTGAAAAGGGAATATAATTTACTGTATTGGGATAGAAGGTTGAAACCAGATCCCTTTCACTAATATGAAAAATCGCTGCGAAACGAACCCTTCACCTCTAAAAATCGCATAAAAATTCAATAATAGCAGAGGACAAAATATGCTGGGGCAGGTTAAAACATTATAACCGGAATTCTTTCACGAATGTTAAAAGATCGGCGGGAAACACGAAAAAACGCTAAAAATCGCATCAAAAAACTTAAAATTCGCGGATGACATAAATTACTGTATTAGACTAAAAGTTTGAAACCAAATTCTTTTTAACAATGTGAAAAAATTGCCGTGAAAAGCGGAAAGATGCTAAGAATCGCATTAAAAATCGCTATAAATTCAAAAATCGCGCGTGGACAAAATCTGCTGTATTAGACTAAAAGCTAGAAACCGAATTCCTTTCACGAATGTAAAAAAAAAAAAAAAATGCCTCAAAACAGAAAAAAACGCTGAAATTCGCTTTAAAAATCCCTAAAAATTCAAAAACAGCAGAGGACAAAATATACTATAATGGACTGAAACATTGTAACCGAAATTTTTTTAAGAATGTCAAGAAATCGTCGCGGAATGCGAAAAATCGCTAAAAGTAACATTGAAATATCGCATTAAAAATTACTAAAATTTCAAAAATAGCGAAGACAAAATTTACTATGTTAGGCTAAAAGTTTGAAATCGAATTCAATTTATCAAAGTATAAAAAAAAAAAGATGTGAAACGCGAAAAAAAAAAAAAAAAAAAAAAAAAAAACCTCGAAAAATTTAAAAGTCTCTGCACGAATTCCGAATAAACTTTATTGAAAAGCTGACAAAATTTGCTATATTGGGCTAAAAGATTGAAACCGGGTTCCTTTTACTAATGTGGAAAAATCACCGCGAAACGAAAAAAAAAAAAGTTGAAAATCTCATTAAAAATTAAATAAATAAAATCTAATAAAAATCCACAATTGGGCTATGAAGTGCATAACTACCGATATAACAATCCTACCAAATTTTGTAGATCTGCGCATGCAGCAGTCAGTTCAAAAAACAGCACATAAACACACGAACGCATATACTTCTATCTTTATTATTATACGATAGATAAGGTATGTAAAATTTGATTAAAATGAAACTACAAATGATTGACTAATTTTTTTCCAATAAAATTGAAAAAAAATATTGCAAAATTTAGAGGTTGCTGCAACATATAAAAACGACGTATAATTTTTCTTTTTTTTCTTTTCTTTTTTTTTCTGAGAATATTCTAGAGATAATCTTTTTTCGGCGTCTTATTCCTGGTACAAAATATCTCTGATGAATCAGCTTTATTTGAGAAAGAATTTTATGTTAATAACAAAACCATGCTTTTGAGTTTACATCATTCGATGTTTTATTGTAATCTTTTCCGGCTATAATCTACATATGCAATCTTTTCAGTATGGGTACTTGGTTTTAAAAAGATGGCAGGAATAGGTAAATATATGCAATATACTAATACAAAAAATTATTCGAAAGTAAATCAGAATATTGAAATGGAAAGACTTATTCGAGCTAATTTTACCAAATTTTGAAAATTTGAATGGGCACCGGAATGAGAGGAGGAGGGGCCTAGATTTTGAAACTTTTGAAGCAAAATTTCGAATCTTTCATAAGGGACGAGCTCTGCCCTTGCCCCTCCTCTACCGGTGATTAAATAATTGTTAGTTCTGTTTTTCTTTTACGTTCATGTGTTGAAAAATTATATTAAAGACTGTTCTAAAATTCAAAAAAGCTGCTTTGTGACACCTTTTTTAATTCATTTTTGTTCGGAAATGCATGAAATTGGCAGGTGTTTTCGTTCAAAAACTATGAAATCGAAAAACGTTTTCCAATTTTTGGAAAAGGCAGAAGATCTTTCAGAAAATACTGTCAAAGTGGGCGTTTTGAAGTGAGTTTCCGAATACGCGACACCGCAAGAAAAGAGAAAAACCGATCATCACGTGACCACAATTGCTTATAACTCAATAATTAATTTATATATAAAAAAATGGAAAACTGGTTTCGATTGCAAATCGGTTCAATAGTCAGACATGACTTTACGATTAAAAATAAGTTTCAGAAAGTTTAGCGTTGCTGAGCAGGGGATTTGAGAACCTCCTTAACAGGAGGTTAACGGAACAGTGGGTGAAATACTTTAATTTCCTTTTTGGAGAAAAAACGGTAGGAGATTACTTTTGTATTTGGTCATAATTTATCTTTTGATACGTTTCTGTATTGATTTTTATATTGAAATGTTTAAAAGTTGGCTTGCTCGAGACCTTTGATAAAAAAATTCCTAGTTTAATTTATGTCAAATTCTTATTATTCATTTTAAAAAACTGTGGCCAGGGTTGAAGACAGTGTTGCCAGATTGGAGACATTTTTAATTCAGATTATTTGAGTCACCACTTTTTTTTAAATAGTATAATTCGCCTTATTTTTCAGAATTTTTAATCGATTTTTAAATAGACCGAATATTTCTATTTAAAAAAAGCGGTGACAATCAACAATCTGGGGACAAAAAAGTCCCTATTCTGGCAACACTGGTTGAAGACCTCGTGCATTTATTTTTTCTGAAAATCTTGTCCCTCCCCGGATTTTGCTCTCCCTTGAAACTTTGGACAGTATTATCAAACCGGCACAACCTACTACACTATGAAGTAAGACAAATAAGCAATTAAATTAAAAACATCAAAAAACCAGACTGCGTAAAAAGCGAACTAATTAATTATTTCTCATCAATGTGAAACAATTTTTTTTTCAATTCCTACTATTAGCTCACACTCTCGCTATATATATCTTGTTCCAATTTTCAATCGTTAATAAAATACTTATTATTTATCCAATCAAGCTCAAATAAATTTTTTTAAACTTGTAGTGGATGACACTTGATGTTAATCAAATTTTTTTCAAATATTAATTCATTCATTAAATTACATTAATTAAGTTTCAATAATAGAGAGAGCCCCCTTCTTGATCAAAGTTTTTTAAGACCGAGAGAGCCCTCTTCTTGATCAAGGCATTTTAAGCGCCACTCAAAAGGAAAGAGGAACGGGAGAAAAAAAATTCTCTTATTGACCTAAGTAGGATTTGACTTAAAACATTTTTTTTTATATTACTTGTTTATATTACTTACCTATTTTTTTTTTATTTATTTACTTGTATTGATGAATTTTAAGTTGTGTTTAACTGTTAGTTCCTATCTATAAACACTGTTTTGATGAGCTCTATAGATGTCTATGATGGTTAGAGTTACAATAAAGTTAGAGATCCACAATACATACACAACTTCCAGGTTGTATAATATTTTAACGGAGCTTCTGACTGTAAAATAGTCAATGAAACATCGTCTTCATTTTGAAAGATCTATCCAATGATAGGCCACTCAAAAGGGTGCGTAAAAAATTTTTTCGTTTCTAACGCCATTTTGTATTAAAAAATATTAATTGCATTAAAAATAAGTTTCAGAAAGTTTAGCGTTGCTGAGCAGGGGATTTGAGAACCTTCTTAACAGGAGGTTAACGGAACAGTGGGTGAAATACTTTAATTTCCATTTTGGAGAAAAAACGGTAGGAGCTTACTTTTGTATTTGGTCATAATTTATCTTTTGATACGTTTCTGTATTGATTTTTATATTGAAATGTTTAAAAGTTGGCTTGCTCGAGACCTTTGATAAAAAAATTATGTCAAATTCATATTATTCATTTTAAAAAATTGTGGCCAGGGTTGAAGACAGTGTTGCCAGATTGGAGACTTTTTTAATTCAGATTATTTGAGTCACCACTTTTTTTAAATAGTATAATTCGCCTTATTTTTCAGAATTTTTAATCGATTTTTAAATAGACCGAATATTTCTATTTAAAAAAAAGCGGTGACAATCAACAATCTGGGGACAAAAAAGTCCCTATTCTGGCAACACTGGTTGAAGACCCCGTGCATTTATTTTTTCCGAAAATCTTGTCCCTCCCCGGATTTTGCTCTGCCTTGAAACTTTGGACAGTATTATCAAACCGGCACAACCTACTACACTATGAAGTAAGACAAATAAACAATTAAATTAAAAACATCAAAAAACCAGACTGCGTAAAAAGCGAACTAATTAATTATTTCTCATCAATGTGAAACAATTTTTTTTTTCAATTCCTACTATTAGCTCACACTCTCGCTATATATATCTTGTTCCAATTTTCAATCGTTAATAAAATACTTATTATTTATCCAATCAAGCTCAAATAAATTTTTTTAAACTTGTAGTGGATGACACTTGATGTTAATCCAATTTTTTTCAAATATTAATTCATTCATTAAATTACATTAATTAAGTTTCAATAATAGAGAGAGCCCCCTTCTTGATCAAAGTTTTTTAAGACCGAGAGAGCCCTCTTCTTGATCAAGGCATTTTAAGCGCCACTCAAAAGGAAAGAGGAACGGGAGAAAAAAAATTCTCTTATTGACCTAAGTAGGATTTGACTTAAAACATTTTTTTTTATATTACTTGTTTATATTACTTACCTATTTTTTTTTATTTATTTACTTGTATTGATGAATTTTAAGTTGTGTTTAACTGTTAGTTCCTATCTATAAACACTGTTTTGATGAGGTCTATAGATGTCTATGATGGTTAGAGTTACAATAAAGTTAGAGATCCGCAATACATACACAACTTCCAGGTTGTATAATATTTTAACGGAGCTTCTGACTGTAAAATAGTCAATGAAACATCGTCTTCATTTTGAAAGATCTATCCAATGATAGGCCACTCAATAGGGTGCGTAAAAAAATTTTTCGTTTCTAACGCCATTTTGTATTAAAAAATATTAATTGCATTAAAAATAAGTTTCAGAAAGTTTAGCGTTGCTGAGCAGGGGATTTGAGAACCTTCTTAACAGGAGGTTAACGGAACAGTGGGTGAAATACTTTAATTTCCATTTTGGAGAAAAAACGGTAGGAGCTTACTTTTGTATTTGGTCATAATTTATCTTTTGATACGTTTCTGTATTGATTTTTATATTGAAATGTTTAAAAGTTGGCTTGCTCGAGACCTTTGATAAAAAAATTATGTCAAATTCATATTATTCATTTTAAAAAACTGTGGCCAGGGTTGAAGACAGTGTTGCCAGATTGGAGACTTTTTTAATTCAGATTATTTGAGTCACCACTTTTTTTTAAATAGTATAATTCGCCTTATTTTTCAGAATTTTTAATCGATTTTTAAATAGACCGAATATTTCTATTTAAAAAAAGCGGTGACAATCAACAATCTGGGGACAAAAAAGTCCCTATTCTGGCAACACTGGTTGAAGACCTCGTGCATTTATTTTTTCCGAAAATCTTGTCCCTCCCCGGATTTTGCTCTGCCTTGAAACTTTGGACAGTATTATCAAACCGGCACAACCTACTACACTATGAAGTAAGACAAATAAACAATTAAATTTAAAACATCAAAAAACCAGACTGCGTAAAAAGCGAACTAATTAATTATTTCTCATCAATGTGAAACAATTTTTTTTTTTCAATTCCTACTATTAGCTCACACTCTCGCTATATATATCTTGTTCCAATTTTCAATCGTTAATAAAATACTTATTATTTATCCAATCAAGCTCAAATAAATTTTTTTAAACTTGTAGTGGATGACACTTGATGTTAATCCAATTTTTTTCAAATATTAATTCATTCATTAAATTACATTAATTAAGTTTCAATAATAGAGAGAGCCCCCTTCTTGATCAAAGTTTTTTAAGACCGAGAGAGCCCTCTTCTTGATCAAGGCATTTTAAGCGCCACTCAAAAGGAAAGAGGAACGGGAGAAAAAAAATTCTCTTATTGACCTAAGTAGGATTTGACTTAAAACATTTTTTTTTATATTACTTGTTTATATTACTTACCTATTTTTTTTTATTTATTTACTTGTATTGATGAATTTTAAGTTGTGTTTAACTGTTAGTTCCTATCTATAAACACTGTTTTGATGAGGTCTATAGATGTCTATGATGGTTAGAGTTACAATAAAGTTAGAGATCCGCAATACATACACAACTTCCAGGTTGTATAATATTTTAACGGAGCTTCTGACTGTAAAATAGTCACTGAAACATCGTCTTCATTTTGAAAGATCTATCCAATGATAGGCCACTCAATAGGGTGCGTAAAAAAATTTTTCGTTTCTAACGCCATTTTGTATTAAAAAATATTAATTGCATTAAAAATAAGTTTCAGAAAGTTTAGCGTTGCTGAGCAGGGGATTTGAGAACCTTCTTAACAGGAGGTTAACGGAACAGTGGGTGAAATACTTTAATTTCCATTTTGGAGAAAAAACGGTAGGAGCTTACTTTTGTATTTGGTCATAATTTATCTTTTGATACGTTTCTGTATTGATTTTTATATTGAAATGTTTAAAAGTTGGCTTGCTCGAGACCTTTGATAAAAAAATTATGTCAAATTCATATTATTCATTTTAAAAAACTGTGGCCAGGGTTGAAGACAGTGTTGCCAGATTGGAGACTTTTTTAATTCAGATTATTTGAGTCACCACTTTTTTTTAAATAGTATAATTCGCCTTATTTTTCAGAATTTTTAATCGATTTTTAAATAGACCGAATATTTCTATTTAAAAAAAGCGGTGACAATCAACAATCTGGGGACAAAAAAGTCCCTATTCTGGCAACACTGGTTGAAGACCTCGTGCATTTATTTTTTCCGAAAATCTTGTCCCTCCCCGGATTTTGCTCTGCCTTGAAACTTTGGACAGTATTATCAAACCGGCACAACCTACTACACTATGAAGTAAGACAAATAAACAATTAAATTTAAAACATCAAAAAACCAGACTGCGTAAAAAGCGAACTAATTAATTATTTCTCATCAATGTGAAACAATTTTTTTTTTTTTCAATTCCTACTATTAGCTCACACTCTCGCTATATATATCTTGTTCCAATTTTCAATCGTTAATAAAATACTTATTATTTATCCAATCAAGCTCAAATAAATTTTTTTAAACTTGTAGTGGATGACACTTGATGTTAATCCAATTTTTTTCAAATATTAATTCATTCATTAAATTACATTAATTAAGTTTCAATAATAGAGAGAGCCCCCTTCTTGATCAAAGTTTTTTAAGACCGAGAGAGCCCTCTTCTTGATCAAGGCATTTTAAGCGCCACTCAAAAGGAAAGAGGAACGGGAGAAAAAAAATTCTCTTATTGACCTAAGTAGGATTTGACTTAAAACATTTTTTTTTATATTACTTGTTTATATTACTTACCTATTTTTTTTTATTTATTTACTTGTATTGATGAATTTTAAGTTGTGTTTAACTGTTAGTTCCTATCTATAAACACTGTTTTGATGAGCTCTATAGATGTCTATGATGGTTAGAGTTACAATAAAGTTAGAGATCCACAATACATACACAACTTCCAGGTTGTATAATATTTTAACGGAGCTTCTGACTGTAAAATAGTCACTGAAACATCGTCTTCATTTTGAAAGATCTATCCAATGATAGGCCACTCAATAGGGTGCGTAAAAAAAATTTTCGTTTCTAACGCCATTTTGTATTAAAAAATATTAATTGCATTAAAAATAAGTTTCAGAAAGTTTAGCGTTGCTGAGCAGGGGATTTGAGAACCTTCTTAACAGGAGGTTAACGGAACAGTGGGTGAAATACTTTAATTTCCATTTTGGAGAAAAAACGGTAGGAGCTTACTTTTGTATTTGGTCATAATTTATCTTTTGATACGTTTCTGTATTGATTTTTATATTGAAATGTTTAAAAGTTGGCTTGCTCGAGACCTTTGATAAAAAAATTATGTCAAATTCATATTATTCATTTTAAAAAACTGTGGCCAGGGTTGAAGACAGTGTTGCCAGATTGGAGACTTTTTTAATTCAGATTATTTGAGTCACCACTTTTTTTTAAATAGTATAATTCGCCTTATTTTTCAGAATTTTTAATCGATTTTTAAATAGACCGAATATTTCTATTTAAAAAAAGCGGTGACAATCAACAATCTGGGGACAAAAAAGTCCCTATTCTGGCAACACTGGTTGAAGACCTCGTGCATTTATTTTTTCCGAAAATCTTGTCCCTCCCCGGATTTTGCTCTGCCTTGAAACTTTGGACAGTATTATCAAACCGGCACAACCTACTACACTATGAAGTAAGACAAATAAACAATTAAATTTAAAACATCAAAAAACCAGACTGCGTAAAAAGCGAACTAATTAATTATTTCTCATCAATGTGAAACAATTTTTTTTTTTCAATTCCTACTATTAGCTCACACTCTCGCTATATATATCTTGTTCCAATTTTCAATCGTTAATAAAATACTTATTATTTATCCAATCAAGCTCAAATAAATTTTTTTAAACTTGTAGTGGATGACACTTGATGTTAATCCAATTTTTTTCAAATATTAATTCATTCATTAAATTACATTAATTAAGTTTCAATAATAGAGAGAGCCCCCTTCTTGATCAAAGTTTTTTAAGACCGAGAGAGCCCTCTTCTTGATCAAGGCATTTTAAGCGCCACTCAAAAGGAAAGAGGAACGGGAGAAAAAAAATTCTCTTATTGACCTAAGTAGGATTTGACTTAAAACATTTTTTTTATATTACTTGTTTATATTACTTACCTATTTTTTATTTATTTATTTACTTATATTGATGACTTTTAAGTTGTGTTTAACTGTTAGTTCCTATCTATAAACACTGATTTGATGAGGTCTATAGATGTCTATGATGGTTAGAGTTGCAGTAAAGCTAGAGATCCACAATACATACACAACTTCCAGGTTGTATAATATTTTAACGGAGCTTCTGACTGTAAAATAGTCAATGAAACATCGTCTTCATTTTGAAAGACCTATCCAATGATATGCCACTCAATAGGGTGCGTAAATTTTTTTCTCGTCCCTGCCGCCAATTTGTATTTTACGGCTGCCATTTTGAATTTATAAAAACAAAACCTAGCCTATAACCATCGGGCCGTTAAGACGAATCGATAGAGACCTCATTCATTAAAATCCATCCAGCCGTTTGGATGTTTCGAGGGTATAAAGAAATCCACATACACAGATACACGTGAAACACATAACCCTTCTTTTCAGTCGGCTAAAAAGTCCCATTCTTCTACGACTGAAACTGACCGACTAATAGCTGTTTAAATTTGAAGCATCTTTTTTGCTGCGAAATAGGGGTCATTCACAAACTTACTAGAAATATAAATAAAAAATTAATAGTTGTGAGTAAAATTAACATGACAATATAAATTTGCAATCTATTCTCATTCTGACATATTAAAGAAAATATACAATTTGTATTAAAAATACAAGGTTAAAAAAAACACAATTTTTGTTAAATCAAATGCTGAAAAGCATAAACAGTCGCAATTCTATACAAAATGATATAAAGTTTAAAATGCTATTGGATCATCTAATCTAAATATTAATTAATAAAAATTAAAGTTATTTTAAAACTTGCGCATAGTGACTCCCTTCGGCTGCAATTCAGAAATGCAGACGCGAAATATGTCCTAATACTTTAAGGAATTTGTATACGATTCCTGGAAAATAGGTGCAAGTCATGTAATTCAAAATTTCATAACTCTGTCAATTTTAGTGCTACACGAATAGGATTTTTTTTTCTGCCTTAATTGTTAGTGTAATAGGCAATTTTTACTAATCATCAGTTATAGGACCGTGGGACCATATAAAAATTTAAATTTCGTAACTTTTTAAGATATGTTTTTATTGATCAAAATGACTTTTTAAATAATTTTTTACCTCATTTAAAACACTTTTGTAATTGGAACTATATGTCTATGATTAACGGTTTAGAAATTAACCTTTAGACATCGTTCAGAGTGGACACCCTGTATTATACTTAAGTAAAAAAGGTTTTATTACACTGTGTACATCTTTCAGCTCTATCCGAACCATTATCAAAACAAATAAGAATATTCTAAAATTGTCCGATCTATGACGTAATGATTTGAAACCCCACCACTCAATTTTTCACATACTTTTTCAGATTACGCATATTATTAGGTGCGTTCGTAAATACGTAGCACCTATAGTCATCGTTCGGTCCGCCTGTCTGTCCGTCCGCATATAACAGAGCAAAAACTTCCCAACTGAATGGTCTGAAATTTTAAATATATAATTGTTGCAAAATTTTGTCGAGTCATTTCAAATATTAAGAAAATCGGATGTATAGTTTAATGACAGGGATAGTCAAAAGTTTTCCGTTACATTATGGCCAATGGGAAAAAAAATATTGCAAGTGCATTTTAATGATGTTACAGCCATCCGAATGGTCTGAAATTTTAAATATATAATTGTTGCAAAATTTTGTCGAGTCATTTCAAATTTTATGAAAATCGGATGCATAGTTGAATTACAGGGACAGTCAAAAGTTTTTCGTTACATTACGGCCAATGGGAAAAAAATATTGCAAGTGCATTTTAATGATGTTACAGCCTATGCACGTATGAAGTGCACTAAAATATACATTCAGTACAATATGCGGTGCAAAAAATATTTATAAAACTAGTTATAGTACGAACGCATCTCTTTTGCCACGTTTGACGAGCAATTTCCAACTTGTTCTTACTTTCTTCTATCTTTACAAGAAGAAAGTATTGGATTCGTGAAAATTTTTGACTTTCGGTTTTCGACGGATTTGCACGTTTTAGGGGTCAGAGATTCCGAAAAACATGTTTTTACAAAATGTCTGTCTGTCTGTCGGTATGTGACATAAATTTTGTGGACGATGTATCTCAAGAACGAATGCACGGAATTTAATAAAAATTTATATTCAGTTAGTATCTGATATAAATTGGTGCTGATTAGTTCTTGGTGTAAATCACTCAACAGGTGACGCTGCTATGCAACATTTTTCACGATGTCCACAATAGTTGGTCTTAAGAAATAATGCACGGATTTTCACCAAACTTCCTATTCAGTTAGTCCTTGACATGAATTGACGTTTTATACTTTTTGGTGAAAATCGCTGAACAGGTGGAGCTGCTATGCTGCATTTTTTGCAATTTCGCAATAGCTCTATCTCAAGAACTAATGCTTGGATTTTCAACAAACTTCAGATTCAGGTATACTTGGATATTAATTAGTGCTGTTTAGCTTTTGGTGTAAATTAAGTTTTTGGTATAAGGCATAGAAGGTGGCACTGCTATGCCTTTATCTCAAGAACCAAAACTTGGATTTTTAAAACTTCAGATTCAGGTATACCTTGATATGAATTAGTGCTGTTTATGTTTTAGTGCAAATCGCTCAACAGGTGACGCTGCTATGCAGCATTTTTCGGAATTTCCACCATAGCCCTATCCCAATAACTAATGCACGAATTTTCATGAAATTTCAGATTCAGGTATACTTTGATAACAATTAGTGCTGTTTATGTTTTGGTGTAAATCGCTCAACAGGTGGCGCTGCTATACTACATTTTTCAGAATTTCCGCTATAGCTCTACACTGTAAAAAAAAAAAAAAAAAAAAAAAAAAAAAAAAAAACGGACTAAAAAACGGAAATACTACTGGCAATCTAGACACCAGTACTATTTCCGTATTTTAACGGAACTTTTTCCCAGTAAATTACAGAACAATTTCCGTTAATTTTTTAAAAAAAACGGACATTTTTCTGTAATTTACCGGGAAAAAGTTCCGTTAAAATACGGAAATAGTACTGGCGTCTAGATTGCCAGTAGTATTTCCGTTTTTTAGTCCGTTTTTTTTTTACAGTGTATCTCAAGAACTAATCACGAATTTTCATCAAACTTCAAATTCAGATATACTTTGATATGAATTGGTGCTAAATTGATGTAATTTCTTGTACTAAATGATTTAATTGACGTAATTTATATAGAAAAAAGATTTGTGATGGCCACAACATAAGTTTATTTTAACTTCAATGTTTATTTCCATATCCGTAACCAAGGCATAATTTTGGTAAGTTAAGGAATGTTGAATCGTTACGTATTTAATCTATACCACCCATTCTTTATCCCTTGAGGGGCACTGGTATATATTATATACCACCTACGATTAATGAAGTTTTACACCAGAAAAATTTTATTAAATTTTACTTTTCTAACTTTGGCGAAAAAAAAACGTAAAATTGCTTTTACTTATTTTGAAATAGAATTTTTCAAAGATTCCGGTGAGAATTCAGCATTTCACAAACGTAATTGCTTGCCCCTCAAGGAGTTAAAAGAGAAACTGTAGAGACTGAAAAACGTAAAAATTGAATGTCTTACGACCGCATGTGTCAAGCCCTGGATGCAGCTATTTGAAATATCAAAGTTGGTACAATTTTTATGATGTAGACGGCTACTATTTTAACAAAAACGAAAAATCATGCGTACAGCATAGATTATGAAACACTTTCCAACACATTCTCAATACTATAACAAAACATCGCAGTTTACTAAAGTGAAAAATGATGTCTTGAATGAATGAAAACAATTTGGAAAACGCATAACCATGTTTAAGGCTGGAGTAGCACGGTTGAAGTTTATTCCAACAGAGCGAAAAATGTCCAGACCAGGAATCGAACCTGAATACTTGGCGTGCCGTGCCAATGCTTTACCTGTTAAGCTATCCGGACGATACTCGCCTGACATAATTCACTCTTATTTGTTCTCCTCTCTGGAAACTGCTGTATACCATGTAATCCTAATTACATGGTATACAGTAGTTTCCGTGTTAAAACACATTTTCATCATGTAAATGCTATAGTTATAGCTCGGATGAATGAAACTAGCGCTGCAGTTCGTAGCCATGTCCAACAAATAAGAGTGAATTATGTCAGCCAGGTATCGTCTGGATAGCTTAACAGGTAAAGCATTGGCACGGCATGCCTAATATCCAGGTTCGATTCCTGGCCTGGACCTTTTTCGCTCTGTTGGAATAAACTTCAGCTGTGTTATTCCAGCCTTGAATACGATTTAATCCAGTTGGGAAAAATATTCGTTCTCTTCGAATAACCATAATGTGTTTGAAAACTAAATTTCTGCTATTACCATGAATAGTCGAGAAAATATACGCTTCTTTTGTGCGACCTTGCATATTATTTATGGATATGTATGTATACTACATAGTATGCTATAAATTAGTTCAACTAAACGCATAGCAAAGTTGAAAATCCCAGTCAGGAATTTCTGCCAATAAACGGATCTTGTTGAGAAATTGTGTGTGCCCTGTAAATGATCTATAGAATTCATAAACACCAAGTAATATTTAATAAATAGTCAAATTTAAAAACGCATACCGCAACTGAAAACGCACTTCCAACAATTATTGTTTGTAGGTTACAATAGCTCAGTTATTGTTCCTTTTCTTCTGTAACCAAATTCTTTTGTGTGCCCCTGTAAATGAACGATAAATTATATGCACACCCTATTCTACAATAAGAATCGCGTATTAGACCTCAGTGATATATATCAATTTCAATATGTTTAAAATAACGTAATATCATTAAAATACACCGGAAACTATTTTCACCCATAGACCGCAATGTAATGAAATTCTTTTTTGAGTGTCCCTATAGATGAACCATAAATTCTACACACTTCATTTTCAATACCGAACATGCAATAGTAAACCCTAATAAAATGTATCCATTTAATGGCAATCGGAGTGTATTTACGCCAGTTAGAGCACGGACAGACAAACCGAATTCATACAAGTTAAAAATTGCCTTCATATTCGAAAAGTAGACCTTTCGCAATTTCGACTTTTCTTAGTCTCCTTTCGCATCTGTGCTATACCTTGGTAATAAAATAGAGTGCGAGTTACTTTTTTTTTTAACATGTGTGCATTGTGTCTACAGAAAAATAGCAGCGTAACCTTAAAGATCTTGTTAATAATCGAAGAAAATATATGTAAAATTATAATTTATAAAAAAATTTTGTCAAAAAAACCCCTAAACAAATTACCTATTAGGGGCCATACTTATAAAACGTTATCAACATTTTGCTAATTTTGGACCCCCTCTCCCCCACTTACGATATCATAAGTTATCATTCGTCGACCCCCCCCCCCCCCCCCCCGATGATATCGTTATCTATGTCTAAAAATTCTTTTACTTTTAGATTTTTTTTTCTTTTATACGCTTGCAGTGATATACTCATATATTATTATACATTTATTAGTCGCATACTTTACGATTCAAGAAGTCAATAAAATATCAATAGATGAAATAAATTTATATCAAATAACATTTAAAAGGGTTAGTTACTATTTAAAAGTATTTAATTATAGCTTATTGTTACATATTGTATTCAAAAGTAATACTGTATTATTGCGGTTGCCCCCTGCCAGGGGAAGTTAAAAGCAAAACTTATCAATAAAACAGTGGACAACATTCCTTGTCTTTCTTTACTGATAAGCCCAAGTATCATTTCTTACATATTATGCTCCTGATTTCTCTAACAGCGAATTATATGCGCATATGGTGGAAGAACAGGAAAGCCAAACGTTGGAGGTATTCCGAATTTTGGAATGAAATGATTTTATGAAAATTTAATGGCTTTAATAATATCTTTGTATTTTCCTAAAAACATATTAAAAAAAACAATAATAAAACAGGTAACAGACTATTTGAATGTAAAGAAAAGTTACTGAAAAAAAGAAAAGTTTGATTGGATCAGAAATGATAATGATATCAAAAAGCAACCCCCCTTCCCCCCTGAGATATCTAACGATTTCAAATGCCAGACCCAGACGCCCCCCCCCCCCCCTAAAGTGATAACGTTATATATGCACAGTCCCTTAAGTCATATTTACTGTGAAATGAAATATCCATCGCACATTGCATTAAAATATAGCGATATAAATTTTAAAAAATATATATTTATTATGTATCAGCATATTATTAAATGTTTATCAATATGTTATTAAATATATATCACATTCCTCTTCATTTATTGAAAAACAGTTTTAAAAATACTCTCCCAAACTTTTTCCTCTAGGGAAAAACCAGGAAAGTTCACCTGGAAAAATAATTTTCTAGTTTCCACCTTACCTACCATCAACGACAGGTAAGTTTTTAATAAAACGGACAGCAGAACCGGAGCGCGTCTTCCTCATTGGAGGAAGAGGATGACGTCACAGCGCGAGTACGCAAGTTCGCTGAATGTCGGGAATATCAAAATACAGTTAGTCCGCGAAAAGCCGCTGAAGTATCATCAGCTTCCAGAAACTTCACTTTTTATCCCCAAAAATTAGCCTCGTTGCTTTGTGCTTTGATTAGAAGATGAGAGAAAAATAGCAGATGACCAGGATTCTTGTGGGACTATCCGATAACGAAAAACTATCCTTTTGGACTTGTGGGACATTGATAAAAAAGTTTGTGGATTTTTTATTTAAAAGTTCCTTTTCATTTTTTTCCGGTCTTCAAGGATATATTTTAGTTCCATACAGTCATAAATAATTATACTCCTTTTCTTTAATTTGGTAAGTAAATTTTCTTTTATATTCTATGGTAAATTATTAGCATATTAAAATGTTAAATTTGCTTTAAAAGTATTAAATAATAAAATCAATTATTTTCTTGTTAAAAATTGTACACAAGTTTGCTTATAAAGTTAATTTTCTATTAAAAATATTATTTTATTAAAATGTTAAATTTACTTTAAAAGTATTAAATAATAAAATCAATTATTTTCTTGTTAAAAATTGTACACAAGTTTGCTTATAAAGTTAATTTTCTATTAAAAATATTATTTTATTATTTATCCAAAATAATTAAATGATTTAGCTATTTAGAAAATAAACTTACTTTAAATCAGATTTAATTCACCCTTTTATAAAGTCGTGTTATTTAATTTATAATTTTTGAGTCGTCTTATTGACTTGTTATTGACTTTTTAATTTTTAATGCTAAAAACAAATAAAATATTTTTTAAATATCTTTTAATAAAAAAAATAATAATTTTCTGATGCAAAAACTTTTGGCCTTTTTATGTCGAGAATGATAATCAGCAAGAACTGCAAAACATATTAATGAATTTTTTTAATTTTTAATACAAATGTAAGGTAACCTTTATATTAATATGACGAGAGTACTTTTTAAAATAATTTAAATAATCAAACTAAAAACAACCTTCTGATAAAGGTGAAATACGTAAAATCATATTTATTGCCAAAGCAAATCTTTATTAAACGTATTTTGATTAAATACATCATTTTACATCGTCATTAAATATGTATCTTGTATCTAAGGAAAAGCATTAGAAATTTATTGGTGGAATTATAATTGTTAGAATTAATTATTAGGAATAAATATGATATATATATAAACTAATACATAAAGTTTACGGTAAATTTCAATAAGAAGGAACTTCTCCTCAGATTTAATTTTAAACTTGATAATTTCTGAGTGAAAACATATACCTATGAAATTAAACGTGCATTCTCTAGAATAATCGCAACATTTTATAATTTAACCCTCCGTCGGTCGCAACCCTAGGACTCCTAAGATCGGGTGAAATGTGCCTGATAGGCACCTGTTAAAAACTTGTCATTAGCAATTTATTGGCGCAATTCTAACACTATTACACTGATAAGTGACTTTCATAAGGCTATACAAAGAGAGAATATTTCAAATTTGAATGAAAAAAACCTCGTTTATTACACTCAAAGTAAGTAACCCTGCACGCTCTAGTGGCGTAGAGGAGAACGGAGATAATTGTGCTGTGCCTGTCAGGCCTATTGCGACCGACGGAGTTTTAAAAACAGATATGAAATAGCCCAAAATCGAAAATGGATAAATGGAAAAACGTGCAAAAGAAAGATGAGTATAAAGCGTACTGAGCAGTTTAAATATGCTACAAAATTAGCACTCACTAACATAAAAAATATATCCAGCATTGTCCATTATTTAAGGTGCATTTATATGTTTAATTTATAGTTAATAAAGTTATAAGACAAAATGAATTCACTTATACTCTGAAGCATCTATAGTATATGTGTGCGAAATATTATTAGCAGAATTTAATTAAAGAAGAGGATTTATTGGAAAAAAAAAAAAAAGAGATATTTCTTTGCTATCAGTTTTTGAAAGTTAATACGCCATAAGTTTGTTAATTTTATTATTCTAAATCTAAACAACAGGCAATTTTACAAGTTATAAAAAGACTTTAAATCAGGTTTAATATGTATTTATTTTTCTTTAAGGTGACCGTAGACCTTTATTTGAGCAAAACTCGACTCCCAAATAGACATTTCTTTTTGTGTGTATTATTATTTTCCAATTTGTACTACGTCATTCGTGATAAACTGCATGCAAATGCGACTATTTTACGCAAAGTTACAAAAACAATTTTGTAGCCTTTTAATATACTTTAAATCTGTTTTTCTCAATACTCAATCTGTTTCAGCTTTTTTTTTTTTTTTTTTTTTTTTTAAGCTCTTTGCTATTTAATTTTTTATCAAAATTTATAAAATTGCTAGGGAAGAATGCTGATATTGCTTAAAAAGAAACTGTGTATGCATTTTAAAATTCGACTTCATTAAAACAATTAAATTTGATTTTTAACTTATTATAAGGCAGAACTTCGATGAAAATCGATATGGAATTCAGAAAAATATAATCTAAAAAATTAATTATTTAAGGGATTGAAAAAATCGATACACAGATTTGTTTGTAATAGAGTATTACGTGATTAAAATCCAAAATCGAGGAAATATCTGAAACATTAAGACGCAAAGAGCATTTAAAAATTTCGTTTTAAAATTTAAAATTTTTTTAAAGATATTAAAATTATAATAAGATTGGAAATTTCTTTTAAGGTGTTCTACACACTTATGGTGAAATGTATAGTTGCACAAAATTTCAAATTTGTATTATGAAAATTAAAAGAAATTCTTTTAAACGTTCACCGTCCCCTTAAGCGATGTTATTACCTTTTTACTTTCTTCTATCTTTACAAGAAGAAAGGATTGGATTCGTGAAAAATCTAGACTTCCGGTTTTCGACGGATTTATACGTTTTAGAATGCCCAGAACACGATTTGATGGTTTTTAGAAAATATCTGTCTGTGAGTCTGTCTGTCATTCTGTCACTCTGTCAGTGAGTCTGTATGTGACAAAACTTTTGTGGGCGCTCTATCTCAAGAACTAATGCACGGAATTTTACAAAACTTCATATTTAGTTAGAACTTGATATAAACTGGACTTGATTAGTTTTTGGTGAAAATCGCCCAACATGTGGCGCTGCTATGCGGCATTTTTCACGATTTCTGCAATAGCTATATCTCAAGAACTACTGCACGGATTTTCATAAAACTTCAGATTCAGTTAGTCCCTGATATAAATTAGTGCTGTTTAATTTTTTGTGAAAATCTCCCAACAGGTGGCACTGGTATGCTGCATTGTACATGATTATCGCAATAGCTCTAACTCAAGAAAAAATACACGAATTTTCATCAAACTTCAGATTCAGTTAGTCCTGATATAAATTAGTGCTGTTTAATTTTTGGTGTAAATCGCCCAACAGGTGGCGCTGCTGTGCTGCATTTTTCACGATTTCCACAAGAGCTGTATCTCAAGAACTATTGCACGGATTTTCATCAAACTTCCGATTTAGTTAGTCCTTGACATGAATTGGCGTATAAATTAGTGCTGTTTAATTTTTGGTGTAAATCGCTCAACAGGTGGCGCTGCTATGCTGTATTTTTGCGATTTGCGCAATAGCTTTATCTCAAGAACTAATGCTTGGATTTTCAACAAACTTCAGATTCAGGTATACCTTCATATCGTTTAATGCTATTTACTTTTGGTGTAAATAGCTCAACAGGTGGCGCGGCTGTGTTACATTTTTTCGGAATTTCCGCTATAGCTCTATCTCAAGAACTAATGCACGAATTTTCATCCAACTTCAAATTCAGATATACTTTGATATGAATTGGTGCTAAATCGTTGTTATTTCTTGTACTATTTAAAGGATTTAATTGACGTGATTTATATAGAAGAAAGTTTTGTGATGGCCACAACATACTAGTTATTTATTGAATTATTTATTTAAATGATGAGGGAAACAAAAACAAACATATTAAGCTTTTTTTTTTTTTAACTAAGAGTAATGATAAACAAAATTCATAAAAATTTCAATACCGGTTTTTATTTTTTAACATCACTGTAAAGATCAGTGAATTTAGAATATGGTGATCAATTCAGTGAATATGAATCGTTTTCAACTAGCAGCTTGCGACACCTATTTTTGCGTCCTTCGAAGCTCTTTGAAACAATGAATTTTTCTTTCATAATTTTTTTTCTCTGAGAAATTTTTAAGTGTTAAGAGGGGGGAAATCTTAAAAATTTGGTGATGTTCATTTAATAATGTATCTAAATAGTTTGTTTTACCATTGATGTCAGACCGATATTCATCAAATTGTTTTGCTACAATTCGGATTATTATTTGCGATACGCGAAGGAACAGAAATCCCTGATCACAAATTTTGTGGGCGCTGTATCTCAAGAACTAACGCACGGAATTTATTAAAAATTTATATTCAGTTAGTCCCTAATATAAATTGGTGCTGATTAGTTTTTGGTGTAAATCGCTCAACAGGTGGCGCTGCTATGCAGCATTTTTCACGATTTCCACAATAGCTCAATCTCCAGAACTAATGCACTGACTTTCATCAAACTTCAGATTCAGTTAGTCCTTGACATGAATTGACGCTTTATACATTTTTATGAGAATCGCTCAACAGGTGGCGCTGCTATGCTGCATTTTTTGTGATTTCCGCAATACCTCTATCTCAAGATTTAACGCTTGGATTTTCAACAAATTTCAGATTTAGGTATACCTGGATATGAATTAGTGCTGTTTCCTTTTTGGTGTAAATAGCTCAACAGGTGGCGCTGCTATTCAGCATTTTTCACGATTTCTACAATAGCTCAATCTGTAGAATTAATGCCCGGAATTTCATCAAACTTGAGATTCAGTTAGTCCTTGATATCAGTTAGTGATGTTTATGTTTTGGTGTAAATCGCTCAACAGATGGCGCTGATATGCTACATTTTTAAAAATTTCCGCTATAGTTCTATCTCAAGAACTAATGCACCAATTTGCATGAAATTTCAAATTCAGATGTAATTTGATATGATTGGTGCTATATTGATGTAATTTCTTGTACTATTTAAATGATTTAATTGACGGGATTTATATAGAAGAAAGTTTTGTGATGACCACAACATACTAGTTTAATTTTACATTGTTTATGATAATTTCTCTGACTCATATTTAAGTCACTTTAATGTCTTGACTACAAAGAAAAGAAATACTGTAGGATTCTTATTAGTACACCTGGCTCAAAACGTGACTATTTATAATATATACTATATACGACAGACCAAAGCACTTCTTGAATATAATATGAAATCTATAATAGAAAAAAAAAAGTCAGAAATTGTACGTCAAACGTGACAAATGAGGTGAGTTCGTACTATGACTAGTTTTATAAATATTCAGATCTGGGTGTAATAGCTGTTGCACTGTTATGACAAAAATGCATAAATACAAAATTGATTACGGTTATATATACTAAATTCAGTAATATGGAAATAATAGGACTACGTCTTAAATAGGACATAATCACCATGGCAACCTAGAATCATTACCTATCCTGAGATATCATTTAATTAATTACGTATGATATGATGTAATTGAATGAAGAAACCTTTTATTAGGTTGAGCAAAAAGTTCTGAGAAATTTTTAATCTAATAGTTACCACAATTTGTATAGTAAATAGGAGCTCTGTTGCCAGCAGCTGGATCGCGTCTACGACAAATTCGTGCAGAAGTATCCAAGATTGGTCCGCCTAAAGCGTGCTTTGTTTCAGCAAGACAATGCCAAACCGCACAAGGTCCAGAGGACCAAGGACAAGTTTGCACAGTTGGACGGCGTCGAAATTCTTATAAACCCCGCGTACAGTCCAGACGTGACTCCATCCGATTATCGCTTCGTTCGATCAATCCAACACTTTTTCATGGGCCGTCGATTTGAATCCTTTAATGAAGTTGAAGAAACATGTCAAGTGTCAAGTGTTTTTCGATTCCAGGAAGCCGCCATGGTACTTCCAGAAAATCTGGAATCTAGCAGAACGATGACAGAAAGTCATGGACTATGATGGTCTCTACTATGAAGAATAGTCCTTGTTGCTTTTGTTGTTAGTTTGCACATAACAACGCAACTTTTACAAATTTCCCAGAATTTTTTGCTCAACCTAGTATTAATATCTTTTTAAGCTTTGATTCGATTTTTATAAAATCTGAAATGACAAAATTCTGCAAAGATACATATGTTAAATTTCAAATATTCGGCTCTGTAGTTTTTGCGCCGTTATAAAAGGACAAACGGACAGACAGACAGAGGGACAGACCAGACGACGACTGTAGGTGCTACATATTTATATAATTAAGAACGCACCTAAAAAGAGATACAGTCAGCCCCGCTTCATTGCACACAGTTGGTTCCACTGAATTGTATGCATTTAAGCGGGATATGCATTTAAGCGAAGACAGCAATTAATGTTATCAGTATACGTTATCTTTTCATTATGTACCACAGATATGATAAATATTAATGGACAATAATTATTTACCTAATAAATTAAAAACTATTGTATTTATAACTTTAATAAATAACTTATTATTACTCTATATATAACAATATATGTAATAAAGTATGAGGTGTTATAACACTATTTACAGTACACGATTTAATTTTTCATTATAATTTATGTGAAAATTAAAATGAAAGTTAAATAAAAATTTTTGCTTTTAAATCATGCCTTTGAAAGTAAAAGTTTCTGCATAAATTCTTTATATTTTTCAATTATTTGCCAATTTATCTCTTTTTTTTTTCTTTCGCCTACACAAAAAATTTTTAGGAATTTTTTTTTCTTTTGCCTACACAAAAAATCTTTAGGATTTTTTTTTTTTTTTTCATATCTCGACATGGCATTTCTCCACTTCCAGCGCTAAATGTTGGTCTTTTATTCTCTTGACCGTCTCGATTCTATTTTCCCCCCGATTCCAGAATTTTTCAAAAAGTACCCCCAGCATCTTGAGTCAATGTATGTACGGCAAACGTTAAAAGAAAAGCACAATTGTTCAAATTCAACACTCTCATACGTTTCCAGAATTAAGATAAGTCATCTTTCACGATGATTTCTGTTCTCTTTAATTGTAAATATAACAAACCATTGTTACGAAAAAAAAAAAAAAAAAAAAAAAAAAGGTGTTCCTTTTTTTCCATTCATCACTATAATATGAATTCATAAAATCCGGATTACTACTACTAGATTCGAGATATTTATACAATTAACCGGGGATTGTTATGCGATAAAACGAGTATATTTAACATTAGCCTTATGGGGAACGTTTCTGTTCCACGGCATTCTATGCATTGCAATCATCCGTTACCCGATTAAGTGGGGCCGACTGTTATACAAAATAAAAAGAAGAAGGAAATATAATAAAAGAGTAAGAAAAAAAAACTATTTACAATAGTTACAAAGAAAATGACGAAATGGATCAGAGGTCGTAATCTGAAGATGTCTCTGAGAAGTACGATATTTCTAAAAAGGATTTCATTTTTCTCCGTAAATCTCATTGGTGTAGACATTCTCTTCATGAATACGGGGTTTTCGCTAATGTAATTAATCCAGTCCTGACTAACTTATTTAAAAATGTGGCTATCTCGCCATACGAAAGAACTATCTTGCATTTTCCAATCTATTAGTGCGTGTCGTCATACGAATCATTGTAAGTATATGCATAATGCATAAAGATAATACAAAGAAATTAGTAATTTAATTGGTCATTATTTGCATGGAGTATTCAAAAGTCATGCCTTGCATGCAGATATTATTTCACACACTACGCAGATAGATTGCTGCAGTTTTGCGAAAGGATATCTCACAGTAAAATTTCCGCTTGAATTGAGATTTAGTTTTAACATTTTCCATCATAGCTGAAAAACATTTATGAATTCATTTTGTGTGTCTCCCGTCTCCCGCCTGCCGTTCCGTGCTCTAACTCTTATAAATATTCTCGGATTGTCGTGAATTTTGTATATATTATTCACGTTTACTCTAGAAGGTTCGGTATTGAAAATGAAGTATGTATCATTGATAGTTCGTTTACAGGGCAACACAAAAGAATTCCGTGACATTGCGGTCAATGGGTAAAAATCATTTACGGGGCATTTCATTGATGTTACGGTATTTCAGACATAATGAGATTGATATACATTATTGGGATGGAATGCAATATGCTTTCTCAGGAGTATAGAATAAATAATTCGTTTACGCGGACGTACAGAGGGATTCCACTGCATTATGATCTATAAGGAAAAATCGTTTGTAGTTCATTTTAATGAATATCCCTTCAACGATTAATGAAGTGAACTCGCCTTCAAATATGACGAAATCATTGAAGTGCACTGCATGTTTCGTATAGATTATATCCACTTCGTTACCCGGGTTCACATATGTGGACCTTTAATCTTTTAATCATAAAAACTAAACTATTTGATTTTTTTTTTTTACATTTTGACTTCACTTCTTAAGTCATTGTCACTTCTTAAGTCACATTTTGACTTCACTGTCAAATCCAAAAGGGCAGTTTTATGACATAAGTTTTAATTTATTTTTTGTTCGGAAATGCATGAAACTAGCAGGATTTTGTTGTTCAGAAACTCTGTAATCGAACTGTTTTTTCCGGTTTTTTTTTTTTACTAAACGCAATAGATCTTTCAGAAAATAGTGTGAAAGTGGGCGTTTCGAACCGAATTTCCGCGCGAAAGAAGAATAACTACTCAAGGAAGGGTGAAAAACTTCTTTGTCACGTGATCAAAATCGCTTATAACTCAATAGGTAATTTATTTATCACAGTTCTATTTCAAATCGCTTCCATATTCAGGCCTTCCAATTTCATATCTTTCAGTTTAAAAAATGAATTTGTAACGCTTTGCGCTTGTTCAACAGAGCAGTTGAGAACAGCCTTAATAGCTGAATATTTTTTTCTTTAAAAACAAACCAATAAATGACAAAAACTATGCTGATTTCCTTATAAAATAAATGTTATTTTCATCTGAGTGTGCAAAATGCCTTCAAGACAGTGTGGCCAAGAAAGTGAGAAATTTAACTTAAATGTTTTTTAATAAATTTTTTTGAGAATTTGTATATTATGTTGTTTAAAGACTTTAATTTTTTTATTTGTGAATTAGAGGTCTGCACGGACCGGGCTCGGGCCTATTTTCATTCACGGCACCCGGGCCGGGCCTGGTCTCCACTCTTTTCGGGCCGGCTCGGGCCTAACTTATTTTCTTGGTACAGAGCCAGGACTGGTTTTATTCCTAGTTTTCACGGCCAAAAATTTTCAGTCCTATTTTTGACCCAGCCCGTATGAAAATCACTGTCTCAACATGGCCTGGTCCATTCAAAAGTCAGTATAAAATTAAGCCTGGCCCAAAAATTTTCGCAAAAATGCATACATTTTTAAATCGCCATTATTCTACACTTATAAACATTAAAATTTATTCTTTTTAAAGAATAGTAGATTTCTACGCTTATTAAAATATAGCTAAATTAAAATATAGTAAAACGTGTGAAAAAGAATCTGCCTATCACGGAACCCTGTTTTAAACTGAAAAACGTGTTGATGCATGCAAAATTAGTATACTAATACCTAAGAAAAGAATATATAATACATTTACACTTGCTAAGAAGGGAACTTGTCTGTAACGGACTTTCTTTTCTTTTCTAAGCAATTCCGTCTTAGAAGATTTTACTGTATAGTATTTTTCAGATTTTTAACAACTTCCATACATGGAATATGGATTAACGATATTAATGATAACTGAAACAAGTACATACAAGAAATAGAGATTCATTTAAAAAATAAATATCGCAGCTTCTATATAAAAAGGAAGATTGTAAACATGAAAAAAAAAAAAAGTTAAGATAAATATTTTTGGTCAGGACACCTCGTATGAGACACATTTTTAAACCAAATCGATGTAAAAATCAATGTTTTTTTTTTTTTTTGTAGAAATTCACTCGGGCCGGGCAGGGCAGGGCTCTGGCCGAGATTTGAACTTTTTTTGGGGCCGGTCCGCGGGCTCGCTCCGGGGAACGTTTAAGTTTTTTACCGGATCGGGCCGGTCCAATACGTTTTTCTACGGGCCGGGCCGAGCTTGGGCCGAACCTTTAATTTTTGAATCGGGCCGGGCCAATTTTTTTTTCTATGAGTCGGGCCGGGGCCGGGCCCGGGCCTGGAAATTTCGGCTCCTGCAGACCTCTAGTGTGAATTGAGGTCAGTGGTATAATTAAATTGATATTTTAAGTGGATTTGTAATTTTAGATCCGTATTTGTGAACTTAAATTACTAGTCCCCTAAAGGATCAATTTCAGAAATTTTCTTTTTACTGTCATCTACTATGTCATTTTGTTTGTGAAAAACCAATGAATGAGTATTTGTAGCATTATTTTAACTTCGGTAGCGAAGAGTTTAAAGAGTGCATACACTGTTAAAAATTTGCAGCATTCTGTCCAGTCATTCGACCGTTTTTTGAATAAACGATTTCATAACCGTAATTTAACTATATTCTGACCATAAAATGGCCAATAATATGGTCAGAGTAAAGTTAAATTACGGTTGTGTAACCGTTTTCGGAAAAAACGGTCAAATGACTGGATAGAATGTTGCAAATTTTTAACAGTGTAGCATTTGTCGTTCATCTATAGAGACATACAAAAAAATTCGGTTAAAAGACTGGCTAAGATCGATAATTGCTGGAAGTGTGTTTTCCGCTGTGGGTACCGATTTTTATACCCATCGTGTATTAGATGGTGTGTATAAATTCTGTAGATCTCATACAGGGCTACACGAAAGACTTCCCCGGTGTACTATTTCTTTCTCCCAGCAATTAAAGTGTCGTCTCTAAAAAATAACGTTCCGATGTATAAGCCAGCCGTAAAACAAAGCAGATGTAACATTGTACGATTAAATACTCTACTGCAATTTTTTAAACTTCTAAGCATCGCACATTTTCAGTTTTTATACCGTCGTATTGGAAAAAAAAGTACCTTTAAATGCAATTTGTATGAAAAATGCATATCAATTTATTTTTGAGATGCTAATTTTTTTGTGGTTTTTAACGCCATTTGTTTAAGCAACTCAAGTACTCTATTTCTGTAGAAAATAAAGGAAAAATAGTTGGAAAATAGCAATTATATCTTTTTGTTGCCATTTTCCCATAAAAACTGAAAAAAAAAATGTCCTTAAAAGACGTGCTTTTTGAAAATATATAAATGAATGATTTCTGATAAAACATGGAGCTATTATAAACTAAATTTAATTTTAAGTATCTATATTAATATTACAAACAAATGTAGGCATATGAATTATCAGATAGGCGATTTTTTTTTTTTTTTGAGTTTCTTGAATGACGACATTTCTTTTTTTGGATTTGTGTGTTATTCAGCGATAGTGAAGACAGATGCGTACTTTACTGTCGATGTTGTTTAAGACTGGATCGTAAATGAGGAAATTCTTCAGCGAATGCGGATGACGTCATGTTATATAAAATAAAAGCGTGTGTTTTAAATCTTAAAACTGAAATATGTTTGTACTATCTATATTTATATACATATATATATATATAAATTTTTTCATCGGGGGCGACACTAAATTCTGAAAAAGCAGAATTCCTGTTTTCTAGTTTACATATTGCATTTCATTCTGGGAAAAAACGAAATTTCTTAATAATGTGTCAGAAAGTATCTCATAATCTATGCCTTATGCATGATTTTCCATTCTTGTTTCAATATCGATTGAAAGCAGTAAAAACTTTCTTCGTCTTTAGTTTTTATTTACACATTAGAATGTAAAGCGAACTTAAAAAATAAAAAGCAAAAAAACTTTTGTTAACATTAGGCACACTGTGTTACAAAAAATAAATAAATAAAATAAAATAAAATAAAATAAAAATAAATAAATAAAAATAAAAGAATCTGCGAAGAAGATGGTTTTTAAATTTCCCTTATTTATATATTTTATTTATTTCTATTTATTCATTTACAGTGAAACCTCCTTGTGCGACCACCTCCCAGAACAACCATTTTTTCATGGAACGAAATTTATTCCTATAGGCTCAATACTAATTCTATCTCCATTCAGAGACCATCCCAATTGAATTCCCTCCATGAGCGACCCATTTCTTTGAAGAAAATGAAACAAATTTTACATCCTTTTACCCTTATTCATCAAACTTCTAAACTAAGTTTAGATTTTTTTTCCAGTAACTTTTAAGTGTTTAAACCCCTTTGTGCATTTTGAGGCAATGAATTTAACTTCAATGAGAAATTAAGAATGACGGTCGATAAACTCCCTTGCATTATTCTGTCAGGAAACTCTCAAAGAAATAGATAAATTAATGAAATCGTCATTATTTTTTCACGTCCAAAAAAAATAACATTTATTTACTGAACTTCGAAAGGACTTGGAAATAAAAGTTATACATTTTAACTCTGCAGTAATTAACTTATATAATTAACTTTTGATTTGATACTTAAATTTTTATATTTTTTCCTAATGTGAAAAATAAATTTTAGTAACATTAATTGTTACCTTTTTCCAACAATTAAAATCTAGATTTAAACATGACCTCCATTAAGAGACCACCTCTCGGAGCGACCACTTTTTATTGGAACGAAATGTGGTCGCTTTAGGGAGGTTTTACTGTATTTATTGAAATACTGTTATTATTAGTTTGACCGTACATCTCCATTACGAAAGTTTTGCTTAAATAGTTCTACAAAAATGGAAAAGCGAGTATCTACGACATATATGTTTAATTTCATCACTCATTTAAATATTTTAGTTTCTGAAGATTTTGTCTGTTAGGCCACATTTTCCTCTTCCCTGTAAATAATGGTTTAACATAGTCCATGATTAATTACTGTAATAAATGATGCTATAACATGATATTTAATCAAATTCAGAGAGATCCTGAAATAAGGAAGATTTTTAAATACTTCTTGAAAATGTTTTCATTTCATTGTCTCTTTTTACGTGCAAAGTAATTTTATTTTTAGATATTTTTCTTTACTTTTTTTTCTCTTACTTTTCTTAATTATAATCAAATGATTATATGTTTGGGAATAGCTTTTCCAAACCGTTCCCTCATTTTGTTGGCAAATAAAAAATATGGGCTTGTTGCAACTTTATAAAATAGTGGACGCATAAATGATTCAACAATAATTTTTTGGACAAAATTGTTCAAAAAAATAAATTCTTAGATTACATTTCACACTATGTATGGATTTTGTACGATTTTCAAATTTGTATTTCCCAGTTTCAAAAGTATAAAATGATACTAAATCCAAGCAAATTGTCAACACTGTTAAAGAAAATCTGACTCATTTTCGCTTATATTGGACAAAGAATACCTTTATAAATACGTCAGTTCTTAAGTTTCATAAATTTTTTAAGGAATTTTTTTTAAATTCTGCTTTATTAAGATGGTTCTTAAAAAAAGCAAAACTTTCTGACAGATTTTCTGACTCATTTTGAAAAGTGAAGGCACAAAATTGGCAGGTCTGACTGTTGGAGCGATTTAGAATTAACCCTTAAATGCCTGGTGTTGCTTTTCGGCAACATACCCAATTTAGGCTCTAAAATACTATTAGAATAATATTGAAGTTATAATGCCTAATGTTGCCAATAAAATACATTCTGAAAATATTATTAAATCAATTTTCAACATGTAGATGGCAACACTTGTGCTGTTTAAGAATAAAGATAAATTTATTTTTTCAAATGTTGCTACTTGTTCTTTTTGTTTTGTTTGGAAGCTTGCGAAATACCCTATTTTGACCTGCAGTGAGCAAGTAAAGTTTATTTCTTATTATAGTTCCTAAAATTCTTGTGTGTTTAATATTATAGAATTTTATCAAGGGAAAATATTTTTTCAATTAAACACCAGTATTGACGATTAGTAACAAACTGTTTTTTAGCCGTAAACTATACTTAAAACAAAATATGATTATTTTAAGTATTTTTCCCATGATTTGTTTAAAAAATGAAAGCCGAAAAACATTATTACAATGATTTTTGAAAAATCAGGCATTTAAGGGTTAAATGCATTTTCCTCTTTTTTTTTAAATAAATAAATTACTTATCGAGTTATAATGGATTTTTGTCTCGTGGCAACCGGTTTTTCTCACTTCTCTCGCTGTCACGTGCGGAAATTCGGTTCAAAACTCCAACTTTGATAGTATTTTTTGAAAGATCTTTTGCGTTTATGAAAAAAATGAAAAACGTCTTTCGATCACATAATTTCTGAGTAATAACGACCGCCAATGTCGCGGGTTTCCAAATAAAAATAAATTAAAAAAATGTGTCAGAAAGTTCCCCTTTAGATTTGAGAACAGTCTTATGGTATTTTAAAAATTTTTAAAAAGAATGCTTTGAATATATAATGAAAATAAATTAAAAAAATCAAAAACCCGACTGAGTAAAAAGCGATCTAATCAATTGTTTCTCACCAATGTGAAACTATTTTTTTTTATATTACTTACCTATTTTTTTTTTATTTACTTGTATTGATGACTTTTAAGTTGTGTTTATTTGTTAGTTCCTATCTACAGGGTGTCCCAAAAAGGACCACCTATTTTTTAAAATGAATAATTAACAAACGAATAGAGTTATTAAAAAAATTCTTGCAGGAAACGGATGTGTGAAGTCTGGAATTTTGTTTAGAACTTTTTATTATAATAGTTCAAAATATGACCGACAGATGGCGCTATAGAACATTTTGGTGGCTATATCGCCAACGAATACACCATTTTGAAGAATTTACGCAACGACAACTACTGTTTCCCTTGAAATGGTTACTACTGAACTTTCATTGACCATGTCTACTTCTGTCTGGTCTTCTCGCATGCTCCTTTTGTTCATATAGCCAACAAAAATGTGCTGTAGCGTCATCTGTCGGTCAGATTTTCAACTATTATAATAAAGAGTTCTAAACAAAATTCCAGACTTCACATCTTCGTTTCCTGCAAGAATTTTTTTAATAACTCCATTCGTTTGTTAATTGTTTATTTTTAAAAATAGGTGGTCCTTTTTGGGACACCCTGTATAAACACTGTTTTGATGAGGCCTATAGATGTCTGTGATGGTTAGAGTTGCAGTAAAGCTAGAGATCCTACATACATAACTTCCAGGTTGTAATATTTAAACGGAGCTTCTGACTGTAAAATAGTCAATGAAACATCTCTTCATTTTGAAAGACCTATCCAATGATAGGCCACTCAATAGGGTGCGTAAAAAAAATTTTTCGTTTCTAACACCATTTTGTATTTTACATCCACCATTTTGAATTTATAAAAACAAAATCTAGCCTATAACCATCCGACGGTTAAGACTAATCGATAGAGACCTCATTCATTAAAATTCACCCAGCCATTGACACGTTTCGAGGGTATAAAGAAATCCACATACCCAGATACGCGTGAAACACATAACCCTTCTTGTCAGTCGGGAAATAATGCCTGTGTTTTATATTCTCAGATTTTTCAAACCCTTATACATATTATAATTTCCTCTCACCAAAGCAGTGTTTTGTATAAGAATTAAGTTTTTTATGAAAAAGCTTTTTTTTTTTTTTTTTTAAACTCAAAATTTTCAAGCTTTTCTCCGTTAATCCTTGAATATTTTCTGAATTTTTTTAGAAAATCACCTGACATTCTTTCATACTTAGTTGCAGACATGTGATAGGTATTTCTAACTCAGAATTAGCTAATGAAACTATTTTAAATGTACAAATTGCAATATCAGAAACACAAATGGTAACATTGAAACTTTACGCATCATGTCCCAGTTAAAAACTCTGATTTTCAGCCTTGGCTACTGAATCGGATTTTGTTAGAAGCTTTCAAAATTATTTTGGTTTCTGAATGTTTCATGTATTCTTATTTAGATATTCACATTTTTATTTTCTTTTTTCTAAATATGCTTACCGGGTGTATTTAACCCTTTATCTAGTGGCGGTTCTTATAAGTACCATTAAAATAACTTGTTATAAAATTCATTTAATACATCGATTAGTTGTAATACTGTTTACAATGAGTTACATTACTTTATCTTGTTCCAAAAGCATTATGGGTTTCACAAAACAAAAATATTTTTAAAAGGTTGATATCTTTTGCCTTTGCATCTTTTCAGCTTTCTTGGCGTTGAGGGGGGGGGGGGGGGGAGAGGGGGGTATTTTTCAGTTAAGAAATATTTCTATATTTCTACTGTAAGAACATTATATTTGTACAATTCCTAATTCTACAAAATGCCAAGAAAAATATTTAAAATAAAAGATTTAAGTGGGGTTATAAATATTGCACAAAATCCCTATACAAATTTAATTAATCCTTCTAAATCCTCCAAACCTTCTAAAATCCTTCTAAAATTTATTTTGATTATGTAAATCTTCTAATGCAGTTTAAAGAATTCACGAAAAAGGCTTTAGAAAATAAAATTTTCATGAATTCATAATTCAGTTCATAAAGGGTTAAGGAGGTCCGGGACACAATTTAAAATAATTGTTATTTATTGAGTTAAAATTCTGAATTTTTTTGTGACGGTTAAACTTATCATTTGTAAACAAAATCACATAATAAAACTTCTCATAATTTTTTAGAAAAAAATTTTAGTTTAAAATTTATTAAAAAAGTGGGGTAAATTAAAATCGTTATAACTCGGAATATTCTTTATAGAATTTAATTTTTTTTCATTTAAATAAACAGAAATATATAAGTTTTAATTTGATTCAGCATTTAAAAAAATATTAACTTATAAAAAAAATTAAAAATATTTAACGAAAAAAAAAAGTGGTGCAACTTTTATTAAAAAAATCATATTTTCAAAAGTAAATACTTTTTTTGAAATATGCTGAATCAAAATTAAAGTAAAACAATTGAAAAAGATATATTCAAAGTTTGAACCCGTTATCTTTAACGGTTCTCAAGTTATAAGAATTTAAATATGAGAAATGGTGGAAAAACCTATCATAAAGAAAAACGCATTTTTACAAGAAGTCATTTCCATGACAGCCTTGTAAGCTAAATTTTGAAAACAAACCAAAACTAAAAAAATAATATTTTTTGTTCTAATTCAGATAGAAACATGTTTTAAATGTCATTTTAAGCAGGAAAAAACACAGAAATTTTTAACGAAATAAAATATTTTTGTAAAATTTGAAGATTTTTGTGTCCCGGACACCCTTAAAGTGATAGCCAGAGCAAAAAAAAAAAAAATGGAGTTTATAGATCTCAAGAAAAACAATTCTTGCATAGGAAACCAAGTGTCGCAATCCTTTTATTCAATCAAAAATGCAGCATGACTCAGAATAGCGCCAACTTTTGAAAAATATTGGATGGGCTCAAAAAAGTTTGAGTAAAATACCACATAAATGTTTTCTCCAGTGCGCCTATGGAGAGAGAAGGGCGGGGGAAGGACCGATTGACTATAGATGATTATTCGAAGTCAAATTATGGTTTTTCTAAGTTAAATATAAAAATATTATTATTAAATTACATTCTTACAAGTTCTTTCTTAGAAACACATTAATATTTATTATAAATAACATAAAAATTGTTAACTATTGAAAATAAAAAAAAAAACTAAATACAGTAAAACCTCCCTAAAGCGACCACGTTCCGTTCCAATAAAAATTGGTCGCTCCGAGAGGTGGTCTCTTAATGGAGGTCATGTTTAAATCTAGATTTTAATTCTTGAAAAAAGATAACAATTAATGCTACTAAAATATATTTTTTACATTAGGAAAAAATATATAAATTTAAGTATCGAAACAAAAGTTAATCACATAAGTTAATTACTGCAGAGTTTAAAAAATGAATACATTGACGTTTGCTTTGATTTTACGGTTTATCTTTTATAACTTTTATTTCCAAGTCCTTTCGAAGTTCAGTAAATAAATGCATTTTGGGGGGGGGGGGGGGGGAGCAAATAATGACGATTTCATTAATTTATCTATTTCTTCGAGAGTTTCCTGACAGAATAGGACAGGGAAGTTTATTGACCGTCATTCTTAATTTGTCATCAGAGTTAAATTCATTGCCTAAAAAGGCACAAAGGGGTTTAAACACTTAAAAGTTACCGGAATAAAAGAAAAAAAAAATCTAAACTTAGTTTAGAAGTTTGATGAATAATGTGGTCTCCGGAATTATTTTTATAATAAAACCTTCTTCAAGGGACCAGGAAAAAACGGAATTTGTTTCATTTTCTACAAAGAAATGGGTCGCTCATGGAGGGAGTTCAACTGGGATGGTCTCTGAATGGAGGTAAAATTAGTATTGAGCCTATGGGAATAAATTTCGTTCCATGAAAAAATGATCGTTCAGGGAGGTGGTCGCACAGGGAGGTTTCACTGTATTATGAAAAACTAAATGTTCTTTTAGTCAACTCCGTCGATTCATCAAGACATTAAAACTCATGGCAAAATTTGCAAGAAATTTGTTTTCGTGAGTTTTTTTTTTTAACATCTGCTGTAGGGGCTTTCGGTGCTCCTGTAAGTATAATCGATGCCCTTACTATTTTTCAAACAAGTTTATTTTATGAACTTCAATAAAACCAAATTTGATTTCAGATATTAAATAAATAACGAAATAAATCAATGGAAAATGGATGGGAGAGATCAAATTATTGGGTGGGCTTACTCCCCACGGTCTTATCTATTTTGGCGTAACTGATATCTCACACCAGTTTGAACCCGCATATAAATGTAACAATAATGAAGATATTTTACAAAATCTTCTGCAAAATAATTTTGCCATCTGTTAAATGTTTTGAAATCCCAAGAAGTGCCAGAAATGGCCATCATCCACGTCCAAACAAACGCTAGACATTTCAAAATTATAAAAGTAACCGACGACACTGCAAACTATGCAACTGGCTGAATTACAGGCAATTCTGGTCATTCCCTTGACTTCATGATCTTTCACAAAAAGCAAATTTATGCTGTTGAAGATTTCGAATATCGTCATTATTGTTACTGTTATGATCGAAAATATGGGTTCGGCTTGATACGATAAACTTTTTTTTTTCTTCTTTTGATTGAATAAATGAAAAGCTGTATTTTTAATTGAATAAGTGAAAAGCGACTCTGCTTTCCTGCACAGTAATTGTTTTCCTTTACATGTATTATCGCCCCTTGCAGTTCCGATCCTCATTTCTGATGCACTCTGTATATAATATATGAGAACGTGAGTTTCAAAATTCGCCTTATCCAGAAAATCAAATTTTGGGAAATCGCGAAAAACCTCTGATTGCGTCCATTAGTTTTCATTGTAAACCAAAATTTTACAATGCCAGAAATAAACAATAAAACTAGTTTTTTTTTTTTTTTTTTTTTTTTTTTCCAGATAGTAGTGTTTTTTTGGTGCAGGTTTACCAATAGAATAGACTGATAGAGAAAACACGATTTTTTAAATTTTGGATAAGGCGAGTTTTGAACTCACGGTCTCATATATACATCACGAAATTTTTCTAATTTGTCTTATAATTTCGCGTAACACTTACACTGTAAAAAAAAACCACTGTAAATTTGCCAAAACAAACTCGATCACAGTGAATGTGCTGTATCTTTCTTTGGTTTCCTGACTATATTAACATGGAAAATACAGTAGTTGCGTAAAATTAACAGCACAATGTGCTGGCAATTTGGACGCATTTTTTTACAGCACAAACTGCTGGCGTCCAAATTGCCAGCACATTGTGCTGTTAATTTTATGCAACTACTGTATTTTCCTTGTTAATATAGTCAGGAAACCAAAGAAAGATACAGCACATTCACTGTGATCGAGTTTGTGCGCGAGATGAACAGTACTTTGTACTGTAAAAATGTCGTTTTTATTTTTTTTTTACAGTGTAACAAGGGAGCCCCTTTTGGTGCTGCTCGCACCTAACATCGAGACCTGGGACATTTTGTAGCCTTATACATAAAAGTTAGAGAACCGATAAAATTTCTCTGTTAAAATCATATTTTATATACTTTTTTATAATTTTAATTTTTTATTATTACATTTTTATTTGTTTATTTTAAGCCAAAAGTGAATTAAATTGCCAGATACGCGCTGCAATTTTTTCGCCCACTTTATCCGGGAAGTAAATGTACAGCACAAATTAGAATTACATCAGATTGCGATTTGTTTGATAATTGATAGCATTCTTTTTTTGTCTATGCAGACGATAAATATATAAATAGTAAATATATTTCTATAAAAGCTTTTAAGATCATTGAAAACTAATTTTTTAGTGAAATACAAAATAAGCAAACTATTTTCTTTTCAAATCGAATGGAATAAAGTTTCGAATGTTTAAAACGAAATGTTGCCGTATTAAATGGTCCCTTGGTAAAAGTAATCATAAAGTAAATTAATATTTTTACACAATTTAGAACTAGTATGTTGTGGCCATCACAAAACTTTCTTCTATATAAATCACATCAATTAAATCATTTAAATAGTACAAGAAATTACATGAATTTAGCACCAATTCATATCAAAGTATATCTGTAGTTGGATGAAAATTCGTGCATTAGTTCTTGAGATAGAGCTATAGCGGAAATTCTGAAAAATGTAGCATAGCAGCGCCACCTGTTGAGCGATTTACACCAAAAGTAAACAAAACTAAATGATATCAAGGTATACCTGAATCTGAAGTTTGTTGAAAATCTAAGTGTTAGTTCTTGAGATAAAGCTATTGCGGAAATCGCAAAAAATACAGCATAGCAGCGCCACCTGTTGAGTGATTTACACCAAAAATTAAACAGCACTAAATTATACGTCAATTCATGTCAAGGACTAACTAAATCTGAAGTTTGATGAAAATCTGTGCAATAGTTCTTGAGATACAGCTCTTGCGGAAATCGTAAAAATGCAGCACAGCAGCGCCACCTGTTGGGCGATTTACACCAAAAATTAAACAGCACTAATTTATATCAGGGACTAACTAAATCTGAAGTTTGATGAAAATTCGTGCATTTTTTCTTGAGTTAGAGCTATTGCGATAATCATGAATAATGCAGCATAACAGCGCCACCTGTTGGGCGATTTTCACAAAAAGGTAATCAGCACCAAAATATATTCTGGACTAACTGAATCTGAAGTTTTATTAAAATCCGTGCAGTAGTTCTTGAGATATAGCTATTGCAGAAATCGTGAAAAATGCTGCATAGCAACGCCACCTATTGGGCGATTTTCACCAAAAACTAATCAGGTCCAGTTTATATCAAGGTCTAACTAAATATGATGTTTTGTGAAATTCCGTGCATTAGTTCTTGAGATAGAGCGCCCACAAAATTTTTGTCACATACAGGCTCACAGAGTGACAGAGTGACAGAGTGACAGACAGACTCACAGACAGACATTTTCTAAAAACCATCAAATCGTGTTCTGGGTATTCTAAAACGTATGAATCCGTCGAAAACCGGAAGTCGAAATTTTTCACGAATCCAATACTTTCTTCATGTAAAGATAGAAGAAAGTAAAAATTACTGTGGCTAATTAGGTCGGACGTTAAAATTTCTACTGAAGTCCAAACCTTTCCTCACACAAGACAAACAGCTATGACATTTGGCTAGGGTTTCCGGAGAGCTCTGCTTTCGAAAACAAAACCGCCGACTTTTTCCCCGCCAAAAATGTGAGTATAATGTTGCAATTTTTCAAAATCAAATTCGTGGGTTTTTGAAGAAATTTTTAAACTTTTTTCAATATTTTATTCTTATTATTAACTAACTTTTATTTTTAAATGCTTTTCTTTAAAAAACTTCAATGTTAGTAGTCCTATAAGCACTCTCGAAAATTGCATTTTCAGAAAGTTATGCTGCTGTAAAATCAAGAAATATCATTTTAACAGAAAAATTTTATCGATTCTCAAACTTCGTATGCATCAGGTCTCAATGCTAGGTGCGAACAGCACTAAAAGTGGTTTCCTTGTGAATCATGATTGAGCAACGATGCCTGTAAAAGTATCTTCCCAGCGCGTGTATTACCATTGCAAGAAAATTAAGATGACATGACGTAGCACTCCTAATCAGACGAATAAAAAGTTATTTAAATATCAAAATTGGACGGTCGCACATCATTAGCAGATCATAATATGATAAGAAAAGTTATTTTAATTTCTTTATTACTTATTTAAATCACAAAAGTAATTGATTTTCTTCAGTTGGTTCAAAATTATCGTTGAAGGGTTTTGATCTGACAGGTTGGATAAGTCCCAGCAACATCTGGATCTGGGACGATGTTGGCTTTAGATGTTGCTGAAACTCATCTTTGAAATTTAATAAGAGATATGGCAATGAACTTGTCCTTGGAAGACGCGTTGTTGAATCTGTTTAATTTCATGGATTATAATACTGAGCTAGTGAAACAGTTTATACGGTTTTAGATTAACCCTTTATGTACTGAATTATGAATTCATGAAAATTTTATCTTCTAAAGCATGATTTTTTTGTTAATTATTTAAACTGCATTAGAAGATTCACATAATCATTTAATAAATTTTAGAAGAATTTTAGAAGGATTGAAGTATTTAAAAGGATTCATTAAATTTGAATTTATAGGGATTTTGCGCCATATTAATAACCCAACTCAAATCTTTTATTTTAAATATTTTTCTTAGTATTTTGTAGAATCAGGAAATGTACAAATACAATCTTCTTACAATAGAAATATAGAAATATTTCTACAATGAAAAATACCCTCCCCTCCAACACCAAGAAAGCTGAAAAGATGCATAGGCAAAATATATCATCCTTTTAAAAATATTTTTGTTTTATGTAACCCATAATGCTTTTGGAACAAGATAAAGTAATGTATCTATAACTCATTCTAAACTGTATTACAAATAATTGATGTATTAAATGAATTTTATAACAAGTTTTTTTAATGGTGCTTATAAGTATCGTCAGTAGATAAAGGGTTAACCTCTTCAGGGATAATTTTTTTATGGAGAGAAAAAAATGACTTAATTTTTTTTAACGATTAATTCATTTTGCATTAATAGGAACCCAAAAATAAAAAAAATGGGAAAAACAAAAATTCACACACACACATACAAAACGTCCGCATTTGTGGCCGCTGAGCGTTAGTGGTAATTTATGAGTGAAATGATTTCTTATAAAATAAAAACTAACAGTAAATTTCTTTCTTACATTCTTACAAATTATTGAAGCTTAATATGTTTAATATATCTGATGTTATTTTTATCAGATATTAGAGATTTTTTCAAATAATCCAACAACACTGACTGCCGAAAAATTACTTCACGCTTTTTATCACTTTCCAACAAAGTTGAAAAGTATTATTGACTTCGGTTTGTCTGGCCGTCTGTCTGCGCTCTAACTCCCGTAAATATACTCGGATTGCCCTGAAATTTTTGGATGTTATTGACGTCTACCCTAGCACGAACCCTATTTCAAATGAAGTTTGTAACATGTTTAGTTCATTTACAGATACAGTCAAAAGTATTCCGTTACATTACGGCCAATGGGAAAAAATCGTTTCAAATGATTTTTAATGATGTTACACGCTTTCAAACGTAATAAATCTGACATGCACTTATGAAGTGCACTAAAATATGCATTCTGTAGAATATGCGGTGCAAAGAATAGCTATCATTCATTTACAGGGCCACACAAAAGAATTCCGTTACATAATGATATAGGGGTTGAGGGAATTGTTTGCGGCGTATTTTAATTATGTTAAACTATTTCATATATAATGAAATTGATATACGTCTCTGAGGTTTACTATAACCTATTTCATGTATAATACGAAGTGCGCATTTACAGGTACACTCAAAAGATTTCAGATACTATATTGTATGCGAAGTACTGTACATTAGCGATGATTGCGGGAAATGCATTTTTAATTATGATATGCGCTTTTATGTTTCACTATATTTATGTATACTATATGGTGTGTATAAATGCTATAATTCATATAAAGGGCTATACAAAAGAATTTGTATGGGTTACTGGGTATGAGCGCAAATTGCTTAAAGGTGGTTTTTAAATGAGTTATGCATTTTTACTCTGAATTGCATTTAGTTTACTAAGAAATGTTTGTAGAATATAGATAAAATGATATACAGGGTCACGCGAAGAATTGGATACATGGCGTCTATAAATGATAATTTCTGGAAATGCGATTTCAGTAGTTTTAAGAGTGTTTTAGTTTGAATTAAATTTTAGCTAAATAGTGGCGTATAATAATTGTTATACAAAAGTATTCAAGTATGTTTCCATCTATTAATATAAATTGCTGAAAGAGAAATTTCAACCTGTTATGTGTTTTCTTGCTAAATTAAATTTCCCCATTATATACTGTAAAAGCACTTAATTTCGCGAGGCTTTCATTTTCGCGATTTTCGCGAGCAAGTCGTAATCGGGAAAATTTAAGCATCGCGAAACATTTTATTTTTCGCCTCAAATAATAATAAAATATCAGACATCTTTCACTTATCCAAAATTTAATGATTACAGTTACTTAAATCAAAAATAAGTACAAAAATTTCTTGAATACTTACAGCTATTTCTTGAATACTATACAACTATTTCTTGAATAGAAACAATAATACGACTAATAGAATGCAGCTCATTCACATACAATATTTATACCAGCTTCTTTGAAGGCATTCAAAATTATATCATGTTTGGCTTTAACACCGTTAAATGTTCGCATAAGCCAAGAAGCGTGAATCGCTTTTAGTCCTGATATTTGCAGGTCCACAGATTCTTTTTCCTCTAGAAATTTAAGCAAAAGAGGTTCTATTTAGGTAGTTTCGGGATTTTTAAACTTTCGGTTCTGTTCATATAAAATTCGCGAAATTTTCAGTTCGCGAAATCACCGATATCTTCATTTTCGCGAAAATTACGGCTCGCGAAAATAAGTGCTTTTACAGTAGTATATATATCAACCTTCAGATCAAATACAGAGCTGTTCAGAAGAATTGGAATATATATTTGGCTATGGACGGTTACTGCTGAATTCAGTTTTTCAAATGTTTTACGCGTTTTCAAAAATTTTTACTTAGTTATCTTATTTATCTTATTTCCCTAAATGACGAAGTTTTGTTAAACTATTCTGGAAGTGTTGAAAAGTGTTTCATAATATATGCTTAACGCATGATTTTTTTTCTTGTTTTATATCTCTAACTGGGCATCGGAAATAACATTATCAGTGCGCCAAACCATAAAAATTTTACTTCTCTTTTTGAGGGATTCTGTAGTGAAAAGTTATTATCAAATTTTTGTTTTTTTTATTATTGAAAGTAATTATAATTGCCCACATATGTGGCCAAGGGCGTTAAGAGATTAAGATCCACGTTATTTATGTTCGTCGGAGAGGTGTATGGTTGTGGGAATTTATTAATCCAGAATTTTCAATTTGTCATCATAAATTTCATTGAAATTTACTACTGATTCTGGAAGAAATTTTTAATTGCATAATCAAAAATTGCGTGTTTGTTAAAGCTTTGAATGACATACGAATTTTGAAAAAAATATATCCTATATAAAATTTAAAAAAAAGAAAGTATTTTGTCAGCTTGAGTTTAGTGCTTTTATTTACTGTAGTATGCGCTTTTGATTAAATTATGGAAGTTTTTGTTAATATTAAAACTAGTTACCTCCAAATAAGTATTTTTTTTTTCTTCCGAAAAAGTTCCTTTATGAAATTTTTTAATATCACTGAATAGTCCATTATAAATTTTCAAATAAAAATGTTAGCGTTTGTTAATGCAATTAAATCATAATACTACAAGCACTTAAAAATTCAGAAAATTCAGAAGAAATTTTTAATTGCATAATCAAAAATTACGTGTTTGTTAAAGCTTTGAATGACATATGAATTTTGAAAAAATTATATCCTATATATAAAAAAAGAAAATAGTATCTTGTGAGCGTGAGTTTAGCGCTTTTATTTACTGTAATATGCGCTTTTGATTACATTATAGAAGATTTTGTTAATTTTAAAACTCCAAATAAGTAATTTTTTTTTTCTTCCAAAAAGGTTTCGTTATGAAATTTTTTAATATCACTGAATGGTTCATTATAAATTTTTAAATAACAATGTTAGCGTTTGTTAATATAACTAAATCATAATACTACAAGCACTTAAAAATTCAGAAAATTCAGAAGAAATTTTTAATTGCATAATCAAAAATTACGCGTTTGTTAAAGCTTTGAATGACATATGAATTTTGGAAAAATTATATCCTATATCAAAAAAAAAAATATAAAAGAAAACAGTATCTTGTGAGCGTGAGTTTAGTGCTTTTTTTTTACTGTAATATGCGCTTTTGATTAAACTATAGAAGTTTTTGTTAATTTTAAAACTAGTTACCTCCAAATAAGTAATTTTGTTTCTTCCGAAAAAGTTTCTTTATGATTTTTTTTAATATCACTGAATGGTTCATTATAAATTTTCAAATAAAAATGTTAGCGTTTGTTAATATAATTAAATCATAATACTACAGGCACTTAAAAATTCAGAAAATTCAGAAGAAATTTTTAATTGCATAATAAAAAATTACGTGTTTGTTAAAGCTTTGAATGACATACGAATTTTGAAAAAATTATATCCTATATATATATATATATATATATATATATATATATATATATATATATATATATATATATATATATATAAGAAAAAGAAAAAGAAAAGAAAGAAATCAGTATCTTGTGAGTGTGAGTTTAGTGCTTTTATTTACTGTAATATGTGCTTTTAATTAAATTAGAGAAGTTTTTCTTAATATTAAAACTAGTTACCTCAAAATAAGTAATTCTTTTTCTTCCGAAAAAGTTGCTTTATGAAATTTTTTTAATACCACTAAATGGTTCATTCTAAATGTTCAAATAAAAATGTTAGCGTTTGTTAATATAATTAAATCATAATACTATTCAGAAAATTCAGAATTTCTCGAAAAATACCAGAATTATCCAGGAAAAAAGTACTTTGCGGGGAAAAAAATTAATTTTCTGGGCGCATACATTTTAATTAAAAGAAATAATTTTCTTGTTATCACTAAAATGAGTTAGTTTTAAGCTTTTTGAAGCACATGCTTTTACACGAAGAGACAACAAAAAGTGTTGCACATTTTATTTTCACAATGAAACATAATGCAGACAAACTTCAATAGATTTACTGTTTAAGAAAAGAAAACGAGGCAGAAGACTACTTATATAGGGTAACTGAGCCAGTAGTTGATCAAATAAGGTCGGTGCTACGGGGTTTTTATTATATTTCCATCCTATTATCTTTTAAAAGTAAATTAATATAATTGCTACAACCCTTAATAAATATCTTATCATGGGCAAAAATGAAATCTGCTTAAATTAAATAGCAACAAAATTGTAAGTAAATAGTTTGTTTAATTGCCATTTACCCAGTAGTTGATCAGTCGAAGAAATCAGCCGAAAATTCTAAAAATAATCTTTAAAACATCATGATTAAGCTGTGATTAACAGCAATTCATATAAAACTATCACTTGAAATAAGCAAGATGGAAGTGGGTTATTTTAACTAACCCGTAATTGTCTCCAACTAATCAAAAACTAAATTTTTACATTTTATAATACAAAATATTCATAAAATCGCTTCTCTTACATCAGGCAGTTGACAACCTTATGACAACAGGTGCTTCAACATTAAATAAAAATATACGTCTAGTGCCACGTGTAAAACCCATTTCCGCCTGAAATGACGCAATATTTAAAAATTTTTATCAACTACTGGCGATAGTCCAGTCAAATTGTCAGAAAATTGGGCCGATAGATGCAAAAATTCTGCTAGAAGATTTTATGTTTTTAAAGTGTTTATGAGGATGTTAATAACAGGAATTAATTGTTTCCCAACAAAATATCTCGAGGCTAAACTTTGTGGAGCCAAAAAACCACGATATTTTCGGACTTTTTTCAGTTTTTTGCCTATAACTCGAAAATTATAAAATTTTTGTGTACCATACTTAATTACAAAAAGAAAGAAAATTAAATTCTCTACAAATTTCATACTAAAAACGTTTTTCTAAACCCATTATTAAGCGCGCTACAACTTTTTGAAAATAGCACATTTTTTTCAACTTCATAGAAAGTGACCTATTTTTCGCCTCCCATCCCTAAAAAAAATTTCTTTTCATCACTAACTGTGGAAATGAAATGCACCTATTGATGAATAAGTAAGAAGGCAAATTTTTCAGAAGGTTAGGCAGAAGGTAGGGTTGCCAGATAGTACGTTTTTCTCGTACGTTATATACTTTTAGTATTTTTTAGGTCTATAGCGCTTTTTAGGTATTGGGTGTACGTTTAAATGTGTGAACACAACGTTTTCTTCCATTTTTCTACCCCATCCCACTTTTGATAGTTTAAAAAATATTCTTTTTCAGTTTACTTTAAAATTTCACCTTTTGCCAAAAATAAGTTATGGATATGCGCATCAAATGTAAAAACGGCTTGTTTTAGATCAGTAATACAAAAATCTTGGGTGAGTTGTGTAATATTAAGTGCGCATTTGCTGTTGAAATAGATCAAGTGAACTCTACCTTATTATAGATAAATATCTACATTATAAAAAATTTTATTTAGTCTAACTGTATCATAAGTTTAGATATTTTGTTTGATTTATTATCACCTTTTATGCTTAACGATTAAACGTTGAGCCTGATACATTCCCGGGCAATTTGTCCGTGATTGTATCGGGCGCGATGATTACAAGGTTAAATACAAATATTTATTTTTGTAGGGTGTCCATTGCTAAAATTTTCCTAATTATTAAATTGCAGGATGGTCTGATTTATCTTTATTCTTACAATTCAATTACTTTTTCATTCATAATTGGATAAGACTGCAAAATTAGTTTTAAAATGTTAACAGAATAATGCAATACAAATGCAGTTAGAGAATAATGATTAGATCGATTAATTAATAATAACCACTTTTTAAGGAAATTCGTTAACGAAAACATTACTGGCGCATTCAATATAGTTTAGCATGGTACGAAAAAGAACGATAGTGCGATAAAATAAAAACAAACTAGTGTCAATCAAAATCTTCGTTTTTTCTGAGATAAATCTGGCAACCTTAGCAGAAGGACGATATCCGGCAACCCTAGCAGAAAGACAGTTACGAAGGGAGGGGGGGGGGGTGGCAGGGGATAATAATAGGGAATGCAGTTGGAAGATAGCGGTCACGTGACTTTCCGACGCAGGTGTTCTTTCTTAAAGCCTCACCCTTCCCTCTCTACACTGGTCTGGTATCTTACTATTCAGTTTATTGCGCGTCTGCTTCTCGTGCAGTAGTGAAAAATGAGCGAGCCCGATCCAAAATTGTGTTTCGTTTGCCAAACGGCTTCAAATCGTGATACACGCATTGTGACCCAGAAAGGACTTGCCAAGCTCTTTGAATGTAGCGTTCAACGTCAGAATAATACTCATCAACGTTTTCTGAAAAGTGGCAAGGAAGTTAGAGTACATGAGGATTGCCGAAAAAAAAATATGTGAATGAGAGAATGATAGCAGCATATGTTCGTCGGGGTGAAGAAGATTCTACACAGACTAATTTGTACCTCCGATCGAGCACTTCTTTCAAGTTTCGAGATAATTGCTTCTTATGTGGAGAAGGTAATCCCGATGACTTCAACGAAAAACAATCAAAAAAGCCCTACGCAAACCACGCAGACATTGAACAGTTTGAGGTTCCAGTTATTTGCTAAATCAGCCACAAAAAGCAAAGTTCATCTTGCAAGGCTGCCACCGACGCAAGAGGCTGCGCAGCATCATTTCCTAAGATGTTATCATCAGGTACAAGCTTGGCTAGGAAACAACATGCCCCCTGAAGAATGGGGGTGGGTTCGCAGGTCTGACGGTCTTTTTCAGCCAGTTCAAATATACCAAAACCCAGTACCTGAATCCTTGCTGCATGTTGTCTCATGTAGCTGTAAAAAAGGGTGCACCAAGGCATGCTCTTGCCAAAAATCAGGACTCAAATGCTCGGCAATTTGCAAAAACTGTAACGGGGTCAATTGTGAAAATGTGGATGATATTATTTATGCAGAAGAAGAGGATTATGAAGCTGATACCTGGGAAACCATCGACCAAACCAGCAACGTCGATGACTTTCGCAGCCAGGATGATGATGTCGCAACAAGCTCAAAGCTGTTGAAGATCATGCAGCCTGCCCCTTTGCTTCTCAAGCTGAGGTTGACGAACCAAACTCATCAACCCGCAAGCGCTCCAGACGTTACTAAATTCATTAAAGATGTTACTGTAAGTATTTTTTTACTTACATTCATGCTACCTACATTCATAATACCTACTATTATTGTTCTCACCTTAAGTTGTAAATACAAAAAAAAATTACAATGTTGTCAATTTTTTACGGTTTTACCATTGTAATTAATCATTATTACTATCATGCAAATACCTGTAATATAAAAAGTTACATTAAAGAGGATAAAAGAAATAAAAATGGTGTCAAATGTTGGTATTTGCGATTTTTTCACAAAGTTAGAAAAAAAGTATCATTTTCAGGAAGCTGTAGCGCGCTTAATAATGGATTTAGAAAAATACTTTTATGATGAAATTTGTAGAGAATTTAATGTTCTTTCTTTTTGTAATAGAGTATGGTACGCAAAAATTTTATAATTTTCGAGTTATAGGCAAAAAACTGAAAAAACTCCGAAAATTTCGTGGTTTTTTGGCTCCACAAAGTTTAGCCTCGAGATATTTTGTTGGGAAACAATTAATTCCTGTTATTAGCATCCCCATAAACAGTTTAAAAACATAAAATCTTCTAGCAGAATTTTTGCATCTATTTTTGACAATTTGACTGGACTATATAAACATAGCAGAAGTGTTTACGAACATTCAGTATAATCTGGTCGCTATTCAACATTTCGAGGTTTATAGCAACGGTTCTGAAATAAAAGGGCCTCTTTTTACCATCTTACTTAACTGAACTTGGTTTTTGTAAATAAATATGGAATTTTGTAACTGATTTTTCACTTGCTTTTTGATATGCTAGAATTATAAAAATTATGTATAGAGGTATGTTTCCGATCGCAACACATTTTAAAATTTCTAGGAGTTAGTTATAAATTGATAAATTAATTTTAAGACATTCAACATTAGCCGATCGCAGGTGATCAATTGCCAAATATTCTTTACTAGAAAGATACCCGTCAAAAATGACGGAAAATTATATATCAAGATATATACAGTTTTCTCTATTTCGCCAAGGCCCCTATTCTGGAAAAGTACCGAGAATTTAATTTCTGTACAGCACATTAAATGCGGGCAGTTAGGAGCTCAGATAGTACGACACTTTCTAGCGGCGGTTATTTTATTAGTAGCATCGGATTGAAAATGTTAAGACGTACATATTTTCGTACATTACACTTTAAATTCTGACCCATAGATTTTGAAAATAAATCTTTAATACACGGAGTTTAAATGAAATTTCAGTGAGCTCGATTATGAAAAAATAGTGGGTTTCAATGGGAATTTCGCCAAATTAGCCAGCTATCGTCAAGTTGGCTTCATATATGGTAACTTATTTTTGTCGCCAAATTTGGTGATATCTTGCCAAGTTGGTCAAAATTTGGCTCTATTGTAGTAACCTATTGTGGCTGCTGTTAGTACTTTTCAACAATGAGTCATTGTTGAAGCTCATACCGATTTCTCCATAGGAATCCTAACATGGACGCGATGAATGATGCGGTCCAACCGGAATTGTGTGGGACTTACAGAGATTTGTATTTTATATAAATAGATGGCTACAACTGTTTACGAGTTATCAATCGAGTTACTGATACGACAGACCACGCTCGCCAAAGTAGGCTACCTCTCTGTGAAACTGCTACAAAGAAATATTTTAAACACCTAAAGAGTACAAAATATAAATAAAAAAATAAATAATAAATGAAAGTTAAAATTCTAGTACTCAATTTTCTTTATGTAGGTATGACGATGAGAAAATTTCGTGATAGAATTAAAGAACATGAAGCAGATATCAGATTAAATAGACCGCACACTGCGTTATCAAGATTAGCTCAAATTCAACTTATAAAAGTGAATTTTAATAAATCCAAGATTACATTTTGAACAAATAATTACCAGGAAGCCATTGTAAGAGAATCTATTGAAGTAATTGCTGATAAAGATACAGTTTGTAACGACGCACTATCGTACGATATCCATAGAGTTTGGAAAGAATTCCGGCATAATAGATGAAAGCTTGTTTTTTAAGAAATTTGAATACAGTAGAACGGAACTCCAATTAACCGAACTTCCAATTATACAAACAGCCTATTTCTCTCAAAAAAAAATTTTTTAACCGAACTTCCATTTATCCGAACAGCCTATTTCTTTCAAAATTTTTTCGTAATGATGATGAGATTGTGGATGAGATTTAAGATGAAAAAGAAATTGAAGAAATGAAAACGAATTCTCTGAAAATGACCCAGGTTCATCACATAATGAAGCCTTTGAATGTTTGGAAACAGCTATGAAATGGCTCGAACGGCAGAAGAATTCTGATTCTATTCAACTAACGTATTTAAGAAGAATTCGAGATATCCGATATGGCAGCATTGGAAAGAACGTCTTCTTTGAAGCAAGCAACAATCGAAAGCTTTTTTACTTAAATTATAATCTTTGGAGTTCAGAAAATGATAAAAAGAGAAAAAAAAATTATAAATGATAGAAAAGTTAAAAACAGTTTTTAAACACGCTAGCACTAATTGGCCTAAAGCCTGGATAAAGTGTGAAGGTATTAGTTTAGTCAGGAACATCCCTTAAACTGTCTGTCCATTTATCCGAACTTTTGCTTATTTGAACTAGGGTCGGTCCCGACTTGTTCGGATAATCGGCGCTCTACTGTACCTTTATCTGGCATCTTATCTGCCCTATAACCCTTAAATTACAATAATATGTTCTAGAATATTATCGAATAATCGCAAAGAAAAATAATAATAACATTTAAATAACCACTGATGGATTTTTAATGGTTTTAAATGTATTTTAAACATATTTCTAATGTATTTTAAATAATTTTATTTTATATGTATGAACCTGCAAGTAATTTTAGAACATTTATTTGTGCTTTTTTATATGAATTTTAAAAAATAAAGAGTGTAATATTTAAGAAAAAATGTATTTTTTATCATTTAATACTTTAATATTAATTAAATTATGATTATACATTGGAAAACATTTAGAAATAGTGAATAGTTTAAATACTGTTTTTTTTTTTTTTTTCTGTAAATAATGTTTTTTTCTGTTGCTATATCTTAAAAATAAACAGATAAAAAATGATATATATTTTAATAAATTCAGTACCGTAACTTTTTAACACTTTCCAACAAAGTTGAAAAGTGTTTATGACTTCGGTTTGTCTGGCCGTCTGGCCGTCTGACCACGCTCTAACTCTGGTAAATATGCTCAGATCGTTCTGAAATTTTTGGATGTTAGTGACCTCTATCATAGCACGTTCCCTATTTCAAATGAAGTTTGTAGCATGTTTAGTTCATTTACAGGGACAGTCAAACGTATTCCGTTACATTACGGCCAATGGGAAAAAATCGTTTCAAATGATTTTTACTGGTGTTACACTCTTTCAAACATAGTAAAATTTATATTCATTTATGAAGTCCACTAAAATATGCATTCTGTTGAATATGCAATGCAAAGAATAGTTATTGTTCATTTACAGGGCTGCACAAAAGAATTCCGTTCATAATGGTTTAGGGGAATTGTTTGTGGTATATTTGAAAATATTTCAGATACTATATTGTATCCAAAATACTGTATATTAGTAATGATTGCTCGAAATGAATTTTTAATTATGATGTGAGCTTTTTCACTATATTTATGTATTCTATAAAGTGTGTATAAATGCTATAGTTCATATACAGAGCTACAGAAATGAATTCGTAAAGGTTATTGAGTATGAGTATAAATTGCTTAAATGTGGGTTTTAAAGCAGTCATGCATTTTTACGCTGAACTGAATTTAGTTTACTAAGAAATATTTGTAGAATATAGATAAAATGATATACAGGGCCACGCAAAGAGTTGGATACATGGCCGTCTATGGGTGATAATTTCTGGAAATGTAATTTCAGTAGTTTTAAGAGTGTTTTAGTTTGAATTAAATTTTAGGTAAATAGTGGCATGTAATAAAGGTACTAGGTAAACTACAGGGCTGTACCAAAGTATTCAAGTATGTTTCCATCTATTAGTATAAATTGCTGAAAGATGAATTTCAACCTGTTATGCATTTTCTTGCTAAACTAAATTTTCCCATTATATAGTATATATATCAACCTACAGATCAAATACAGGGCTGTTCAAAAGAATTGGAATACATATTTGGCTATGGACGGTAACGACTGAAATCAGTTTTTCAAATGTTTTATTCGTTTTACAAAATGCTTACTTAGTTATCTTATTTACCTTATTTCCCTAAATAACGAAGTTTTGTTAAAGCATTCAGGAAGTGTTGGAAAGTGTTTCATAATCTATGCTTAACGCATGATTTTCCTTTCTTGTTTTAAGATGAACATTGGAGGCTTATAAAAGTGTGTTAAAATAAAAATTATTTTTAGTCTCATATTATTTGTGTTAAATTTCGAAAATGTCGTTCCTGTACCTCGTAAATCGATTAGTTTCTGAAGTTTCTGATTGGTCCTTTTTCTTAAAATATCTAAGAATATTGAAGGGAAAAAATCCAGAATTATAGGTAACTACGAAGTTAACTGAATTTTTGTAAGCATTTCTTCTATAATGGGAACCGTTTCCATAATTTATTACAGTGTTGAGTAATTTCAAAATCTAAATAAAATGTGACTCACTTCCCATTACGCATGTTCGGAAATTAAGATAAAACAAATTAAAGACCCTCTTTATTAATACAAGGACACAAATCTGTAACACAAAAGCATTAAGTTACAGATTACAAACAAAAGCATGAAAATATAATTTTCTGGAAGAAAAAGAAAAAAAAATCTAAAAGAAACATTTTTTAATCCTTGATCCCCTATTCCTTCAATTGCGACGGCATGGGAAAATTTGAAGGAATATAATATTAATAAATCATGTTAATTATGACGATTGCTTCTTTTTACGTAGTTTTGCATGTAAAATTAACAATTAATCCAATGCAAAAGAATTGTTTGCTTTTCTTACAAAATAAAGTATCGAGTTTGTCTGGTAAACATCTATATAATGTAACTAATTGTGTCATGGTTTTGTCATTTTTAAATGTATCTGTTTAAAAAGACTCTTTCGTAATTAATTTTAATATTAATTATTTGGAATAAATTCAGATATATATTTTTATGAACAGCAAAATGCATGATGTTTCCTCAGAATACATTGGTGTAAGAGTGCGTATTTCTGTAGCAATTGACTATAAAAGAGTAAACAATGTATGTATCAAAATTATTTATATTTGTTATTAAACCTTTTTAATCAAGTAACAGACAACATAAACACTTGAAAATAATAATAAAACTATTAGGAATAATCGAGAAAAAACGGCAAAGAGGTAAATGCGCGAGAAATTTTAATTGCTAGCACATATTGTATTAAACACAAAATGTATGTATGAAAAGTAATTTCAGTACACAATCAAAGCTGCCTGAGGATGATCGAGTTCTGACCGAAAGCGCTCAGCATATAATATTTGAAGTTTTAAGTTTTTAAAACTATGTTTTTATATGTAATATCATCTTTTACATTTGCCTTACCTTTAACGTATTAAAGGCACTTTTTATCAACTGTAGTTTACTTTATTTTACACATATTCTTTTAATAAGCCCAGGGAATTTTTCCGTTCCTTCCGAACACCTTCCGAATTTCGTGATTCAAAACAATCACGAAATAAGCTAAAAAGAACTTCTTAAAACACCATAAAAAATTTAATAAATGCGCAAGGTCTTTCAAAAGAACTAGTCTTTCTTCATCAGACGCAGAGAACACGTCCAACTACTTTGTAAACAGCAGCAAGACTCACAGCAGAAATGTCTTGTTGCTATTTTCAAAGTAATAGGACGTGTTCTCTGCGCCTGATGAAAAAAAGACTAGTTCCTGTGAAAGGCCTTGCGCATTTATTAAAATTTTTATGGTGTTTTAAGAAGTTCTTTTTAGCTTATCATTCCACACCAGATTATTTAATCATTTAATAATCACGAAATAATATGAAATATTTAAAGTTTTGAAACAGTAACAAGATTAAATTGAAAAAGAAAAAATCAAAAATAGTTAGAAATTTTTAATTCAATTGTTATGTCTTTTTTTAATGTATTTTTTTTTCCTAGCATACGAAACAGCTTGAACTTCCCTCGAAACGCAGTTGAAATTAGCAACCCTCTCCACATCACACCAGTATGTTCCGAGGGCGAATGCTCTTATCAATCTGCTCAAAAAATTCCTTATTCATATATGTTTTATTGCACTGTATAGGACTGAATTTTAATTTGTTTTCATACTTAGATCACAGCTCGAAATGTACCGGAGTAAACCGGGATGATGTTCCGGTTCGTGAAATTGTGACAAATATTGTTCCGGTTCGCGAAAGTAAGGAAAATATTGTTCCGGTTCGTGGAATTATTAAAAAATATTCAGTTTCATACATATAGCTTACTATGCTCTCTGTAACGTTTTTTTTTTCTAATTATTTAGAATCTAAAATGCATTTTTTAAGTTGGTTTTTCTACGGTTAAATATAAATTTGCTATACAGTAAAGTCCCGATTACCCGAGTTAATATGGACCAAACTCACCTCGGATAAGCAAAAAACTTGTATAAACCAGATTTACACAAATCGTCACCAACTAAAGAGATGAAATATAAATTTTCACTTCACTCATTTTCATGGTACTAGTAATATTTCTTTGATGTACATTTCCGTTACTTTTAAGAAAAACGGGGAGTAAAATTGTGTTTTTCAATCGAACCTTTGGAATAAATCATTTTCTTCTGATGAACCAATGGCTTCTATTATTATGAAACAGCCATTATAAATGAAGTGTTAGGTAAAGATGAAAAAGTAGTCGTAAAAAGTTAGAACTCTGATTTTCTGGTTAGAATAAGAAAAAAAAAATTATGGCCATTTTTTTCCCATTCTGACCAGAAAATCAGAGTTCTAACTTTTTACGACTGCTCTTTCATCTTCATCTAACACTTCATTTATAATGGCTATTTCATAAAAATGGAAGCCATCAGGCCATCAGAAGAAAATAACTCGATTAAAGCGGAAACTCGGTTAAGTGGGACTCGGATAATCGAGACTTTACTGTACTTAAAAAAAAAAAAAAAAAAAAAAAAAAAGTCGACAATAATTTTGAAATACCGTTCCAGTTCGTAGATTTTTCCATTTCGAGTCCTGACACCTTTGACATTTTGATACATTTTCATATGTCTTTAAATAATACATACGCGGCCAAAACTATAAAGACACTTAAAAATGTAAACTTTATACAATTATATACTACTTGTATTTATAATCCATTTTGTGGGTCTTTACAAATAAAATAACATATATTTTTAAAATAAGTGAAATATTAAAGTAATTCGATGGTCATAATTATAAGGACACTGCTTTTAAGTTTGAGTAGATTTTAATAAGAAATGAAATCATTCAGCAGTACGATTTGACATGCTTGGAACAAATTTTGATAATTTTCATGTGATATAGCTATCTAGAGTTTGTGAATAACTTCCTCGAGGTCTGCAACATAAGAACACCGCTTGCCATTTACATAAAAAGAAGTTCACTTTTTCATTTCATTCCTTTCTTATAATACTCATATCGTACAATCGAGATAGCACAAAGGATAATGGAATAATGAGATAATTATCATAATTATTTATTTATAATTATTTATAATATCATAATTATTTATTAATTTGCTCTCCAATATTAGAATTTGCCCTGGTGTCGAGATATTTCAATTAGAATCGTTGGAGGGGCTAAATTAACGCCAGCCCCCCCCCCCCCCCCCCGCTTTCGAATATCGAAGTTTCAAAAATGCCAAAATTTAGCTTTCAATTAGCTCTAATTTGCTTTCTAATTTTAGAATTTACTCCAGTTTTGTTATCTAGATATTTCAATTTCAATTACGGAGCAAGCACTAACTACCCCTCACCCCCGCATATTCGAATATCGAAATTTCAAAGGTGCCAAAATTTAGCTGTCAATTAGCTCTAATTTGCTTTCTAATATTAGGATTTTCTCAGGGTTTTTTTAATCGAGATATTTCAGTTTCATGTGGGGGGGGGGACAAGTGTTAACTTATCCCCCCACCCTCCACTTTCAGCTAAATTTTCAAATTTTTTCCAGCTAAGTATTAGCACCTTTGAAATTTTGATATTCGAAAGTGGGGAGCTAGCGTTAACTTAGCCCCCTCCCCCTCCCACCATTCTAATTGAAATGCAGTAAATTCTGTCTAAGGCGGACTCTGTGCAAGCCGGAAATTTGTCTACCGCGGAAAGTTGTTCAAGTCCAGGCGAACCCATAGAAAATAACATAAATTCATGTTGCATAAGCTGGAATCTGTCTTACGCGGAAACGGAAATGTTTTTAAGGTCCCACCAAAACCAAAATTTTGCGTAAGGCGGAAAAAGGATATTTTAAACATGAAAAGCACTCCGTTTATTAAATTTTAAAGCTGATATACAGACGTCATATACTCAATGCCGAGAATTTTAATTAAATTTCGTAATAGTTTTAAAAGGTTAATTTAAATAACTAGAAACTGTTTAAATTTTAAAGAATTCTTTCATTTAAAATATGAAATAATCTTTTTTCCTATATAAATGTGCATGTAAATATTATTATTATTAGAAGGATGCATATTTATGAAAATAAGTATTTTCTAAAGTACAATATTTATGCTTTAAGGTTGTACTCAAATTCGAAGTGATAGCTTACTGTCTCATTCCTGAAGTTGTTTTGTCTGTGTGTGTGTGTGCTTAAGTGTAAACTTCAAATTTGCAGGTATTACAGCAGTACTAAGAAATTGAATAGCATTTCTCATTTATCTGTAAAGACTTTCAGAATTTCAGTTTTCAAGCGATTTACGAGTCAGGACAATCAATGAAAGATTGTCATCGTCGAGCAGTTTATTACAACTCAAGATCCAACCTGTTTATTGAAAACATAAAACTCTATTCGATTGACGTATGCTTCATTCCAATAAATCGCGTGTTCGGAAAACTCGATTATTGCACGGGTTATTTGTTCTTCGTCGTTTTATCTTGTCTAAGGATATTAGTAAGTGCATCGTAAAAATGGCTTCGAAATCTAAACCCAATACTCCATCGCTTCAGGATAAAGTGGAAGTTACCAAATTAAAAGAAAAAAAATTATTCTGTAGGAGATCTTTGTATTAGGTTTAATTATGGTAAAACTCAAATTTATGATGGTTAAAAAGAAAGAGTTGAAAACATCCAATAGAAAGAGGAAACGTGCTGTGAAAGATGAAGACATTAATGCATTAACTTTTGAATGTTTTTCGATTGCTAGAGTGAAAATTTTGCTCACATCTGGACTATATTGCGAAAAAATAGGTAAACTGGATTTTAAAGCTTCCAGTGAATGGTTAACATGTTTCCATAATCTACACAACTTTGCCATATGAAGCATGCTTGCTGACACCCGAAATATGTCCCACAGCATGAAATTCGGGAATGGAAAGGAAACTTTCTTCTACTGATTAAAAGATATCATTGGACATATATCATTGCGATGAGACTGTACTATTTTATCTTGTGTGCCAAATAAGTCCCTTGTAAAAAGATGAAGCTAATGCCGCTGAGTTAAAACCACCAACGAGTGTGTCACTGTTTTGCTTTTTGCGAATTTGGAGGGGAAATTTTTAAAAAAAAGTTAGTGATTGGGAAATTGAAAACGACGTTATGTTTCAAGAATGTAAATATTGTTAAACTGCCTGTAATTTGGAGATCTCAGAAAAAATACTGGTTGTCGATTGTTTTAATGGAGGGCTGGCTGAAGGAGTTCAATAGACAAATGATTGAAGAAACTAAAAAATAAAATTTGTTCCTCGATAATGCACCTTGTCATGCCGAGGTGAAATTGTTGAATATAAATTTACAATTTCTTCCGGCAGATACTTACTGCAGCTACACAGCCAATGGATCAATGAGTTATTAAATTGCTGAAACCTACTACAAAAGATAACAGTTGCGGTCGATTATTGCGTCTTTTGGTGATTGTTTTTCAGCCACCGACCAGACAAAAAACATCAGCGTTTTCGATGCTGTTAAATGAATTGTCAAGCTTTGGTCAGAAATGCCGGCTGAAAAGATTAACTGCTGTCTTGGGAAAGGAAATGAGGATCACCACGCTTCTGAAAACGTTTAAGAGAGCGGTGCAATTCAAACAGGGTGGTTTGAGAAGAATTAGGTACCTCGAAATTATTTTTCTTGTTCGGAAAAATAAAAAATAATAATACCGATAATAAAAGACTTACGCGTTAGTGCAGAATGCATGGTAAACCGAAAGAAAAAACAAACATCGATAAAGGATTAATTTTTTATTTTTTAAACTACCATGCGAAATATAAAGTATGTAATTGTATTTATTAAATTAAATGATTTTCATTAAATTTCAGAATTAGAGCAATTTTGCATTGGTAATATTTATTTTTATGTTCAAACAATGTGTTTCGAAATTATTAAAAACAATAAATTTAATAACAATCTAATTTCATTAAAAATTTCATTTTAAAGAACATTACTAAAAGTTACGAACGTTAAAAAATATACGATTTGCACATTTTTTTGGGGGGGAGGTGGAGCTCTTTTGCATAAGCCGGAATATTGTCTACCACGGAAAATTTTCTCAGTCCCGACCGATTCCGCCTTAGACAGAGTTTACTGTATCTCGATACCACACAGGAGCAAATTCTAGAATTGGAGAGCAAACTAGAGCTAATTGAGAGCTAATTCCTGATGTATTTGAAACTAAAATATTTGGATTAAAAGATTTATATTTCTACGAATATCACTTTATCTCAGCGTGTAGTAGCAAATATTTCTTCCCTTGTTTCTTTCAAATTATTCATAGAATTTAAAATGTATTATGAACTTACAACAGTTTGTTTTCTTTTGTAAAACTAGGGGGCGCTGCCCCCTACGAGCCACGCTTGCCAACCGCCCGTTCAGATACCGCAGACTCTAATAAAAGCACGCTAATTTGATCGGCTTTAAAAAGATTTCGGAAGGTTGAATTATAAGCTAAAAAACACTGGCGATCTCCCTGTAAACGGGTTTCTATTCATTTCTCTTTGATTGGGGAATTTTAAGGCCCAATCAGCTGCTATTAAAAGGTACAATGGTTGTATTCGTCTTTGATTAAATAAAATCAGTTAAACATTTCAAAATAAGCTAATATAAAATGAATTAAGTAAACAGAATCTTTGTCTCCCGGTATTTTTTAGCAAAGCGAAAAGAAAGATCTTTTTTAAATAAGACACTTTAAATGTATCCTTTTTAATTTGACGTAATTTTCACCAAACTTTTCTTTCTCTTTTTAATATTCACGTGAAATTACTTTTGTTAGAAATGAAATATTATTTGCGCTGTCCTATAAAAATAGTTGAAAATATCATCTTAAAATATCAAATAAATGTCTCGCGCAATTTTTAAATTTAAACTGTTTTGCAATATTATTTTTTTTTCATTTTACGTAATAAGTGTAATTTGACGTAAATGTGACGTAATTTCTCCTATTTAAGACTTCTAACGCATGTTAATGAATTTATTATTTTACAATATTCTTTCTCGTTTAAAATTCACGTGCAAATATAGTTTTTATGACGTAGTTTTCAATAAGTTCCTGTTACTTATATTTTCAGTTTATAATAGTCACGTATAAATAAATTTTTAATTTGAAGAAAACATTATTGTTTGCGTTATTTATACAGTTGGCAACAGTTTAAATTAATACCATTTTCTAAAATATGTAAAAAATATCTCTCAAAATGCTGAAAATTAACTGCTTAATAAAGAAATGCTTAATATTAACGAAGAAAGACCTCCGGTCACAAAAAAATTCAAAACCGGCGGCAGCGGCGGCGGCGATGACAGCGTTAGTTACTTTTTTTTAGAATAAAAAGATACAATCAAACTTCCATATTCAATAAATGAAAGTTAAAATTCCAGTGCTTAATTCACCTTGAGTTAAGTAATTAAAATTCATATCAAAAGCACAAATAAATGTACAAAATTACTTTCACATGCATACATATAATATAAGATATAAAATTATTTAAAATACATCAAAAATAATCTTAAAATATATTAGAAAAACCCAGAACGTTTTCAGAAATTATAAGATCGCGATCAGTGGGATTTAAATGTTATTATTATTACCCGACTGCCAAGAAGGTTTATGTATTTCACGCGTATCTGGGTATGTGGATATCTTTATACCCTCGAAACTTCCCAACGGCTGGATGGATTTTAATGAATGAAATCTCTATCGATTTGTCTTAACCGTCCGATGGTTATAGGCTAGGTTTTGTTTTTATGAATTCAAAATGGCGGTTGACACTTTTTTTTTTTTTTTTTTACGCACCCTATTGAGTGGCATATCATTGGATAGGTCTTTCAAAATGAAGACGATGTTTCATTGACTATTTTACAGTCAGAAGCTCCATTTAACTATTACACAACCTGGAAGTTGTGTAGGTAGGATCTCTAGCTTTACTTTAACTCTAACCATCATGGACATCTATAGGCCTCATCAAAACAGTGTTTATAGATAGGAACTAACAATTAAACGCAATTTAAAAGTCATCAATACAAGTAAATAAAAAAAATAGGTAAGTAATATGAAAAATACTTTAACATTGATGAGAAATAATTAATTAGTTCGCTTTTTACGCCGTCGATTTTTTTTTTATTTTTTAAATTTAATTTTTACTTGTTTTCTCTGTGCTTATTCGAGAATTGTCTAGAAGAAAATGTATTTTAAATAATTTCTATCTTATATTATAGTTATATACCTGAAAGTAATTTATAACATTTATTTGTGCTTTTCATATGAATTTTAATTATTCCATGTTCAATGGTTTTTAATATCTGCCGCTCAATTCGAACGCATTGAAAAGTTGAATCATTAATCGGGAAGGTATGCGGTTTATTGGGCAAGTTGGGAATAAACATATTTTTGTTTAAATTAACCTAACTATTCAAAATGAGAAACAGAAATTACTCGCTCTATTTATTCACAATTGTATCATATAAGAGTGCCGAAATACAATTATTTATGCATACTTTAAAAAGACTTTTTGATAAATGTAATCTCGTATTGTTGTTCCATTTTAAATATTACAGATTTAGAGAAAACTTATTATGTGCATGTACAATTAGTAAATATTTTGCCCGAATCATTTGAAGAATAAAAGCTGCGCAATTTAACCCTTTATGTACTGAATTATGGATTCATGAAAATTTTATATTCTAAAGCATTTTTCGTGAATTTTTGAAACTACCTTAGAAGATTTACATAATCATTTAATAAATGTTAGAAGGATTTTAGAAGGATTTAGAAGGATTAATTAAATTTGACTTTATAGGGATTTTGGCAATATTTATAACCCCACTCAAATATTTTATTTTAAATATTTTCCTTAGTATTTTGTAGAATTAGGAAATGTGCAAATATAATGTTCTTAGAATAGAAATATAGAAATATTTCCGAATTGAAAATCCCCCCCCCCCCCTCCAACGTCAAGAAAGCTGAAAAGATGTAAAGGCAAAAGAAATCATCCTTTTAAAAATATTTTTGTTTTGTGTAACCCATAATGCTTTTGGAACAAGATAAATTAATATATCTATAACTCATTCTAAACTGTATTACAACTAATCGATCTATTAAAATGAATTTTATAGCAAATTATTTTATTGGTACTTTTTAAGTACCGTCAGCAGATAAAGGGTTAAACTTTTAAAGAATGTGATTGAAGGATCGAATGCGTGTGTGACTATATGTGTCTCTCGGTTTAATTATATCTCTTATTCTGCCGTGTTTTATCATGGGCCCATTCGTAAAAGCAAAATTATATAAAAACCAAGTATCTACTCAAAAATTGAATAAATGAATAAAAATAAAAATAAAGAAAAAAAGAATACTCTTTCTTTCAAAATGAAGAGAAAAATACACTTTAAAAAAAGACGGATGTTTCTTAATCTACAAAAATGTACTATAACCAAGAACGAAAATATACAATAACATCTTCCGAAGTCACCGAAGATTTCGAAAAGCGTTCCTTTACCTTTAAAACCCCCCAGAAACCTATTTATTTTCGAAATTTAAAGAAGCATTTATAAAAATAAATTTTTATTAGCTGTCGTCCGTTATTTTCGGAAACGTTTCTGAGTAGCTTTCACAGAACAATAACACAAGTCCGCATTTTTAAACTTTCTGTCAGATGATTTCTTATAAATATGTTTTCCTGAATCAATTTTTGATGCTGATTCCGGAAATGACTTCCATTTTTGTCTATCACGTCAGGATTTTACAAAAAATAAGAAAATTTGTTTTCAAAATTGCAATTAATACATTCAATTAATGCAATAAAAAATTATCATAATTTCATACAAAGTATTTCATTAAACACTTAAAAATACTGTAAAAAATGTCCTTATAAGTTCATGATATCTCTTTAATAAAATGAAAAGCAAACATTTTTCCAATTAAACAAACTTTCTTGTTTTTGTATTTCTTGTAGATCCTCCTTCATCATTCATACCCCTCTTCAACATACAACAGTAGTCTGCCATCATATTTACACTCCATCTTCCCCGATACCTATTCTCTATCTCTTTGACATTCTGGTGAAAGCACTCACCGTACTCTTTACTCTAATGTCCCAGATTTTCTGGAAAGTAGTCGATATGGGAATGCAGAAAGTGCATTTTTACACTCATATTACAACCCCACTTCTTGAAATTTTCCAGCATTGTTTCAACAATATTCCTGCAATTTGGGTCTTTCCCTAGAAAGTTTTCGGTAACACATTTGAAGGCTCCATGCTTATTTTTCTATCCCATTCATCGTTTTTTCAAAATCTTTGTCCTTCATCAGTATTTTGATTTAAGGACCAACAAAAATTTTACCTTTTAATTTTTCGTGTGGGATGAAGGGAAATTTCATAGTAAGGTACTTAAAGCAATACCCATTTTGTTGTAGAACCTTTACAAATTGCTTCTTTAATCCTAATTTGATGTGTAATGGTAGAAGCAAGGTTTTATTTATTTATTTATTTATTTTTTTTTTTGGGGGGGGGGGGTTACGTGTGGTTCATACACGATGTTTTTAGTCAGAGTTAATTCTAAAAGTCGTTAGATAAGTTCGCAAGTATCCAGATTCCAAAAATACATTTACGTTATGTGTGACTAGCACATAATGCTTGTTCTCAGCGATGAAACTTCGAAATCAACCCGGGTCGATTGCAAAGAAACTATATGTCATAAAAGAAAACTAAGAACAGTTCTATAATCAGCATAAAAAATGTATTAAGGGCAGTCATTGGTTTTTAATCATCTGATATCATGATGACTAGTGTAATCAATTTTCTCAAGTCAGAATAGCACCTTTTCGGATGTTGTCAATTCTCAGGTAAGTATTTTGATATTCAGAAAAAATGTTTAACAAAAAAACATACTAAATTAACAGCATTAACATTAATATGAAACTTAACCTTATTTTGTTACAATTGTATGCAAAAATTCAGTTATGCAGCTGAAAGTGTTTACTTGAGAACGGATAGAATCCGAAAAACCGATTTTCCGGGTACAGCGAACTGACGAATGCATAGTGAAAGCTACTAGAAAACGTTTCCGAAAATGATGGGTAGCTAATAAAAATTAATTTTTATAAATGTTTCTTTAAATTTCGAAAATAAATTGTTTTCTGGGGTTTCTAAAGATAAAGGAACACTTTTTGGAATCTTGGGTGACTCGGAAGAGGTTATTATATATTGGCGTTAGTGATTATTGTACATTTTCGTAGATTAAGAAACATTTGTCTTTTTATATAAATATATACAGAAATATATTTTTTCTAAAATGAAAATTTTTTATGAACCCCGCTATTGTTTTTAAAATACATTGCAATAAATCAAATCTAAGGCTTCTATACCTTTTTCCCCAAATAATTTCGGTACAATTTCGATAAAGTAATGCAAGTTTGGTTTATAGTATTTCATCTCAATCTCTCGTATTATTTAATAATCCTTATCCATTGCGTAGTTAATAGTAACACGTTCACGCCGGCGCGGTGGGTCACACTCAACTGTTTCAGAGTTGTCAAGTCTCCGGCTTTTTTCACACCACTGTTATTTTAGAGAAAATGTTGTTCATTTAAATCGCTCAATTGTTCTAATTAAATAAAACAACATTTTCTGTATTAAAATACTGGTATCCAAAAAGGCGGAGACTTGGCAGCTCTGATACAGTCGAGAGTGACCCACCGCGCCGGCGTGAACGTGTTAAATTATTAGCATTTGTTAAAATAATCACTCATATAATAATAATTAGTATATTATTTTAATTCGTTGTAATATGTAGACATATGATTCCAAAAATCATAATTGTAGCCCTCAAGCTCGCTTCTCTGACAAATTTTGGCTCTTTCAGAAATTTTTGTAAACACCACTTTACCATAATAATATATATTCCAAATAAATGTCAAAACATATATTAAAAAAATATATATATTTGCTTAAAAGACATCATTTCAATAAAAACACATTAAAAATATTAAAAATTTACATGTTTCGACTCTTTTATTGAGTTATCAGAATATACTGAAAACTACAAACACAATACACATGAAAACTGGAAAATACGTCATCAATTAAAAGGAAAATTTAAAATTTTGTATTCTAACTTTGTAATTGATGACTATTTTCCAGTTTTCATGTGTATTGTGTTTGTAGTTTTTAGTATATTCTGATGATGACTCAATGAAGGAGTCGAAACATGTAAAGTTTAAATATTTTTAATGGATTTTTATTGAAATGATGTCTTTTAAGCAAATAATATTATTTTAATATATGTTTTGACATTTTTTTAAAATATATATTATTAAGGTATAGTTCATAGTGGGCGTAATTAAGACTATTTTACTTACATATGAATACCACTTTGTTAACGCTTACCCTTACAAAGTATTTTAAAAAAGAAAGAAAAAACAGGAATCGTTGTAAATTGCAAAATTTTATCTTATTTATTTATTTTATCTTTATTTTTTATTAATTGATGTAGTTTTAAAGCATATTTACATTTACGAAAATTCCACTTCATGCATTTATACTTGCGAAAAAACTAACAGAGTAGAACTTGTTTATGGCCATAATGTTAGTCATTTTATATGGATGTAGAAAACTGCATTCTAATTTTTAAATGACCTCTGTGTATAATTTCTAATAAAATATTTAAAACAAAGTTTCTATCCAATGAAACGTGAAAAATTAAATATATCTCGTATTTCAATCCACAGAACTTTTCAAAGTAAAATATTGCACTCGGTTTTAAAAGCAATCTCCATAAAGATTTTCAAAGAGTACGTATTACTCTTTAAAATGACATATTTATCATCAAGTGATATTCTTTATCTTCCTTGATGAGTACTTATCGGACTTACAAATTGCACGAGTTAAAAAAGTTTTAAATAAAACGTTTATCGATTGTAGTTAATTTTACGGTTTTTCTTTTATCGTAAATTTAGTTAGACGAATACATTTTTATTGTATATTTGTTTGGTTGGTCGGTTGCGAGTGCTACGGTCATCTTTTGCGCTCGAGAGCTAAACAGACCGTTGTGTATTTGGAAAATTCATAATAAAATGGTTTTATTCAAAGCATTTATTTATACGTAATAGACAAAATTGTAATACTATGGAAGAGAATTTGTCGATGTAATACAGATGGCTAGATAGCGCTCAATATTTATGATATTAAACATGTTCACGCCGGCGCGGTGGGTCACACTCGACTGTCTCAGAGTTGTCAAGTCTCCGGCTTTTTCACACCACTGTTATTTTAGAGAAAATACTGTTCTTTTTAAATCTCCCAATTGTTCTAATTAAAAAAAAAAAACAACGTTTTCTGTATTAAAATACTGGTATCCAAAAAGCCGGAAACTTGGCAGCTCTGAGACAGTCGAGTGTGACGCACCGCGCTGGCGTGAACGTGTTGAGAAAACTTTAACAGTGATAAGTTTCATATCTATAGCTTAGTTTGTTAGAATGCAGCAAAACCTGCGAAAAAGGAATCGCTAGAGGTCAGAAAAAATTTCGTTTTAGTTTGATTTTTATTTTAATTGTAATTCAAACGCAAATTTCTTCTTTATGTGAAATGCTTTTGTAAATGCAATTATGATCGTGAGTATATAACCAACGATTCAAAATCTACTAAATTGTTTTTCACTTTAATAACCTTTAAATGTTACTCCAGTTTGCACCTTTTCAAACAAAAACAACTATAATAATAAAAATATCCATCAAATTAAAGAAAAAAAGGAAATGCATAATGACCACATATATATTATTACATAGGAAATAACGTAAAACTACAAATATAGCTAATGTTCACAGCTATATAGTTTATTGACAACTGTTAATAAATTGTATGTAAATAATTATTTGATTAAAATTGAGTGCTTGTCCTTTGACCAAGGCCAGCACGCAATTTTGATAAATTCTTTTGTTATTTTATTGACATTTACTTTATTAGTTAGTTAGTGTTTTGACAAATATATTAAATATTCAGTAAATTTGTTCTCGATTCATCGATTTCTTCCTATGACTGAACAATTTTTCTTCTCCGCAAATACCAGAAGATGAAGCCATTAATCTAAATTAACTGAACCGTATACAAACATGAAGATGAAAGTAGCTGAAATTCTTGATACAAAGATTTGAAATTTTTTTAAAAAATAATTTAACTGAAAATGACTGAATTTTTTCTTTAAAAAACTGTTGGTTTTACACCCTAGATAATTTTATAAATTTCAGCTATTTAATTTTATATCTGAAAACATTCATACTTTTTGCTGCACATATTCTTAAAAAAATTTTAGACTTTTAATTTCCAGTAAAAATTTCTCTTTTAATGTTTCAATTTGAAAAATTAAATTTTAAATGAATTTTTATGGAAATTTTCTGTTAAATAAAATACTCCATACACCTAGCTCACAAAATATGAGGCATTCTCACATAAATTTGAATTTTAAATCCCCGAATAATGATTTTTATTTTAGTACATGTTCTTGGGGTTTTTTATTTCTTATATTGGAAAACATTCCATTGCATGACTGTATAACAATATTAACGAGATAAATAAGTTGTGGACGATGTTGGGGGTAAAAATATACCAAGAAATTCTTTACCGTGCCGTGTCCCCGATGCTGATTTTTAAGTTTGGAGCTGTCTGTATAAAATTGTTTCAATAAAAGTAATTCGATGTAATCCCCCCCCCCCCCCCCCAAAAAAAAACTACGACTATTGTTTTGTATAATTATGTAGCAAAAAATTAACCTGTACACATTTTTACGGTTGTTATTATTTTTTTAACTCTGTCTCTGGATTTTAGATTCCTTACCGTCCCTCTTGCTAAAATTATACAGAAAATCACTTCAGATGCAGCCACAGAATTTTTTTCAACTTTTTTCTCATGCAGAAGTAATCTAGAGAAAGAACGGCTAAAATTCTTTGACAGGATATTTACTGCATAATTTAAATCGAAGATGCTTTTCGCGTGCCCATTAAAAGCTGCAGACTTAACGATAATAGAAAATTTTTAGTTCGAAACAGCAGAAGTGTTTTGAATATGCGTTGAAAAAGTTCTAGTATAACAAATGGTCATTTGCAAAAATCATTATAAAAGATAAATCGAGGTATGTGTATTTAAAATATTTTTTAATTAGATGAAATTCGTATAATTAGAAAATCATTATGTGTCGTAGATGAATGAACATTTCATTTTGTAGGGAAACTCTAGGATAGATGGCCGTAGTTTTTAAAGATTGAAATAAAAATTCTTAGCGTGCAAATGCAAGAAATATTTATGCATATTTAAAATTCTTATACATATGCTCATAATATTTTATGCAAAAAATAATTAAATATTGAAAGCAAAAAGTGTTAAACAACATTGAAATTAAAATGGCAGATGGCAATCTCTCCTTAAAGCCGAGGAGAGATGACCATCCAATACAAGAAATAAAAAGTTAATTCAAATAGCAAAAAAATAACACATTTCATATAGTTAATCATGAAAAACATATAGCAATTTGTAAAGATGCAGTTATATGATGGAAAATGAGTGAAGAAAACTCCAATAAACAAAATTTGAAGTATAATTTCTATACTTCCCTTTTCGTAAAATCTTACCACATGCTTGGAAAAGGTCTTGATAATTTGTACACGGTTCATGGAACCACTTCAAGTACCTTATACATTCTTTTTGGATGTGATATTATATTGTTTTGCACAACCAACATAGTGATCTTAATCCAATTCCATTTACTCGAAATTTGTAGAATCTGATAATTTAAATGTATTTCGTTTTCTTCGCTACTGGAATTGTCGTGTTTTTTTTTTCTCGCATTAATTGTAGGTTTATTACGTTAATCAACTTTATCAGTTTCTGTAATGAAACTTTAAAACAAAACAAATAAATCGTTAGGTCTTATTATATTATTATTATTATTATTATTATTACAATATTTATATATTAGTTAAAATTTAAATAATTATATCAATTAATATATTTATAAACGTAAACGTTATATATTTATTTTAAATTTTATTATATTTTTGTTAAAATCATCACTAAGTATAATTTAGAAATATTGATTAAAGGTGGCCATCTCTCCTCGATTTCATGTGGCCATCTCTCCTGAAATTGAAGGACTGATGATCGCCCAATTTAAAGCATCAATAGCCATTGTATGTCTTTGTTTTAACCTTAGAAGTAAAGATTAGATTATATACGTGCCTTAAAAGTCCATATAGTAAAAAATATATGTAACGTACGTGCTGCAAAACATTCAGATACCTAAGTCAAAAAAAATATTCCACCACCTATTTAATTTACATTAAAATTACACTTACTTTTTATAATCGAAAAACACAATTGCACGTTGCAATAAATAAACACGTTGAACTATTTCATACGAACAATGTTTATATTGCAATTTATGATCAAGTTTTGGAGATATTTAGACTGGCCATCTCTCCTCTATGGCCATCTATCTTAGAGTTACCCTATGAAAATAAAAAGTTTTGGTCAGAGACACAGAAAATCAACTTGGGCCACACTTATAATTAATTAATAATTCTGTATATTTATGTAATTAATTAATTAAAAAAAATTTTGGACATTTTCGTTTTCGGCCGAAAATAGAAAGATTACCGAAATTCGGTTTCGGTTTCTTACATTTTAGAATGAATTTTTAGGAAAATTCTTTTTTACTGAAATTTTCAACTATTTCATTTTATATTTCGCAATACTCAGATTTTTTTCACTGCGCTTTTATTTCAAAATTTAAACGGTCGCTTAATATTTGGAAAAACCATCAAAAAAGTACCTATTTATTTTATTACAGAAATTGAATAATTATAAGGTTTCTAAATAAAATATGCAATTAGTTTTTTTTTTTTTTTAAGGCGAAAAAAAAAAGATGTTATAGAACAAATTCACATTTGTAGAAAAGCCATCATGCGAGAATTCTGTGTCTTTTTACACCGTACAAATTAATGCGAATAAAACCTTTATTTTTCACATCTTAGATCTTTATTTATCATCATTACACACATTTTTACAAATAATATTTGAAATAATATACATACATTAAATTTTGATTATAATAATTTTTTTAATGTTACATATTTCGAAACATGCAATACAAAACCCAACATTACAGTCAGCGCAAAAGCCAAACCCTAACGGCAATATTCAAAGACGCCACACCGAAATGCCAGTTAAATTTTTCTGGTTTCAGAAGTTTTTTCCAGCAATAAATCTCCAGCCCGGAAATATGACGGGAGCGAGAAATAAAGAACGACACCTCAGCCCGTGATATTCACGGGAGCGAGAATTAAGGGGTTAAGAGTTTTAATTTCTACTAAAAATTTCCTTTGTGATGTTTTTACTTGAAAAGTCATTTAAATCTGTAAACGGATTTTATAGGAATTCTTTGTTTTTTTAAAAAACTGCCTGAACCTAGTTACGAAATGGAATAAAAGTGTATAATGCTCATAATTGTATTTATAGATGATAATGCCGAAAATTTAAATGCTCGTATTTACCTTTTTCCTCGAAAAATTATTCTCTTTGAACTGCTTTATCAACTTTATTGAATAAGTCAAATCAGTTATAAATAGAATACATTAAAAAAATTTCGGAATTTTATTTACATTGATTCCTTTTTTTCCTTTTACATTAATTCCTTTTATAACACTCCTTTTAATTAGCATTAACTAAATTAGAGCACAGGTAGGGGAGGATGCCCTTTCGTCCAAAATTTGAACTGATACAAAATTTTCATAAAAGATTTTGAAACAATTTGATGTGAGTTGAAATTGTTAGAAAGTGTTCCCGAAAATACGTTTCAAACATTAAAAAAGATTTACAAATGAAATTCATCTTTTAAAAATTGTGCTCAAAATGAAGTTATGGATTATATTAATGCTGATGATGTAACCAGAGAAAAATAAACTTTTGAAAATACTTTTTTTTATTGAATGAAAAGAAATTTAATTTTGTATAAGCAAAAAATACAGAAACCAGCAAAAGATAACATTTTATAATGCAATAGCTAAAAAAGACCTAGTAACCATCTGCATATATGAACTACTTTGAAACATATATGAGTTATTCTCTGAAAAGTGGCTGTTTTTTTTTTAAAAATTGCGGCCAAATAAAATTGCCTCAGAAATCTCAAAATTTAGCCTACAAGTACCTTATTGCTATATTTATCAAAAAATAATATGAACCAAACTGTACCTTATAGATCTTCTGAGATTTTAATGTCAAAGCACTTCCATTGCTAAAATGTCAAATTAAATGATTGGCACCGGAATTTAAGAACAAATTTATTTGTAAATATGAAAAGGCTGTATTTCACATACATGTTAAATAGAAAAAAGTTTATAAAAAGTCTGGTGCCAATGTGGCGCTTGGGAATTAAAATTAAGTGGTTTCGTAAACATACTACCACCCTTGAAAGGGTTAAAAAAGAAAATAAATTATAATTAGAAGTCATACTGTCAATAAAAAATATTTTTTTACATTATTTGTGTATTTTATTGCATTAGATTTTCTTATTTAGTGTTTAGTACATACATAAATGGATTTAGATCATTCCCTCATATATTAAAATTATAAGGGAATGATTGTGAGGGAATGATGAAATACTTCTGAAAACCATTTTATACAAAAATGATTAGTCTAATGTATACTTTCAGTGACTAAATCTCTTCTGAAACGCATTTCTAATAATGTAACAACATAAAAAATACATTTGATTTTATTAAATTTATAATAGATGAGGGAATGATGGATAATAAAAATACAGTCAATCAGGGTAACTTTGAACCACGGGGTGTAACTTTGCACCACCTCCTATTTTTCATTATTTTTGACTCTAAAAGACTAAATAAACTCCAGAATTGTGCTCTGTTGGCAAGGTTCTAAACTGGGATTTCTACTCTTTATTTTAGAAAATAAATTAGCAACATTATACACAATTAAATGCATCATCTAACTATTTTTGTGAAGTACTGTTTTCAAGGTAATTTTGAATGCTGTTTTGAAGTTGTTGTAATCCAATTAAATTTTCATAGTAAGTAACAATATACTCACTTATCAAACATATTATTATCTAAATGTTGTAAATGTGTTAATATTTTGTGATTATTTATTTATTAATAGTTAATAAAATGTAAAATAAGAAGGCACTAGCATTTTACCTCATTTTCAGGGTAACTTTAAGCCGGCTCAAAGTTACACTGATGCTTATAATTTACTGATTATAGGTGCTACTGTCGAAAATTTCCCATATTTGCACCTATATTTTATATAAATGCCGAAAATGTGCATTAGATATAACATGTAAATATTTTCACAAATATGCGTAAAATACATAAAATTCATTTAGAGGCGTGATTAGGGCAGAGCTACTCAAATTTGACATTTCATACGTTCGACGCTTTTTATTCTTGTTTGAATAATACTAGTACTTGTATGTATTACTGTAATTATGGATATATTATTGAGTTAAAACATTGAAAATTGTTTTTCACTGCATTTTTATGTTTTATATGAACAATAAACAGGTTTTATTTATTTCTAAATGTTCATGGTTCTCTTCTTCCACTTTTCTTATGCCTGACATTTGTTGTAATATCATAAATTATACAAATCTTGTGATGTTGGGAAATGTAAATTCTGAGTACATATCTGAAAACGTTTTTTGGGGTTTAAAGCTGTCCTGACTACAATACTTTTTTTTATAAAGAATTATTTTATATAAAAATTTATCATATGGTGCAAAGTTACCCTAAATGGCTGGGTAACTTTGAACCAGGCTAAAAATTCATTTTTTATTGCTTTTATCCTTATTATTCCTTAATTTTTTATAGTCAAACAATAATTTAGGATCATTTCTTCTCTTTTATGCCCCTAGTTGCGACAATATTCTTCAAATAAGAGTGTGGCATATGAAAATAGAGAAAATGCGGATCAAAGTTACCCTGATTGACTGTACTTACTTTGATCTAGTACTTGAAAGCCATGTGCTAGCTATAGGAATGTTTTTGAGCAAACAACAAGATAGCTGCTTCACTTTACTCATGTACAAACTGTCCTAGACATATATAAAGCATGTGCTGCTTTCTACTAAGTAAATAGAGACAAATTTATAGTTATGCGAGGGAATAATGACAATACTAGGGACATCATTGAAAAGTGTCCTAATTCTTTCATTATATAAAATATAAATATAATTAAATGGCTAAATATTTATTTAAGTACGTTTGATGGATTGAGAAAAAAATAATTATAAACATACGTGCTGCAATGGCAGAGAAAGCATTTTCTTTCTCACATGTGTGAATGGGGACATAGTGAGGGAATGATACTTCCATTAAAATATACATTTATCATATTTCAATTTCAATAAGCAAATAATTACAGCTGATATGTATAACTGATTAATATTGATAATTTAAATCACTTTTTCTTTTTATAATTTTGAAAATATGTCTTTAAGAGCCCTGGAACATAAAATTGCCACTTTTCAGAGAATGACTCATATCTGATTTAATTTCATTTAACGTCATTTCTATTAAGAATTTTTTTGGAGGAACCATGAGATTCGTTAAATTGAAGCTCAACTTTAATTTATCTCATTCTATAATTATTATAATTAAAAGGAAAACTAGCAGGAATGACCGAGCTCTAAGCTCGGTCAATTAGCTTTGTCTTTATCTCGATATTTTATTAACACTGAATTATTCTTGCTGTTTTAGATACAATTATCTTGACCCTGAGCCATAGTGACCCAAAATAACCCACTAATCGAATTTCTTCGAACATGCGACCTAACCCAATGCTCTTCTCAAGCTTGAAAACGATGGAATACAAAATTTAGTGAAAATCGTCAGTCGTTTTCTAGATAAAATAAGTTTGTTCCAAAAATGACCCGCTATTCAAAATTTATCGAACATATGACCTATTCCAATGGTCTTCTCGTACTGGAAGACGGTATAGTAAAAAAAAATTGTCAAAATCGTTTGAACATTTTTGAGATACAGTTAGGTTGACCTTGACCCATTATGACCTAAAATGACTCACTATTAGAATTTTCTTGAGCATGCGACCTAGCCCAATGGTCTTATCATTCTCGGAAACGGTATAATACAAAATTTTGTCAAAATGTTTTAAAGCGTTTTTTAGATGCAATTAGGTTAACCCTGACCCATTGTGACCCAGAATGAACCACTAATCAAATTTTCTTGAACATTCGACTTAGCCCAATGGTCTTCTCGAGTCCGAAAACGATAGAATACAAAATTTAGTCAAAATCATTGTAACCGTTTTCTAGATAAAATTAGCTTGACCCACAATGACCCAAAAATGATCCACTAATAGAATTTTCGCGAACATGTGACTTAGAACAATGGTCTCCTCGTAATCCAAAACTTAAGAATATAGAGTTTAATCAAAATTGTTATAGCCGTTTTTTAGATAAAATTAGCTTAACCCGCAGTGACCCAAAAATCACCCACTAATTGAAAGTTCTTGAGATTGTGACTTGGTCCAATATTTTTCTCGTGCCCGAAAATGGTTGGATACAAAACATAGTAAAATCGATTGAACCGTTTTCTAGATAGCATTAGCTTGACCCACAGTGACCCGAAAATGACCCACTAATCGAATTTTCTGGAACATGTGACTTAGCCCAATGGTCTTCTCGTAATCCAAAACTGTATATAGAGTTTAGTGAAAATCGTTACAGCCGTTTTTTAGATAAAATTAGCTTGACCTGCACTGACCCAAAAATGACCCACTAATTGAAATTTCTTGAACATGCGACCTAGCCCAATGGTCTTCTTGAGCTCGAAATCGATGGAATACAAAATTTAGTCAAAATCGTTGGAGCCGTTTTCTAGATAAAATTATCTTGACCCACAGTGACCTAAAAGTGATCCACTAATCGAATTTTCTCGAGCATGTGACTTAGCCCAATGGTCTTCTCCTAATCCAAATCTGTAAAATATAGAGTTTAGTGAAAATTGTTAGATCCGTTTTTTAGATAAAATTAGCTTGACCCACAGTGACCCAAAAATGACCCACTAATTGAAATTTCACGAGCATGTGACCTAATCCAATAGTCTTCTCGTACCCGAAAACGGTTGGATACAAAGTTTAGTCAAAATCTATTGAGCCGCTTTTTAGATATAATTAGCTTCACCCTGACCCATTATGACCCAAAATGACCTTCTAATCGAATTTTCTCGAACATGGGACCTACCCCAATGTTCTTCTCGTGCTCGAAAATGGTAAAATACAAAATTTTGTCAAAATCGTAAGAGCCGTTTTTAAGATAAAATTTTCATACACATACACACACAATTTTTGCTCGCATTATAATATAAGATATTTAAGGGAAAACAAAAATGCATTCGTTTGCTTTTTTTTTTTCCCCCGCTTAAGATTGTTGTCAAATCCCCTCTCAACAAACGCAAACTTTCTGACACATTTTCTGACTATTTAAGTGATTTGGAATCGTTTTCCATTTTTTGATAAATAAATTACTTATAGAGTTATAAGCGACATTTTTCACGTGACGGCCTGTTTTCCCCCTTTTCTTTCGCTGTCACGTCCGGAAATTCGGTTCAAAACGCCACTTTGACAGTATTTTCTGAAAGATCTTTTGCGTTTATGAAAAAATGGAAAACGTCTTTCCAGTATATAGTTTCTAAATAAGAACACCTGCCAATTTCATGCATTTTCGCCCAAAAATCAATTTAAAAATGGTGTCAGAAATTAACCCCTTTGGACTTAAGAACAGCCTTAAGCATTTTGTGCAACATAACAATAACTTTGCCAAGTATCTTTATTTAAAAAGAGAGAAAAAAAAAAGAATTTTAACAAATTACAACGACCATTTGGAAAATGATTTTTTCAAAGACTAAAATTTAAGACATAAAAAATCGCACGGAGTTGATCATACATTACGTACGCAATGAATTAAACATTAATAGTGTTATTACACGTAAAAATTGCAAGCGACAAAAATCGCCTGCGACTCGTCAGATTTCTTGAAACTTACGTATTATCCAAGCATTTCATTGGCTGTTCGGGAAAAGATTTTTCCATTGTCAGATTTCTTTGAAATCTGACGACCCATTTTAAATGAAATTTCAATCTTAAACTTCTAAACATCCCACAATATTACTTTTTACACCGTCGTATAGAGAAAAAAATGTACTTTTAATTGCAATTTGTTTGAAAGCTGTATCTCAATTTGTTTCTGAGTTATTAAAATTTTTTTGCAGTTTTTATTACTTTTTTGTCATAGTGGCAACAGAAGTATCCATCTCTGTTGAAAGTAAATTGGAAATACAGATTACTATCGACCAATCAGAAAAAGAATAAAATGCAGATTCATCCAATAAAACGCTTCAGATATGTTTTTGATTTCCTACCCTGACAGAGGACAATAACCATTTTTCCAAATCGTTAATAAATACTTCCAAGAAAAAAAGTAACGAAAATGCCAAAGAAGCACTTTTTAGGAAAGTACACGTATGTAAACAAACATGCATAAAGAAAGAGAAGATGTAATAACTGACGACCCGTTTCATAACATGGAAAAGCGCGTGTAAATCCCCAGATCAGCATTGCATCCTAAAAGAAATTGGCGGCGCTACGCTCCAGTTGAGAGCAAAAAGCCGCCGGATAAATACGCACTCGGAGAAAAACAGATAACTCTGACATAAACAATGGAAGAAACCATAATAAGGAGGCATGAATTTTATCTTGAATAGATATGGGTGGCTTAAGAAATGAATAAATTAAATGATGATCTGAAGCTATTAACGATCACTGTTACATTAGCCTCTATCCTAAATTTGTGTACTGTTTTTCTTTGTTTAATTACTTCAGCTTATTAAAAGTGGAGATATACATTATTGTTATATAATATTGTTAATAACAATACGCCAATAACAAAAGGCAAATATTTCAATTTTAAGCAGAAAGCAAACCAATTGATGGAACATTTTGATGTCACTCGCTAATATTTCTTTTCTTATTATTTTTATTATATGGGGGAAAAGGTCCAAGAGCAAAGGGAAATTATATGATTTATCATTACTATATTTATTGCGATTTTCCTTACTGTTTTCTGATTATTAATTTTATGGTGATTTCCGGCTTATTTTTTTTATTTACCAAATTTATGGATGTACAGTAGAACCTCTTTTATCCGAGCCTCTTTTAACCGAAACTCTCGGTTAACCAAAATCCATTTATAAAGCCTTTTTTTTTTTTTTTTTTTTTTTCTTTTTGAGTATCACATTCCTTTTGTGCAAAATTCCTTTTCAAAGCTTTTTTTTTCTCTTTCTTTCTTTCTTTTTTTTTTTTTTTACTATCATATTCCTTGTGTGCAAGCGGTCCATTCCGAACTACGAGTACATATACCTATTTTCGATCCCCTTTCTTAGAATTCCTTTGAATTTAACTTGAGCTCCAGTAAGTTGCGGAGTGGAACGAATAAAACGAACAAATTAGCAGTTCTGAAGCTTTTGAATGGTTTGCAAAAGGTTTGGCATGGCTGGAGCAGCAGAAAGACTGTGATACTCGTGAACTAATAATATTTAAAAACTCCTTGATAGAGTTTCAAAGCAAAGACAATCGAAACTGAGGCAAACAAAACATTGTTTCAAACCCTTGCGAAACATATAAAAGGTACTTAGTTTCAAAATTAAAATTGAGGTAATTTATCCTTGTTTCTATTTTGCTATTGCTTTATTTTTATTTAGCACTTGTTACCATAATAAGAATTTCTCCTTAATCTTAAAATTGAAGCATTCTCGATTATCCGAAAATTTCGATTTTCCGAAAGAGGGTCGGTCCCAATTTCTTCGGATAATCGAGGTTCTACTGTATCAGTTACTCGATCCTTCGAGATATATTTTCTATCTTAGATTCATTGGCTGACTAGGGAAGGTCCCCAACTGCCAGATAGGGATTTTGTCGAGAGTGGTGTCCTTGGAAAGCTCTTACCATGGGGATCAAAAAAATGTATACAACAACCTGTCCGAATGCAACTGGGAAAGATTTATAGGGTGATGTATTTCGATCATTTATTGATTTCTCCAGTTTATTAGCTATGCAGGAAAGATACTCTGTGTGGTAGAAAAGAGAGCTTACAGTACAGTTATGTAACCAGTTGTTGCCAGTGTGAAGTTGGTGAAGGTTCCAATGTTCCTTCGAGTAAGAAACAGAAGATTGTAAGCACATTTTCACAATCATATATAATTGGACTGCACTGACTTGGAGTATGTTTTAACCCCTTAATTCTCGCTCCCGTCAATATCATGGGCTGTGGTATCGCTCGTAATTTCTTGTGCCCGTCATATTTCCGGTCTGGAGATTTATTGCTGGAAAAAACTTCTGAAACCAGAAAAAATTAACTGGCATTTCGGTGTGAAGTCTTTGAATACTGCCGTAATGGTTTGGTTTTTGGCGCTGATTATTATGTTGGACTTTGTATTGCATGTTTCGAAATATATCATACTCAAAAAATTATTACTAATCAAAATTTAATATATATTATATTATTTCAAATATTATTTGTAAAAATTTGTTTGATGATGATAAATAAAGATCTAAGATGTGAAAAATAAAGGTCTTATTCGCATTAATTTGTATGGTGTAAAACAAACATTAAAACACAGAATTCTCGCATGATGGCTTTTCCACAAATGTGAATTTGTTCTAAAACATCTTTTTTTTTTTTTTCGCCTTAAAAAAACTAATTGCATATTTTATATAGAAACCTCATAATTATTCAATTTCTGTAATAAAAAATAGGTACTTTTTTTATTGTTTTTCCAAATATTAAGCGACCGTTAAAAGGTTAAAGAACATCAGGAACTAACTCGTCGCCACCTTCTATGACATGCGTCGGTATGCCTTTCAAAAGGCTTTAATTAGAGAAACGGATCAAGTCTTTCGATCAGTTAAAAAGGCATGCTTTAAGAGGCTACTTCAGTCAAACGAAAAGACCCGTTCGTTAATGCTAATCCTATGGAGGACATTTATAAAGATATCTCATTTGAATTTAAATATTTTTAAATGATTTTTCTTTTTTTTTTCTTTTTTGCATTGAATAGTTGAGATTGATCTGTACAACGATTTCGATCCTGTTTACAGGTATTTTTAATGAGGACACTTTTATTTTCGGAACCGATTTCGGAAGTAAAAGCATTCTCATAAAAAAAACTGCAATAAAAATCGAAAAAGTAAAAAATGGCCTGCATACAGATCGATCTCAGTTATCCAATTAAAAAAAAATCATTTAAAAACATTGAAATGTGACCGAGATATCTTTATAAATTTCTTCCATAAGATTAGCATTAGCGAACGTGTCTTTTCGTTTCATTGATGTAGCCACTTAATCCCTTCGGGACGAGCGTCTTTTACAGAATTTTTTATCTTTAATCACCAGTTTTTTAAAACAGAAATTTTTGCCTAATTGAATCGAGAAAATGCTCGGATTAAATAAGGCAAAATTTACAATAAAAATTTACTGGTGAGAATAATCCCGATTCTGAGCACATTACGCGACACGAATACCGGTCTCTCGTCCTCAACGGGTTAACTTAACTCATTATACCTGTGGCAACTGCGAAACACCCCCTTTCATTGTGTGTACCTGGTGTTGGAAACACTTGTGCTTCGGCCATTTCTCTTCAGAAAAAAAACTATGGTAGTGCATACCATCGGTGAAGTTACTTTTTCCACCAAGCATAAACTATAATCTCTGTAATCCGTCAACTCTCTTTTCTACCACACAGATTGTCTTTCCCGTAGAGCTAGCGACCTGGAGAAATCAATAAATGACAGAAATACATCGGACTAAACTCTTCACCATCTGCTTTCGGACGGGTAGTTGTATACATAACCTTGATCCCCGTGGTAACAGTTTTCCAACGAAACCACTCTCGACAAAATCCCCATCTGGCAGTCGGGGACCTTCCCTAGTGAGCTATATATAAATTTAGTGGAATAGAACATAAAAACTTCCTAAAAATCATCACTAAATTGCAGAAAAGGCAACACGCTTATCTTATAAGGAGTGAATCCTTCTTCAGGATGGATCGTCTATAATAGCAGGATTATTCTAATGCTTCTTCTGTTTACAGTATTTGCGTAGTTTATACCTGAAATATAGAAATATTCATTACTTCGAAAAATGTTTTCCCTACATTTAATTTGCCTTACAAATCTTTCATTTTATGAAATGTATTTTGTAGATTTTTTTCCCCGGCATAGTTCATAAATGTTTATCATTTAACATTTAAGTGCTGGTCCCTCAGCTTCCGATTTCCGCTTACTAATGTAACGTGTATGGGCATTGGATGCATTCGTATATTTCAAATATCTCCTCGGGAAATGAATATTTTTAACTTCTCTATTTTTTGTGTAGACTTCCTAAAAGATGTCTCTTTTTTCTTAGTTTTCAAAATATTTCTAAAGTATAGACTTAATTTTATAGGAAGTGTTCAAATCTTACTCACGGTTTGCCCGCTTTTAACACATAAAATATTAAATTCAGCATAGATTTTAGAAATATTTTGAAAACTAAGAAAAAAAGAGACATCCTTTTAGAAGTGTACACAGAAGAAAGATGTTAAAAATATGAATTTCCCGAGAAGATATTTTAAATATACAAATGCATCAAAAGTCCATAGACTTAACATTGCGGAGGAGGATTCCGAAGCTGAGTGACCAGCCCTTAATGTTTACCCCGAAAAACTTATTCCGGGAACCGATTAATGCACAGTAAAAATTGTTTGAAAAGTTTCCAAAAGTTAGTGGCAACAAGATAAATTGTTTTTATAAATGCTTTATATATATATGGCTATTTGCGATTTTGTAAACTTATAGTTTTGGAATTTTTTACTTTAGTTAAAAAATTTAAAAATGTTAAGAGGTAATTTAATTATTATGTATTTACTTTCTATTTATATTATTTTAATTGCATTTATCACGGTATTTCAAAATAGATTAATTGTATACATTAGATTTTAAAATCTGTGTTAACTTAACTGTAAAAATAACCTTAAACTTATCTAGCTTTTGGATACCTTTCCTTGCTATAAATTAATTATTTAAAAGGTTGTACTGCTTTTTCCATTTCATAGCATTTAATTTTATTCTGTTTTCATCTTGAAAATATTCTCTTGGTTATATTGGTCGTTAGAGTACAGGGGAGAAAAAATTCAGCTTTTAGCTTTTTTCTCACAGAAAACGACTGATTTTGCTTATATAATTGAATTCTGTACTCTTGATAACGTAATTCAATATATAAGCTTTTCAATTATTTTTATCGAAATCCATATTTTTTTTTCTTCATTATTAATTCTTGTTATATAGTACAAGGGACTTTATTTTATACATAACAGCTTGTTTATTATGTTTTTGGTATCCATTCAGTGTGTTTGGGGACACTGTATTGTTGTAAATTCATTCTAAAGTCGATTTAAGTTGTTTTGTGGAAACGGAAAAATACGGGCAAACCGTTTAGAGGTCTATATCGGCTTGAATCGGCTTTAGACAAAAATATTTTTTAACAGAATTGTATTGTAAGATATATGTAAAATAAAGATATATGATGTATATTTTAGAAACAAACGGGGAAAGAAAATTTAAATTAACATTAATTTTACAAACATTTTTATGAAGATGCAGAAAAGTCCTCAGATGCTCAGATGGCTAGAAACTATATCGGTTTCTGTGGTTCCTAAACATAGAGAAAGCTTTTCAGAATCTATAAGAAAATTTAAGGGGACAATTGACCTTCAAACTGATTTTTATTTATTATTTTATATTTCACTTTAAATACTATTCAAGGGCACACTCTATGCATTATGGCATATATTTATCACGCAAGAAATTAAAAAAATTTTTGGATAAAAATTAGGACTTTTTCTTGAAAATTTTAAGCGTTATGGAGAATTATTCCAAATGCTCCATGCGCATTCCATATAATTTAAAATCCCCAATATTTTTTATGCAAGTTTGGTTTATATATACAGATAAAACTGTGCATCGAATTTTCTATATTTGAATATAAAGGTAAGAAAAAAATATATTTTCTAAATTTTATGAAATTTTTAGCATTTTTGCATCTGATTTCTGCAGTTAACTACCTTTAACTTTTCCAATTATATTTAGTTTCAAAACACTGTACCTAGTTTTATTTGTACATATAAACCAAACTTGCATAAAAATTATCGGGGAATTTAATTGATATAGAATGCGTATGGAGCATTTTGAAAAGTTCTTCATAACGCTTAAAATATTCAATGAAAGTCCTAGTTTTTATCCGATTTTTTTCTTCTTGTGTGATAAATATATGCCATAATGAATATAGTGTGCCCTTGAATAATATTTAAATTGAAATTTAAAAATAAATTAAAAAAAATGAGTTTGAAGGTCCTGCTGTCCCCTTAAATTAACATTAGTTTAACAAATGCAGGAAAAATGCAGGAAGTTCTCAGATGCTCAGGGGATTAGAAAATATATTGGTTTCTGAGGTTCCTAAAGATAAACAAGTTGGAAATTGCTCGTCAAACGTGGCAAATGAGGTGCGTTCGTACTATAACTAGTTTTATAAATATTTTTTGCCCCGCATATTGTACTGAATCTATATTTTAGTGCACTTCGTAACAGGGCTGCAAAAAAGCCGGCCTTTTTTACAAAAGGCCAGGCCGGCCGGCTTTTATTGAAAAAAAACCGGTCTTTTTTTTAAAAAGCCGGCTTTTACTGGCTTTTTTCCCAGGACATATCTTACTATTTATTTTAAACAACTATATATGTTATTGGTAATTTACTTTACTAATAGATATTTTCTATAAATTACAACTAAAATGTTATGAAATTTATTTAAAATCTTGTTTTAGAGGTTCAATTTTATAGCCAATTAATAATTGATATACCATAAAAGCCTCATAAGCAGGGTTGTAAAAACCCGGTTTTTTTTAATTAAAAAACCCCAGCCCCGGGCGGGTAGCTGGGTGAGTACCCGGGCAGCTACCCGCTACAACCCCTAAGGTTGTAAAAAACCCATTTTTTAAAATAAAAAACCCAGCCCGGGTGGGTAGCTGGGCGGGTACCCGGGCAGCTACCCTCTAAAACCCTGCGTCATAAGTAGCCAATATGATTTTTAAAAAACTAGCTATTAGTCCAGCGGCACTTTCTCTGCTGAGTAAAGATATTTTCATGTTGTTACGGGTAAGGATTATATTCAAATAAATAATATACAAAATGAAACTGTCTATAAAGTACTGCACTTGGAAAATGATTCTTAGCATATATCAGGCATGTCAAACTCATTTACCATCGAGGGCCAAATCAAGCATTGAATATAAGTCCGCGGGCCACATTATACATAAATAAATAAGTATATGTACATATGTACCATTACGAAATTAATTCATACTAAATACAGCCAGGTGCAAGTATATGTAAAATCATGTAATATTGAAAAGAATATTCATTTATCTTATCTTTTCGGAAAGCAAAACAAACACTTGGCGATGTTTTGTGCAAACTAAATTTACACAATATATGAAAATGGTTCAATTTTATTTAGTTTCTTGATCTTGACATTTCTGCAATATTATTGTTTTGCAAAGTTAAAATAGGAAATATTCATACAATGGGGTACTACCGGACGCTGCTAAAATGCACTTAATTGCAAATAATACTTTTGGGAATCGATCGAACTGTAAAATAAGTACAAAAATTTGGCTCCATATCCATTTGCTTTTATTCTGATATGGAATCATAATAAATTTCGATTAATTGCAACAATAAACTCTAATCAACAGTATCAATATCAATCATTAGTGGAGAAGTAAATACATTAAATTGAATTTCACATTTTTATCTGTTGCAATTGAGAAATTTTCATTTGCATTAAATTTTAATTTATATATTTTTAATTTGATTTGTATATGCTGAAAATTTAATCTTCGGTGTTTTTCTTAATGCCTTACTACATACAAAGGGAAATATTTTTTCTTTTTTAAAGATTGTTTTGCCAAATTAATAAATTCTATTTGAAAGCGTTAAAATTATCAAATATCATGGTAAAATTATAGATTTACAATGAAGTTTAGTTTTCAAAACTCGTACGTTGTCCATTAGTATTTTTACAATAGTCCACATTAATAGTTTGTTAACTTTAAAATAATGATAGCGTCATGTAATAATTTAAAGTTAAATTTTAAAACTTCACACTTGAAAGCTCTCAGATGTTTGTGTACTGAGGTGTACCTTGAAAACATACCTCGAAGATGCGTTGTCATTGAAGATTACGATGTACGTAGGAATAAAACTGACAATTTTAGTTATATTGTTAACTACATATCAGGCGTGTACAAATTTAGACTATAATCAATGAATATGATATAAAATGATATGAAAATGTATTAAACAATTCCTGGCATTTTCTTTTAATTTTTGTAAGTGATTTTAACCATTAATGAACAAGTGCCGCCATATTCGCGACAACCATATTTTTATTGTCCAAATGTGCAATTCCAAATTATTGTTTTCACGTCACTTTTTCTGACAAACTTTTTTTGCATCATTTAATTGCCAAAATTTTGTTATTAGATACGACGAAATTTTCCATTTAAGGATGTTGGCGTCCAATTGGAAACAGCGCATTTCGACAATAAAATTTGGTTGTCTCGAATATTATGGCATGTTCGCAAAGGATTTTAAAACACATTTCAGATTCTATTATTTGCAATATCAGCTAACTTTTTAAACGACAAACTGCATTTAGTAAAAACTTTCATGTTAATCAAAATATACTGTAGTTGTACCGAGGAATAACTTAAGAATAACTTAACCCCTTGGGGACGAGCGACACGTATACGTGTCGCGTGAAGCGCTCAGAATCATTGTTTTTCCTCACCAGTAAAATTTTACTGTAAAATTTGCTTTATTTAATCAGCGCATTTTCTCGATTCAAGAAGACACAAATTTCTGTTTTTAAAAAACGGTGACAAAAGATTAAAAGTTTCGTAAAAGGCTCCCGTCCCGAAGGGGTTAAGGATCCCCTCACATACTATTAAATCACGTCAGACCTGCGGATAAAACAATATGTGATCAGATGAATCGTAACCTGTATACATACACATATATTTTCATGCATTGTAATCTAATAGTCATCAACTATTGAAACTATACATTTCATATGATTCCTTAAATTCCCGTTTATATCAACTTTTCAAATGTTGGTACTTAAGCTTATAGAATTTTTAAATATCTGATCGAGACAAAAATTTCCCTGTTTTATTAAAGCATTCGTGAAAAAATTCTACTTCTTTGTAAATAGTTCTGACTTGTTTGAATAGAGTGCAATAAAACAAATTTGTCTATGATCATGTTAATGCAATTGTGTGCCTTCAAAATATATTTTGTGCATTCCCGTTCAAACAGTTGAATCAAACAGAAGTAAAAAGCCAAAAGGCTTCGCGGGCCACTGTCTACTAGGCGGCGGGCCAGTCGTGGCCCGCGGGCCGCGTGTTTGACATGCCTGGCATATATGAATGCATTAGTAATATGAATAAGAATAAATTACTTGTTTATGTAAAAAGAATTTTTTCATGAGGCAGCATTCCACTTTAAAAATAAGAAAATATAAATTAATAATTAATTTGCATAACTTTTATATTAATTTTATCTTTTTAAATGGTACATACCTCCTTAATTTGTTTTTTCTTATATACTGACTGAATATTTTGTTCTTGTTCCCCCATAAATCTACCCACACATTATTAAACTACAAAGCTGTCCCCCAAGTTCTGCATCTACTGAGAGAATTTTTTCAACATATGGTTTTGTTTGGAACAAGATCAGAAACAGCTTAGGTGCTGAAAAAGCAGAAAAATTTGTAAAAGTGTACCGTTATTTAAAAACTGAGCCAAATGATTGGTAACTTATTTCATAAACCAATAGTGTATTACTTTTTGAATAAATATCTTATTTGGTAAAGATGATTTGAACTAGTTTAAAAAGTTTTTATTGCACAAATTTCTAATAATCATTCTTACTATCTGTTGACCGCCACAACATTTCTACTATCAATTCAATTATATTTTAATTTTCAATTTATTTGACAGTTCAACTTTAATTTGATGTACATTTTCATGACAACAGTAATTAAAAGTTACTAATTAATAACATTTTGTTTTAATAAATGCCGGCTTTTTTTAATATAAGCCGGCATTTTTAAAGTGGTTTAAACCAGAAAAAGCCGGCCGGTTTAAACCGGACTGGCTAAAATCCGGCAGCCCTGCTTCATAAGTGCATAGGCTGTAACATCTTTAAAATGCACTTGCAATATTTTTTCCCCATTGGCCGTAACTTTTGACTGTCCCTGTAATTAAACTATGTATCCGATTTTCATCAAATTTGAAACGACTCGACAAAATTTTGCAACAATTATATATTTAAAATTTCAGACCATTCGGAAGGCTGTAACATCATTAAAATGCACTTGCAATAACTTTTTCCCATTGGCCGTAATGTAACGGAAAACTTTTGACTGTCTTTGTAATTAAATTACACATCCGATTTTCATAAAATTTGAAATGACCCGACAAAATTTTGCAGTAATTATATATTTGAAATTTCAGACCATTCGGTTGGATAGTTTTTGCTCTGTTATATGCGGACGGACAGACAGACGGACGGACTGAACGACAACTATTACGTGCTACGTATTTATATAATTACGAACGCACCTAAAAACGCTTTTCGGAATCATGGGTAACTCGGAAGTGGTTTATGTAAATTTTCGTTCGGTGTTATATTATATTTTCCCACGTTCAGAAACATTTGTCTTTTTCTTTACAGCGCATGTAAACGACTACAATAATTGAGTTACTAAAAATTAAACATATTATTTTCATGAAAGTAAAATGACTGCAAATTATTGTCAACTGTTTTTCAGAACTGTTAAAAATGAACCAGAAAGGGGAAACTTTCTCCGTCAATAAAGGATTTGCAATTTGAAACATCTTTCACAAAATAAGAAAAAAAAAAAAAAAAAAAAAAAAAAAAAAAAAAAAAAAAAAAAAAAACACCCTTCAAATTATTTTCTTAAACTGGGTCACACAGATTCTTCATTTTCTTCGAGACAAAGGCAATTACCGCCGCTGCGTGCCAATCTTCGCCGGATTCCTGTTTCAACAAAGTCTCTGTTTACTTTCAAACTACTGATAATTATTAATAGATTTTAGGATTAACATCGCATCGCATGTAGTCTATAGAATATGAGTACTCGTTAAATGGCTCTTATTTTAGCTTGTATTTTGAGCATGGAAAGGAAAAGGATTCACTGTGAGAAAAATTCGCCTTTATACACTAAGTTATTCGTCATTTTTAAGGAGATGGTTTACCTTTTCAACAACTTTGTGTATCTTTCAAAATATGGTTCAAATGGTGAACTCACTGTATTTCAATGTTAACCATTAAATGCCTGATTTTTCAAAAATCATTGTAATAATGTTTTTCGGCTTTCATTTTTTAAATAAATCATGCGAAAAATACTTTAAAAAATCATATTTTGTTTTAAGTATGGTTTACGGCTAAAAAACAATTTGTTACTAATCGGCAATACTGGTCTTTAATTGAAGAAATAATTTTCCTTTATAAAATTCTATAATATTAAACACACAAGAATTTTAGGAACTATATTAAGAAATAAATTTTACTTGCTCACTGCAGAACAAAGTAGGGTATTTTCGCAAGCTTCCAAACAAAACAAAAAGAACAAGTAGCAACAATTGAAAAATTAAATCTATCTTTATTTTTAAACAGCACAAGTGTTGCCATCTACATGTTGAAAATCGATTTAATAATATTTTCAGAATGTATTTTATTCGCAACATAAGGCATTATAGCTTCAATATTATTCTAATAATATTTTAGAGCCTAAATAGGGTATGTTGCCGAAAAGCAACACCCGGCATTTAAGGGTTAAACTAAAAGTACATTAAAAAAATAACTGCATATTTAATTACATTTTTTAAACAATTTAAAATTTTTTGAATTTTTTAAAATCCCAACTACTTTTTTAAATATTAATAGTTTTGCCCATTTTCTTTTAGGATTTTCAAATGAATATTACACAAGAACGCGTATGGATTTTTAGATAGATCTAATATTACATTTAATATCATTTTTTTTCTGATACATACAATGTAACATGATGAAATCTAACACATCTTCATATACTTTTAATTTGTTTTTAAATATCAAAAAACCTGAAGGCTAATTCCATACGCAGATTTATTACATATATAATAAAGAACATGTACAAAAAAGGGTAAATCTCTATCTCAAATACAAAAAAAAAAAAAAAGCCTTAGCATTTTGAAAACATATAAGTGAAGAAAATAGGAACATGGAGAAAAAGCTTTTAAAGTTGTCATTTGTGTGGGGAGTTGTGCTGGGTGTATTAACAAGATTTACAATATCTCGCGATATAATTACTCTATGGGTAAAAATGAGGTGTCAAAATATTCACAATTAAACGGGCTTTTATTTAATATAAAAAATTAACAGAATTCTCAATATTTTTTCCCTTAAAAAAACAACCAAGCAAACAGAAAACATTTTTGGCTGTTTGTGATCGTATAATTAATATAATTTGCAGCTTTTCTCATTAAACTTTTTTTTTCTTGTCAAAAACATCTTCAGAAAAGTTATTAAGTATGCCGCCACAAGGACAGCTTGTGTAATAAATGTAATAAATAACTTTCTTTTTCTTATGTCTTTTTTTTCTCATTCTTCTGCGTTCTTCTAAATGTACAACAAAGATATTACTGCTTTTGCTTTTTATACAATCACTAGCAGCCTTCGCCCGCTACGCTGGTCGGTTTCTCTAAAAGAATCTTGAGTCAAACAAAGTACAGTAAAACCTCCCTAAAGCGACCAGGTTCCTTGTCAAACATCATGCATGTTTAACATGTTATCGTTAATTACATAAGTTCCAATAAAAATTGGTCGCTCCGAGGGGTTGTCTCTTAATGGAGGTCATGTTTAAATCTAGATTTTAATTGTTGAAAAAAGGTAACAATTAATGATACTAAAATTTATTTTTTACATTAGGAAAAAATATAAAAATTTAAATGTCAAAACAAAAGTTAATTACATAAGTTAATTATTGCAGAGTTCAAAAAATGAATACATTGACGTTTGCTTTGATTTTACGGTTTTAGTATCATTTAAAACTTTTATTTCTCAGTCTTTTTGAAGTTCAGTAAATAAATGCTTTTTTTTTTTTTTTTTGGACAGGAACAAATAATGACTATTTCATTAATTTATCTATTTCTTTGAGAATTTCCCGACAGAATAGGGCAGGGGAGTTTATTAACAGTCATTCTTAATTTGTCATCAGAGTTAAATTCATTGCCTAAGAAAAGGCACAAAGGAGTTTAAACACTTAAAAGTTACCAGCATAGAAAAAAATCTAAACTTAGTTTAGAAGTCTGATGAATAAGGCGATCTCCGGATTTTTTTTTTTTTTCTAATTAAACCTTCTTCAAGCGATCAAGAAAAAATGGAATCTTCTTCAAAGAAATTGGTCGCTCATGGAGGAAGTTCATCTAGGATGGTCTCTGAATGGAGGTAAAATTAGTATTGAGCCTATCTGAATAAATTTCGTTCCATAGAAAAAATGGTCGTTCAGGGAGGTGGTCGCTCAATGGAAGGTGGTCGCAGAGGAAGGTTTCACTGTATATCCAGTAAAGATAAAATTTAAAAAAAAGATCCTTTTTTAATCCTAATCAAATATCCATAATTGTTGTCTTATTCGTATAATCTTACATTATCCAGTTCGAAGTCGATGTTAGCGACATAATAGACTAAATAGTTGTAAAATCACTGAAGTTACCTGTGTTTGACTATTTTTTTAGTAGGTTTGTTACCTTGAATTACCCTCTTCTAACTAAAACTGCTGCTGAGATATGGCCAAATGTTCTAAAATTTTCTACTCCATCTTTAACCCCTTTAGGGGATAATTATCAAAATTCCTTTCTTAGTCTGCGTCTATGTCATAAGAAGTATTTCCCCCCAATTTTCCTGATTCTAGGTTCAGTAGTTTGGGCTGTGCGTCGATTATGAGTAAGTCAGGACAAACTCTTATATATATGTATTATTATATATAGATTGCATATTGTCTTCTTGATCAAAATGATGATTGACGTCAAAAAGATGACTTAAAATGACGTCAAAATGATAGTTTAAGGGGCCGTCTATGATGTTCAGAAAAGTATAATTTGAAAAAAAAATATATTTTACTCATTTTATTGAAACATTTGGGCTGTCAATAGTCGAAACTTATTAAGCTAGTGAAATGTTCGTATTGGCAAGAAATAATACATCAATAAAAGTGACATACATAGTCATTCAGGGCAACTTTGAACCATGGAGTGTACTTTGCACCACCTCCTATTTTTCAATATTTTTTACTCCAAAATACTAAATAAACTCCAGAACTAAGCTTTGTTGGCAAGGATCTAAACTGGGATTTGTACTCTTTATTTTAAAAAATAAATTAGCAGCATTATACGCTATTAATTGCATCATCTAACCATTATTGTGAAGTATTGTTTTCAAGCTAATTTTGAATGCTGTTTTGAAGTTGTTGTAATACAATTAAATTTTCATAGTAAGTAACAATATACTCATTTATCAGACATATTATTGTCTAAATGTTGTAAATGTCATAATATTTTGTGATTATTTATTTATTAATAGTTAATAAAATGTAAAACAAGAAGGCACTAACATTTTATCACATATTCAGGGTAACTTTGAGCCGGCTCAAAGTTATACTGATGTTTATAATTTACTGATTATAGGTGCTACTGTCAAAAATTTCCCATATTTGCGCGTATATTTTATATAAATGCCGAAAGTGAACATTAGATATAACGTATAAATATTTTCACACATATGTGTAAAATACATACAATTCATTTAAAGACGTTTTTCGGGCCGGAGCTACTCAAATTTGACATTTCATACATTCGACATTTCTATTCTTGTTTGAATAATACAAGTACTAGTATGTATTACTGTAAGTATGGATATATTATTGAGATAAAACGTTGAAAATTGTTTCCAGTGCATTTTTATGTTTTATATGAACAATAAACAGGTTTTCTTTATTTCTAAATGTTCATGGTTCTCTTCTTCCACTTTTCTTATGCCTGATATTTGCTGTAATATCATAAATTATACAAATCTTGTGATGTTGGGAAATGTAAATTCGGAATCTTTACATATCTGAAAACATTTTTGGGGGTTTGAAGTTGTCATAACTATAAAACTTTTCTTTTTTTAATAATGAATTATTTTAGATAATATTTATCATATGGTGCATGTTACCCTAAATGGCTGGGTAACTTTGAACCAGGCTAAAAATTCATTTTTTATTGCTTTTATCCTTATTATTCCTTAATTTTTTATAGTCAAACAATAGTTTAGGATCATTTCTTCTCTTTTATGCCCCTAGTTGCGACAATATTCTTCAAATAAGAGTGTGGTATATGAAAATAGAGAAAATGCGGATCAAAGTTACCCTGAATTACTGTAGTCATTCTGTTGCAGTTCAGCAATCGAGTACCAAACTTCAATTTTGATACAGCCTCTAAAATAGTCTCATTTTAAAATAATTAATTTCCCGGAAGCTAATCGTATGAATTTCATGAAAATTTGAATTTAAGCTAATTGAACGGTGTAGAATATATTTATGGCGTCAAACTTGGGTATTGTGATTTAAAAAAAAGTTTAGGCTTGTTTTGATATGTAGATGCCCTCATAAGCACATTTTATATACATTATTTAAAAGTAGACTTTATTTCCAATCGTTCGGTACCAGAAACTTTCTTCTACAATAGTTGAGCACAACCTTTTTAAGAGAAGGGCCACTCACAAAAATGTCTGAGTTGTCGAGGGCCACATCAGTAACACGGAGAGAATTCTATTTCGGGGAGGAGATCTGTGGCCTATAATCAGATAAAAAATATGGTTTCAGACGGGAGGGGGGGGGGAGAGACTTTTACCCCTCTAGGTTTCTTTACCCAGTCAACATATCCAATTCAGTTGGCCAATGAGCCAATCAACGAAATTTGAGATTTTTACACAGCTGATCAACGAAATTCATGATTTTTCTGCGTCCGATCAACGAACTTTGCGATTTTTACGTGGCTGTTCGACAAAATTTGCAATTTTTCCGAAGCCGATCAACAAAATTCGCAATTTTTTCGAAGCCGATCGACAAAATTCGCAATTTTTCCGAAGCCGATCAACGGAATTTGCGATTTTTTAGCCCCTGATTGACGGAATTCACGATATTTCCGCGCCCGATCAACAAAATTAGCTATTCTTAACTGAATGACAAAATTTGCAATTTTTTACAGAGGTAAATTGACAAAATTTGCGTTATTTTCTCGGGATAAACTGACAAAATTCACGATTTTTCCGCTGCCGATCAACAAAATTTTCAATTTTTCCGCGCACCATCGGCAAAATTTGCGATTCTTCCGTGCCCGACAAACGAAATTTGCTATTTTTCCAAGCCTGCTCGACAGAATTTTCAATTTTTCCGCACCCGATCAACGAAATTTGCGATTCTTAACTGGTTCTGACGAAATTTGCAATTTTTTCCTGAGACAAATTGACTAAATTCGCGATTTTTTTCTCGCGATAAACAGGCGAAACACGCGATTTTTCCGCAGTCGATCAATGAAATTTGAGATTTTTCCGCTCTTAATCGAGAAAATTTGCGATTTTTCCGTAGCCGATCAACAAAATTTGCTATTTTTCAGCGCAAAATTGATGATTTTTCTGTGATCAACGTACGAAATTTGCGATTTTTCCGTTTCCGACAAACGAAATTCGAGATTTTTTCGAGCCCGATTGACAAAACTCGCGATTTTTCCGTGGCCGATCGGTGAAATTTGCGATTTTTTCCGCGCCTAATCGGCAAAACTCTCAATTCTTAGCTGACTGACGAAATTGTCAATTTTTCTAGTGGGAAATTGACGAAATTCATGATTTTTTCCTGGCACTTATGGACAAAAATTGCAATTTTTTCCAGTTATAAATTGACAAAATTCGCGGGTCACACGTTAACCAATCGCGGGCTACCGGTTGTGCATCCCTATTCTACAATAATTTGTTGCAGAGTTAGTAGGGGGTGTTTAATTTTTTTTTTTCTTTTCACGACTGTACATTTGGTGACACATCTCCGAACAAAGTAACGGACATAGCGGACATTTTCTCCCGAAGCATTGCTAGAAATACTACTACTACTCAAACAAGTTCGGTGAAGAAGGTAGCCACAACTCTCTTGAAACAATATACCTACTGTAAGGTCTCAGTAATGATGACGTTTTGAAATGCTCCCAATGAGGCAGAAGAAAATTAAAAGAAGCCTCAAATCCACTCAGAGGAAGTAATAACGATGCAGAAGTAAAAAAACCCCAAAAGAAGGCGAGTTCAAAACGAAGAAAGTGACAGTGAAGGAAAAGACCTGTTTGACGAACTTTCTAACGAAAGCGACGATCTAGAAGACTTCTTGAGGAAATATCTTAATTAGAGCCACCAGTAAATGATATTTCTCAATCCATGTTTTTTCATGTTGGCCCGACACAAAAATAGAAGTCCATAATTACCTCATAATCTTCTGTGTAATGATGGACATCTGGGGGTATTTATGAAGAAAAAAAATTTTGGCACCTACTAAGTAATTAAAATTGAAGTATAGGAGCGCAAAAAATAGCATTATGGCGGTTTTACAAGGATAATGTGCTTCTTACAGCGTCAGAAGTTGAAACTCGTAAAATTTGTTCCCAATTACCCGCAATCGTCCCTACATAAATTTTATAGAATCAGAAATTATGCATAGCAATTTAACCCTCTTTTGCAGGCCTATACGTGACTAGATTATGGTGTGCAGTGTTCAATCATTTTTTTTTTTGTCTAATTTTGTCTAATTTTGTCTAATTTTTTTTATAATTTGTTAATGAAAATTTCGTTATCAGAATAAAGATTTATTTCATAGAAACCGTTTTTACCTGCTTTTGCCAGATCTTAAAAAGTCCAAATATTCATATTTACAAACATCGCGGTATGCAGTATCCAATCATTCAGCTTATCTTAATTAGCTGTCTCATCAGCTATAGATATGCCTTAAAAATGCACGCTATCCTTTAAAAAAGAGGACACCTTCTGGTCACCTTAAGAGTAAAATAGAAAAACTAAAACAGACGATACCGTGCAGTTTTGATCATAAAAGTATATTCCGACGTCAAAAAGATGATATTCAATTCAAAAGTGTCCGGAATTCTCATTGCATGCTAAGAAAACTTGAAATCCTTTGCCCTTTATCTACCCAGATATTGTTCTGGGAAATAATTTTCATCGAAAAAATATCTATAACTCTGTTAATATAACTGCAGTTGTAAATCGTGTTTAAAAATATATATTTTATTCAGTTATGAACTCTAATAGCATCGTTCATGATTTTTTAAAAGTACTGAAAATTCTCCAGTTTTTAAGTCACATTCGTGCAAAATGACTTCCTTCTTAATCATCAAACTTCCCTTTAGCAAAGTAAAGGATAAAACAATCTTGTAAGATATTAGCAATCTTGAATCCTGTTTCGCGAAGAGTCGAGTCATCCTGTTAATGAAAACTCTTCTGGCAAAATAGGCGATCTTCTTTTGTGAAATAAGATAAATTATGCGTTATAAGAAGAAAATTGCCGACATTTAGCAACGTCACTATAACGTATATGTTGCAATGTGAAGATTTCATTTCTTAAAGCGATTCACAAAAGAAACGTTTTCCCCGCTGAACAAACACCACAAAACTTTACGAAATACTTTCTGAATCATTTTTAAGCGCAAAGGCATGATTATTGAAGTGATTTATAATCGACCAATTTTATTTCTTTTCATAAATGAATCACATCTTGTGTTATTACTTTCTTCTATCTTTACAAGAAGTAAGTATTGGATTCGTGAAAATTTTCAAATTCCGGTTTTTGACGGATTTACACGTTTTAGAGGTCAGAGATCCCGAAAAACATGTTTTTACAAAATGTCTGTCTGTGAATCTGTCTGCCTGTATGAGACACAAATTTTGTGGGCGCTCTATCTCAAGAACTAATGCACGGAATGTAATAAAACTTTAAATTCAGTTAGCCCCTGACATAATTGGTACTGTTTAGTTTTTAGTGTAAATCGCTCTAAAGGTGGCGCAGCTACGCCGCATTTTTCACGATTTCCGCAATAGTTATATCTCAAGAACTAATCTACGGATTTTCAACAAACTTCAAAATTTGCTGCTGATTAGTTTTTAGTGTAAATCATCCAACAGGTGGCGCTGCTATTCTGCATATTTCATGATTTCCGCAATGGCTCTTATCTCAAGAACTAATGCATGGATTGTCAACAAACTTCAAATTCAGTTATACCTCGATATAATTTGGTGCTGATTACGTTTTGGTGTAAATCGCCCAACAGGTGGCGCTGCTAGATTGCATTTTTAACGATTTTCGCGATAGATCTATCTCAATAACTAATGTATGAAATATAACCAAACTTCATGCTATATTACAATTTCACATAAATAGATCCTTTAGAATCCTCATGATGGACATGGACTGTCATTTAATTTTGACCCTATTATGGCCAATTTTGAAGTATTAACATGCATCAGATTGAGGAAAGTTTTGGGATTGGCACATCCGACTAGTATACTATTTTTGTTTCATAGCTATGATTTTTTCCTTCCCGCGCTCTCGCGACCGGAAATTTGACTGGAAACGACAGCATTTTATTGAAACATCTTCTGCTTTTACCGCAAAATAAATATATAAAAAAATTCAATTACATAGTTTCTGAACAAGAGCACCTGCCAATTTCATGCGTTAGCGAATGAAAAGGAACTAGAACTTCATCAGAAATAGTGTTGCTAGGTGTCCCGATTTTCAGGCGCGCTAAAACCTGTCCCACGTAAGCACTGCGCAGGATGCCAAAAGTCCAGAGTTTTCATGATGCTCAAATTCTTTCATGATTTTTTTTTAGTACCATATTATTTGTTAATCTGCATCGATTGGAATTTAAGGGTGTTCTCAAATCCAAAAGGGCAACTTTCTGACATAAGTTTTAATTTATTTTTGTTCGAAAATTCACGCAACTAGCAGCTAGTGTTGTTGTTCAGAAACTATGTAATTGGGTTGTTTTTTCCATTGTTTTGCAAACGCAATAGATCGTTCAGAAAATATTGACAAAGTGGGTGTTTTGAACCGAATTTCCGCGCGAAAGAAGAAACAGCACTCAAGAGCGGGCAAAAAACGTGTTTGTCACGTGATCAAAATGGCTTATAACTCAATAGGTAATTGATGGATCAAAAAATGGAAAACACAGTTCAATTCCAAATCGCTTCCATGGCCAGGCTTTCCAATTTTATACCTTTCCGTTAAAAAATGAATTTGTAAATGTGTCAAAACGTTTTGCGCTTGTTGAGCAGAGCAGTTAAGAACAGCCTTAATCAGTAAAACTGTCTAAATAGAACTTATCTATAACGGAAAGTTTTTTATAGTATTTTCGAAAAGAATGCTCTGTCAGCCTTGACGGAAACCAAAGTAAAACACATTTTTTTTTTGTTGTTGTTCAAAGAAATTCTCTTTTTACGGGTTTTACAGTGCTTTGTTCAGTAAATGCTTTGAATATGGACCTGTTTATAACGGAATTCTCTTTCAAAAGTAAAAAAAATAATTAATTGTCCCAGTGATTCACAGGTTTCACTGCATAAGATTGTTGTGTTTATATAATATGGTAATACATGCGAAGAAGGAATCTCAAAAAACGGGAGAAAAAATGCATTTTTAACAAGTTTCCGTCTTAACAGATTTAATTGTACGATGTTCTTTGTATTCTTACTGTGTAGGGACAATGTAATTTTTAAGTTTAAGATAAGGTTCCGCTATAGACAGGTTCTATTTTAATAGGGTTTAGTGTATTTTTACGTCCCAATTTAGAAGAAGTAGTTCCACTTTTTTTTGCTGTCTTCCTGTCATTTTTGGAACATTATACCTGTCCCGATTTTGGGGGCATTGTACCTGGCAACACTAGCCAGAAAGTAGCCAGTTTGCATTTGAGAACAACGTTAAATGAAATTGCGTGATGCCTACAGCTCTGTTCATGTCTCCAATCTCTGGTTTTGAAGAATATACAGTCGATCACCGATTTTATGAATATTCGGGACTAGCAACTTTGTTCGTTAAATCGAAATTATTCGTTAAATTGGTGTAACCAAAGGAGTATTTTTGTACAACAAGTTAAAGAATGGCAATAAATAAGAAAGAAAATGCTCACAAACATTTTCTGTATGACAGATTTTTTATATCATTAAAAATGGGCTCAAGGGGCACATAAAATAGGATTTTAAGAAGAAAAAAAATTATAATTTCGTCAATTCACAAGGTATCAAATAAATTTAAATTTATTGTAAACTTTCTGAATATTATCTACAACTTTTATATTGACAGACAAGTTTCATAGGAGCAACTCTTACAGAAAAATAAATAAATAAATAAATAAAAGCAAGAACAAAAGGGGGAGGGGTTTGAAGAAGAAAAAAATGCATAACTCCGTCAATTCACAAGATATCAAATCCACTTACATTTATTATAAATCTTCTTAATAATATATACAACTTTTATATTGACATATTTTTGATAAGACCAACTCTTACAGAAAAAAAAGAAAAAAAGGGGGGAGGGTGTTTAGAAGAAAAAAAATCACATATCCGTTAATCCGCCTCTGATGAAATTAACTCTTACGGAAAAATTAAATTAAAAATCGTCAAAAGCGACCAGAAAAAATTGTTAAACTGGATTTATCTCTAATCATGATTTAGTTTTTGTTGGGGGAAATTAGTAGTTAACTTCGAAATCTACCTGCGCCTGTAAGCCGAGCTGGCAGGATTTTTTTTTCTTTTTTTTTTATGACATTTACAATAAAGGTGAGCATGTGTCTATTAAAAGTTTCATTATAATATACTTCAGTATTCTGAAAGTTACTACCTTCAACCCAAGTGGAGTTAGGGTAGAACTCCCTGTATTTTTAATTAAATAGGTGGTTTGCGACGCCATGTTCCATTGCAATTTTTGTTCCTCTTAAAATCCGCTAACAACCCTCTGAGTTTGTCGGTTGAATATCTGAACACACTGTAGATTTTAATTTTTATTTATTTTTTAAATTAAAATAAATGAATTTTTGCTTTCAATCCGTAATGCAAAATCTTGCTCAAAGACGCGTTATTGCAGAGAGGGAAAAATCACTACTTGTAATAGCTGTCAAATCAGTTCACCTTTCTTTTCATGTCTGATAAACGTGCTTTCACACAGTACATCAGAAAGCAAGTAGAGCAAGACTATTTTCAATTAAATTGAGCAGGAAAGGAAGATTAAGTCACACAGGGAGAGTTATTAGAAAGAAGAGTGTATGCAGTCATGAATATGGTGTAATTTTAATTTATCACACCACATTTTAAAAAATATAATAATAATTTGCACATACTACTTTATCATATTATTATTATTATTATATTGAGTAATGTAATCGTGTATATTTGAATCATAGGTCAGAACATTCATTTGTGAATATATTGATTAATATAAACGAGAAAATAATAATAATAATTAAAGTAAAACAGTCTCCTAAGTCAATATAAATATTCTCTATTTCTTTTTATGTAATGATAACACAACTTCTTTTACATTAGTTGATTGATATTATAAATATAATTGTCAAAACGGAATCTGCATATAATGAAATACTACCTTTAATAGTTGGTCTGTCGGTTCAACTTTAGCAAATAATTGTGTGTTGTTGTGTTACTTTTAATTTCTTCAATTTTATTTCTTTTCGAAAGAGATACCTAAAGAAATGTCTAATTATTTTTTTCTATTTTTATATGGTTATATATACATACATATATACAATGATCAATTTTTTTATGAACACACGCACACACACACACACATATATATATATATTTAATTTATTGTTTTTCATTTTCTTGCCTTTTTTTATTATATTTCTTCCGCTTTCTACAGCCTTTTAATTTGCTTGTTTTTCTTCGGTAATCAAAATTTTATTTAGTACTCGAAAGGAAGATTATAGGACTGCAATTCATAGGATAATTATAGACAAATACACCATAAATTAATAATCGCCATTGTTTCAACACTGACAGGGCATCTTAACCCTTTGACCGACCTACACAATTGTGTAGGTGATCCTAAACAAAAAGAGAAAAACATTTTCCTCTTTTTGTGCGGTTTAAAGTCGAGCTTGCACCCACAGAATTGCGTAGATCCTCCTTTGGCATAACCTGACGTCGGGTATTTTTTTTAATATTTTTTCAATCAAATATGATCCTATTCTTTAGGAGGAACCATCAGAACTTTTCATTTCTACCAAAAATCTTCCGGTCTTAAAGGGTTAATGCATAACTTTTTGTTCTGAAGTCAACGAAAATGAATTTCCTAGACACTGTATAACTCCTGAACAATCAAATTTATTTTTACAAATGAAGTTAATGTCGTCGCGCTTAGGCATTACGGGTGTAATAGTTAGAAAGAAAATCAAATATTACGGACACTCGACATCAAAACTTCTGACAAAAATAATAAAAATTTCTCCAATATCTATGACTTGATATAACATGTATGACATAACACAGCATCTATGACTATAATAATCTATGGTATTATAAAAAATAGTTTTAGTTGTAATTAAGAATGTGTAATAATTAACAATAAAGTAGTGGTTAAAAGATTACTTATTTTTTAATTTTAACTAACTGTTTATAAATTCTAGTACTATGTCCTTTCTGATGGCGTAATATTTCATTTTTTTGTGAACTAATGTAAGTTATTATCTAGTCCAAAATTGGATTGCTGAATATGTACATGTACTGAATAGCAATTGCACATTTTTAGAAATGAGATTCAACATTACTTTCGTATGTTCCAAATCTCACGGAAATTAGTGGATTTTTTTTTTTCATTTGTGTGATTGCTCCATTCTTGCGATAATTCATCACTACTGAATCACAATTGAGTGAGATAAATCGATGAAATTGTGTGGTTAATGTAAAAGCTTATCGATCTTTCATGAACCAATGGTACACGAAGAGCCGCAAATTAAGCGAAGTGAAACATTTTCTGAGCGACAGATATTAGCTGTGTGAAACTTGAAATTTATGAGCTACTATAAATATAATTGAAAATGAATAAGAAACACTCGTTATATATTGATTTTCGTGAATTTTCGCAATATGTTCATACATTGTATAGATAGAATGTATATGTATAAGAATCTATTGATGGAAGTTACTGAAAAACATGAGGAAAGGTGTAGAAAGTAGGGGGAAATCACTCTAGTTTCAGGGCTAGAAGTATAAATCAGAGTCCTGCATCAGGTCGGATAACCTGATTTTACCCGAAACAAATCTGACCCGCGGTTCGGGTTACGTCGGGTTTACGCTAATATTTTTCGTTGCGAGTCGGGTTGACTTTGAATGTTTCGGGATCGAGTCAGTTTCGGGTTGGATTTTGACTGTATCGGATCAAGTTTAACTTGACTCCGTTGATACTCCGCAATACTTATGAATTCTTTTGTGTAGCCCTGTATATGATCTATAGTATTTATACACGCAAGATAGTAAGCAAAAATTTAGTTAAAAACGCGTACCATAAATGAAATCGCACTTCCAGCAATTACCGCTAGTAGACAGCACTTTAGATACAGTACTGTATCCGAATCTTTTGCGTGTTCCTGTAAATGAGTGATAAATGCTATGCACATCATGTGTACCTTGTAGTTAGCCTTAGTAATATATATATTGATTTCATTATATTTGAAATAGCGTAACAGAACTAAAATACGCTTCAAAAAGATTTTTCCGTAGATCATTATGTAACGGAATTCTTTTGTGTGGCCTTGGAAATCAATGATAAATTCTTTTCATCCAATATTTTACAGAATGCATGTTTTACTGCTGTTCATAAATGCTTATCAATTTCATTACGTTTTAAATGGTCTAACATTATTCAAATGAAATTGAAACGATTTTTTTCTTTTTTTTTGGCATTGATCGTAATGTAACGGAATACTTTTGACCAGCCCTGTAAATGAACTATAAATGCTACGCAGTTCATTTTAAATAGAAATCGTTCTATAGTACACGTCAATAACATACAAAAAATTCAGGACGATCCGAGTATACGAGAGTTAGAGCTCAGACAGCCGGGCAGACAAGCTGAAGTCATACACACTTTTTAACTATTGATGGAAAGTTAAAAAGGAAGAATTAATCAAATATAATTTATAGTTACACGTACAATATGTTTAAAATTGCATATGCAAAAGGGGTAACAGGAAAGATATAGTCACAATTTTAATTATCTCAATCCAAGCCAAACCCGGATTTTTCGTTCATGACTTTAACAATAGTGAGGCTATTTTATAAAATTATAACTTTTCACTGTATGAAATGTTATGAGATTACAGGAAAAGCTCGATGTGCATTCTAACTGTCAGTGATATATCATGTATGATCAGTTGTATTTAAAGTTAAGAAGTTTCTAGCTTAATGTGTTTGACGGGAGTAGTACTCATTTATAGTACTTCTCGACATATCATCCCATGTCACAGAAATCAAAGTAAGACTCTTGAAAACATCATCTGAACATCTCCTTCATTGGTAAAATTTGGGTTCGTTTCGCCACCCTGTAGACTGAATAATTTAATTGTGATCCTATTTTTCTCTACAAAAATTGGTTGTCTGGATGCGCATTATCATCCTAAAAGTTTCTATTAATAATTTCAATATACTCTACGTATAGGGTAAATGCACCAATAACCGGTCACTCCCCGCCCCCCCCCCTCCCCCAGTAATCGGTCACATTGAGATAAATTACCTAGCTTGTTTTTGGTTTCAAATGAAATATTATAATCTCCCCTATATGTGCAGACATCCTTCATACATCATAAGCCAAAGCCACCAGCAAAGAAATGTAGGAATTCATTAGTAATCAGCCATTTTTTATTTGGTTGCTGTCAAATAACCGTTTTTGCTACTTTTTTGTTACCGATAACTAAATTTTTAAAAGGCTATATTTAACTTTTATTATTTTCTAAAATTATAAGACTGTGCTATTGAAAAGTTTAATAAACTAATGTTTTTGAGTATAAAAATTAAATAAGTGTGTTTGTATTAATTAAATTTAATGTTGCCGATTACTGGGTATGCGATTGCTTCAGTAATCGGCCACCATGGTTGACTACTGTATAAAAGCCCATTTCACTTTTTTGAGTTTATTTTTAACAATTTGATTTTTTTCGTAATTTGAGATTTATGTTGTCTTTTCCTTGCATTTTATTCATCCTACGAGTATATATATAAAATTCAAATGGGAATTTCGTTCCGGCCGCTTATAACTTTAGTTTTGCTGAATAGATTTCGATAGAATTTGCATCGTTAGTTAGATAATTTTTCAGAAAAGATTTTAGTATATTGTGTGTCATTCTACGTTGCTTTGTTATATCATCACGGGGAACAGTTCTATAATCAGGTAAACTCGATTATGAAGTATTAGTATTTAAAAAAAAAGGTACTAAAAAATTACGATTATACGATTGTTGATTTGATACGATTAGACGATTTTGATGAGATTTTGGTTTTTAATTAGATAATGTTTTAGGGATGTTTTAGTATATTGCATTATATCGTTCTACTATTATTTACCAATCCTACTGTAAATGATCAACCCAAAGATTGTTCAACGGTTGTTAACAGCCGAAATTTTGTCTGACAAATTAAAACATATAATAGTGCAATGGTATTCATATAGTTTATTTCAATTCGCAATGACAATTCGGACAAAGGCCCATTTTGCTTTAAAGTTTGTAATGACGGCGACGGAAACTATGTAAACGGTGAATTTTACCTTGTATTTATATGCAGGAGTTGAGAGTAGTGCGCTGAAACAAGCGAAACTAACATTAGTCACTAATTTTTCCGGTAGATTGTAGTGTAGTGCGCACTATATTTTGAAAAATGTAATGTAGAGAGAGGAGCAATATAAAAAATTGGCAGTTTGTAGGCGCTACTTTAGGAGAAAAAGTGTATCATTCTTCTAGTCACACGATCGTCAGCAACTCAGCTACTGGGTTTAGCAGTGGATCGTATAGCGTAGGAGTGCACAACCTTTTTAACAGACGGGCCACATACAAAAATATCTGGGTTGTCGAGGGCCACATCAGTAACACGGAGATAATTCTATTTTGGGGAGATGATCTGTGGCCTATAATCAGCTAAAAAATATGATTTCAGGCTTCAGGGAGGGGGGGGGGGGAGTTTTACCACTCTAGGTTCCCCAACCCAGTCAACATATCCAATTCAGCTGGCAAGGATACATTAACAATTTCCAATTACAGTTTTATAGCAAGAATTACTTTGAAGGGGTGATATTATTCCTTGACTTTATTCGAGGAGCAAATTTTGTTTTATTAAAAGGGCTAAAAAACAAACATACGCATGAAGGTGGCTAGTGCCGAAAAAAATGTGAACTTTATGAACGAAGTGGGGGGGGGGGGGGAGAGCCGATCAACAAAATTTGAGATTTTCCCGCACCTGATCCATGAAATTTGCGAATTGTCCGCGCCTGATCAACGAAATTAGCGATTTTTCCGCACCTGATCAAAAAATTCGCGATTTTCGCACGCATAATAGGCAAATTTCGCGCTTTTAACCACACCGGATCGACGAAATTTGCTATCTTTCATCGCCTGATATACAAAATTTCCGATTTTTTTTCGTGTGCGACCAACGAAATTTGCGATATTTTCATGCCCGACCAACGGAATTCGCAATTTTTTCGTGCCCAATCAACGGAATTCGCGATTCTTAAGTGACTGACGAAATTTGCAATTTTTTGCTACGACAAACTGACGAAATTCAAGATTTTTCCTCGCGATAAAGTGACAAAACTCGAGATTTTTTCGCAGACGATCAATGAAATTTTCAATCTTTCCGAGCATCATAGAGAAAATTCTCGATTTTTCCGTTCCTGATCAACGAAATGGATTTTTCCACGCCTGATCGACAAAATTCGCGATTTTTTTCGCGTCCGACCAACGAAATACGCGATTTTTCGGTGCTTGATCAACAACACTCGCAATTTTCCGTGCGCGATCGACGGAATTTCTGATTTTTCCACCCTCGATCAACGAAATTCACAATTCCTAATTGACTCTGACGAAATTTGCAATTTTCTCCCGTCAAATAGATGAAATGCGCGATAAATAGACGAAATAAGCGATTCTTCCGCAGCCTATCATCGAAATTTCAGATTTTCTCCTTCTAACCGACAAAATTTGCGATTTTTCCGGACCCGATAGACGAAATTCGCGATTCTTAACTGACTGACGCAATTTGCCATTTTTTCCCGAGGCAAATTGACGAAATCCGGGATTTTTTCTTATGACTGCCAGCAACCGATCAACAATATTTGCGCAATTGTCAAAAAAATTGACGATTTTTTCGTGCCCGACCAACAAAATTCGCGATTTTTCCGCGCCTGATCGACAAAATTCGTGATTTTACCAAGCCTCGTTGACAAAACTTACTATTTTCCGCACCGATCAATGAAATTCGTGATTCCTAACTGACTGACGAAATTTTCCATTTTTCCTGCGGCAAAATGACGAAATAAATTCATGATTTTTCTCCTGAGACCTACGGACAAAAATTGTAATTATTTCCAATTATAAATTCGCGGGCCACACGTTAACCCATCGCGGGCCACAGGTTGTGCATCCCTAGTATAGCGCCATGGAATTTTCCGTTGACGCTTGCTGGCAAACTCAAGTGGGAAAATCTAAATCAAAGAAATCAATTTTCTTGCTGGAAACACTTCTCTACTTACTCATTATTAGATTTTAATATTTTAATTAACATGCTCCTTCTTTTAAAATTGCTTTATATACAGATTTATTATTTTTTGATTTTTCACAGAAAAAATTAATATTGAATAACCCTGGTCGGCATGTAACGAGTAACATGTGCTTAAACTACTATTTTAGAGATTAACACTAAAACAATTTTCTTGTATGTTATCGTTCTTACACTTTTAATGTTCTCGGTTTTATCGCATTTATTTCATTGTATCCCGGCAAACGTGATATAATGAGGGATCATTCCATTACTTAATCCGTGTCCGCAGTTTCAAGCGTAGATTGAATCCTTTGACAAAATCTGAAAGTAGCCAAGTAGCGACTGCTTTTGAAAAATAGTTTGCAGTCGTTATTTTTTAAAACAAGTAATTGTAGTTGTAGTTATCTGCATTTTCGATAAAGTGTAGTTGGCTACAAAATAAAGTAGTAAAAATAATAAAAGAGCTGGACATTTACACTATGAAAAATTCAATATTAACTTGAAAATAAAAAATCACAAATTTACTAAATGGTGTATACAAAATGTTGTAAAGTTAAAAACTAAACAAACATGAAAATAAAATTATAACAATCAACGTTTCAATCATCATCGTCTGTGACTATCTTCAGGAAAGTCTTTCCTGAGGATGGTCATGACCGAGACGTTGATTGTAATAATTTTATTTCAATGTTTGTTTTGTTTTTAACTTTACAAAATGTTGTGCACACCACTTAGTAAATTTATAATTTTTTTTTATTTTCACGTTAATATTAAAATAAAGTAGTTTTTTCTATCATTGTTTAATATATGTATATGAAAAGAAGAAATAATGATTTACATTTAGTTTTAATCTCTAGTCTGCATTCTCATTGCCATTTGTTCTGAATGAAGCAATTCATTTTTATTATTTGTGCTCTTAATAAATTATACATTAAAATAAAATAAACAATAAAGCCCAGTATTAGAGGGAAAAACAATAGAAAACCATTTGTCATCATTAAAATGACGTAAAATGTGCGATAATTGCATCATCATTCGTTATATGGTTTGCAAGAAATGGAATATCCCGACACAACATAATGGACAGGTTCGGTTTATATTAAGAAAAATCATCTCGTGTAAAATTCAAGGCTTATTTCGAGAATTGATCTTAATAACTGTCGCTGTAATGAAAAGTAGTTATAATATAAACATATTTATTAAAAAATAAATGATGTAAATTGTCGAACGAAGATTGCTATAATGAGTAGAGACTGTCATTGTCATCATCGTTACCATCGCTATTATTATTCTCACTATTTATATTGTAATTGTCGTTAATATTAATGCGATATTAATTCGCTTGTCAGTAATGATTGTCCATCCAGCTAACAATCAACCATTTGAATCGAACAGACAGTGCCACCGACGCAAAACATCACTCGCTATTATCTTTTTGATCCACCAGCAAAACGAAACGTCTGTCGCTAAACATTGTTATTTATTTTTATAGGCCGCAGCTTTCCCAAAAATAGCCCCATAACCCAGTTGTAGGCTTTGAATCCTGCTGCATAGTTTGTTAATTGGAGACTGGCGAAACGAAAGAAGGGGGAAAATGATTCCGAAACCGGACAGCTTTTTCGCTTCTGAATCTGTGTCATCAACCTTTCTCTAGATGCTGTTTTCAAATGTCCGGTTTGGAAGAAAGGATGCGGCGGCTTTCCCATCGTGCAGCGAAATTACAATGTAAAGTTCAGAGATCTCCAAAAGTAAAACAAACAGGAGAACGAAATCAGAAGTTAAATTCAATTGTTGGGATGAAAGTAAAAGTAATATCCAATATGAAACCTTATACGGAAATTTTAATGTACGGGAGGCTGGAGCACCTTGGAACCAGGGGTATAGTGGGCATTATAAGGAGGTATACGCCGTATATCTTCTGGATATTTTTAAGAAGCTCCGTATACTTTCTGTTTCTCAAATAAAGCTAGAATCCATTGGCTTAAAAAAGTTAGTGACTGTAATAAAAGACTTAGAAATGTTTAAAAGAACACACTTCAAAACTTCCCCCTCCTTCAATTGTCCCAACCTATCCTAACTTACCCAAACATTCCCACAGGTAGGACAGGTTGAGTCACATTATGGTAAGTGCATGCTATTTATACTGTTGAGGTAAATTATTTAGTAAAAAAGAGATTCCCCTGATATATGATAATAAAATTCCCCAGTCATTAAATAATAAATTAAAGCTTTTGCATATTTTGAAATAAGTTTGTTTTTAAATTCTAGTATCATTCACTCATTTCAGCATTTTACGAATAGATGTACCTTGCCTCTGAAAGGGTTAAGTCTGTTCTCAAATCCAAACGGACAACTTTATGACATAAATTTTAATTCATTTTTGTTCGGAAACGTATGAAATGGACAGTCGTTGTTATTCAGAAACTATGTGATCGAAAGGCGTTTTCCATTTCTTGCAAAACGCAAAAGATCTTTTAGAAAATACTGTCAAAGTAACCGAATTTCCGGACGAAAGGAGAAATACCAGTCAGCTAAGGGAGAAAAACCAGTTGTCACACGACCAAAAATCGCTTATAACTCGACTAATAATTTATTTATCAAAAAATGGAAAACGTCTTTTCATTCCAAATCACTTCCATAATCAGCCCTGACAATTTTGTGCCTTTACATTAAAAAATGAGTTAAATGTGTCAGAAAGTTTCGGGCTTGTTGAACAATGCAGTTGAGAACCGCCACCCCCTGACCGCCGAGCAAAAGGGCAGAATAGTAATGCTGTTTTCTCTGTAATTTTGTCAAAGGTCTAGAGAGACGATTTTTTTTAACATGATATAAAAAATTTTATTACGTATAGGAATATAAGCCTTGGGAGTATTAATCATAACCAAATATTTTAAAACTGCATAATATTTATAGAATTATATTAATTTAAATAATGCTTCTACTGCAGTAAAACCTGCAGCTTAGTGAACAGATATATTAGTTGGCGGCGGTGAGAAGGTTAAGGGGTAGCTAAATAAAACATTTTTTTTTTAATTTTACAACAAATTATAATACAATAAAACCTGCTGAGACCGATTCTTCTAAAAAATTTTCAGACAGGTGTTTGCTTTAACAGTTGTAACATCTCTTATAACTGTATCTTTTTTGTCGAATTTTCAGGTGCGTTCGTAATTATATAAATAGGTAGCACCTCTAGTCGTCGTTCGTTCCGTCTGTCTGTCCGTATATAACAGAGCAAAAACTACCCAACCGAAAGATCTGAAATTTTCAATATATAATTGTTGCAAAATTTTGTCGAGTCATTTCAAATTTTATGAAAATCGGATTCATAGTTTAATGACAGTGATGGTCAAAACAGTGGCGTGGCGTCCGGTCATCGCTGGATGCGGCGATGACCAAGCAATATTTTAAAACTCTTAATAAGCTTTTAAAACTCTACGATCCAGTTTTAGCGGAACATTTGGAGTTCATGTATAAGTGAAGGTAAGATTTAAAGTTTCTTTTTTGAACATTCAACCATTGAATTTTAGAGTTAATAATTTTTCACCACAAACTTAAATAATTGCGATGACCACCGAAAATTTTCACGCCACGCCACTGGGTCAAAAGTTTTTCGTTCCATTACGGCCAAAGGGAAAAAATATTTCAAGTGTATTTTAATGATGTTACAGCCTTTCGAACAGAATGAAATTGATAGGCACTTATGAAGTGCCCTAAAATATACATTCAGTACAATATGCGGTGCAAAAAATATTTATAAAATTAGTTATAGTACGAATGTACCTCATTTGCCACATTTGACGTGCAATTTCCGACTTGTTCCATTTAGGAGAGGATTCCGTTATTGTCAGTTTCTGTTTTCGTAGATTTTTTTTAGTTGTTTACACTTTCTTTTTTCACTTCTGAGGGTAAAAAACCGTTCTCGGAAGCGAGAAAAATAAACTCGCATCTATCTTCTTGGTTTTAGAAATACATTAACATTGTTATCATTTTAGGTGCTTGCAGTTAATAGGATAAGGCAAAAACTGATTCCACTCAGCACTATATTCAATTAAAGATACTTAGTCTTTTCACTACAGACTGCGACGTTTTCATTGGAATACAAGCATTCATTAATATGAGTAGATAACGAATTTTGAAAGAGACTTCGAAAAACATTTCCTCATCATTTGTTTTGGGCGCTATCCAACATAATGTAACAGCGACTCATTGTATAAGTCAGAAACTTTTTTTTTAAATCCCTCGTAATCTATAAGAGTTTCATTATAATTCAGATGTTCTTTTATTTTCGTACGTCCATAATAATATATGACGTGTAACCATTCAACCTTGACATCGCTTAGATCTACTTTTTTTCAAATAACTCTCAATAAAATCAACACAAAAACAATACAACACAGCACTGAAAAGGAAAGCTGTTGTTCATCTGATTCTGCTGCGATGATCATTAATGTTTCTTTAAGTAAGTTTTGATATTAAAAGTAGTTACAGAAAAATAATAAGCATCCAAATGAGTAATATGTAATAATTTAATTGGAATAATTAAATAATTTATAAAAAAAATTCTATGTTAATGAAATATTCTAAAAAAAATCGAACGTTTTTTGGACTTCGGTCAAAAACTAGTATTTTTAATAAGTTATTACATTGTAGTAATGGGCGATTTCGATTTTTTTAATCAATTTAATCGATACTATGGTCAACTCGATTTAATTGATGCTATAAATTTTTTAATCGATGTCTCTAAAGGTAGTATCATTTTCATTTTCCTTCAAAAATTGAAGGTAAAGTAGTTGGATGTGCCAACACCAAAACTTTCTTCTGTCTCATAAATGTTAAAACTTCAAAATTCGCTATCACAGTGTCAAATTTAAATGATAACCCATGTCCATCACGAGGATTCAAAAAGCATAGGTTGGTTCAAGTATGTGCATTTTAAAAGAAAATATAAGCATTGCACTTTCCTAACAAATCATTGAATTTTGGCCCACACCCTCTTAGGCTAATGTCAGACGAGCGTCTTTTTGCACGCTTTGTTCGCTCTTGCATCATCCCTACACCTTCGCTAGCATGTGTAAAGATGGTGTGAGCGAAAAAAGCATGCAAAAAGACGCTCGTCTGATATTAGCCTAGATGTCTGCAACGGAAAATCCTAATTCAAAGAGCATAAAAGCGACAGCTGTTGGGCAGTATACACCCAAGCCTAATAAGGATCTATTCATATGAAAGTGTAACAGAATATAAAATTTGATTAACTTCCGTGCATTAGTTTTGAGATATGGCTATCACGAATATCATGCAAAAAAGCATTATAGCACCGCAGCCTGTTACATGATTAACACGAAAAACTCAGGAACAACTAATGTCAATGACTAACAGAATATTAAGTTTGATGAAATTCTGTTCATTACTTCTTGAGATATTATCGCTAACATCGTTTAAATCCTGAAAAATGTGCCGAAAATTCATCATATACTATTAGCACACTAACATAAAGTAATAACTTTCGGGGTTCCCCCCCCCCCAATGGACTGGTTGTAAGATCATTATTTGATTGTTTCTCGGAAAACTAAAGATTAGAGATAAACCCAGCTCAACAATTTTCTCTGTCCGCTTTTGACGAGTTTTTCATTTCATTTTTCTGTAAGAGTTGGTTTTATCAGGATTATGCTAATGGGATTTTTTTTCTTCTACAACCCAACCCCCCCCCCCCTCTTTTTAAAAATTAATTAATTTATTTATTTTGCTATAAGATTTGGTCCTATCAAAAACTCGTCAACATAAAAGTTGCAGATAATATTAAGAAAATTTATAATAAATTTAAGTGGATTTGATATCTTGAGAATTGACGAAGTTATGAATTTTTTTTCTTCTTAAAACCCTATTTTTTTGCCTCTTAAGGCCATTTTTAATGATATCAAAAATCTGTCATACATAAATTTTTGGCCCTTTTCCTACCAGTAATAATAATTTTAAACTGATTCGATATGAATCACAATTAAGAAGTTATGGGGTTTTGCCCATTTCCACCCCCTTGTTCCGACCTTGCCCATTAACGAACTTGACCGAGATTTTTTGCCCCTTGATTTTATGTATCAGTTTGGAAGAGATTTGTGCAGAATTATGGAAGTTATTCTGTCTATAAATAAACGGTAAAGTGCGAGCATTACTCGCGCACAGAGGGTTCCGTAGAATAAATATATGAGTTTGTAATTGTATTATATATATATATTTAAAAAAAAAAAAAAAAAAAAAAAAAAAAGTTGCTAAAAGAATACTAAGACTTTTTAAAAAACTATATAACGTAGGGTTGGGTATAACTGTATATATTAGAAAAGTGTAATCGGGTATACCATGAAAGTTCAAAGAGATATATGGAACAATATCAAATATAGATATTCGTATAACTCTTTTTTTAATATTATCCTAATCTGTTTATGATGAACTTAATTCGGTACTGACAATAAAGGCAGTGTATAGTTAAACTTCATTTGGCATTTCATGAAACTAAATTCAGCGTAGTAATAACCTTTATTTCTACAGTGTATCTAAAACAAAACCTTTGTTCAAAGTTTAAATTTGGCATTGTGCTAAGCGCGCTTCGAATTGAGGTCTCAAAGTTGCAACGCCGCCTTGGTCAGTGCCACGTTTTTCCAGATAGGTGTTTAATTAACTTTTAAAGTCACTCGAGGCGTATTGAGAGATACAATTAATGCAAACTATCGCGAATCTCACAGCATTTATGCGATTCATCTAATTAAATATTTCGAGGGCGATGCCCTTAAAAAACGGACACCTAATTTTAATTCCAAAACAGACAAATGGCACCAAGAATATTTAATTAAAATTTTCCTTTTATCATGTACGTGAAAATAAGCAAGTTCGCATTTTCTAATAAATTCGTTTATAAATTCTGGTGTCAGTTCATTATTTCATAAGTTTATAAATAGAATTACTCCGTGCCGGAAAGGATTAAGTGGTCGCAGGACTCTTAAAGCTTCAAAATTTAAGAAATTTTAATTTTTTTAGATGTTAAACTCCTATCTTTTCTGAATATTTTAATATAATTGTTTCCTTGAAATTCCCAATAGAACAGAAGTTTTGGCTTTCAGAATTATACCCGCTCAATAGCTGAAGCGGCGTTTCCGAAACTTTAAAGTCATTAATTTCCAAATGGCGTTTTTGGGTATAACGCGCAGGATACCTCAAAAACTTCTGAATATTTTTTCATGAAATTTTCAAAACATGTATTCCTTGTTATTCTGTATAAACTAAACCTAAAATTTCCTTTTTATTGTTCAAAAAAATATTTTTTTAGGTGATTTTACTGTTGAAATTTTCAAAATTTTGTACTAGCTAAATGCAGCATTGCATTAAAAATATAAAAATGCTTTAAATACAAATTTATTTAAGTTCAGGGAAATTATTACAATCTGAAGTATAAATAAGCACCAAAATTTTCATTCTAGTTGCAATATTTATTTTGTAATCCTGCGCGTAAACTAATATGCCAATTTTTTGTTCGACAAATGTCTAACAGTTTTGAGCCCCCTATAAATACTAATTCTGTATCTTGCAATTTTTTTAAATACATGAAACGAAAGAACATACTTATATCTTTCATTCCAATTAAAATTGTGTTTTAAAATCATATACATTTTAAGACATTAAATGTTGAAAATGGTCTTTTTTTCATTTTTTCCACTTTTTAGAGTCCCGAGATCCCTTAAATTAGTATGTTTTTAACAATTTGACGTTTATTGCTTTTATACTGTTACTGGACATTACATTACCCATATATATCATTAAATTCGTTAACTAGGCATAGAGTACGCCGCCCTGTCCTTGTGTATGTCCAAACTGACCGTACCTTTAAGGGTTAATATCTCAGCTAATTACCGATGATTTTTTTTGAAAATCATTATCAACAATGCTTTTATTCTTCTGCAACGATAGGTATATTCAGCGATGCTCAACAATTTTTCTGAATGCCCGTAAATCGAAATTTGTGTATAACAGAAAAATGCTAATTACTCAAAAACTATGTGACCTAGGGTAATCGCTATAATTTTCCGGCAAGGTTTATATTAACGTCTACTACCTCTAATTTTTTCATAATTTTAGTTACAGTAGATTTGGAATTAGATGGGGGGGGGGGCATATTTTTGCGCTACATTTTCAACAATATCTTTGAAAATATAATACCTAAAATTAAAAAGAATGTATTTTTGAGTTCAGCGTTACAAAAGCTTTCACAGGATACCCCACATGATGTACAAAGAAAATATTTTTTTTTTTTCAAGTAGCATAATTAGACCCTCTACTTTTTTACTAAATATATTTATGAATGTTTATTAATCTGAAAATATGTGGGTCAATGGTTTTTATTACTTCCCCGAATTTGAACTTTCTATGTTCCATAGTTTACGATTAAAATGGCTGTGACAGACAGACAGATAGACAGACGAACAGACACAGGAGTGATCTTATAATGGTTCCGTTTTTACTTTTTAAGTACGGAACCCTAAAAAGTGATATATATATATATATAGATAGATAGATAGATAGATGTATAAAGTTTTGAACTGGGAGTGGTTTGGGGTTCTAAGGGTCATGATCGGCGTAGGTCTGCAAAACATTTTCAGAAATTCCAGCATAGGGGAGAATTTAATAGGTAATATTTTTTACAAAATCTACCTAACGGCATTGAAACGATAATTACGTTTAAATCAATGATTTTATTAAAGCATGTAATTTAAAAGTATTAAAAAAAAAATCATAGTTTTATTTTAAGTTTGTGACATGACTTACTGCGATGGAGAAAACAAGCATATAGGTGGTTTAGAGTGAGAAGGGTATAACTGCAAAAAATATATTTAGAGGGAATAAACACCAAATTGAACACTCTGGATTTTATTTCTTTAAAAACCTACAGGGGGCTTTTATCTTGGCGATAGATCAGAAAACATCTATAAAATCAACTAAAATTACTTTAACCCTTAACTGTTGTTAGCTGACTCACCGACCGATGTTTTAAATTTTCGTAGTTTGACCCTATATGTACTGAATTATGAATTCATGAAAATTTTATCCTCTAAAGCATTTTTCGTGAATTGCTTAAACTACATTAGAAGATTTACATAATCATTTAATAAATTTTAGAAGGATTGAAGGATTTAGAAGGATTAATTAAATTTGAATTTATAGGGATTTTGTGCCATATTTATAACCCCACTCAAATCTTTTGTTTTAAATATTTTTCTTAGTATTTTGTAGAATGAGGAAATGTACAAATATAATGTTCTTACAATTGAAATATAGGAATAATTCCGTATTGAAAAATCCCCCACCCCAACACAAATAAAGCGAAAAGAAACAAAGGCAAAATAAAGCATCCTTTTAAAAATATTTTTGTTTTGTGTAACCCATAATGCTTTCAGAAAAAGATAAAGTAATGTATCTGTAACTCATTTTAAACTCTATTACAACTAATCGATGTATTAAATGAATTTTACAAGTTATTTCAATGGTACTTATAAGTACCGTCAGCAGATAAAGGGTTAACTTGTTTTCAATTTAATAAATCGATACTATGAAATTTTGTTTCTTTTGAATATTTTATACTTCTGAATAGATGAATTTAAATTATATAGCTCTGTAAGTAAAATTTAGCACAGAAACAGTATCCTATGAGATAATCGAACCTTTTATACATCTTTCGATTAAGGTGTTTTTTATTAAAATCATTCTTTTCGATTAAGGTCTGCTTTAATCTGCCTATATTAAAATGGCCGTTTTCGTGAAAATTTTCGAAATTTCCTTTATTGTTTTATTTGAAAGAGCAATCGTTTGGATTCCAAATCTGTTTTAACTACCCGGCTGCCAAGAAGGGTTATGTCGTTTGACGCGTATCTGTTTGATGCGTATGGCGTACATCCCAACGGCTGGATGGATCAAAGCGATATAAGTAAGCGTACAATGTCAATACTGGAATCTGGAGTATATCGAAACAGCTGCATCATCTGGTTGACGGGTGAATAATGCAAATGCGCGGGTTTACAGTATGACGTCATATATGACATAATATCTATTATCTGCGCATCTCTTGCGCATATTTTCTGAATCTTTACTCACTTATGGAAGATGAATCTTGTTTATGTGATTTTTTGCAAAACATTTTTATTACAGCTTGTTTTGATAAAATTATGTACATTAAAAAAGAAAAAAAAAAATGTCGCAATGTCATTTTAATTTCGGGAGAAAAGCACTAATTCTACGGAAGCATTACCGCTTTTTGCCTTTAAACTAAAATGACATTGCGAGTTTTTTTCTTAAAATACACATATTTTTATCAAAACAAGCTGTAACAAAAATATTTTGCAATAAATCTGGCAAACAAGATTCATCTTATGTGAGTAAGTAACAATCTGAAATTCGTAATTAAATTTTTAACAAGGATTCTCTAAATGGCTTTGTCTGTTTAAAAAAAAAAAATCTAATCTGGCGATTTTAGGAAAATTATTGAAGTTATTGCCTAGACTCGCAAAATATTTAAACAAATAAATGAACAATACTTGCTCGTTTAATAATACAACATTTAATGCAAGCGTTTTAAATTAAAGTGATTCGGAATATAAAATTAAATGAGTTTTAAATTAAATTAATGAAATATTTGCTAGTTAAATAAGATGATTGCAATGCGATTAAGAGAATATTGAAAATTTATCGTTTGCGCATGATAAGCGAACAAAAGGACTTAAAATTGAATATTTTATTTATTTATAAGTTCTATACATACTCTAAACATTCATAAATTTTTATTCTCATCGCGAATACAACCGTGTATATAATTTTTTATAACTTTAGCACATCAAGAATTGAGTAAAAAATAAGACTACAAAATTCAATCTTTACACATTAAATACTTACTAATTTTTATGAGTCATTTTTCATTTCATTAAAAGAAAATAATTAAAATCGAGCGTATTTAAATCAACAACATTTAATAATATATATTAAATAATATTTTACCTTTTTTAATAAATTAAAGTTAAAATACGTAACTAACTTGTTTTACACTTTGGAAAAGGACAGATATAAATTCTATAAGAAAAATAATTTTCTTACAATTTCGAAAACTACAGTTATTCGATGGCCAACATTTTGCCATTTTAACAAATAATATTAGTTCTAAAAAGAACTGTTTTTATTTAAATAATTAACTATAATAAATAAGTCAAAAAACACGAATAAAAATTAATAGAATATTCTATTACTGTCAGAATATAAATGCTACAAACAAATGAAAACGCGACGTTTGTGCTTTCGCAGTTATTTCATAGATGTACAATTAAAAGATTATCCATAAAGAAGAAAACAGTTAGGCATCTTTCTGCAGTTCATCCCGTCCGCTACTTGGCGTGCGACCTTGATTTATGTCACCTGACCTTTAATCTCGCGGTTACCTCTCCCATTTAAGATAGGACGCTTACTTATATCGCTTTGGGATGGATTTTAATGAATGAGGTCTCTATCAATTTGTCTTAACCATCCGATGGTTATAAGCTAGGTTTTGTTTTTATAAATTCAAAATGGTGGGCGTAAAATACAAAATGACGGTAGAGACGAAAAGAAAAAATTTACGCACCATATGGAGTGGCCTATCATTGGATAGGTCTTTCAAAATGAAGACGATATTTCATTGACTATTTTACAGTCAGAAGCTCCGTTTAAATATTACACAACCTGGAAGTTGTGTAGGTAGGATCTCTAGCTTCACTGCAACTCTAACCTTCATAGACATCTATAGGCCTCATCAAAACAGTGTTTATAGATAGGAACTAACAATTAAACACAACTTAAAAATGATCAATACAAGTAAATAAAAAAAATAGGTAAGTAGTATAAAAAATAATTTCAAATTGATGAGAAATAAATAATTAGTTCACTTTTTACGCAGTCGGGTTTTTTGATTTTTTAAATTTAATTTTTATTTGTTTTATTTCTATGGTTATCAGAAGAGAAGTTATGGCCAATTTAATAAACAGTGCGTAGTAAAAACCGGAAGTGGGCTTAGAAAGGCGCGGAGAAATGTGTACAGTGTTTCTATGCATCCTTTTCTTGCGTTTTTTGCATAAAGCGCTAATAAATCTTAATTGACACTTCTAGATTAATTTTGTATCTATCTGAAAAATATAAAAGAAATCTTTAAGTGTGATTTCCGGAAAATCAGTTTTTCCGCTATCTGCATGTCCGATAAACTTCATTACATAAAATGTTTTAAGCATTTTTCAGGGAAATTTTCTCAGAATGCTTTCCATATTACTCACTATGTTCGGAAGAAGAATCTAAGCTCCATGAGATTATGTAATTGTTTTATAGCTACTCGAATATAAAAAATGCTAATTTTTCATAAAAAATATGTATTTTTACATATATTGAAATATTTCAGTTTATTTTGAAGGTATTGTAAAACTCCTAGTTCAGTTCACGGGTAATAGTATGTATACAGTGCAAAGGAAATCGAAACACAATTAGTTGAATTGAGTGAACGCTGTCTGGCGTAAACATGGAATTTTGTTAAAAATATGGCAAAAAAAAAAACCACAATTTTTTAAAAAAGTTTATGAAGATATTCTTAGGATTTTATGTTTTTTTTTTTTAGGTGCTTTGTAATTATGTAAATATGTAGCACCTACAGTCGTCGTCTGGTCAGTCCGTCTGTCCGCATATAACAGCAAAAACTACCCAACCGAATGGTTTCAAATTTAATATACAATCTTTGTAGGATTTTGTCTAGTCATTAAAAATTTTATGAAAATCGAATTAAACTTAAAAGGATATTAATAAAGTATTCTTCATCCTATTACATCCTATTATACGTCATTAATTTAATGATATCCCATGATAGGTAATGATTCTAGGTTGCCAGGTTGATTATGTCTTAGTTAAGATGGAGTCCTATTATTTCCATATTACTGAATTTAATACATTAATAAATTTTGTATTCATGAATTTTTGCGTAAGAGTGCAACAGCTACTGCATTAAGATCTGAATATTTATAAAACTAGTTATAGTACGAACCCATCTCATTTGCCACGTTTGACGTACAATTTCCAATTTGTCTTCATTTTGTATTACAATGAAACTAAAAATATGTATATTTATCCAATATTGTACTTTTTTTTTAAAGCGTACCGAACGTACACTGTAAAATAAAAAAAAAAAAAAATCTGTAAAGTTACTAAAAATTTTTCTAATAAACTGGGATTCCTAGAACTTTTTATGTAACGGCAACAACAAAAATTCATGCAACAGACACACTTTTGCATGAATTTCAAAAAATCCATAAGATTACTAAGAATTTTTTAGGAAACTGGGTGCCTAGAACTTTTTATGTAACTGCAACCCGGATTAGACATAAAATTTTAGTAAGATTACTGTCATTTTAGTAGAATCTTTTGTAAAGCTACAGAAATCTGTAGCTTTACAAAAACTGGTTTTGTGAATTTACATCTTTTTTTTTTGTACCGTGTACAGATAAAATTTTAGTAAGCATACAATTTTTGTAACTTTACATCTGTAGAATTACAGTTCTTTTTTTTTTTTTTTTTTTTTTTTTTTTTTTTTTTTTTTTTTTTTACAGTGTAGGTAGATACCTTAAGGTAGCTTTTAAACATCAATTTTGATCAAAATTTCAATTCAAAACCTTTGTTTTAGAAAAAAAAAATAAAGAAGGAAAGTTTTATTATCGTGGAGCTTTTTAAGCATTTGTGTTTCTTACTAATTTTCAAAAACGAAGTAGTAAGTTGTTTTTTGATATTTCTCACAAGTTATTTTTTATTTATTTATTTATTTATTTTATAAAATCGTGTTGGTAAAATTGTCCTAACACTCAATAAATAATAGTTCAACTACCACAATTTTTTTAATAATGTTTTTATTATTTAAGGAAGAAGACTATTTTTATGATGATTTATTGAAAAGTTTACGCAGTTTTAATTTACAAATTACTAATGTTTTTCGGGAAATTTTCAGCATTTTCTTTTATACCAATAACTTTTAAAATATTCATGGTACTGCCCTAAAAATAGTCCAGTTCCTGTAGAACATTATTATATTTATTATGGAATTCCTAAAATGTATTTAGGGTAGGGGAGTACACAGTGAGACATGGTACACAGTGAGACAGGAGCCATTTTGACACATAGTTATAACTTTTTCTCCTAGCTGGAACGGAACACACACTGAACCACCTCATCTTATGCAACACGTGGATGTAGTTTAAGCACTTCGGTTACTCGTCCAACAAAATAGTAAGTAATTATTTAATTTACAGGGGTTAAAGTTACATAAACGTCCATTTTAAAGTTTATTTCTTTCATTATGGCATATATTTACTTAACCAAACCTAGTTATATCTAATGATAGACTATGTCGACAAAACGACACAAGCATTCAAAGCTATGAAATTGATGATGAAACAGATATGGCATCCATTTTGTTGCAACGTAACGAAAGTACACAGTGAGACACACAGTTGTGGTACACATTGAGACGTGCCTCATTGTGTATCTACTATGCGGTTCTGACGTAAAAAAAGTTATTTATTAATAAAAGAAGGGGAGTTTTTTTCTCTCTCTCTATCTGTGTGTGTGGGGGGTCGTGCGATGGCCAGTGAAATCTACTAAACGTAAGAGGCTGAAAATTTGCATGAACGTAGCCCAAGGTCTGCTATTGCCCACCCGAGGCTCATATTTTTATTTTATTTTATTTTTTTAATCTAGAAATATTAATTAGAAGTCATAAACTGCAGAAAATTATTGATAGAGTATAAAAATGTATGATTTATGAAAATATATATATATTGTCTCACTGTGTACCACAAGTGGTACACAGTGAGACAATTTTCGATACTCCGTTATGCTGCTTCTGTGCTTTTATAAATAACTTTTTTTAAACCATTTATACATTAATGTGTAGCGTATTTGTGTAGTTTAAAGATGTAGCAAACATTTTTTCAAAAGAATAAAAATCGTTGCCATTCGTTAAGTAATAATAATTTTCGTCTCACTGTGTACTACCCTCCCCTATATTTAATAGTTTTAAACTTAAGTAATTTCAAGAAAATATCCATTTTTCGGTTAATTTTACACTATTTTTTTTAATTAGAAATTTAAAAAAAAATAATAAATTCCTTATTTGTATGTTTGTCACATTTTTATGACATTTTTAATAATAAGTAGGAATTTGAAACTTAAAATTTACAAAAGTTCAAAAAATGTGTTCCGAAGGCATATAGATAACTTAAAGGTTAACAATTAATATTATCAGTCATTAATACTGTTTTTAAAAGGAATACAAATTTATATTGTATTTAAAATAGATATGAAATGGATTGCTCAGGACAAGTATTATTAAATTTTCAAAAATCTTACATTTATCACAAAATTACAAAACGAGCCTCATATGAGGTTTACATGAAATAAAAGATTTTAATAATAGTTATTATATACTTTTTTATGATAATTTAAACTGTGGATTCATTTACACAAAATAGAAAAAAAGTTCTTGTTCTTATTTAGATGTATGAGTAAAATTCTTTTAGAAATTCGTTTCGCGTACAAAGAAAAGACAAATTAGTCATAGGAGAATTTCAAAACTGAATATTCGGGAAAAAGGGGTTCTTAAATTTATTGCTGTAGTACTTCACAAGCACTGTTGAGCTTCATATGATATTCTTTAATACTTATACTCCTCGGATATGAAGTATCACATGTGATTATTCTGAACCGAGGAGGATATAAACTAAACTATTTGATTTTTTTGCATTTTTACTTTACTTTTATATAGATGAAGGTTTCTGGCTTTGGTTCAAACCCAATAAATGGCAGCAATGATGCTTATTTCTACATAACAAAAAGCGTCGTTTTCATCTGAGTTTGCAAATTGCATTCCAGACAGTGTGTCCCAGAAAGTAAGAAATTTTAATAATTAAATAACTTAAACGCTTTACAATAAAAAAAACTTCGAGGATTTGTAAATCATTCAATTAATTAAAGGCCTTCAATTTTTTACTGCGTGAATTTAGGTTATTGATAATTAAATTGCTATTGTAAGAGTGTTAGTCATTTTAGATCCGTATTTGTGATCCTAAATTACTAGTCCCCTAATGTATTAATTTCAGAAAAATATCTCCTTCCGTCATCTATGATGTCTTTTTTGTTTGTGCAAAACCAATGCATGATTATACGCACACTGTTAAAAATTTTGCAGTATTCTGGCAGGTCATTAGACCGTTTTTTGAAAAAACGGTTTCATAACCATAATTTAACTATATTCTGACCATAGAATGGCCAATAATATGGTCAGAATAGTGTTAAAATTACGGTTGTGTAACCATTTTCGGAAAAAACGGCCAAATGACATGGCAGAATGCTGCAAATTTTTAACAGTGTGTTATTTTACCTTCGGATCTCAAGAGGTTAACCCATTTATGCCTCGCGCCCCATTTTGGGGACGCTTCGAATTTTAATAAACTTTTATCATTTTTTTCTTCTTTATAACATGCAAATTGTATGATATAATTATCTGTAAATGTCTTTATCTGTTACCAAGAGATGACAGCATAAGATGGATATTTATTTCCTTAAATGAAGGCTTTTTTCGGAGTTTATAGATTTTTCATTCTTCCAGATGGCAAAATGTAAAAAGTAAGTTTATTTGTATTTTTACATCAAGGATTGAAATAAATAAGTCATAATCTTAGCTTGTAGACTTCTTTGAAATACGTATTTTTTTTAAATTGTGAAATTATATGTTCAAGCCTATTTTTTATGCATTTTTGTAACGCACAAAATGTAGGACGCTAGGCACAAATGGGTACATATTTTTATTAGCCATTTAGAGGGCAGTTATTTATGTAAAGACCTTTTCAAAATGATTATGAAATAAATTGTTTTTAAGCCTCAAATACGATTATTCTTAATTTATTATTAATAATGTTTACATTTTTATTAGTCTCTAAAGAAATAAATATTTTTTTCAGTAGTTCATAAAATTATTAATTATGGTACATAATATACAATTTAAAAGCTTATTTTATATAAGTTTAGGCAAAACATATAATTATGCTTAATATACTATTACAAATATTATGCATATTCCCATATCTAGTAGGTTTACATTTTATCTTTTTTTTATATTTTTTTCCAGTTCATTTTGAAACATTTTAAAGGGATTTTACCAGCAAATTTGAGAAAACAAAAATTCAGGCACAAATGGATTAAATAAAAGAACATGTCCTGACTGACTCATAATGAACGCCGAGCGTCAGCCTTTGTTTCTATAACAATGAAATTTGGAAGACATGTTCCTTACACCGTGTAGGCACCCACTGACAAAGGATTTTTAAAAATTCACCCCCTAAGAGGGTTAAGTGGGGGATCGAAGTTGTTAGATCATTTCGCCATGTCTCAGCCGCAGTTTTAGGTAGGAACGTGACATTCAAGATAAGAAATGTATTTAAAAAATAGTTAAACACCCATTTCAGCGATTTTAGAAATCCACCTTCTAAGGGGGTCGAAAGTTTTAGGTACTTTCGCCATACCTCAACAGCAGCGTGAAATTCAGGATGACAAAGCTACTAAAATAATAGTTGAACATGTATGTCAGTGATTTTAGAAATTCACTCCCTAAGGGTGTAAAATAGGGCACCGAAATTTTTAGGTAGGAATGTCAAATTCTACCTAACGCAACAGATTTCAGTGATTTTAGAGCAATTTCAGCGATTTTTTAGGCAACATCGGCTATGAACAGGATAATGAAAGATTAAACAAATAAGACAACTATTGCTGATTTTTCAATAATATTTTTCGCACGACATTTTTTTCAAGGCAAAGTATATTTTTTTCATATTTTATAAATTGTTTTCACGCTTATCGTCTTTTAGCGATCACGTTACAATATTTATATAAAACATAGTGATAGAGCTCATGAATTAAATTTATTGTTTATAACGCGAAATCTTTATTTACATGCTTTTAAGATATTTTTAATTTGTTATCTTCGTATAATTTAAAATAAAGTATTTTATTTATATTTTTCTGTTTGCACGTAAAATGCGCTTTGTGGAGCCATGGCGAAGGGTCCGGGCTTTACGCTTCAGAAGGCAGTTTAAGCCCTTCTACACAAGCAACTGTCTAGGTGGGCGAAGATCGGCGAGTATGTAATAAACGAGTAAAAAAAAAAAAAAAATACTCACCATTTTTTGAGAGTTGTTTTGAGATAATAACGCATTAGTATGATAACATGATACGAGGGTGAATCAATAAGTTTTTGCCCTCACATAGAAATGATTGAGTTTTATTTATGAAATTGCTACATTTTATGAATCCTTTTCTATATAGTCAGAGAGGGGGGGGGGGGTGTATTCCAGGAGGCGCAATACTAGACCCAAAGAGGGGTCATTTTTCTAATTTTTACCGACCCTCACATGTGACATATTGTTGGAAAGGCTTGTGACCACTTATTCATGCTATGCACCTCCCGAACTCCTCCCCCCAAATTTGACCCCCGGGGGCATTGATGTCTGCAAAATTTAGAAAAGTGCCCCCCGGGAGGGAAAATTTGGGGGGAGGGGCTTTGGAGGTGCATAGCATGAATAAGTGGTCACAGGCCTTTCCAACAATATGTCATATGTGGGGGGTCGGCAAAAGTTAGAAAAATGACCCCCTTTGGGTCTACTATCGCGCCTCCTGGAATACATCCTCCCCTTTCTCTTTGAAATACCGTTTACAGAAATGTGTTACTGTGCACGGTAACTATATAGAAAAGAAATAATACATTGTAACAATTTTATAAATTTTACTCAATTATTTCTATGTGAGGGCAAAAACTTATTGTTACACCCTCGTATGGTGTTATCACGCATAGAAGGAGTAATAAAATATTTAGCAGAATAATTAAGAGTTCAAAATAATTATTAATATCATTATCACCAAGTTAAACTAATTTATTTATTTTAGATAGAAGATTGAAAATACTGAAATGTAGATAATTATGATTTTCAAGTTAATGAGGGACAAAGTGTGGTTCAGGAAAGCAGGTGGCCACTGTACATAAATATTATTGGTACAGAATTCTGTATATATATATTGATACAGAAACGGTATCCTATGAATTTATCAAATAGATGGCTTTGGAATTAATCGAGCCGTTTAATCATCTTTCTATCGAGCATTCTCAGAGATTGCTTGCAGTAGCTACGCAACAATTTCTTTGAAAGTAGTTAAGTATTAATCTGCTAACATAACTGCTAAAATACAATTAGCATTTAAAAAAAGTGAAAATGAAGTAATAATGCAGAGCTAGCTCATGGAGTAACAGTTTAACAGATTATAAACATTAAAACAAAAGAAAATACAATAAGATTCGATTGAATCCAAAAGTATGTTAAGGGGACACGGTACCTTTTAAACTACTTTTTCGATTTTGAATAATACTGTAATATACTTAAATATAATGTCACTAGAGATATGAGATACTATAAAGCCAATATAATTTCATATAATTTCAAAAAAAAAATCTTGTAGAACAGCCTATTTAACTAAAATTTAAATTTTAAAAAAATTAAAAAAATGTTTTTAAATCCCGACTACTTTTTTAAATATGAATAGTTTTGCTTCAATTTTTTTTCTCCATATTCCTTAGATTATACTACATAAAACTGTGCATGGATTTTTAGATGTATGGGATATTACATTTAATATCAATCTTTTCTCTTTCGTATAGTAAAAAATCAAGGAAAAATAATTGAAATTCTTACAAAAAAATAACTATAACCTTGAATGTTAAATCCATGCACAATTTTGTGTAGTATATTTTTAGGATTATGGAAAAAAAATTTGAAGCAAAAATATTCATATTTAAAAAAGTAGTAGGGATTTAAAAACATTTTTTTAATTTTTTTAAAATTCAAATTTTAGTTAAATAGGCTGTTCTACCAGATTTTTTTTTTTTTGAAATTATATGAAATTATATTTGCTTTATAGTACCTAATATCTGTAGTGACATTATATTTAAGTGTATTACAGTATTATTCAAAATTGAAAAAGTAGTTTAAAAAGTACTGTGTCCCCTTAATTTTTACGTGTCGAAAGAAAATAAACAGTTAATGTAGATAACAAAAGCTAAATGCAAAAAAGAAATTATTCTTATCAATTACTGTTTGATCTTATTTATTTTGCATTGTAACATCTCCTTAATCTTCTTTGCACGTATTCCATAAGATTTTTTGTCAAATCAGGTGAGATTTTATGCTATTCTTCCATTATAGTTTTCTTTTTAACTCTCTGACGTAATTGCTTCTAGCATAGGGCAAAGAATTTCGAAATAATGCTATTGCTACTTCCATAGTATAGAATACCCGGAGAAATAATTACGTCGGAGAGTTAAAGAAAACTACAATGGAAGAATATCATAAAATCTCACCTGACTTAACAAAAATTTTTATGGAATATGTGCGAAGAAGATTAAGGAGATGTTACAATGCAAAAAAGATATGATCAAAACTAGTTTCTCGCAGCAGACGTCACATGGTCACACTAAGATTTCTGTCTTCAGATCTCAAATTTGCCTACTTATTTTAATGCTTTGTGGCTGAACGGATATGTGCTTGGTGGCTGAATGGTTAGAGCATTTGAGTCTAGATAGCATGAGTTCGAATCCCACGTCTGTTTATTCCTAACTTTTCTTCTAGATCAGGGACGACGAACCTATGGCACGCGTGCCACTTTTGGCACGCGAAAGAATAATTTTGGCACGGCATTACTTGTGGTTCTAAATCAAAATAAACTTAAATTTCACAAAATCGCGCCTGATTTTTTCTAAATTTGATTAAATGGAAATAGAAAAATTTTAATTGCAGCATATTATATTCCAATCTATTCCATGGTCTCAAAGACGATATTTGAAAACTATCGGCAAGAACTGGTTATTAGACATTACTAAATTCCGAAGGTAAAGTTATGGAAACTTTGAATTTATTTCAGAGCTATTCAGAGAAACTGGCGTTTGACATTTTAACTGTTTTTTTTTTTTTTTTTTTTTTTTTTTTTTTTTTTTTTTTGTCTTTTTTTGCGTATCTATGCTTTCGAGTCGTTGTTTTCACAAATGAATAGCATCAAAACTCAAACTGAAAGCATTAGTCAGATAAATCGGATGATTTTGCTTTAAAATTAACCTGATATTAAGATGCAACAACAGAAATCAAATTGCATCACCTTCATTTAAAAAAAAAAATAATTTATAAATATATTTCTTTCTATAATTATTAGTGTATCATCTACATGTATGTTTCTAATATTTTTTAAGTCCTAATAGAAAATTTTAAATAATTTTAATCTATTATTTTTTCATCTTTAAATTTGTTTTTTAGTTGACACGTCAGGGTCACGTAAAATATTTTTTGACCAAATTTGGCACACGGCAACAAAAAGGTTCGCCAACCTCTTCTAGATCTTTATTTTTAAATGTTTTATCTGTTAAAATAGTCTATTTCAGGGGTTTTTTTTTTACTTTGTTATTTATGTTTTATAGGTGAAATATTCTATTTCAGTTTTATTTTTAGCTTTTTTATTTAAAAATATTTTATCGGTTGCTTTATATTTTTCAAGATAAATAAAATAATTTCAATAAAAGTAAATTTTGTTGTTAGTAACAATTAAAGATTTCCTTTTAGTTTTAAATTAAAATACTTACTTAAATATTCCATTTCAGAATTCTTTTTCTACTCTCTGATTTTAAAATGTTATGCATGGACTACTTTAATAAAAGTTAATTTTGATATTAATAACAATTAGATTTATTTTTGTTAATAAAATAAAACACTTGTTTAAATTCGATATAAAATGTGTTTAAAATTTTACTTTAAAGCGTCTTTTAATATTTAAAATTTCCTTTCAGTGCAATATTATCAAATCCTTTTTTTTTTTTTTAACCATTTGGAAAAATGATTATTGTCCTCGGTCAGGGCAGGAAATCAAAAACATATCTGAAGCGTTTTATCAGTTGAATCCCGCATTTTATTCATTTTCTGATTGGTATATACAGTAATCTGTATTTTCCCTTTACTTTCAACAGAGATGGATACTTCTGTTGCCACTATGACAAAAAAGTAATAAAAACTACAAAAAAAAAATAATAACTCAGAAACAAATTGAGATACAGCTTTCTAACAAATTGCAATTAAAAATGCATTTTTTTTCTCTACACGACGATATAAAAAGTAATAGTGTGGGATGTTTAGAAGTTTAAAAAATGAAATTTCATTTAAAATTGGTCCAGGAATATTAATGTTTAATCCATGGAGTACGTAACGTATGACCAGCTCCGTAGAAGTTTAAAAATGTGCAGTACTGAAAATTGTAAAACTGAAATTTCTTTTAAAATTTGTTTATGATGGGTCCAGGAATGTTAATGTTTAATCCATGGCGTACGTAATATATGATCAACTCCGTGCGATTTTTTATGTCTTAAATTTTAGTCTTTGAAAAAATCGTTTTCCAAATGATCGTTGTAATTTGTTGAATACCTTTTTTTTTTTTTTTTTCTGAGCAAAGCATATTTAAAGAGTAAACGGGCTGGAATCTACGTATGGTACCCTATAATTATTCAATAGGATTAAGGTCTGAAGACAGTGGTGGATGGTCTTAAGGATTAGACGTTCGATTTAACAACCATTTCTTCGCTTTGATATGTCTAAGGTGTATGGCTTAGAATGCGCTGACGGGTCGCCCGATCACAAAGGAGATTGGAACATATGGAATGGGTCGTTACCTTAGATATATACATAGAATAAACATACAGTGACAGTGAATTTAAGGGCAGCTGGGGCCAGGTAAAGGCCTGGTCCTCGGTTAGAAAGAAAGAAAAAGAGCTTTCTGCCTGAATGGCAACCTTGAGCTTGAGTCTGGACTGCGTGGGTTCGAATCCCGCGTCCTACTTTTAATTCAATTTTTCTTCTTTTTTATTTTAAAATTTATATCGGTTTCTTTTTATCGGTATCTTTTATCGGTTGCTTTATACTCGGTTAATTTTTCATGGTAAATGGTATTTTATAAAAGTAAATTTTGACATTAATAACACTTACAGATTTATTTCTATTACTAGCGAACTTGCCCGGCGTTGCCTAGGTACGTCAAAAAAACAGCAGGAATTACGAAAAAGCTCTGAAAATCACAATAAGATATCGCGAAAAAATTTTAAATCGCTTCTCAAATTTTGAAAAGAGAAAATATATATATATAATGTGTTCGAAGATTGCAATTTCATTCCTTTCACTAATGTGGAAAAATAGTAGCAAATCGCTAAAATACACTAAAAATCACATACAAAATTCCCGAAAAATTCGAAAATTGCTATACGAAATCCGAATAAACTTTATTGAAATGAGGGCAGCATGTACTTTAGGTCAAAAATGGAATGTCAAAAAATTGCAGCAGATCGCGAAGAAACGTAAAAATCGCATTAAAAATCCCATAAAGTTCAAAAATCACGAAAGTCAAAATTTACTATGATTAGATAAAAGTTTCAAATATAATTCCTTTGACATGTGGGCCCTCTTAAAATTTATGTTTTGGAAATCATGCGAAGCATTAGATCATGTTACTTTTATTCGTAATTAATTTACTTGGACGCCCTTAAATATGATTAATATAATCTCTTAAGTTAATATTAGTTTTTGTTGCATTAAAATACCTCAATTTGTTGATTTTCTGTAAGCAAGTAAACCCTATTGTTTTACAGAGGAAGTCTATGGGAATTTGGCGAAATATTAGAGATATCGCCAAATTGGCGTCACTTTTGGCGACACTTTTGGCGATATACCGCCAAGTTGGCGACAAACTTGGCTGCATTTGGCAACAGAACTATGTCCCTCTACAGTAACCTCCTTATAGGTATGGAAATGCATTAAATGCTGTTCAATAATTGCATAAAAAATTCGCTAAAAATTCAAAAATCGCTGCACGAATTCCGAATAAACTTTTTTGAAAAGAGAACAAAATTTACTATATTGGGTTAAAAGAAAGAAACCATACTTTTTTCACTTCGATGGAAAAATCGCCTCGAAACATAAAAAAGCGTTAAAAATCGCATAAAAAATTAAAATAAAAAAATCTAATCAAAAAATCTAAAATCGGGCTTCGAGGTGCAAAACTTCATATATAGATGTACTTTTTCCCCAAATTTTGTAGCTCTACGTGCAATGGTCTCTTCAGAACACCGTCGACACACTCACTCACTCACACACAAACTTCTTTCTTTATTATTATAGATTCAAATAACATACTTTTTTAAAGACGATAAAATAGCTATCTCAGGCCAACAATTTTACATTACAGCGCCTTTTAATATTTAAAGTTATACAATATTATTAAATATTTTAAAGTTTTTGAAGCAAATGACCGCCCCTTCGCCCCTCTCCCTTTCGCACGGGCCTGGCATTTTGCATATCGCTCACCCGTAAGAAAAGTAACATATCTTGGAAAAAGTAAATTTCACAGGAGAAGCAAAAGATGATTTTCATTTTTTTTTTTACTGTAATATTAAATTGTAGCATTTAGCTTTGCATGCAGCAGTAAAAACGTGCATAAAAGAGTAAAACGATTGAGAATGAAGATGTAGATGAGTTTTGGAGAGGTGAGTAATTTTACCTCCCCACATAATTTGCCCCCCTCCCCTTCTATGGTCACAAATGGACATATAGCGTAATAAAGCAATTTTCTGGATAACTACACTTATGAAATTTTCCTAGACGCTATTAGCGGAATAAAACGCAAAATGAATCTTTGCGAGTTGAGTCACTGTTCTTGCGGATAAACGATATACTAACATGATTTTTAAGTGGCATAATTATTTTTTTCTTGTGTTTTAAGATGTATATTGCTCTTTTTTTCCCGTACGTTATTAAAAGGTACAATCTTAAAAAAAGAAGTAAAGTAATGTAGTTCACATAAAAAAAATAATAATAATTTTAAGAAAATTATATTTTAAGAAATTAATTTTGATCGTTGGGTATTTATGTTTCTCCAATGTAGTTAAGGGAAAATATATTTCAATGAAATGTTTAAAAGCCATTTTTATAAAATTTTAACAAATGTTTTATTTTACTAATACAAATAAATCTCATAAATTGTCGATATCGTAATTTTCTTTTATTGACAGATCTTTATCATGGAAAATATAAAGTAACTAATGAAACATTTTTAAATAAATAAAAATGGAAAATAAAAAGAAAGAACGGCCTTTGTAGATAAGAAGTCCATGCTTACACGGATCTATCGCTTGAGATTGATTATAGCTTGAGATCTATCGCTTCATATGGAGAAGTTTTCTCTAGAAAACAGGATCAGCCAGACAGTTTGTCTGGTATTGAGCCCGCTATAAAGTGACATAAAAAATATACGTGAAATTTAAAAATTGCTATACGAACACAAAATAAAGTTTACTGAAAAGAAAAATAAACTGTTGCATTGAGAGCTAAAATATTGAAACCGGATTCATTTTGCTATTGTCAGCAAATCGATGCAAAACGCTAAAAATCACACAAAAAATTAAATAATAATAAATAATAATGATAAAATCAAAAATTTGAGTCTCAGATACATTGGGACCTGTCTTCGCCCATTAGGAACCAAATTTGCCGACCACTACGTGCGATAGATTTCCCTAAGCCATCGCTAAGAAACAAATAAACAGACATAGACACTGACAAAAACTTTATTTTAATAATATGCATGGCAATTTTATGTATTTAATATTACATACATATCGATTGTGTCTGTATGTGATATCAGAATATCTCAAATTGAAATTTCACCTTCACCTCTGACCCTTGTGTGCTTTATCAGTCTTGACATTCTTGTTAAACCATCTGTAACGACTCGAACATTTAACGAGTAATTATATAAAGGACGCAGTTTAATTGTTGTTTCGTTTTGTGTAAGACTTAGCAAAGGACACTTTCAAGAAAATTCAGCCAACAAATTGAAGTGACTTCTGAATACGAGTGTCTTTGTAAAGGAGCACATCGAATGAACATTCTCCATTAATGAAAATGTCCATATGTATAATTTGCTTTAATTGTTAGTCATTATATGTTTGTACAAGACGGAATAGGCACCACAGTCCCGAGGACGCTTAAATGTTTTTTTTTTTTTTTACAATGTCTTGAAACGATAAGAAATACAGTTGTATATACCGAAATTAAACTTCTATTTTAAACACTTTAGAACAAATAAGTAAGCGAGATTTTAAGGAAATAAACAATGGATTCAGAACTATGAAGAAAAAAAAAATGTTGAGTTTTAAAGGAATAACTTTATTTTATTTTATCTTCTATATCAATTAAATTGCTAATTATCTTTCTTTCGTAGCTACAATTAAGCTATTTTGCATTACAAAATGATAAACATATTATTATTGTTATTATTGTTAATATTATTATTATTATTTTGATGTCATGCACATAGTTGTCTTATGATGGTAGGTTATACGAGACTTTAAAATACATTGTTATCGTACATTATTATCACCCTTTTAAAGACAATAAAAACATCTGTTCTATGAAGATGTTTGATGAATTTTAGTAAGAAGTAAGTTATGTTAAGAAATATAACCTGATATAATTTTCGCTAAATAATGAAAAGAATGCGACAATCTACGCTCTATTAAAGATTTGCCTTTCTTTCTTCCTACCTTTCTTTCCTTTTTTTTTTTTTTTTTTTTTTTTCAAGACGCAACTTGAGTTTTCCAACCGACGCACACACACACAGAAATAAATAAACAAATAAAATAAATAAATAAATGAAAATACGCTAGCCCTCCCGCTTCTCAATGTTTAAATTCTATATAATCTTGTTATTACAAAAGTTGCATACAGAAATTAATACACAATTTTGTATAATTTTGAAATGCTGCATAAAAAGTAAATAACATTTATCCACTGCAATTATTTTGGCGTATCTAATACTGATTCTCATTTAAGTTAAAAAATAGACAAACTTTTTTAAACATCACTAGTAATAATAATAATAATAATAAAATTTTTAACTACGCTAATGCATTTTAAAAATAAAATACGATAACGAAAATAAAAACTCGAATTTATAACAATTCGATGGATTCCTTTTTATTATTATTATTATTATTATTATTATTATTATTATTATTATTATTATTATTTCCCTTTTACTTAAAATAGAACAAAGAAAACTCACAAAAGTTTTTTGAATAGTAAATTAAATTGAAATCCAATGTTTCGTATAAGATCGCGAAGCCGCCTCCGAAATTAAAGATGCTTTTAAATACTAAAATTGATCCTATTAATAGAAATGACCTCTCAGGAGTTTATATGATTCCATTTATTAGGAAGGGAGGAACCAAAAATCATTATATAGGTATAACCTAACGAAAATTCAGTATCAGATGTAAAGAACATATAGCGGACTTAAAATACAATAGAGGTAATACTGCTTTATCCCGGCTAAATCAAATAGAGAACATTAACATACTTTTTAACGAGAGTAAAATAATCTACAGGTCTAATTTTTATTTACAATTATTCATAAGAGAGTCCATTGAAATTTATTTAAGAAGTTCAAGAGTTTGTAACGATACATTATCTTTTCGTATCCCGAATTTATGGGTTGAATGGTTGGACAAATTACGGCATCGCGACATAGAGGGAACACGAGCAATCGCGAAAATGTAGGGCGCGTTACCTGATTACTTGTTTATTTTCGATGATTTTTTCCATTTGTCATATGCATTTGTAATTTTCTGTTATACATTCTGACGACGACTCAGAAAATGAGTTGAAACATGTAAATATAGATTTTTAATTTACTTTTAATGTGTTTTTATAACGTCTTTTAAGCAAATAAATATTTTAATATTATGATGAGATTTACTCTTCAAAATTACGTCAGATACTGGATTACTTTTAGTGGTGAATTTTTTTTATTTTAATAATCAAATATTATATATATTTTATTATAGAAAAAAATATTACCCTTTTAAAAGCATTTTTTCGAACGTTGTAGCAGGAAAGAAATCGCACAAATTAATTAGGTAAATTACGAAATAAAATAAATTCTTGGTTATACAGATCTGTATTTTCTTGGCCATACCGATTTTGTTAAACATTTTAAATTTAGTTTTCATATATACACGATTCAAAAGTAATATTTAATGTAAATGTTAAGCGTTTTATCGTGAAAAATTTGCTTTTAAAAGCAAATAAAGAAAAAATAGCTGCCTAAATGTCCAATGTATTTGCATGAAACAAAATTTGTTCATCCAATTTTATGTTAATAATGTTTTCAATCTTTAAGATGCACAAATTAGAAATCATTATTTTGCAAGTAAATGTTAGTTAAAATGAAAGGATATAATTTTGTGCTGATATATTAAGAAATGTAAAGGTAACGTGATAAGAGTTTTTGTTCTGAATAGGGATGAGCATTTTTTATAGCATCATCCATGTCCCCAAATATAACTTTTTATTTATGAAAGAAAAGCTTATTTAAAATTTATTTATATAGCATGCAAATGTCACATGGCATATTTAATAATTTACATGTGTGCAAAATTATTCAACAAAATGGCTGTGCACCTGTTAAGGCAAAAAAATGAACTCGAGCCTCATCATCTCAGTCCCAATTATTAGTCATTGATTATGATGTTAATAGCAGGGATGAGATTTCCGCGTTTTTGCACACCAGTATTTCGTTAGAGAAAATGATATTTCATTTAATCGGAACAATTTTGCGATTTAACAAAACAACATTTTCTCTAAGAATATACAGGTGTACAAAAAACGCAGAAATCTCATCCCTGTAATAGACACTTTCTTGCAAAAAAGTTTATCCTACGCATAAAATATACATCCTTGATCTCAAAACACTACAGCATTTAAATGACAAAACATGTATCGTAGTATATAACCATATGTGGTAGTTGGTAGATTAATTTAAAAAAAAAATAAAATTTTTGGAATGAAATTATCCGGTTTTCAGATATTGACCCCATATGATATGATTGCTATATTAATGTGTTTCAGTAACTAGTTAATGATTTAAATTTCTTAACGTTTGATACTTCAGAATCGGCGATTTGTTACATTAAAATATTTAACCACTGCAGGAGTGGTGGTTCTTTTTTGGACCACTTAATTTTAGTTCCTAAATGCCACATTGGCACCAGAATATTCGAATGGAACTTTTCCTTTTATTAAGTACGCGAACAAAAACCTTGCTTATTAAAAAATATATGTGTCATTCACTCATTTCAGCATTTTACATTTTTTAGAAGTGCCTTGCCCCTGAAAGGGTTAAAAGAAACAAAAACCAGGAAATAGCGCTTGACTTCTTTTCTGAGAAGTTAGCTTTGTTTAAAAAAATAAACAAATAAACAATTAAAATAGAAATAATAAGTGTCTTCATATTTGTTTCTGTTTGATACTTTTTATTAAATTAGCAATATACATCAGGATGATAATCTCTTTTTAAGTATTAGGAAATAAGTATCTGAAACCAGCCTAACAAGTAAGTGAGACATGAAAAATTGGAACATAAACATATAAACATGCTTCCTGATTTGTTTTCTCTTATTATTATTACTTTATTCACCGAGAAAAATATTCATCACTATATTTAGAACAGTGTTGCACTTTTTCCTGTAAACATGTTTTCACTTTCACTGAACTTACATTGCAGTAAAAAGTGATTCAGTCTGTCTTTTAGACAATTGGTCAGTTGAATGAAAGAATTATTCCTTTTCTAAATGTTTTTGTTTTTATATTCCGTTTGTTGTGGTAAACACTTGCAATTGCTTTTAAACTGTTTTCGTAGAATTCATTTACTTTTTCTTCTTACTCATTATTAATGATAATAGAGCAAAGTAAGAATTAAAAAAAAAAAAATCTGAGATAATATAAATATATAAAACTGTTTGTGATTGTGATTCAACTGATTATTCCATGATTGTAATAATAATAATAATAATAATAATAATAATAATAATAATAAAGATAAAATTAAAGCTACTAACTGTTATCTAAAATTGCAAATTTTTTAATGAATTAAAACAACATGGAAACAATCTTTATGCTTAAAATAAATTTAATATTAAAAAGAGGAAAGTTTTGAAATTCCTCTTTTTAATATTAAATTTATTTTTTAAGCATAAAGATTGTTTCTATTTTGTTTTAATTCATTAGAAAATTTACAATTTTAGTTAACAGTTAGTAGCTTTAATTTTATCTATATTAATTTTATTATTATTATTATGGAATAATCAGTCGAATCACAATCACAAACAGTTTTTATATATTACCAGAGTTTTTTTTGTTTGTTTGTTTGTTTTTTCAATTTTTACTTTTAAAACTTCTAAGCGAAGAAAGGGAGAAAAACAAATAACAGGAAAAATTAGAAAGTATTTAATCAATTATGCAATTGTAATTAATTGAAATAATAATAATAAAATTAATACAGGTAAAATTAAAGCTACCAACTGTTAACTAAAATTATAAATTTGCTAATGATTAAAACAAAATGGAAATAACCTTTATTCTTAAAATAAATTTAATATTAAAAGGAGAAATTTAAAATTATAAAGAGAATAAAAGGAGAAAAATAAATAACAGGAAAAATTAGAAAGTACTTAATCAATTATACAATTGTTATCAATTGAAATAATAATAATAATATTAATATAGGTTAAATTAAAGCTACCAACTATTAACTAAAATTGTAAATTTTCTAATGAATTAAAACAAAATGGAAATAGCCTTTATTCTTAAAATAAATTTAATATTAAAAGAAGGAATTTAAAATTATCAAGAGAGGAAAAGGAGAAAAATAAATAACAGGAAAAATTAGAAAGTATTTAATCAATTATATAATTGTTATTAATTGAAATAATAATAATAATAATTAAGATAAAATTAAAGCTACTAACTGTTAACTAAAATTGTAAAATTTTTAATGAATTAAATCAAAATGGAAAAAATCTTTATGCTTAAAATAAATTTAATATTAAACGGAGGAAATTTTTAAATTTCTCCTTTTAATAATAAATTTATTTTAAGCATAAAAATTGTCTCCATTTTGTTTTAATTCGATAGAAATTTTACAATTTTAGTTAACAGTTAATAGCTTTAATTTTATCTATATTAATTTTATTATTATTATTATGGAATAATCAGTCGAATCATAATCACAAACAGTTTTATATATTTATATATTACCTGATTTTTTTTCTTTTAAAATTACTAAGCGAAGCAAAGGAGGAAAACAGATAACAGGAAAAATTAGAAAGTATTTAATCAAATGTACAATTGTTGTTAATTGGAATAATAATAATAAAATTAATACCGGTAAAATTAAAGCTACCAACTGTTAACTAGAATTGTAAATTTTCCAATGAATTAAAACAAAATTGAAACAACCTTTATACTTAAAATAAATTTAATATTAAAAGAAGGAATGTAAAATTATAAAGATAATAAAAGAAAAAAATAGATAACAGGAAAAATTAGAAAGTATTTAATCAATTATACAATTGTTATTAATTGAAATAATATTAATAAAATTAATATAGGTAAAATTAAAGCTACCAACTGTTAACTAAAATTGTAAATTTCTAATGAATGAAAACGTAATAGAGACAACCTTTATGCTTAAAATAAATTTAATATTAAAAGAAGGAATTTAAAGTTATTAAGAGAAGAAAAGGAGAAAAATAAATAATGGGAAAAATGAGAAAGTATTTAATAAATTATACAATTGTTATTAATAAAAAAAAATACATAAAATGTTAACCACTTTAGAAAGAGATAAATAAGCAGACAGAGAGAGATAAATATAAAATAAAGAAAGCAGTAATGACGGAGTTAGATGTTAAACTAAGATAGCCAAAATATAAATTTAATTATTTAAGTATTTAAATTACATGCGAATGTAATTAATGAAAACTTACAAAAAGAAAAGTATGCGAGATAAAGTGATGAAATACATTAATATTTTCTTTAATGTTAAAAATGGAAACAATCAAAAATGATTATAGGATAAATAAATAAATATAATAAAATAAAATAAGATAATGAAAATCAATGAGAAAAATCCATTTAATAAAACAAGATGTATTTCTATAAAAACCGTATAAATATTTTTAAAATATGTAGGAAATTTTTTTTAATTAAAAGTTGTAACGTATTAATTTAATTAGAGAGGAACTGGAAGGACAAAATGTAATCACTATTCAAAGCTGGAGTAGCACAGTTGAAGTTTATTCCAACAGAGCGAAAAATGTCCAGACCAAGAATCGAACCTGGCGTGCCGTGCCAATGCTTTACCTGTTAAGCTATCCGGACGATACCTGGCTGACATAATTCACTCTTGTTCGTTGGACATGGCTGCGAACTGCAGCGCCAATTTCATTTATCCGAGCTATAACTATAGAATTTAGATGATGAAAGTGTGTCAGTCAGGTATCGTCCGGATAGCTTAACAGGTTAAGCATTGGCACGGCACGCCAAGTATCCAGCTTCGATTCCTGGTCTCGACATTTTTCGCTCTGTTGGAATAAACTTCAACTGTGTTACTCCAGCCTTGAATATGATTTAATCCAGTTGGAAAAAATACTCGTTCTCTTCATTATGTAATCACTATGTTTATTGTATTATCCAACAATAACACCAACGTGTTAGAATTAAATAATCTAATTGCAATATACGCTCATGCTTACAAATTAAGAATAATAATCATTATATTAACAATATCTTTTAAATATTTTTGTTTTTTTAATGCTTTGTCTATGATACAAAAATCTAAAACATCCTTTAGTAACGTATTTCACGCATTTTTCACTTCTGCCTGTAAACATGTTTTCACTTTCACTGAAGTTATGCTGCAGTAAAGCGTGATTCTCTAACTCTTCCACAGAATCCATCAGGGAAGTTTTCATGGAGGTGCGTGAAAAGATGTTCCACTTCGAAAATTTTCGTTTTTTAACCGAGTTCTAAAAAAGGAAAAAGAGGTTCTCCATTCGACGTGTAAGATTTTTTTTTAAATTTATGTTCACTAATTACTTCGAAACTACGCGACCGATGTGATTTTATTATTATTATTATTATTATTATTATTGAAATAGGATATTTTCGAATAAGTCACATTTAAATTTAATCAAAATTGGTTCAATACTTTTTCATAAATTTAACAAAAACTAAAAAAAAATAACAAAAAATAAATATCTTTATAATATTTCATTTTCAACCATTTGCATCCATTGACGCAGCGCTATCTGTTTGGCGGGAAAGTCGCTACCCGGCGATTTCCCCGCTCTTTTTATACGGTTTTGCTTCTAAGATTGTTGTAGGGGTAACCAAAAAGCTATGTTTTAATCATTAACAACTTTTATGACGTAAAAATTCGGTTTAAAATAATAATAATAATAAAACGTTTAAATTCATCCAAGATTTCTGCCGTACACTCGCTTCATTTGAAGAAAAATATTTTTACGGCAGGGGGATTTGTACGCTAATGCAGAATGCGCAAAAAGCTCCTGGCAATTCTTTTAATTTACTATAAAATCAAGTAATTGAAGTATTTTTCCCTTTAAATTTGTAATTATTATCTCTTTGTTTATTTAGAGCAGTGGTTCCTAACGTGGGGCGTACGCCCCACAGGGGGCAATATGACTTTTCAGGGGGGCAATTTCAGATTTCTTATTAACAAATTTTCTGTCATTTTTTTCTAATGAAAGTAGTGTCTTAGTCAAAAATAGAAATAATAGATGAAAACATCTAAAAATAACTGAATAAAAATTAATTTTCGAAACGATCCCATTTAAAAGTTCAAAAAATACATTGACGCCGGAATAATTATGTGAATTTTTTTAAATAATTTGACACCTTTTATATATTGAAAAATCATTTTAATTTTTTTGGTTTTCACATTATTTTAGTAAATTACATCTTTATTTATTTTTTTTTTTTTTACTATTTATTAAAAAAAAAACAAAAAAACTTGTACACTTATTCATAGTGTAATATGCCCCATGAGGGAAATTTTACATATGAAATTTTGTAGGGTTTTGACTATTGACTAAAATTGACTATTTGGACATATTTAATCTAAAAAATGTTTTGAATGATCTAAACGGGGTGCTAAATTTATGAAATTAATAAAACCCCGTGCGCATCACGGAAGGAAAGGGTTGAAAGTAAACTTCTTGTGGCTCTTCTGCAGACCACTTACAGAATATGACATTTATGACATATGCATTTTAAAATTTAAAATTGGAGAAAACATGGTGGCCAAATTATAATAGTGCGAGAGAAAAGCCCGCTATCAAAGAAGTATGTTATGAGAGGAAAGAAAAATAGTAACTTAAAATAAATAAAAGCGCGAATCCGGAAATGTTACTTTTGAATTATGTTATCCATACAGTCTTGGCGATAAACAAATATCACTTATTCTGAACGAAGCACTAAAACCCATTGTAAAATGTATCAATTTTATCAGATGTAATACAAAACATGAGAGAGATTTCAAGAAATTTTACGAGAATAAAAATGTAGACTATTTATCACTTTTAAATTTGAGGTAAGTTGCCAAAAAACAATAAAACTTTTGTAGATGTAAATCCGAAAATCCAAGGCGGCACTGCATTCATGGTTAAAAGCATACTTATAATAAAAAAAAATATGATTTTGATAAATTAAAGAATGTGAAATCACTTATCAGAGTTAATGTTATTTTCGGATCCATCTGGGAAAATGGAAGTTTATTTTTTATGTGACAATATTTATATGATATAGAAGGAGAGGGGGGACATCATGATTTTAGAGATGCTTAGGTGGGGTGCGGCCAAAAAAAAGGTTGGGAACCACTGATTTAGAGACTTCATTTGTTGTTGTCTGTGCTTTAAAAATATTTCTGGCCACTTCTATCGAATTAATTCCAAGTAGATTTTACTGTATATTCAAGACTAACGATAAGATAATAATTTATAGATTTCGATAATTGGTGTCAGTCTGGCAATATTTCTTCCAGCATGTTAAATTTCGTAAAAATTGTGAAACTGAAAAAGAAAGTTGCGGGAATTTAAACTTTTTAAAAACAAAACTACATTAATGAAGTTGAACACGTTTATAAATATTAAGAATACTTCTTTGCCTGATGATATTTTTTACTTTGTTCTTGTTTAGTAACTTTAATCTTTATGCGCGTTTCCACTATTACAGAACGTTACAGAGAATTCCTTTTCTTTTTCTTCTTTATGTTCTTTAATACATGTCTTGTACTACACTTTATAGAAAATAATCATTACTGCAAAAATACATTTCACTTGACAACAATAAAGGATGCTCATAAAAATGTGAACTTTTTAATAACAAAAAAGGAAGAAAATTTTTAAAAAAATAATAATTAAACATTTTTATTTCAATAAATGATGTAGCAAACCTGAATATATAACAAAAATAAAGTAGTAAGTAATTTTAACACGAAAATGCAAACGAATTAAAAGTAAAATTTCTCACTATTTTTTCTGTCTTTATTTGTTTTTTCTACGAAAAACACTTTAATTATAATAAAAATCAAGGCTACATTATCTCAAAGGGGGGAAGGGTCGATTTTTCCTTATACAGAATCTGATAAATATCTCTGAATATCATTTTTTTAAATAATTTAATGTTATCATTTAAAAAAATAATAAAAGTTATTTATTTAACCCTTTATGTACTGAATTATGAATTCATGAAAATTGTATCTTCTAAAGCATTTTTCGTGAATTGTTTAAATTACATTAGAAGATTTACATAATCGTTTAATAAGTTTTAGAAGGATTGAGAAAGATTAATTAAATTTGAATTTATAGGGATTTCGGGCAGTATTTATAACTGTACGCAAATATTTTATTTTAAATATTTTTCTTAGTATTTTGCAGAATTTGGAAATGTACAAATATAATGTTCTTACAACAGAAATGTAGAAATATCTCCGAATTGATAAATGATCAAAAACATTAACATAAAAGTATATTTAAGATATTTAACTTGAGGACAGCAATTTTAACTGGAGTTAAAAAAATGTTTAAAGTTTAGTGCTAATGTTTTTGATCATTTATATGCACCTGCTTTATGAATTTTTGATAAAATTTTCATTCATATATTTATTATTTATAATCATACATATCACATTTATATATTACTTATAGTATTGCTAAAAACATTTAGCTCCCATTGTTATATATTTAAAATATATAATATTCAAATGTGGCAGTAACTGCCTAATCTTTGTCCGGGCATAACAAACTCGCTGGCCTTCATGTTTCTTATGCCTGCCGTTCTAAGAATATTATCTACATTTGCCCCATCATTATTAATGTCTTCATTTTCTTTTTGTTGACATTTGAAGTAAATTTTGTTTGACCTGCTTCACATTTCGCTTTGCAAATAAATATGAAATTGTACTAGGAGCTGCAAATTTTTATTTTTCTCGTGACTTTTGAGCGGCCGTTGTTCAGAATTCCTTATTTAGAGGTTCTTATTAATGTTAATGTTATGGAACGTGTTTGGTTCCATCAATAGGTGGCCGGTATTAGGAGGTTGTTGTTCTTTAGAGGTGACCGTTCAAGGAGGTTTCACTGTATATACAAGGTTAGTCTAAATGATTCATCGGGTTTCAAAGGACTGTTTACTATTTACCAAGTATACGACGTACAGTCGTGGAAAAAAAAGTAAACACCCCTTACTAACTTTGCAAAAAATTATCGTAGAAGAAAGTTATTGGTACCTGGTACCACACGATTGGTAAGAAAGTCTACTTTTAAATGACGTATATAAAATTTGCTTAGGGGCCATCTACATATTAAAACGAACCATTAACTTTGTTTTTTTCAATAGCAGTATACAATTCTGACAGCATAAATGAACTCTACACCCTTCAATTATCATAAAAGCAAATTTTTATGCAATTCGTAGGATAAGTTTCCGATAAATTAATTGTTTTAAAACGAGCGTATTTTAGAGGCTGTATCTAAATTGAAATTCGGTACTCGATTGTTGACCGAGAGAGTCACCTTCTTGATCAAGGCATCTTAAGCACCACTCAAGCAGTCATTGAAGACTGCTAGATTACAGGATAGCATAAGAAATTTCAAAATATCTAGTCACTTCTATCATAGACAAAGCCCCTTAAACCATTATTTTGCCGTTTGTCAAACATAATTTGAAAACTACTTGAAATATAAATGTGAAATTTTGGATTTCCATAAAGCAGGGCTTAATAAATCTAAATCCATCAAAGAAATTGTAGGTTTCAATTCATAATTTTTTTATATTAATTTCATAATTGATAATTCATATCATAAAATTATAAAAAAAATTCCAAATTCAACATATTTATGTTTGGGTATTTTAGTATTATTGCTACACAAAAAATTAGCACATTAGGAGTATAATTTCAGGAGATATTAATGAAGATATTAAAATGTAATTTAACATTAGAAGCACTAAATTTTGAATATTTATAATTCAAAAATGTATCATTCAAAAGGTTTGAAATTTGATGTCTAGGTATAGTTTGAACCGAAGATTTGAAACATCTCGTTAAAATTGGGTGTTGCCATTGAAAAAAATGAAGTTTGAGTTCGTTTTAATATGCAGATGGCCTGCTAAGCAAATTTTATATACATCATTTAAAAATAGACCTTATTTTCAATCGTTCGGTACCCATAACTTTCTTCTACGATAATTTGTTGAGGAGTTAATAGGGAGTGTTTACTTTTTTTTATTCACGACTGTACAAAGACGGGTGATGCATAAAAAGATACATACACTCACCAAGTTTCTGGTACATACTACAAATGTGTATAATATATTTTTTATGATTTCTCTTTTATTTTCGTTATTTCGTGATGCTGTATAAATATGCACACTAATGTTTTAGAATAAAAGTTAATAAAAAATGCTACTTTTAAAATAAATAAATAAATAACAATATAAAAAAATGTTGAGTTCTTGTAATGTATTTCAGTACCTCGTTTTTGTGTAGTTTGTAGGACCGCAGAAAGAATAGTTAAACATTTGAATTAAATAGCAAAGATGGAAGGAAAGAGCTGACGTGAAATTTATAGTATATTTTAGTTCTTTTTATCCACTGTGTAGAACAGAATGTTTACATTTGTGAACATAAAAATAAAGTAAAAAAATATATATATACCGTGACTGTTGTTTTAGCTAGACCAGGTTTCGTGCATTTTTTATACTCCACAAACATTCAACCCGAATGTAAAAATATGCATCCTAAAAAATAAACTTACAAATATAATCATTGTTTTGTGATTTAGTCAAAAAAAGCATTTAAAAATTTTTCTAAGTATCATATAAACGTCGAATGATATTCTGCAAACATACACAAAACTTTAAAAATCAAGTTGGAAATTGCAGGTCAAACGTGCCAAATGAGGTGCCTTTGTACTATAACTAGTTTTATAAATATGTTTTTTCACCACTTATTGTACTGAATGTATATTTTAGTGCACTTCATAAATGCATATCCATTTCATTCTGTTCGAAAGACTGTAACATCATTAAAATGCACTTGAAATAATTTTTTTCCCATTATCCGTAATGTAACGGAAAACTTTTGACTGTCCTTGTAATTAAACTGTCATCAAAATTTATATTAATCTATACATCAAAATTGGAAATGACTCGACAAAATTTTGTAACAATTATATATTTAGAATTTCAGACCATTCGGTTGGGTAGTTTTTGCTCTGTTATATGCGGACGGACAGACAGACGGACGGAACGACGACTATAGGTGCTACGTATTTATATAATTACGAACGCATCTAAAAAAAAAGTTAGAAATAAAGACACGAAAGAAAAGAAAAAAAGGCTAAATAAATTAAACATTAAAAATTAAAAAGTCATGTATTTTGATTAAGTTTTTAATTTATTATATTACATATAGACAACACGGAATTAATAAGTGCAGTAAGCAAAAAAAAAAAAAAAAAAAAAAAAAGAAAAAAAAATCATTCGATAGCTATACTTTCAGATCTAATAGATACAAGGAAAATGTACAGTAACTTTTTAGCTCGAAGAAAATTCTTTACAATCGAACGCGGATAATTTTGTCCTAGTGGTCACTTACGTATTAAAACTTAACCTAACTTTAAAAGCTCCAATATTATCACAAATTTACTACATATTTCAGTATAAAATAACAACAAAAAATATATAAACGTGAATTTTTATCAATTTTAAGGATTATCTGGGGAGATATAAATTATTAAAAAATTGGGATATTGCGAGATATAAATTATTGAACCAATCAATGCTAACGATAAACGATAGTTGTTTAAATATTGTAATTCGAACACTATTTTATATGTACTTCATTACTTTTTGTTTTATATGATACCTTGTAAAAGTCCAATTTTAACTATCATCCCGCGTGGATTTTCTAATTAAACTGTTTCTGAAATATCGATTATTATTTATTAAAAATCATAAATATAAAAACATATGCCTTTTTCACCACTTTTGGAATCCGCATAATCGAGAATCCTCCGAAAATAAATCTTAGTTCTTTTCTGAACAATTAGATGACAAGGCCATTTTCATCACTATAGCCGTCGGCGTTCAAAAGTAAGGCTTCTGGCTCTGCAGGCGAAGACACTCGCGAGCTAATGCTAGACCTGTGGGGAGGTTATTTTCTAATATCTCGTTTGCATTTTGATATTTTTATTTATTTATTTATTTATTTTTGCATTGGATAGTTGAGGTTCATCTCTACATCGCTCCTTTTTTACTTTTTAAATTTTGGTTGCAGATTTTTTTTTTAGTTACTTTCACTTTCGAAACTGGTTCCGAAAATGAAAGTGTTCTTCTAAAAAATATCTGCAACCAAAATCGAAAAAGTAAAAAAAAAAGAAGAAGAGCGATGTAAAGATGGACCTCAGCTATCCAATGCAATAAAAATTATTTAAAAATGTCGAAATTCAAACATTAGAAAATAATCTCCCCACAGGTTTACCATTAGCTCGCGAGTGTCTTTGGCGCAGGGCGCAGGGACAGGAGCCTTAAGCATGTGAAGTGTTTCGTGCTAGAATATGAAATTTCACGATATGTTTATATTTTTGTTATAAACAACTGAATTTTAAAATAAGCACAGGATCTTATCTTTGTAACTTTTTACTACAGTTTTTTTATTGTTTTATTTAAGATATCGCATGAAAAATCGCTAAAGTCGGTCGGTGGCTGGAAACTACTGTCCAAACTTAAAATCTTATTTACACTGAATTAACAGTACAAATGAAACCATATAAAATAAGAAAGTAAAAAATGAATGAAAATTACTATAAACCAAAAATCGCTAAAGTCGGTCGGTGGCTGGAAACTACTGTCCAAACTTAACATCTTATTTACACTGAATTAACAGTACAAATGAAACCATATAAAATAAGAAAGTAAAAAATGAATGAAAATTACTATAAACCAAAAATCGCTAAAGTCGGTCGGTGGCTGGAAACTACTGTCCAAACTTAACATCTTATTTACACTGAATTAACAGTACAAATGAAACCATATAAAATAAGAAAGTAAAAAATGAATGAAAATTACTATAAACCAAAAATCGCTAAAGTCGGTCGGTGGCTGGAAACTACTGTCCAAACTTAACATCTTATTTACACTGAATTAACAGTACAAATGAAACCATATAAAATAAGAAAGTAAAAAATGAATGAAAATTACTATAAACCAAAAATCGCTAAAGTCGGTCGGTGGCTGGAAACTACTGTCCAAACTTAACATCTTATTTACACTGAATTAACAGTACAAATGAAACCATATAAAATAAGAAAGTAAAAAATGAATGAAAATTACTATAAACCAAAAATCGCTAAAGTCGGTCGGTGGCTGGAAACTACTGTCCAAACTTAACATCTTATTTACACTGAATTAACAGTACAAATGAAACCATATAAAATAAGAAAGTAAAAAATGAATGAAAATTACTATAAACCAAAAATCGCTAAAGTCGGTCGGTGGCTGGAAACTTCAATCCAAACTTAACATCTTATTACACTGAATTAACAGTACAAATGAAACCATATAAACTAAGAAAGTAAAAAATGAATGAAAATTACTTCACAGAGTTAAGTTGAAAGTAACTAGCGAATAATCACTAAATATGGGTATGCAATGTGACAATAATCTGCGGGGTGCAGAGGGGGGGGGGGGGGATTTATACCCAAGTTTTACGTTGTTTTGTTTTTTAAAACTGTATGTCTTTAACAAACACTAAGTAATCGTATTCGTGAGAAAGAACTATTAAAAACTCATCATCTGAGTAGTTCGTGAAACAATGCAAATACATATCAACTTTCTGATGGCTTTTTGTCGAGGTATGTCACTATCGTTTGTTTTCTCGCCAATTTGTCACGCTATGCAAGAAAAAAAGAAAAAATAATTGTATAACGCGGTCGATGGAAACTAAATGTACGAAGCAAAATATTTGTTGGAAAGTATACCGCAAATCCTCCCTACTTTTTTCCGTGGTCTATTAAGTTAAAAGAAGATTCACTATAATGAGAAGGATTTGTATCAGTAATGCTCTGAGCTTCAATTTTAGGGCAAGGAGAGAGACACATTAAGTACTGCGCGAAATCAGTGAAACAAAAGAAATTTCGGTTAAGGTAATTTTTCAGTCTGTTAATTTAGAACTTGTTGCTGTAATTTGCAATCCTTTCGATTTTGTTTTCGTTATGCTTTAAAACTTTATGCTAACTTCCTTAATTTTGTGCTTGAATATCTTGCGTGTGTGTGTGTGTACGTGTTAGAGATAATTTCGGACTCTTCTTTTCGGATCTCCCGAACTCGAAGATTTGAAATCCCGAAGAAAAGAAGATGCAGAAAGAGATCCAGAGAAGAAGAAAAAGTAGAAGAAGAAAAGAAAGAAGAAGAAGAAGAAGAGAAAGAAAAAAAATCCCAGAAAAAATCCCATAAGAATAAGAGAAGATAAGAAAGAAAGAAAGAAAGAAAGAAGAAAAGAAAAGAAAAAGAAGAAGAAGACAGAAGGCGAAGAAAAGAAAAGAAAAAGAAGAAGAAGACAGAAGGCGAAGAAGTAGAAGAGAAGAAGAAGAAGAAGAAAGAAGAAAAATCCCTTTAGATCCCGGGTCTGCCTCAGAAAGATACCGAAAGTACGCGATAGAAAATTGTTAATTGACATTTTTTAAATGTTTCAGAATTAATTTTATTATTTTAAAGTCTCTTCCTAGATACAAATAAGTATTAATCCTTAATACCATCTCATGAGAGCATTTCGCTATTTTTATGCCCCTGAAAATTTGTTTAAATTAGCAAATTTGTTCTTTATACCCAACCACTAACAGAAATCTTCAAAAATCGCAATTCTTGTTGATTTAAAATATTATTGTACAACTATGGGAGAAAGACCTGGGTTCTGTTTTCCAGTAATTCTGGAAAAAACTTCAAGCAGAACCCAAGGGATGCCCTACGTCTTCTTTACGTTATTATTTATTTACGTACACTGACCGTCCAAAGGCTTAGAATCAAATTTCTTAAACTACATTCTTGTTTTTCAACTGTCAAAATTTTTGTTTTGTCTTTTTTCAATTTGTGAATAAATAAAATGTTCACTTTGAACCCAATCCTGAACATGGGTAAGAAAATTCGAGTCCGAGCACATTTCGGGTTCGCGCTTACGGGCTCGGGTTGACCTTGTCTCCTCTAGTGTGTGTGTGTGTGTGACGTAAATGACTATTTTATATTTTTAATTTTTTTTTTCTCGAATGAATAAAAAACAATTCGGAAATTGTACGTGGCAAATGAGGTGCGTTCGTTTCGTATAGTTTTATTAATATTCAGATATTGGTGCAATAGCTGTCACACTCTTATTCAAAAATGCATGAATACAAAATTTATTTCGATTATGTAGATTAAATTCAGTAATGCGGAAATAATATGACTCCATCTTAAATACGACATAATCATCATGGTAACCTAGAATCATTACCTATCATGGGATATCATTGAATTAATTACGTATGATAGGATTTAATAGAATGAAGAAAACTGTTATTAATATATTTTAAAGTTTTTATGTGATTTTCATAAAATTTGAAATGGCTCGACAAAATTCTGCAACTGTTATATATATTAAATTTCAAAGCATTCGGTTGGGTAGTTTTTGCGCTGTTATATGCGGACAGACGGACGAACCAGATGACGACTATAGGTGCCACTTATTTATATAATTACAAACGCACCTAAAAGCACTTAAAAATTAACACTTCCTTATTTTATTCGTGAATACGAACGCACCTAATAAAGGGGGAAACACAGAAATACGAAAAATTACGAAAATGGACAATATGATCATTAATTGCATTGACGAAGAACGATTAACATGGTGCACACATGTCAAAAGAATAAAAGAAAGAATGAATTGAATAACGAGAAATTACGAAAATTTACTATGGAATGGGAAACACCTACTAAAAAGAAAAAAATGGTGGTATATATATTTATATTCGTAATATCGCCCTTGAAAACGAGTTACGAATCATTAGTTCTAATGTCATTAATAATTGTTTTCTCATTTTGAGTTCATTTTGTAGTTCTTCTTTTTGAATTAATGAATTTCCTATTTTCAGATCATATATTTCGTGCAAAGGATTTGTTGATGCTGACAATGATTCATTATTTCTGGTCTTTTTTCATTGGTTAAATTGTTTTAGTTACAAATAGCTTTACAAAATATTTCAAATATTTGTGATTTCCTACATGTATATCTTTTTTGTTCTTTTGTTCATTCACCTTCCTGTTTATTTTCCTCTCGCCAATTTTGAATGTTTTAATTTTTTAATACTTCATATATTGGTGATTGGGATATAGGTTTTTAAGAAATTTATTAATGATTAGTTAAATTAGTAATAGTTGATCCAGATTTATTATGTATAATGTCTGTGTCATGTATTGACACTGAATTTATTAATTTTTATTAAAAAAAGATGATGAATTGTAATATTATATAATGGTTATATATATATATATATATATATATATATATATAATAACATAAGTGAAAACATTGTATATGGAGACGAGACATTCTATAGAAAACTCTGGAGGGGAAAAATTAGAAAATTTTTGGTCGAAAGAAACCTCTAAGAAAATTCTGTTAGAAGAAAACATTCAATAATCAAACTGCGGAAGCATGTTTTAATTTAACAAAGCAAAGGATTTCGTAATTTCTTTGAAAAACTGATAGTTAATAAAAAAAAAGAAAGAAAGAAAGAAAAAGAAAGCATATTCCCTTTAACACAGAAAAAAACTCTACACAGGAATATTAAATTTTTATGAATATTTTTATCTGTTATTTAGAACTTTTGGGAATCGGGGTTAACTCGGGAGATGTTATTGAAGATTTTTGTTCTTGGTTGTATTATATTTTTTCGTAGATTAAAAAACTTTTTTTTCTTTTTTAACAGTGTATGCAAATGTATTACACATTTTGATACCGGTGATCTGCCATAAAAAAATTTTTAAAACTACTGAATCAATTTCAAATATTTTCTTTCTCATAAAAGTATTTGTTCAAGAAACATGCAAGTGCATTTATAAATAAAAATCGAACTCTCCAAACTATTTAATCATATAGATATAAAGAAAGGGGGAGTTTAAATAGATAGATAAATGGGATATATTAATAGATGCATTACTTAAAATCATCTACATTTATAATTGCGATAATTATGTTTAAAATAATTAAATAATATAATTATTATATCACAGATATTAAACTAAACCGATGTGAAACAGCAATTTCTAAACTGAATCAAGATCAGAACACCATGATTAATTTTAAGGAAGCTAAACTCATAAAGAAGTTATCAAGTTATCAAAAATTAGTAACTATGGAATCAATAGAAATTCTACGTCGTGCTAATTATACTTGCAATGATACATCATCATACACAATTCCCAAGATTTGATATATTATACTACACTGTTAAAAATTTTGCAGCATTCTGGCAGGTCATTCGACCGTTTTTTGAAAAACGGTTTCATAACCATAATTTAACTATATTCTGACAATAAAATGGCCAATAATATGGTCAGAATAGTGTTGAATTACGGTTGTGTAACCGTTTTCGGAAAAAAAACGGTCAAATGACCTGCCAGAATGCTGTAAATTTTTAACAGTGTAGGAATAACCACAGACGAACCCTCCCACTTCAGTTGAACTTTGGAACAGTCCGATAGCGTAACTTTCGCTCGTTTTTTTCACTTTGAAGTTTGGAACAGCACGTCTAGAATATAAGAGCTCAACCTCTGGTGGTTTTTGACGTTTTAACCCTGATGATGAGCATACACATTCTTGAAAGTACAATTCGTTTTATATATTTTTTATTTTGAATAAAAACACCTTTAAAAGTAATTAAAACAAGTATTTTGTTTGTTTTCTTAATTTATACAGCTTAATATAATAATATATACACAAGTTAAAAAATATATTTTTTTTATCCCTTTTGCTATTGCAGAATTGATTTAAAATAAAAGAGAATTATAACTTTTTAAAGAATCGAAACAGAATACAAAGAATTTATCTTGAAACCACTTTCTCGATTAAAAAATAGTGCTGATTTATAAAAAGTGTTTTATTAATCTCCTTTCACTGGTCAACAGTTCTCAAAATAATTATTAGACTTTTGCGATTATAACTATGTTATAGTCACAAAATTATGTAATTCATGTTTAAACTATAAAATATTTTCAAAAACTTGAAATAAAATAAATTTTAAATTAAAATTCACATTTAAAGGTGATTCACAATGTTCACAGAAAATGTAAGCCACATTATTTTGAAGTTTTTACAATTTGACTAAAGTAAAAAAAAAAACTGGTATGAAAATTTAACACTCTTTGATTCTTCATACTTTTTAGATAATAGCAAAAAACATAATCATCACACATATCACTTTCTTTCACACAAATCACTTTCTTTAGTACACACAAATTACTTTCTTTTCGAATATTTAGTAGGACAATTCGCCCTTTTTCTTCGCACGAGAGAAGATTTTCTCAAAGAATTTAAAAATATACATTTAAAGGTGATTCACGATGTTCACAGCAAATTTAAGCCGCACTATTTTGAAGTTTTTATGATTTGATTGAAGTAAAAAAAAAAACAGGTATGAAAATTTAACACTCTTTGACTCTTTATACTTTTTAGATAATAGCAAAAACAAACATAATCATCACACATATGGGCTGAGAAAATTAATATTTCTCGAAAGGAAAAAGAAAGAAAGTAAAAAAAAATCATGAGTATAATATGGATAAAATATTTTGATAATGCATTAACAAATCAATATTACTAAACTGAAAAAGCGAAATGAGTGCCGTTCTAACGATTTTGTGACATTTTATTTATTTGGGTAGAAAATGATTTTTACGCGCTATAGGTTTACATGACCTTGAGAAATACTTTCTTTTGAGTTTGTTAGGGATTGCTTTTTTACATTTAATTTGCATAATATCTTCATGTGAGTTTTTATGATAAAGAAAGCCCCAGATAAGTGTGTAAATATTATTTTTACACTTTTTTTACATATAAACTCTACATCAGTCAAGACTCACGACTGGTTTTTTAGGGCGCTACATGTACGACTTTGACATGTTACTACCATTTCTTTTTCTTTTTCTTCGCACGAGAGAAGGTTTTCTCAAAGAATTCTCCTCTTGTGTCTAAACAGGAATGTAAGCAAAAAGTTATTATTATTATTATTTGCTAACTCAGGTAATTTTTTCCAATATTTAAACTATCGCAAAAGTTTTTGACAACAATATATTTTAGTGCTTGTAAAGCTAATATGAGAACCTAACTTGAAGTTTATAAGCTTTCAACTTAGTAATAAATATGAATAAAAAAATCGATATTCTTTTAAATCTTCTTTAAATTAGTGCTGATCATAATAAAGGATTTTCTAATGAAGCATTTGTACATAGCTACCGACCTTCATATTCTTTTTAATCAATAAAAACCAGAAAGAAGACAATTTGTAAAAAAAAAAAAAGAAAGAAAGAAAGAAAGAAAGAAAGAATTAATTTAAGAATTATTGAACAGTTTAATTATCTCTTGGACTTTTTAGTTGATGCCAACCTTACGACTTGTCTAGGAGTAGCTGTATTTTTTAAACTTAAAGATCCATCAGGGGGAATATGTTTAACTGTAGTCTGAACTACATCAGAGTGAGTATAATTAAAATTAAAGATAGAAAAGCTTTTAAGATAGGTTAAAAAAATATATACTAAAGAACTAAACCTATGACTATACTATCCATGTAGGATCAGTGCCCGATCCTGTTTACTTGACCCTGGGCCCCGAGGTTCTATACAGCATATGTCCCGGACAGGTGGTCAGCCCAACACGAGACCTTCGACGTTTAGTTCCCAAGAAATCTTGGTACTCATTTTATCGACCCCAAAGGGATGAAAGGTTGAGTTAACTTTGCCCAGCTGGGAGTCCAACTCTTGACCTGTAGTGTGGCATACAGGCGTGCTGACCACTACGCTAAGGGCTTTAAAAAATATAATAAAATTTTGTAATTATAATATATTATTATAAATTAATATTTATAATATTATAATATTAAATATATAGCATTTATAATATTAAATATATAACATTTATAATATTTAAAAATACATGCATAATTCCGTCTGGATAACTATTAATTATACATAAATTATATGACTACAGACATACATAGATAAAAATATTAAAAACAATTAAAACATAATTAAAGGTAGACGTTTCGGCTAGTTCCATAGTCTTCACCAGTATTCGAACAGAGTCAAAAAACATTCAAGATCCACAACAATTGAAAACAGTTAAAATTACAGTTTAACCAGGATAGCATAATCCGCCGGAACCTGGGTAGCTATGTTAATTGGCGACTCAGCCAAAATAGTCCTCCAACCCTCAAGGAAGTAGTGTCATGTTTATTAGTCGTGTCTTCCTTGAGGGTTGGAAGACTTTTTTGGCTGAACCGCCAATTAACAAAGCTACCCAGGTTCCGACGGATTATGCTGTCCGGGTTAAATCTTAATTTTAATTGTTTTCAATTGTTGTGACTCTTGCATGTTTCGTGACTCTGTTTGAGTACTGATGAGTGCTATGGAAATAACCAAAACGTCTAGTTCTAATTATGTTTTAATTGTTTTTAATATTTTTATCTGTGTATGTCTGTGGACATATAATTTATGTATAATTTATAATATGTTTTTATATAATACATTGTGTAACATTATTACTTAAGATATGATGCAATAATATAATATTTTTATATTACATCATATTATTAGTATCATTATACGTTATTTATTATATAATACTTATAATATTATAAATTATAAAATTTAATATAATAAAATTTAAAAACACATCCAATAATTACAATTTTAAAAAAGTGAAAAATGTAAAATGTCCAATTATTCAAAACAGTCGTGCTGAAGGTAGAAAAGACCAGTAGGGCACTCCTTAAGAGCTAAATGTGGCTCTTAATTTAGTTTTTTTTTTCTCTTTTGAGAAGTTTTTTTTATTTAAACTGATTTAAAAGAATATAAAGGTTGGCGCTATGCTTTTGCACGTGTCCGAATGATTCACTCAAATATCAAAATCATTTATATGACTATCACTACGTTAAATGCAAAATCTTTTCAATCCATTTAAAAAGCGGGTTCATTTCCTTTAAAGATAAAAAATTTGACGATTTTATTTAATACTTTTAACTAAAAATCCTAAATATAAATTTAAGTGTCAAATTTAAAAAAAAAAATATTTAGACAACAAATTCGATTTAGTGTGCATATGGGAAAAGATTTCATTAAAAAAATTTACATTTTTTCTCATTATTTTAACACTGACATGTGCTTCTACAGCATCAATATTTCTGTTGAAAAAAGTTAATAATAATATTTCGCATAAAGTATTGACCACGTGCTTTTAATAAATTGAAACTTTCAAGTATCACTTCTTTGCAGACCTTGCAAAAACTTTCGTAGCATAATATTTTCCTGACAGTAAATAACGGAAGAAAACATTTTCATCTATCCATCTTTAATCAAATCATCAGATACGTGCTTACCGGAAGCGTTCCAGATAATTCGCAAATAAAATATATTCTTATACCAGAAGTGGGATTTTTCTTTTCTTTAAGAACTGTAGCTGTACTTTCGAGAACAGGTGAATAGTTTTTTTTTTCTTTTTCTTCGCTTTCTTTTCTCATAATCTAATGTTTTTTAATGCTTTTTTTTTTTAAATAAGTTCCCTTGAATAAATGCAATCTTTGAAACTTGGAGTAATAAATGACTCATGATTAACTTGTCGATTTTATTTTCCTTGTACTTATGGAAAATACCTATGCATAAAGGCTTGTAATGCTCTTTTAAAAGTGGCTTTTGCTATCTGTTTTCACTCGTTTATCAAACTTTACTTATAATAGAAGTATTTATATTTTTAAATGGAATAATTTGCTTGGAAAGCATAACAATATAAAATCAAGAATTAAAGTAGAAAAAGGTTTTTTCGCTTGTATTACTCTCAAATAAGTGAGTTTACCTTTGCATTACCTAAATGAAAAATATATAAATGGAAGAATATAAAAAAAATACCTGCTGGCTCGGCCTACAGCTTACAGGCGGAGGTAGATTTCGAAGTTAAGTACTAATTTCACCAACAAAAACTAAATTAAGATTAGAGATAAATCCAGTTTAACAATTTTGATGAATTTTTAATTTCATTTTTCTGTAAGAACTCTTTTTATCAGAATCATATTAAGGCGGTATTCAAAAAAATATTTTTCCACGCTCAAAAACATTTATAAGCGGCCTGTGTTTTTATTTTTCGTTCAATTAATTAGAACTTGATTTACAATTATTTTTTCTGTAAGGCTATTTTTTTCGTTTCCAGCACTATCGCTTCGGGAAATTCAGTTCAAAATGCCCCCTTTGACAGAATTTTTTAAAATATATTCTGCCTTTATCAAAAACTCGACCAATACAGCACATTATATAGTTTCTAAATAAAAGATCTTGTCAATTGGATACGTTTGAAAGCGAAAATGAATTTAAAAATGAGTCAGAAAATAAGCCGTTTGGATTTAAGTACGCCCTTTATACGATATTTTTTCGTCATCCCCTATTTTTGCTTAATTTGCTTTTGCTGTAAGAGTTGGTCTTATCAAAAACTTGTCAATATAAAAGTTGTAGATAATATTAAGAAAATGTATAATAAATTTAAGCGATTAGGTATCTTGTGAATTGACGAAGTTATGATTTTTTTTCTTCTTCAACAACCCATTTTTTTCCGTTTTCAATTTTTTTTTTCTTTGCAGTAAGAGTTGGTTTTATCAAAAACTTGTGAATGGGGTCGTGATCGGCTTAGATCTGCAAAACATGTTCAGAAATTCCAACGTAGGGGAGATTGCAATAGGTAGTATTTTTTATAAAATATACCTAAAAGCATTGATTTTAGCTTTACTGTATTCTAAACTAAAGTTATAACAATCTAAAAGTGAAAAAGTACATTTAAATGCTTATAAATTAATAAGTAGATATTCATATTTCTTACGCACAATCGACGATTTTATCAAAATCAATATTGATAAACAAACTATTTCCGCGAAAATTTAAAAAATAAACTTGATGAACAAAAATCACAAGATCGCAGATATAATGGAAGCAGGTGCTCTAATAAAACTAGTCATCAGCGAACGAAAATTATTTTATCCTTTTTTTTTTCTTTTTTGTAAAGCATCTCGTTTCAAATTCTGTAACTGAAAAGAGGCTGAATCATTGCATTTATTCTCGCTGCGTAAAAAGATTTTTTTTAATTCTCGGATAATGGATGTAAAATAAAATCCTGATGGATAAAGTATTCTACTCTTTTTAAAATAAGATTAATGTAATTTTAAATGTCCTTTTTTTTTTTTACTTTTAACATGCTATAACTTTATTTTAATGATAATAAGGGATTTTCTTACATAATTTTATACTGTGTTCTTTTTATACAATACAGGGTGTCTGGTTTAAAAGTATCCAAAAGTTAAGACTTATTTTTAAAAAAAACTACCCATTAGAATTAAAAAAAAAAATTATTTAAATAGAAAGAACATCTCACCAAGGTATAATATCAATAGATTTCGATGTGTGCACCTTTTGTACAATGACAAACGTCTGAACCAGCCATACTCAATCTGCGTCCCGCGGGCCGCATGTGGCCCGGCGACCTTCTATTTGTGGCCGAGACACGAAATTATTAATCAGTATTTAGAAAATTAAATAAGATGTGCATAAAAAGAAATGACCTCGGCTGTTGTTTTATATATTTCAATGGGCAAAATCTGTCCATGTTATTTAGAATTAATTTAAAATTATGTTAGAACATCTTAAATGATGTTTTTAAATGTCTTTGTAGTTTTATTTGTGCTACAGAAGTGTATATATTTCTCAATCGTCAACACTAATCAAACATTAGTCCAAAGTAATTAAATTTGAACTATATTTCTGAGAATGAAAAAAAATAAAAGAAATTTGCATTGAGCAAAATATTTATAAGAGAAAACTTCCTAATTTATTTTCTTTAGAACTTGGAAATTCTGTATTATTATATTATTAGTTTTATGCTTATTATATAGCTATTAGGGTTTAATGTTTGTCGGGGGAAAAATAGTTTTTCCAAAAGTGTGTTATGCCACTATTTCCAAACAACAAAATTTCCCGTACATTTCTACAACATTTACCATAGAAATCTACTACGAAGTTTCTTGTTTTGAAATAATGGTGTTTAACTTTTTCGTATCATTTCTTTGTCGACAAATGTTCAACCTTACTGATAATATTAACTTGGGTTACACTACTTATGTTACCTTACTGTTTCAATTACTATCTTTTTTTTATACTTTTATACATGTGTGGCGGCCCGCCTAATGTCGCAACTCAATGTTTGCAGCCCGCGAGAAAAAAAGGCTGAGTGCGGCTGGTCTAAAAAGTAATCCAGTTCTCTCCAAGTGTTTCGTAGCATCACCATCATCATCATCAACAACCGTTTTCAATCCACTGCTGGCATGTAGGTCTCTCCCAGATTTTTCCAATGTTTTCTGTCTAGTGCTTTAGTCATCCAATTTACACCGGCTACTTTTCTGATTTCATCACTCCATCTTACTTCAGGTCGTCTTCTTGGCCGTTTTACATCTCTGGGATACCACTGTAGGGTGTTTGTGCTCCATCTATTGTCTTGTCTTCTTGCAATGTGCCCAACCCATTTCCATTTTAGCCGTTTAATTATTTCAATGATGTCAAAAACTTTCGTCTGACTTCTTATCCAGGTTATTGTTTTTCTGTCTCTTCTAGTTATACCTAGCATACATCTTTTCATACTTCTCTGTGTTGTTTGTAATCTTTGTACCATCCGTTTTGTTAGCGTCCATGTTTCTGCTCCATAAGTTAGCACAGGCAAAACACATTGGTTAAATACCTTTCTTTTCGAACAAAGGGGCATGCTACTCTTCAGAATAATATTGTTCTTCCCAAAAGCAATCCATCCATTTCTTATTCTTCTATTGATTTCATTCATGATACTATTATCCGATAATATTTCCTGCCCAAGGTACACATAACTTTGCACTTCTTTAATTTCAGTGTTGTTGTAGACAAGTTTCTTTTTTGATGCAAATGAATTGAACATCACCTTAGTCTTTTCCAAGTTTATTTTTAATCCCATATTAATGCTAGCTTCTGCCAAATCTTGTAGCATATTTTCCAATTCTTCAGGACTGTTACTGAAAATTAAAATGTCGTCAGCGAATCGGAGATGACTTAAATATTCCCCATTTATTCTAATCCCTTTGTTTTCCCAATCCAGCTTCTTGATAATATTTTCTAAGACAGCCGTAAAAAGCTTAGGCGAAATGGTGTCTCCTTGTCTAACCCCTCTTCCAAGCTTGATCTTTTCTTTTCTTTTGTCCAAGCGGATGATTGCTGTTGTCAGGAGTTATTAGACGAATTGCTTGAATGATACACTTCTTCAACTCAACCACAGTAATTTTTTGCTTATGCACAACGGATTTAATGAATACCCAAGCAAGAAAGTCTAATGAAGTCAAAATCAGAGACCTTGGCGGCCAGGCAATTGAGCCCCGTCTTCCAATCCAACTTCAAGGAAATGTCACATTCAAAAACGCGGTAACATCTCTGTGATAGTATGGTGCAGTCCCAAAAAATCTCGGTGGGGTTTCCAATCCACAGAGGATAAGTCTATTATATTCTAATGGATAGCTCTGTAATAATAAGCCATAACTTTTCGATATTTTTAGTTCGAAAACACTGTATATTATTTGACATTTCAGGTAAATGAAAGGAATTAATGATAACGAATTTGTAACGTATCGAGCCATATTTATTTCTTAATGGTGTAATTCAGTCCATATTTGAAAATTTAAAAAAAGAAGTAAAACCTTAGATAACAAGGAAAACGTGTCATCTGAATGAATTTCTGTAGGTATTCATTAATCAAAGTTAAATGTAACAAGGAAAAAATATTAAACATATTAAAAGAATATATATTTTAGCTAAGCAAATGCCAGCTTAAATTTTTGATTTTATATCTATTTTTTATGCACAAATACAATACTATTAATTCTACTCACAACTACAGGAGCCTAAAGTTGTTAATTAAGGTATGAAATCATGTTGCCTATCATACGTCGTGTGTATATGTTACTTACCATAGTTTATGTTTGTAGTTTGGTGTGATTTAACAAAAATATTTTATCATTATTATTAATATACACACGTGGACAAAATTTTAATGATTGCTTATAATTGTAATTCATGATATTTTGTGTTTATAAAATATGCAAAGTCAATCTAAATACGAAAATTTATATATTAAAAAAGATAAAATAATGAAAACACTTAAAATAATTGAAACATAAATTGCCGTATTTGTAATTTTGATTCCTAATAAATATATTTCTCAATTTTCGCTAAAATGCAGACATACCACTAACAGCACAAAAATATTTAAACTTGCCCTTTTATGTCCCATTCTAAACATTAAAATTTACTTTTTAAAAAGCTAACTTAAATTAATTTTTTACCGTCTGCCAACATTAGTTTACTTTTTCATTCGTTAACGAAATGAAATCACATACTTCTCATTCTCATATATAATTTTCAGAAACTAGAACATAATTTTTAAAAAGTAAAATGAAGATATTAACATATATGTCACATACATTGAAAGGATACGTTGTATAATTATTTTTCGCTCTCTAAGTAATTAATAAAATGATAAGTTACACCATTTGCTTGTTAATGTTATAATTAACAGCTTCGTAACTACATTTTCATCTATTCGTCAGACGTAATTCATCTAGTTAACGTTTAAATAAATACAGCGTAGCAAGCAGAAAGAAAAAAAAAACGAATGGTTATCCATGGAGATATTATCCGCTATTTTTGTAAAATAATAAAAAATAATAATAAGTGGCCACTAAATACACTTGTGAAATTACGGAAATTCGAGCATTACTGAAATGAATATGGCTATAAGCTTTGACCTTCATAAAAATGGTAAAATTGTATTGGGCTAATGCCAACTGTACATTTAAACATTTGTAACACATTTTATATTCTCACAACGTTTCAAGTTAGTAGTCAAGATAACAAGCTTCTGAGTGTCACATTTGAATAGATAGTTTTTTTTCTTCAATTAAAGGGAATTGGAATTTTTTTTGGAAAATAGTGACCGTCAAAAAACACGTAGTTCGTTATTTCAGCAATTTTATACGATGTTATTGAGTTATAACGATCGAACATATATTAATTTAAATTGTTGTTGTTGTTTTAAAATAAAATTCTTGTTTTTTTTATTATTTTATTTTATTTTTGAATACGTCAGTACTTTTTAAATTATTTCCAAAATAACAATAATCTATGATAAATACCGAACTAGTTCTGTAATTTCAAAGTACATAAAACACAAAATGATGCATGCGAAAGAATAATTTTTTCTGCATAAAACCAGAAAACTACTACTTTATTTTCAAAAGTGTAATTTGTTATCACTTTATTCATCAGATGAATGAAGATCGGAATTTAAAAAAATAATAAGAGAGAAATAAGCCTGCCAAGTGATTTTTAATTATTTGATATTTGAATAATAGCATAAGAGAATAAAGGTCATAAAAACTAAAAATATGAAAATTTAGTTTTTGGCATGGCACCTTTTTATCATCATCCTATTTACATCAAGGAATTAAAAGTCACTTCGCAGACTTACTTCGCCTCTTATTAGCGTAAGTATTTTACCTGACGATGTAAGCCGCTCATGCATTGTTACCGAAACTATGTACTGTAAAAGCACTTATTTTCGCGAGTCGTAATTTTCGCGAAAATGAAGATATCGGTGATTTCGCGTGCTGAAAATTTCGCAAATTTTATATGAACTGAACCGAGACTTGAAAAATTCCGAAACTACCTAAATAGAACCCCTTTTGCATAAGGCAATTTAAGAAACTTCCTTTTGTCGGAAAAGTTCTCCACCTCCCCTCTCCCCATCGCTCTAAAAATAAATGGCTTCAAAGAAGCTGGTATAAATATCGTAAATGAATGAGCTGCATTCTATTAGTTGTATTATTGTTTTTATTCAAGAAGTAGTTGTATAATATTCAAGAAATAGTTGTAAATATCTAAGAAATTTTTGTACTTATTTCTTATTTAAGTAACTATAATCATTAGATTTCGAAAGTGAAAATTTTCTGATTTTTCATTATTATTTGAGGCGAAAAAATATATATATTTCCCAGGCTTAAATTTTCACGATTACGGCGGGCTCGCGAAAATCGCGAAAATTAAAGCCTCGCGAAAATAAGTGCTTTTACAGTATATCAAAGAACTAATGCTTAAAGCAAAGAGATTAAAGTAATATTAGTATAAAGTACTAATTATTTCAATATTAAAAGTACTGCAAAGATATATATATATACATATATATATTCTTTTTTTCAATATAAATTTTTATAGAGATTGCATAATTTAATTTTCTGTTTTTTGACAACCTATTCGTTACAAATCATTAATTTGTTTTTTTCAATATATTTTTGTATTTCATTGTATGGCTATTATTCAAAATGCTGTTTGTCTTAAGACTGTTCCCAACTCCTCTGATCAACAAGCGCAAAACGTTTTGACACATTTACAAATTCATTTTTTAACGGAAAGATATAAAATTAGGAAGCCTGACCATGGAAGCAATTTGGAATCGAACTGTGTTTTCCATTTTTTGATCTATAAATTACCTGTTGAGTTATAAGTGATTTGGATCAGGTGACAAATACGTTTTTCATCCTTTCTCAAGTGGGCTTTTTTTCTTTTCGCGCGGAAGTTCGGTTCAAAACGCCCACTTTGACACTATTTTCTGAAAGATCTATTATTGCATTTTCAAAAAACGTAAAAAACAGCTCGGTGACATAGTTTCTGAACAACAGCAACTGCTAGTTTCATGCATTTCTGAACAAAAATAAATTAAAACTTATGTCATAAAGTTGCCCTTTTGGATTTGGGAACAGCCTTAACAATAAAAGAAAGAAATTTGTATTAAAAATCATTCTTTAACACTAGAACGGTGGGAATTTTCACTCAAGTTTTAAAAAAAATATTTCACATCAGAACTTTTTCTTAAAACTATTTAACTTATTTATTTAAGTTATTTTTGTGCAGCATTTATTAATCTTATATTACAAAGAAATTTCTGGTTCGAATCGGCATGTATTCATTCAGAAAGGGTCAAAATGACCCCTCGCCGCCGTTCTAGTGTTAAATATTCAATAATGTATTCGTCGTCTCAATTTCATGAAAATGTTTTAGAATTTTGTCAGACTATTATTTTTTTTTAGAACTTTGTGAATTATTTCTTTTTAAATATTCACTATATATTTACTTTCAGTTCTGAATGGAAACTTTCGATACCAACGACGCTGCGCAAACGTAATATTACTACAGTACAGACTTTGCATCCTGATAAATCATTTGCATCTAAAACCCTAAGTCGGTAAGAATTTTTATATTTTCTGTTATAGTATGTGCATTTTACTGTGAAGAAGAAATAGAAAAAAGTGTTTATATATAAAATGTTTTTATGCATTTTTTGTTGAAAGAAGAAAATAGAAAACAGATCAGTGCAATATGTGACGCTTATAATTTATAAGACCTTTTTTAAAAACATGTTAAAATAATATTAGAGTTTTATGAAAAGTCAAGGTGTAGGCGTTGAATGATTAACACTTTAAGTGCCACGTAAGTCACCGGCGACTGACAATGAACTTTACATTTAGAATGCGTCATTCACCGATGACTGACAGTCTAAAATATGATATAAAATTAAGTATATATATATATATATTGTTTTAAGTAATTAGTAAAAATTTATTTAAAATTTACTTACCTTTTATTTATTACAGGATTATACTTTCTTAAAAATTACTTAAAACGTTGTAAATTTATCAGCTTCAGTGTCAGTCACCGTGGTACTCAACGTGTTAAACAAGCAACTTGTTTTCTTCTTATTTTATTTATTTATTTATTATATGATTTTGGTAGAAGTAAGTGATTTATATAACTAAATAACTAGTAACAACGGATAAAATTCATGAAAATTATCGATTGTATTAAAATAACAAGACGGTTTTTGATTAATAAAAAAAATTAAGTTAATTAATAAAATATTTCTTCATTATAATCGAACATATATTTTTGTGAAAGAGTATTTTTGATAACTGCATACCATATCCATCATTTTTATTCAATAGCTACCATTTCAAAAAAATTTTAAAGTTATGTTAATTTCGAAATATTGTTTTTTTGTTATTTTCTCCCTTCTTATTGAATGTAGTTAGAAAAACTGTTGTAATCCGAATCATGGACTGTATTGAAATAGCAATACAATAAAATATGATTGTATTAATTACCAAATTATTTCTGTCGTTAGCTACATGATAAATATCGTATATCATATAATAAATAATGGTTGATTCTCACTTTTCCAGTTATTCTCTGCATTCAAACAGTACACTGTACGATACAGCACAGTAAAATATAAAAGTACACGGTGCTGAACATTACATGTTACAGTCTTAATTTTATAACATTTTCATAAATATTCAATAAAAACCTTACCTATACCGTACCGTAACAAAAACCATACCTTTATTGGTGAGACATTGAATGACATGAGAGTAGCAGGCATGAAAGTGGGAAATGGGAAAACAGGTGGAATTTTTTTTTTTCCATCTATACAATAAGGTTAAACTTGTATAATTTAGACACATTTTAACAGTTGTTCATACAATAAAATTAAGTACAACGGTACATATGATTGTTATTTTCTTTTTGTAATTTAGAAAGCATTAAAAATAAAAACAATTTAAACAATAAAGGTATAGATTCATTAAATGAAAAAAGAAAATTGAACACAGTTTGCTAAAAATATAAATCCAAATATCTGACGAACTTATGTGAAGTACATAGACTATTTTTTTTTTTCAAATTAAATTTTTTTAATGGTTTGACGTTTAAGATTTACCCCCCCCCCCCCTTTTTTTCTTTAAAAATCTGCCTGCTAAATATATGCACGTCAAATTTATCTTTACTCCAAAAATGCATCACTGAAATGACCCAAAAGTTTTTTTTTATAAATAGAAAAAATATTCTATTCCAAATAGAACCTTATGGAAACTTCCTTTCCATTATAAGACACTTTAAAGAACTTCTTTTACATGACTTTCAGATGCTTATAATAAGAGTTCGCCTTTGAGTTGATGGCTCTTCTGCACAGCAACTCATAAACAAGCTCTAAAGATTTGAGTAGACAAAATGTCCGCTCATGAAATTTTACAGATACCCCCCCCCCCCCTATACTTCAAATATTTTCTTTCAATTTTTGTATCAATCTATAGAATGTCCAAAATCGCTTTTAAAAAAGTGGAATTCCTCCTTTGGGAGGAACTCTTTCATGCCTGGAGTTGAGAGAAGGAGAAGGAGGGGGGGGGGTAATTTTATTTTTTAGACCACCAGATTAACTCGTTGTTCATGAATCTCAAAATGTATTAAATTTGTTGCACTGTGGTCACTTCTCACCCATAAAAAACTAGACAAAAAGGAAAATAATATGAAAAATTTGTGGATTTAGTCATCTTACTCTACAGGAAACTGAAAATGCATAGTTTTCATTAATGTTGCGATAGCGATACCTCATGAACAAAATACAAACCAAGAAAACCTCAATTCGCTTCCAACATGTTTTCATTCGGTCTATTAATCGACAATATCATCATTGGTCCAGAACCCAATTTCTGTTCGAAAACCTAATAAAATTTCCCTTGAATTTCTTGTTCGAGAACCAAAGTTCTACAGTAATTATACTTAGTTTCGACCGAAATCAAACTTCATAACGGTATCGCTCTAACTTCATCGGCAAATTACTAACCTCATAATAAAAAGAAATATATTGTGATATAAGGAAAAAAAAACTTTTTCGCAGCGTGATAAATAATGACGAAAAGCGAAGTGAATTTGTTCGATAAATTTGTATAACGTTGTTTAACGGATGTACCTTATGATGTGTTTTATTTTGTATTTCTTATAAAAGACTACATTTATTTTCCTGATTAATAGTTATCACACACATTTTGCATAACTTTCAAGTATTGACTTACGTTTCTTTACACAAATAAATTTTCACGTAGGCTTGTGTGTGGCTTGCGAACTGTTTCACATGCAGTAAATATTGCATACTTTTCCTGTGAATGTTGTTAAAATCAGAAATAATAAAATAATCTTTTAGATCGTATGCATGAATTATATATGCATACAAAGTTAAACAGTCATGCAAAGTTAAACGGTGTATTTCTTATTATAATCTAGAATTTTCGTCTAACATATTTTATCTATCCATTTATCATCCCACATAGAGACTTACTGTTTGGAGCCATTAGAAACCCTATGGTAAAAGACAAAGAGTGGAGGCTTCTTATAACTTTCATCGTTAAGAGAACTTATCTGGTTTGAAAGGGGAGGAAAAGTGAAATTCCATGTTATCCTGTGGGAAAAAATACTTATCCTTTTTGTTCTTTCAAATTTAGAAATTTCAACAATGTTTGTAGGGCAATTCCCAGAAAATCTTTTTTTTTTTTGAGTAAGGGGGGGGGGGGGGATAAAATTTATAATATGTTTGATTTAAGGGTATGATTGGAAACTTGATATTCTTATATTCTATAATATAACCCTAATAAAAAGGCATTGTAAATTACTGCTTACAAACTAAATTAAGTATTATTGTTGTCTTTGTAAAGTTATAATGTTACGTCAGTTACACAATAAAAGTTACGTCAGTTACAGGTGTAAATGCCATTTTTTTCTTTTTTATTGTTCAGAAATTAATTAAACAAGTTACTGTTATAATTTGGCATTACTTAGTTTTGTTGAGAACATTAAATCACTTTTTTTAACGGGATAGTTTTGATAATTTTTGCACTTCAATGAAGGCAGAAAAAATGTTTGCATACTTTATGTTACGTCAGTTACAGAATTTTGAATTGCAATTTTTGGGACTAAAAGAGAGATTGAAATAATCTGCAGGCATTTGGGTATTAAGTCCTTAGTAAGAAATATTTTAAATTGTAAAAATTTGTTCTAGCTTTATTAGTAAATTTCTACATAGGTTTGAAAACAAAATTCGATGATCAAATGTTACGTCAGTTACGATGGAATTGTCCTATTTAGGAAGGTTCTTTATCCCTCTGTAAGCTCCAACTTTTTATATATTTTTCCAGTCCAAAATGGAAAACAAGTAAAGGCTACTTTTTATACTTTTCGGAATTTTTTGAAACTTTAACGCAAATTTTAAAATATTCATGATTATCATAAATTATTTTGAGCTTACAGAGCGATAAAAAACCTTCCTATCTACGTGCTGAAAAAAAAAATAGAGAGAGAGTAGGTGGGGACAAAGATACGCACGGGGCAACGATACGCACTGATTTAATATGAAGAAACATTTCTACAATCATGACCGCCAGGTAGTAGTTTGGTCTCATGTGTAGTAGTTGTGTGTTCAAACCTTATGAAAAAAGTAGCACTCCGTGCCAAGAAAATGAGGTAAGTTTAAATTTTCGAATTTTGATCTAATATTTTTAATTTTTCACTTTATTCTTTAGCTAACAATACTTCGAATTTTTACAAATCCAAAAATTCAGTGGAGAACGGAAACTCTATAGCTTCTAAATGCCGTATAGTTTATCTCGATCGCATTTGTTTAAACTTGTAGGTAGCCGGTTAAGCAAAATACAGCAGAATGAGGTAAAAGTACGCATCCGTCTTGGGGCAAAGATACGCACAAGTTTAAGATTCGGGGCTTTGCCTTATCGTTTTAGCTAGATGCAAAGCTTCCCACAATTACGTTGTGGTAAGTTTTATTTTTTATATTGTATAAAATATAATAGCTACTTAACTAATATAAGCTAGTTAACTACATTTTCATTTTTCTAGTTAAGTTTTTTTTTAATATAGAACGTAGGTATCTACCTACCTACTTTTAAAAATCAATCTTGTTTCATAAAACGATTTTGTTTTAAAGTCTTAACCCTTAACTCCTGTTAACGGTCTCATATACTGCTGCTATATTAATTTTTCACAGCTTGACTTGTAATTTTCAATTTAACTATTGATGTTAGTTTAATTTTGATTCGTTTGGAAACAACTTAATAGTATCGCTAAAGACTTCTAAATGAGGAGAACTTTTATTATAATAGGCCTTTACATAAAGTTTAGCGCAAAAACAGTATCTTATGAGTCAGTCAACCCTTTTATTCATTCTACGATCAAGGGGTCTTTAAGACCGCTCACAGTATTTATGCAACAATTTTTGTCACAGTAGTTTGAGGTTAACTGCTATTTGCGATCTCACAGAGTTTTTTCTTTTTTTTTTTTTTCGTGGTTTAACTTACAATTTTCCGTTTAACTATAAATACTAGTGAAATTTACTAATGCTTTTGCATAACTCATTCGTTTTATTGGAAATGGGGCAAAAATACGCACTGCGTATCTTTGCCTCACGACTGCGTACTTTTGCCCCAACCGATGGGGCAAAGATACGCAGAGCAATGTTTTTTAAAAATTGCAATTTCTCTCAGAATTATAATTTGACAGAATGTCGGTTGATGTTAGCACTTGCCTAAGGTTCCAATCTAACATCTTAATCACTCATTACATAAGTTTAGACCAATGTGTGTGTTAAAAAGTGAAAATGTATGTAAAGTGCGTATCTTTGCCCTCACCTACTCTATGTTGTTGAAATTTCCAAATGAATGAACAACAACAAAATGAACAGGACATGTATTGTTTCCCATAGGATAACATGATATTACACTTTTTGTTTCTTCCCCACCAGTTTTTTTTTATATTTATTTAAGCATTTTAAGGTGCATTTTTGGCATAATAATAAGGGATTCAATGAAGGAAAAAGGTTCTATCAAGGAATTGTTCGATTTCCAGGGCAAAATTGGAAAAATTTAAGTAAAATTTAAAATGTATTTTCTCGTACCATTTTGAACATTTTGAGCTAATTTATTTTTTAAACTATTCGTAGAAGTGTACTATATAATTTTAAGTATCGGATTTATCATAAGTTAATTAGTTTGGGAGAAAATAAATAAAATGGGCAAATACCCGTAAAATTATAGTAACAAGTAAAAATTAAATTTAAAAAATCAAAAACCCGACTGCGTAAAAAGCGAACTAATTAATTATTTCTCATCAATGTGAAACTATTTTTGTATTACTTACCTATTTTTTAATTTACTTGTATTGATGACTTTTAAGTTGTGTTTAATTATTGGTTCCTATCTATAAACGCTGTTTAGATTAGGCCTATAGATGTCCATGAAGGTTAGAGTTGCAGTAAAGCTAGAGATCCTCCTACACAACTTCCAGGTTGTGTAATATTTAAACGGAGCTTCTGACTGTAAAATAGTCAAGGAAACATCGTCTTTATTTTGAAAGACTTATCCAATGATATGCTACTCATTATGGCGTGTAAAAATTTGTTTTCGTCTCTACCGCCATTTTGTATTTTACGTCCACCATTTTGAATTTATAAAAACAAAACTTAGCCTATAACCATCGGATGGTTGAGACGAATCAATAGAGATCTCATTCATTAAAATCCATCCAGCCGTTGGAATGTTTCGAGGGTATAAAGAAATCCACATACCCAGATACGCGTGAAACACATAACCCTTCTTGGCAGCCCGGTAAAAACTGAACTTATTTTACATTTTTATGTGTAAAAAAAACTTTTTATTTTATAGTAAATCCTATACATTGTTTTATCAAATAGACCATAAGGAACAACCAAAAAAAATCGAGCCAATTGAAAAATATACATAAAAGTTTTATCACTTTGAACATGCCTATTCGTAAAAAAAAAACAAACTGGGAAAAATCACTTTTAAGTGAAGTGTATTGTGGCATTTAAAGGAACAGCGATGTAATAAAATCGCTTTAAACTGTATTTGTAATACTCGGATCTTTACGAAACTTCATCAGAATGTACTAGGGATAATAAAGTATAATTTAAGCAAAAAATTATAAAATCGATAATTTCGTCATTTTTCGCCGAATGAAGGGTACCGAGTCCCCTTAACGGAAGGATTAAATCTCCTGGCACCGTATTCATTCTCACCTAGCAGTCCACCTAGCGAGAGAATTTTCCTTAGGTATTACGTGCACGTAATTGGCATGTTGTACAGTCCTTGAAAAAAAAAAATGATTACCCCTATTAACTCTGCCGAAAGTCATCGTATAAAAATGTAACTGGTTCCAATCGATTAGTAATAACGTCTAATAACGAAATCGATTTCTATTAAAAGTCATAGGTTACGATTCTTTTTTTTTTCCCCGTAAAAAAATTTCAAAATATGTATCCTTTCGAAATTACCGTACTTTGGGCCACTTTTTCCTGGTTCCATTAACATTTTCATTATTAAAAAATATTATATATGATTTTTCAACGTCAAAATTGAGTTGTAAGCAATTAACATGAAACAACAAAGCAAACTGTATGGTTTTAAAGACGCAATTTTTATTTTTTTTTTATTTTTAAACTATTTTTAAGGTTTTGTAACAAAATAGCACCTGCTGGAGGCTTCTTTGGTCCATTCACTTATTTTCATATAAAATGAATACATTCCATATGTTGGAATATTGAAAACCCTTGCAATAGGATCTGCTAATGAATTAACGCTGCAAACTTGATAATTTTTTTTTTTTTTATTATTTTTTTTTTTTTTTACATTTGAACACAATAAACCAAATGTTAATATTAAAGACACGAGAAACAGTTTCCATCATGTTATCCTCAGCAACTGGAACAAAAATAATTAATGTAACATTTTGCTACAGTAACATTTGAAAAAAATGTTACTTAATACATTTTTTAAGAGATTTGGTTGTATAAAAGTCATTTCTAAGTAACTGGGGCTACTTCCAGACCAAAAAAGGCCTGGCACAAAAAACCCCGAAAAACTAGTTTTCATGTTAGCTTTATAAAAACGTAAACCTTTTCTGTCAAAATAAAAAGTTAAAGGAAAAACTATGATCACACATAGGTTACAGGTTACTAAAGGTAATATTTTGACACTTACTTTATTTGTATCTCTTATCCAGATTGTCTCACTATAGAAAGTTTGGAGAGTTAAAATCTACACACGAAAACAATTGTTTACAAACACATCCAGTGTTGCCATTTGTTTGCCAGTTGTAACAAAAATTTAAATTATCCCCCAAACTATTCAAATACCCTATAGTAGGGTATAAAATATTTTTCAAGGGCAAAAACTCCGAATTATCTTGTATTTCAAATGAAAATCAAATTTCAAACTTCAAAGTAATTGCTTAAAAGGCGCAAAGGTTAACATAGTGAAAAAGATTCCAAGCCGGGACTCGAACCCAGGCCATCAGTATAGCGCACTGACGTTCTACCGACTAAACCACTTGGAACGATACCTAGCTCGCAAAATTTCTCACTATTATATGTTGGCAAGGCTACAAACGGAGCACAAGATGGAATATTTATCGTGAGTCACCGACCTGGGACAAACACGAAACATAATTAAATCCAGCATCGATAGAAATTATATTAATACATGGAAATTATTCCAGAGAGAAATATTCGCCTTGCATACAATATTTCAAATGAAAATCAAATTTCAAACTTCAAAGTAATTGCTTAAAAGGCGCAAAGGTCAACATAGTGAAAAAGATTCCAAGCCGGGACTCGAACCAGTATAGCGCACTGACGTTCTACCGACTAAACCACTTGGAACGATACCTAGCTCGGAAAATTTCTCACTATTATATGTTGGCAAGGCTACAAACGCAGCACAAGATGGAATATTTATCGTGAGTCACCGACCTGGGACAAACACGAAACATAATTAAATCCAGCATCAATCCGAGTCCCGGCTTGGAATCTTTTTCACTATGTTGGCCTTTGCGCCTTTTAAGCAATTACTTTGAAGTTTGAAATTTGATTTTCATTTGAAATATTGTATGCAAGGCGAATATTTCTCTCTGGAATAATTTCCATGTATTAATATAATTTCTATCTTGTATTGTTTGTTCAATACAAAGCATAAAAACTTTTTTTTTTAATGGGATGGACCAAAGTAGACCCGGTTGACGGTAATTAAAAAAAAATAAATTATAACTTATGTAATTTAACAGAAATCGATTTCTAGAAATTTCAAATATGATAATCTAAAATTAACTTGCGTCAAAAAGTTTTCTGCTTAAAAAACTACTTGCGTTGCAATCTGTTTTGCAACAATTAAAAATGCATTTAACTAAAGAAGTTCCAAGCTTCAAACCTTCAAAGTTTTTAAACTACTTGATCAAATGACTCCTATTTGATATCCGAAAGTAAAATTTACCGTAAAATCCAAACATAATGTCAAAATTAGGTATTAATATTTAAAAAATTTAAAGTTTGTTATAATTTCTATATAGAGAGCGCCTTCTAGGCAAAATTTCCGTATAGCATTAATTAGTAGACGTTATTGCTGGTCGATTAATACCAGTCACATTTTTATAGGTGCTTTCGTAATTATATAAATGCGTAGCGCCTATAGTCATTGTCTGGTCCGTTCGTTCGTCTGTCCGCATATAATAGAGCAAAAACTACCCAACCGAATGCTTTGAAATTTTATATATATAATCGTTGCAGAATTTCTGTCGAGTCATTTCAAATTGTATGAAAATCGAATCAAAACTTAAAAGGATATTAATAAAAGTTTTCTCCATTCCATTAAATCCTATCATACGTCATTAATTCAATAATGTCCCTGATAGGTAATGATTCTAGGTTGCATGGTGATTACGTTCTATTTAATATGGAGCCCTATTATTTCGGTATGACCGAATTTAATACATATAATTGTAATAAATTTTGTATTCATGCATTTTCGCATGAGAGTGCAACAGCTATTGACCCGAGATCTGAATATTTATAAAACTAGTTGTAGTACGAAAACACCTCATTTGCCACGTTTGGCGTACAATTTCCGACCATTTATATTTGTTTTTGGTTATTTTTGGCAGTGTTTGTAAGGATAAGGTCACTCCCCCCCACCCCCCTTCTCCTCACTCCCCAACAAGACTGTAAGTGACTGTGTTTCAGCTGCCGTGCATTTGAAATCATCCAAGATTCATTCTCACGAAAAGGTACTTTTTACGGTCCCATGGGAGGACAAACATTAGGAAATGTAACAAATGTCCTAATATTTTCATTCATATGTATATTTAAGTTTTAAGTAAGCTATTCAATACATTTCTGGCAAAATAATTTTTATATTTAACATTAATCTTTTAATATCTCTTAATATTAGTCGGAAGCCCCCTCCGTGTGGACGTCCCTACATCTAAAAAACAATTTTCATTTCACTGACATTTAAACAATTTGATTTTTTTTTTTTTTTTTTTTTGCAATTTTTTTTTTTTTTTTTTAGCAATTTTTTCTATAACTAGGGGGCTCGGCCCCCGTCCAGACACCGCAGACTCTAAATGCACGCTAATGTGATCGGCTTTAAAAAGATTTCGAAAGATTGAATTATAATTTAAAAAACAGTGGCGATCTCCCTATAAACGGATTTCTATTCATTTCTCTTTGATTGGGGAAATTTTAACGCCAAATTCGCTGTGGTACTACTTGATTATCCCGTCGACTAATTTCGCCAAATTATATAAATCGCCAAACCACTCGCCAAATTATACAAATTGACATAATTTTTATTTTAAATAACGAACGAACAAATAAATTAGTACAACATTAATAAAATACAAATAAAACGTCGAAATGAAAATAACTTGATGACGTAGACACGTTTAACAATATTTCAAAATAAGCTAATATAAAAGGAATTAAGTAAACAGAATCTTTGTCTCCCGGTATTTTTTAACAAAGCGAAAAGAAAGCTCTTTTAAATGAGACATTTTAAATTAATCGTTTTTAATCTGACGTAATTTTGACCAAACTATTCTTTCTCTTTTTAATATTCACGTGAAAATGCTTGTGTTAGAAATAAAATATTATTTGCGCTTTCCTAAGAAAAATAGTTGAAAAGTATCCTCTCAAAATATCAAATAAATGTCTAGCGCAATTTGTAAATTTAAACCGTTTTGCAATATTATTTTGTGTTCATTTTATGTAATAACTGCAATGTGACGTAAATGTGACGTAATTTCTCCTATTTAAGACTTCTAACGCATGTTAATAAATTTATTATTTTACAAATTCCTTTCTCTCTTAAAATTCGCGTGTAATTATAGTTTTTATGACGTAATTTTTAATAAGTTCCTGCTTTTTGTACATAATTATTTAATTCTAATCCCAAATGTTTTTTTTCTGTTTATAATAGTCACGTGTAAATAAATTTTTAATTTATTACACGTATAAATATTTTTTTTGTTAAGCAAACATTATTGTTTCCGCTGTTTATACAGTTGGCAACAGTATAAATTAATATCACTTTCTAAAATCTGTAAAAAATATCTCTCGAAATGCTGAAAATTTGAATTTAAAATAGATATAAAACCTCGAAAAATGAGTCAAATTAAAAAAAATAAATCAATTCTGCACACCCGGAAATTATAACGTATAAAATGAACTAAAAATTATTAAATTCCGATGTGTAGTTTTTGCTACTAAAAAATTTTTTTAGTGGAACGATTTTGTCCAACTTTAGCATTAAATATCTCTTAAAATAATTCTTCGATTTGAAAACTGTCTGCATCAGCGTGTTTATCAAACATTTCTCTATAACACTACCGATTTCCATATTTTTGTATGCATTATTTTTCTTAATATTAACGAAGAAAGACCTCCGGTCACAAAAAATTCAAAACCGGCGGCGGCGGCGGCGGCGGCGGTGACAGCGGTAGTTACTTTTTTTTAGAATAGAGAGATAACTAATTTAAAGTCTTTAGTTAAGTTTTAACTTAATGTTTTTTGGAAGGATTTACTTTTACTAAGGAATTAATTTACAAACTTTGCCCGTGGCCAATATAATCTCCCTCCGTGGGCACTGAAAATAATTTTTTTTTTAAGTTCTTTAGATGCCATTATAAGCCAAATCATCATTAGATAGTTTGGGAGAAAAGAGGTCTCTTGTTTTTTAGATATAACTCTTTGCTTTGTTGTGAAATTATTGAATATTTTCCAATATATTACTTCCATTCGGAGTTTGGGAAAGTTCTCAGTGTCCGTGGTCATAATAAATAATTTATTAATTATATTAAAATTTTTAGACAGTTTTAACATTGCATTTCATAAAAAGTAATGCACCATTTTAGAAAACTGGAGATCAAAGTAAAAATTCAAAACTTAATTTTTGTCCCCTCCGTGGACTTGGCATACCCATTTTTACTGATATTGTCTTGTTTATTGGTCATTTGTCAAACATTGTGTGCAGTATAAGGAGGTTTCACATACAGAGAGAAAACTGAAACGTAATGAAATACGGATACTCGTTGTTTTTCAGAAAATTGCATTTTCCAATTTGAAAAGTTTAAGACAATTTATTTTTTAGCCAATTTGGCCTTTTTTGTATGAATGCTCCTTAACAGTTATAAAATATTGGGCTGATCACTCAGCCGGGGCACATGCTGCATAGCACCTCGGGGCCCAGGATCAAGTAAACAGAGTTGGGCACTGTAGGCCCTGAACCTTCATGAATCGTACAGCCACAAGTTTAGTTTATATATATACTAGCAGCCTAACGCCCGCTACGCTGGTCAGTTTTTCTAAAGAAACCTTGAATCAAACTAAATATATCTGTGAATTTGATCATGCGTTTTAAAGCAATATGGACATTTACCTGGAATGCCCAATCTAATTGGTGAAAACAATATGAACGTTATTACGCTATTATATCTTTTGAGCCATACAAAATTTAGGCTGTTAAGGGCCAACTTCTTTCGTTGATCCTTTAGTGTAGTATTCGGCGAAGAACGATAGAACAATATGTACTATACTTAAAAGGGTTCATGAAAAATTATCAATGCAAATCTCATCAGAATCTGTTAATTGGACATACTGAAAAGGCTAATAGTTCATAATTTGGTTCACCTGCTTCTAAAACATTCAACCTTAATTCTATAATCAAGCAACCTGATGACCAAGCAACACCAAGTGAATGATATGTGCTTTATACTAAAACATTCACTGAAAAATTAACTTACCGAGCAAGTTCCATCGAAATCCACTTAGCAGGATCTTTTAAACTGGAAAATGTACCGAAACATTTCATAAAAATAATCTAATTAGCAGTTTAAATCCCGTGAAAATTCATTCAGCGGAACCTTAAAAAAAAGCCAATCTTTCGAAATTGGGTTCATCTGATTTAGATCTTTACCCATAATTATTTAATTAAGCAACGTAGAACATTATATTTTATACTAACATATTTTCTGTAAATTATCTAACTAACAATGTAAGCCCCATCAAAATCAATTCAGTAGAAGTAAATTTAAAAGCCGCCGGAATGAAATTTCTCTTTGCATTTTACATACAATGAGATAGTTAAATATAGCTATCATAATCGCGTTAACCTGATTATATAGAACTCTCAGGGATGTAGTGGTAGGTATACATCGCATCATTTCTGGATTTTTAAAGAAACTCTGCACAACTTCCATAACTATAGCATTCTAATATATATCTTTTGTCTATAGCGTATTATCCTCCAATTTTCTTTACTATACCACTGAGAACTTTTTCCTCATAGCTTCGTAACTAAACAATTTTGAAAGATATGATAAATATTGAAAAATCCCTGAAATATTATCTAACTAACTGGTCAACTGCCATTAAAATCCATTCAGTAAAACTTGAAATCTTTCCTAATCGAGTTCACCTAATTTTAGAACTCCCGTAACTATTACTAAGCAACTTGGAACGATGGTTTCTACATTAAACTATTTATAAACAAATTTACTATCTAATAGTGTAAGGTCTGCAAAATTATGTTCAGTAGAATCTGAGTTATAATCAATCGGAATGAAATAGGAATTTACTCTTTACATATAGTAATAGAAGCCTTCGCCCGCTACGCTGGTCGGTTTCTCCAAACGAAATATATCGCTGTATTTTATCTTGTGTTTTATAGCAATAAATACATTTATCTCCAATGATCATCCACGTTGCTGAAAACAATATGAACGCCATTACGATTTTATATCTTCTAATGTCTCAGACAAAATTTGGACTGGTCTGAAGCAAAACTTTTAGGTGATTATTTATAATTCAATATGAAAAAGAACGAAAGAACAATATGTAGCATATTAAAATCATCCCTGAAAATTAAAAAATGCAAATCTCATCAAAATCCATTCAGAAAAACCTTCTAATAAGACTAATTTTTCATAATCTTGTTCACCAGATAACAGAACGTTCAGCTATAATTCTATAGCAAAGCAATGTAGAACCATATGTGTTATATACTACAATATTTACTGAATAAATATCTAACAACAGTGCTAATTAACTCAGTAGAACCTTTTAAAAGGGCTAATCTTTCAAAATAGGGTTCACTGATTAAAGAACTTTCAAACATAATTCTATAACTGAGCAACGTAGAATAATGTGTGTTATATATGAAACACTTTCTTGAAAATTTATCTAACAATGCAAATCTTCTCAAAATCCATTGAAAAGAACTCAAGTTATAAGCGGTCGGACCGAAATTGTCCTTTTTATTTTATATTTGAAGTTGATAGTTAAATATATCTTTCATAATCAAGTTAACGAGTGATTGTAGAATTTTCAGGAATGTAGCATAGACTATACGCCGTAGATCTTCTGGATTTTTTTAGAAACTCTGCACTCCATAGATATAACATATATACTCTCTAATATATTCTCTGCCTGTAGATTTTATCAATACAAAATCCCTTAACGGGTTAAAAGTTTGACGCAGCACTTTACTTTATGGCTATATGAATCTGAAATATGGGTCTTAAAAATTCTGATATCAAATTTTAAGTGACGCTGTGCTATTAAAATGAATTTATATATATTTAATTTTTCTTTTTTGTTGTATTTATTTTTAATCAGTGATACTTTTTCATTCAAAATATGAGTTTTAAAAGATATGATATCAAAATTCAAGTTACGCTGTGATCTGACTTAGATTAGTTAAAAAATTACTTTACACATACTTATGTTTTGCCTTCTGAAATATATTTAGAAATTGAAACATTTTTTTTTTTTCAATACACTATCAAATATGTCATACATTTTCTCAGCTGATGTTATGTATTAAATGTATTTAATTCAATAAATTTATTTATCTTTTGCGTCACGATATCCAGAACCATCCGTAAAACTTGTGTAAATGTTTATTTTGCGTCATAGTATCTAAACTGAGTAAATAGTATGCAAATAGATAGTGTGATGCAAAGAAAACATTTACACAAATTTTACCGATGGTTCTGGATATCGTGACGCAAAAGATAAATAAATTTATTGAATTAAATACATTTAATACATAACATCAGCTGAGAAAATGTATGACATATTTGATAGTCTATTGAAAAAAAAAATGTTTCAATTTCTAAATATATTTCAGAAGGCAAAACATAAGTATGTGTAAAGTAATTTTTTAACTAATCTAAGTCAGATCACAGCGTAACTTGAATTTTGATATCATATCTTTTAAAACTCATATTTTGAATGAAAAAGTATCACTGATTAAAAATAAATACAACAAAAAAGAAAAATTAAATATATATAAATTCATTTTAATAGCACAGCGTCACTTAAAATTTGATATCAGAATTTTTAAGACCCATATTTCAGATTCATATAGCCATAAAGTAAAGTGCTGCGTCAAACTTTTAACCCGTTAAGGGTTTTTGTATTGATATCATTACTTTTTTGAGGTTTAGGATCAAAAGATTAAAAAAGTACACCTTCATAGATAAAATTGGATTAAATTTTCCTAGAAACAAAATAAACTTAATGAAATACCAAAATTTTAGAAAAAGTGCATGAAAAATAGAATATTTTTAATTCATATCTTGGTACTACTTGCGGATTCGCCCGGAGTCCACCTTGTTTCTTTGTTGATCATCGCCGATGTTAAATTTATTTATTTTATGTTATGTTTGTTGTTGTTATGTTATTAAATTAAGCATAAAGTGATTATAAATGACCAACAAAGAAACAAGATAGCGGACTCCGGGTGAATTCGCAAGTAGTTCCCATATCTTTTTAAACTCATACTTTGAATTTATGAGAGATATGAATGATAAAGCATCAATGATTAAACTTTTATACATCTTTTTAAATTGAACATAATTTTTGCACATGCGATTATAAAAAAATAAAATGATGAAATATATATAGAGATTATAATTAATAGCATAGCGTCACTCAAAATTTGATATCATTATTTTTAAGTTCCATATTTAAAATTCTTAGAGAATAAGATAAAGTGCTGCATCACTAACTTTTAACCCATTAAGGGTTTCTGTATTGATACTACTACTTACAGGGATGGGGAATTTTCAGAAAATCTTACCAAACAAAGATTTATTTTATGAGCCAGCAAGATACAACGTACAGTTCAAAAACAATGAGAAAACACACAGCAAAAATAGTTTACACTGTTACTAAGAAATTGTTACTATAGTAGTCACTGTAACTAAGAAATTATTAATTGTTATTAAAAAATATATACAACAGAGGAAAGTTTAGTATAAGATAGAACTTAGCACTATCGAAGTAAATTTGAAAAATATAACCAACTATTAAAAAAATGTTTTTGCCAGACCTTATATAGCCTGCAGTATTTTCAAAGATTGCCTAAAAATCCACTCGCCCTGCGAGGAAAGGTACTCGCCAGTGGCAAGCAAAATGATATATTTCCCATTCCTGACTATTTAAAGTGTTTTCAACTGGTTTTAATTGCAAAAGAAGATCTTTAACATTATAAAGATTATAGTCTGATAATTTCAAAGAAATGTTAATAGTGTATTAATAATTTTAGTATAATGGCTGTGGTTATTGATAAAAGTTTCAAAACAAGTTATCTGACTGTTCTAGTAAAAGTTGCAAGGTAAGAGTAGTGTAAAATGATCATTGCATTCTTTTAACCAAGCATATACAGCATGGTAATTGTGAAAGTACTTTTGTATTTCAATGACATGTTTTGTAATTGTTTGTGGAGTTATATTGTCACCTAGAAGATTTAACCAATGAGTAGAGCAACCATATGCTTTAAGTTTATCAGTATCTCTTCATTCTTGCCTCATGTAGTTAAAATAAAATCCTTAAAACCCTGTTTTAAAATACTAGTATAATTTTTGCCAGCAACAAAAATTGTGACAAAAGGTATTTTTGATGTGATGGTCTTTTCCACTTCGGCACAAATTGGCCATCAATGGTTGAAGTTCACAATAATTTTCAGAAACAGATAGGTGAAATTTGTGATATTTACTTTTGCTAAGCAACGTAGATTATAGAAAATTGCAGACAATGGATGCACATATTATTAGTGACATTTTAAATACCGTGTCCTTGCACCATTTAAAAAAAAAAAGCTAAACGTAACTAGAGATGAAAAAGATGTATTTTATTTGGCGATAGATAATAGATTTTTTAATTGCCACTTTAAAAACTTTAATTGCCATGCGGCAGGGTTGGCCTTTTATGACTCATTCGAGACAAATTATTAATAATCTAAAATATTTCTATAGCAACAGTAAAAAAGTCTTAAAGATTCACTAGATGGAACCCGTCAAAACTTGATGGCACCAAACAAAAAAGTCTAACTCTTTAAAATGTTATTTACTGACATAACAACATCAATAAATCTCATTATTTGGTATTAATTTCATATAAAATACATTCATATCTACTACGATCATAAAATCCTTATTAGAATCGGTAGATAATAAACTATGAAGTGCATACAAATGCATTTTGTGTGCACTAATGTTAGATAATGACGAAAATGTATTGTACAATATATATCGGTATCATGCTGATCGATGGCAAAGCACTTTTAAGTAGGGATGGACAATGTCTAGAATTAAATATCATGATAAATCAGCATCTTTATATCATATTCCGATATATCGATTTAGGAAAGTGCCCCCCGGGGAGGGGGGGGGGCAAAGTGGTGGGCGGAGCACTGGAAGTGCATAAAATGATTAAGCAGTCACAGGCCTTTCCAACGATATGTCACATAACGGGTGTCGGCAAAATTTAGGAAAGTGCCCCCCCATGGGGGAAAAGTGGTGAGCGGTGCACCGGAGGGCCATAAAATGATTAAGCGGTCACAGGCCTTTGCAACGATATGTCTTATGAGGGGTGATGGCAAAATATACAAAAAGACCCTCCCTCGGGGGGGGGGACAAGTGGGGAGTGGGACCCTGATGGTGCATAACATGAATAAGCGTTCACAGGCCTTTCCAATGATGTCACATGATGGGTGTCAGCAAAATTTAGAAAAGTGCCCCCCAGGGGTGTCAAAGTAGTGGGCGGGGCACCGGAAGGCCATAAAATGATTAAGCGGTCGCTGGCCTTTGCAACGATGTCACATGAGGGGTGACGGTAAAACTTAGAAAAAAGCCCTCCCGCAAGGGGGGGACAAGTGGGGAGAGGAATGCTGAAGGTGCATAACATGAATAAATGGTCACATGATGAGTGTCGGCAAAATTTAGGAAAGTGCCACCTTGGGGGGCAAAGTGGTGGGCGGAGCACCGGAAATGCATAAAATGATCAAGCGGTCACAGGTCTTTGCAAGATACGTCACATAACGGGGGGGGGGCAAAATTTAGAAAAGGCCCTCCCACGGGGGGGAATAGGGACACTGGAGGGGCATAACATGAATAAGCGGCAACAGGCCATTCCAACGATATGTCACATGAGGGGTCTCGGTAAAATTTAGAAAAGTGCCCCCCAGATGTGGAAGTGGGGGGTGGTCACCGGAGGTGCATAACATGAATAAGTGGTCACAGGCCTTTCCAATGATATGCCACAAGAGAGGTCTCGGCCAAAGTTAGAAAAGTGGTTCTGAGGACCCAGCTATATAATTATTATTTCATTTGTCTAATTAAATCCACTGTTGCAAATAAAATGTTATATTTCATTTCTTTATCGTCCTGATTCACACATTGTTCAATAACAAAGAGCAAATATTCATCAACATCGCTGAAATCTAAATACCACAATGAAATGAAAGACATGGTGTCTGAAGCATAAAACGCATATGCTCAGAGATTCAGCTTACACCGTCAATACCATAAATTATATATATATATATGTATCATCTGATGTCAGTGATAACACAGAAAACTGCATGTACGATACTTATCACCCACCAAAACGAAATCACATGCCATTAGTATCATGAACATGGAACCCGAGGAGTCGGTATTTAATATCACAATTTAGGCTGGCAGAAGTCGCACCGTTAATATCAAGAATACTGAAACCGAGGAATTTGTATTTTTAATACCACGGTTTAGACTTGAGAGGAGACACTCCGTTAGTATCATAATAATCAGAACAGACGATTCAGTATTTAATACCACGGTTTAGACTGGGTCGAAGCTGAAGAAGCGCTGCTTAATGTTGCGGTTTAATGAAGAACCACGATAATCACGGTTTACATCACGATTATGATATTCATGATATACCGTTTTGTAAGGTTTTTTAATGTCATTATCACAATTACCATTTTATATCAATTTTATCAATATATCACCCAGCTCTACTTTTAAGTTATTTGCATTGAAGTACATACAGATTTTTACCACAGAAAACAGCGAATGCTTACATGCATAAATATATAAATACACCATTTTTTTTTAATTACACAACATAAATCAAACGTCTTTATATTTATTGATTGGCCCAGAAGCAGAATTTTCTGTGTCAGTCTGCAGCAAACAAAAATTTATCTGTGACCCAATAAGCCTACTATCATAAGAAATAACAGAAACACTTAAAGTAAGCAAAATTTCCATTTATAAAGAATATATATAATATAAGGATACAACAAATACCATAAATGTAGAGACTTAAAGCAAATTTCAGCTATTTTTTAAGCCCAGCATTTATTTTTAAGTTGGTGGATTAATCTGTAAGGTTTAAAATAATCTGCAGCGCCCGCTTCCGTGCTGCACTGTTTCTGCTACTGGGTTGATTGGAATATATATATATATATATATATATATTTTAAACCCTCCGAGCATCTTGAAGGCGTTCCGGCATTTTCATAAAAATGCTTATAAAAATAATTTTAATTAAAATTTTCTTTTCCTGTTTGTTTCTAAAATACACTTCATGCTCCTTTATTTGATAGACATCTTGAAATACAATTCTGCTGAAAATATTTTTGTCTACAACAGATTAAAGTTGTTTTTGGGAAACTGAAAAATATGCTCAAACCGCTCAGAGAGTTAAAATATTTCTTAATTTATTTCTGAGTAATATTGTACTGAGTACTGTTTCGGCCAGGTGTCATGAACTGTGCAAATACCGAATTTAAAAAAAAAAACTTGTGCACGTTATAAGTGCACTCGCATATTAAAGAGTAAATTTTTTAAATATAAATCAGTGTTGATTTCAGGGGGGGACACCCACCCCAGAAGATTTGAGATTTTGTGTTTTCAATGGTCAAAAAGTGCAATCCCTCCTGGAGAAAAGTGTCTGAATTCAACACTGATATAAACAATGATTAAAGAGATGACCTGTAATATGCAAAATGCTTAAAAACAAACAGTGCCGATTAATTTTCTTGTTTATACAGTACATACAGTGTTTAGTTTTGCTACTTTTTCGGCCAGATGTCATGCACTCTGCAAATACACAATTAAAAAAAATCACTGGTGCACACATATGTGCACTCGCATATTAATGTATACATTTTAAAAATATAAACAATCAGTCAAGAAACAGTACAAAGTCTCTTAATTTTTAATCTGCATTACAACAATTCTTTAATTATGTTAGCTTACTTATCATAGAGTACTTTTTTAAATACACGACTTGATTAAAATATTTTGCATTACAGTTTAATTGCTTTAAACCTACAAACTGGTTAATTTATTTAATAGAAAACTTACCAATTGCTGAATAATGATCACCATCTTGCTGGGAAAAAAATAGTGTAACCAGTTTTGTGCTTCACACACTAATTGAGGAAGCATGTAAAACAATTTACTACACTAACTGAAAGATATCTGCATTAGAGTCCTGCATCAGGTCGGGTTACTTGCTTTTACCCGAACCGACTCTTGGTTCGGATCGGATCAATAGTAGATTTTTTGTTGCAGGCCGGGTTCACTTTCATTGTTTCGGTTTGGGTTTTGACTCTAATTGGTCGACCTGAATTTCAAATGATATCCAAAGTATTTTTTCAGGTTGAAGATCTATGTACGGGGGTGGGGAATTTCTAGAAAATCTTACCAGCCAAGGATTTATTTCACCAGCCAATAAAATGCAATCTACAGTTGAAAATTTTTATGACAAAATTACGCAACTCAAAAATAGTTGGTTACTATTACTATAATGCATTTTCATATTTTTCTTCCCTATAAATTTTAAAAAAATAAACAAGAGATGAAAGTTTAATATAAAATAGAACTTAGTACCATGTTTACATCGCAATAATTAGGAAAGTTGAAAAATATAGCTAACTAATAAAAAAAAAAGTTTTCGGCTTATCTGTATAGTTTGCAGTTTTAAAAAACTACCTAAAAATTCACTCGCCCTGTTAGAAAATTCACTCGCCAATGGCGAGTAAAATAATGCATTTTCCTACCCCTGTCTATGTACAATAAGACCTCCATAATGGCTTTTCTTTCAAAAGGCAGACATTTCTATTTAGCAAACACTTTTTAATTCCTAAACTTTATATATTTGAACTTTTATATAAGTTTGAATAACAGGTACCTCTCAATTTAAACACATGTAACATGTGTACATAAACTATCAAAAATATGATACATGTGGTTTTTGCGTGTATCAAAAACAAAATATTGATAATATTTTTCATATTTTGAAAATTATTTTTGCAGGTTCGGGTCGTGTTGACTTAAAATCAGGCATGGTACAGGCTCAGCTAAAAAAAAAGCTGAACTTTCACAGCCTCACAGACTTTTTACGAAATTCGAAATTTTCCGTAACATTTTGAGGAAATTTTCATTTATTCTGCGATCCCTTGACAGAATTAGTCTTTTTCTGTGACCATTTGGCGAATCTTACCACAGGAATCTTATTAATGCATGAATTTTGTCTATAATCACTGTAGATTATAAATGTATGTAGAGAAATTTCTAAATCGCTCTTGTGAAGGAAAAAATTCACAAGTTGGTTACAAGAAATTCTTCAGTTAGTCATGAAGAAAAAAAAAAAAAAATCGATTAATTTGCCCATCTACTGCTTAAAAAAAAAAAATTCATCAATCAGTCGCAGATGAAAAAGAAAAATCGACAGTCGGTTGTTAAGGGGAAAATCATAAAATTTGTCAAGTGGTCACATAAAAAACACACAAAATTGCCAATCGGTAGGAGAAAACATAGGATTCATTCATAATTAATATTCATTATGAGGTTTTTAGGTTAAGAAGGAATGATTTTTTTTTCTTTTTCAGAACTGAATGGCTGAAATTTCAGAACAGAATCACCCCTTGCTCTTGAAAATAAAAGTGATGTTCTCAGAAAATCATTGGCAAAAAAATAATCCCCCCCCCCCCCCTGAAATCATGCCATGTTGGACAGCGCTGATAAAATACATTAAATGTTTTCCCACCAACCAAAACACTGATAATTTTATTGTCAGTGTATGTGAATGAATTCTTACTTTGGAAAAAAGCTTTTTAAAATAGGATTACACATATTATGTATTTTGAAATTTATTCATTCTGACTTTTTGTGAATTAATCGTGAACTTTTCTTTTGATTTAATAATCTTAATGGTCTTCAGATTTTCAAGTGGAAGCTGTTTAGAAATCTATTGGTATGTATCATATGATAGGGCATAGAGAATGTAACTTTGGTGGTTTTTAACACAAATCGCAACCGTCTGTCAACAAACATTGAAAAAACAATGATAACTTAGTTTAAAATATTTTTGGAGTTATGGGGATCCCACAATAAACAATTTAATTAATTTTTAATTCTGACTTTGAATTTTAAATTTACTTTAGTGAAAGCATTGAAAAATCCATTTATTTGTTCCCATCAGAAACATTGTAATCTTTTCTAGCTAAATAGTTTTAAGTTTTTTTAGTACCTTTTTCCGCGAAAAATCAATCGGCAAAATTAAGAACTTCATTTTGTTTAAATTTGTTAATATTTAAAGATATTTTAGTTAAAACATTGTGATTAAACATTCATTGTAAGATATCTGCTTTAAAAATTTATATTTATCTCAGCCTTTCCAAGTATTAAAATTTTCAGGCTTAATTTAACATATAATTTTTTATTAATGATTCAATTGTTAAAATTATCATTTTAGTTACATTTTCTAAAGAGTCAAGAACATATTTTTTGTTACTCGATATGTAATCAAAACAAAAGTTTAAGTTACTGCTGGATATTAAAACATTCCTATCGTAATCGATATGTAAACAAAAGTTTTCAGAAATTTCTGTTGCCCTTTTCAGAAGAAGCTATTCAACTATGAAGCCATAAGGTATTGTAAAAATAATTATTGATGCTGGATATTAAAACATTAATAGATATTTCAAGAGAAAATAAAAGGTTCGTAATATCTACAAAACGATAGCGTGGTTAGGTTAAATCGGCAGAAAATAAAAAAAGGACACATTAAATCTAAGTAAATCAAAAGAAAAGTTAAAAATGGAATCGTATGCGTTGTTATGAAGATATGTTAATAATGTAGCGAACCGTCGAAGGCTCCAATGGATGTATACAGCGGAATTACTTGCATAAATTTATTCACACATAACTTATTCTATTTAGGTTACAGATACAAGTACGACACAACATCACATAAACATAAGTTTCAATATGAGCTCTTGTTCTAGGTTAATTTCGGTTACAGTTAATGTCCTAATACCACATCTCCCTTTCTTCAAAGATTCAATTTCTGCGGAGAGCGAACAACTCTTCCACTTTTGGTGATATACTGATCTTGATGCTTTCGTGGAGACATAGAGTTACGTTTATCATTGTTACAGGATGGATGAAGATTCTGAGAGCTTTGTTTCGTTGGACTAGGAACTTTCTGTGGTATTGGAAACTCATTACTGGAAACGTCTGGTTGAAGATCATCCACATCATCAGTTTCCGGCTGGAAATTAGTTGATGGAACAAGATGCATTCTGTTTCGACGATATACCCTTTTTCCAGATTTGACTATGTACAAACGTGGATAATCTAATCTCTGCTGAACCGTACCAGTAGCTCGCTTGTCTGTGATCCACACTCCATCTCCAACATCAAGATTACTAAGGTCTCGTACTCCGTGACTTTTGTTATAGTTTTCTCTTTGCCGTTCTATTCTTTTCTCTTCCTTCCTTTGAAGTTCAGCCCTGTTTTCAATTTTTGGCTCTAATTGAGATCTTGCAATTGGCAGTGTTGTCTTAATACGACGATTCATGAGAAGCTCCGCCGGACTGAGGCCATTCTCTAATGGTGATGCTCTATATGCCATTAAAGAAAGGTAAGGGTCTTCAGCTTTTTTGAGTCGCATCTTGATGGTTTTTACTGCAGATTCAATGAAACCATTACTTTGAGGATACCTAGGACTTGATGTGATATGACGAAATCCATAAAGCTTTGATAATTTTGAAAATTCAGATGAGTTAATTGGCTCAAATTGTGGACCATTGTCAGATCTAACCACATTAGGGATCCCATGTCTGGCAAAGATTGATTTGCAGTGGAGAATTACTTCCTCCGAAGTTAATCTTTCCAGTTTGGCGATTTCTGGATATCTTGAGAAGTAATCGGTCACGATTAAGTACCAAAATCCATAAAGCTTAAAAAGATCCATGCCCACAGTTTCCCATGGTCGTTCAGGAAATTCGGTAGGGATAAGTGGTTGATGGCGATAAGTGGTCTCCTTGATACATGATGTGCAATTCTTTATCATTTCTTCAATTTCTCTATTTATTCCAGGCCAATAGACAGATGATCTTGCTCTTGCACGACATTTCGTAATTCCTAAATGTCCTTCATGAATTTGTTGCAGAACCTTTTTTCGCTGACAGGCAGGAATGATGATTCGACAACCCTTCATTATGAGTCCATCTTGGATCGATATTTCATATCGATGATTCCAGTAAGGTAGACAACTTGGTTCTATATTTTTCCTTGATGGCCAACCATTCAGGATTAAATTTTCTAGTTCTTTGCATGTTGCATCAGACTTTTGGGATTGTCGTAATTCTTCTAACCTGTTGCATGAAGCGGGTAATGAGGAAATTACCATACGAATATACGCATCAATTTCTTCTTCCAATTCTTCAACATTTTCTCTAGTTTCTTGAGGTTGTCTTGACAAGGCATCAGCTGCATAAAGTTTCTTCCCTGGTATGTGGAATATAGAATAAGAATATCGCATCATCCTCATCTTCAACCTTTGCAACCGTGGAGATAAATCTTCAAGGTTTTTCTTTGAGAAGATTGGAATTAGAGGTTTATGATCGGTTTCTAACCTAAAGTGAGTTCCAGTTAGGTAATCTCGAAATTTCTCACAACTCCAAGCTAGAGCAAGTGCCTCTTTTTCTATTTGAGCATATCTCTTTTCAGTAGGTGTGAGTGTTCTGGATGCATATGCCACGACAGAAATTTCTCCATTTTCTTGTTCTTGCCTCAAGGTGGCTCCTATTCCATAAGAAGAAGCGTCTGTTGTGACAATTGAAGTTTTCTGTGGATTATAAACCTTTAAAACAGGTTGAGATGTCAGGACATTCTTCCAATTTTGAAATGCTTGTTTTTGAGGTACATCCCAGACAAACTCATTCTTTTGACTTAACAAAGATGTTAACGGTGAAAACATTTCTGCAAAATTTGGAACAAATCTAGCGAGGAAATTTGCCATGCCTAGCATTTGCTTTAATTCCTTTTTGTTCTTTGGTGGTGGATATTCTTTCACTGCTCTAATTTTATCTGCATCAGGATGGATGCCTTTGTCATCAATAATATGTCCCAAGAAATTGATTCTCTTGACTGAAAACTTACATTTCTTGTCATTTAGAGTAATACCAGCTTCTTTAAGCTTGTTCAGAATAATCTTCAGTCTTTGGTCATGTTCAGTCTGATTCCTTCCCCACACTAAGATGTCGTCCATGTGACAAATAGCACCTGGGACATTTTCTAGCAGCTGTGACATTCTACGTTGGAAATGTTCTGGTGCAGATGAGATTCCAAAAGGTAATCTTAAAAATCTGTATCTTCCAAAAGGAGTGATGAAAGTCGTGAAATATGACGAAGATTCATCAAGTGGAATTTGCCAAAAACCTGAATTAGCATCCAACTTTGAAAAAATTTTAGCACCTGTCAGTAGATTCAATGAATATTCCACTGAAGGCAATGGATGAAATTCTCTTTCCACAGATTTGTTTAACTGGACTAAGTCGACACATAAGCGAACAGTACCACCACTTTTAGGAACGATAACGACCGGTGAACACCATTCTGTCGGTTTGGTTACAGGAACAATAACTTTTTGTGCAATCATCTTCTTGATTTCCATTTCAGTTTTCTTCAGCAGTGGAATTGGTATCCTTCTTGGAGCTGAAATAGCAAACGGGACAGAGTTCGGCTTAAGCTTAATCGTATAACAACCTCTCAGTAACCCCAGGCCTGTGAACAGTTCAGGAAAATCTTGCTTAGGACTTATTGTGATTTCTGAAATATTCGGTCCCAATCCAAAAGCTAGTATCGCAGGTTTTCCCAATAAGTAGCTCTGCAGTCCTTCAATTACATGGATTTCTTCGGTTATTTTCTTTTCCTTGTATTGGATCTCCTCAATAAGTTTTCCTGTGTGTTTTAGTATTTTCCCATCCGGGCCGCAAAGCTTTTTGTCTGGTTTTAAGATTTTCGAATCCTTTAAAATCGATGAAGTAGCAGGAATAACAGTGTGATCTGCTCCGCTATCTATTTTGAAGCGAATGGTTTTACCTTTTATGTGAATAGGTACTGACCATAACAAATCATTATTATTATTACAGCGTGTTTCCCTAATTGTTCCTAAGAATGAAATTCCAGATTTACTTTCATTTTTCCTACAAACTCGTGTATAGTGCCCTAATTTGGAGCATTTCAGACATTTAGCATCTTTTGCTGGACATATTTTTCTGTTATGTGGAGATTTACCGCACCATTTGCAAAGATCAAAGGGTTTTGGATACTCTTTTTTCCCATTATTCCTTTTATCAGTTTCTTTGAACCGTGGATTTTGACTGGATACCCCTCTCTTAAAATTCACCTTTGTTTTGTTTACACTAGAAACTCTATGGACAGAAGCATTACTAGAAGTAAGAATCTCTTGTTGCTTTTTAATTGATTCCGATAACCGAACTTTTTCTATAGCTTTGCTCAAAGAAAGGTCTGGATCCAATTGTAATTTCTCACTTAATGATTTATCTCTAATACCGACAACTATTCTATCGCGTATCAGTTCATCATGAAGAACTCCGTAATCACAATGCTCAGCTAGTGAATAAAGTGAAGTTATAAAATCATTAACAGATTCCCCTTCGTTTTGAATGCGTTGATTAAACTGCGCCCGCTCGAAAATTGTGTTTTTCTTTACTATAAAATGATCATCAAAATGTTTCAGAACAATGTTATATTTCTGCTGGTCATCTTCCGACAAGTTAAAAGACGCAAAAATATCTTCTGCTTTATCTCCCATGAGATAAATAAGAGAATTTACCTGTTCTACATCTGTTTGATTTTTTAAACCCGAAGCAAATCGATACCTTTCGAAACGTTGCTTCCATTTTAACCAAAGTGCCGGTGATGAAAAAGTAAATGATTCTGGCGGTGTAACCTGATATGAATTTCTATACTCTATATCTTTAGACATTTTAATTCTTAATAAATGAATACATATGTGTCGTATAATTATGCAAGAAAAGGAAACTTCTTACTTTAAGATATGAATCCGTTTTCAGTATTCAACTGTAGTAAACATCGTTTTAACCGACTGCCACCATGCGTTGTTATGAAGATATGTTAATAATGTAGCGAACCGTCGAAGGCTCCAATGGATGTATACAGCGGAATTACTTGCATAAATTTATTCACACATAACTTATTCTATTTAGGTTACAGATACAAGTACGACACAACATCACATAAACATAAGTTTCAATATGAGCTCTTGTTCTAGGTTAATTTCGGTTACAGTTAATGTCCTAATACCACAAAATCGGCAGAAAATAAAAAAAGGACACATTAAATCTAAGTAAATCAAAAGAAAAGTTAAAAATGGAATCGTAAATCAGATTAAAAAAACAAATAATAAATTAACAAAATACCTAATAAAGTGTAATCCAATAATTATGCAAAGCAATGAGAAATAGCAATGGTTGAGTTGAGTCACAAGTCGAAAACCTCGAGACACGATCATAAACAAAAAATTAAAAATAATTTTTTTTGAAAATTGAAAAAGAATGATAAATAACAATTATATTGAATACATATAATTAAAAAAAATTACCCCCTTTTTTAAAAATGAATCTAAATATTTTTTCGACAAAAAGCAGTAATATGGAATAATAATTTCTTCATAACAAAAGAGAAAGATAATATCAATCGAAATTTCATTTAATATATTTAATATTTTAAAACACATAATAATTAACATTTAAAATTTTAATATCTAAAAAAAAAAAGATTTACTGCCTACATTCAGATTGTTAACTCAACTTAGAATACCTAAAATGACTTTGCAAATATCTTCTGATTTTATACCCACAGCAGATGGATTAAGACTCCTCCTACATACGAAGTGACGTCAAACCTATTCACCAATCACAGACGAGAAAAGTAAAAAAAGCGATTTTTTAAAATAACGATTTTTAAAATAAAACGAGTTTTCCCAGAAAAAAGAAAAGTGTTATTCACCTCGTATTAATCAGATTTATATTATATATCAATTTGCAGAAAATCGTTAGAAGCGTTTTCGAGATTTTCATATTAGGAACTTCCTCGATAATCATACCAACGTTTTCACTTTAAAAATGGCTATTTAGATCTCAAAATATACTGTACGTAGAAATGTAAAAATTTCAGTATACGATTAGACTGCAGATATAAGACTGTTCTAGAAAATTCAGAACAATAGGACCTATATCTGCTGAGTTATTAAAAGGCGGCTTTTCGCGTTTTCTTTGATCTCGAGTTAGCTGTATATATGAGTTCCGCCATCTACGAATTCTACGATACGATACGATACGATTTTAACGATACGATACGATACGATTTTAGGCTTAAGGCTGCGTCACTCGGAATACTACCGTCTTCCATGATCCTACTTTTTTTTTCAACTACACCACTGAGAACTTTCCTCATAGTTCCATAACTAAAAATGTAGAATGACATGTCAAATATTGCAACAATTCCTAATATTACCTAACTCTGCAACTCCAATCAAAATACGTTCAGTAGAACTTTAAATAAAAGGTAATCTTTCACATTCGGGTTCACCTAATTTTGGAACTTTCCTTTTAATCTATTTTTCTGTAGTCTGATTTGTTGCCAAGTTTGTGCCTCAGAAAAACAATAACCCAGAAGAAAACTTCGCTACAGTGAAGTACCATCCATGCAAGAAGTACCAACTATCCACAAAAAATAATCTAACTAACAGTGTAAGTCCCATCAAAATACATCCAGCAAAACTCAAATTATAAACGGGTGGAAAGAAAAGCAAATTTGCATTTTATATAATTACAGTAGATGCATCTTTCATAATTGCGTTCACCTTTCTGTATAGCTTTTCCAATAGCTCTATAACTAAAGCTAATCAACGTAGAACACTGTGGGTACATAAAAACCAGTCCAAAAACATTACCTAACTAATAGCGGTATATCCTATTAAAATATTATAAAGAATAGGAATAAAATGCAAATTTCCAATTAAATATGTAGTAGATGATGGTGATACGATTTTCTGTAATAGAATTCATCATGAAGTTTTCGCTTCATACATAAACGATGCTTTCAACATTGTAATTAATACACCGATTGAAGAAGTATCCAATTACGGAAGATTTACCAGAAATTCCATAACTACCCAAAGAAAGGTGAATATATGGCTTTTGTGATACTTTTATGTTAGCCGGGCGCAAGTAATAAATCAACAAAGATTGTTTCCATATCTTTTTCTTATTTTATTATTTTCATTCAAAATAAAAACATTTCACTCATTCCATTTATAATACATACTTTACACTAATGTCATTGAAAAAGATGAAAAGTAAAACAATAGGAAACAATGTCATAACTTAAAACAAAGAATTGTTTTTAATTTACATACGCGAAATGTAGCTAATGCTACTGGCAATTTTAAAAATGCTAATGGCGATATTTACATACGGATACGGCTGACATAAAAGTACCCATTTTTTCTACTTATCCAGGAGCAAGTGATAAATCGCGATGTATTATTTCAATTCCAATTTCTTCCATTGAAAAATGTAATACTTACGCATTATTCAGACTATGCGATAGATCGCCAAAAATGGTTGACAATTGCCAATCTTGTTTATCGTTTGCTAATTACGTTCAAAAAAGTTATTAACATTCTTAAATACATAACCTTGTTAAAAATGGCAAATTGTTTTAAGCAAATAAATAAGTAAAATATATAACATAAAACTACATACTATAAACTATAATAATAAAAAATATAATAATAAAATTAATTTAAAACTATACTAAATAAACTATCAAATGGACAAAAAATAAGGGTTGCTGTAATTAATGTAATTGCCATGCTTGCCGCAGTTGTATCTGACATGGCCGGATGTATTAGTACCACAAAATTTTTAAAGTCGTACAAACATTGCTTTCATTTATAAATATTTTCGTTTTATAATGTTCATTTCTAAGTGGATGGCTTCCTTGTATTTTAAATAAAATCAGTGTACTTTTTATTTTTTTCAAGATGTTTGTATTTATATATTTTTTTCAAACTCATATAGCCGTTTTAATTTCTTAACCAAAATAATTAACAAAAAGATTTAAATTTAATTTCTTCCGTTGCTACAGTAACGGATATACAATATGAATGAATATGGACGAATCATCACTTGTAATGTTCGATATTTCGAGGTTTTGGCGCCAAAGACGTCGCCAAATTTGAAAAATATGAAATATCTCGCGAACTATTGGGCTTAAAAGAATTTAGTTAGTACCATTCGATTCAGCATAAAAAAACACACCAAAATATGTTATCGGTTGGAAAATAACTATAAAATCAGATTTTAAAGGAATTTTTTAAAAGTTCGTTCTCTTTTTTACCCCCCTTAGGGGTGGAATTTTGAAAAATCCTTTCTTAGCGGCACTCAATGCCATAAGAACTATTTTTACCCCAATTTGCAAGATTTTAGGTTCAGTAGTTTTGGCTGCGCGTTGATTAATACAAAATTCAGACTTTCTTTTATATATATAGATATATATATTTTTTTTTATTATTAAAAACTTGTGAAAAATAAAATAGAAAACTTGATCACTAGTATAAGGTTATTTATTAAGCTTAAAATAAAAATGTCCATGCAATTTTTAAGATTTTTTAATACCTTTATAAAATGTTATTTTTTTTTCTATTTTGTATCCTTTTTGTGAGAATGACTCCCAACTATTCAAATCATTTGACTTCAGCCACCATCTAGGATAGTGTAGAAAAATCCGTTAAACATTTTTCAAAATGCTGTGATTTTTTATCACTCAAGGATATCGCTATGAAGTAAAACTACTATCGAAATTAAGTTATCCTTTATGAATGGTTAGCTATTCTTTAATCTTTTAATCTAAAACTATATTTGATCTAGTTTCCTTTTTAATTATTTTTTTCTTCTGATTCGAATGGAATTTTATTGTGCTAATTTAATGTTAGCTAGAAATTGTCCATGTGTGTATAATCCATGGTCATAATAAATAAGGTAAGAAAAAGCTAATTTATTAATTATATTAAAAATTTTTAGACAGCTTTAACATTACATTTAATAAAAAGTATTGCACCATTTCATAAAACTGAAAACCAAAGTAGTTAAAAATTCAAAACTTAATTTTTGTCTCCTCCGAGGACTTGGCATATTCAGGCTTGCACACAATTATGCATGAAATTTCAAAATAACCATTTATACAGATTCATATTCAGTAAATATTAATTTTTTTAATTATAACTTTGTTTATTAAAAAAAAAAAAATTCAAATTCACATTTAATGATGCTGTTAATTTTTTTCCTTTTATCGAAAACTTAATATCACTATGCTTGATTGTGAAAAGTTGTCTACATTACATTTTAGAAATTAGTTCGCAGGGTCTCTTCATTTTTGGATGCGTAGTTAAATTGCATGAAGGAGTAATTAGTAATCACATCTACTTGAATGCGTTTATGAACACTTTTACATTCGAGTGTTTGTGAATTCCTAAAGAGTTTACCAGAACTGTTAAGCATGAATATATAATCATATTATGAGTTAATTTAAGTTCAAAATAACAAAATAAAAAATTAAAATTTTCATTTTATAATGTTTATATTTTATTACTTTCGGTTCTCTGTCTAATACGATTTTTCTAAAAACATCTGTCTCCTTGAAACATTTTCAAAATAAAAGATTGATGAAACACAAAAATGTTTTAATAAAATACTTTAAAAATGTAAAGTATCACGACGATTGTTTCCGAGCGGAATATACGTTCATACTTTCGTCAGCTGAAAACGGTCGATCGTTGTTTTAACCCTTTATGCGCTGACGGGACTTTTAAGTCCCATTAAAGAAAATTCAATAAAAAAAAATATTTAATTCGTCTACTAATAAAAGTATATGATACTTTTCATTCAAAATACTTTGTTGAATCACATTCAGCAAGCACAGCGAAATAGTCGAAACTAATTTTTTTTTAATGTGTTTATTTTCTTAACTATTTACATGGATTTAGCTTTTCTCCTATTAAAAAATGTTTTACGAAAAATTTCCAACTACAAAACACTTCTCAATTACAGATAGGTAGGGGAAGACGGGGTGCAATGAAACAAAATTTACTATTTTTTTTTTCCTATCCACAATTGTGCATGCACAAAAATATAATTAATGCATATTTTTAATCTTGTATTTTCCCCATCTAAATAAATTTTTATTAGTTTCTAAACAATATTTTTATGTTTGAAAAATAACAAAAAATAAATGTCTTACAGTGTTTCATTGTACCCCGTATGCCGGGGTACAATGAAACACTCCAAATGATGGAAGCAATTTTCACCCAGTATAGTTTATTTTATGAAAAATGAGATAAATACAAAAACAAAACTTGATTAATAAGGAATTTGATAAAAATATTATAGTCTAAGACGAAAAATAAGAAAATTCTATTAGTTTAAGAAATACCTTTCATTTTATATTAAATTGGCTCAAGTCAGTTTCAAAAATTAGCATTTCTGCTTATATTTCAGTTGCTCCTGAAGGAATATGGGGTGGTAGTCACAATGAGTTTTTTTTTTTTTTTTAATGTAAGTTTCTAAAAAAAAAAAAAAAAAAAAAAAAAAACTAGGTTGGATTCTTTTTATATCAAGTACTTCACATTTGACTTCGTTTAAATGCATGATTTCTCCAACGGTATATATTTCCTTATGTTTCCATTTATACGGATACTGCTTGTGCCATACATGTTGTGTGTGGATATCTCATTCTTAGTACCTCGATGACCAGCTGGGCTTGGAAAAAAAGTCTGGATCATCATCAGAGTCTGTATCAGGCAGAGTTTGTTTTCAAAACAATCCCTTCTTAGCTTTTTTTCTCTTTCTATTTTTTAATTGCTTAACAAGAGTTACTGACCTGGTTAGAACAAAACCCTTTTTTTCTGTTTTCCTACTCTTACTTCTAATATATTCTATTTACTACTTTTATTACTATAATAAAACATCTTTCATTGTACCCCGTCTGCAAGTGTTTCATTGTACCCCACACTGAGGTTACTAAATAAAAATTTATTTTCAAACTTCTAATATTTATTTATTTTTTTTTTTTTAGTTTGGTTTTGGAGGTATGAAGACAACAACCCAAAGATAACAATGTATAGAAAAAATAATTATTACATATAACAACAAGGAAAAAGAAACAAAATTACTTTTAGTAAAGAAAGTTACTTTCAATGGTGTAAAAGCAATAATCTTCTATTGCTACTGTTGTAGAAGTGTGAATGTATCCAAATCACATCAGTAATTGGAACATATAGTTGTACAGCATATATATAAACTGCAACTCTCTATGACAAATTTGTTTGATTTTACAAGTAATGTTTCATTGTACCCCGTCTTCCCCTACATTTACTTACATTGTTTTTCACAATATATGTAATCCAAACGGAAAAATCAAAACATATATTAAAATATTTATTTGCTTAAAAGACGTTACTAACTATTAGTAACGTCTTTAAAGCAAATAAATATTTTAATATATATTTTGATTTTTCCGTTTGGATTATATATTGTGATATGGTTATTAGTGGACGTAATTAAGACTCATTACTCTTATTTATACTTATATTTGTACATTGTTTTGTGAGAATTGTGAGGTTTCCATAATAGTATTTTTTGTTAATGAATCTAATTATTCTTGTAATAAATATTTTACAAAAAAAAAAAAAAAAAAAACCCTGTAACTACCTATTTATTAAATCAGTTTTATTTAAAAATCTATCTAAAAATCAAATTGTTACTATATAGGTTGTTTTGAATACTTCAGACATTGATGAAGATAATTTATGGAGAGGAGAAAAATTTCTGACTTATAATTAGGAACATAAAGGGTTAAGACAAATACATATAATGACGGAAGTAAATATCAAAATACGGATGAAGTAGTCAAGGATTCACTTCCACTATTATACGTGTTTGTCTTCAAGCAACGTATGGCTGTTCTCACCTGAAGAAAAAATGTAAGAAAAAATATTCCGTTCCGAAATGATCGCTGTGATAATTTACCTTTTTATAGTTTCTCATTACAAAGTTTTTGTATTTTATTTATCTGACGTCTGTTTCTAGGTGCATTTTACTAGCAAAAGATTGATACTTTTTAAGTTTGAAAGCTGATTTTAATCTTAAATGAGTAAGCTATTTTTACTGAATCCAGTATTTGTATACAAATTTCACTTCCTTTTGAGCAAGTGTGTTTGATTTTTAACCCAAAGCAATATTAGGACACCACCATGTTCTACACGTGATAACAGCATGCTGTCCTAAATATCTAATTATATCTCAGCTGATAAATGAATAAAACTGCCCCATAGCGGGTAAGAGGAAATATAAATAGATTAATTCAGTCTTAGATAACAAACAATTACATAAGTGTCTTATGAATTAATACATTTTTACATTAAAAGTTATTTATTGCAAATACCATTATTGTTAATTAATCCACATAATTATTGTTTGTCGACCTGTTACCACAAAAAACACAGAGTAACAAATGTTCAGTTTGTACTTATTGTTAAATGGGTTGTACATGTAAAAGTAAAGCTGAAAAAAGGCAAAATAAAAATAATTCTATATCATCACACCTTTTAATTCCGGGAGAAATGCTTCCTTGAAAGTGAAAATGGGACTATTCTCACTCTAAATATAACATCACACAGCAAGTATAGGAAATGAACAGCAAAAACCGGAATCGCTGTTTCCACGGAAGAACAGTAAGCTCGCATTCAAACAACTTTTCATCTCTCTTCTCTTATTTTCCTGAACCGATATTAAGGTCTGTGACCCGTAACTGACTCGGTACACTTCTAACTTTACTCGTAGAGTTTCTTTTAATTTCGTGTTACATAGCCTCCAGCCTTGGAAAAGTCCAATTTTAGCTATCTGAGTGCATCGGGCGTATTTGTGTCACATTTTTCTTTCAAAAAATTTTTTAATTCCAATTTTAGAAGAAAACCTGTCGTTGATCTTTTCCTGTCCAATTCGTTTTACAAAAATTTGTACTTCGACAGTGATTTTTCGCAATTTTTCCCATTAATTCCTGGCAAAAAATAGATGAAATCTATCAACAAGCAAAAGTTTTCCTAGTTAGGATTAGACGGCGTAAATGCCAAACTGAAATTAAAAAAATAAACGGTCAAGTGCGAGTATTATTCGAGCTCAGAGGGTTCCGTATAATAAATATATGAATTAATATTATTAAAAAATCGTTACTAAAATAAAAATAAGACTTTGTAAAAAACTACAACGCAGGGTTTGGTATTGCTGTATATATACTAAAAAAGTATGAATGGGTATACCGTAAAAGTTCAAAGAGATATGAAGCCTAAATAGTATCAAATTATTGCTATTCTGTATAACTCTTAAATTAAATCTTATCCTAATCTGTTTATGATGAACTTAATTCGGCACTGATAATAAAGTAGTGCATATTTAGACTTCGCTTGACATTTCATAAAACTAAATTCACCGTCGTAATATTTTTTCTTCTTACAGTGTATGTAAAACAAAACCCTTGTTCGACGTTTAAACTTGACATTTTGCTAAGCGCGCTTCGAAAGGAGGTCGCAAAGTAGCAACGCCGCCTTGGTCTGGTCCGTGTTTTTCCAGATAGGTTTTTAATTAACTTCTAAAGACACGAAAGGCGTATTGAGAGATCTACTCTATGCAAACTAGTCGCAAATCCCATAGTATTTATGTGATTAATTCTAGTTAAATTAGTCTGTTTTTAGCAATTTGGTGTTTATTGCATTTATACTACTACTGGACATTGTATTACACAAATGTATCATTAAAAGTTGTTATCTAGGCTTTAAAAGCAGATGGTACATACAGTACGCCGTCCCTGTCATTATGCATGTCCAAATCGTCCGTGTCTTTAAGGGTCAATATCTCGGCTAATTACCGACGAGTTTTTTCAAAATTCATTATCAACAATGCTTTTACTTTTATACTTCTGCTACGATAGGTACTACCTTCAGTGCTCCTCAACACCTTTGCTGAATGCTCGAACATCGAAATTTGTGTGTAACGGTAAAATGCGCTTTTCTGAAAAACTGTGTGACCTAGGGTATCGCTATAATTTTTCTGCAAGATTTAAATTAACGTCTACTACCTCTAATTTTTTCATAATTTTAGTTTCAGTAGATTCTAAAAATGAGGGGGGAGGGGTGACATATTTTTGCACTACATTTTCGACGATATCTCTGAAAATATAATACCTAAAATTAAAAGACATGTATTTTTGAGTTCAGCGTTACGAAAGCTTTCACGCGATACCCAATACGATATACAAAGAAAAGATTTGTTTTTCAAGTAACTTAATTAGCCCCTCTACATTTTTCCTAAAAATATTTGTAAATGTTTAATAATCTGTAAATGTGTGGGTCAATAGTCTTCATTGCTTTCCCCAGTTTGAACTTTCCACGTTCCATAGTTTGCGAGTAAAATGGCTGTGACTGATAGACAAACAGACACAGGAGTGATCTTATAATGGTTCCGTTCTTACTTTTTAAGTACGGAACCCTAAGAATCAAATAAGCAATGGAACGAGGTATATTAAGAGCTTTGATTAAGTTTTCAACAGGTTATATTGTTTAATTGAGTATGTATTGGGAGTGCAAATTAGTTCGGTCCGGGTTTTTTTTGTGTGTGTGTTCAAATATGCATTTATTTCAAAACAAAATGAATGAACAGATTAATCAAAATATTATCCATTGCTGGCTACTACTTTTTGCCACCTCTCAGGCTCAGGCAATTTTCGAATTCCATCTCGGAAAAACAACTCGTCTTTTTATGCGATCCAAGTTTGGAGCCAATTTTTGATTTCTGCAAAAGAAGTGAATCGGTGACCTGCTAAATCGTGCTGCACCCGTCGAAACAATCAGTAATCAGAAGGAGCAATGTCCGGAGAATACGGCGGGTGTAGTAAAACGTCCCACTTGAGCGTTTCGAAATATTTTTCTAGGACTTTTGGGGAAAATCGTCTTTCAACGTCTCTCAGTTTCAGTTCATAAGCCATCAAATTTCCTTGTTTTTGAATCATTTCCGTGGATTTTAGTCATACGGAAATGGCTTGTTGACTCACTCCCAATGATTCTGCGAGATCCTCTTGCATTTGACTTGGATCTTCATCCAGTAATGCCTCTAAATCTTTGTCTTTGATTTTTTTTTTTTGGCTGTCCAGAGCGAGGCTTGTCTTCAACACTGAAATCACTATTCTTGAAACGTCGAAACCATTCCCTACATGATTTATCAGGTGGAGCAGCGTCACCATAAATTTCCACAAGCATTCGATGGACTTCAGCTGCACTTTTCTTCTAATTAAAGCAGAAAACTAAAATCTTCCTCAAATCCTGCTTATTTAACACAAAATTTGACATATTCAACACAGTAAAAAACAAGGTTTTTGTATGAAACTCAAAGCGATAACGTTTTTGTATAAAACTCGAAGCGGCCTCTTCAATTGCTTAGCAAGTGCAGAACAAGTCAGAAATTGTACTTCAAACGTGACAAATGAGGTGCGTTCGTACTATAACTAGTTTTATAAATATTCAGATCGTGGTGCAATAGCTGTTGCCCTCTTATGCAAAAAGGCATGAATACAAAATTTATTACGATTCTATATATATTAAAATCCTGTAATACGGAAATAATAGGTCTTCATCTTAAATAGGACATAATCGCCATGGCAACCTAGAATCGTTACCTATCATGGGATATCATTGAATTAATTACGTATGATAGGATTTATAGATTAATCACCATGTCAACCCAGAATTATTACCTATCACGGGATATCATTGGAATAATTACGTATGATAGGATTTAATAGAATGAAGAAAAATTTTATTAATATCTTTTTAAGTTTCGATTCGATTTAACCCCTTGGGGACGAGCGACCGGTATCCGTTCCGCGTAAGGTGCTCAGAATCAGTGATTATTCTCACCAGTAAAATTTTATTGTAAATTTTGCCTTATTTAATCGGAACATTTTCCCGATTCAATTACGCAAAAATTTTTGTTTTGAAAAACTGGTGATAAAAGATTAAAAATTCTGTAAAAAACGCTCGCCCCGAAGGGGTTAAAATTTTTAAATGGCTCGACAAAATTCTACAATGATTATATAGATTAAATTTCAAACTATTCGGTTGGGTAGTTTTTGCGATATTATATGTGGACAGACACGCATACAGACAGACGGAAGGACCAGACAACGAGTATTAGTGCTACGTATTTATATAATTACAAACGCACCTAAAAAAAGTGATATAGCTTATAACAGTGTTTAGGTGCATCCATTATTCATTCCAGAAATAACTTATTTTAGCTAGTATATATTCTACTAAATATGCCCATGAAATGTTTTTGCAATTTAGTTACTCCATTTCAGTCATTGTCCTGATATGAGCATCATTTTCCTGGCAGGATATTTAAAGAATATTTTTTAATCCTCACAATAAACAGTTTTTTTACGATGTTGGTACGTTTAACATTTTCCAGCATAGTTGAAAAGTGTTTATGAATTCGGTTTGTCTAAATATCGGACTCTAACTCGCGTAAATATAGTCAATTTACCATGAAATTTATATAATGTTTGTTTTCGGATAGAAAAGCCTTCCGCGCTATTACGCATGCGTCAGCTCTGCTTTGATTTTATCAAAATAGGGATGAGCGGAGTTTGTTTAGTTGCATTTTTTAAGAATGCGCTTTTTAGGAAATAATATCGATTTATGTAAAAAGATTTTTGTAGTTAATATTTATAAAAAGCGAAAACGCTTAAAAAATTTTTAAAGTTATACAACATTTTTGCTTTTCACGAAACAAAATTTGTTTTATTTTTTAAATTGATTGTTTCGTGTTTTTATTTTTTAAATTGATTGTTTCATGTTTTTATTTTTTAATTGATTGTTTCATGTTTTTATTTTTTAAATTGATCGTTTCATTTAAAACAGGAAGCAATCTACTCAAAGACGGGATTGTTTTCTCCATGACATAAAAATCGTGTACAGTTTGTTTAATAACACTGCAATCGAATTCATTTATACTTGGTTTTTTTTAAGACATTTTTTAACTCTTTTTTCAGGTGATCAAAAAACAGAATTGAGCTCATCTCCTGCTTCTCGGCGAATCTTTTTAATAATACTACTAGAAACCCCGGCAATTTGACTGGCTCGTTTAGTAGAATGAGCTATCGAAACAATTAATTCTCCTTTTTCTGCTTCTTAATCATAAAATTGAATGACATTATATATAATTTTCTTACTACCACTCCTGAAAGATTTATTTCTATCGAACTAGCCATTTGTACACTAGATATAGAAGTTTTAATTTGAATTAAAAGAAGATATTAATAGAATTTCTAACTTTGATCGGATTTTAAAAATAACAAACAAGTAAGCACCAATCTTAGTGACAACGTAGACGAGAACGCCGAAGCAGAACTTCGAAAAATGCCCATCTCAGCGTAACACCCCTTTGGATAGTAGAATCGGCCCAGAGTGCTAGGCGCAGATTTCGAAAACGAAGAGTACCTATGTTATTGGAGTTTACAATGGCATGTACGGCATTGAAAATGAAGTACGTTGTTTACAGGAACACTCGAAAGAATTCTGATACATTACGGTCTATGGGGAAAAATCGTTTGCGGTGTATTTTAATGATATTACGCTATATTAAACACATTAGAATTCATACCTATCACCGCGGTGTGCTGCAAAGCGCTAACTGTAGAATAGGCTGTACATAGAATTTATCGTCTATTTACAGGCACACACAAAAGAATTTGCCTACAGTACGGCTATGATGTGCCTATGAACAATAATTGCTGGAAGTATGTTTCCAGTTGTGGTACTCGTTTTTATTTTATTTTATTTTATTTTATTTTATTTTATTTTATTTTATTTTATTTTATTTTATTTTTATTTTATTTTATTTTTTTTTTTTTTGCATAGTACTTGGTGTGAATAACCTCTATAGATCATATACAGGGCTGCAAAAAAAGATCTCAAGTACATTTCCATTTATTGGTGGAAATTTCTGAAGGGGAGTTTTCAACTGTGATATGCGTTTAACTGAACTAACTTTTATTATACTATATGGCATACATGCAAACCTATCTAATATATAAAAGTGAAAATTTGTCTGTCTTTCTGTAATTCTATACAAATCCACTTTTTGGAAGCCAGATTTGTGAAATGTCACGTACATGTGTATTAAAATACGGCCGAGGCAACTAAAGAAATCCAGAATCGAAATAATTTATAGTTAATTTTTAATTAATAAAAAACTACCAATTTAACAGGAATTTCCTATCAAATTTAACATTTTTCGCTATAGCAGTTGCCAACGATTAAAAATCCACAATAAAATTCTTACCACAACAATTATTTTTCTATTGCAAAATTTCCACGTGGAAAATGAAAATGAAATAATAAATAGTTTGACGAATTTTTAAATCTATTCCATAGATATACGTGTGTGTATCCGTGTATATTAGGATTTCCACAAAGGTTTAGGCAACTAGAACTCATTCTTAGCAATGAACTCAAATAAAGATGCTTTACTGCTTTTTTATTGTTTGTTTTATGCTGTATGTTTTATTTTGAAATTGATTTTTCAAAACAAACATTTTTAAAATTCCGGGCAACGCCGGGTACTTTAGCTGGTAGATAATATGCAGGGCTGCACAAAAAATTTCGAATATTTTCCCGACTATTGATGATAGTTTCAGAAATTGAGTTTTCAAAAGCATTATGCGCATTTTCCAAATTGTTTATTTAGACATCGTCTTTCACTTTAATAAATTATGAAGTTTTGCTACAGTATTTTGAATGTGATGGAAAATGTTGCATAATCTATGCTGGACGCGTGATTTTTCGTTCTTGTTTTCTTCTTCTGTAGAGTCTAAATAATAGCAAAAAAATGTACCATACATTTATAGTAACTCCTTTTTTAACACTTTCCAACGAAGTTAAAAGTGTTTATGCATTCGGTTTGTCTGTCCGTCTGTCCACGCTCTAACTCCCGTAAATATACTCGGATTTTTATGCAATTGATAACGGTTATTTAGGGTCACCAAAGCATGTTTCGTATGGCATATGAAGTATGTAGAGTTAATAGTTCATTTACAGGGGCACTCAAAAGTACTCCATTACATTATGGTACACGGGGAAAAATCATTTGCAGAGTATTTTAATGCCATTACGCTATTTCAAATGTATTGAAACTCATATAAATCACTAAATTTCACTGCGATCGCTTTAAAACAGGGCATTCATAGCATTTTTTAATCATTTACAGGGGCACACAAAAGAAATCGGTTACAGTACTGTCTTTAAGTAATAATTGCTGGAGTGTACGGTTTAAAATTAGGTATGCGCTTTTAAATTTAATTAATTTTTTGTATATTACTCTTCATATATAAATTATATACCTCATATACAGGACTGCACAAAAATATTCACGTGCCATTCTCCCTATTAAAGGAAATTGCTGAAGGGAAATTTTCAACTGAAGTATATGTATCTCTTAGGTGAACTAAATTTTGGCATGCATGTAGTTAATAGATACAAATCTATATATACAAATCTATACAGGGCTGCTAAAAAAAGAAACTGGCGTTCCGGGAGTACCAATAGAAGTGAAAACTTCAACAATTACGTGTGTGTTTTTTTAATCGTCAGGAAATGTTTTATTGTGCAGGAAATTTTTTTAAATGTAGTGTACTTTTGGCCCCCCAACATCTTAGTGTTGGTGATTCCCAGAAACTTCAAATTTCGTATATGTAAAGTAATGTGGAAATGGAACTAAATGCTGAAATTTCACGTTTCTATCTTTTTTATTTCAGAAGATATATGAACTTAAACTTTCGCCTTTTCGACACTGATTCACCGATCATCAAAACTCGGAGGTACATCCTGTATCCCTAGAATCTTGAAATTTGGTAGGAAGGTAGTGTTTGGGATACAATGAAAGGGAAAATTTAAAAAATCCGGAAAATTTGGATAAAAAGTCGAAAAATCAAAAAACCGAGAATTTGGCACAGATGTGATATACGAACGAGGTTTGGCGCGATTTTTTAACGTCAATTTGGCGAAAGCCCGTTTTCCAATACCAGTTACAATATATATTTTTAAATTATTTTCTATTGTTTTAAAAAGTAAACAACAATAAATAAACGATAATTTCATTAATAACTATTGAACAAAACAATTGTACAATTTAAAAAAATAAAATAAAAGTAAATGAACAATTTATTAATAAATAAGCAACAGTAGCCGGCTTACCTTGTAAAATAAAGTAACGCCATTTTGATGTCAATTAGGTACCCAAGTGCGTATCTGACATCTGTGCCCCGTATTTTATCTTCTGTAATCGAAATTCCCTGTTGGTCATTGACCAGACCATCAACACGATAAAATACAGCGTTATCGGTTTTTAGTTACACGAAATAGGTAGGTCACGAATATGGTATAATTCATTTTAACTGACGAAAAACAAAATAATAATTTGTTTTACCAAATGTTGTTTTGGTGAATTTAAATATTTCTGCAAGTCAAATAATTCTGCAAGTATGTTAACATTTCTTGATAAATAATTGCGCTTATGCTTTTGCTATATTTAAAACCACTACCATATTATTAGAAATATCGCTATAGTTTGATGCTATGACATACACCATAATGCAAAAATAACACGAATTTTAAAAACAAGTGAGTTTTTCTGCTAAACTTAACCCGATATTTGATCGAATAGTTCACTTTTGCCGCCAACTATTGACATAAATAACAACTGTTGAATAAAGATAATTTTATTTTGCTAGAGCAAGGTAGTTTTATTTTAGCAAGAGTCACGAGACTTGGCTAATTTTTTTTTTTTTTTTTTTTTTTTTACATGAGATGTTTTTGATGAGATTTCCTTTTTCTAACTCTGAGCTGAAGAGGGAAAAGTTCATTCACCGCTTGGCGCGCTAGTGTCTATGTGCCAAAATGCTAGCATGTCGGTTACGTTACAGTGTCTCCAAAACAGCTCCATCTCAAAAAAAGCTCAACGCGCCTAAAGAAGTTTTCACTTCAAAAATTCGGTTAATTTTCCGATTGTAGTTGGGACCACCTGCTTGGGTTTTGAAATGTGTTATACGTTTCCATATGGTTGAATGTTGAATTAGACGTAATGTTTTAATTTTTCAAATGGTGTAGTTTTGTTACATTATTCTGAATGTGTTGGAAAATGTTTCCTAATCTATGCTTGACACCTGATTTTTTCTTTCTTGTTAATATTTTAATATTGAAAAATTGCCTGTTTTGGAATAATGACATTATGACATAAAATAAAACGCTTACATAAAATATAAAAGTATATACGTTATATTTACATGAAATAACATAAATATAAACATAGACATGTATAAATATAAATATACATGTCTTTTCAATGCAAAGCTTCAAAGTCGAACGATTCATTTAGAATGTAACATTAAGTTTAGTTATTCAGGTTTACAAATACATTGCATTAAATGACGTTTTAACCATTTATGTACTGAATTATGTATTCATGAAAATTTTATCTTCTAAGATATTTTTCGTGAATTTTCGAAACTGCATTAGAAGATTTACATAATCATTTAATAAATTTTAGAAGGATTTTAGAATGATAGAAGGATTTAGAAGGATTCATTAAATTTGAATTTATAGGGATTTTGTGCCATATTTATAACCCCACTCAAATCTGTTATTTTAAATATTTTTCTTAGTATTTTGTAGAATTAAGATATGTACAAATATAATGTTCTTACAATAGAAATATAGAAATATTTCCGAATTGAAACCCCCCCCCCCCCCCCAAACGCCAAGAAAGCTGAAAAGATGCAAAGGCAAAAGAAATTATCCTTTTAAAAATATTTTTGTTTTGTGTAACCAATAATGCTTTTAGAACAAGATAAAATAATGCATCTATAACTCATTCTAAACTGTATTACTACTAATCAATGTATTAAATTAATTTATGACAAGTAATTTTAATGGTACTTGTAAGTACCGCCAGTAGATAAAGGGTTAAAGAAATATAGACTGAAAACAGTTTAAAATATTACATTTACTGTTCAAATAATAATAACAAAACGCAGCATAAAACGCAGAAGTTACATCTATACTCCGACAAATAAGATATTTTTTATTGCGAGCTATGCAAACGTTAACGGGAGATTCCATTTCTTGAACAAATACATTACTCCACCTTTCAGTTTCTGCACTCAGGCCGTTATGTCACGCTATCTCTGCAAATAGTACGTGAATATTTATAGGCAGAACATCCACAAACATTGATTATAAGATTTTCCGGTACATTTTTGAATTTGTTTATCAAAGGTCTACGATGTGTATGTATATAATAAAGGAAGAAGTGCGTAGTTCTAACGGGAACGCAGACGTTAGGAAGATAAAACATAAAATGCGCTTTCGGATTTCCTCGCTTATTTTTTGGAAATAAAATTTCGAAAATTGAAAAAAATCATCCTTAATGTCTGTGCTTAGGGTTTTTTTTTTCCTAAAATTTTTTTATTTGATGGATTTAGAGATCTGATTCAGAAGCTTTAAAAATGCCCCAGACAACAGGAATTCTATATACTTTTTGAAAGGTTATTTATAAAGGAGGTTATGATAAGTATAAAATTTTTATTTGTGAATATAAAAGTAATTAATAGTTAGTTATGAAAATAAGTTTATGAAAGAACATATGCATTTTCTTTATATTACTGTTTTATCCTTAAGATTAACAATGACGCCCAACCTTTAACATCCTTTACGACATCCTTTAACACATTACCCGCTGGCGTTGCGTTGATGCAAGAGTAAAAATAAATGTGCATGCTTAAATTTTCTATCAAGATAACCAGTATTTTTGAACTAAAAAATTGGCTTGATTAATAACAGAAACTTAGAGACTTAAATAAAGCGAAGATTATCTTTCAAAATTTGTGGTGGCAAATGTTTTTCAGCAAAAATTTTGAAGATTCCTATCTTATAGTTTTGGCGGTTAATTGGTTAATATGAAATCATTTTTGTATTCTATTTTTATGCATATAAAGTACATAAAGAATTTCATGAACGTATTAATTCATAGAAAAATCTGTTAATTATTATTTGATGGGCATTACAAATTGAAGGATTTAGACTCCAGAAATAGTTTCAGTAAATAGTGATATGTGTCAGGTTTAAAACGGAAAGAAATCTTTTGTTATAAAAACAAGAACGAAAAATTATGCGACCAACGTGAAGCACTTTCCAACATTTCTAGAACACTTTAACAAAATTTCATGATTTAAGAAAGTGAAAGATGATGTCCAAGTAAACAAGGGTCAACTAGGTGAAGAGTTGACCCTTGTTTACTTGGAGCTAGTAGAGCTTTACCCAAGGGCTAAAGCTCTACTAGCCCCACCCAGCGACTCACATTAGACATCTCCCACGTTATATTCAGGCAAAGTTTTACAAAGTCTATTGTACAGATTATTTACAGTTATTTTCTTCATAGGAGAATAAGTTCATAGTCTGCGGAAGTTGTAATGAAAAATTTACATATTAATGAAACTATCAGAACATTTAGTCAATTGGCAGCAAGACATTTTGAAGTATATATTGATTGTGCTCAATTAGTCTAACACAATCTATAATTTTCTGAAGTAGGTTAGGCTTCTTCAAGTGTAAGGAAAACCATTATGATAAGGATGTTGATGGTCCCTTTCTTAGGCGAAAGTGTGAGGTTAAGGTACGGTTTAGGGTATAATGCAGTGAGCTGCCTATTTTGCCACAGGTGCAGTTCGGAGAGAAAACCTTATTAAAATGTCCAAGTAAACAATTTGGAAAACGGCATAACACATTTAAAAACCCAATTACAGGAATTACCATCAATAGTTGGAAAATTTTCCGAATTCTTTTGTTCAGCCCTGTATGTGAACTATATATTTGTGTGTATACTACATAGTATGTTAGAAGTTAGGGGGGTAGGATACCTTTGAACACGTCGAAAAAAGAAAAAATGCCACTATGTTCCAAGCTTCAAAATTTGTGCAATAAGTCAAAAATGAAAATCAAGCTTCATTTAAATATAAAGCTCACATTTATATCTATATTTTAAAATATATATATACTTGTAAATTCATAAATAAATATTGAAATGGTAAGTTAAAAAATATATGATAATAAGAGACAAAAATCTTGCGCGCATGATAAAATCTGAAAATATGCATAGAAAGAGAAAATTTTGGTGAAAATAAATGGTGGAAAAATCTGGGGGAGACCTACATCCAGCAGTGGATTGAAAACGGATGATGATGATGATGATGATGATACGTTATATTTACATGAAATAACATAAATATAAACATAGACATGTATAAATATAAATATACATGTCTTTTCAATGCAAAGCTTCAAAGTCGAACGATTCAGTTAGAATGTAACTTTAAGTTTAGTTATTCAGGATTACAAATACATTGCATTAAATGACGTTTTAACTCTTTATGTACTGAATTATGAATTCATGAAAATTTTTTCTTCTAAAGCCTTTTCGTGAATTTTCGAAACTACATTAGAAGATTTACATAATCATTTAATAAATTTTAGAAGGATTTTAGAATGATAGAAGGATTTAGAAGGATTCATTAAATTTGAATTTATAGGGATTTTGTGCCATGTTTATAACACCACTCAAATCTTTTATTTTAAATATTTTTCTTAATATTTTGTAGAATTAAGATGTGTACAAGTATAATGTTCTTACAATAGAAATATAGAAATATTTCCGAATTGAACCCCCCCCCCCCCCCCCAAACGCCAAGAAAGCTGAAAAGATGCAAAGGCAAAAGAAATCATCCTTTAAAAAATATTTTTGTTTTGTGTAACCAATAATGCTTTTAGAACAAGATAAAATAATGCATCTATAACTCATTCTAAACTGTATTACTACTAATCAATGTATTAAATTAATTTATGACAAGTAATTTTAATGGTACTTGTAAGTACCGCCAGTAGATAAAGGGTTAAAGAAATATAGACTGAAAACACCTTAAAATATTACATTTACTGTTCAAATAATAATAACAAAACGCAGCCTAAAACGCAGAAGTTACATCTATACTCCGACAAATAAGATATTTTTTATTGCGAGCTATGCAAACATTAACGGAAGATTCCATTTCTTGAACAAATACATTACTCCACCTTTCAGTTTCTGCACTCAGGCCGTTATGTCACGCTATCTCTGCAAATAGTACGTGAATATTTATAGGCAGAACATCCACAAACATTGATTATAAGATTTTCCGGTACATTTTTGAATTTGTTTATCAAAGGTCTACGATGTGTATGTATATAATAAAGGAAGAAGTGCGTAGTTCTAACGGGAACGCAGACGTTAGGAAGATAAAACATAAAATGCGCTTTCGGATTTCCTCGCTTATTTTTTGGAAATAAAATTTCGAAAATTGAAAAAAATCATCCTTAATGTCTGTGCTTAGGGTTTTTTTTTTTCCTAAAATTTTTTTATTTGATGGATTTATAGATCTGATTCAGACGCTTTAAAAATGCCCCAGACAACAGGAATTCTATATGCTTTTTGAAAGGTTATTTATAAAGGAGGTTATGATAAGTATAAAATTTTTATTTGTGAATATAAAAGTAATTAATAGTTATGAAAATAAGTTTATGAAAGAACATATGCATTTTCTTTATATTACTGTTTTATCCTTAAGATTAACAATGACGCCAACCTTTAACATCCTTTATGACATCCTTAAACACATTACCCGCTGGCGTTGCGTTGATGCAAGAGTAAAAATAAATGTGCATGCTTAAATTTTCTATCAAGATAACCACTATTTTTGAACTAAAAAATTGGCTTGATTAATAACAGAAACTTAGAGACTTAAATAAAGCTAAGATTATCTTTCAAAATTTGTGGTGGCAAATGTTTTTCAGCAAAAATTTTGAAGATTCCTATCTTATAGTTTTGGCGGTTAATGGGTTAATATGAAATCATTTTTGTATTCTATTTTTTTGCATATAAAGTAAATAAAGAATTTCATGAACGTATTAATTCATAGAAAAATCTGTTGATTATTATTTGATGGGCATTACAAATTGAAGGATTTAGACTCCAGAAATAGTTTCAGTAAATATTGATATGTGTCAGGTTTAAAACGGAAAGAAGTCTTTTGTTATAAAAACAAGAACGAAAAATTATGCGACGAACGTAGATTATGAAGCACTTTCCAGAACATTTTAACAAAGTTTCATTGTTTAAGAAAGTGAAAGATGATGTCCAAGTAAACAAGGGTCAACTAGCTGAAGAGTTGACCCTTGTTTACTTGGAGCTAGTAGAGCTTTACCCAAGGGCTATAGCTCTACTAGCCCCACCCAACGACGCACATTAGGCATCTCCCACCTTATATTCTGACAAAGATTTACAAAGTCTATTGTACAGATTATTTACAGTTATTTTCTTCATAGGAGAATAAGTTCGTAATCTGTGAAAGTTGTAATGAAAAATTTACATATTAATGAAACTATCTGAACATTTAGTCAATTGGCAGCAAGATATTTTGAAATATATATTTATTATGCTCAATTAGTCTAACACAATCTATAATTTTCTGAAGTAGGTTTGGCTTCTTCAAGAGTAAGGGAAACCATGATGATAATGATGTAATTGAGCCTTTCTAAGGTGAAAGTGTGAGGTTAAGGTACGGTTTAGGATATAATGCAGTGAATTGTGTATTTACACACAGGTGCAGTTCGGAGAGAAAACCTTATTAAAATGTCCAAGTAAACAATTTGGAAAACGGCATAACACATTTAAAAATTCAATTTCAAGAATTACCATCAATAGTTAGAAAACTAACCGAATTCTTTTGTTCAGCCCTGTATATGACCTATAGATTTGTGTGTATACTATATAGTATGCTAGAAGTTAATTGAATTAAACGCATAGCACAGTTAAACATTCCCCTTCAGAAATTTCCATCAATAAACAGAAATGTACTCGAGATCGTTTGTGCTGCCCTGTACGGGCATCCCCCAACTTACGTATTAAGCGATTTACATAAATTTGCAGTTACGTAATAAATCTCGAAAATTACATTTGTGAACATACTAGCGCGTTTGATAAGCAGTTGCAAGCTTTTGATATTATTTTATAAATAAAATATATAGTTATAATATGCGTAATATAGTTTATATATTAGATACAGTTATATTTTTATTGGTATATACAATCAATCTATAAAAAGACAACTTAATCTTTATTGTTAGTTATTCATAGTAGTTATCTAATTCATAACAAATACAGTTTGTGCTTATCAAGGATTATTTTATTTTGTGAGTGCCATTCATTTGTCTTGCCATCAGGAGTTCATGGAGAAAGGTTAAATTAGTCTTCTTTAATTATTTCTTATTTTTATAGTCGTTTGATGTAGATTCAAAATTGTTATAAATCTATTCATCCATGTTAGATTTATAAATCTCATATTCCACAAGATATTTGAAAAGTGTTCTTTAAATTTGTTTTTATATTTTCTCTCACTTTTATAATTCATATACAATTTATATATAAAAACTAATATAAGGGGCAAATTTGTTATGGGGGTAAAGTACTAAATTGTTGTCAGATATTCATACTTAATTTACATGGCAGCAAGAATAAAACAAGAAATAAAAATCATGCGCCACGCGTAGATTATGAAACACTTTCTAACTCATTCAGAATAATGTAAAAATAACTTCCCCGTTTAATAAATTCAAATGTAATGTCTAATTTAAACGCATCACGCATTTGAAAACCTAATTTCAGCGATTTCCATCTATGCAGTCGGAAAATTATTCGAATTCTTTCAGGAGCCCTGTATATGATATATAGATTTGTATCTATAAACTGCATGCTTACAAAAATTAAGTTCAGTTAGGAAATACATACCACAGTTGATCAGCAATTTCCGCTAATATGGAGAATAGTACGTGAATTCTTTTGAGAAGAAAACGCACTTCCAGCAAGTATTAGTCAAAGACAGTACTGTAACTGATATATTTTGTGTGTCCCTGTAAATGAACGATAAATGCTATGAATGTCCTATTCTAGAGTAATCATCTTATGTGTAGTGAAATTCAGTGATTTATATTAATTTCAATACATTTGAAATAGTCATTAAAATACACTACATACGATTTTCCCCCGATGACCATAATGTAACGGAATTCTTTTAAGTGCCGCTGTAAATGAACTACACTGGTTTCCAAAAGTTAAGGAACAGGGACTGGATGCTTTCGATTGTACACGGTTTGTCAAATATCTACCAACATTATTGGCAAATTGTTCTTGAACTTCTGGGACGTAAAAAACATGTTTGATTTCATATTTCTCGGTGAAGATTTAGCCGGGAGGACAATTAAGGGGCTAATAATAAAATAATATTTGCGATCACCTATGGAACAAAAAATGCGGAAAATGGTTTGTCACTGTGTTAACTGACTATTTGGATCCTGTTCAACGTTTGTGTGCTTTTGTGTAAGCATAGCACTCATATTCGTGAAGATGTTATAGTGTCGGTGAAAAATTCAAAAGTTTTTTGTTTATAGCATACAGAGTTTTCCACCAAATTTAACACAACTTTCCGAAAACCTGACAAAGAACACTAGCAACAGTATACTGCAACTAAAACATGAATATATTGAATATTTGATGAGATATGGGCATTTTTATGAAATAATTTTTAACTGCGCGTGCGTGGAATATTCTAAATTTTTTATTTTATAATTTGGTAGTCAGCTATTTAGGGCAACTTATATAAAAAATTCAGCCAAATATCACAAAAATTCACAAAGATACGGCGATATAGTGAGTTGCTTTCTAAAAATAGTTTTATTGTAAGAGATTTTTCCACAACTTTTGAATCAGCTCCTATATCTTTCTAAGTTTTCACAAAATTTGACAGGCCTCTTTGTAGAAGTTGTCCAAAATAGCTGACTACCAAATTATGAAATAAAAATTCGGAAATCTTTATTAAAATCATCATCAAAATTATTTCACACAAATTGCCATTTCTCATCAAATATTCAATATATTCATGTTTTAATTGCTGTATATTGTTGCTACTGTTCTTTGTCCGGTTTTAGGAAAGTTGTGTTAAATCTGGTTGAAAACTCTGTATGCTATAAACAAAAAACTTTGAATTTTTCACAGACACAATAACATCTTCACAAATATGAGTGCTATGCTTACACAAATGCACACAAACGTTGAACAAGACCCAAATAGTCATTTAACATAGTCTCAAACCATTTTCAGCATTTTATGTTGCATAGGTGATCGCAAATATTATTTTATTATTAAATTTATTATTAGCACCTAATTGTCCTCCCGACTAAATCTTCACCGAGAAATATGAAATCAAACATATTCTTTACGTCCCAGAAGTTCAAGAACAATTCGCCAATGATTTTGGTAGATATTTGACAAAAACCGTGTACAATCGAAAGCATCCAGTCTCTGTTCCTTAACTTTTGGAGGCCTGTGTATTAATGCTACACACTTCATTTTCAATACCGAACATGCCGTAGTAAACATCATATTAATATACTCGTATATCAATTGCATGAAAATCCAAGTATATTTAAGCGAGTTAGACCGCGGACAGACAGACGGCCAGACAAACCGAATTCATAAACATTTTTCATTTATGTTGGAAAATACTAAAAACAAAGCGGAAGAAAGGAATTAAGAGAAAAAATATTTATTTTTTGCAAACTTAAAATAAGGAGAACCGTTATGATACTCGATTGCCACAAATTACAAAAGATTCAACATGTTTTATTATGTTGGCGTATGATACGATCCGGTAAACCTACAAATAAGTAACAAATTCAAAACATATTAATGAACAAAAAAAATCTATTTATCAAATGTTCAGAAATCATTATCCTGGCTTGTCATAGGAGACAGATGTTCTTCCAATGGTAAATGTTAAATAAATTAATAATAAAACTAATTTTACAATAACAATTAATATAATACATTCTTAATAAAGTGTTTTATACAATGGAAAATAATTTAAAATAATTTCACTATTCTTTCATAATTAAAAAATTACTAAAATGTGTGTGACTGAAAAAAAAAATCATTGACCTGACATTAAAGTTGTACTCAATATTTTCACTACACATAGCAGCAGAGATCTATTTTTTGCACCTAATGCAAGAACTTTTATTTATTTAGTAAGCTGTATACGTAATTATTCTCAGTTGGTGATTTATTTATTTATTTATTTGTTTATTTATTTATTGTGGAAATTTGAAGTTTTTAGCTTTCAGAGCTATGTTTATTAAGAATCTTTTTCCAAGTAGCTATAGAAAAAAACTACGTGAGTAGAAAATTGTTTTTATTACACTATATAATGCAATATAAAGTTATCTTTCAGCAAATATGCACATTAACTTTTTAGACAAAAAGTGACAGCTTTTTTTTTCTCTTTTTTTCCCTGGCGATAGCGTGTAGAATTTTCTCTCCACTTTTTTAATATGCTGTTTTTTTCCTTTGTTGACATTTGTTTACAGGTTTAGCAGTTCTCTTCTTTATTTTCTCTTTTTTTTTTCATACTTTAGGTGTCTTTTAAGTTTTTGTTACAGGGTATGTGTGGATCTTTTAAATCTTCTCCTGCCGTCTCTATACAGCTAGCGTCCCCCCCCTTTTTTTTTTAAGCAAGGGTCATTTGACTGTTCCTTGATTCTTCCCATTTTAGGAACTAGAAGCTTGCAAAGAATTTTACTGCAACAACAGAGCCGCCGGGCGTTGACCGGGTCCGTTATAATAACCTTAAACAAATCTTAAATTTGTATGGTTTTATATCTTCAGAAAATCTTTCAAATGAGCTTAATTTTGGGGGCCACACTGCCTTCAGCAGCATAGAATGTTTCAAATGAACTTACTTGCTCGGGCCGCAATGCCTTCGGCAGCGTCTAGTATGTTCCCAACAAACCTCTTGCCCAACCTGTGACCTGGGTTCGCATTGCTTAGGTAGCATATATCGCGAGTGCTCCACACGTGCCTTAGACAAAGGAAAATAAAGGTGAATGAGTTAAAACCCATACTAATCGGGCCCATAGAACCCGAGGAAAGAATACGCCCCTAAGCGGTGGAAAGTGCATTGCCCTGCAAATTTAAAGAATTACCTTTAACATTTATGCGATATTTAATTACCGCATAAAGTACACTCCCCCCCCCCCCAATTAAAGTTAAACCGCTTACCTTGAAGAGTACGCGATTTTTAATTTACGGCTATAGTGAGTAAACTTAAGTTTATGCCAAGAAAGATTAATATTCGAAAAAGGTGGTAACTGGAGCATAAAGAAATTTTTTAGTAGTTTATAAAGTAGCCGGAGGACCCTAGAACTATGTTTAAAAAATTGCAAGAGAATCGGGTAATTTCTAAAGAAGCTGCATCAAGGGCACCAAGTGGGCGGTTAATATTCAAAGACACCCAGGGTCTTAACTGGGATTTAGAAATGGGGGAATAATTGAATGGAAAGGTTCCCCCAAAACGAATATTGGATTAAAAAGGGAACATTTATTAACAATTTATGGGGCACAAAAACTTCAAGGGGCCCTGTACCCAGCGTGCCAAGGTCTCAGTTGGAATATAGTTGGGTATAAGGAAATTTTTTAGTAGGAAGCTAGAACTATGTTAAATAAAATTGCAAGATAATCTTTTTTTTTTTTTTTTTTTTTTTTTAAGAAGCTACACCAAAGGCTTCAAATAGGCGATTAATATTCAAAATTGGTGGTAGCTGAAGTCCGAGAATGTAGTCCGAGAAGGAGTGTCGTTCATGTAGTAACTGAAGGACCTAAGAAGTTGTTAAGGGGATAAAAAGGCTAGTGATTCGGACCAATTTTAATGGAGGTGAAATGGGGAGCCCAAAAGGGGCCAACTGATAGATGAGAGCGGGGCCCTAAGATGAAAACATGTTAAAAGGTTATAATACTTAGCACTTTAGACCTTCAATTAGTCAAAATTAAACATCACCAGAATAACAATTGAAAAAAGGAGTAGCATATATCCTAATTAACGGAAGTAGATCTCAAAGTAGCATAAAAAGCGTTTTTTGGTGGGGGGGGGGGGGGGGGGGTTTGACGAAAAAATAAAATTTCACTTTCTTCAAAAATTAAATACCAGATTTAAAATCAGCGCAAAAAAACTGGTTTAGAAACATATTAGCGTACTCGTATGGCAGAAATATTTGGACATCGAGAAATGTTATTAGAAAAACATCGAAATTAGGCACAATATTTCACGGTCACATGTCTCTATAATTTCAGAAACAATATTTTTGTAAACTAGGCAGTAATCATAATATAAAACAAAAAAAAAGCCACCCTGATAATGCTTTATGCCTTAAATTTTGCATATAATTGTACAAAAATTCCAAAATTTGCATAAAACGAAGTATGCAAATATCTCAAAAATTATACCTGCTGGAGTAAATTTAAAACAAGATTCGGAATCAACACAAAAAATTGAATGAGACATCACAACTAATTTCGGTTTTGTGAAGTTAAAGGTTCAATTTTGTTGACCGTTGTTATAGTAAATTTTTCCCTCTGCGATTTTTGAATATTGAGCGACTTCTAATGTAATTTTTTAGCGATTTTTAGCTTTTTTTCGAACCCCGCTGCGATGTTTTGACATTCGGAAAAGGAATTTGGTTTCAAACTTTTAGCCTAATATATAGTAAATTTTTTGTCCTTAACAATTTTTGAATTTTTAGCGATTTTCAATGCGATTTTTAGCAACTTTTTCTAGTTTTGCGGAGATTTTTTGACATTTGTAAAAGAAATTCTGTTTCAAATTTCTAACCTAATACAAAAAATTTTGTTTTTACCGGTTTCTAATGCGAGTTTCAATGGGATTTTTAGCGTTTTTTCGCATTTCGCGTCGATTTTTTTTATATTGGTAAAAAGAATTCGGTTTCAAACATTTAGACTGATATTAGTATAATGTCCTCTACACTTTTTTTTTTTTTTAACGATTTTTTAACGCGATTTGTGCATTCCTCAGCGATTTTTTTATATTGGTAAAAGGAATTCGGTTTCAAACATTTAGACTGATATAGTATATTGTCCTCAACACTTTTTTAAATTTTAGCGATTTTATTATTTTTTTTTTTTTTTCTTTTGCCTTCGGAAAAATAATTTTGTTTCAAACTTTTAACGTGATATAGTAAATTTTGTACTTCGCATTTTTTTTTTAATTTTAGCAATTTCAATGCCATTTTTAACCATTTTTAGCATTTTTCGAGTTCTTCGGTAATTTATTTTACATTCGGAAACGGAATTTGGTTTCAAATTTTTAGCCTAATGTAAGTACATTTTGTCCTCCGCGATTTTAGAATGCGATTGCAAGCATCTTTTCCAGTTCCGAGGCAATTTTTTAACATTAGAAAAAGGAATTCCGTTTCAAACTTTTAACCTAATATAGTAAATTTTCTCCTGTGCGATTTATGATTTTTTAGCTCTCTTTATCGCAATTTTTAGTATTTTTCTGTTCTGCACGATATTTTAACATTCATAAAACGAATTCGCTATAAAACTTTTAACCTATATAAAGGAAATTTTCTCCTCCACGATTTTTGATATTTTAGCGATTTTTAATCCGATTTATAGCGTTTTATCGCCTTTCACGGCGATTTTTTAACATTCGTAAAAAAGACTTCTGTTTTAAATTTTTAGCCTATTGTTTTTCGTTATTTTTCATTTTGTAACAATTTTCAATGCAATCTGTAGCCTTTTCTTTTTTTTTTTTTTTTTTTTTTTTTTTGCGTTCCGCGGCGATTTTCTTAACAATCGTGAAAGAATTTCAATTTCAAATGCTTAGCTTAATATAGTAAATTTTGTCTACCGCGATTTTTGACGTTTTACCAATTTTCAATGCGATTTGTATCATTTGTTGGCACTCCACAGTAAATTTTTGACATTCGTAAAAGAAATTCTGTTTCCAGCATTTAGCCTTACATAGTTAATTTTGTCATCCGCGATTTTCAATGCGATTTGTATCATTCGTTGTCGCTCCACAGTAAATTTTTGACATTCGTAAAAGAAATTCTGTTTCCAGCATTTAGCCTTACATAGTTAATTTTGTCATCCGCGATTTTCAATGCGATTTGTATCATTCGTTGTCGCTCCACAGTAAATTTTTGACATTCGTAAAAGAAATTCTGTTTACAGCATTTAGCCTTACATAGTTAATTTTGTCATCCGCGATTTTCAATGCGATTTGTATCATTCGTTGTCGCTCCACAATAAAATTTTTGACATTCGTAAAAGAAATTCCGTTTACAACATTTAGCCTTACATAGTTCATTTTGTCATCCGCGATTTTCTATGCGATTTGTATCATCCGTTGGCGCTTCAGTAGAATTTTTGACATTCGTAAAAGAAATTATGTTTCCAACATTTACCCTTACATAGTTCATTTTGTCATCCGTGACTTTCAATGCTATTTTAAGGGGTTTGTTTAGTCTCGCGCCGATTTTTTAACGTTCGTGAACAAATTTCGGTTACAATGTTTTAGCCCACTATCATAGCTGCCAACTTTTACGCTTTTTTGTTACCACTAAAATTTAACAGAAATTTTTAGATTATTTAATCGACAGATTTTGTCTATTGCATATGACAACATTTACTATTAAATTTTAGTGGTGAGAAAAAAGCGTAAAAGTTGGCAGCTGTGCGACTATAATAAATTCTGTCTTCTACTTTTTTATGCTATCATTTGAATTCATCGCCTTCGATTTTCATATGTATATTTTCTTCGAGTCAAGCATGAACAGTTAAAACCAAGAAATGCCTAAACTGTTCAGGTATTTCTGGTGACGTCAACTGTACGCTCTGCGTAGGGTATAGCTGTATTTTTTCTAAAACTTAAGGAGTCACAAGAGATCAACTATATTAATGTTTTAGTTTCGAAGACAGTTTAGTCGAAGAGCCTGGGATCTTTGTCCCACATCCCCGACACATAAAATGATGGGAGATAACTGTTAGGGCAAATTCATAGCTGGTATCAGTGGAAATGGAGGTCATACTTATAAATTGCAACAGAAATGCTAGGGAAAAGAGCTCATATATATAAAGAAAATACTCAAGTAACTAAAATGAAAAACTTTGTAAAAAATCACCATAAAGTTAAAACTAACTTTTAACTTTAAGGTGATTTTTTACAAAGTTTTTCATTTTAGTTGCTTCATATCGCCAGTTTTCGGTGCTGTTTCGCCAAAATACTCAAGTTTTAACTTGTTTCTGTCATTCTAAGGAAATAAATTCATTATTTTTTCCGGTGTTATTATTATTATTATTATTACTACGTTATACAACCGGGCATACCGGGTTGCAAAACATAGTTGAAAAGCTTTTTGTTAATTGAAAACTCTGATAGATTGTTTACATTTAATATATATTTTTTAAAGCCCACTAATAATATCAAAAAGCATTTTTATATGTAAAATATCAATTATATTTTCAAATAAAGTTTGGAAATTTATTAAAAGCGATACTTTAACAGTAACCGTATCTCAGTAAATAGCTGAAGAAATCACCAAAAATCGCTGCTTACAGTAGCCTTTTCTAGTAATTTCAGTAGTTTAAGCACGTAATTCAATTACATGTTACAATTATATTAAATTTGTGCTTTATTTATTTTTTTAATGACATTTTGATTCCGTTATGGATTATTAGACGTAAACAAATTCTGAACTAATTACATTGTTTTAATTACAAATGGGTTAATCTTTCACAATCGCGCTGCTCGCGTTAGAAATAGATTAAAAAAATATATGCTTGAAAATTATTTTTAAAACCATAAAAAAATCAACAAATTGAGATACAGTTTTCAAACAAATTGCGCTTCAAAGAACATTTTTTTTCTTATTCGACGGCATAAAAAGTGAAATTGTGCCATATTTAGAAGTTAAAGAAATTGTAGTAAAAGCTAAATTTATCGGTCAGGAGTTGCTACGTAAATATGACGTCAACATCACTCATGGGCATATTTTTGCTTCATAATATAGATTTCTCGCACCTTTTCCTGAAGAAATGCAAGTGATTATCGTTACAGACAATGCACACATAATTATAGTGATGTCATCTATCTGTTGAAGATTAATTAATTTCAGTTAGACTTGCTGATACTTTCATATATTGTTTATTTTCTAAATATCAATTTAATAATATTAAAAAATAAACATTGACTTTAAGTTTAGAAAGATCTTATTTGCTCAGAAAAAGGAAGAGTGTTTGAATATAATTCAAAGTAAACGAAACATTTATTTGGTATTCGCGCAAATAAAAAAATATGCTGTTACAGGAATTTTTGTTGTTGCCGTTACATAAACGTTCTAGGAATCCCAGTTTCCTAGAAAAACTTTAGTAACTTTACAGATTTTTTTTTTTTCTTTTTTTACAGTGTGCGAAATTTAAAATAACGAATTCAAAACTATTTTACTGGTTTCGACGAGAAAATAGAAAAAAAAATATTATCCGAAATATTTTGGTTGGAATTACCAAATTTTGGGTGGACTAACCAAACGATTTGTTGAGTTAACAAAATAATTTGGTTAATCTATCCAAAATTTAATCATTCCAACCAAAATATTTGGATGGGGCTATATGAACCAAAATTTAGTAATTTCAACAAAACAGTTTTTCCGTGTAGCTGGGCACTGCTACAGCATATAATGCGCGATTAAATATGGTAATTAATATAAAAAAAATTTAAAAAACAAAGAAAGAACAGGGAACACCGCATCACATAAAATAACAAGCACATCACATACACTGCAAATACTTTCTATTAACTTTAAAAAATACTAATAATTAAAAGATTAATTGCATGAAAATAAATAAATAAATATTGAACTTCAGTTGCTCTGTTATTGAATCATGTCCTTTTGTAAATAGATAAAACAACAATAACGGTGTTAATTGATTTATAAATCAATAGAATGACACAATAAAAATACTGACATATTGAAAAATAGTTTTAAGAGGTAAAACGAAAACGAAAATAATGAGAGTGAAAAAGGGGATTGCATTTGAGCCCAAACGTACATAAAGAAACCTAATTAAGCTGTTTTTTGAAGAAATGGCTGTAAAATAAAAGTCGATTACACATACAAGACAATAACTCATTCAGCATTTATTTTTAATTACTAGCTGCGTAGCAACCCGTTGTGTTTCATTTGTATTTTACAAGAATTTTCGAGGGGTTTTTGTGGGGGGGGGGGGAGGGGGGAGGGGGGAGAGAAATCTAATTGCGTTAAACATTTTTAAAATATTTATAATTTTAATTTTATATACTATCTTTTTAATATGAGTCGGGAATCATTTCTTAAAATTGATCAATTCGTTCTCGAGTTTTTGAGCATGGGCAGATTGTTTGATTGATTGATCCTACCGGCTTTTTCCTGTTTTCTCGAAAACTATTTTAGGTATAGAAATGCGAAAAATAGCTAATTGTAGCAATAATTATCATTTATCAACCTCAATTAAACATTCGTATCGCAGCAAGATTCCTTAAAATTCATCAATTATTTCTCGCATTTTTGAATATTGAAAGATTGATTGATTAATTTTCCATATTAGAAAAAAAAAAAAAAAAAAAAAAAAAAACTAGTTGGATGTGCCAATCCCAAAACTTTCTTCTGTCTCATAAGTTTTAATATTTCAAAATGTTGTTATAAATTTCAATATTTCATTTTTATTAGTTCAATACTATTTCAACTTTTACTTTCATATTAAATTTCTGCGTCAGTCAATTAATCGGAGTAAAACGAGTTAATATCGATCATGATAGTCATTAAAAGCAATAGTTTTTCATTATTCTGTTGTATATCAGCTGCAGTGGCGTGGCGTCCGGTCATCGCTGGATGCGGCGATGACCAAGCAATATTTTAAAACTCTTAATAAGCTTTTAAAACTCTACGATCCAGTTTTTGCAGAACATTTGGAGTTCATGTATAAGTGAAGGTAAGATTTAAAGTTTCTTTTTTGAACATTCAACCATTGAATTTTAGAGTTAATAATTTTTCACCACAAACTTAAATAATTGCGATGACCACCGAAAATTTTCACGCCACGCCACTAATCAGCTGTTCGCAAATAGTCGGTTTATCAGGATGGGAAGTACCCGTCGATTCACGAGCCACCGATTTACAATGGAACTACGAGAAATCAAGAAAATTAGACAAAAATCGCTATTATAGTGCCCCCTTTTGGCGGAATATTTCCAAGTTCAGGGAGGGTCTTCTTGCCGTGGCCAAAAACATACACAAAAAATTTGGTTCAATTCTATGCATAACTTCATACACTTTTCGATGGTACAGTATTCAAAATGCACAAAAATCGCTATTACAGCGCCCCCCTTCCGTCAGAATTTTTCAAAATTCAGAAAGGACCTTCTTGCCATTGTCAAAACCGTACACAAAAAATTTGTTTCAATTCTATGCATCAATTCAAAATGCATACAGATCGCACAAAAATCGCTATTACAGCGCCCCCTACCGGCGGATTTTTTCCAAATTAAGGGAGGACCTGCTTGCCATAGCCAAAAACTTTTAAAATTTTTTTGATTCAATTTGATTCATAACTTCATACACTTTTTGATGGTACAATGGCGACAGACACACGGACAGATGGACAGACAGACAGTTTCTATAAACATGTTTTTTAGGATCTCTGACCCCTAAAACGTGTAAATCCGTCGAAAACCGGAAGTCGAAAAAAATTTTGATTAGAATACTTTCTTCTATTGAAGATAGAAGAAAGTACAAAAAAAAAAAAAAAAAAAAAAAAAAAACTATTTTAGATATCGGAATGCTACAAACCACAGATTGTTGGCAGAAACATTCTAAACTATAATTTTTTCTTCAACCCCTATTTATTTATTTTATTTTATTTTATTTTATTTATTTATTTATTTATTTTATTACTTTTTTATTTTTTTATTTTTTTACTATAAGAGTTGGTCGTATTAAAAACGTGTCGATATAAAAGTTGTAGATAATATTAAGAAGATTTATAATAAATTTAAGTGTATTTGATATCTTGTGAATTGACGAAGTTATGAATTTTTTTCTCCTTAAAACCCCATTTTTTTCGCCCCCTGATTTAATGATATCAAAAATCTGTTGAATATAAGTTTTTAGCCCTTTTCTTAGAAAAAAATAATAACTTTATACTGATTTGATATGCATTATAATTAAGAAGTTAGGGGATTTTTTCTGTTTTCACAAAAACCCTCCCTATCTCCACCCCCTTGGTCCGATTTTGCCCATTAACGAAATTGACCCAGATTTTCTGCCCCTTGATTTTACGTAACAGTTTGGAACAGATTTGTGTAGAATTATGGAAGTTACCGTGTCCATAAAAAAGTGATACAGATTAATAGGTAGATAGATGATAGAGAGAGTGGTAGAGAGATAGATAGATAGGTGGATAGATAGATGAAGTTTTGAACTGGGGGTGGTTTTGGATTCTATGGGTCATGATCAGCGTAGACCTGCAAATTTTTTTCAGAAATTTCAACATAAGGGAGAATGTAATAGGTAGTATTTCTTACGAATTCTATTTAAAAATGTGAAAAATAGGCGAGTCAGAAGGTATACTTTTGGATTTATCTTTTATCTAATCTCGGGAAAACATTCTGAAAAAAAGGAAAAAGAAAAGATCCATGAGTAATTTCACCTACACCGTATCTTTAGTCACTAGAATTACGAAGTGTGACGTTTTTATGAAGTAAGGTCACCTGAAGGTTTTCAGACGATCGGAAAGGAAAACTGTTTTCCTTCTCCAACTTGCTTTAAGGCATGGATGTAGGAAAATCCGTGCTCTTCTCATGTCTTTCTTTTTTTTCTCACTGACAATGGCATTAGGTCATTCATTCCTTTTGTATGTTTATTAAAATGCAAAAACACATCCCTGAAGAACGACCTTTACAACAAGTGCATCTGTACGCATCCTACAAGAAGCTGTGTTACACCTACATCTCTGTCAGTTCATCTTTAGCAAAACAAGAACATGCATAAAATCATAAATCATAGAGACATAAAATTGTAAAGACATAAAATCATGCATTAGGCATAGATTATGAAACAATTTCCAACACTAACAGGATATTAGTAAGAAATATATATATATATTTTTTTCTACAATGAAAAAGATAGCTAAATAAGAAATAAAAAAAAACACATAATTTAATAAATATAAATGTTTCGCAATTCCGCTCCATATCCGGTAATATATACGAAGTCTTTAATGCAACCCTGTATGCAACTTATAGAATTTATACACGCTACCTAATACACTCAAAATTCTATGTGCTTAAAAATGCATACGACAGAGGAAAACGTACTTCGAGAAATTATAAATCTTCGCCAGCACTTTAACGGAATTCTTTAGTGTGTCTCTGTAAATAAACGATAAATGCTATGTACTCTATAATATATAGAAAACATGCAGTGCACTTCAGTGAATTTGTTATGGTTGAAGTATCATAACATCATTAAAACGCACCGCAAACTATTTTCCCCCCAACGATCATAATGTAATTTTCTAGTTTTGTGCGTCCCTGTAAACGAACTATACATGCTACTTATTCTATAATCCTAGAAAAATATTGTTGAAGTCCATCTCAATGGTGTATATTAATCTCATTATGTTTGGAATATCGTAACATCAATAAAATGCCCCGCAAACGCTTTCTCACCATCAATCGCAATGTTACGAAATTCTTTTGTATGTCCCTGTAAAATAATTATAAACGATTTACACTTCATTTTCAATCCCGAACATTTTACAGTAAACCTCAATAACATATAGAAATATCATGGCAATCAGAGTATATTTAAGGGTGTTTTCAAATCCAAAAGGGCAACTTTGTGACATAAGTTTTAATTTATTTTTGTTCGAAAATGCATGAAACTAGCTGGTGTTGTTGTTCAGAAACTATGTCATTGAGCTGTTTTTTTTTTTTCGTTTTTTTTTTTCCAAACGCAATAGATCTTTCAGGAAATAGTGTCAAAATAGGCGTTTTGAACCGAATTTTCGCACGAAGGAAGAAAAAGCACTCAAGAGCGGGCGAAAAACGTGTTTGTCACGTGATCAAATTCGCTTATAACTCAATAGGTAATTGATTGATCCAAAAATGGAAAAAACAGTTACAAATGTGTCAAAACGTTTTGCGCTTGTTGAGCAGAGCAGTTAAGAACAGCCTTAAGAGAGTTAGAGCACGAACAGACAGACAAGCCGAAGTCATAAATACTTTTTAACCAGTGTTGAATTTAGACATTTTTCTTTGTGGAGGAATTTCTGTGGTTCCGGGGGCGAGTTCCTTGGGGGGAAATTGCACATTTTGACCTTTGAAAACACAAAATCTCAAATCTTCCGGGGCTGATCTCATTGCTCCGGGGATCCCACCATATCAGTAAATCAGCCACATTAGAACTTCACCATTGTTTAAAATTTGTGCAGAAATCACCAGTGCTACATACCAAAATAATAGAATGTGTGCGGATACTAGAAAACAATCAACTAATTTTCCAAAACCCACAAATGACAATAGATGAACAAGATCAACACTGACTAGTAACATCAAAAAACCTATCTCATACGTTTCAGTAAAAACCTAGCAGAACCTTCAACAACTGTGTAAATAGAACTAATGTGAAGACATTTTTAAGTGCCTGAATTATGTGAATAATGTGTTTCAAATGTGTTAAAATCGTTTGAAAATGTGTTGTAATCAGCTTTACTAATATAATCATCAATTATATACTATTAATTAATTAATATTTCTTTTCATTCACTCCAATGGATTTACGGCTATGGAGATACCTGAAATCCAAAGTGTATGCGTTTGATCTGCATCTGATTATGTTTGTCATGTGTTGTTAGTCTGTAAAGCACTTTTCTTATTACTTTTACTTATTATATTTAATTCTCTTAAATATCCTTAGCATTCTTAACTTAAATTTTATCTTTGTTACTTATCTTTAATTATCTTTAATTGTTTAACAGCTCTTATATAAATACTTGTAAATAGAGAACTTTCAACAATTGTTAAACAATATTGTATTTTTTTTTAATAAATTAGCAGCGCAAGATCTGGAAGTCTATGCCGATGGTGGGTTATCCCGCGCTGCAGAAACTGCTCCGGGGGGTGGGTCCCCCGGGCCATCCCCTGGCTTCAACACTGTTTTGAACTATGTTGGAAAGTGTTGAAAACATGTAATATAGAGGCTGTACAAAAATATTTTTTGCACGATTTTGATTAATTGTAAAAGTAAAATACGTTTTGGTGAAATCTTATTTTCACAGCAAATAAAATTGTGGTGGGTATTATTTCCTACCTGGATGAAATGTGATCTCTTGATCTAAATGATCGCATGTCGCATTTACTTATTTAGAAATAAAATTTTTCGAATATTCCGGTGTGAATTCAGCATTACAGAAACATAATTACTTGCCCTTGAAAGGGTTAAGCGACATTTTTTAGAATATCCTTACAACGCGTTGTAAGACGACAGAAAAAAAAAGAATTTGCAAAGTTTTGCCTCATAATTTGACTAAGTGAAATGCTTCATTGTTACCATTATGTTTCTGAACAATACTTTCAGTTAAGGCAGGGGTGTAGTCGTAAAAAAAAACAAAAAAACAGAGGGTATACGCCAGGATTGGCGAACCTATGGCACGCGTGCCGTAACTGGCACGCGGGAAGATATTTTTGGCACGCCGTTGATTGAAGTTCTAAATCAAAATTCAGTCAAATTCCCACAATTCTCCACCTCTGTATTCTTTTTTTTTATTAATACCCGAGCTTCATTGAAAATAGCTTTTGTTTTCCATAATAGGTATTTGTTGTATCATTGAACTTCCCGCTTAGAAATATTCTACCCTTCCCAACTCCTCATTTCCTCGATTTCGTTATGATCGCACATATGATTCGCATAGAAAGAGAGGAATCTAGCAAATCAAATTATTCTTTGATATAATATTTCTGCATAATGTAACGTGTTTTAACCAGCACATGAGGTTTTATTTAACTTTTGTTAGAATTTGTTAATTGATCTTTAATTTGTTTAAATGACAAAAGTGTTAATAAAACTAATAAAACATAACTTTTTTCGTATGTTATATAAAAAAAAAAGAATAATTTGATTGCTAAAACATTTGTAAAATTAAATGAAAACTATGATTATATTTTTTTATATAATTGTCTGAGCGAAGCGAAGGCTAACACTCAGCGAAATATTACTGTCCGGACACATTACTACTACGATGGATATTAACGCCATGTCCTACTAAAAAAAAAGCCTAATAAAAACCTTTCGTCAAGCATAACTCAAAAAATATTTGTCGGATTTCGTTTCTGATTGCACCAGAAGGTACCTATGAGGGTCGCCTACTGAATGCACCTACTATGAAAAATAACTTCCAAACCGTTTAAAAATTATATGGAAAAAACTGATAAAAAAGCGCAATTTATCTGCATACGTCACAGAAATTTGGTGTGCGTCACTTTCACCGGTTGATGTTTTCGTAGACAACTGGTTTGAACACATGGAGCAAAAAAAAAAAAAAAAAATACGCACGCATTATTATTGAATAGATCAGTTTCAACCACGTGATCACAAACCTTGCAACAACCCATGGCAACCAGTTTTGGTGGGCAAACAAATAATAATACAGTACTCCGTACCACGGTGACCGACCGTTTTTAGCCTGTTGTATAAAATTTGGCCTGCTGTATGACATACAATTGTGGATGATTAAAACAAAAGACATGAGTGTTTATTGCTCCGGGAGGTTATCTTTCTCTGGATGTCTGTCTGTCTATCATACAGCATGCAATTTTCTTGTAAAGGATGATATTATTATGCAGTAAAACCTCCATAACGGACACACCCGATTAGTCGACGCCTCTATTTAGTGGGCATTTTTTCGATTAACAACCCTTAAATAACTGTACATTTTTTTACTCTCAGTAGCGGACACCTCCAAATAGAGGACAAATTCTGCCCTCCCGAGGTGTTCGTCATTCAGAGGTTTTACTGATAAAACCTCCATAGCGGACACACCCGATTAGCGGATACCTCTATTTAGCGGACATTTTTTCGATTACCAACTCTTAAATAACTGTACATGTTTTACTCTCAGTAGCGGTCACCTCTAAATAGAGGACAAATTCTGCATTCTCGGGGTGTCCGCTATTCAGAGGTTTTACTGTATATAATATTGATAGTTATTTTACAGGGCCACACAAAAGAAGAAGAATATATGAAACGAATATAAATTAAATTCGGGATTGGTAGATCGCTGATGGTAATGTAATTTTAGGATGTTGTTACAGTCATCCGCAGCATGTTTTTAGAGTTTCGTTCATCTAACGAAACCCTACCTGTCTCACTCCTTTGTCTGTCTGTCTGTCCGTCTGTCACAGGGCCCGTTCTCAGAAACTATATATGTCTCAGACTTGAAAATTTGCATACTTATAGCTGAACACCACACATCAAACGGCAAATAATAAAATTTTGAAAAAGTCTAATATTTAACCCTCTGGGCTCTAACTTGTGTATTTTAAGCAATTTTTCTAACTCAGCCCCTAATTTAATTAAGTTGGAGACATGAAATTTTGCATACTTATAGCTGAACATCTCACATCAAAGACAAATAATAAAATTTTGAAAAATGTTTAATATTTAACCCTCTGGGCTCTAACTTGTGTATTTAAAGCAATTTTTCTAACTCAGCCCCTAATTAAGTTGGAGACATGAAAGTTTGCATACTTATAGCTGAACACTTGCGAAAACACGATAAATCATAAAATTTTGAAAAAGTCATATTTAACCCTCCGGTCTCTAACTTCTGTATTTTAAGCAATTTTTCTAACTCAGCCCCTAATTAAGTTGGAGACATGACATTTTGCATACTTATAGCTGAACACTTCACATCAAACGACAAATAATAAAATTTTGAAAAAGTCCAATATTTAACACTCTGGGCTCTAACTTATGTATTTTAAACAATTTTTCTAACTCAGCCCCTAATTAAGTTGGAGACATGAAATTTTGCATACCTATAGCTGAAATCCTCACATCAAACGACAAATAATAAAATTTTGTAAAAAGGTCTAATATTTAACCCTCTGGGCTCTAACTTGTGTATTTTAAGCAATTTTTCTAACTCAGCCACTAATTAAGTTGGAGACATGAAAGTTTGCATACTTATAGCTGAACACTTGCGATAACACGATAAATCGTAAAATTTTGAAAAAGTCATGTTTAACCCTCTGGGCTCTAAGTTGTGTATTTTAAGCAATTTTTCTAACTCAGCCCCTAATTAAGTTGGAGACATGAAATTTTGCATACTTATAGCTGAACACCTCACATCAAACGGCAAATAATAAAATTTTGAAAAAGTCTAATATTTAACCCTCTGAGATCTAACTTGTGTATTTTAAGCAATTTTTCTAACTCAGCCCCTAATTATGTTGGAGACATGAAAATTTATACCTATAGCTGAACACCTCACATCAAACGACAAATAATAAAATTTTGAAAAAATCTAATATTTAACCTCTAATATTTTGTCTCGCGCAATTTTAAAATTTAAACTGTTTTGCAATACTATTTTTGTTCATTTTGCATAATAAGTGTAATGTGACGCAATTTCTTCTATTTCAGACTTCTAACGCATGTTAATGAATTTATTTTACAATATCCTTTCTCTTTCAAAATTCACATGTAAATATAGTTTTAATGGCGTAATTTCCAATAAGTGCCTACTTTTTATACATAATTATTTAATTCTAATTTGAAGGTTTTTTTCTGTTTATAATAGTAACGTGTAAATAATTTTTTTATTTGAAGCAAACATTATTGTGTGCACTGTTTATACAGTTGGCAACAGTTTAAATTAATACCATTTTCTAAAATATGTAAAAAATATCAGTCAAGATGCTGAATATTTGAATTTAAAATAGAAATAAAACCTCAAAAAATGAGTCAAATTAAAAAAAAATTAATGAAATCTGCACACCGGGATTTTCTATTGAATAAAATGATCTAAAAATGATTAAATTCACATGTATAGCTTTTGCTCCTATAAAATTTTTTTAATGGAACGATTTTGTCCAACTTTAGCATTAAATATCTCTTAAAATAATTCTTCGATTTGAAAACTGTATGCATTAGCGTGTTGATCAAAGATTTCGCTATAATACCACCGAGTTTCATATTTTTGTATGCAATAGTTTTCTTAATATTAACGAAGAAAGACCTCCGGTCACAAAAAATTCAACACCGGCGGCGGCGGCGACAGCATTAGTTACTTTTTTTAGAATAGAGAGATATATAAAAATGAAAACTTGTCTATCTGTCTGTTTGTAGTTCTATAAAAATCCACAATTTGGAAGCCAAAATTGTGAAAAGATACGTACATGTGTATTAAAACATGGCCGAGGCAACTAAAATAATCCGGAATCGAAATAATTTATAGTTAATTTTTAATTAATAAAAAACCACCAATTTAACAGCAATTTCTTATCAAATTTAAACATTTTTCGTTATAGCAGTTGCCAACAATTAAAAAACACAATAAAATTATTACAACAACAATTAATTTTCTACTACAAGATTTCCACGTGAAAAATGAAAATGAAATAAATAGTTTGACGAATTTTTTAAAAAGGTGAATATTACGTCATAACTTTTATATTACAAGATATTCACGTGAAATATGAAAATGAAATAAATGGTTTGACGAATTTAAATGAAAGTGAATATAACTTCATAACTTTTCTATTTCAAGGTTTCCACGTGAAAGAGTAAAATATTACGTCATATTGGAAATATAAAGGACGTGGTGGATATAGTATAACGTCATATGAGTATGAAAAATGTATTGAAGCATGATAAAAACCCGATTAGGGAAATATTGGCCTATTTTAACGTTATTGCTGAAATTATAAATTGAAATAAGTTCATTTATAGCTGTATTCTTTTGCGTCTGTTATATACATTTATACATTTTTATATAGCGTTTTCATATGATTCATTCATACAACATTTCGACTGCTTTTTTTAATGTTTGTTTTGTGTTGTACGTTAAATGTTGAAATTCATTTTTCAGAACAAACATCCTTCAAATTCTGGGCAACGCCGGCACTTTAGTTTGTAACAGATAAATGGCTTTTGTATCTGTACATCTAATGCTAATATTATAAAGCGTTATAATATTATAAAGTATATAATATTATTAATGCTTGTACGTTTGTGAGGTGTGATCTCTGAAACTACATAGCCAACTTAAAAAAATGTTGGTGGCCATCTCTGCTCCGAAAAAAAGACTATTTTATGTCAGTGCAAGAACCTACATCGCTACAGGAGTTCGCAAAAAAGTTCTAAAATTGCGATTTCTGTGATATTGAATGGTTTAGAAACTTTAAATTTGGTGCGGTAGTTACTTTTAAGATGTAAATACTCGTAATGAACGCTCTCTAAAAGGTTCAATTTGACGGATAAACGTAAAAATTTCTAGAAAGGTTCTAAACTATGATTTATTTGGAATACTGAAATTTTTGGGATACTGTTGGGGTTAGAAACTAGAACTTTGGCATGGTAGTAATTAATAAGATGTAAATGCTCGTTGTAGAACGAATTCTAAAAAATAGAAAGACTAAACAAAGCGGAAAAAGACATAAAGATGATCTAAGTAACGAAGTACATGGAATTGTTAGGAATATAAACATGAAAATTGATATGGCTGTATTTATCATGACGTAAATTCTCGCAATAGAACAATTTCTAAAAATGTCGCTATATAAAACAGTGCAAAAACAAAAAACTTTCAAAAATTTTCTTTTTCTGTGTTACTGCTGAGCCCAAAATCTTGAAATTTTGCTTCGGGTTGGTTTTAAAATATACAATTGTCTCTATGAATGGTTTCTAAAAAATTTAAAATTTAAAAAGATGAAATTAACGGAAAGCGATCTCAATTACCATTAATTTGGAATTATTAGGTACAGCAACTTTAAATATTTCATAATGCTGCATTTCCTCCGCAAAACATGCGATTTAAATGCAACAAAACTGATAGATACCTACCTAGCATTAAATAAATTGCGTAAATATTGAATAAAGAACTTTATGAAACAGTGAGTTGGTTGCCCGAAATTACTTATTAAAGTGTTCCTTCTCTAGGCTTTTCTCTCTCTCGCCAAGGCCACTAACAGAGGGAAGTGCCGTTTTAAATGTGATATGAATTTTTTATCCGATTCATTTTCCTAGACATTTTATCAAAAGGTCATATTCTCAATTATCATTAGTAGCTTTTTTATATATTAACTTATTCTGGTGAAATTTTATAATCGGGTTCATATTGGCGTATGTTAGCTTGCATGATTTCCTGAATAAATATGTATGGATTTGTAAATTACTTCAAATGACACTTTGACAGCTCAAAAGTTATGCAGGCGATATATTCAGATCTTGTGTCATACTTTATGTTGTAATCATTGCCGATTTCTTTTATTTAATACATGCTAAATACAGCTCAACTCTTGTGTAGAATATGTTTGAAAACAAAACAATACAGCGTATGTAGTGGCCAGCATACACTCATCATTTAAATCCGATCGAGCATATCTAAAACACACTCTAACGAAGCATTGCATGCCACTGTTGATGTATTCGGTACTTTGATACTATATTAGATTTTGAGGAGAGAATTCCTTAAATGCTATCGACAACCTCATTGCATCCGTGTAAAACAGATATTGTACAATATTAACTATTCCGGGGTAGCACATACCATGTAAAGTATAGTCCATTCTTTTTAAGCATCATATATTTGTCATTTAAAGTTACTCAAATTGGTGCGGAGCGTCTGATTATGCTCTTGACATCATTTAATACAGTTAAAATTCCGATATAAGTAATTTAGTGTTTCATTTTCTATTTTACTTTTAATACTTTCAATTTTATATCCATGCATGGCTGTCTTGAATGGTTTGATTTCCCATTTTTTTAAACAGTGTATACGAATTTATATATAAGATTTTGTAATTCTACGATTCGTTTATTTTCATCATTTCAGTTTATCGCAGTATATAGACAATTAAAAATAACATCTCATTTTCTTTGCTTCCACATGTTATTATTAAATCTATGTTCTCAGTAATATCGCTCAGACTAATCCCTCTGAGGGAAGTCCTAGTTATTTCAATGATTAATTAATGTTTTCATGTGAAAAATGTTTTGGTTCGAGTTTTCTATGTTATACATTGTTTAATTTAATGCATATGTTGGTATTACTCGCAGGTATGTTAGCTATATTTATAATAATCTAATAATAATATATAATTTTGACATTATTATTTATTATTATTAGAATTAAACTAACTTATAATTCACTATTAAATTAATTCGCTATTTTTTTTTTTTTTGCGTGAATGAGACGTGGCGGTGGCGTTGTCGGCACTCCATGTTCAGTTGAATTTTTTTTGTAAAAAGGTTCGCCGACCCTGGTATACGCTATAGGCAGAGGATATAAGAGTAAACATTATAGCTACGGGGGGGTAAACAGTGCGCATGATGCGGAGTTATCCAGAAGGTATAAGGCGTATATCCTCGTATACCCTCCACTACATCCCTGAGTTAAGGTATTTAGAAAATAAAATTATGAAAAATGGCCGATTTTATAATTTTTATATGCTTTGAATACTTTGAGTTATCCTTTCGGCTTTTAAAAATCACCAATTAGACTTTTATAAATTGAAGATGCCCCCCCCCCCCCCCCTTCCCACTTATTTGAGTGTGTGGATCATAAAAGTCGTGAAAAAGGAAAAGCATCAAAGTCGTGTAAATTAACAACATCCTTATGAATAGTTAAAACATTAACCTTAAAATACTTGCGATATTGAGCCTAATCACTGGTAATTAGATAAGTTCTTTTTTCCCTAAACTAGCAAGGAAATAAATGATTTTTTTTTTTTTTTTTTTTTTTTTTTTTTTTTTTTTTTTTTTTGTATACGCCTCCATTACTTTCCATACCTGAATCATTCAAAAAAAAAAAAAAAAAATCTTCTATTAGACTGACCAATGACCTACCTTTTCTGTTTTATATTACGGGAGGGGGAGGGTGTCTGGGGCACGTATATTAGAAGCTGATAAGTAAATATTAATGCCTTGGACATTAAAGGGCGGCATTTTCAAAAGATGTACTGCCTAGAATTAAAAAAAGGATTAAAAAAAAAGAGCGTATGCTTCCCTTGTGGCGTATCCTAACGACGATGCGGAAGAGATGAGTACGAAATTATAAAAACCGACAAAAGCGGCGTGACGACCCCGTTAAAGGGAAACTAGAACAGGGCCTTGAACTTGAATATTGTGCTGCTGTTATCTTATCCTGGAGGGTTATGAATTTTCGATTTGTTTATTTAATGAAAATTCTGTTTTGTATTTCGGAACCTTCTTTTTACCGCAGCTTGAGGCTATTTAAAAAATATAGATCACGCGTTTTTTAACTCGTCAGGAAAGTCGACAAACCTAGCGGCCTATATAATGCACAAATATGATCATATTGATTCGGTTTTATTACCACTTAAAAAGTAAAATAAAATAAAAATGCAAAAATAACTTCACTTCCTCGGTGAAATGCGACGTTTAAACTCGAACAGATTTTTTGTCGCACTAATCTACTTTTTACTGTCGGAACTAATTAGTGTGTCACCAGACGTTTAAAATATTTTCATCAAATATAAAACACTTTCGAATAGAGTCCTAAGTATTTTTACAACAGAAATTCATTTATTTTTATTATTTTATTTTATTTTTTACGAGAAATGCATATTTTTATCACATATAAAACACTTTCGAATACGGCTCTCTCTTGATTATTTTTACAACAGAGATTTTTTTTTTTTCTTTACGTGAAATGCATATTTTCATCAAATATAAAACACTTTCAAATAGAGCTCTTATCCTGATTATTTTCACAACAAGGATTTATTTATTTATTTATTTTTTACGAGAAATGCATGTTTTCATCAAATATAAAAGACACTTCCCAATAGAGCTCTTATCCTGATTATTTTTATAACAGGGATTTATTTTTTATTTTTTTTTATTTTTTACTAGAAATGCATATTTTCATCACATATAAAGAGTTTCGAATAGAGCTCTTATCCTGATTATTTTTACAACAAGGTTTGTTTTTTTTTTTCCTTTTACGAGAAATGCGCTAGAGTTGAAAAAAAAATCAATGAACAGTTTCGTCAGAAATATTTGCGTTAATTATAAATGGGTATTTTTTAAACTTTTTTTTTTCGAATGTAACTTTTTTGGAAAAGAATCTTTGTAAATTATAAAATCTTCTCATAGATTGCTTCGCAAATATTTATGTACCTGTATGTGAAAAGCACTTGGACAAACTCTAAAGTTAATTCACAGCAAGATTCATATCATGACTTCATTTTAAGTCACTTTACTGATAGTGATGTTGATTGCAATTTGCAATACAAGGTCTGATGCTGAAAGAATTCTAATGTGCCAAAGAACTACATCGTGCAAATGGAGGAGTTAAACGAAACGTCTATACCATTGTTGCTTTCTTCTATTTTTACAAGAAGAAAGTATATTTGATTCGCAAAAAAATTCAGTTTCCGGTTTCCGACGGATTTATACGCTTTAGAAGGTCCTGAAAAATATTTGTCTGTTTTTAGAAAATGCCTGCCTGTAGGATACACAAATTTTATGGACGCTTTATCTCGGGAATTAATGCAAGCAATTTAATCAAATTTCAGGCGAGTACAGTGTAGAATTCAGATGGTGGCCCGGGGGAGACATTCCCCCTCCGGAAGATTTGAGATTTTTTGTTTTCAATATTCAAAAAGTGTAACCCCCACCCACCCCCCCCCCCAGAACTCTATAATGCCCCCCTCCCCCGGAGCCACAGAAATCGCTTCCTGTTCCGAAAAAGTTTCTGAATTCAACACTGGGCGGGTAAATACACTTAATCCTTAAGGGGGCAAAGGAACTTCAAACTCATTTTTTTTTAATTAAAATTGTACCTTAAATACTATTCAAGGGCACACTATATGAATTATGGCATATATTTATCACACGAGAAATTAAAAAAAATACTTTGGAGAAAAATAAAGGAATTTTCTTGAATATTTTAAGCTATATCAAGAACTTTAAAAATGTCCCAACCTCACTCCATATCGATTAAAATCCTCAATATTTTTCATGCCAGTTTGGTTTACGCATACAAATAAAACTTTGCATAGTGTTTTGAAACTAAATATAATTGGAAAAGTTTAAGGTGCAGAAATAAGATGTAAAAATGCTGAAAATTTCATAAAATTTAGATATTTTCTTTTCTTACTTTTATATTCAAATATGTAAAATTTGATGCACAGTTTGTATATGCAAACAAAACTGGCAAAACAAATATTGGGTATTTTAAGTGATATGGAGTGAGGTTGGAACATTTTGAAAGTTTTGATAACGCTTAAAATATTCAGGAAAATTCCTTATTTTTCTTCATCCCAAATTTTTTTTAACTTCTTGTGTGATAAATATATGCCATAATTCATGTACTGTACTCTCGAATAGTATTTAAGGTACAATTTAAAAAAAAAAAAAAAATATTTTGAAGGTCCCTTATCTCCTTAACTGAAGTAACAGAAATTTTTTCATGGCTACAGTGGGCGGTGTCTGAGACCGCTTGACAGAAATATCAATAAAAGGCTCGCTTAACTCACAGGATACTGTTCCTGTACTAAACTTTATTTACAGGACTATTATAACAAAAATTCCCTTATTCAGCCGTCTCTAGTGATAGTACTAGCGTTCCTAACGAGAAAAAATTCACTAGTATCGGTGGTTAAACTGAAAATTACAAGTTAAACTTTGAAAATTGATAATAAAAAAAAACCACTAACAGCAATTAAGGGTTAAATATAGGGATGCACCGAATAGTGATTTTGGCCGAATATCGAATATTCAGCCAGCCGAATAGTAGCTGTTAGGCCGAATACCGAATATTCGTCCAGCCGAATAGTAATTTTTCGGCCGAATATCGAATATTCGGCTTGTCGGATACTTTTATATTTCAAAGTTTGAAGGCATTAAAATGTTAAATTTTGAAACAATTTTAGATAATATTTAAAACAGAAACTTTTATTTTGATAAACAAGAGCTTTTTTCAAGTAAACTTTATGCTGAAAAAAATCTGCTTCGAGTTATTTAAGAAGAGGATAGTTATAAAACTTTTTTAATTAATAAAATTTTAAATTTCATGGCTTTTTCTGTAAAGTAAAACAAATGAATAAAATTTTCTTAAATTCTAAAACAAACATTTTAAAATCAAAGAGAAACTGTGAAAAAATTGGAAGAAAAATTGTACAGGATCCTATATTATTTGTTTGTCAGGAAAAGACTAAAGTAAAAGTAAATAAATAATACAATCTATTCAAATTTTATATGTTGTCAATTCAGCAAGAATAACTGTTCTACTCCCTTTGATTAAGCAAGGAACCTTTTAAGTGCATCCTAGATCGGTGTCTGGAGTGGGCGATCATTTTCAGAGATTGTAAACGTTGTTCTTAAAATCTTAGCAAGAAGCAGATTATTTAATGGACAATCTTCAGGATCTTGCATTTGTACGTACATAATTAATTCCTATGAAAATCCTCGTGATTGGTTAATTTTCTTATATAATACTTAACAAACTGCAAATAAATAATGTAAAAACATTCTCCTTTATTTAAATATGATTCTGTTTCTAATTATACTGAATATCTTTATAAGTCAACTATTAAACGTGGAAGTTGTATAAGGTTTTTAAAAATATGTTTTAAACTTTTTTTTTAAGTATTTGATTCGACCTAATATTTCGATATTCAGCCGAATATTCGGCAAGCCGAATAGTTCGATATTCGGCCAAACCGAATATTTGGTAACATGGCCTAATAGGCCGAATACCGAATAGATACCGAATATTCGGTGCATCCCTAGTTAAATATTAAAATGAAAGTAAAGTTTTATAAAACATCACATGCAATATAAAATAATAGAGAAAGAAAAGAAAAAAATCTATAAACAGACTAATGATCGGCAGAATGAATGATTTTTTTTTTATTCGAATGAATTATTCGCGCATGCGCAAAAACATAGTTCCCAACCTGTGTACACATTTTTAATCAATTACCACCAGAAATTTTGTAAAAAAGAAAGAAGCAAAAGCATAGCTGACAGACTTCGTAATTTTTTTTAATTAATTATCTTCAGAAATTTTGAAGATAAAAAGAATTTTTATATTTTTATGGGATTCTTAAACTAAGTTTAATTAAAATAAAACACTTTTTTTTTTATATACAAAATTTCTGATAGAAATAGAATTATAAAAAAGCAAAGGTTGGCAGCTATGCTTTTGCGCATGCCCAAATGATACATTCGAATAGTAAAAATCTTTCATTCTACCCATCCCTTAAATATACACCAATACTAATTTTCAAAATTTACTTATGACATGTACAACGAAGGAGGAATCAAAGTACTAGGTGACCATAATTAAAGTGCACGTGTTTGAAGAGCTCTACAAGATAAACTAATTGAAATATTTAAGAGAAGAGATGTGGTATTTTTTCAGTGTAGAGCATGCGGAAATAAGTTCTGAAAGATAAAAAAAAAATAAAAAATATTAAGACAGATGGCACTATATATAAAAGAAAAATGGAGAATTTCCTATCAGCTAAATTTTGAGATAAAGTGTTTTTATCAAAATTATAGTAATGATAGCACTGCTTTGAAAGAATATCGTCGTCCCAAAAGATATTGATTTAAAATGAGTTATTTTTATTAATATTGGCCCCGATCATAACTAATTGGGGCCCCCTGTGCAAAGAGAAATTAGGGGGCGCCATTTGAATCGTTTCAACATTGTTCACATAGACCTGATGGTCAGTCAGCCACATGCGTAATGCATTAACAAATTTTCGCACCTTGGATTTTAAATAGAAGAAAATTCTTAGCGCCGTCAATTCTAAATTAAGTACCTTAATTAATAAAAATACTCTTTTTTTTTTCTTAGTACAGAATAAAACGCTTTTATATAACTTTAGCAACTTGTTTACTTTAAGATGGATTTAATAACTTCAACTTGTGTTGAATACTCTAACATGTAAATATGCGTTGATCAAGTTACTTTCTTTTACATCTTTCTAAGTTGTGCTACACACAACATAATATCAAATCAAATGCATTCCACTTCACAAGTCGAAATTGTTTTCTTCAATAAATCTAAAAAATATGACAATTTTGGATTTCTTTTTCATATTTTAACTCTAAGCTAAAAGAAAAAAGTTTGAATACGGAAGAAAATGTATCTCATGACAATTAGAACTGATTATTTTCAGCCACTGAACTTTACGTATGATTTAATTTCATTGCTAATACAATCTATTAAAATCAAAATATTATTTCTTATTTAAAAGTGATTGAGATTAGCTTTACGAAAGCATTGAGCTCTGTGAGTTCAAAATGAAATTTGTTTTTCAGAAAGTTTAGTAGAATCTTTTAAAGATGAAATTTGCATTTTGTATTCGAAAATTTTCAGAGTTGGAATTGAAAAAAAAAAGTAAATATTTTATAAATTAATATATGAATTTGGGGGGTCCCTTGAGGTCTGGGGCCCCTGGGCAAAGTCGCGATTTGCTCATCGATAATAAGGGCCTGCTAACATCTTTAAGATTTAAACGCTATCTATCGGTAAAATTTCAGACTAATCATTTTTATTGCGCAACTCATTTGGGCGATTCTCAAAAGGTGGGCACTAGACACACGTCATAACTTTAAGCCTTTCAAACATAACTTTAATTATCATTGACTTTATTTTATTTTTTTTTTTTTTTTTTTTTTTACACTGAGTTTTTAATTCTATTCAGAGACAGAAAATGACATAATTTATTGTGAAAGCTTTGTATAAATATGTTAAAATTTTATTATTTTATGCCAAAGAGGCCAATTTCGGACATTCATAACGTTAACTGCTCCAATGTACCACCAAGAAAAATAGTTTTAACTTTTTTCCAGATGGTTCTAATGGTAAACAACGAATGCATAGAGGAAACGAATGATTTTTTGATAATTTCGTTAAGAGATGGCAGGCTGATTTATTGCTTTTTTGAAGATAGAAGGACTTTTCTATAAAGAATTTTTTTGTATTTTGTTATGTCCGAAAGTAACGTACGCGACAAAGCATTTGATTTTATTATTATTATTACTGGATAACAAAAAGTTAATTATACATATATATATATGTATATACAATCCTATAATTGTAAATTATAGGACACATTTACTACATTCTTAGTTTTAAGAATTTTTTAAATACTAAGCGCAACGTCCAAAATCTGTAACGTACGTGCGAAAAAAATGTCCGAAATTTGTAACGTACACAACTGCTAATTAAATGCTTTAATAATTAATTTTCCAGAATAGTTGCTGTCTTTTAATGTTTGTGTATAATTTTGTAGACATACTGTTAAAAATATTAATATATTATATTTATAGACAAAATACTATACTATTAAAGAAAAATTGGCCTTAAATTTGAAAATTTTAAAAATTACATATTGTTAATGTTTAATGATCCCACCTTTTGAGAATCTCCCATTTCCGCATACTGTAAAAAGTATAGATACCAAAGCTTTTAAAACTATTCCAAATAGTTTAATGTGTAGAGCCTTTCAAACACGTGCACTTTAATTACGGTCACCCTGTATTTTATGTATATAGGTTTCGCCTGGGATACGAAGAAAGTAAACCTAATTGTTGCTGAATGGAGCGGTAAGTTGGCGTTTAAACCTAGTGAACCGTTACGGTAAATTAGCGGAGCCTCTATCTGACCTTCATCTTCTGAAGTAAGGCAGTTGGAAACTGTAACTGTGGGAGTGGAATGATTATTTAAAACAAAAGAATAGGAATCAAGTTCATTTTGTTTTAAATTAACAATGGAAAAATGGGGAAGAGGATGAATTTTACACTTTTTTATGAAAATTGTTCCTATTTTCTGATAACATTTGCAAGAGAGTAATTTTTACTTGAACTTCAGTGGAATGACGAACGATATTAAAGTATCATAGGACTGTTATAAGTTTTTAAAAAAGCCTGTCAAATATCGGCAATCCCAAAACTTTCTTCTATCTCATGCATGTTAATACTTCCTGAAAAATGCAGCATAGCAGAGCCACCGGTGATCTCCAAAATCTTATCAAAAATCGGTGATACCAAAATCTTATCAGCAACAACTTATGTCAACTTCTAACCGAATCTGAAGTTTAATGAAAATCCTTGCATTATGTAGTTATTGAGATAGAGCTATTGCGGAAATTGTAAAATATTCTGCATAACAACGTCACCTGTTAGGCGATGTACACCAAAAACTAATCAGGGCTGATTTACATCAGGAACTAACTAAAGCAGAAGTTTGATGAAAATTTATGCATTAGTTCTTGAGATACAACTATTACGGAAATCGTGAAAAATTTGCATAGCAGCGCCACTTGTTGGGCGATTTTCACCAAAAATTATCAGCACCAATTTATATCAAGGACTAACTAAATCTAAAGCTTTATTAAATTCCGTTCCTTAGTTTTTGAGATAGAGTGCCCACAATATTTGTGTCACATACAGATAGACAGACAGAGTCACGCACAGACATTTTGTAAAAATATGTTTTTCGGGATACCTGACTCCTAAAACGTGTAAATCCGTCAAAAACCGGAATTCGAAAAAATTTTCGAACCCAATAGTTTCTTCTTGTAAAGATAAAAGAAAGTAAAAACATCATTTTCAGCAGTTCATATTGGAAAGATCATGCTTTAAAATTCCTTTTTGTTTTAACTTGTAATTAAATAAAGCATGCTTTATAAATAGATAGCTTTATTGAGCTTAGGATATTACTGTATTTGAGAGTAAAAAAACAATCAGTAACTTTTGTTAATAACAGTGTATGGAAGAATGCGGTCATTATTAAACGAATTATTTTTAATTTAACAGAACAATTACTAAGAGTAGACAGCCAATCTCAGTGTAAATTTGTACGTGTTTTAACACAATATCTGTTTTCAAATTAAAGTTTAATGTATTGCATATTTTTAAGCTAGATTTTATCTCGTTCTTTCTTTCTTTTCTTTTCTTTTCTTTTTTTTTTTTTTTTTTTTTTTTTTTGTAATTTATTTATTTATTTGGGGGGTTTAGGGAGGGAGGGATTAAGGGAAGGGCCGAGGTGAAATAGTAAACATATTTAAGCTCAGTGATATCGATGCAATGTATAATCCTCAAAAATTCCTCATAAAATATTAAGCCATTCAATATTGCGCACATTAAAAAAATAAATAAATAAATAAATAAAAGGAAAAATAAAAGTAAATGGACATTTATAGATAAATAACTTTAAACTCTTTATACATTTATTTTTGTGAGTGAAACACTAAACAAATTTAATTCGTTCTTAAAATTTAGATAAATTTTTCGTGAAAATATTTAGCTCAATAATGCATTAAAAAAAACATTAGGAATAAATCACTTTAAAATTTTTATTTATTTATTTATTTTAGTGTATATCGTCAATATACACTATATAAGTGATTATTAAGATGACACTTGGCGCAATATAATATAAATAGAAAAAGCGACTTTAACCACGCCAGAACTTTAAATTTAAAAGTCTACTAGTTTCGTAAGCATTCAGCGTACAGTCTTCGGTCCGAAAAAATATTTTTTCAAATCGGAGTTGTTGAGTCACAAAATGTTAATACGTATTCTATTAATTTTCGTATTTTATTTGTAGTTTTTAATACTTTCCAACATATTTGGAAAGTGTTTATGAATTCGGTTTGTCTGTCCGTCCGTCCGTGTTCTAACTCGCGTAAATAGAGTCCGATTTCCATGTAATTAGTTTTTAACACTTTCCAACATATTTGAAAAGTGTTTATGAATTTGGTTTGTCTGTCCGTCCGTCCGTATTCTAACTCGCGTAAATAGAGTCCGATTGCCATGTAATTAGTTTTTAACACTTTCCAACATATTTGAAAAGTGTTTATGAATTCGGTTTGTCTGTCCGTCCGTCCGTATTCTAACTCGCGTAAATAGAGTCCGATTGCCATGTAATTGATATATGTTATTGGGGTTTACTATGGCATGTTCGGTATTGAAAATGAAGTGTGTAGCATTTACGGTTCATCTACAGGTACATTCAAAAGAATTCCGTTACATTACGGTCTATGGGGGGAAATCGTTTGCCGTGTATTTTAATGATATTACAGTAATTTTAAACATATTGAAATGGATATACATCACTGAGGTGTACTACAAGGTTCTTACTATACAGAATAGGGTGTGCGTAAAACTTATCGTTTATTTCCGGGGACACACAACAGAATTTGGCTATAAAAGAAAATGAGCAATAATTGAACTATTGAAACCTATGAACAATAATTGCTGGAAGTGCGTTTTCAGTTGTGGTATGCATTTTTAAATTTAACTATTTTTTAAATATTATTTGGTGTGTATAAATCCTATAGATCATATGCAAGGTAGCACAAAAGTTCTCAACAGCATTCGTTCATTGGCGGAAAATGCTGAGTGGAAATTTCCAAGTGCGCTTGTGCGTTTAGCTGAACTAACTTTTAGCATATTACGTAGCATGCATACATATATGTAGATCATATACAGGGCTGCACAAAAGAATCGTATATTCTAATGATTACCGTCGACCTTTGGTACCGTCGGGCTACTTTGGTCCTTACGGGGTTACTTTGGTCCATCCCATTAAAAAAAATGTTTATTCTTTGTATTGAACAAACAATACAAAATAATTTGGAGTTTTGCCCCTGAAAAATAATTTACACCTTACTATGGGATATTTGAATAGTCTGGGGTAATTTAGTTTTTGTTAATCATATGGCAACGCTGGATATGTTTGTCAACAACTGTTTTCGTGTGTGGATTTTAACTCTCCAAACTTTCTATTGTGGAACAATCTGGATAAGAGCTACAAATAAAGTAGGTGTCAAAATATTACCTTTAGTAACTTGTAATCCATGTGTGATCATAGTTTATCCTTTAACTTTTTTATTTTGACAGGAAATGTTTACGTTTTCATAAAGCTAACACGAAAACAGTTTTTCGGGGCTACTTTGTGCCATGCCTGGTTTGGTCCGAAGTAGCCCCAGTTACTTAGAAATGCTTTTTATACAACCAAATCTCTTTAAAAAGAATTTTAATATCTTTTTTTCAAATGTTACTGTAGTAAAATGTTATATTAATTGTTTTTGTTCTAGTTGCTGAAGATAACATGACGAAAACTATTTCTCGTGTCTTTAATATTTACAAATGGTCTATTGTGTTTAAATGTTAAAAGAGAAAAAAACATTTGTTTGTCGAGTTTGCAGTGTTAATTCATTATCAGATCCTATTGCAAGAGGGTTTCAATAGTCCAACATATGAAATGAATTTATATGAAACTAAATGAATGAAACAAAGAAGCCCCTGGCAGGGGCTACTTTGTTCCAAAACTTTAAAGATAGTTAAAAATAAAAAATAATAATAAATTTCCTCTTTAAAACCATATACAGTTTGCTTCATTGTTTCATGTTAATTGTTTACAACTCAATTTCTACGTTGAACAATCATATACAGTGTAACCTCTGAATAACGGATACCTTTGGGACCGATAAAAAGTGGTCGCTATTCGGAGGAGGGTGTTATTCAGAGGTTTCATTTTTAAAAAATCATAATTACACAAATTTAAATAGAAATACAAAGTCATCTTAATTAATCCTCATTGTTTTAATACATTAAAAAATCAGTGATTTGCAGTTGTTTTTATTTCTGCAAATATCTTTCTCCAAAGAAGTAATAGTATGAGTTGTTTTGCTGTACAACTCAACATCATTATGATATAATGCAAAATTTTTGATTTCACGGAGGTTCGTAAAAACTTTTGGTATGTGTATTAATATTGGAAATTTTAGGTGATTCTATAATCTCTTCCATATACCCTTCCGCATCACTTTTTTCTTCCTTTCTCCTATCTTCCTCCATTTGCTGTATGAATGAAATGTAGCAGTAACTGCCAAATCTTTGTCCAGACACATATATTTAGTGGCATTCGTGTTAGTTATGCTTGCTTTTCTAAGAATTTATCTAAATTTTCCCCATCATTATTGTCTTCCTTTATCTATGTCTAGTTTTGGAAAAGGATTAAGTGTTCAAGAGATTAAATAACATTTTGTTGACATATTAAGTAAATTTTGTTTGATCTGCTTCGGATTTGGGTTTATAATTTTGGTAAATTATGCTTTTGTTTTGGTAAATAAATATGAAATTATACCAGAAACTGGTAAAAAAAAATTTCTCGTGACTTTTGAGCGGTAGTTGTTCAGGATTCTTTATTAAGATATTCGTACTAATGTTAATGCTATGGAATGTGTTTCGTTCCATCAATATGTGGCCGGTATTCGGAGGTTGTCGTTGTTTAGAAGTGACCGTTAAAGGATGTTTCACTGTGTAACATTTTTAATAATGGAAATGTTAGTGAAATTAGGAAAAAGTGGCCCAATGTAGCCCCGGTTGACGGTATTCATGGTAATAGCAGAAATCGGGTTTTCGAATGTTTTATGCTTTTTCCAAATTGTTCACATAGACATCATCTTCCATCTGGGTAAACTATGAAGTTTTGTTATAGTATTCTGAATGTGCTGCAATGTGTTTCATAATCTATGTTGCACTGTTTGTTTTCGGATAGCAAAACCCTCCGCGCTATTGCGCATGCGTCATTTGATTTTATCAAAATAGGGGCGAGTGGGGTTTGTTTAGCTATTTTTTTAAGAATGCGCTTTATGTAAAAATGTAATTAATATTTATAAAAAAAACGAAAACGCTTAAAAATTTTAAAAAATTATACAACATTTCTACTTTTTACGAAGCAAAATTCATTTTTATTTTTTAAATTGATCTTTTCTTTTAAAACAGGAAAAATTTTTTCAAAGACGGCATTGTTTTCTCCTGGACATAAAAATCGTGTACAGTTTGTCTAATAACGCTGCTATCGAATTCATCTATACCTGCTCTTTTTAACTCTTTTATTAGGTGAACAAAAAACAGGATTACGCTCATCTCCTGCTTCTCGGAGAATCTCTTTATTAGTACTACTAGAAACCCCGGCAATTTGACTGGCTCGTTCAGTTAAAATGAACTATCGGAAAAATTAATTCTCCTTTTTCTGCTTCTTGATCACAAAATTAAATGACATTATATATAATTTTCTTACTACCACTCTTGAAAGATTTATTTCTATTCGAAATAGCCATTTGAACACTAAATATAAAAGTTTTAATTTGAATTAAAACGAGATATTAATAGAATTTTAAACTTTGATCGGAAGCAAAAAACAGCAAACAAGTAAGCACCAATCTTAATGACAACGCAGACGAGAACGCCGAAGTGGAACTTCGGAAAATGCCCATCTCAGCGTAACACACCTTTGGATAGTAGAATCGCCCCAGAGTGCTAGGCGCGGCTTTCAGAAACAAACAGTACACATTATTTTTCGTTCTTGTTTAAACTATGAAGAAAGTTCTCGAAAAATGCGTAGCTTTTAAATAAAAATCCTGCTTCAGCTTCCTCTTCCTACATTCTCACGAATACTAGTTTCGAGAGAGACTGCAAATTTATAAAGTAACTGCGCAAATTCACAAAAAATAAAAAAATGTTCCAACGGTAATAACTATCTAAAGTTTGTTTCTTTTTATGAGAATGATTTTGATTGTTATTGTTACTTGAATGAATTAAGTTTAGCGTCAGACGAAAGGTGAAATTACAAAATTAGCAAATAATATGAATAAATAAAAAGAAAGTGTATTAAATTCGTGAAACGTTAGTGACAAAGTGATCAAGTTACAAAATACGCTAGCGTGCAGGAACTGCCCCCCCCCCCCACACACACACACACACAATAAAAAGAACTTATAACTAACGAAGTATGGAAAGCAGCCAAGAAAAAGTGAGTACCCAAAAAGTAATTTTCTTAGCATATAAACAACCCCGAAACATGAATTACTTTAATCCTTTATGTCCCAAATTATGAATTCATGAAAATTTCATCTTCTAAAGCATTTTTCGTAAATTTTTTAAACTACATTAGAAGATTTACACAAACATTTAATAAATTTTATAATAATTTTGCCAATTAAATATGAATTTATAGGGATTTTATGCAATATTTATAACTCCACTCAAATCTTTTTTTTTTTTTAAATATATATATATATGTTACATTATTAGATCTAATTCCGCGATTTCCTTATCTTATTCTAAATTACTACTTTATATTCACTAAATCCTTATCCTTAAGTAATCTCTATCGTTAACTCTGTTAAATTCCCTTTAATTTAATGTCTCACTTGTCTTAATCGCTTAAATATTACTCTTTTAGTACATATTATTCATATATTTGTGATTTCAAATTTATTATATATATATATATATATATATATATATATATTGTAGAATTAGGAAATGTACAAATATAATGCTCTTGCAATAGAAATATAAAAATGTTATTAACTGTATTATTAAAATCAATCGTTTCTAAAAGAATAATAAGACTTTGTAAAAAAATATACAACGTAGGGTTGGGTATAGTTGTATATACTAGAAAAGTGTGAATCGATGTACCATAAAAGCTCAAAGAGCTATGAAGCCTAAATAATATCAAATATTGCTATTCTATATAACTCTTTTTTAAATCTTATCCTAATCTATTTATGATGAACTTAATTCGGTACTGACAATAGAACTAGTGCATAATTAAACTTCATTTGGCATTTCATCAAACTATATTCAGCGTTATAATAATCTTTTCTTTTTACAATGTAGCTAAAAACAAAACCCTTGTTCAACGTTTAAACTTGGCATTGTGCTAAGCGCGCTTCGAAAGGATGCCGTAAAGTTGCAATGCCGCCTTACCGCGTTTTTCCAGATAGGTTTTTAATTAACTTTTAAAGACACGGGAGGTGTATTGAAAGATCCACTCAATGCAAACTAGTCGCGAATCCCATAGCATTTATGTGATTAATTCTAATTAAATAAGTATATTTTTAACAATTTGACGTTTATTATTTTTATACTGCTACTGGGCATTGCATTACACAAATATATCAGTAAAAGTTGTTATCTAGGCTTTAAAAGCAGATGGTACATAGAGTACGTCGCCCCTGTCATTATGTATGTCCAAACCGTCCGTGACTTTAAGGGCTATCCATCTCGGCTAATTACAGACGATTTTTTTCGAAAATCACTATCAACAATGCTTTTATACTTCTACTGCGATAGATACCTCCGGCGCTGCTCCTCAACACCTTTGCTGAATGCCCGCAAATCGAAATTTGTATCTTCATCATTTCATTTCATTTGAAACTCCTTCATCAGTAGAATCGGTTTTCGCTACCGATTCACCGGAGACATAAAATCTGTTATTGTTGCTATCACAACAATTTTTTGGCAAACGAACGTATACAAAACAGTGTACTATTTAATGACTGTAGATAAATTAACCTAAAGCCTATTATGCAAGTCATTTTATTTTGTCCTCGGACAAATACATTGATTTCCTTTCATTATTTCTTTGTCTACAATTCTTCTTTACAATGCTCGTTTGTTATTCTAACCGTTTTGTTAGAGTGAAAAGAAGATTGCATGTTTCTCAATCATTTCATCAAATTTCGCGTCATTTAGTGATGATTATACACGTCACTTCAGCTATCGGTATCCACAGGCAAAATCAAAATATTATAAAAATCGTCTGCAAAAATTTTGCGATACAGTATACGCTCGATTTTACAAGCCTCTTTTTTACGAATTATTCGTTTTTACGAACTGATTTACTGGTCCGGACCAGCATCCCATTGAACTAATGTTACTCCAATTTACGAACTTTTGATTTTACGAACACATTATATGGGTCCCACCGAGTTCGTAAAATCGAGCGTCTACTGTATTTATCGCTAACTAAACGAGGTTTTCCGAGTAACAGAATAGATGTGAAAACCTTTTTAACACTTTCCAACAAATTTGAAAAGTATTTATGATTTTGGTTTGTCTGTCCGTCTGTCCGCGCTCTAACTCTTGTAAATATACTCGGATCGACCTGAAATTTTTGGATATTATTTACCTTTACCCTAGCAGGAACCTTATGTCAAATGAAGTTTGTAGCATGTTTAGTTTTTTTACAGGGACAGTCAAAAGTTTTCCGTTTCATTGCGGCCAATGGGAAAAAATCGTTCCAAATGAATTTTAATGACGTTACACCCTTTCAAACGTAATAAAACTGATATGCAGTTATGAAGTGTACTAAAATATGCATTCTGTAGAATATGCGATGCGAAGAATATTTATTATTCATTTACAAGGCCACACAAAAGTTTTCCGTTATATAATGGTATAGGAGGAACTTGTTTGTGGCTTATTTTAATTATATTAAACTACTTCATATGTAATGAAATTGTTATACGTCGGTGAGGCTTACTATAAATTATTTCATGTACAGTACGAAGTGCGTAGCCTTTACAAGGCCACGCAAAAGATTTCAGATAGTACATGTTCTGTTCGAAATACTGTATAATAGCGGTGATGGCAGGAAATGCATTTGTAATTATGATATACGCTTTTAAGTTTCACTATATTTATTCATACTATATGGTGTGTAAAAATACTATAGTTGGTATACAGGGCTACACGAAAGAATTCGTTAAAGTTACTGAGTATGAGCGTAAATTGCTTAAAAGTGGTTTTAAATGTGTTATGCATTTTTACGCTGAAAGGCATTTTGTTTACTAAGAAATGGTTGTAGAATATAGATAAAATGATATACAGGGCCACGAAAATAATTGGATACACGGCCGTCTATGGATGATAATTTCTGGCAAAGTGATTTCAGTAGTTTTAAGAGTTTAATTTGAATTAAATTTTAGTTAAATGGTGGCGTGTAATAAAGATACTAGGTAAACTACAGGGCTGAAAAAAAAAGTATTTAAGTATGTTTCCATCTATAAGTATAAATTGCTGAAAGAAAAATTTCAACCTGTTATGCGTTTCCTTGCTAAACTAAATTTTCCCATTATGTAGTATATATATCAACTTACAGATAAAATACAGGTGTGTTCAAAAGAATTGGAATACATATTTGGCTATGGAAGGTAACTGCTGAAATCAGTTTTTTAAATGTTTTATCTGTTTTCTAAAATGTTTTCTTCGTTATCCTATTTTGCTTATTTCCCTAAATAACGAAATTTTGTTAAAGATTTCAGGAAGTGTTGGAAAGTGTTTCATAATCTATGCTTAACGCATGATTTTTTTTTCTTGTTTTAAAAAATAAAGTAGGGTCGTTCAATTATGGGCACCCTGTATTTTAATTGTTATCATTTATATTTACATTATTACTTTCATTAAAAAATTTACATTGTCTTTCAAAATTCTTTTAAAATCGCATTTGTGTGTGTGAATTAAAAATTGAATATATTGATTTTTATAGTTTTTTTATCATGATGAAATGGAGACTATGCTTACATCCAGATAAAAACACGCTGTTAAAAACTTTATATCAAAGTTAAACCGCATAGTTCAAAGTTAAACTATGATGTAAAGTAATTAGATGAACTCCAATCTTCTTAACCCTTAAGTGGTGAGGTGATTTTTTATAACATAAGTGGTGAGGTGGGGTGTATGACACCCCAAAGTTTGACTTCTTACACACTCCACAAAATTTGGCGAATTAAAATAAGAAAATTTCTTGTGAATTTTGCATTATTTAATTATATAAAAACAACAAAAAAAGTTCTGTAAGTGTACATACATATACATATAAATTCACGTATCTAAATACCACAAAAATTTTGTGTGCAAATATAGAGCTCATGCACAATTGCTATATAAAAAAAAAAATAATATCAAAATTACAATCAAGCTACACCATATAGAAGATAAATAACTGAATTAAGTATAAAATAACAATAAACATAAAAAAAAGTTTTTTAAAGTAAAAATTACAAGTCTTCATTTCTTTCATTTCTGCATTCATCGCAAATGGGTGCTGAACACGATGCACATACAGGCAGTTCACAAACTGCACAAATAGATTTAGTTTTTCGGTCATTTTGTCTTGGGCACTTTGCACACCTAGTTTGCTTGCTCAGGACTCTTTTCTTACCAGTTTCTGGCTTTATTTTTAGAATATTGTGAATCATACTTTTCATAGCACGAGGAAGTCGAGTATTCATTAAACGTCTCTGCAGTTGCGATGCTATTAATTCTTGTGCCAATGATTTTATGAAATCAAATCTGCTTTGTTTAGGATTATCTGGGAATGAAGAGAAGATCACGTAGGAATTAACAAGAGAAATATTTAAAAGATTGAAGAAAATGGCCATGGGCCACCTTCGTGTTCGCCGGCTTGTTAAGTATTTTGTGCATTTCTCATCTAGTGCATCCACTCCTCCTTTGGTAATATTGTAGAATTCTATTATCTCAGGTTTTCCACTTTCAGAGTCTATTGATTTATCGTGGTGCATAGATGAAACTAAAATCACAGCTTTATTTCTCTTTGGTACGAAGGAAACAAGTGTAACATCATTTGAAAATCCAAATAGGCAAGAATTAGTTTCTCTTTTTTTTGCAGGCAAAAAATACGAAGGGATCTCTTTCTTATTTTTCTTAATTGTTCCTACATATGTGAGACCTCTTTTCTTCAGTTCAGATAATAGTTCTACAGAAGTAAACCAATTGTCGGCAGTAATGTTTCTGTTGGTGCCTTCTAAGGGCTTCACCAGATTGAGTACAGCTTGAGTTGGCTTAGCAATTTTTTTTTTCTATCTCTGAAAGAGTATTTCCATCACTGCCCTTTCCAGTATAAATATATCCATTCCAAAAATAGTGAGTCTTAGCATCGCATAAAACAACAAGTTTTATTCCATACTTTCTAGGCTTACTTGGTATGTACATCCTAAATCTGCATCTGCCACGAAATCCAACTAGCATTTCATCTATACAAGCATATTTTCCTATCGAGTAATTTTTTTTGACAGTTTTCTACAAATTTGTGAAATACCCAAGAAATCGCCGCAGAAGGATCAGTTTCCTTCCTTATGTTTCTATTTTCTTCGTTGTCAAACCGAAGACATATTAATAACACATACATTCTTTTCAAGGGCATACAGCATCGAAATATTTCTCTTCCTGTTCCATCAGTCGAGAATAGTGATTTCAGATCCTCACCATTAGACTTGAAAATGACTGTTAAAAACAGAAGTCCCAAGAAAGCTTTCAATTCTGTCAAATCTAAATCTCTATAGTCCATTCTGTCAGCATCAGAAATTTTCTGCGTAATTTTAATTAACTTCTCGTTACTTCAAAGTACTATCTCGGTCAAAATATCTTCTGTGAAAATTAAACTCCAAGCATCGGACTGAGAACAAGATTTACCGAACTGCCGAGCAAGTCCTATGTTTCCTGGTAAGTGAGATATAATATTATGTGCTCTTGTACGTGTTCTACTAATTGAAGGTACATTTGACCACTTGTACCTATTTCGTCCGTAATAATTCGATGAGGATTTGGATTGCCCAGATGATGGATGATCAAAGTCTCCAGATTTATCATATGCACGAGCCTTTTTTATTGGTACAAAAAATTCTTCGTCACTTCCACATATTTCGGAATCGCTGCTATGATGACTTTCAAAATTTGCGTCATTTTCTGTGTTGTCACTTCCAAATATTTCGGAATCGCTGCTATGATGACTTTCAAAATTTGCGTCATTTTCTGTGTTGTCACTTCCACATATTTCGGAATTACTGCTGTGGTCACTTAGAAAATTTGGATCATTTACTGTGTCATCATTTCCACTCAGCTCACTTTCTTCATTGAGGATTGTATTAACCCAGTCACTAAAACCAGGGTCATTAACATTCATTTTTTGCGGAAAAAAAGCCATAATTACTGCCAAAAGAAATTTCTGGAATACGTAAAAAACTTTCACTTTTGGTGAGGTGGGGTTGATTACACCCCGGAACGCAAAATACTGGACTACACTCAGAGATAACGAGTGTGTTCAGGCTGCACGCGCGCTACGCGCGCGAGCTCAGGAGACAGGAACATGGAGTGGGTACATATCATGGATGGAATAACACGTAGTATGTTCAGGAACAGATCATGGATTTGATTAATTATGGTGCTAATTATAAAGATATTTTGTTACAAAAGGAACGTGTGCTAGATGGCTGAATGGATAAGGCTGCGAACTCGAGACTAGGGGTTCTGGGTTCGAATCCTTCCAGTCCCACACTGTAATCATAATTTTTTTTTGTTTTGTTTATTGGTTGTTTTATATTTTTCATAATGAATAAGATATTTTTGATGAAGATATATTTTTTATTTTTATTATACAGAGGCACGTGTATTTTTATTATAATAATAAAATATCTATTTAAATGTGAGAAAATGAGGTATTTCGAGATGAAAGTTTTACATCTGAACGCCTTTTAAATATTTAAAGTTTCGTTTCTAAGTGATTATATATGTATATGTATAATGATATAAACATTAAGCAAATCCAAATGAAAAAATAATATACTATATTGTGCAAAAATATCCTTTTGCACGTAGGATAATTCCTTGATTTTTTTTTTTTTTTTTTTTTTTTTTTTTTTTTTTTTTGAATACTTTACGAGTGAATTTTTATCGAGACTAGGCTGGAAATCATATTTTACTTTGAACATTATAAAAATAAAATGTAATAGTTGTAGATTATTTTAACTAAAAATATCTGTAGATATATTTTTTAAAGAGATAAAATATATAGGTCTGCTGTCTATTTTTGTAGTGAATAAAGTATGATTAGAATGTTTATAAATTTTCTACTGAAAGTATAAGTAAGTATTTTGCTTATACTAACAGAATTTTGAGTGCCATTTATTTCTCATGTTTTATGATGTATTTTGGTCTGTTATCCACACGGTATTAAAATATGCAATCATAAAATAAGAAATATATATATATTAAAACCTTCTCTGAAAAACTGTCTAACTAACAGTGCAAATTCCATTGAAATCCATCCAGTATAGTAGATTACAAACAAATCTCATATGTTGATATCACAATCTTGGTTTACTAACAGCATTCTATTTATCACAGAAGTTATAAATCAACTGATAAATCATTTTTAAATAAATAAAAAGAAAATTGTTAAAAAGTTAAAATTTTTAGATCACCAGTTGAATTCTTAAATTGTATCAATCAACCTACCAAACAAAGCACAACCAATAACACATAAGCAGAAAACGCACAATCACGTGATCAAATCGCCCACACAACTTTTTTGAGCAGCTTGCGCGGAGTTTGTGTGCGGTTGGTTAACTAATTTTAAATGCTAAATGGGCTAAAGTAGATAAAGAAGGTCACGTGATGTTTATCCCGGCTATTTTAGATTTTGTCTGAGTGAACATAGGCATGCAGTCCTGTTACGAAAACCATGTTTTGGAAGGATAAAGAAATATAGTCGTTGGTTTTACCTTTTTTGAACCATTAAAAATAATGAAATAATTGAATTATGTTAAAATTCCTTTCTTCGATAAGACCTACTCCATGACATAAACTTCTGAGCGCGCGCGCGGCGCGAAATGCACTTCTGAACACGCTCAACTTGCTCTATTATGCCGAATCATTTGCTACATAGCTTGAAAAAAAGGTACATGGACTCGTAGCGCCATCTAGTAATGTAAAATGGCAATATTTTAGAATTTAAATTTGTCTGGGGTGAAAAACACCCCACCTCACCAGTTAAGGGTTCTTAAGGGTTCTCAGGACTCTTAAAATTTGAAAAAAAAAATGGAAAAAAAACAGACCATTTTTAACATTTCATATCTTAAAATGTATATTATTTTAAAACACGATTTTTATGGAAATGAAAGATATAAGCATGTTCTTTCGTTTCATATATTTAAAAAATTACAAAATGCAGAATTAATATTTATAGGGGGCTTCAAACTCTCAGACATTTGTAAAGCAGAAAATTGATATGATAGCTTACGCGCACGATTACAAAATAAATTTTGCAACTAGAATGAAAATTTTGGTGCCTAATTATGCTTCAGATTCTAATAATTAACTTGAACCTAAATGAATTTGTATTTAAAGCAATTTTAATACAAAGTTGTATTTAGTTAATACAAAATTTTGAAAATTTCAACAGCATAATCACCTAAAAAAATATTTTTTTGAACAATAAAAAGGAAATTTTAGGTTCAGTTTATACAGACTAACATAAAACATCTATTTCGAAAATTTCATGGAAAAATATATAGAATTTTTTGAGATATCCTGCGCGTTATGCCCAAAAATGTCATTTTCAGTAAAAGGACTTCAAAGTTTCGGAAAAGCCGCTTCAGCTATTGAGCGGGTACAAATGAAGAGCAAAGTGGAAGAACATGTTAAGTAACAAAAATTACATTTGAAGAAATTTGATGTGAAAGTTTTTGTTGTTAATTTTAATGATTTATTTTCTGTTTGATACCATGTGTTTAAAATATTAACAGGTGTGGTACTAAACTCTATCAGAAAAACTCATTCATATTTAATTTTTAAATATTAAAAAATATTAATATTATTTGCATTATTAAATATTAAAATATGAAATATTAATGAATAATGTCTTAAATCTTCAAGACTAAATAGAACTTTGGTATTTTAGCTTTGCGCATGCGATAGAATACTTGACAACACCTTCGTCCAAAAGATAAAACAATTTTTAAGAAAATGTAGCATAACATGTTCTTGCACTCAGCTCTTCAATTTTAAAAGCCTTAACTTATGTTCGAATGAGAATTTCAAGGAAACAATTATATCAAAATGTTAAAAAAAGATAGGAGTTTAAAATATAAAATAATTAAAATTTCGAAAATTTTAAAGCTTTAAGAGTCTTGAGACCCCTTAACTATCGAAGTATGTCTTATATTCGTGGTTTTAGCCTCGAAAATGATTTCAGCTTTCACTAAAAACATGCTATTCAACAGCCATTCAGAACAAGTAGTTTTATACATTCTCATCATACTGCTTTAGACATCAGAGTACAAAGATATCCCCTTGCTTGTCTAGTGGTTAGAACGCTGACTTTTAAACAGAGATTCTGGGGTCTAATTTTATTTGTTTGTAAAGAGTAAACGTTAACCCCTTATGGTTCAATATTTTACCAGTTTATTCTTCAATGTTTTATCTATTTGTGATTCAGCAGTTTACCAGTTAATGGTTCAAGTTAATACAAAATTAAATGTTCAATATTGTACCATATCATGGTACATGTAAAGTAAAAAACATGGTAAAACTTTTCATCATATTATGTTTGTGAAATAAGATTCACCTAGGCCGAAATTTCTAATAGTGCATAAACGTGTGTATTTCTCTTTTTATTTCGCATATCTTTAATGTTTTTATATTTCCTAAGATAACAATTTTTAAGAGGCATTGCATTAAAATAAAAATTATTCTATTTCATATCAGCCTCGTAGGATGCTTTGAAAGATATTTGGAATCAACGACATAATAAAGTTATATTTATAAATTTCTAGATTCTTTTATATTTACAAATAAAGTAAAAACCATTTGTCATTATATATAGTCTTTTCGTTTCTCGGAACACAAAATGCTATGTCATTTTCTTTGCTGCCAGTTTGTGCAATATTGCATGATAAAAATGTGATAAGAATGTATTAAAACTGATAAGAACAGGAACAGGGTGGGGGTTTCTGTTTATGTACAGTATCGATTCTGACATTTTTAGAAAATCCATGTGTCTCATACCTTGAATACGAAACAGGTAAGCTCTTATGGACATTATTATCAGTGCGCAGTTCGAAGTACAAATGTACGATTTTGATTATTTTACTAAGCAGCATATATTAATATCATTACAATCAATTCTACTGTTTATAAGAATTTATTTATTGTAATTTTAAATGCAATTTCAAATTTATTGAATATTAACTTAGACTTTCGTTTCTGTTAATTCACGTTTAATCTTCAAATTAACGGTACTCAATTCTTCAACTTTGAGGCAGTTGCGTTTGCGTATGCACTTCTAGTTTAGAAACAAAAGCTATTAACCCTATATACTCCGACGGTACTTTAAAGTACCACAGTTTTCTATCACAATTAAAACACACTCATTGAATAAATAATCTAAAATCTTTAACAACGATTTAACGCACAAATACATACAAACACGACACAGAAAATCACATACGATCGTTTTGAGGATTCTTAGATTCCCTTAGTTGGAAATTACACGTCAAACTTGGCAAATGAGGTGCGTTCGTACTATAGCTACTTTTATAAATATTTTTTGCACCGCATATTGTACTGAATGTATATTTTAGTGCACTTGAATAATAAGTGCCTATCGATTTTATTCTGTTCGAAAGGCTGTAACATCATTAAAAAGCACTTGAAATATTTTTTTCCCATTGGCCGTAATCTAACGGAAAATTTTTGACTGTCCCTGTCATTAAACTACACATCCGATTTTCATAAAATTTGAAATGATTCGACAAAATATTGCAACAATTATATATTTAAAATTTCAGACGATTCGGTTGGGTAGTTTTTCGCTCTGTTATATGCGGACAGACGGCCGGACTGAACGACGACTATAGGTGCTATGTATTTATATAATTATGAACGCACCTGAAAAACGAGTCACTGCGCAGGATCCCTCCACAATAGCGAGAGAAAAGGAGTGCTGGTCATATCATTCACTAAGGAAGAAGTATGTTTATTAGCCAGTACTCGGGGCTATAACCGAGGGGTTCTTCGAACCCATTTTAATTTTTTCCCCCTCGCAAGGGGATCTGGGAATCCTCGAAACGATCGTATGTGATTTTCTGTATCGTGTTTGTACGTATTTATGCATTAAATCGGTGTTAAAGATTTTAGCTTATGTATTAAAATTCGCACAAAGTGTTTGATTTATGCTACGCTCATTAAATGCATTCGCAACGATGCTTTTAGGTTTTAGAAAACAATAGTAAATACTTCCCTTGACCGTCACTAGATAGCAATAGCAGTTCCAGTAAGCTGAAAAGTATTTACGAAGCTATTTTGGCGCGTGCGAGAATCAATTTTGCTTTCATTTTCTTATCTGACATGGCAACCCTAACTTTTGCTTGGAAAACATCTTAAATTTTTGAAGGTAAGGCTATATATTTGTTTTTCCTTGTTTTAAATAGATCACTTGACAATATGATATACCAAAAAAAAATTAATTTTCAGTTTGTTTACTCTACGAAGTACTTTTTACAGCGGTGCTTATCATATTTTTTCCCCCTTGTTTTAAATAGATCACTTGACAATATGATATACTAAAAAAAATTAATTTTCAGTTTGTTTACTTTGCGAAGTACTTTTTACAGCGGTACTTTTGAGTACCGTCGGGACTACGTTGAAAAGGATTTTTACTTAGATTTTTAGCGTTTGAATACATATGGTGCTGTGAAAATACAGACTAGAAATTCGTTTTGAACGTAGTATGTAATAATGAGAAGAAGCCTATTGAATTTCGGTAACCTCGATTATCCGGAACTCTTTTTTTTTCAGACTCTCGAAATACTCGTTCTGATAAAAGGTATATAAAAAGTTTTTAAATTGTTTATTTTAAGGAGTGAATATAAAAGAAAATAAAAAAAAAACATAAATTTTGCATAAAGAATGGTGTCGATCGAATAATGAGTTGCCGGGATATTTGTAATCCTATTTTCCACACTCTTCGAATTTTCATGACACTGTATTTCATTCAAATTTTAATTGGAAATGAGACGCATATGATTATCATTTTTGGAGTTATAAGGATGTTTCTTTTACGCAATTCGGTACTACTTAATTATTCGTTATTTAAAATAAAAATTATGCCAATTTGTGTAATTTTGCGACTAGTTTGGCGATTTATATAATTTGTCGAAATGGGTCGACGGGTTAATCAAGTAAGTGCCCGTAATTCAGTAACAGAGAATTACTACGTATTAAAAATATTTAAATATACGTTTAAATTTTATTTTGGAATTGCATTGCATGTTATAAATAGTTTACACACGCTTTATTTTCATATTTTATATTATGCATGTCCATGATGGGGAGGTATTACGGTGGGCCCCAACGACTAGTTTTTGGTTATAACGTATTAATCGACCCTACAGCCATGTTTGAATCCTTATTTATTTTCAATTATTATTCCAGCCAGTATCAAAGGAATCAATGAATTAAAGTTGAATACAGTTACATTTTAATCTAAATATACGTAAAAGACAAAATTTTCGACCATAAACATATAAATGGCAGCTCTAAAGTTCATTTAGACGATTAGATATGTAAATCAATCCATTTCCTGCAACATTATACAAATCACGTTTAATATGCGATCCCGCTTAACCCCTTGAGGGGAACCGGTATATATTATATACCACCTACGATTACTGGAGTTTTACACCAGAAAAATTTTATTAAATTTTACTTTTCTAACTTTGGGGGAAAAAAACCGTAAAATTGCTTTTACTTATTTTTAAATAGAATTTTTCAAAGATTCCGGTGGGAATTCAGCATTTCATAAACGTAATTGCTTGCCCCTCAAGGGGTTAATACGTGACTCCCTTGAAACGCGTCTTAACCGGGCTCAACTGTATGTAAGAACACAGTTCAAATGCACAATTTCAACAGAATGAAAAAAATTAGCTAGGAAGTTGTGCGATAAAAGGTATTTTATTGATGGCGTCATTTCCTGGTTAATATAATCAACTCTATTCATAAGAAGATAGTACCACCTGCAAAAATGGAGAGACTTATAACGTGAGTATATTGTCCATGTAAGTTTATACAATGACCGCTATAATTAAGATTCTAAAGGCATCACACTTTCAGTGCACAAATTGCAGAACTCATTTGTATGCAGGATGATGTCTTACAAAATTTTGCGAGTATCCCAAATGATACACTTTTCAACTTGCAATGAGAAGCTCTAAAATATCCTACATATTTTTCATGTTTGGCTTCACTGGATGCAACATGCGCTTACTGATGTCTTAAACATGAAGAAGCCCGTATATACGAATAATGTAGATAGAAACACACAAAGTCTAATCCTACAATCTTCTATTCTAGGTGTCTTTGGTCCTAAAAGCTAGAAAATTAAATGTACGTATTTATGCAGTAAAACCTCAATAACGGACACCTATATATAGCAAACATTTTTTTAAAATCCTCAACATCTAATAGTATTTGTATGATTTTACTTCCAAAAAGCAGACACCTCCGAATAGTGGACAAATTCCGCAGTGTCGAGGCGCCCACTTTTAAGAGGTTTTACTGTATATATATATATACATGTATATGTGCGTGTGTGTATATGTAGTATATACTTAAGGTTATATATACATAATTATATTTAGTTTTTCTTTTTGTATTTAATTTAATTTTAAGTAGTATTATTTTATTAATGATTAATTTTAAATTCATAAATAACTTTATTGTTTGTATTAAATCTTAACTGTCTCTGTTGTAATTAAAAATCTTGAATTTTCTTTTCGTCTCTTATCCGTATCACTTCTTTTCAAAAACCGTGAATTTTATTATTATTATTATTGGATTTTATTTATTTTTTTTATTATTTTTTTTTGTATAATTATATTCATTTTTTACTTAATTCAATACATTATATTGCCAAGTTATGGACTTCTTTACGATTCACTAGTCTGTTGTATAAAATAATGCATTTTTTGCGACATGTGGATGTTCTTGCCGCCTGAAGATTAACATCCTTTTCCATCATCATACTTCCATCATTATTCCATTTTTGTCCCCATTTTATGATTAAATCCTTTTTATTTCATTTTTTGTTTGCTATCATCTATTTTTAAAAGGTTTATGGTTCTAAATAATTGAGATTTTCTAGCAGGTTATATTTATTAAGACATTTTCTATATATATATTATTTTTTTTACTATAAAATTAACGTAAAATATTATTACATACCCTCTTTAAATTAGAAATTCTGTCTTTTTTGTTATGCGAACTTATTAACAATTTTTACTTTCTTCTTTCTCAAGAAGAAAGTATTGTAATCGAAATTTTTTTCGACTTCCGGTTTTCGACGGATTTACACGTTTTAGGGTCAGAGATTTCGAAAAACATGTTTATAAAAAATGTTTGTCTGTCCGTCCGTATGTCCTCTTTGCACCATCAAAAAGTGTATGAAGTTACGCATAGAATTGAACTAAATATTTTGTGTATATTTTTGGCTATAGCCTGCAAATCTTCCTTTAATTTGGAAATATTCAGCCTAAAGGGGAGGCTTTAACAGCGATTTTTGGTGCGATTTTCATTATTGTACCATCGAAAAATGTATGAAGTTATGCATATAGAATTGAGCCAAATTTTTTGTGTATGTGTTTGGCTATGGCCAGCAGGTCCTCTTTGAATTTGGTAAAAATCCGTCGGAAGGGGCACTGTGATATTGGTTGGCACTGTGTGGTTATTTTTATCAATTTTTCACAGTCCTATTGTTCATCGGCCGTTCCGCTTCGACGGGCAATTCGCATCCAGCTAACCCGCCGATTCTCAAAAAACTGGTGTACAACAGAATAACGAAAAATGTTGATTTTATTAAATATTATGATTGAGATTAATTCGTTTTTACTCTGATTAGTAAAATGAAGCAGAAACTTAAGATGAAAATCACAGTTGGTGTAATATTGAAGTATTAACATGTGTAACAACTTTTTGATCCATTAACATGTATGAGAAAAAAGAAAGTTTTGGAATTGGCACATCAGACTTGTTTTATTTCAAAGGTATATTAGATCACGAAAAATACTATAATATGTATTGATTTCTCATTTCTTCCCCTTTTCTTTGAAATAAATAAGTTTTGAAAGCCAGAAAACAGTAAAAATTAATTTTACCATATAAGAATTACACTATTTTCGACAATTTCCATGATAACTTTTATTTGTGTATGGAAAAACCTTTATTTATAGAATAAATAGTCCCGTCAACATTACACTGAAGTTTCAACAGGTAGCTATATTTTACGAATTGTTTATTTTTCTGTAAAATCCTTTGAGACAGCAGTTGTGAATGAGGTTAATTAAAATGCAATAAAACAGTCTTGGTATTCAGATTTGATCGTTCAGGCTTTACGAGGGGTGCTAGAGCTCACACTACAACAAACAAATTCTGTGGGGTTTTATAGTAATAACTATTATTTTTGTCGAAAACACATTATCATGGAATTTATATGTGAAAATGCATACATGCTTATAAAGGGTGATTCGGTACCGCATGTACAAATTTTGAGAGGTGGTACAGCTGACTAAATCAAATATTTTTTTGTATGGGAATGCTGGTCCGCAATCCACTTATTCATTCATAAATACAGGGTGTCTCACTGTAAGTCGAACCCGCACAGACCATCAACCTCATCGAGTTGATAGCTAAAATTTCAGGATTAGACAGAACTCGATTAGCATATTAAAATGCAACTGGTCTGCCAAGTCATATCCTGGTGGAAACTACCTGTAGATCCGATTTTAGTGATTGATAGGTAAGTTTATTATTATATTTTCCTCCTTCCTCCACCCAAAGGTATGAAAACATTGAGGACTGGGAGCAGGAAAACACAATGCTAAATCTACCAGTCAACCAATAAAATCGGGTTTGCAGGTGTTTTCCACCAAGATATGACTTGGCAGACCAGTGGCATTTTAATATACGAATCGAGTTTTAACTAATCGTGGAATTTCAGCTGCCAACTCGATGAGGTGATGATTTGTGCAAACGCCTCCTGGTCTATAACTTTAACGATAATGAAGATATTTCACCGATATATTCAACAAACTTACTTTATTTTGTGTGAAGTGTGATAGATATTACAGGAAATCCACTGTCATTAGGTCAGTTAGGTCGGTCCCCCATGCGTACCGTGAGCTACATTCCAAATTATGAAGTATCTAAGCCAGTGTTGTTTGGACGCAGATCGTAGCCATTTCCAGCAGTTCTTAGGATGTTATCGCATTTAGTAGAAAGTAAAGCCTGTTTGTTGAAAATATCGTTAAAATATTTTGATTGTTGTGGAAGCTATGAAGAAAAATTCGAGATGAATTTGCAGTGAGACACTGTATTTATGATTGAATAAGTAGATTGCGACCCAGCGTTCCTTTCAAGGGCAGATCCAGCTCACCATTTAGAGAGGAGGGGGGGTCATGGATTTCCTTTTTTTTGGGGGGGGGGGGGGAAGGGGATCATCACATCTCGTTGTGATAATTTCTTATATTGAAAGGTATTCGCAATTCCAAACTAACTATTTTTCTGATACTTTCGCGAAGTCATTTTCATTCGTAAATACAAAAAATTTACATTAATATTCGTAAAAATATAAAATTTACCAATTTTGTTCAGATACCAAGGAATTAAAGAGTTTCCCATTTTCTTATAAAGGCAAAGATTAAGTCAGAAAATGTTGTCAAAATTAGTATTTTTAGCCAAGTTTTACCGAGTTGACAGCCACAGAAATGTAGTCGCAAGGGTAAAATTGGCTGTCACTCCCGGAAATTCAGTTTAAAAAGTCTAACAATTGTCAGCGATTAAATATGGCAAAAATTTTTATTCAATTTTAGAGGTAACAAAACCGTACACATTGGCAGCTATGTGATTCTATTAGTGTCATGAAAATTGCAGATGTAGCCTCTTCTTTCTGCTCAAAGTATTCAATAGTTTTTTTCAATCGAACTTATACCTTTAGAATGGATCATTTTCTTCTGATGGACTGATGGCTTCCATTATTATGAAACAGCCATTATAAATGAAATGTTAGGTGAAGATGAAAGAACAGTCGTAAAAAGTTAGAACTCTGATTTTCTGGTCAGAATGAAAAAAAAGGGCCGTATTTTTTTTTTTTCCCCCATTCTGACCAGAAATTCAGAGTTCTAACTTTTTAAAGCTGCTCTTTCATCTTCACCTAACACTTCATTTATAATGGCTGTTTCCTAATAATAGAAGCCATCAGTCCATCAGAAGAAAATAACACGGTTAAAGCGGAAACTCGGTTAAGCGGGACTCAGATAATCGGGACTCTACTGTGTATTTCGTTTTCAAAATTATCTTTAGAATACCTTTGTTGGTGTTCAGAGGGAGGTCATGAGCCCCGTGACCACCCCCTTGGATCCGCCATTGGTTCCTACATAGAAAATGCTTGTTTTAGTTATCTATGCGACCCCTCAACGTATGTACATGCAGTAGCAAATCACCCTGTATATCTTAAAGCATAATTATTCGGAGCACATATAGAATAATTTTTCCTTTAAATATAAATAATTTCCATTTTTCTTTAATTTTTTCTTTACATTTTCAAATAATTCAATCCATTTACTGTGAATTAAAAATAAGTGACCATGAACTTGATTAACTGGAAAAGTGACGAAATTGTGTAAAGCCCTATTTCAAATATCGTTAAAAATAACCGGAAATGTCTTAATTGAAACTTTAAAAGGACAATAAACAAATATTACATTAATTCAACAAATGTATTTTCTTCACGGCTGTTTAATGTTATGCTAGATTCTATCTAATAGATGTAATATTTCAAGGTGACTTTTTTTTTAGTGGCAATGACATGGACTTATTCGTTGTCGTTGTCTACGAAGTTGAATATTTCCGGAAATTGTTTCCTTGAAATCTATTTGCGATTCTATTGTTTGCAAGTTAAAGTAATATTCGGCCATTAAGTTCATAAGCACTTATCAGGAAGTCGATTAGAATACATTCATTCAGTAAAAAATTAATTTGAATTATAAATATTCATCAGACTGAATTTTTTTTTTTTTTTTTAACAGTTGTTGAATTATTTACTCCGTAAAGACATTTTAAAAATCAAATAAGAATGCGTTTTCTTTAGAAGGTTTATATATTTATAGAAATGTAAACTATTTAAAGCAATTATTAACTTCGTTAACAGAAAAGTCTTTACATGATTACCTATGCCCTGTTATAAGTCGTAAAACAGGTTGACAAGCTCACTTGACAAAATGAGATTACTGCCATTTAATGGTTTTTTTTTTGTGTGTGTGTGTGCGTGTGTGAAATAAAAAGGCTTTTTTGTATTAAATTATGAATGAAATAATTTTTAGGGTTCCGTACTTAAAAACTAAAAACAGAACCATTGTAAGAACACTCCTCTGTCTGTCTGCCGTCTGTCACAGCCATTTTACTCGTAAACTATTGAAAGTTAAAGTTCAAATTGGGGAAGAAATAAAGACTATTGACCCAGATATTTTCAGATTACTGAACATTCACAAATATATTTAGGGAAAGTGTAGAGAGGCTAATTAAGTTACTTGAAAAAAAATCTCTTTTTTTATATCGTGTGGGGTATTGTGTGAAAGCTTTTGTAACGCTGAACTCAAAAATACATTTCTTTTAATTTTAGGTATTATAGTTATAGAGATATCGTCGAGAATATAGTGCAAAAATATGTTCCCCTCCATCTATTTCCGAATCTACTCAAACTAAAATTATGAACAAATTAGTAGTAGACGTTAACTTATATCTTGCAGGAAAACTATAGCGATTACCTTAGGTCACTTAGTTTTTGAGAAAAGCGCGTTTTTCTGTTACGCACAAATTTCGATTTGCTGGCATTCAGCAAAGTTGTTGAGGAGCACTGATGGTACCTTTCGTAGCAGAAGTATAAAAGCATTGTTGATCATGATTTTCGAAAAAAATCATCGGTCATTAGCCAAGATATAAACCCTTAAAGACACGGGCGGTTTGGACATACAGGGGTGGCGTACTCTATATGCCATCGGATTTTAAAGCGTAGATAACAACTTTTAATGACACTTTTTTGTTATGCAATGCCCAGTATCAGCATAAAAGCCATAAACGTCAAATTGTTAAAAACAGACTAATTTAATTACAATTAATCACATAAATACTATGGGATTCGCGATTAGTTTGCATTGGGTGGATATCTCTATACGCCTCCCGTGTCTTTAAAAGTTTATTAAATATCTATCTGGAAAAACGCGGCACGGACCAAGGCGGCATTGGAACTTTGAGACCTCCTTTCGAAGCGCGCTTAGCACAATGCCAAGTTTAAACTTTGAACAAGTGTTTTGTTTTAGATACACTGTAAAAAGAAAATATCATTACTACGCCGAATTTAGTGTTCATGCCAAGTGAAGTTTAAATATGCACTACTTTTATTGTCAGTACCGAATTAGATTCATCATAAACAGATTAGAATAAGATTAAATAAAGAGTTATATAAAATAGCAGTATTTGCTAATCTTTAGGCTTCATATCTCTGAACTTTTATGGTATACCCATTCATACTTTTCTAGTACAGCTATACCCAACCCTACGTTGCATAGTTTTTTACTAAGTCTTATTATTCTTTTAACGATTTTTTTAATAATACAGTTAATAATTCACATATTTATTGTATTGAACCCTCAGAGCGCGAATAATACTTGCTCTTGACCGTTTATTATTTTAAACGTATTATTATACGGCCGATTTTACAGGGGTTTTGTGTATGTGTGCGTTTTCCAAATTCTAAATTCCCAAGTCTATTGAAAATAATCAAGTTTTGAAATTCCTTTAATCAGCGAATGAAACAGTAAATGCAAATATAAACAGCTTTTAAAGACCAATACCATTAAACCTATTGTATCTGAGCACACTTGTACTGTAAAACCTCTGAATAGCGGCCACCTCGGTAGCGCGGATTAAGTTCTGTTTTCAGAGATAAATTCATACAAATGCTATTAGGTGTTGGAGGATTCAAAAAGTGTTCCCTATATAAAAACGTTCATTATGGAGATTTTGCTACATTTGAGATTTAGCTACCTAATTATATCAGGATTTTTCAATAAAATATTAGGCGTTGAATCGAATTACTTTGTAACAAATGTCAGTGTTTGTTATGTTGTGTGTATCAGTGTTGATATTTCAGATGAGTACAATTTTGTGGCATCTTATACAGAGAGAGTCAAAAAAGACTGTAAAATCTTTAATGGGTGGTCGTTCACATGAAAACAAGCAATTCTCGCGGAGAAAAGCAGGGTCTTAATCCGTTTTTTTTTTACTCAAAAATGCAGGCTGTTTTGCTCTAATCTGAACATAACTATGTTCACAAATTTTACCCTTTCAGGGGCAAAGTATTTCTATTGATAAAACGCTGAAATTACTGTTTCACACCAGGCCTTCGAAACAAATTTATTTGAAAATAGGTAAAAGCTTCACGTACAATATAAATACAAAATTTGATTTCAAAATTCTAGTATCAATGTGGCATTTCGGAATCAAAATTAACGCCCTTCAAGTGGTCAACAAAAATAAAGAATTTTGAAAGAAATTGTCGACAGACTTATCTCGTGTAGTGTGAACTGCAGATATATCATGAAAAGTGATGTACATATATTTTGGTAGTGAAACGGTATAAACTGCCCATTACAATCGGAAATACAGAGCGTCTAGTTCAGCATTATTTGGATAAGGATGGTAGCTTTTTCTCAATGTCTCATACTGTCCTCACATTTCACATAATGATGTCAGTTTTGACAATTTTAATAAAAGCTCAATCTATTTTAAAATTTTATTAAAATATTTTCATTGTTTTTAAAGTTATCCGACTCGGATTCGAATGAAACACTCTGTGTTTTTAACTGAATAAATGGATTATGATTTAGTTTCCCCCATACAAAAACTGTTTGTTCTAGTATGCACTATCGCCTTTTGAAGTTTTTTCAATATTTTCCTACTATCCTTGTATCTGTAGCAGTGGTGTAGTGGTAAAAAAATCAGAGGGTAAGTTACAGGCAGAAGCTATATATGCACTACAGAGTATATGGTATGGTTACAGGAGGTATACAGAGTTAAAAAAATACAGAAAATGAACGGCGTTATGCAACCGTATTCCTTTCACTACATCCCTGTCTGTAAGTTACACAGCTATTTTTTTTTCCCTGTTTGCAAAGGAGATTTTTGGAGTTCGAGAATGCTCTTACCCTCCCATCTTAGTAACGCACAATTAGCTGAACTTTAGTGGTGTGTATAAAGTGTACTACGTCATGTAATTCTCAGATACAACGACAGCAATAACGTACATTTCGGGAGGATAGTAATCCTGTGTTAATCAATCTGTATACATGTTGAAAGTGTTACTAAATAAGAGTTAAATGCCCGTATTGCAAAAAAGTTTTCAGAGGCGGCTGTCTAAAGTATTAGTCACATGATTTCTATCGTTGACTACGATTATTAATTTCGGATGTGCTGCAAAGGGCTTGAATCATTTTATACAATTAGCTCATGATAGTTTGCATTGGAAAATTTAGTAGCACATAGCCACAAACTTAAACTCTGATTTAAAATGTTAAAAAAAATGAAATTGCAGAGAAATGAGGAGTAAGCTGTGCCATAGCTTAAATAATCTGTTCTTCTGTTACACAGATCTATTATTATTTTGTAAAATTACTTTTTTTAAAAATATATACAATTTCTGTCGAATGGATTCTACATTTTTCGTATTCATATTATGATAAAAAATAAGCAGCTCTATAGGCTTTATTTTTCAAAAATAGACAACATAAAGAAAAATTAGGAAGCTATTCATGTACCGTGACCATTGAATCACTTCTATTCCGCACTTTGTTGTAATACAAAAATTGTCTATCAGCCAATTTCAGTAGCTTCACTAGAATTAATTTTTCAACAGCCGATCTAGACACAGATTACTAGAAATAAAAATCATCTATCATCAACATATTGTCAGATTTAATAATTAATTTTAGTGGTGTATAATATCGTCTCTATATTGCATGACATGAACAACGCGTGTTTGATCATATCTACTGCTGAAAATTCTGATTTTAAATAATTCGCTGAGAATGCAGATTCTGTATACCATATCCAGCTTCTCTCAGCTTTAATCTATTAAGAAAATATATCTTGTTTTGAGTACAGTAGTACCCCGACTTACGTCCCCTCGACTTATGTCACCCTGCATTTACATCGTACAGCCTGAGAGAAATTCTTTTCTTAATTAAGACGCACTTTAAACTTTTTTCGAAAACTTTAGAAAGAAACTTAAGGGAGTCCGGGACACATTTTCAAATTTTTTTTATTTATTGAGTTAAAATTTTGAAATTTTTTTGTGATGGTTAACCTTATCATTTGTACACAAAATCGCATGATAAAACTTCTCATATTTTTTTTAATTTAAATTTTAAATTTTGTTAAAAAAGTGGGGTAGTTTAAAATCGCTATAACTCGAAATATTATTTATAGGTTTTCATTTTTTTTTTCATTTAAATAAACAGAAATATATAAATTTTAAATTAGAGCCAGCATTTTAAAAAATATTAATTTTTAAAAAAATTAAAAATATTTAACGAAAAAATTACAAAAACAGTGGTGCAATTTAAAAAAAAAAATCATATTTTCAAAAGTAAATATTTTTTTTCAAATATGCTGGCTCAAAAGTAAAGTAAAATAATTGAAAAAAGATATGTTCCGAGTTTCAACCTTGTATCTTTAACGGTTCTCGAGTTATAAGAATTTAAATAGGAGAAATGGTGAAAAAAACCTATCATGAAGAAAAAATCCCTGCCGGACCGGCCTACAGGCAGAGGTAGATTTCGAAGTTTACTAATTTCACCAACAAAAACTAAATCATTATTAGATATAAATCCACTTTAACAGTTTTATCTGCCTGCTTTTGACGAGTTTTTATTTCCTTTTTATAAAATAGCTGGTTTTATCACAATCATGTTAAGGCGATATTAAAAAAATATTTTTCCATACTCAACAACTCGAAATTTTCTGGCACATTTTCAGATTCATTTTTAATTTAAAAAAAATATGAAACATGCTGACGTGATTTTTGAAAAGATTTATAAGCGACCTGTGTTTTTATTTTTCTTTCAATTAATTAAAACTTGATTAATAAACAATTATTTTCTCAGTAGGGCAATATTTTTCGTTTCAAACACAATCGCATCAGGAAATTCTGTTCAAAATGCCCACTTTGACATCATTTTTTGAAATATATTCTGCCTCTATCAAAAAATCGATCATTACTGTAGATTATATAGTTTCTGAATAAGAGAATCTAGCAAATGGGTGCGTTTGAGAGCAAAAATGAATTTAAAAATGAGTAAGAAAATAGACAGTTTGGATTTGAATGCACCCTTAATAAGATGATTTTTTTCTTCAACCGCTATGTATTTTTAATTTGTTTTTGCTGTAAGAATTGGCCCTATCAAAAACTTGTCTGTATAAATGTTGAAGACAATATTAAGAAGATATATGATAAATCCATGGAGATTTTATATCTTGTGAATTGACGGAGTTATGGATTTTTTATCAAAAATCTGTTATACATGAATTTTTGGCGCTATTTTTAGAAGTAATAAAAACTTTAAACTGATTTGATATGTACAAAAATTAAGAAGTTAAGGGGTTTTTTTTCGGTTTTCTCAAAACCCCTCCCTATTTCCATCCCCTTTGTCCATTTTTGCCCATTAACGAACTTGACCGAGATTTTATGTCCCTTGATTTTATGTATCAATTTGGAAGAGATTTGTGCAGAATTGCGGAAATTATCCTGTCCAGAAGAAAGTGATAACACAATTGCTTCGGGAAATTCCGTTCAAAATGCCCAATTTGACATCATTTTTTTAAATATATTCTGCCTCTATCAAAAAATCGATCATTTCGGTACATTTTATATAGTTTCTGAATAAGCGAATGTACCAATTAAATGCGTTTGAGAGCAAAAATGAATTAAAAAATGAGTCAGAAAATAAGCAGTTTGGATTTGTGTGCATCCTTAATGCAATGATTTTTCCAGCATAATCCGCTTCGGGAAATTCGGTTCAAAATGCCCACTTTGACAGCATTTTTTTAAAATATATTCTGCCTCTGACAAAAAATCGACCATTACGGTACATTATATAGTTTCTGAGTAAGAAAACGTACCAATTGGAAGCCTTTGAGAGCAAAAATGAATTGTAAAATGAGTCAGAAAATACGCAGTTTGGATTAGAATACACCCTTACTTAGATGATTTTTTTCTTCAACCGCTATGTATTTTTAATTTGTTTTTGCTGTAAGAATTGGTCCTATCCAAAACTTGTCTGTATAGATGTTGTAGACAATATTAAGAAGATATATGATAAATTTATGGGGATTTTATATCTTGTGAATTGGCGGAGTTGTGGATTTTTTACTTCTTCAAACCCCCTTTTTATTTTCATTTTTTTTTCGGTACGAATTAGTTCTATCAAAAACTTGTGAATATAAAAGTTGTAGATAATATTAACGAGATTTATAATAAAATTAATTGGAATTGATATGTTGAGAATTGACGAAGTTATGAATTTTTTTCTCCCAAAAACCCAATTTTTTGCGCCCCTTGAGCCCATATTTAACTTTATCAAAAATTTGTGATACATAAAATTTTGGCTCTATTTTTAGAAGTAATAAAAACTTTAAACTGATTTGATATGTGCAAAAATTAAGAAGTTATGGGGGGTTTTCGGTTTTCACAAAACCCCTCCCTATTTCCATCCCCTTGGTCCGATTTTGCCCATTAACGAACTTGACAGAGATTTTATGCCCTTTGATTTTATGTATCAGTTTGGAAGAGATTGGTGCAGAATTACGAAAGTTATCGTGTCCAGAAGAAAGTGATATATATATATATAGATAGATAGATAGATAGATAGATAGATAGATAAAGTTTTTTACTGAGGGTGGTTTTGGGTTCTAGGGGTCATGATCGGTGTAGATCTGCAAAAATTTTTCAGAAATTCCAACATAGGAACGATTCCAATAGGTAGTATTTCATACGAAATCTACCTAAAAACGCAATTTCACAAGAACTCGTTTCCTTGACAAGCATAGCTTGAAAGGCAGATTTTGAAAACAAACCAAAACGAAAATAATAATTCCTGTTCTAATTAAGATAGAAACATGATTTAAACATCATTTTAAGCAGAAAACGGCAGAGAAATTTTTAATTCAATAAAAAAAATTGAAAATTTGAAGATTTTTGTGTCCCGGACCCCCTTAACATCTCAAATGCTGTCAGAGTCATAGGGAATTCATGGGGTGAAGTTTAGCAAAAAACAATGAGAGATACTTGGAAAAGACTGTACCTCTTTTCTTTCGCAGAGACTAAGAAAACATCTGTCGAAAATGGAAGAGAACTCAAGTTAGAGGTGGATGCTGAAGATGTTGTCGAACTCATAAATTCTCGTGATCCATAATTAACCATCGGCAAACTTATAGAATTAAAGAGACAAAGTACTGTCGAAGAAATAGATGAAGATTTTGAGCCTAGGGGAAAGGGGGAAGATTATGACGGTAGTAAAATTAACCGAAGGACTCCACTTAATTGAAGCTGGAATGATGTTTCTTGGAAATATTGATTCAGACGAGCAAAGTGTAGCAACGACTAAAAAAAGCTTAGAAAGCTCACTTTGCTGTTACAAAGAGCTTCTGAGGAAAAAAAAAAAAAGAAAAATTTGTCGGATCAAACTTTATTGCAAGAATTTTTCACATGCTCGTAGCCTCGAAGAGGGTAGCTAGAAAAACAATAAATTGTAAGTTAACAAATTATTGATCTATTCCAAATTCTTGTATTGAAAACGCATTTTTTTTTCTAATATTAAATTTATGTAACATAATCCCTAAATACAATAGAATATGTTCATTAGATTTTGGTGAATTTTTATTACTTATCTTTTTTTTTTTTGTTCATCTAAATGTACCTCGACTTACGTCGCTAATCTTATAGAACGAATTACTAATGTATGTCGAGGTACTACTAAAAATTTATTATTTGAATACTGATTATAAGAAATTCAAAAAATTAAATTTAAAAAAATTAAAAAAGAAAAATCTGACAAACAATTTTACAGTAACAGGCTTTAAATTTAATAAAACATCTTTATTAGCAATTTTAACGCTCTAGAGAGTAAAATCCTCAGATGAGACAGGTTTTAAATGATTTCAATTGATACTCTCTTTGTATTTTTTCTTTCTTTTCTATATTTCCTCTTTTTTCCATGATTTAAAGTCCGTTTTTCATCAGAGGGCTTTTTCCCGTTCCATAGAGTGGCATGCAAAATATACTATATTAAAAAAAAAATTAAATCATTACAACATAATTAGAAGAATATCTTTTTAGATTTAATAAAAACACATTTTATTCAAACTTTCATTTCATTTCATTGCATGTAAATTAGTTTGTATTTAAAAAAAAAAAAATCTGAATGAATTTTCAGAAAACGCATTTAAACCGTCGAATCTTAGAATTTTGGGTAACGACGTTTATCGAGAAGAGAAAATATCAGCTACTTTTTCGCAAAAAAATACATTTCATTTTATGCTTCATTATGATTAATTCTGATTAGACATATCTTTTATCTTGTTTCTACATGTATCGTATTAAATTTCCCCATGACTGTCTGAGGATTTACTTTATGTTAAAAGAAAAGAAAAATCAAGATTGCTCATATGACTGTTGTTTGAATTTTGAAATCAGAGTAACATGCATAAAATGCTGTCATCTTCTGAGATGCAAATATTTTGCTGAATACTATTTTTTTTTATTATTATGCTTTTGGAAAACTTATTCTGATTGAAAATTCGTATTTAATTGATCAAATATAAACATTATTTATTGCTACGCAAGAATTATTTTATGGCCAGTACATTTAATTTCATATTTATAATTAAATTACAAATGATATTATTTCGTAATGAGTCAAAAAATATTTATATTGGAAAGATTAAAATATATCAGTTTTATAGTTTATATGAAAACACTGAATTAAATATTTTTATAGCCTTAAAATTTTAAAGAAAAATAAGTAAAACGATGAAAGGATCTTATAATACATATGAAAGATTGACTTAAGATTAAAAGTCTTTATAAATTACAGAGAATGTTCACAAACTTTTGTAACGATTTTGACTTCCTCTAAAGTTTAAATTTGAATTTTAAAAAAAAACATATATGAGATCAATTCGGATTAGGATATAATTATTTTCTACATTATTAAAAATATTCTTTGCTTTAAAATGTCCCTGGAGAATAAACAATGAATCAAAGGTTATGCATTTGGCATTTACAAAGAGAAATACTCGTATTCGATTATTTAAAAAATGTGTGAAAAGCGTGGTTTTAATGTTTCTACATGTAAAATAAGTGAAATAATTAAAACAAAATAAATAAATGTCAATGTTTACATTTGATTAAGAAAAATGTAACAAATAAGTACCCAACAAAGGTACTTTCCCGCTTATTATATCTAAAGTCGCAGCTCATGTTTTAAAAGAAAATCAACCACCCAAAGAACTCTCGCAAAATCTTTAAAAATTTCTATAGGAATTGTAAACAAAATTATAATACCTGATTTATAGCTAATCAAAACAAACATGAAGCTACCACCTAATGTGAAAACTATTTTCTCACCCTAAGACTATGTGCAGATCGTTGTATGAAAATTATTTTTCAGGTGCAAAATGGAAATATGTGGTTACAATTGATGAGACTTGGATATATTTATCTGATAGCAATAGAAAAAGATCGATTTACTATAGGAAAAGAGGAGAAAAGATCTAAAATTTTGGTTCTGAGAAAACAAGAAAACTTTTGCTAAAGGTTTTATGATTATTGCTGGATTCTCTTATAACGGAAAACTTAAAATAAGAAAAGTAGAAAAAATGTCAAAATTAACTCAGAGTACTGTAAGAAATATGTTTTAACCCTTTATGCCCCGACGGTACTTTAAAGTACCATTAAAATAACTTGTTATAAAATTAATTGAATACATCGATTAGTACTAATACAGTTTAAAATGAGTTAAAGAGGCTTTACTTTATCTTGTTCCAAAAGCATTATTGGTTGCACAAAACAAAAACATTTTTAAAAGGATGATTTCTTTTTCATTTGCATCTCTATAGCTTTATAGCATATATATTTGCATCTCTATAGCCATCGTTTCAGCTTTATTGTCGTTGAAAGGTTGTGGAGGAAATTTTTCAGTTAGGAAACATTTCTATATTTCTACTGTAAGAACATATTTGTACATTTCCTAAATCTATAAAATACTAAAAAAAATATTTTAAATAAAAGATTTGAGTGGAGTTTAAAAAAAACAATGCACAAAATCCCTATAAATTCGAATTTAATTAATTGATTTTAATTCGTAAAATCCTTCTAAAATTTATTAAATGATTGTGCAAATCTCTTATTGTAGTTTCAAGAATTCACGAAAAATGTTTTAGAAAATGAAATTTTCGTGAATTCATAATTTGGGATACAAAGGGTTAACGCTAGTTTTCAGAGGAGACATTCCATTATTTTACTCAAACAATCTTCATTGTGTTAAGTTCCATTAGGATAATGCTACAAACTATACCTCTAAATCTGCTGCTATATTTTTAGAAAAATGAGAGACTAAACTGAAATTGAGGCTATTCTATTTAAATGCATGCCACCCGAGTCCCCCGACATGTCTTCTATGGATTACTGTGCATTTAGACTTTCAAAACAAGCTCTTTATAAGCGACATCCCAAAATATTGGATGGACTTTGAAAGATTATGGTCGAGGAGTAAAACAAAATTAACCTTGATATTTTTAAAAAAATCGCTTTTATCTTAGAAATCAAGGTGTAATATAATTGTTCAACCAAAAGGCGATCAGACTGAACATATTAAAAAATAAAATTCTTATCCTTGTTTATACATTTCTTTTTCCAAAATATGTAAACACCTTCTGTAGAACTCTTTTTGAAAATATTGTAATAATCTTTCTTAATTTAAAAAAATAATAATATTTAGATCAAATCTGTATCAATAAACCTAATTATTGCTAATGAATTGGCTATTTCTTAAAGTACTGAAAAAGAAGAGAAAAAGAACACATAGTTTAACATTTTATGTCAAACTCTGCTTTTTATTAAAGGATTCACGCAATAAAACTTGCAAAGAGCAATTCTTACCAGAACCACAGAGAAAATGGTCGTTATAAGAGAATAATTTATCTTTATAAGCATTCGATCGTTTTACAGATGACTTTTATAGCATATATTTTACGCACGAAATAAAACTCTTATATCATTTACAGACTATGGCACGCTGTCCAACATTACAAATTTCCGCATTTAGCTGCACACATTTCGCTAGCTTCTATTATTTATTTCCAATATTTTTTAGAATCTCTTTATATTACTTGAATTTTATCATACACTCAAGTCCAAAATTAAGGTCACAAACATAAAATCTGTGAAAATTGATGAACTATTCACTGTGTTGCTACGAAATTTGGCACAGAGGTATATTACAATGGGAGAAAGAATATAGCAACATAACAATATGGAAAATATGTTGATTGTGAATTAAGAAACAGGATATATCAAAAAGTGTTAAATCATGAATCAGAGATAAAACATTTATCTCGGGAAAAGTCGGTCTAATATGGAGTGTGACCACCGTGCACAAGCCTCACAACGAGCTCTGATTCTGTTTATGAGGGTGTCAATAAATGTCTGTGGCAACAAAGCCCATTCTTCCAAAAGCGCGACTTTTAACTCCTGGCTAGTCCTGGGAGGTTGGTTACGCTGTGCAATGGCTCTCCTAGACCATCCCAAACATGTTCAATAGGATTGAGGTCCGGAGATCTCGATGGCCAATTTATACGACGAATATCCTCTTCTTCAAAAAATTCATCAACAATGTGAGCTATGTGTGGCATCGCTTTATCGTCCATTAACATGAATTCCGGGCTACAGCACACCGGAACAACCTTACGTAGGCTTCAAGGGCCTCATCACTATAGCGATATGCATTAAAAGTACTCGCATCAAACACGTGCAGTGGTGTACTACTGCCCTACATTATGCCGCCCCAGACAAGGATTTATTTGCCATCAAATCTGTCAATTTGTTTTACATAGGAGGGATGATAGCAAGCTCCACGTTCTCTCCAGATGAAGATTCAACGAGAATCATTCTCAGTGGTGAATCTCGGTTCATCACTGGAAAGAACACGCCCCCATGCTTGCTGTGTCCAAGCTGATGTCTTCGGCTTCACAACAGCCGGCTCTCATGTTGAATTCAGTGAAAGGGACACACACGAGTGGACGCGAGGAGTTAGGGATGAGGTCCTTCAAGCCTGTGTGAGGTTGTTCCGGGGTGCTGTAGGCCCGTACTTCATGTTTAAGGACGATAATGCGAAACCACACAGATACACCCTGATACTTAGATATACCCTGTTTCTTAATTCACAATTCAAATCTTTTCCATATTGTTATGATGCTATATTATTTCTCCCATCGTAATATACCTCTGTGCCAAATTTCGTGTCAACACAGTAAATAGTTCACCAGTTTTCACAGATTTTATGTTTGTGACCTTAATTTTGGGCATGTGTGTACCTTGAAATTTTTTGCTCAAGTTTTTCTCAAGCAGGCAATCGGTAGGAATTTATATAAACCGAGTATTTATCAATTCACTTTTTTTTAAGTGAATTGATAAATACTTTTCAAGCAATACACTAAAATTTTGTTGAGATTAAAAAGAAATATTGAATTAACCCCTTAACAGTGTGGCCCGAACTGGATTCGGGCAAGAACACTTTGCTTGCTTCGTTATTAAAAGCATTTTGATACCACTAATTTGTAACTGTAAATTTATTTTTATTGATTGTCAGATATTTTTCGATTAAGTAAGGTAAATATTTTAGTATGGAAAAAGTGGTGTCCAGCCCCATTTTTAATTTTTTTGTAAGAAAACAAATGTCACTGTTAAGGGTTAAAGGGTACAGTAGATGGTAATCACCTCGTTTTTAGAGACCATTTTATACACTAACATTCTTCTTAACACTAAGTTTCTTCTTTAATTATACGAATATCGATATTCCCGTCGTCACGTTAGAAGTCTTCACGAGCCCGGGTTTGGCCAGAGGCCCGTTCCCGGCTTGGCACGTGCAGACCCCTACTTCACGCATAACGTAATATGTCCTATCGCGTAAACACGACGCGGAGCTGAAGCCCCCATCTCTCAGACCTTGAGACTAAACTAAAGATTTCAAATGTCCAAAAATTATGAAAGATTAATTTTTTTAAAGTTTTTAAGTAAAGAAAAATTTTAGGAAAGTTTGATTTTGACTCAGATTTTCTTGCATTTTTAAGTTATTTTAATAATTTAAAAATATTAACATCTTTAATATTTGCAAATTAAATAAAACATTTTAAAAAGGATAAAATTAAATAAAGAATAGAGTTTTAAGATTAAAAGTTTCATCTTTATCACATTCCTTACTGCCATACTATGAAGTGGGCTGATAGAGTAATTTAATCGATCAAAAATCCTTTGACTAAGAGTATTATGAAAGGAAATTAACCCGAGTCTGTATAAACCTCTACTAAAATATACTACCCTCCGCTCCACACAAAAAAGAGTAATCCTTGGTGCGCCACTTATGTATGCCATGCGAGGTTTTTCAAAAGGCGATTGCGTTTTAGGAAGTAGTGTTGCCAATTTAGTGCATTTCTACCACAATTTCCGAATAGTTACATTCACTTTATTTAATCATGGAATTTCTGTCATTAAATAAAGCGAAAATTACTATTCGAAATGTCTGGTAGATGAATAAAAGAACCCAGCTAAACTGGTATTAATTAGTTTGGGAATAGCGAAAAGCCTCGCAAAAGTTCTTGCACCCGGCCTCGCTTTCGCTAAGGACGGCTCTGTGCGGTTCTGTAAAAGAAATATAATTACTATAGACGTCATTTAAAATAGGAACTAAGATTTATTACTTTCTAATCAGAATTCATTCGATCTTTTAAAAAAAATTACAATTTTCATGGCTTCACTCGAATACCTAATTATGATATAACATGAACTTTTTTTATTTGTTTATAAAAATTTTAAATATTTTTCCGTATAATTACGAAATAGTGTTTGCTCGCATAATATAATATTGCTTAGTAAATATTGAGAAAAGATGTTTCTAATTTTAACTGAAAATACTTCCAGAAAGGTCGTCTGGGGTAAAAAATAAAGAACGATAAAAAGTTAATAAAACAACACAAGTAAGTCACTACATACATAAAACCATATTTTTATTATTATCTTCTTTTATAATGGCAAAAAATAGTGGATTCTTATCTGTCAATCTTCTTTTCTAAGCTTATATTGCTTTCTATTCTCGTCTTTTCCACTTTTTGTTATCATTGCCTTCGCATTTATGCCACTTTTCAATTTTGTACATTCACCTCAGTTTTTTCCCCTTGTCTGTTCTATCTTCCTAATTACAGGGTGTCCCAAAAAAAAGTATGCACAGTTTTAATGATTATAATTTCAGTTTTTATAATCTGATATTATATAACTGATATTTCAAATACAAAAGAATCTACATAAAATATATAACTTTTCCTTCTACCGTAGATGTTCAAAAGTGTTACCGTTCTGGTCAATACACTGCTGATAACGATGGGCTATTGATTCATTTGGTGTTGTGGAGCATATTTGCTCATTTACGGCTTTTAATTCTTCCAGCGTCGTCGGTTTTCTGGCGTAGACTTTATCTTTATGATATTCCCAAAAGAAAAAGGTCAGTGGAGTCAAGTCTGGAGAAAGGGTAGGGTTATTCTATGGGTCCTAACAATCTTCCCCGAAAACTGTGCATCCTGTTCACATTTTTCAAACTACCATTCGCAAAATTGTTTCCTTCGGTCCGGTTCATCTTCCTTGATGCATGTACCATTGTTAGAATATAACTTTTCATTTACAACGTCTCAAAATACGATGGACACTTGCTTTGCTGATGGCAAATTCACGACTTGTTTGTCTTACAGATTTTTTTTTTTTTTTTAATGTTTCGCGATAACTTTCCAGAACTCTTTCTTGGCTGATTGAAACTCGTTGATGTTTTTGGTCTTCCATAACATTGTCTATGAACATCCTGAACTGTTGTTCCATAGGTGGATCTGCCTGAAACTCTCTGCGATCAGAGGCGGATTAACCATTAGACTGAGTAGGCTGGAGCCTAGGGGCCCAGAAGAAAATTGGCCCCTGTGCTAAGATTTTTTTTTTTTTTTTTAATCACGTTGAGCTAACATTTAATGCAAAAGAGAAATGATGTGCAGTATTCTTTGTTTCACTCTTTTATCGAATCCTTTCTCGAAATTCGCGAATTTTTTTCTGCAATCGTTTGCGAAATTCGCGATTTTTTGCGGCGATCGTTTGCCAAAATTCGTGATTTTTCTCCTCGATCATTTGCCAAAATGCGCGATTGTTTGCTGAAACTGACAATTTTTTTTCCGTGATCGTTTGCCGAAATTGGCAATTTTTTCCCGCGATCGTTTGCCGAAATTCCCGATTTTTTCTTCGATCGTTTGCCGAAATTTGCAATTTTTTCCGTGATCATTTGCCGAAATTAGCAATTTTTTCCGCGATCGTTTGCCGAAATTCCCGATTTTTTCTTCGATCGTTTGCCGAAATTTGCAATTTTTTTCCGCGATCGTTTGTCGAAATCGCGATTTTTTTTCCGAAATTCTTTGTTGAAATTCGTGATTTGTCTCCACGATCGTTTTCTGAAATTCGCGATTTTTTTCCCGCGATCGCTTGCAGAAATTCGCGATTTTCTTTCACAATCGTTTCACGAAATGTGTGATTATTTGCTGCACTTGTTCGACGAAATTTCTGATTTTTTTACGCGACTTTGACGAAATCGCGATATTTTTTCCGCTATCGTTTGACGAAATTCGCGAGTTTTCCCGCAGTTATTTGACAAGAGTCACGATTTTTTGCTTGAATTATTTACCGGAAATGGCGATTTTATTCATGGATAGTTTGATGAAATTCTCGGTTGTTTGTGGCGCACATCAACGCGATTTTTTTTTTCCCGCGGAAATCGCTGAACAGCCGATTAACAAAATTCGCGATGATTTTCCTTCTTGTCCGGCTGACAAATTCCGGATTTTTTTTCCTGTGACCATTTGGCAAAATTTATCAGGGTTTTTTTTTTTCTTTTTATCATCAGATGACAAAATGTTTCACTGCTTTTCTGGATCATATTTTTTTTTTCTCCTATGCACATATTAATTCCAAAATACTGATTTTGTGGAATTTTGCAAAAATAAATGAATCGCGGATTGAGAGGGAATATATATATTATATATATTCGCGGAAAAATCAGGACTGTTATTGCTATGGTACAAACTCGCGAAATTTCAGAACAGGATACCATATTTTAGGACTTTTTAGGACTTTTTTTCATTTTTCAGGAATTTCAAGGACAAGTACGGCCCCTGGGTCCTAAAAGAATGTTGTCCTCCTTCTAAGAAGAGCCTTTTTAAAAAATCGCATTCTTTTACAACAAAAAATTCCCAAATTATAATATTTTTCATTTTATGAAACCTGTTCTAAATAATTCTTCTTTCCATTTCTAGTGCTAGAAAACACTGGAATTATATAAAATTCATAATTTGGTAAGTTTTGGTTGTAAAAGAATAGCTTTTTAATTTTCGGCCTCCCCTCTCCTTCCCCTTTCGCTTCGCTGGATTGGCTCTGCGTTGAGAGCGTCTGATTATACCTAGAGAGCTGAATTTTGTACGATCTTGTGTTGTTATAAAAAAAAATGCACATCCCTTGGAGAGTGTTTCGTCAATTAGTCGTGATGATGGTTCTGATCATTTTCATCATTCTAAAGCGATGTGACCTTACTCTAAACCAGTGGTGTAGTCGTAAAAAAAAAAAAAAAACAGAGGACATACGTTCTAAGCAGAGGGTATACGCTCAAGGCAGAGGGTATACCCTAGTGCAGGGTTGGCGAACCTATGGCACGCGTGCCGTAACTGGAACGCGGGAAGATATTTTTGGCACGCCGTTGATTGAAGTTCTAAATCAAAATTCAGTCAAATTTCCTATTCTTTTTTTATTAATACACGGAGCTTAATTGAAATAGCTATTGTTTTCTATAATAGCTACTTGTGTACTTTGTTATATCACTGAAATTTCCCACTTAGAAATATTTGACCATTCCCAACTCTCCATTTCCTCGATTTCTTTATGATTGCACCTATGATTCGCATAGAAATCTAGCAAATCAAATTATTCTTTGTTGAAATATTTCTGCAAAATTTAACGCGTTTTGATCAGCACATGGGGCTTTATATAATTTTTGCTAGAATTTTTTAATTTATCTTTAATTTTTTTAAATGATAAAAGTATTAATAAAACTGATAAAACATGACTTTTTTCATAAGTTATGAAAAAACAAAAATTTGATTGCTAAAACATTTGTAAAATGAAATGAAAACTGTAATTATATTTTTTCTATAACTGTTTCTATGATTAATTTTTTCATGTGAAAAATGTTTTGTTCCGAGTTTTCTATATTAAATATTGTTTAATTTAATGCGTATGTTGTTATTACCTGCAGGTATGTTAGCTATATTTATAATAATATACTAATAATAAATAATTTTGACACTATTATTTATTATTATAAGAATTAAACTAATTTATAATTCACAATTAAATTAATTCGCTATTTTATTTTATTTTATTTTATTTTATTTTATTTATTTATTTATTTATTTATTTATTTATTTATTTTTTGTGGAAATGGGACGTGGGGGGTGGCATTGTTGGCACGCCATGTTCAGTTGGATTTTTTTTATATTGGCACGCAGATGTAAAAAGGTTCGCCAACCCTGCCCTAGTGTATATATACTATAGCTTTCTTGAGAAACAGAGGGTATACGATGTTCCTTTAAAAAATCCAGAGGGTATACCGCGTATACCCCCGTATACCATCCACTACATCCCTGCTCTAAACTGAGTACTGTTAGACTAGTGGAGTTGACTAAATTTATATATCATCAATAAATTATTTGATTGGATTGATCTCTGCTTCTGTCGTTATTCGTGGGAAAATTCCTAAGAATTCAACCTATCCTTGCCTTACCTCCGACCATGACGACCCGACTGCGCTTCAATAAATTTGGTTAGTGATATATTCTCGACTGCTTTTTATACTGCCTATTTTCGACATGTTATAATATCCAGTTGTAGTGTGTCATAATTAGCCAACAACCATTAATGCTACGATTAGCACGACATGTTTTGAGAGAATGTTACATATATATATATCACTTTTTTATGGATATGATAACTTACATAATTCTGCACAAATCTCTTCTAAACTGATACATAAAATCAAGAGGCAGAAAGTCTCGGTCAAGTTCGTTAATGGGCTCAATCGGACCAAAGGGGTGGAAATAGGAAGGGGGTTTGTGAAAAACGAAAAAAAACCCCATAACTTCTTAATTATAATACATATCACATCAGTTTAGAGTTATTAGGAGAAAAAAATAGGTCTTTAGGGAGAAAAAAATTCATAACTTCGTCAGTTCTCAAGATTTCAAATTCACTTAAACTTACTATTAATCTTCTTAATATTATCTACAACTTTTACATTGACAACTTTTTGATAGGACCAAGTCTTACAGCAAAAAGAAATTAAAAAAATAGGGATTGGAGATAAAATTATCGTATTAACATGATTCTGGTCAAAGCAGCTCTTACAGATAAATGAAATTAAAAACTCGTCAAAAGCAGCCAGATAAAATTGTTAAACTGGGTTTATCTCTAATCTTGATTTAGTTTTTGTTGATGAAATTAGTACTTAACTTCGAAATCTACCTTCGCCTGTAGGCCGAGCCGGCAGGGTTGGTTGGTTGTATTTATGTCGGCCAATTATCTGCACGTGGGATATAGGCCCTAAGGGGGGAGTGCCTTCCGTGGAGGTCTTTCTAAGGGAACCTAACCCGTATTAATGCTTGGAGAACCAAGGTTCGAAGAAAACCACGAAAACTCCGAACGATTAGGCCGACGGGCGCGATTGGGATCGAACCCAGCACTTCCCGTCTACGAGCCGGCAGGGATTTTTCATTCGAGCTAATCTTATTAAAAATACAAATACAATATGTTTCCAAAAGAATTGAAACGCGCTTTATTTTTTTACCTTGTCGGAGATACGTAGACAATGAAAATTGTAATTTTGTTCAAAATAATGCAGCAATTAAGATTATGTTGATGAATTAGTCCTGCCATTCATTTTTTTTAAAGTTACACTTTTTAAATTTTTATATGGTCTCTGGGTTCTATAAGTTATACTTAGAACATTTTATCCATTCTCTCACAAGTACAATAGTAAGAATTCCATTCTTGTATAACATAACCACCAACACTCACTGAGATGGCATGCTTTGAATTTCAAAAGTTTCCGGCCCTGAAAATAGAATAATACGAAAAGCTCCAAATTTTCATAAAATTCATAATTCTATGAATTATGTTCGTAAAATTTGAAATTTTTATTATTTTATTTCTCAGATCGTGGAGAAAATGTTTCGAAATATAACTTATAGTATCCAAGGACCGTATAAAATTTTTAAACGTAAAAACTTTCTGAAAACTAATTGCATGATTATTGCATCAACGTAATCTTAACCCGTTCGAGGGCGGTCTCCGTAAAAAAGGGAGACCTAATTTTTATTTTACTGGTACCCAGAATATTTAACTAAACTTTTTTCTTTTATAACGTACTTGAAAATAAGCAAGTTTTGTATTTTCTAATAAATTCGTTTATAAATTCTGGTGTCAGTCCATTATTTCATTTCATCAGTTTATAAACAGAATTACTCCGCGCCGAAAAGGGTCAAACCCTTATTGTGAACCCATTTGCAATTTACATGCCTGCATACCGGGTGAGCAAAAAGTTCGTATAAACTTTAAAAATTCATAAAAACCGAAAAAATAACCGAAATGAAAAGCTGTTTGCAGGATTAGCATCTATAGGTCACGGGATTTTTTTTTTAAGACAGAAATAAAAAATAACTCAAAAAACAGCCAACAGATGGTGCTGGTTCGTGCGATTTTGGTGGAAATATGCAAATGAAACGGTTATAAGAACTTGCGATTCTAATCCAGAAATTTTCCACGTAAAATAACTTCACCAACAAAACTTTATCCTTCATACTCAGCATCCTTGATCAAGTACACGGCTCACAACGGTGAACTAATTCTGGATTAGTAGCGCAAATTCTTAAAACAGTTTCATTTGCATATTTCCACCAAAATCGCACGAACCAGCGCCATCTGTCGGCTGTTTTTTTTTTTTTGAGTTATTTTTTATTTCTGTCTTTAAAAAAATCCCGTGACCTATAGATGCTAATTCTGCAAACAGTTTTTCATTTCGGTTATTTTTTCGGTTTTTATGATTTTTTAAAGTTTATACGGACTTTTTGCTCACCCGGTACCTCCAATAGGTAAAAAATTAAAGTACGTTTCAAACTTTTTGAGACATCCTGTATAATAGCGTATTATTATTATTAAACTTAAATAAATTTCTCAAAAGCAGTGTGTTATTGTATATTTTTTATTTATTTAATGTGCATATTTATGATGTTTAAAAGTAAAACCTGAATCATTTTACAAGTAACATGACGTTCCCTCATTTCCCTTGAAAAGTGGAGACCTGGTGGTATTTTGTTTCAATTTCTGCACCTCAAAATTTGATCAATTTAAGTTTTGCTAAATATCCCCTGACTAATTGTATAGAAATTTTATGTTACATATCATGTCAAAGCACGTTTTATTTGTGGAAGTAGCCAGGGCTTAATTTGTGCCGGAGCCCACCGGAGCCCGGCTCCGGTACTTCTCTGTTTTCAGTAAATATTTAAATATTCGTCGGAATTCACCCGAGCTCATACATACAGGGCTCCGGAGCCCAGTGCAATATCGCTTCCGAAAAATCGAAGTCTAAATTACTTTCTCCTTTCTTTCCCACCTCCAAGCTTTTGCATTCTTTTTTACCAAAAAACTTATGTGTGACGTAATGTGTCGCACACGTAGGAGATGAAGATAAAACGGACTCAATTTTTATATCAGTTTTGGGGCTTAGACTGACTCGAGTTCAATCTGTATTACAATTTAAATTTTATTTATTCATGCATTGAAAAAAAAAACTTTTCCTTCTTTAAAATTACGCATTATATTATATTTCAAATCATTTTAATGCTATTTTGATCAAAATGAAGGGGAAACAGAAGCCGTGTTTTTCGATTTCAAATGTATGGCGGCGACGACGTGTTGATACTGCGCCAATCAAGAGACTGAACAATGAATTTGCTTTCAGTTCGATTTTTTTTGTGATAGTAGGATAATTTTTTTACTGGCTGGGTTTTTTTAATTTAGATATCTAACCTGAAAAGAATATTTTATGTTTTAGCCAACGAGCATCAGCTTGAGGTTTTGTTCGTTTCATGTTTTTTTTTTTTTTTTTTTTTTTTTGTCTTGTATTGCGTACGAGTATAAAAATCACGTCAGTGATTTTTCTATTTATTTTGTATCAAGAACGGTACTTATGCTGAAGCTCTGCTCTGCAGATTTACGAAGTTGCTTTCTTTTGCAAGTAGATATAATTGTCATGTATTGTTATTCCGATATAAAGCAATTGAGCTGTATTTTCCCTTTTTCTATAAAAGTATCAATTCTTTCCGATATTTCAAATTTTTAATTTAATTTGATTTTGAGGGACGCACCACAAAAGATTGTTATGCGGAAGGAATCGATTATAGTTTAAGATATGCATCTTTTATTGGAAATAATAAAACATTGTTACATTCTTCAGCATATAAATAAAATTTTATTCATTTTTTCTTAAAAATGCATAGCTGCTATCGGCGACATAGAACTATCCTTTTTTTGTGTTAACCCTATTTCCGAATCAAAATCTTTACCATATTTAATCGCAGAATTCTGCAATTAAGTAACTTTAGAGTTAGGTAAGATTTACTATTCAGAGGGAGTGATAACTAAAAAAAAAAAAAAAAAAAAAAAATTGTTGGCAGCTAAGTATATGCTGATAGGTATATTTAATTTTTTTATTTTTCTAAGAAAAAAATGCTTTAAATTTTTCAAATAATGTACGAAATATAAATATACAGATTGGAGTGACGGGGGTGTGGGGGGGGGGGGGTTGTGGAGACGGTACGGTTGTTGTGCCGGTGCCGCAGAATATTAGGGCTCCGGTACTTTTTTTGTTAGAAATTAAGCCCTGGAAGTAGCATTTCCTTTTGGACAAAAAAAAACTGAGCTTTCGTACCATTTCAAGTGGCGGAAAAGATTCCGGACTTACTTAGTCGGAGGTCTCGAAACAACAGTCTCTGAAAAGATATTTGTTTTATCCAGTATTAAAAAATATTTAACATCCAAGGATATCGAATTGTGACAACTAAACTTTCATAATACATTTTTTTTTTTTTTTTTTACATCATGAAGTTATTTACATAAAAGTATCCTATTTTCTATCATATCAACTAAAAATTATACAGTTAGTGATATTTTTGGTGTATACTTCAATAATATGTTTTCGTTTTATTTTATTAAGGATACCATATATCAGGTAGTTACAAAGTGCGACACAAGAGTAAATGTTGAGTCACCACCACACTTCATCCCTCCACCACCCACGCAAAAAAAAAAAAAAAAAAAAAAAAAATCAGAATAAATTTGTAATTTACATTAATGATTCCCCAAAACATTCCCTCTAAATGTGCTGCTTGTGCTTATCTTTTGTTTATATGTATATAATATATATATACATACGTACATAAAGACAGACTTAAGTTTATATATATATTTTTTTCCTTATCTTTTTCTTTTTTGACGCACAGTGGATTTTTCTTTAACAATTTGCCGATTTAGTTTCTTCTTAAGATTTATTTCAAATAATCGTAATTTATTTGTTTTATTTAAAGTTAAATAGATAGATGTAGAGACATTTTAGGGGTTTTGTTAAAATCTGAGACATTTGTGAAAAGTGTCCAGACTTCCGTTAGGACGTTTACTGCAAAACCAGGACTGTCCCTGGAAAACCCGGGATATCTGGCCATCTTAAATTTTGAGCACCAACAAATTCAATTTTATAACCACATGATGGTTTAGAGGTCTGCATGGGCCCGTACCCAGCCCGGCGCGCGGGCTGAGTCGGCAAAATATAGATAAACTTTCAAACGGGCCGGCAGAAAAAAGAAAATTTTTTTCCGGGCCGGGTTGATAAAAAGATAAACGGGCCAGAGCGGATTCATAAAAAATAGCGGATCGACCGCCCCCGATATAAAAATTTAAACGAAGCCGATAAAATACGAATTATTTTCAATAAATACGAATTTCGCGAGAATATGCATAAATGTGCTGCACGAGCCGATGCCAGTTTGACAACATCGATACAATAATATAATATGTGCAGCGTAGAGATCGGCATCGGGCAGTTACCAGTACATCGTGTCTGAGCCTGGGGTATAATTTATTCGGCAAACTTAGGCCGGGCCAGGATCAGGCTTATATTTTTTTTCTACATGGTTGAGCTGGGCCGGAACCGAACTTAGTTGCTCCCAGGACGTTTCGGGCAGGCAATATGTTTCGTGAAAATAGTAATAGCGATAATGAACTTCTGTAAACGAAATCATTGAAAATACATATCTTAAAGAATTACATAGAAATATTTTCAAAAATCTACTTTTTATTATATAGCTTCAAAATTTGTGATGTTTTTAACCTTTTTTTTTTCTCTCTTTTTTTTAACACTTTCCAACAAAGTTGAAAAGTGTTTATGACTTCGGTTTGTCTGTCCGTCTGGCCGTCTGTACGCGCTCTAACTCCCGTAAATATACTCGGATCGTTCTGAAATTTTTGGATGTTAGTGACCTCTACCATAGCACGAACCCTATTTCAAGTGAAGTTTGTAGCATGTTTATTTCATTTACAGGGACAGTCAAAAGTTTTCCGTTACATTACGGCCTATGGGAAAAAATCGTTTAAAATTATTTTTAATGATGTTACATGCTTTCAAACATAATAAATTGATATGCATTTATCAAGTTGACTAAAATATGTATTTTCTGTACAATATGCGGCCCAAACATTAGTTATTATTCATTTACAGGGCCGCACAAAAGAATTCCTTTACATAATGATATAGAAGTGGAGGGAATTTTTTCCGGCGCATTTTAATTATGTTAAACTATTACATGCATGATGAAATAGATATACGTCGATAAGGTTTACTATAACTTATTTCATGGATAATACGAAATGCAGAGCATTTACAGGGACACACAAAAGATTTCAGATACTATATTGTACCCGAAGTACTGTAAAGTAGCGATGATTGCTGGACATGCATTTTTAATTATGTTGTGTGCTTTTATGTTTCACTATATTTATGCATTGTATATGGTGTGTATAAATGCTGTAATTGATATACAGGGCTACTCAAAAGAATTCGTAATGGTTACTGGGTATGATTGCAAATTGCTTAAAGGTGATTTTTAAATGAGTTAGGCATTTTTACGCTGAACCGCATTTGGTTTACTAAGAAATGTTTGTAAAACATATATAAAATGACATACGGTGTCACGCAAAGAATTGGATACATGGTCGTCTATAAATGATAATTTCTGGAAATGTGATTCCGGTAGTTTTAAGAGTATTTTACTTTGAATTAAACTTTAGCTAAATAGTGGCGTGTAATAAAGGTATTAAGTTAACTGCAGAGTTTTACAAAAGTATACAAGTATGTTTAAATCTATTAGTATAAATTGCTGAAAGAGAAATTTCAACCTGTTATGTGTTTTCTTGCTAAACTAAATTTCTCCATTATATAGTATATATATATATCAACCTACAGATCAAATACAGGGCTGTTCAAAAGAATTGGAATACATATTTGTTATGGACGGTAACTGCTGAAATCAGTTTTTCAAATGTTTTATGTGTTCTCTAAAATGTTTACTTAGTTCACTTATATACCTTATTTCCCTAAATAACGAAGTTTTGTTAAAGCATTCCGGAAGTGTTGGAAAGTGTTTCATAATCTATGCTTAACGCATGATTTTTCTTACTTGTTTTAAACTACGTTAATTTTTTAACCAATCTTTATTTGAATGTAATAGTCTAAGCGTCTAAATAATCATTAATGTTGCTATTGTGTATTTTCTGTCTTAACACAAAGTAGTCTAAAATATACTATGAATTTGCATGCAGTATTCTTTAAAAGAATATTAATTGTATGTTAAGAAAAATCGGAATTTTTTTATAGAAATTGAGTCGAGTCGGGCCTGGCCTGATTCAATGGATTTTTACACTGACAGGGGCCTCTTTTCACTTATTTTCGCACGGTCGGGGCTGTGAACTTCGAAAATATAAACGGCCGTGACGGGCGAAGATAGCTTTTGTTCGGGCCGGGCGGGGACCAGGCCTGGAAATTCCGGCCCACGCAGACCTCCAGATACCTTTTCATAATTGACTATATTTAGGGAAATAAATAAGTGTAGGATAATGCGTAATGGGTTCGTAGAAAGCAATCGACCCCAGGGCCCCGGAATATTTAAAGATGACTCTGTTCAATCTCATAAGTCACATTTCTATGTGCATCATAATGTGAGAAATTTTTCCTTTTTTTATTTTAGTTTTAGATCACGTCTTAAGTCTCCTCCCACAATTAATAATTATTGCTCACCACTGACGTCATAAGCTATTGATTTTCGATTCCTCTCTTCCTACACCTTCTCAACTGTTTCCATAAATGATGAGCAGTCGAAGGCCAGGGCGGGGCTCTGTCAGATTAAAAAAATAGAGAGAGAGCTATTCGGACGACAATTTCTGACCGCAGATGAAATATCTCTAGATGTAATATTTTACTCTTAGAATATGAACATGAAGTCATTAAAAATGCAAACGTTCCTCTCATGAATTTTTTAACTCCTAGGTAATTTTTTTGGGAAAAGATACGAAAAAATTTTCTGTTACTCTCGCCTTTTTTATTTCCCCACCCATGTCGTATGAGTAATACCTCAGAGCCTCATTATCATTTAAATATAATTTTTTTTTCTAATTTTTAATACTTTAAATCATGACACAGCGAAATCCTATGAATTCTACATAATATTACCTTTAATGTCGTACATTTAGGTGTCACGTTTATTGGCTGTTTAAAAAGGTTTAATCTTCATCAAATATTGCTTTTTCCTTTATTTATTTCATTTATTTGTGCATGGTTGTATATGTGTGTGTGTAAACAGCAAAGTTGGTGGTTGCCCTCAAGCCAAAAAGCGTCACATTTATGAGAAAAAGCACATCGATCACGGAAATAAATAATTGTTGTAGTGATTGTTGTTCTGTACAAGAGTATAAACTGCTCTGACAATAATTCTTCGTCTGTTAAAAAAATAGCCCATTTGCCTTGAATATGTTAACTACCCTTGCAAAAGAAAGGTGTGAATTTTAGCCAGATCCTTTAAAGATGAAAATGTAGTGTCAATTTTGTTGTACAAAAATATATTGCTTGGGAAGTGCCGTGATCACTATAATTTTCATAATTCACTAAAATCAACATCCAGTAAGGAGAAGCTCATTTTTAAGTCCCACTCTAAGATATACTATCAATACTCGGGACTGAGAAAAAAGAACACCCATCATGACCACTGAGCTATTACTGCCAGTAGTGTAGTGGGGCTATACTGTGGTGTACGCCGTATACCTTCTGAATTTCGTTGTACAAAACGGCATGGCACGGGAAATGCCATGATCACTATAATTCCGTGATACACTGTTGTGTATGCCGTATACCTTCTGAATTTTTCAAAGAAACACCATATAACCATCTATTTCTCAAATAAAACTATAGCGTATACTCTCTGCGTATACCCAATATCTATATGACGTATATCCTATGTTTTTGTTGTTGTTGTTTCTTAGTTTGTTTTGTTTTGTTTTACGACTACAGCACTGATTACTGCCTACGAACTTCCAGAGCAAGATGAACATTTTGCCCTAAATGTCAGCGGAGTTACATTAATATGCACTCGTTTCTCAAATAAAACTATAGTGTACACTCTCTGACCCTATACCAATTTAGTGTATATCCTATGGGGGAGTTTTTTTCTTTCTTTTTAGGACTACACCACTGATTATGCCTACAAACTTCCAGATCAGATGGGCATTTTTCGCTGAATGTCAGTGCAGTTACATTGACATATACTCGTTTCTCAAATAAAATTATAGCGTATACTCCTTGGGTCCTATGTCTATATAGCGTATATCCTATGGGTTTTTCTTACTTGTTATGACTACACCACTGATTATGTCTACGAACTTCCAGGGCAGATTAACATTTTCCCTTAAATCTCAGCGCAGTTGTATTGACATATACCTGTTGTGTTATGAAGAAGCTAATTTATTCATTTCTGTACGATAAAGGATAGTTATACAATAAATCTACAAAAAAACGTCTGCAACATTTGATAGTTTGTCACAGATTTTGCAGTGATATAATTGTTCCAATGCTTCTTAGATTTTACTTTCATATCTAAAGAAGGAAAGCATGAAATAAGTTATTTTTAATTTTTGTACATAATTTTAAATGATACAAGATATACAGCAGGTTCTTTAAATGCAGTAAAGGTGGAAAAATATGGGCGATTTTTTATAATATTTGCTTTTATATTATTGACTATTTATATTTATTATGGCCTGTGTCTCAGTCCCTTTTTGAGTAACTCGCTTGTATAGCATATGACATAAACTGTCTCAAAATACGACAAAATTTCAGTCCTTCTTCCCGTTTTATTGTAAATTTCCAAGAATTCCAATATATTCATTCATGTAAAAAAAAAAAAAATAAAAAAAAAATAAAATAAAATTTTGCAATAAGAAAATTGTTTTGAGGACAAATCCATGCAATATTAATAAACGTCCTCCTTATAATAGAGCTGATAATGGATAAATCCTCTGGATATAAAAAAGGTTGTTTTGAAAAGAGGGCGGTACAGGAATCGATAACTCAGATATATCGTATCATATTTAAAGATTGAGAGGCATTAATATTTTATGAACCTTTCCAAAATTATCGATAATGAAAGCACATATACACTTTCATCGCAGCACGTGTGGTTCTTAGTCTGCCGTTTATTCAATTTTTACTTTGAAGTGAAATAAATTATCAAATCGGTTTTATTTAAAGTTGGTCAATCGGATAATGCCAAATACTATATTTTTAATGACAGAATAGCTGTTGTTTTTATTTGTTGAAAAGGCGCTGTTATTAAAAATTATTGAGCATTCCTATTATGGAAGATCCCTCAACTGAGATGTCGTTATTAATTTCGAATACATATATATATGTACAGGGGTTAACGCGGTCGCCAAGTGGCCACTGACGACCAAGTTTTTTTTTCACCTAAGCGACCAAATTATTTAATCTCACTTTGTTTGATTGTTTCAGAGTAATCATTGTTTTATATTTTTTGTACATAAATTGAACTAAGAAATGATCGCAAACGACATTTTTTTTTGTCTTCCGCTCTAACCAGCTAGCATGTAATGTAATTAGAATTTCAATAACACAGTAAAAGATAGTGTTTATCCAGCTTTTGTGGCACATAAAATTGGATACAATGCAAAAAAATGCACATCAGATATACATTTTTTTTTTTTGTAGCATTCAACTACCCGGATATTTGAAGCATTCGGCAATAAGAATTTCTCGAACATGCCGGTTAGTTCAAGTATTTCCTTTTTTCTTCCAGAGATATGCAATTTTGACAATTTTCATAACGAAACTTAGTTTATATTAACTTCCTGAATAGTGTACTATTCTAAACTATGTAACTAATAATTCTAAACTATGTTGTACTTACTTTTTTCTCAAATAATTCATAAAAAAAACTTTTGTGTTGCTTGAAGATCAATGACGGCGGTGAGGGGGGAGGGATGTAAATATTTTCACTGCCGACTAGAATTTTTCCTGTCTACCAGATTTTATCAAATTTGTAAAATCATGTATATGTACAGAGAGAGAGGTAAATTAATTTTAGAAAAAAAAAAGAAATGTAACCTATGAATTTTTCAATAGAAATCGATTTCTAGAAGCTTCAAATGTGTGAATCCAAAATTACAGCGCATTCCGCTTTGCTTTTGAGTTAAGTTTTGAGAAGTAGCTTTTGAGTTAAGGGGGCTCAGGACTTGAAAACTTTCAAAAAATTGATTTTTTAAGTATCCATTTTGATTATTCAATTAATTCTGAACACAGTGCAAAATACCGCATAAAAATATTTGTATTTTTAACGGAGTTGTAAGCCTTTATGTTAACTATTATGTATTTTCAAAGCCGCACCCATTTAATTGCAACTTTAAGTCGCGTTTTCTCAAAACTTCATTTTTGACGACTATCCGTAAGATTAAAAAAAAAAAATGATTTGATGGAATGTCTTATTTTTTTTATTTTTTCATATAACATCATTATCTATAGAATGAATTACTATATTTTAGATAGTTTAATATGTTGACTATTTTTAATGAAAAAAAATTTGCATTTTTTAGGGTTTTTTAAATTCTCAAATTTGAAAGTTTTTTTAATAAGGTTTCCTTTGATTGATAGCTATATCCTTAATTCATTCTATAGAGTACAGTTTCCTGGTCATTTTAAAGCAAAAATTAGGTTCTTATGTGAATTCAACGTTAAGATATCTTACGGATGGTGATAGGACACCTAAATTTTTTTCGAAAATTGTGTTATATAAATTTTGCTATATTTTTTCATTTTATTACATTGAAGTACTTCATTTTATAAGACTACAAACATACCTTAAAAATATCAGAAGGTTTAAATTAGTTACATTGAATACTTCTGTTTTTATATGAACTCGAAGCGAGAGCTCTGTTTAAATGCTTTTCGGTATCGATGAAGCCCTGAGCCCCTTTAAGCTTAAAATACCATCCTTGCCATCCGTTTTGCAACGATTAAAAACGAATTTTATATTGGAAGTTCTAAACTCTAAACCTGCATAATTCCTAAACTACTTTATCGAATGAATTATCGTTTGGCATTCGAAAATAAAATATTGAAGAATTCAAATACGATGTCGAAGGTGTTAACCCTTTCGCTACTCGTGTCCTTGATCAAGGACATACATTTTAGAATATTTTTTTTAACGTTTAATTTAATTTAAAAGAATTTTAGAAATTTTGTCTACATTTATAATCAGTTCCTTACCAAAATAATAAATATTTAGAAATAAAATAAATAGAATGAGAGAATATTTTTGAAAAGAAACTTCGTCGTTAAAAATTGGATTCAAGATGGCTGCTCTTGTCCAAATACGACTTTTTAAATTAGTATAATTTTTATATAATTTGATACCAGTAGTAGTTAAATATATTTGTTATTTTATTATGAAAATTAGAAACTTTGATTTAAACTTATCGTGATATGTCTAAGTATTCATAATTTTCTTATATAATTATTTTAAAACGCATGTCCATTACGTTTGTGCATTCTCTAATAAATATATATATATATATATATTCGTCACGAATTTTTTATTAGATTTGTATTCATGCATTTTTGGCATAAGAGTGCAACAGCTATTGCACCCAGATCTGAATATTTATAAAACTAGTTAAAGTACATTCGTATTATATTGTACGGCTTATTGGGAGCACTGTTGGTACTGAAAGGGTTAATATTTAATTCTTTAAAGTTTGGTACGATTTCTATATGTAGACACCAGCTAAACAATATTTAAGCATAGCATTAATTAGTAGACGTTATTATTAATCGAACGGTACCAGCCACTTTTTTATACGATGATTTTCCGGCAAAGTTAGTAGGGGATGGTTACTGGTATTTTTTTCCAGAAATGTTCGTTATTATAAGTACATCCAACAAATGAAAGTATAACGATCACTCTAACGCAGTGGTTCCCAACGTGGGGCTTATGCCTCACCGGGGAGCAATTTGACTTTTTGCTGGGCAATTCCAATTTATTAATTTGTTACTCAGTCATTAACTATCGATTTCTTTTTCCTCTTTTTTTTTTAATGAATATTGCAAACTAAAATTAAATGCAATATAAGCAAAATTTAAAAAATCAGTTATTTGCTGAATTAAAAAAATGTTTTAAATTAAAAGTTTAAAAAATTAAAATAGAATCAACATCGGAAAAATTATACGAGCAATTGTTTAAGATATTTTGACATCTTTTTCTATTATTAAAATCTCTATAAATATTCTGATTGTTATTGTATTTTATGATTCTTTGTAACATTTTCAATTGTTTATTGACTGAGCTTTCTTCTTCTATTCGCTCTGCTATATATCACACAAAGAATCTTTTTTACGTTAAACAACTAAAAGTAAAAACTGACATTCTTGAACATAGTTAAACTAAAAACCACATATGAAATATCTAAACGCGACCAACTGTATAAAATTCATAAATTCTAAATACCATTAGAAAATGAAAGTGGTAGATAATAAATATCTATGACTGTAGTGCAGGTATCCTACACCGTAAATAAATTTACATGATGATATATACATTTTAAATTTTAAAATTGATAATACATGGAAGTCAACGATATTTGAAAGGGAAAACAGAGAAAAATTTGTTGTGATGGGGAATAATGACTACTTAAAATTGATAAAGATGAGAATCTTGAAATGCTTCTTGTGTATTGTGTTATCTATAGAAAGAACTTTGGTATTCAAAGCTTTTCCGCCAACTCTTAGTAAGTTACAAGAATGAATTATAAAATCTGTGAATGTTATCAATTCTAATGCCAAATATAATTCTGTCTTCAAGGTATTTTGTGAAGATAAAATGCAGACTGCATAGCACTTTTCTTTAACATTGAAGTAAGTTAGAATAGTACAACAAAACTCTTTTTGCCACAAAGGCGTGCAGACTCATTGCATTTATAGAATTATGTTAAAAACACATTTATGACAAAAGATTCATTTCTTTCATAAGTTAAAAAATGTGGAATGAATAATTGTTAAGGCACTATTACGCTTCCATTGTGTGAATGGAGTTCACTTTACACGTTCACAGAGTTATAGGGGTGAGGGGGACATAGTGAGTTTATAGATATTTTGGTGGGGCATGGTCAATAAAAGGTTGGGAATCACTGCTCTAACGGTAATAAAGAATTCTTTAGTCAAATCTTGATAAATATTCATTTAAATGGAGAGATGTCTTCCATAATTGAAGTATCATATAATTTATTCAGAGATGTTCTTTCAATAAAGAAAAATAATATTTACACTGTCACTTAAAATACGAAAAAAAATTTATGATGAAAATTTAAAGCAAGTCCGAAATTGTACATCAAACATGGCAAATGAGGTGTGAACGTACTATAACTAGTTTTATAAATATTCAGATCCGGGTGTAATATCTGTTGCACTCTTATGCCAAAAATGCATGAATACAAAATTTATTACGATTATATATATTAAATTCAGTAATGCTAAAATAATAGGATTTCATCTTAAATAGGTCGGAATCATCATGGCAACCTAGAATCATTACCTAGGGATAGCATCGAATTAATTACGTACGATAGCATTTAATCGAATGAAGAAAACTTTTATTAATATCGTTTAAAGTTTTGATTCGATTTTCATAAAATTTGAAAGGACTCGGCAAAATTCTATATCGATTATATATATTGAATTTCAAACCATTCGGTTGGGTAGTTTTTGCGTTGTTATATGCGAACAAACGGACGGACCAGACAACGACTATAAGTACTACGTATTTATACTAAGAACGCACCTAAAAACTAAGAGAATATCTGGTGCTGCCATCTAGCGTTAAGATAAAAAAGAGAAAGTTGGAGCAGCCAAAATCATTTTTTTAAAAAAGTAAGGAATTTAAAAATAAAATAACAGACAATGAAGCTATTGTTGTAAATCTTGATATAAATATATATGATTAAATATGGATAATATGGTAATAAACAATAGGTAATATAAAATAGTAAGTAGTATATATATTTATAATAACTAAATATATATATTTTTTTTATATTGAAAGATAAATGTGAATATATATACTATATATATATATATATACAGGGTGTTTCATAAAAGATGGGCAAAACTTTAAGAGGTGATAGTACACATCCAAACAAACAACTTTCATAGAATGCATGGTCGAAAATAAAACGCAAAGGTTCTGGCGCATTTGGGAGCTTGGTCCATGCAAAGCTTAAATCTCAATTTTGGTTGCTTGTTATCGGGAGGAAGAACGACACTGATAACATGCAAATGTAATATGGGAAAGAAGAAGAACGTGTTTTCAAAACTGTGCCTCGATTAATACATAAAAGTCGCTGATTCGAGTGTGCAACTGTCAACGCGATAGGAACATATGGGAAAGGACTCAGAGCCTCTACGATTGTACGGAGAACGGTTTTCCACCTTGATTTTGTCACTAAATCGTTCTTTGTGTGTATTAAAGAAAAAGTTACTGACCGAATTAAAATACATTTTTCCAATATTTCCATTTTACGTGTATTTTTCAAGTTATGAATGCGTATTTTGTTATACAAATTTTATGAATTTAAGTTGATTTCTATTTAACGAATTTTCTTCATTAGAAGTATTTAAGGGTGTTCTCAAATCGAAAAGGACAACTTTCTGACATAAGTTTTAATTTATTTTTGTTCGAAAATACATGAAACTAGCTGGTGTTGTTGTTCAGAAACTATGTCATTGAGCTGTTTTTTCCGGTTTTTTTTTTCCAAACGCAATAGATCTTTCAGGAAATAGTGTCAAAATAGGCGTTTTGAACCGAATTTTCGCACGAAGGAAGAAAAAGCACTCAAGAGCGGGCGAAAAACGTGTTTGTCACGTGATCAAATTCGCTTATAACTCAATAGGTAATGGATTGATCCAAAAATGGAAAAAACAGTTCCATTCCAAATCGCTTCCATGGCCAGGCTTTCCAATTTTATACCTTTCCGTTAAAAAATGAATTTGTAAATGTGTCAAAACGTTTTTCGCTTGTTGAGCAGAGCAGTTAAGAACAGCCTTAAGGGTTACGATGAGACTTCGTTAAATGGAAGTTTCACTGTATCTTTATATCTCATTTTCCGTCATTTTTGACGGTTTATCTTTCTAGTAAAGATGATGATAATAATAATAATAATAATTCTTGCAGGTTATAGTCATCTGACCAACCTTATGCCATGTTGTCCCTCAAGTTCCTGTACAAAAGCCCACTGGGATCTCTGGTGACAGGGTGGCGTCAGAAGAACAACAAGAGCAAGAAGGTGCGAGGAGACATTCCCGACTTCAACGAAGATGCCGCGAGGGCGGCCTACGTACGCTCCATTCCTCGGGCACAGTGGTTCGGCGGAGTGCTCCTTCAGGGATACCTCGTTCACCAAGACGTTCTCAAGGGCATCGAAGACTTTGAAATTAGAGACGACGATGTATTCATCATAACCTATCCAAAATCGGGTAAGATATTTCCTCATTGAATTTGATAATACGCTGTAAAAAACGGAGAAATAATTCTTGATTTAGAAGCGGTTGCGAAAACTCAAGGTAATAACAGTATGGCACAAATGCAGCTCTTACTCCCCATATTGACGCCACCTAACATGGCAAATGATTCGTATCCACGTTAATGGGCAGTCGATATATCTCTTACTGTGTATATTCATATTTTTAGTGAGGCTCAACTCACTAAAAAAATTATCATGATGATTTCAGAATGGAAGATCACTTAAGAGCCATTTTGTAACAAAATAAAGACACCACCTTTTGGTCATCGTCATCATTGTGAACATTTGTGAGGATTCGGCGGCATACTGAGGTCACATTGACCTTAGCATGGCCTTGGACTCTGCTATTAGCGTAGTTATCTATGATCCTGAAAACATTTTTTACTGAATGGTGTATATAAATATTGAATATATACATACCATTCAATAAATTTGTGATTTTTATTTTCAGGTTAATATTGAAATTTTCATGGTGTAAATGTCCAGCTCTTTTATTCTGATTATTTTTCAAATCTTCAGAAACTCTTAGGAGAAGGCCTAATCAGAAATCTAAAAAAGAAAAAATAGATGTTAAATTAATAGAAAAGTCTTTTTGAAATTTACACGAAGCAAAATAGCCAGTTTTATTTCAAAAATATTTCCGTAAATATTGACAACTTCATTTTTTTTTAAAGTTTCTAATTAAACTTTTTTCCAAATGATTTATAAAAATAGGAATAAGTTTTCCAAAATCATTAATAACTAAAAAATTCACTAATTTTTTGTAAACGTTTCTTCTAAATCATGAAAATTTCCTACAATATTTTTCAGTGTAAGAATTCTGGTCAATTTAATAGGGTCAAAAGAGGACGAGATACTTTCAAACTGAAAACTTTCATTTTGTATTTTAAAGTTCTATAAACTATGCCACGATACACAGGGTGCCGACTAAGGTCCTATCTACTCTCATTAAGGCTGCTAATCACTCCGAATTCCCCTCAGTAGTGATAAGTCTATGGGCGTTTGCTGCATTCGTATTTTTAAAATATCTCCACGGGAAATTAATATTTTTAACTTCTCTTGTCTGTGTACTCTTCTAAAAGGATGGGTCTTTTTTCCTTAGTTCTCAAAATATTTCTAAAATATATACTTAATTCTATATGAAGTGTTAAAATTTTACTCTCAATTCGTCAGCTTTTAACACATAGAATATTAAATTAAGCATAGATTTTAAAAGTATTTTGAGAACTAAGGAAAAAAGACATATCTTTTAAGGAGAGCACAAAGAAAAGGGCATTTAAAAACATTAATTTCCTGAGGAGATATTTTAAATATACGAATCCATCCTATCCCCATAGGCTTGGCATTAATGAGGGGGATTTAGAAGCTGAGTGACTAGGAGCTTTAACTTCAAAACAACCAAGTCATAAACAGGGTGTCTATAAGTAGTAAAGTGGCTATTACGCTAAGTGATGAAATCGCTTACAGCGCCATTTAGCGGCAAACATTGAAAATATCTTGGAAAAAGTAGGAGATACGAAGAAAGTGAATTACAAAGTTGCACTGCGTCCCTGATTTAGTACGAAATGATGTCTTACATGTAAAAATCTGTATTAGAAGCCCGAAAATTTAAATTTTTTATATCCAATTACCAGCTTAAATAGGACACTGGTTGCATGCAGAGGTGTGGCATTATACAACAGTCGCACATTTCCCAATAATAATAACACATGTAAGTAAAGTACAGTTTATTTTAAAGAAATCGAGTTCGGTATGCTAAATCTGTATTACCTCCCATAAAGCAACAGCACTTTACTTAGATAACACATTTATGATTATAGCGAATCTCTGAGTGACTCGCTGGTCTATCGGTTCGAGGGCTGGTGCGCACTCGTCCGGAGTGAAAACATCGCGCCAATAACATCAATTAATAGACAATTAACATAAGATTTATTTTATTATTGACATACAGAAATTGAAAAAATCGAAAGAATCTGCAGGATCGGAAAGCAATGCGGAAACATTTTCAAAATGGGAGATAGAAATATTTTGTGTGAATTTTATTGTTGATTGAAAAATGTGATCTTGCTTATCGAAGAATTTCCTCTAAAAGAAAAGGGTATCCACAATGGCATTAAAATATTGAACAAACTGGAGTGATATAATAAAGATTTAAAAAAAAACTTCTTAATAACCCCATAAAAATTAGGAAATGCGCTAGGCTTTCCCTTCCCAACGAAACCAGCCTTTCTTCTTTCTTCTTCAGGCGCAAAGGACGGCATGGGCTAGACTGAAGGAAAATAGAAAGGAAAGGGAAAAGTGAAAGAAAACAACCAATAAGAAAGTATATGGCATCAACCAATCACACAAGAGCATTACCCAATCAATAGAAAACATAAGGAGAGTTTTGAAGTCAATTGAATAAAAACAGAGTCAAAATGTCAAAGGAAAATTACAAAAAAATATAAAATGTGTATATAATAAAAATAAATAAATAAATAAATAAAATGCATAAAATACTTAATTATAAAATAAATTAGATGTAATAAAGATGAAATACAAAATTAAGGCAAATAACATAGAGATAAAAAATTAATATACATATTTAAATAGAAAGAAAATATAAAAATAAATACCAAAATTTTAATAATGGTAATGTAAAAAAACTACATGGTGGAACTGAACAAATTTTTCCAAGCTGCAGGTAACATAGTAGAACCAAATTTTTCTTCAACAATAACTTCACTATTAAGAAAAATAGATAGATTTTCGAAAAATTCCGATCTTGAGTTGCTATTGGCATTAAAGATAATTATAGCATTTTGGAAATTAAAACTATGGCCGGAATCCCAAGAATTCTTTACAATAGAAGATTTAGAAATTTCTTGATTAGAAACATAATGGGAGTGCTCTTTTAAGCAGTGTTCGAGATTTATTTTAATTTGACCGATATAAGATAAATAACAAACATTGCAAGGAACGTTATAAATTCCCTTTTGCGAAGATCAGGAACAGGGCACTTACTGGAGGAGAACTTAAACTTATTGACAGGTTTAAAGATAACATTAAAGTTGACACTTTTAAAGATTTAGCTAATTTGAAACCTATTTTAGGATAAAATGGGCGAACAATCAAATTATCAGGTTTGGTTCTGACAAATTTAGAAAGAGTAGATGTAACTAGAGAGTCTATTAAACCCATCCACGGCATTATTGATAACAGAGAGATTGAAACCTCTTTTGACAACAACAGATTTTAAGTAATTAAGTTCATCATTAACAACAGCAGAATCCGAACAAATTTTGAGGGCACGTTTTACATAAGTGTAAAAGACGCCGATTTTTTTTTGTTGGCTGGGTGATTTGAGATAGTACGAGGGAGGTTAGAGCAAAAAAAGGTTTTCTATAAACAAACAGGTTTGGAAAAAAGAAACACATCTGGTACCTAAAACATCAGGGATTGTTTATTACAATTTTTTAACTTAAAAGTAAACTGTATATATGGGGCGATAGAATTGAAAGTTTGAAGAATGGTGGCAATATTAGATAGCTTATCAACTAAGACATAAACGTCGTCAACACAACGCATTCAACATTTAAGATTTAACAGATTCAATCATTTTTCTTCAAAAAATGCATATAAATATCAAAGAGAATTAGTGATAGTAGATTTTCCATACTTAAACCGTCAGATTGTTTGACATATTTGCTATTGAATTCAAAAGTAGTATGAATAATGAACAGTTTAGTTAAATTAATAAAATCTTTGAATTCAGTATCAGAATAATGAAATCCACGTTGTCTAGTTTCTAATCATGAAAGATCACCTTCAATCGGAACATTAGTAAATAACGATTTGATATCAAGTGATAGCATAAAAACAATTGGACGGGTTCCCAATTTTTACGAGGGTAGGCTGATAAGTAATCCACACATGCTTGTAGAGCGCGAACAAAATGACCTTCAGAAGCGCGACCGGTGGCATGTGAAAGTAACATTTCCCCTCTATACGCATGTGCAGATTTGAAGTCGTTGAATTCATTCAGTGTGTTTTGGAAGCGGAAGTATGGATACGTGTTCTAGTGCTATGTCAACGCAAGTTAAACAACGTGCTGTTATCGAATTTTTAACTGCTGAAAAAGTGACTCGTGCTGAGATTCATCATCGTTTAATGGATGTTTATGGTGACGATACCGTTGACTAAATCTAATTCAAATTGATCGGCAGGAAAATTTTGTGCGAGCCTAGAAAAGCCACAAATGTTGATGGAAACGCAGCAAACGTCCGATCACTGCCCAGACGATAAACATTGCAAACTCGTAGGCGATTTGACTCAAAATGACTTACGAAAATCACTCAAAAGCATATCGCAAACCATATTGGAATACCCAAGGGACGTGTCGTCCTCATTATTGAACAATTGTGATACCGTAAAATCCTCAATTGCAGAGGCTCTGCGAAACCTGAAGTTTGAACCGATTCCACACCCTCCTTACTTCCCCAATCTTCCATTTTCTTCCACCCAGGGAGAGGTTAGGCTTCGTCTACCTTATTCCCGACCGGCCTTGAGGTGTTTGCTCACTGCACCCCGGCTATTTATTCCTTTTTCTCCCCACTTTTGGTTCATTTGACCGGCGGTGCTCAGGCATCTCGGTCCCGAAATTCACATCCCAGTTTCAAGTTAATTTTGAAGTTACTTGTTTATTTTTAGCTTTTAATTTTAATCTTAACTTGTCCCCATTTTCGATCACTGTCAATGCCAAAATGCAACTTGCAATAGCGGTGTTCTCTCGATGCCTAGTACCAAAAAGCCTTTTCAAGGGTAAACGGTTTGTGCGAAAGCCGGGAGACCTGCGACCTGTAATGCGCGCTAGGCTTGGCATCTAAATTAGTGAGCTATATGACCCCCTTTGTTTTTTATAAGTTTTAGAAATAGATAGGATTGGCTACCTTATGCTGTAGCTTTCCTGTGCTCGTTGGTACCCTACTACCTTTACATTCTCCGTTTTTTGCCTACGCCAGTCGGTGAAATGACATCGAAGTATAGGGCAACCAAAAAAAATTCTTGGATGCCTTATGCGCAACTTTTTCTGGAGGTTAATTTAACCTCGTGCTTCCAACTCTGGAATGGCCCTCGGGACGGAGCTTCCAAATTATACTTTTAGGCCGTGCATTGTTTCGAAATTCATCCTTAGTTCTTTTTCATATTTAGTTGGAGGTTACGCGCGGCGGCGTTGCACGCCGCGTTGGCACTCCTTAAGCACCGCGATGTCATGTCATTCCACCTTGCGATTTTTATTTTTTTCCTCAACTCAAGAGAGACCTCAAGGGTAACCATTACACCTCGGACGATGAGGTGAAGGCAGATGCGAAGACCTGGATTCAAGAAAAATCGGAAGAAAGTTTCAGTGACGGAATAAAAAAACTTGTTACACTTTGGGAGAAATTTCTTAACCTTAACGGTGACTATGTTGAAAAATAAATGTATGATTTTGATGCTTAAGAATTGTACTTTAATGCACCTTTTGTCCGATCTTGTTATTTATTTTTATTCGTGTTCTACAAGCATGTGTGCATTTCTTTTCAACCTACCTTCGTAATTTACTGACAAAATCATAAGAATTTTTTTATGGTATGCGTATTAGTAAGGCATAAAGGAAAAAAAATGGAAGTTAAATATTCGGCAAAAGAGTAAGCAACAGTACCAAAATTAGAAACAATGGGTCTTAGGAAAACATTGGTTTTATGGACTTTGGGCAAAGCGTAAAAATGAGTACGGATAGCTGAAGAAGGAATAACTCAATGTTTAATGTAATCATTTACCGCAACAGAGTACTTAACAGTTTTTTTGACACCGGAAAGATACGAATTAGTAGGATCTTTTTTAATTTTAGTGTAAGAGTCTTCGCGCCAAAGGGCATAAAACTTTATCAGAATAATCATTTTTATCGAATAGAACAATTTGACCACCTTTATCTGGTTTTGTTATAATTAGTTTATCATTAGACTTTGCAAATGCGATGGTTGTTAAAATATGTCAAATGGTATTTGTGTGTCGATTTGTTATACATGTTACTAAATTCATTTATATAAAATGATTTCAACCCCTTCCCAGGTATTTGAAATGTTTGTTTTATGTTTTTCCATATTTCAGCCTGATCAGATGAATGACCTACCGTTAATTCAATTTCTATGCTACAATAACTTTTGGTTAAACCTGCGGCCTTTTCTTTGCTTTGTTCAAATTTAAATAGATTTGTGTCTGTTAATTTATCTGCTTTAGGCCATTTACCTTGCCCTCACATTGCAAAACTCTAGTTATTCGGTTTACCCACGCTCTATAATTATCACGTCAACATCATAGGTAAATTTATTAGCATGGCCATTTTCAAAATTTTCACAGCAAAAAAATATAATATTTCAATGTATCACTCATAAATCTTACACTTTACTATTTACTACTTAAAAATACATAGATGCAACAGTTTATACAAATAAATATGTATAACATGCACCTTATTTAGGAAAAATTTCATTAGGAAAAATTATACTACTACAAATAATTTAAATATTACTAATTAAGTCGCATTTTGAAAAACCTTCATTCTTGTATTGCATTAGATGAACATTAGACTTCAATTAATGAGAAAATCTTCCTTCCAACCCATTTGCAACTCCTCCCCTTCCAAAAACAGATACAATGCAGTCTATTTGAGAACTCTGTTTATCTCGTATATACAAGGAAAAAAATTTTTAAATTCGTTCAGTAGTCTCGGAGTCTACAAACTTTAAACGCTAAATATAGTCGTACAGTACTTCCTTACATAATTAGCAACCATATTTCTTTATTATTGTAATTTTCATTTATTACTGTAGTTATTGGTACTTGCGTTTTCTCTTATGGCTCAGAAAAATTGTATCTATATCACTGACGTGACAAATAATTTATTTTTCTTCTCTTTACACAGTGTAGTTCCAAACTTATGGTACAAACTTTAAGGGTCGATAGAGAACACTGTAACAATCATTAATTGTACAGGAATGTATGGAGTTGGATCCTATTTTTTAAAAAAATGTTTAAAAATATTCAAATTTAAACGAGAAATTCGAAAATAACCTTCCCATAGGTTTAACATTCCCATAGGTCCAAGTGAGTGAAGAGACCCCTTAAGGGCGTACTCAAAAAAATATTTTCCCACGCTCAACAACTCAAAATTTTCAGACACATTTTCAGACTCATTTTTAAAGGTAAAAACATGAAACTTGGTGACGTGATTTTTGAACAGATGCATAAGCGGCTCTATGTTTTCATTTTTCGCTCAATTAATTAGAACTAGATTTATAAACAATTATTTTCTCAGTATCCTTTTTTTCGTTCCCAGCTTTCTAGCTTCGAGAAATTCAGTTCAAAACGCCAACTTTGACAGCATTTTTTGCAATATATTCTGCCTTTATCAAAAAATCGACAAGCACGGCACACTATATAGTTTCTTAATAAGAGAATCTGCCAGTTTGATGCGTTTCAGAATAAAAATGAATTTAAAAATAATTCAGAAAATGAGAAGTTTGGATTTGAATACACTCTTAAGGGCAGAACTTTTCAGCCACTGGTCATGCTGACGACATCAAATGAATTTTTTTCTCTCGCAGATCAATTCTGTGCAGGTTCCGCGTTGCTCTTCCCTAATAATAATGCACATTGTCCCAATTTATGAGTTAAAGAAATATTCGTATAATCCTAGATCCTAAAAGGTTGAAAATCTCCTTTTCCCCGAAAACTATGAGTGTGTATCAATAAGTTTTTGCCCTCACATAGAAATAATTCAGTGAAATTTATGAAATTGCTACATATTGTATTAGTCCTTTTCATATCGTCACCGTGCACAGTAACACTTTTTTTGCAAACGGTTTTTCAAACAGAGGGGGGAGGATGTATTCCAGGAGGCGCGATAGTATACCCAAAGGGAGTCATTTTTCTAACTTTTGCCGACCCCCACATGTGACATATTCTTGGAAAGGCCTGTGGAAATTTGCCCCCCCCCCGGGTGCATGAATGATGTCGGCAAAAATTGCGAAAATTGCCCACCGGAAGGCAAATTTGGAGGGAGGAGCTCTGGAGGTGAATGGCATGAATAAGTTCTCACAGGCCTTTCCAACAATATGTCACATGTGGGGGTCGACAAAAGTTAGAAAAATTACCCTCTTTGGGTCTACTATCGTGCCTCTTGGAATACATCCTCCCCCCTCTCTTTGAAATACCGTTTGCAGAAATGTGTTACTGTTCACGGTGACTATATAGAAAAAAAAACTAATACGCTGTAGCAATTTCATAAATTTCACACAATTATTTCTATCTGAGGTAAAAAACTTATTAATACATCCTCGTATATACACTGGTTTCCAAAATTTAAGGAAAAATCACAAAAAGAGCGATAACTCGTTCAAAAATTAACCTATCCGCATGAAATTTGGATATGTTGTTAACTAAAAAATTCTGATTAAAATTACAAAATGCAATTTAGTGGAGCTGCAATCGGATTGCGTCATCTGTGTGGAGCATAAAAATGCATGCTAGAGAGTACGGCTGCTGGTGTCGCTGTGATTATGAGATAAGAAAACTGAGATAGCCAATTCATTAGTATGACCTCGAGGTATCATTTGTCCGCATAACTGCGATATAGAGCTATTGAAAGGTTGGATGTAGGCCAAAGTCAAACAGAGGTGGCCAGTTGGCTAAATCTGAGTTCTTCTGTTGTTCATAGGCTTTGGAAACAAATTCAAACCACTGGTTCGGCCTCCAGAAGGTTTAGAGAAAGACGGGCAAGATCTACATCAAGCACCGATGACCGATATTTTCGGTTATGTGTACGAAGGAATAGAACACCAACTCCCTCTCATCTTAGGGCCTCCCATGTTGCAGCCACTGGAAGGTTTGTATCAACGTCTACTGTTTACAGAAAGCTTCATGAAGGTGGTCTTTACGCGTTGCGACCAGACATTTGTGTGCCGCTCACCTCATGTCACCGGAGGGAACGTTTAAGGTGGGCACGTCAATATGTCCACTGGACAGCTGATCAATGCAGTCGTGTTCTCTTCACAAATGAGTTCCAGTTTAGACTCCAAAGCTATAGTACGCATTGTTTGATTTGGAGAGAACAGTGAACACGCTATCATCCATCAAACGTTCGTGAAAGAGATTCGTATGGAGGAGGCCCTGTCTGTGTTTGGTATGGTACCTCTTTGGGGGCACGTACAGACCTCCATGTCTTTTCACGTGGAACTGTGAATGCTCACGTCTATAGAGATGACATCCTTGATGCTTATGTGCACTCTTATGACGGTGCAATAGGTAATGATTTCATTTTACAGGACGATAACGCTAGACCGCACAGGGCTCACATCGTAGAAGATTATCTTCATCACCAAACAATTCAGCGCATGGAATGGCCAGCGCGATCACTTGACTTGAATCCCATCGAGCATCTGTGGGATGCTTTAGGAAGATATGTCTCTGCTCTCAATCCCCCTCCTCAGACCCTTGGCACGCTTGCAACTGCTTTACAAGAGCAGTGGCTCACACTTCCCAGTGAGCTTATCGATCGCATAATTGACAGTATCACACATCACTGTATGTGCTGTGTTGCTTCTAGGGGTGATCATACTCCATATTAAAGGTACTTTTCCTATACCAAACTGACACAGTTATTTTGTTTATTTTATAATTGTATTAATTACTGAAACACCATAATCGTCCGTAAATTTCTTTTAATGTCATTGTATACCTTACTATGTGTTATACATTGTGCCCCAGTTTTATTAAAATCTACTTGTAACAATTTGAGTAATCGCTACTTTTGTTGTTTTTCCTTAATTTTTGGAAACCAGTGTAGAATGAATTAATTGCAATGTATTTTGTGATTGTAAAAGTTTATGAACTGAGTGACGGCATAATTTTCGACTCATTCCATTCAACTCAGCAAAGAAACAAATAAACTTAACCCAAAATCCCAATACATGATACTCTTTAACCTTGGAATGTAGTTATCAATTTTTAAATGGAGTACAAGAATAAGATAAAGAGAATTTTTGAATGAATTACAGGACTTATGTTACTCACGCAAGATGTCGTGCATTTTACCATGCGTGTTCGGCAAAGAACTAATCCGACATCAGATCGTAAGGGAAAAGAAGAAAAGCGAAATTGAACACGCAGAAAAACCTATAAATGAAAGTTAGCGATTAATTTTCGAAAGAATCGGAAGAAATTCATCTTAATCGATATCTCGCTAAGACTTGCTGGACAAAAGTGATATGAACTGGACGTTTATCAAAGGGGTTTGGCCTCATTTACAAGGTGACACGGATTTCCAAGATGAGGCTCTTGGTGACACTGTTTGGAACTAAAATTTAAGAAAAATAAAAGAAAAAGAAATGAAATATTAAATGAAAATTGTGGATGAATTAATAAACACATAAAAGATTTTACCTTTAAGAAAAACCAATTGAAGGCATAGTTTCAAACTTTATGAAAATTCTTTTTTTTTATTATTAATTTTTTATATTAGCGTCATTAACATGAATATTACAGACAATGGGAGCAGGTAGAATGAATTTTGGGGGAGAGCAGGATTTCGAATAGAAGTGTCTGAGGTCTGCAAATCTGGCCAAGTTTTTTTAAATGAAGAACATAAACTTTGAAATAAGTTAAATTAAGAATTTTTTATCTAACCCTGCATGCAAGATAATTTTTAACTATATCAATGTAAAGAGCAATAAAGAAACGTAAAAATAAGAAATCATTAAAGATATAAAAGTAAGCTTTTACCGACTTTTTTTCAAAACGAAGAACTGAAACAGTTTTTTTCTTTTTTTTCAGTCATGGGGAGAAGGGATTCTGTCTTCTTGAACACCACTTTTAAGATAATTTTTAAACTTATGAACAAAAACAGAAAGTAGAACTGAATATTGTGTTTCACTAGAGTAACCATTACTCATTTTCTCTGACAGTGTTTATACTTTAATTCTCTGGAAAAGAATACATTTTCTGTACATACACTGTCTCTTTTTTATTCAAAAACCAAGGAAGGGCAATGCCACCCCCTCCCATTTGCTGGCGCCCACATTACTGCGAATTAGTGAATAAAAGTCAGCAACTTTAACTTTTAACTGATGTTACCAGTCCCACAGATCACTGCTTTTTTCAATTTTTATACACTGAAGAGCCAAAACATTATGACCACCTAACTAATAATGTATTGTCTTAGTTTCTGTCTGCAAAAAAGCTGCACCGGCCTTGGCATGGATGCCACACGTCCTTGGTACATGGCCAAAGGCAGATTGCACCAGATGTTCAAATTGCAGTCACGTAAATCCGGAATATTACAGTATGGTTGTTTTTTAGCTCTGAGCTGCCGTTCCATGACACCCCAAATCTGCTCTATCATATTAAGATCCGTTTAGTTAGGCTACCAGGACCTTAACTGAAATTCACTATTATGTTCCTAAAACCACCCCAGCACAATTCGAGCCCTGTGTCATGGAGTGTTGTCTTGATAGAAGACTTCATTTCCATTTGGGAGGAGAGATAACATTGTAAGGGTGCAAGAGGTCTACAATGATCTTCCGATAGTCTGCAACCTTCGTGATCTGTTCTACCATAACCACAGGTCCCAGAGATACCCATTAGAACGTTTTCCAAAACTTATTATCGCTACAACCGGCCTTTGCCTGGCCTGCTGTATAGGGGGGAGCAACAGTTCTCATGGAAGAAGGCGTAATTTGAAATGCCCATCGATGAGTTTAAGGATGAATCGTGATTCATCTGACAAGGCAGTTCTCTCCCAACGATTCATGGTTCAGTCACGATGTTCCTGGGCCTAATGTAGGAGTAGTTGTCGACGATGTTTGGCCAACAGAGGCACATGTGTGGGGTGTTTGCTGCATAGCCTTACATCCAACAGTGTCAGCTGAACTGTGTGCTCTGAAATAACTCTACTTGGTACATGATTGTATTGGGCTGTCAGCTGAGCCAATGTCTGTTACCGATTTTTTTTTACCAAGTGGGGGAGCCTCCGACGTACTTTTTCTTTGGCAACGGGTCGACGTCCAACGCCATCGCGTCTGCTGATGTTTTCATCGTCATTCATGAACTTTCATAAGTACTAACGACAGTATGTCGCAAACAACCCACGAGTCGAACAGTTTCGGAGATACGCGTTCTGAGCCATTGTACCAATGAATTCTGCCCTCTATCATAGTCGCTTATATCAGCAACCTTTCCCATCACAGGCAGAATTAAGCTCAAAAACGATTCTTCATACTGCCTAACAGTAGTTAAATACCATTCCCACCTGATTACGTGCCCTCCACGTCAACAAAGCCAGTTCATTGCAAAATGTGGAGGTGGTCATAATGTTTTGGCTCTTCGGTGTAGCTTAACTTGTAACTTTCAGTTTAACTACAAACACTACCGAAATTTGGTTTCGTTTGGAACTTTAGTACTATCACCAGAAACTTTTAAATTGGTGAATTTCAACACTAAAACGCCCGGAAGGAGTCGACCCGACTCCAACCATATCATTAAATTTGAACTGGAACCAGAAATTCTTTCATAAAATAAGTTAAATTTAAACCACGCAGATTTACGTTGAATAAATCAGTCAAATAATTTTAAATAAAAATTCTGGTGTCAAATATTTTTATGAAACTTGAGTAAAATTTCAAGGCGTTCTAGTGTTAATTGTAATAGTCCTGTACAAAAAATTTAATACAAAAACACCATCCTATGAGTTAATCACGCCTTTTATTCATCTTTCGATGGAGCGGTCTCACGGACCGCTTCACAGTAGTTATGTGACAATTTCTGTCACATCAGTTAAAGCTTAATATCATGGATAAGTAGAGTAGTTTACACAAATAAAACTAGGTTTTCTCCTAATACAAAAGAAATTCTCACTGACTTTTATTTCTGCACACTCATATTTTTAGCTTCAAATTATACATTTTAACCCGAGATTGCTCGCGCAGGGTATGTCATAACCAGGCTGGGCACGGTTATTACATTTCTCACCACTAATTTTCGAAAAGTAATCGTCAAATTATTTTTGTGAGCAAGCACTGTCAACGATTAAATAAAATGACGATTTTTGTTTGAATTTATTGGTGGCAAAGTGTTAATCGTTCATATCCTGGATATGCGCGAGCATTCTCGGGTTAAAGTATAATATTATAATCGATTACGAAAGTGTGAGCAAAATTGTTAAGAACCATTTTTAATTGGTATTATCATAGATAGGGTGGCTTTAGAGAAGTTTTTTTATTTTATTTTTTTTTTTGGGGGGGGGAGGGGAAAAGATATCCAAATATTCTGTTATATGCCAGACAAATCCTGAAAAACGTACGTAACCCATAGCTATCTACTTCTGATTTTCACCAAGTTCCGATACACACCAAGTAATATGTAAAAATTTAGTTCAATTTAAAACGCATATACCACAATTGAAATTACTTTTCCAGCAATTACTGCTCATAGACAGTACTATTTTTATATGTGTCCTTGTAAAGGAACGATTATTGCTATGCACATCTTTTTTAAAGTAAACAACTTATAGTACGCCTTGGTGATGTATAAATATGTTTTAGTAGTGTAACATTATTAAAATACAGGGTGTCCCAAAAGTCCCTCACACATTTTAAAATTCATTATAATATCAAGTAATTGTCGTACAGGAGTGAGGTTTGGGCTAAAATGCTTCTCAGGATGAAAAGTTTTCTTAGCGAATGAAAATGATTAGTTCTTTCTCGTTTCTTCATTTTTATCTCCTTCTAGTTCCCTCATTCATCATTATTTCTTCTCTTTTTATATACACGTGAATTTTATCTGTACATATTTTTAATCTGAAGAAGGACTGACTTACTCTTCAGTCAAAATCGAACGCCGTTGTTTAAACTACCGGGTGTCCTAAAGAGGTCTGACTTATTTTTAAATTCAATAACTTGCAAACGGTGACAGATATTTAAAAAATTCTTGCAGGAGCGTCATGTATGATGTCGGGAGTTCTTTTACTGTGATTCTCAAATTTAGTTCGAATTACAAACAATAGATGGCGCTGCGAGCAATATGTGCTAAATCTAGACCGGATTATTGGTACTTCGGGACCCAATCAATACTTTTAATCTCCTTTTTGGGAAGGAGAGAAGAGAAAGGCCGACAAATCCAGCTTGAATTTAGCGCCTATTGCTTGCAGCGCCATCTATTGTTTGTAATTGGAACTAAATTCGAGAATCACTGTAAAAAACTTCTAACATCTTGCCTACTGCAAGAATTTTTTTAATATCTGTCACCGTTTCCGAGTTATTGAATTTTAAAATCAGTCAGACCTTTTTAGGACACCCGGTATGTACTAATATTATAAAGAAGTAAAGTTTGTTTGTTTATTTGTAAGAGATAATCTCTGGAACTAACGAAATGATTTCAAAGGTAACGGTATCAAAATGATGGTGTTAGTCCCTGTTTTAACATAGGCTATATCTTATGTCAATGCCACGAGCCCAAAGGGGGAGTAGGAGCAAAAAACTTTCTAAAAATGTGATTTTTGTGTTACTGAAGGGCCTAGAAACATGAAATTTGGCATGATAGTTACTTATAAGATATAAATGTGTTACTTTTAAGATATAATGTATCTCTATAAGAACATTTCTTAAAAAATCAAAATTTAAAAGAGGTAAAAATGCGCGAAAAGTGTTCTAAAAAACGTTCAAATTGGCGATTTCTACGCAATCTCAGGAAGTACCGAACCGATTTAAAAAAATAATGGTGTCAAAATGATGTTGACAGCCTTGCTCCAATATAGACTCTATTTTATGTCAGTGACACAACCCCAAAGGGGAGGGGGCGGGTGCAAAAGCAAAAAGCATACTAAAATTGCGATTGTTTGTGTTACTGAAGGGCTTAGTAACAAGAAAATTTGCATGGTAGTTACTTATTAGATATAAATTATCTCTAAGAACATTTCCTAAAAAAATTGAAATTTAAACAGGAGTGAAAATGCGCGAAAAGCGTTCTAAGAAACGTTCTGAATTGCGATTTCTACGCAATCTCAGGAAGTACCGAATCGATTTAAAATAATAATAATGTGAAAATGATAGTGATAGCCCTTGCTCCAAGATAAGCTCCATTTTATGTTGGTGCCACTACTCCAAAGGGGGTGCAGGAGCAAAAAACATTCTAAAAATTCGATTTTTGTGTTACTGAACGCTGTAAAATTATACGACCAGTTTTCCTGAAGGAATCGGAAAAATAGTTGCCCTTATCGTACCGGAAAAATTTCCCACCCAGCTCGGAATAAAATCCGTAAAAGACCCTTTTATTGACTATTTCCTTTTTTTTACGGATTTTATTCCGAGCTGGGGCGGAAAATTTTCCAGTACGATAAGGGCAACTATTTTTCCGATTCCTACAGGAAAACTGGTCAGATTTTTTTTTTACAATGAAGGGCCGAGATACATAAAATTTGGCATGGTAGTTACCTATTAGATAAAAATGATTTCTAAGAACATTTTTTTTTACATTTGAAATTTAAAAGAGGTGAAAATGAGCGAAAAGTGGTCTAAAAAATGTTCTAAATGGCGATTACATTTTTTTCTCGCTAGGGCTGTAGCTTCTTTATTTAATTTAAGGCTCCTTATATGCTCCCTTCTTCCATTCTTCTATTTTTCTTTGGTTATAGAGGAATAGTTAGGAAGAGAAAGCATAACAGGGACCTCAAATTAAATAAAGAAACTACGGCCCTAGTAAGAAAGAATGTAATAACCCCCCTACAGATTGAAACCTTAAAAATAGAGAAAATAGCGAATTATGAAAATGTACATAAGCCCTATTATGAGAAACAATTGAAATTTGCACTTCTAAAACTGAAGTTTGCAACGGCGTGACATACGCGACTATCGACTGTCGAAGGAAGAAAATGCTAGAAAAGGGGGAAAAAGAAAGGGATAAATGGAAAACGTGGGAATCTACAGATCTTTTAATTTAAACATGATAAATGCAGAAACTTCATACATACCATTTAGTAAGTACAACTGAGGATGCTCCGGTAGTAGTGAAAACGTTCTTGTAGTGTATTATGTGTAATATGTGAACTCTTAAATATGTTTTTTTTTAATGTCACGTCTATTAAATTTTAAATATAACAAGCTATAATATATTTTTATAAAATCTGACCTGTACGTCTTACAGATAGTAAAGTTGTCTTTTTTTTAAATATGCAATAACGTTTGGTAATTGATATATAAACGGGAAAATTGTAAAAAACAGACATTACAAACTAAAAATGTGGATATCTACGTTTTTATGTCATTATTTATATACAGTTTTTTGATTGTTTTCAGGAACCACGTGGACGGAAGAAATCGTGTCTCTAGTGTATCACGACGGCGATCCAGATGCCGTTCGAAACAAATTATTGGCCTACCGAGTAGAGCATCTCGAAGTGGGTCGTCCTCTGGGACATCTGAGGCATTTGAGGAAAATACCATCCCCCAGACTGATGGCGACTCATTTACCTCTTCCACTCATTCCTAAACAGTTGCGACAAGGAAACAGCAAGGTGAGTTGCAGCTTCTTCTTTTGTGATGCGACAGTACCATTTAGAAGTTTGAAACAGGAACGAAAATACATGAATCAAGCATAACGATTATATGAAGCATTTTCCTACACTTTCAGAATACTGTAACGAAACTTTACCGTTTAACCCTTAAATGCCGGGTGTTGCCTTTCGGTAACATGCCCAATTTAGGCTTCTAAAATACTATTAGAATAATATTGAAGCCTAATTATATAATGCCTAATGTTGCCAATAAAATACATTCTGAAAATATTATTAAATCGATTTTCAACATGTATATGGCAACACTTGTGCTGTTTAAGAAAAAAGATAGATTTATTTTTTCAATTGTTGCTACTTGTTCTTTTTCTTTTGTTTGTAAGCTTGTGAAATACCCTATTTTGTTCTGCAGTGAGCAAGTAAAAATTATTTCTTATTATAGTTCCTAAAATTCTTGTGTGTTTAATATTATAGAATTTTATCAAGTAAAATTATTTTTTCAATTAAAGACCAGTATTGTCGATTAGTAACAAACTGTTTTTTAGCCGTAAACCATACTTAAAACAAAATAGGATTTTTTAAAGTATTTTTCCCATGATTTATTTAAAAAATGAAAGACGAAAAACATTATTACAATGATTTTTGAAAAATCAGGCATTTAAGGGTTAATAAAGTGAACAAAGATACGTTAAATAAAGAATTTAAACTAGTCGGATGTATCAATCCTGGAACTTTCTTCTATCTGATACATGTTAATACTTCAAAATTCGCTAGCATTCTGCCAAAATTAAATGACGATCTATGCCCGTCATGAGGATTCTAAAGGTATGGAATTCCGTGCATTAGTTCTTGAGATATAACTATCGCTGAAATCGTGTTAATCCAGCAAAATGCAGCCTAACAGCGCCACCTATTGGATGATTTATACCAAAACCTAATCAGCAACATCTTCTGTCAACGTCTGACTTAATCTCGTGTTTGGAGAAAATCCGTGCATTAGTTTTTGAGGTAGAGCTATTGCGAAAATCGTGAAATTGCAGTATAGCAGCGCCACCTATTGGTTGATTAATGCCAAAACCTAATCAGCAACAACTTGTGTCAACGTCTAACTAAATCTAAAGTTTGGTGAAAATCCGTGCATTAGCTCTTAAGATAGATCTATTGCGAGAATCGTGAAAAAGGCAGCACAGCAGCGCCACCTATTGGGCGATTTACACCAATACGCAATCAGCACCAATTCATATCAAAGACTAACTGAATCTGGAGTTTGATGAAAATCCGTGCATTAGTTCTTGAGATAGAGCTATTGCAGAAATCGTGTAAATCCTGCAAAATGCAGTATAGCAGCGCCACCTATTGGGCGATTTATACCAAAAAGTTATCAGCACCAAATTATATCAAGGACTAACTGAGTTTGAAGTTTTCTGAAAATCCGTGGGTTACTTCTTGAGATATAGCTATTGTGAAAATCATGAATAATGCAGCATAACAGCGCCACCTGTTGGGCGATTTGCACCAAAAACTAATCAGCATCAATTTATATCAGGGACTAACTTACTATACTTTTTTATTAAATTCCGTGCATTAGTTCTTGAGATAGAGCGCCCACAAAATTTGTGTCACATACAGACACACAGAGTCACAGACTCACAGACAGATATTTTGTAAAATCATGTTTTTCGGAATCTCTGATCCCCCAAACGTGTAAATCCGTCGAAAGCTGGAAGTCGAAAATTTTCACGAATCCAATAATTTCTTCTTGTAAAGGTTAAAAGTAAAAATACATAACATCTTTGAAAACCCAATTGCAGCAATTACCGTCCGTATTCTGAAAAATACTCGAATACGAATTATTTTGTGTAGTCCCGTATATGATCTATAGATTTGTTATATACTACATAGTATGCTACAATGTAGTCTGGTTAGAAAACGCATAACACAGTTGAATGCCCAGTTGAAATATAGCTATACATATACTATATCTCATGATCGCTCATGGCGCTTTATCTCAAGAATTAATGCACGGAATTTAATAAAAAATTATATTAAGTTAGTCTCTGATATAAATTGATGATGATTAGTTTTTGGTGCAAATCGCCCAACAGGTGGCGCTGCTATGCTGCATTATTCATGATTTCCACAATAGCTATATCTCAAGAAGTATATCTATATCATATACATATCTATATATAATCAGCGTCCATAGTCGATTTATTTTGAGCAGTCCTGTGTGTAATCTACAGATGTGCATACATCCCACATGGTTTGCTAAAATTTAATTCAACAATAAAACACATAAAGCATGTGAACATTTATATTCAGAATTTACCGCTTGTAGAAGATAACTTGAAAATTTTTACGCAATTTTGCGTATAATCTACATATTTTATACACACCACGTATTAAGCTAAAACGTAATTCAGCTAAGAAACGCATAATACAAGTAAAACAGTACTTTTAAAAAAATATCATCCATAGACTGCATTGTATCTAGTTTTTTGTGTAATGTATCTTGTATTTTAGGTTATTTATCTTCGACAAGCATTATCTTAGTATACTAAATATAGGTAAACTGTAAAATGCATACACAATTTGAAAACACTTTAAAATGACTAAACAATTTTGAACGTCTAAAATTTGAAGTTAAAATACTACAATTAATCAGACAATCAAGTTAAAATTACATAAATATACAATTAAAAAGGCAGACTTTTCGAGCTAAGTTTCAGCCCCTCATATAGTGATAGTAATAACATTACATGTCATGTTTATAGTCAATAATTACTAACAGTTAAAAGCATTCTTAGGATACCTTCCATAGCCCAGATTTTGTAGGTATCACAGTTATCAGATCCTGCTATAATAACGTTTAAAGTAGAGTTTTTCTTGAGAGTTGGTTCACTCGTAAGCAGATTTCGCAGTCTAATGAATCCTGTGGAGTTCCACCTGAATATACAGTCTGAAAGCTTTGATATAGGTTCTATATAGTTTCTTCGATTTTAACTGTTAGTAATAACTGACTGTAAACATGATATGTAGTTGTGTAGTTGCCTGGTCAGCTGTATGTTATTGCACTGGGGCCGAAACGCCTGCATCTTCAATTGTATATTTAATGTAATTTTAACTTGCTTGTCTGATTAATTGTAGTATTTTAATTTTACACCTATAAGTAATTGACACCCATAGACAATAATGCTTACGAATATTTTTTACACAGGACTATATGTAAGCTATAAAATTTATACATGCCACGTATGTATTAAAATTTGATTAAGTTTAAAAACGCATGCTGCATATGAAAACGCACTTCCGACGATTATCGCTCAGAGACAGTACTGTAACCAAATTATCTTTATAGGCCCTGTAAATAAATAAATGCTATGCACTCCCTATATGCATCTTGTTGTACAGTCGTGGGGAAAAAAAGTAAACACCCCCTACTAACTCCTCAACAAATTATCATAGAAGAAAGTTACTGGTACCGAACGATTGGAAATAAAGTCTACTTTTAAATGATGTATATAAAATTTGCTTAGGGGGCCACCTACATATTAAAACGAACCATAACTTTGTTTTTTTTCAATAGCAGTACCCAATTCTGACAGCATAAATTAACTCTACACCCTTCAATTAGCCTAAAAACGAATTTTTATGCAATTCGTACCATAAGTTTCCGAGAAATTAATTATTTTAAAACGAGTGTATTTTAAGGGCTGTATCCAAATTGAAGTTCCGTACTGGATTGTTAACCGAGAGAGCCGCTTCCTTGATCAAGGCACCTTAAGCGCCACTCAAGGAGTCAATGAAGCGTGTTAGATTACAGTACGGCAGAATAAATTTCAAAATGTCTACTCACTTCCATCTTAAACCATCATTTTGCCGTTTTTTAAGCATAATTTGAAAACTACTTGGAAGAAAAATGTGAAATTTTTGAATTTCCATAAAGCAGGACTTAATAAATCTAAATCCATCAAAAAAATTGTAGGTTGCAATTCATAATTTTTTCGAATATTAATTTCATAATTCATATCATAAAATTATAAAAATTGCAAATTCAGCTTATTTATGTTTGGGTATATTAGTATTATTACCACAAAAAAAATTAGCACATTAGGAGCATAATTTCGGGAGATATAAATAAAAATATGAAAATGTAATTTAACATTAGAAGCACTCAATTTTGAATGTTTATAATTCAAAAACTTATCATTCAAATGACTTGAAATTTGGTGTCTAGGCATAGTTTGAACCGAAGATTTGAAATATCTCGTTAAAATTGATTTGCCATTGAAAAAAATGAAGCTAGGATTCGTTTTAATATGTAGATGACTCCCTAAGAAAATTTTATATACATCATTTAAAATTAGACTTTATTTCCAATCGTTCGGTACCAGTAACTTTCTTCTATGATGATTTGTTGAGGAGTTAGTAGGGGGTGTTTACTTTTTTTTTCCACGACTGTACATCTGAGTAATGCACATCAATTTCAATATGTTGGAAATAGTGTAACTTCCTTAAAATACACTATAAACGATTTTTCCCCCATTGCCCTTAATGTAACAGAATTCTTATGTGAGTCCCTGTAAATGAACTTTAAATGCTACATAATCCGTTTTCAATAGGGAATGTCCTATGGTAAACCGCAATAACATATACCAAGCAATGCAAGTATATTTACGCGAGTTAGAACACAGACACACAAACAAACAGCCAGACTTAAAAATGATTAATTTTAGCTGGGTTTTGTTCAGTTTTTTTATTTCGTTCAGAAAATTATAAATAGGGGAGACCGGGGCTAGTTGACTACAGGGGTAAGTAGGCGCAGTCCTCATAATTTGTCTGTTTATGGATAGATGACGCACCCGGTCACAGAGTACCTTTCTTCTTACTTTCTACAATCCCCATTGTAGATTTGCAGCGTTACCCAAGTGCAGTGGATATTTATAACGATTTTTCGTCTTTTTGCATTCATGAGTAATTTTTTGTCGCTTCATTCCTTTTCTAATTTCTGATACTTATCTTAATAATTGCAATTTCACTTTTGTAGTTTTTTGTAGTGTATGATTCACTCTACCTATTCCATATGTGATTTACTTGGATTTTTTATGTTTAGAGGGTTAAAACTCCAATTTTGTGAAGAAATTTGTTATGGAGCTAGTAGGCACATTGAAGACGGGGCAGCGCCAACTAACCCCGTTATGCTGTTTCGTAATATTTCCTGCTATTTTATCCCGTTTGATAAATTAATTACTTTTTTTTACAAAAAACATGCGTGTTTACCAAAGAAAAACTGAACAGGTTAACACACCGAAGAACATTATAAGAAATGATGTGAAAATCGTAATAATTAACGGACGATTTATTAGGCAAACTGTTAAAACTTTTAATATTCCTTGAAGAAGTCTGGCCCTATATTTCAAAATTGTGAAGAAGGACGTTTAGCTTAGAATACTAGACATAATATAGCGTTAACGTTAAAATACCATAGTTGTGATAATTAAGAGCGTCCAGTATTCTAGGGTTAAATGCGTGATGATGTTCATAAGTCTGCTATGATTGGCTAAAAGCTGGATGTTCAAAAGATTCAGTATCACCTTTTTGATTTTATCTCCAGCAGTCACTGGAGCTTCTCTGATTTCGTCTGAGGATGTTGGATATTTATATTCTGAGGATGTTAGACCAATAAAAAAGACAGAATCAAAAAAGAAAATAGGGAAAAATAGGCGTCGATAAAAGGCAGCTTACATAGATATTGACAGATTCACCAAATTTGAAGGCATTCAAAGAGGAAAAGTAAGCTTTACAGAGGAAAAAAGATGAAATTCAAAAATTATAAAATAAAGGCAACAGAAAAATTTGGCCAAAGGTAAACAGATAATAAGAAAAGCTTTGTTTCCACCTATAATAAAAGGTAACTTGTTATTGAGAAAAACACGAATCTTGACAATAACTCAGATGACGAGGAAGGTTAGTATCTTGTGTGTGTTGGTACTTTAGAAACAGCAAACACCGATAAAAGTGTGTGCGATGCAATGTTTAAGCACATGTGGCCTGCACAAACGGAGACACTCGATTTTACATTTGTGATAACCGTAACTCTAATGATGATGATAGATGCTACTCAATACTAATGTTTTATTCATTATTTTTATGTCTGTATAATCTAGAATCTACATTGTACGGGGAAAATTCCTTTGTTTAAACTTGTTCGTAATAATAAAATTGTTTCTCTTAACTACCTGCTTTATTTGAGTTTAAATTAACTTTTTTATGAAGCGTGAGCCAACTTACCCCACAGGTATAGACAACTTGCCCCGCGGCGGGGTAGGTTGGCACACATTTTTTCTCTTTTCCTCTAAACATAAACTACAAAAGCTACAAACATAGAACTCCGAATATTTAGGGGAGATGGAGGCACATATGAACAGTTCGCATAAATAATTCTTTTTCTCATAACTGGATTAATTTTTGTAAACAAAAACTACTCAATATAGTAAGCAGAACTTTCTTTTAAACATGGTAATTTTTTTTAAATCAGCTGTGCAGTTCTTCATACATTTTTTAACAGTTTTATAAAATCAAAAAATTGTTCACATGTGCCCCATCAGCGGGGTAGATGTGAACACACGTGGGGCACATGTGAACATAAGGAAAAAATATCCTTTGACATGCTTTTTATTCTGTTATTCATTTGCCATCGTAATAATTAGTTATATTACCTGTTAAATTCACCATAAAGATATATATATATATATATATATATGTAGTTTCTGGGTGATATGCTTAAGCAAAAGATTGTAAAATGAAAATAAGTACATTTGGGTGAAGGGAGGCTTAGATGATTCATTATGTATTGTTGCAATAAAATAAAAAAATAAAGAAACAATTTTAAAAAAGAAATTAAAACTTTTAAATTTTACTTAGGAGTTTTTGTTTGGGGAACATTTTAGGGGGGGGGGGGGGGGGGCAATTACATACTATTTATCGGAAATCTGTCGGAATGCGAAAGATTTTCACTCCTGTATTTGCTTTATTTACTTGTATTTTTTAAAAAAATCTCGACTATAACCTCCCCTAACTTCTTTTGCTTTTGAAACAGAGGAGGGAGGTTGAAATCGGGATTTTACGGTAGTTATCAGTTTAAAAGTTGTATTTTCTTAAAATATTACTGATATCTATCTCCATTCAAAGCATCATATACATAACTGTTTTAGAGATGGAAGTAAGCCATCATTGCAAGTTTCGAACAAATGTAATAGAAAAATTTGGAAAGTTGTTCAAGGTAATACTTTTGTATTAACAATGGGTAAAAAATATTGTTGTAAACCGTTTAGTAAAATAATACATAACACTTATTGCCTTTTAGAAAACATTAAATTTATTTAAATTACAATTGAACGTAAACGATCTTGTTGCTCTTTATGTATTTGCTGAAAGATGTGTTTTATGAAATTTCAATACAAAATCAACTTTGTGTGAGCAAAATATCTTCTATTTCAGGAAAAGTATAGATAATGCAACTGACATTATTTCTCATTAAGTTAAGGGGTCTCAGGACTCTTAAAATTGGAAAAATCGAAAAAAAAAGACCATTTTCAACATATAATATCTTAAAATGTAATTGATTTTAAGAAATTTTTTTATATTGGAATGAAAGATATAAGTATGTTCTTTCATTTCATGTATTTGAAAAATTACAAGATGCAGAATTAGAATTTACAGTGGGCTCCAAAATGTCAGACATTTGACGAGCGGAAAATCGGCATAACAGATTATGCGCACGATTACAAAATAAATTTTCCAAGTAGAAGGAAAATTTTGGGTCCTACTTATGCTTCATATTGTAATAATTACTCTGAACTTAAATAAATTTGTATTTAAAGCATTTTTCTATTTTTAATACAAAGTTGTATTTAGTTAATGCAAAAATTATAAAATTTCAACAGTATAATCACCTATAAAGAATATATTTCTGAACAATAAGTAGGAAATTTTAGATTCAGTTTATACAGACTAACATGAAACATATGTTTTGAAAATTTCATGAAAAAAAATCAGAAGTTTTTGAGATATCGTCCGCGTTATGCCCAAAAACGTCATTTGGAGAAAATTGACTTCAAAGTTTCTGAAACGCCGCTTCAGCTATTGAGCGTGTATAATTCTAAAAGCCGTAACTTCTGTTCTAATGGGAATTTCAAGGAAACATTTATACCAAAATGTTCAGAAAATATAGTAGTTTAATATCTAAAAAATTAAAATTTCGAAAATTTTAAAGCTTTAAGAGCTTTAAGAGCTTTAAGAGTCCTTAACTGAAATGAACAGAATCACAGAATGATTATTGGGGCGCTTATGTACCGTTCATATCTGCCCCAACTAGTCTGTTTACAAGTGTCCCACATTGCTGCTTCTGTTAAATTCATAAGTCATTAACATTTCTCAATTTTAGAAGAAAAAGAACATTATCAAAAATGTTTATTAGTTTCCATAGTATATGTTAAAACCTAAAATTCAAATAAATGAATAAATAAATAAAGTTATACGCTTATTAACATGGAGCAAAGATTTTACTTTTGAGATCTAAAAACAGTGTTTTGCTTACAGAGGACAAACAAAATGTCGAAGAGCTTAAAAATTTTTTTACCATATGTCTACAGGTACTATCATCTTTAGTAATTTTTTTCAAATAAAAGAACTTATAACTATTGAAAAATTGCGACATCTGCCCCATGTTCACATGTGCCCCCATCTCCCCTATAGCCAAATATCTGTGCTTTAAAAGTGCAGTGACATTTGTTAAAAACCTTAAACAAAAAATTAATAAAAATCAATAATAAATAAAAACTGCACCTACTAGCCCCGGTCTCCCCTACTAATTGAATTGCCAGGTGTAAGAAGAGAAGACCGAAATTCAAGATTTCGAGAAATCGAAAAAACTTTATAAATAGTAAAGTTTTCATTCAATACTCACCAAATTTTTACTGTAACTTCAGAAACATGTTTAGGAGTCTAGAATTTTTTATAAAGTTCAAAAAAATTATTGAATTTATTTCCTTCTTAAAACTTGTTAAGCTTTAACTGGGTAAAAATAGCAAATAACTTCTCAAACGAAAAAGGAAATGTATTTTTGTTTGATGTATATCACAAAAGTGAAATATGGAATAAGAAGTTTTTTAAAAGACAAAATTTTAAAAGAGAATGAAACTGAAATAATGTCATTCATCCACCGGTGATTTTCATTGTGGCGAGTGTTGTAGACCAAAGACCAAGTCAAAATGATGACATAGAAAGGTCTTTTGCCGTCCGGAATGCAAGAAAAACTGATTTTCTGATCTTCCAATTTTTTGCGATCGATTGGCAGTTTGGGATTGTAAGTTTGATCTGAGGGGAATGTCACTCTAACTCGTGTAAACATACTTCGATTGTTATGTAATTGATGTATGTTTTTGAAGTTTACTATGGCATGTTCAGTATTGAAAATGAAGTGTGTACAGCATTTATACTTCGTTTACATGGACCCTCAAAAGAATTTCGTTATATTATGGTTTAGGGGGAGGAGGGGGAATCGCAGTGTATTTTAAGGAACTTGCACTATTTCGAACATATTGAAATTAATATAATCACTGAGGTGTAGTACAAGATGCTTAGTGTAGAATATGGCGCGCACAGTATTTATCATTCATTTACAGAGAGACACACAAAGAATCCGGTTACTGCACTATCTACAAGCGATGATTGCTGGAAGTGCGTTTTCAATTGTGGTTTGCGTTTTAAAACTTAAATAATTTTCTGTAAGTTATTTGGTGCATATAACTTCTATAAATCATATACACGGCTGCACAAAAGAATTCGAGTACATTCCCGCTTATAAATACGGAAATTGCTGAAGGGAATTTTCAACTGTATTATACATTTCCTAACTGAACTGTATACTGTGTAGTATATATACAAATCTGTACATCCTATACAAGACTACACAAAAGGATTCAGATATTTATCAGTCTATAGATATAATGGCTGAAATTGTGTTTACAAATGTTTTATGCGTTTTCAAAAGTGTTTACTTAAACATAATCTTTTTGTTACAGTATTCTGAATTTGTTGGAAAGTGTTTTAAAATCTATACTTGACGCAATATTTTTCTTTTATATTTTTCTTTGTTGTTGTTGTTGTTGTTGTCAATGGCTAGAAAAATCTGTCGCATGTAGAGGTCTGCAAATTTGGAGAAAGATAGACGAAGACAAATCCCAATGCAACTGAGATCCAGGTTTTTGATTTTGTGATAATTTTCCGAGATAGTAACCCCCCCCCCCCCGAGCGTGTTGAGGGCTTTCCTGCATTTTAATAGAAATGTTTATAAAAATAATGTTAATGTAAATCTTATTTCCCGAACTGTTTTTAAAATACACTTTATGCCCCTTTATTTGATATACATTTTAAAATACAATTCTGTTTTTTAAAAAAATCTACAACAGACTTAAGTTGTTTCTGGGAAACGTAAAAATACGCCCAAACCGCACAGAGGGTTAAAAACCTCGTCGAACGCTAATTAACGGACTGCACAATCCCGTGGATCGCTTCTGCGCATTGTAACGATATCAAGGGCTTTCTTTTCTTTTTTCCGTACATGAAAAAACTATTTGGTTGAAAGAACCAAAAATAACCCCATCCAAATATTTGGTTTCCATTTGACCAAATGCTTTTGTTAGTTCAGTATAATTTTATTGAACTAACAAAATCATTTGGTCAGTATAACCAAAATTTCGTCAGTCCAACCAAATATTTTGGATGGGGCATATTAACCAAAAAATTTAGTTTACACAACTATTTTTTTTTTGTTTTGTTTTTTTAACTAAATAGTTTTTTTTTGTGTGTGTGTGTGTGTAATTTGAAAGTCAATTCTATAGAGCAACTCATATAAGAAGACCAGTCGAATAGCGTCAAAATTCAGAAAATGATAAATAAAGTTAGCTGAATTTCAGCTGTTTTCTAAAAGTAGCTGGGTGATAAGGATTTTCCACAAATTGACTTTTTTATTTTTTTTTTATTTTCATTTTTTATTGGTATTTTAGTTCTTCTTAAAAAACCTTCAGAGCGAGACTATTTCAACAAAATAGAATTGTGAAAATCGAAGCGTCCTTTCCAAAGCTACTTGTTGACATTCATTAAATGACAACTTCTTTGTTGGTTAATAAAAACTGACAATATGTGGAATCCTTATCATCGGGCTACTTTTCGAAGGTAATCAAAATTCAGCTCACTATAGCAGCTATATCTTTATGAATTTTCAAGATATTCAACATCAAGATATTCTTCCTTTTAACCCTTTGCACTCGAGGGCTCCGGAGCGGAGCCATTTAAAATTTGTCTTCAAACTCGAGGGATCCGCTACGGAGACAATGCATATAATTTTGTGATACCTGTCTAGAAAGCCAAGATTACATATTAGCAACTGCTTCGAGAGGTATCACACTTTGGACGATTACAAAATGTAATAATTTTATAATTTTTTGTTGTTTTTTTACATATTATAACATTTGTATTCATAAAGAATTAAAAAAATAATAAGATGTAACTAAAATCGCTTCGAGTTGCTGGTAATACGAATGAAAAAAAACTTCGGGTGCAAAGGGTTAATAATTGTTCTATAAAGTTGACTTCCAATTCATGAAACAAAATCTTTAGTATATTTCGTGCATGCGCAGTAAAAAATTATTTCATACAACTGTTCATATTCATTAAATAATTAATATATTTATATTGATTGAAAACCCCTGAATTCTATAAATAAATAACATGCAAAAATTTCTTGGCTTATTTTTTTAAGAAATCGGTATATTTCCATGAATATACGTGCTATTCTTATAAACACAAATATTGTATAATATCCACATAGTCTTGTTCTGCAGCGACAGATGATTTCGTGCATTTTCTTTAATAGGATAATTCCAATGTTTTTCCCCCTTAATTTGTTGTTGATCCCCTAAATGCCCTCATCATGAAATCTTCATGGAAAATTATGAGGTCAAACATATTCTTATATTCCCGAAGATTCGAAAGCCTATTTTTAAAGCTTATTTAAGATTTATACTTAACAGAAGATTTTTTTCTATTTTTTTTTTAATATAAATTTTTTTATTCGTGTTCTGCTTTAGAGAGGCAATTGGTACAGTCGTGGAAAAAAGAAGTAAACACCCCTTACTAACTCCTCAACGAATTATCATAAAAGAAATTTACTGGTACCGTATGATTGGAAATAAAGTCTACTTTTAGACGATGTATATAATATTTGCTTAGGGGGCCATCTACATATTAAAACGAACCCAAGATTCATTTTTTTTCAATGGCAATACCCAATTTTAATAAGATATTTCAAATCTTCGGTTCAAACTATGCTTAGACACTAAATTTCAAGTCATTTGAATGATAAGTTTTTGAATTATAAACACTCAAAATTTAGTGCTTCTAAGGTTAAATTACGTTTTCATATTTTTACTAATAACTCCTGAAATTATACTCCTAATGTGCTATTTTTTTTGTGTATTAATAATACTAAAATACCCAAACATAAATACGTTGAATTTGCAATTTTTATAATTTTATGATATGAATTATGAAATTAATATTCGAAAAAAAATCACTTGCAACCAACAATTTTTTTTGTGGATTTAGATTTATTAAGACCTGCTTTATAGAAATACAAAAATTTCACATTTTTCTTCCAAGTGGTTTTCAAATTATGCTTAAAAAACCGCAAAATGATGGTTTAAGGGGTCGTCTATGATAGAAGTGACTAGATATTTTGAAATGTCTTATGCTATCCTGTAATCTAGCAGTCTTCAATGTCTGCTTGAGTGGCGCTTAAGATGCCTTGATCAAGAAGGGGGCTCTCTCGGTCAACAATCGAGTACCGAACTTCAATTTAGATACAGCCCCTAAAATACGCTCGTTTTAAAATAATTAATTTCTCTGAAACTTATCGTACGAATTGCATAAAAATTCGTTTTTAAGCTAATTGAAGGGTGTAGAGTTCATTTATGCTGTCAGAATTGTGTACTGCTATTAAAAAAGACAAAGTTATGGTTCGTTTTAATATATAGATGCCCCCTAAGCAAATTTTATATACATCATTTAAAAATAGCCTTTATTACCAATCGTGTGGTACCAGTAACTTTCTTCTACGATAATTTTTTGCGGAGTTAGTAAGGGGTGTTTACTTTTTTTTTCTACGACTGTACATTGAGAAGTCTCTTAGCGGAAAAAAAAATAGCTAACTACTACTGACTACATTATGAAAGAAAAATTGTTATAGTTCGCGTATGTGTAATTAAAAACGCTTTCGTAACAAATGCTCATATTTCATCAAATATTTTATATTTTTTTGTTCTAATTGCAGGATACTGTATTTACTGTACTTTGTCAAATTTCCCGAAAGTAGGGTTAAATTTGATTGAATGTCTTGCATACTATGTTTTTTTTTTTTTTCCTAATTGCTGATTTTCTATTATTATCATTTTTTTAAAGAAACTTTTATATCGCCATGAATATGCGTGCTATTCTTACACAAAGAAACACAAATTTGTGCAAGACTACATAGCCAACTGCTACAGCTACAGATCGATTTGAGCATTTTGTTTTACAGGGTGATCAAAAATATTATTTTGTTTTATTGAATTTGTTGTTGCTCCTTAATTACCCTCTTCACTGAGCCTTCGCTAAAAAATATGAGGTTAAACATGTTTTTTATCTTCCTGAAGTTCCAGAAGAATTCGCCTAGTATTTCTCTAGATATACAACAAAACGTCTAAAATTGAAAATGCTCGGGACCTTTTGATCTGAAATAACCGACCTCGAAATCGAAGGTATCATTACGTTAGACTGGCCTGATATTACTGTATAAATTAAATTAATCAGACCGTGAACAATTTTGTAAATAGTTTAAACGTACAGTCATTGAGAAGAAGGACTAGAGTACAATGAAAGCTATATTATATATCTTGGATATCGCGGACCAAAAAATCTCAATTTGTGGGTAATACAAAGGTTAAGAGAGGGGAGAAGTATGTGCACTCAAGAAGTAAGAGTCACCAGGACCAACTGGTTCGTGGTCCTCGGCAACTGACTCCCCCAAATCCGATATGTAATTTTTGTAAAGCTGCTATTTTAAATTTATTGTATGCATTAATCTCATTGTATAATTGATTATCATCAGTATTGTGTACTTTTCTCTAAACATTAAAAGCAAAAAATAAATTTAGTGAATATGTATTTATATATTGTTATCTATATTTTAAGGCATGGAAAATGTTTCCTTTTTAGACAGTATAGGAAGGAGAGGTGGAAATGGAAAATGTTTCACTTTTTGGACAATATAGGAAGGAGGGGGGGGGGCGATGAATATTAGGCCCTTCGCTCTTCTTTGACTTGATCGGGTCTTGATCTCGGTCCACACTAAACTCTCAAATTCAACTGAAATATTGCTTCCACTCAGCAGACTTTTCGTGCGTGCACCGGAACATTTATAGCTTCGATTCAATAATGTCAACTTGTCCGACACTTCTTGGTTAATTCTGCGTTTAGAAATTTCCGCAGACGCTACACCCGCATAACCTAAACTCCCTTCGCTGTATAATACCTGTTCTTAATTTATTTATTTATTATTATTTTATTTTATTTTATTTTATTTTATTTTATTTGTAATTACGCCATGATTGCTTGCATAATAGTGTTTATCTGTTCCTGTCAATTTCTATTCTTTCTAGAATATTCTCTAAATAAATACCAAAGTGTTCTAAAGACTGATTTTAACTGAACAGACGGAGCAACTGAATTTGCGATTTTCTGAAAATAATTAACGCTTTTCAGGAAAGAAATGACATAACAAAAACAGCAAATATCGGTGAAAATATTTACAAAGCTATTGAATAGCTGATATCGATTTCTGGCCATTTGCCTAAAAGTGAGTGACTTTTCCTATCGATCCTTTCTTTTTGATACAACAAAAAATAGAAATAAAAGCATGCAACTTTGAAAATGAAAAATTATGTACGCACAAAAAGGAAGGAAAAAACATCGTGATTTAAACATGGCTTCTTGTAATTTTCTGCTAATACAGGCTATCCATAAAAGAATGTCCCAGTTTCAATGATATATTAAAACAGTTTAATTTAGACTAATTACAACAAATCATACATCAAATTGATAATGTGTGCATATGTGCACCTTTAGTTATACGGCACACATCCAACTTAAAGTCCAATTCTTCTAAAGCATGTACCAACTGTAACCGGTATGGACGCATGTGTAAACGTGTTCTTAAAACCTTCCACAGTGTCGTCTTTGGCAACTGAAGTTCAAGACTTGCTTTCCGAACAAATTTTTTAGGGCTACGCAGGTAAAATGCTCTGACACGGTCAACATCCTGTACAGACATTTTAGCCTTTACAAACACATCCGGTCTTTTCGAATTGCCTATACCATCGGCGGATGATTTTGCCGCATGGTAGATCACAATGAAGCTTTAAACGAAACGCACGTTGAATTGAAATTACAGATTCACTCTTAGCAAATTGCAGAACACAAAACGCTTTACTCTCAGGAGTCGCCATTTTGCGTATGTGGCACTGCAAGGGAGTAAATAACAAAACTGTACCCGCGCATGCGCTTATTTAAAACTGCTTAGTTACTTTTTATTTGTGACCTTGAACCAACACTCTTCAACATTTACAGTTGATACTATTAAAATTTATAAATGGGACATTTTTTCTATGAACATCCTGTATAACTAAATAGTAATTAAACTATCTTCGCGCACCACAACGAGACACTTAATGGCCCTAATTATAAGCATCCAAAACGCTTTACGGGTGTAAAAGTATTGCTCAGTTCTGTAGAAACGCACATTTTTATTTCTAAACTAGTCAGATGTTTCAATCCAAAATCTTTCTTCTATTTTATGCATGTTAATACTTCAAAATTCTCTAGCATACCAGTGCCAAAATTAAATGGCAATATATGCCCATCATCTAAAGATATGTTACGAATTTGAACCTGTTTGCGTTGGGAAGAAATCTAAAAATAGCCGCGATCACGTGACTTGTGGCGCCAGAGCCCGCGAATAAGCTGTCTGATTGATGCTAGAATGTTTTTATAAGTATTAAAACTTGAATTGTGCTCGGTCGGGGAAAAAATGTTTTCTCGGAATTGTAAATATTTATATTAACATGTGTGATTTAACGTAGTGAAGAGATACTTAAATTATTGTAACTAGAAGATTCAGAATATCTTTATTGCTTGGCTGAGATGCATATTTATATCGCATTCTCGGAATTTATGATCTTATTTAAATGTTAAATATTAAATGTGCAATGTGTCGTCTTGCTGTGCTGTAAAAAAATAAAAGATGAAAAGACCATCAAAATTAATTATTTAAAAGGAATCACCTATGATTACAACGAAATACTTTTTTTCTCGAAATAATTTTATTACTAGAAATGATATTTCTCGATTGTTTTGAAAATGAATATGTTTTAGATATGAAAATCCGTGCATTAGTGTTTGAGATATGACTATCGCCGAAATCCGGTAAATCATACAAAAAGCATCATAGCAGCGTCACCTGTTAGTGGTTTACACCAAAACCTAACCAGCAACAATTCATGTCAACGTCTAACGGAATCTGAAGTTTGATGAAAACCCGTGCATTAGTTTTTGAGATAGAGCTATTGCAAAAATCGTGAAAAATCCAGCATAGCAGCGCCTCTTATTCGGCGATTGACACAAAAACCTAATCATCTACAACTTGTGTCAACGTTTAACTGAATTTGAAATTAGATGAAAATTCGTGCATTAGTTCTTGAGATAGAGTAGAGGTATTGCGGAAATCATGAAAAATGCAGCGTAGCAGCGCCACCTGTACAGCGATTTACACCAAAACGTAATCAGCATCAACTCATATCAAGGACTAAATAAATCTGAAGTTTTTTTGAAAATCCGTGCATTAGTCCTTGAGATAGAGCTATTGCGGAAATAGTAAAAAATTAAGTATAACAGCCCCACCTGCTGGGCACTATACACCAAAAACTAATCAGCATTAGTTTATATCAAGGTTTAACTGAATCTAAAGTTTCGTGAAATTATGTGCCTTATTTCTTGAGACAGAGCGCCCGCAAAATTTTTGTCACATACACACAGACTCACAGACAGACATTTTCTAAAAACCATCAAATCGTGTTGAGAACCTTCTAAAACGTATAAATCCATCGAAAACCGGAAGTTAAAAATTTTCACGAATCCAATACTCTCTCTTCTGGTAAAGATAGAAGAAAGTAAAAAGGACATTTTATTCTATTCGTGACTTTTTTGGCAAATATTCAATCTTTTACTGGATTGTATTTTTCTTAGATCTTTTTAACGTGTTTTTGTTTATTAAATTTTTACAGTGAGTGTTATATGTAACAGCATTCACTTTAAAAGCACATTCTTCACAATGTCGTTTGAAGCTAATTCCTAATACAGAAAAAAGTTAGCTCCAGAATTTACCGCAAGAATTTTTTTTCCCGAATCTTTGAACTTAATATATAAATTCTAATTAAATTGGGAATTTTTTTTTTACTCTATTTTCATTATATGCCTATGATGCTTCACAAAACTTTTTTGTAACTATAACGGGGGTGGAAGAGAAGGGGATTTTCATTTAATTTACTTTTTAAATGTAGTTTTTTTCACCCTTCAACCTTGACGAGGTTTCGACTATTTTAATAAAACTTTTACTCGAATTTGCCTCCCAGCTTGTTATTAAAAAAAAAAAAAATCTTGAAATCAACATATTAATAAACCTGTGTTTTACTAAGTTACAGTAGTTAAGCCTAAAATAAAAAGAAAAAATAAAAGGTATTTATATTTTCTTATTTTTTTAACTAGAGGGGCTTCGACTATCTATCAGGTTTAGAAATTATGAGAAACTATTCCATAAGATATTATCAGATATTTATTTATTATTGAAAGAATGCAAGTGTTGTTGTTTTTTTTTTAATAGTATGTCTTTTAATAAACACTATTTGCCTAAGACTGTTAAAGGAAAATCATTTCGTACTACTTAATTATGTTATTATTATCCTGATTACAGTTCAAAATACAGTAAAACCCCCCTAAAGCGACCACGTTCTGTTCCAATAAAAAATGGTCGCTCCGAGAGGTGGTCTCTTAATGGGGATCATGTGTAAATCTAGATTTTAATTGTTGAAAAAAAGGTAACAGTTAATGTAACTAAAATTTATTTTTCACATTACGGAAAAATATAAAAATTTAAGTATCAAAACAAAAGTTAATTACATAATTTAATTACTGCAGAGTTTAAAAAATGAATACATTGACGTTTGCTTTGATTTTACGGTTTTATCTTTTAAAATTTTTATTTTTCAGTCCTTTCGAAATTCAATAAATAAATGCTTTTTTTTTTCTTTTTGACTGGAACAAATAATGACGATTTCATTAATTTATTTATTTATTTGAGAGTTTCCCGGCAGAATAGGGCGGGGAGTTTATTGATCATCATTCTTAATTTGCCCTCAGAATTAATTTCATTGCCTAAAAAGGCACAAAGGGGTTTAAACACTTAAAAGTTACCGGGATAAAAAAAAAAAAAAATCTAAACTTATTTTAGAAGTTTGATGAATAATGCGCTCTCCGGAATTATTTTTCTAATAAAACCTTCTTCAAGCGACCAAGGAAAAACGGAATTTTCTTCAAAGAAATGGGTCGCTCTTGGAGAGAATTCAACTGGGATGGTCTCTGAATGGAGGTAAAATGAGTATTGAGCCTATGGGAATAAATTTCGTCCAACGAAACAATGGTCGTTCAGGGAGGTGGTCACTTAATGGAGGTTGTTGCACAGGAAGGTTTCACTGTATATGCATTCTATAGCTTAAAATTAATAAAAATTAAATATACTTATTTTCCTTCAAAACACATTTCGAAAGAGAATGTTTTTTGTAAGTATTTCTTTAAAGCTTTGTATAAATAGGGCATTTCAAAGTTACTTATCCCCTTTAACATTAAATAACCGTTAATATAAGAATTAATTTAGACAGGTGTATCTTGCCTTTGATTAAAAACGACATAATTCGTTTCAAAAAAAACTTTTAATGTTTTATGCTGAAGCATTCGTGTATTTAAGGACATAAAATCTACTGCATTTACGTAAATGAGTTCATAATATAACATTACGGCATGCAACCATAGTTAAGGAGCATAATATCAGACTCTCTTCGATTGGACCTTAAATTACAATCTGCCGTTTGTAGTAAGTAGTCGCCTAGCAACTACTACTAAGATTAGTAACAGGCTATTAAGGTAGATTTTTCCATTTCTTATTCCAAAGTAAAATGTCCATCAGTAAATGTCGATCGGATTAATGAAACATGAAATGTGTCGTAAACTGAATGGTCTTTTTTCTCTCCTACTTTCTACTTGACCTCTTGTCGAGGCAGGTTTAAAACGTGGTGTTTTTTACCGGTATTTGCCATATGCAGTCGAACCTCGTTAATACGAACACGCTTAACGCGAATTACTTTTAACACGAACGTCAAGTTGTATAGGCGTTTACTGTGATTTTAGTCCTTTTAAACACGAACACACTTAAGTTCCTGCCGGCGAAGACACTCACGAGCTAATGCTAATCCAATGGGGAGGGATTTTTCTAATATCTCGTTTGCATTTTGACATTTTTAAATAATTTTTTTTGCATTGAATATATAAAGTCCGTCTCTACATCGCACCTTTTTTACTTTTTAGATTTTGATCGCAGATATTTTTTATAAAGTTACTTTCACTTTCAAAACCGGTTCTGAAAATGAAAGTGTCATTCTAAAAAATATCTGCAACCAAAATCGGAAAAGTAAAAAAAAAAAAGTGCGATGTAGAGACGGATCTCGGCTATCCAATGCAAAAAAAATTATTTAAAAATGTCGAAATGCAAATGAGATATTAGAAAAATGCCTCCCCATAGGATTACCATTAACTCGTGAGTGCCTTCGCTGGCAGGGACAGAAGCCTTAACACGAAATATTATTTATCACGAACTGAAAAGGATCGGCAGTTGAAATATTTTCTAGCACGAAAGAAACAAGTTTTCCAAACTTTTCAATGCAATTGTACTAAGTTCTATTTTTTTCGAACTCCAAATTTTTGAAAGAATGTTTAGTCTCGGAAGGGAAATGAAATGTCTTTAGTTTTGATAGACGCAGACTAGCGATTGTAAAATTGTTAGGCGATTGCTCTTTTTACCCACTCAAAAGATAAAATTCTATTGTCAGAATTGTATTGAAGGGTGAAAATAAAAGTGTGTAACGCTAATTAAAGTTTTTTTTCACAAAGCTGCTTCCATATGCTAATTAACCCTTAAATGCGCGATTTTTTATTTTATTTCGAATAAATTATATATGATTCTCTGAAAGGTTTATTACACAGGAAAAATAATGAAAAAAATCAGAGAAACATTTTTCATATAATACGTCAATCTTTTCTTCTATTGCACATCTGCAATACAAGTAAAAATTACTTTCGTGTGGCTGTTTTACGCAAAAATATTACAAATTGGTAAATATTTTAATAAGTATGTCTCCAAATACCTTAATTTACATAATTATTTATTTTATAAAATTTAACCTTTAACCCTTTAATCCTCTCGCTTAAAAGACGACAAGCGTCTTTTAAGAATTTTTATTCTTTTGTCACCGGAATTTCAAAACAAAACTTTTTGTCTAATTTAATCGGAAAAATGCTCCGATTAAATAAGGCAAAATTTACAATAAAAAATTACTGGTGGGAGCAATTAAGGAGGGTTAATTAGACGGAAAAAATGCATGCCCGAGAAAATCTCGGGTTGCGCAGCAAGAGGTTTAATTCCCATGATAGAATACCTTCTAGAAATTACCTAGTTCAGAGAATCTGACTTTTCACCAGAAAGTTTCAATGATTAATTTCGCTTTATTTAAATACGGGATGTCTGTTATTTATTAAAGCAAATATTGCCATCTTAATTTCCTGGTGTGAATTAGGTATATGCGAATTAAAAAAAAAAAACTATTAAATTCAAAACACTTTTGTTTGCATATATGCAAAGCTGCGCACTAAAGGGTTAAACTGTGAGATCGCTTTGGCGGTGATGACTTATATTCTAATTAAAAAAATAAATCAAGTTGGCAGACCGGAGCTTTGGCGGATTTCTTCGGGTGTAACGTAAATACCGATCCTTGAAAAGACTTCTTCGAGAGATATCCCACATGTAGATCTGTATTCTTGACCGAACGATCTTGCGAAACAAAATCTACACCAGCAACACAGTAGATTTTGAGGATACATATGTATTTATTCTTGTTACATGGAATATATAACATTTTTAAAGTATGGATAACGCAAACTACTTTTAACACCAACAACAAAAAGAAAAATTCCCCATGAGAGTGCGGTTAACGAGGTTTAACAGTAGATTTTATCGTCTTCGAAAAACACGTTTTCCCATGGATGTTACCAACTTAAAAAACTTTCAATATTTCACTGTTTCTATCATTTCTATAAAAATGTCTTTATCTTTTTTTTTTTCTTATGAGTAATGTATCAATTAAGTTATAATGATTTTTAACAGCATATTAAATTATGTATAGTTACTTTAATAGGCTAATATTCCAATTATTTTTGCAAAGATATTATCGCATGTTGTTATATATGTTGATGAAATAAAAGTAGTGGTAATAATAAAATAACAATAAATACACTTTTACCATTGACAGAAAACTGATCATTAATATTTTTGAAAAAAAACTGTTTTTTTTCATTAATCCCGACCAAAGACATTTTTTATAACTTTTATGAAACAAACAACATTTCTAAAGAACTCTTGTCTTTTAAAATCGGTGCATCCAAAAACCCAAATAAGTAGTTCTTGTATTCTAACTTAATACTAATTTAGAAATTTAAGTGATTTGAGAAGTACCCTTTCGTGTAAAAAAAAAAGAAAAAAGAAAAAAGAGGGAGAGATAATAAGGAGCTCAGATTTTTGATGTTATGGGTGTATGAATTACAGTGAATAGGTGTATAAATTAGTGCATAAGTAAACAAAAATACTTTTGATAAAACTAAAATATGAATTAAAAAAATATATTATTTTTTGATTTCCCAAAAGTGCAAGAAATGGAGCTAATTCCTTCTTTCTTTAAAATGCAAAATAGGAAAAAAAAGTTAACTTCACAAAATGTAGAATTTAAAAATAAGACTGTATTTGTATTCTGAAACAATTCTTATTGCTTTTTTCACAACAGGTTTATTTCTAAATTTATTATAAATGTATTTAGAGACATCAGCGACATCTTGCATTGTATTCTTCATAAATTTAATCTAATAAATTACTTGCTCTATTAAAGAATGGGCCTTAAGTCCCAAAAATTTTTTGCATTATGCTTATTGTAATATGCAGTTTATGTCAATTTTTTATAAGAGTATAGTGATAAGATAGCCATTTCCACTGTATGTCAAAATTTCCAGTGCTGAGTTTCTTTTAACCTGTCAAAATAAATTTTCTGAAGTCGGGACTTATCTAGATTGTTTTCTCGTGCTTGACTTAGTAAAAATGTGCAGCAAACTCTCCAGTCATTTAACCGTTTTTATAGAAAATGATTACTTAACCATAATTTAACTCTATTCTGACCATAATGCGAGCAATAATATAGTCAGAATACAGTTTAATTACGATTTCTAACCGTTTTCTATAAAAACGTTCGAAAGGCTATGGGCACTTTGCTGCATGTTTTAAACAGTCTCATGAAAATTGTTTAAACATTTTTCGCTTTATAATAAGCAGCATTTTTAGTGTTGAGTTTGTTTTAATCTGTGTTAACAAGTTTTCTTTATAGCTATAAATAATAATAAAATTATATAAAACTAGCAGACCTGCCCGGCATTGCCCGGGGTTTCTAAATAATAACCTTAAACAAAACTTAAGTTTGTATGATTTTATATCTTTGGAAATTCTTTTAAATGAACCTAATTTCGGAGGCTCCATTGCCTTCCGCGGCGTCTAATGTGTTCCCATCAAACTTCTTTCCGAACGAACCTGTAATCTAGATCCCCACTACATATGGCAGCATTTACCGGAAGTGTCCGCACGTGCCGGAGACAATCGAAAACCAAGTTGAGTGAGCCAAACCTCGTAGGTATCAAGCTCACAGAAACAAAAAAAAAAAAAAAAAGAATACGCCATTAATGTTAGAAAATGTTGGTAACTAAAGTCTAAGATCAAATTTCATAATACAGAAAGTAGCTGAATTGTAATCTAAGTTGAAGGAAACAAATCCGTTGAAATTGGGCCCTTAAACCCGAGGAAATAACGCGCAACCAAGCGGTGGAAGAAGCCTCCTCACTTTGTAAATTTCATGAATCACTGTTAGCATTAACACAATATTTAATAAACGGATGAAATCCCTTCTCTAAAGTAACCTTTAAAATAAACGCGATTTTTAATTTACGGCTGTAGTGAGTAGACGTAAGTTAATGCTGAAAAAGGAGATTAATGTTCGAAAAAGGTGGTAGCTGAGGTATAAAGAAAGACTGGGCCCCGGGGGCCAGAGTCTTAACTGGAATATAGTTGGGTATAAGAAAATTTTTTAGGGGTTTTAAATTAGCTGGGAGACGCTAAAACTATGTTAAAGAAAATTGCAATTGAATATGATAGTTTTTAAAGAAGCTGCAACAAAGGCCTCATGAAGACGATTAATATTCAAAATTGGTGGTAGCTGAAGTCTGCAAATGTTTTTTTGTCGTTCATGTAGTAGCTGGAGAACCTAAGAAGTTGTTAGGAAAAAAAAAAGTTCGTGAATCCGACCATTTTAAGGGAGCTATAACAGTGGTCCCAAAAGGGCCCAACTGCTAGTTGAGAGCAGGGCCCTAACATGAAAACATGTTTAAATGTTTTAGTACTTAGCGTTTTAGATCTTCAATTAGTCAAAATTAATCATAGGGTATGAAATAATCATTAGAATAATATTTTAAAGAAATGCGCAAAAATAGGGTAAATACTTAAAAAGGGGCCCTAGAGCTCCAATAAAAATTTGAGGGTGTTGGTCTAGGGGGAAGAGTTCAAGACCCAATTTTAAAATTATGCAATGAGAAGGTGAGAAAATTAGCGTTTAAAAAGTGCATAGCACACAAAAAGTTCAAGGGGCCTCGGATCGGGCCCTACAGGACACTAAATTGCCCCAGGATTTTAACTGGAATATAGAAACTGGAGAATAACTAAATGGAAAAATGGTTCCAAAAATGAAGATCGGATTAAGAGAGGCAATTTATTAATAATTTATGGTGCAAAAGCTTCAAGGGGGCCTTGTACCGGGCCCCAAGGGGAAGGACTTAAGTGGCATGTAGTTTGGTATAAATACACTTTTTAGTAGTTTTTAATGTAATCTGAGGACGCTAGAACTATGGTAAAGAAAATTGCAAGGAATTCGGATAATTTTAAAAGAAGATGCACCAAGACCCTAAGAAGACGATTTATACTCAAAATTGGTGGTAGTTGAAGCGTGATTTTTTTTTTTTTTTTTTTTTTTTTTTTTTTTTTTTTTGTCGTTCATGTAATAGCTGGAGAACCTAAGATGTTGTTAGAAAAAAAAAGCTTGTGAATCGGACTATTTGTAAGGAAGTTATAATAGGGGGCCCAAAAGGGGCCAACTGATAGTTGAGAAAAGGCCCTAACATGAAAACATGTTACAACATTTTAGTACTTAGCGTTTTAGATCTTCGATTAGTTGAGATTAAGCATAGGGTAGGAATTAATCATTGGAATATAATTTAAAAGAAATGTGCAAAAAATTGGGGAAAGGCTTAAATAAGGGTTCTAGGGCCCCAATAAAAATATGTGATTGTTGGTCTAAGGAGAAGAGTTTAAGACTCAACTTTAAAATTACGCATTGCGAAGGTCAGAAAATTGAGTGTGAAAAACGCATGGCACACAAATAATTTAAGGGCCCTGGACCGGGCCCTACAGAACCCTAGACAGGCCCATGGTCTTAACTGGAATGTAGACACGGGAGTATAACTAAATGGAGAAAGTATCCCAAAAATGAAGATCAGATAAAAAAGGAAGCCATTTATTAACAATTTCAATTTAGTGCACTAAAAGTTCAAGGGGCCCTGTACCGGGCCCCTTGCAAGGGTGCCAAGGTATTAACTTAAATGTAGAAATGGGGTAGAAAACTGAAAGGAGAATTCACCCCAAAAAGGAAGAAGATCGGATACAAAAGAAGCATGTTATTAACAATTTAGTGCACTAAAACTTCAAAGGTCCTGTACTGGGCCCCTTGCAAGGGTGCCAGGATCTTAACTGAAATGTAGAAATGGGGCAGAAAAAGAAAGTAGAATTCACCCCAAAAACGAAGAAGATCGGATAGAAAAGAGACCTGTTATTAACAATTTAGTACAGTAAAACTTCAAGGGGACCAGTACTGGGCCCCTTGACAGTGTGCCAGGGACTTAACTGAAATGTAGAAATGGACCACAAACTGAAAGGAGAATTCACCCCAAAACGAAGAAGATCGGATAGAAAAGAGGCATGTTATTAACAATTTAGTACACTAAAACTTCAAGGGGGTCCTGTACCGTGCCAGGGTCTTAACTGAAATGTTGAAATGGGGTAGAAACTGAAAGGAGAATTCACACCCAAAACGAAGAAGATCGGATTGAAAAGAGGCATGTTATTAACAATTTAGTGCACTAAAACTTCAAGGGGCCATGTACTGGGCCCCTTGCAAAGGTGCCAGGGTCTTAACTGAAATGTAGAAATGGGGCACAAACTGAAAGGAGAATTCACCCCAAAAACGACGAAGATCGGATAGAAAAGAGGCATGTTACTAACAATTTAGTGCACTAAATCTTTAAGGGACCTGTACCGGGCCCCTTACAAGAGTACCAGGGTCTTAACTGAAATGTAGAAATGGGTCAGAAACTCAAAAGGAGAATTCACCCCAAAAAGCGAAGAAGATCGGATAGAAAAGAGGCATGTTATTAACGTTTTAGTGAATAAAAACTGAAAGGGGCCCCGTCCCTTAAAAAATAAAAAATCCGAGCCTCAGGTGTATCAGGACCTGTCATGGACTAATCACATCTGAATTTTCAGACTTCTACGTGCGGTAGTTTTCGCTAGCCATCGCACACAGACAGACACACACACAGAGCGATTTATTCTTTTATTAGTACAGATAAATATATATTATTTGAGAATAACCGTGGCTAGTCATAACTACCCGACAGTTTAAAAGTAAATCATATTAGTATTTTCATGAATAGAAAAAACTGTCATGCCACAAAAAATTGTCGAAAGGACAAAAAAGAAAAACATTTTATTCTAAGAAAGGGAGAAAATTAAATAACTTTTAAGTGGACACGACAGAAGACATGATGCTCTTAAAAAAAAAAAAAAAAAAGTAGATTATTGATTTATTTTGAGTGTCTTAAATAATTGAAATTCTTACCACCCTTAAACTAGTGTTTTTACCTTTTAAGCACCAATATCAGTGGCACTGGTAGTAATATTTAAAAATAAAGTTATTTGGATTTTTCTTTCAAGTAAAAAAAAAAAATATATTTCTCTATGAAATATAAATATTGCTTTGAAATTTTTGAAATTAATTTAAGAAAATATAGTTTGCTTGAGAGAAAAAACAATTTATTTAAACAAAAAAAAAACTTAATAAATAAACATTAAGACTCTTCTATAAAGATAAAACCAAAATGTAATAAAATTATGATAACTACTTTAATACATTTGTGTTATTTTTTATTACTGAAATATCTTTATAGCACTTGTGTATAATTTAATGATTTTTTAAAATGTTCGTGCATTATGAATGTTGAATCTTTTGCTATATTTTAAACATATTATGGTAAACTTATGAAAATGGAGCCTGTATATAATGGAACTTGACTTAAGCGGAATTTTTTTATTGTTCCTGCGTGGCGAGAGGAATACCTAATTAAAATAGATGGTGAACCTGCTGAGGTTTATTTAAAAATGGATTTCTTTTCGCTTCGTTGTTCCGTTTTAGTACGTTCTGCTGTAGTAACATTTTGTAATTTAGTATGTTTGTTAATCTCCTTGGGCTTTAATTTTAGCTTTTTTGTAAGAATTAATTTCCTATATAACTATTCACTATTGTATCAATATACGTTTCAAAATATATTTTATTCTGTAAAATTCCAGGTAGAGCAAATGAAACGAAATACGAATATATGCGCTATTTAGTTTTATATTTAAATGTACTGGAATATTACATTGTGTTTCTCTGTCCTGTAATATTTTATTATACAAAATATTCGTATATTCTTTTTTAGTATTAATGTAAATTAATTTTTCTTTGTGGTTTTTAAACACGATATCATTTGGACATATTTTTATTTTATTTCTACTGCTATATAATCCCTACATTTTTAACTATTAATTTAAATTGTAAAAGTGGATGTAACACATGATTTTAACTGTAGATAGCTTCGGATAATTATATGTGCCTTTATATGTTTTCTAAGCCCTTCTTACTTTAAATCCTGAATTCAAATGATTAAATTTAGTGTTTTTAACATCCTTCAAATTGTTTCAGAAAAATAAAGCTTCACATGCATGTTACATGCATGTCAAAATATGTATTTATTTTATCGGCTTCGAATAAATTACTAATTTTGTTTTATGCTTCATATGAGTTATTAAATTAATTAACTAAAGAAATGCAAGGCCATTAAATGCGAAAAATTCAGCGTTTGGGGGGGGAGGGGGGGCTCAGCCTTTGACAGCGTACACCCGTGCGGGTTTTGCTCACTTTGGAATTAAGCTAATCTTGAATTATTGATTTCCATTCAAATTAAAATCAAGTTTTTAACGTTGTTATAGTAACTTATTTAATAACAGTAATAGCAAAATTTTCCGGAGAGTTTTTTTATCGTTTGAGAAAAAAATTGTCAAAAAATCACCTCGAAGCACGAAAAACCTCACTGAAAATCGCATTAAAATTTGTCAAACATTCAAAAATCGCACAGAACAAAATTCACAATTTAGGTAACAGATTCTTTTAGATTCTTTTAGAAATGTCAAAAAATCGCCGAGAAACGCGAAAAAAACTAAAAATCGCATTGAAAAATTCATGAAAAATTGAAAAATCGCTGTAAGAATTTCGAATAAATTTTATTGAAAAGAGGATAAAGTTTACTGTATCGGACTAAAAAAACTGAAATCTGGTTCTTTTTCACTAATTTGGAAAAATTGCGGCAAAATTCAAAAACGTATAAAAAAATTAATTAAAAATCCCAAAATTGGCTTCGAGATGCAAAACTTCTGGCATACGGGTACCTTTCTGCCAAATCTTGTGGCTCTGCGGGCTGTATTGTCTTTAAAAAGCACAGCGCGCGCACACACACAAACACAAACAAGCACCAATCTTTATTATTAGAGACGCGTCATGAGGGTAAAATTTTTATCAACCTTTTATAATTGAGTGTTTATTACCATGGTCCGCTTTAACTTAATATATTCGATGCATTCTGAAGTAAAAATTTGAATTATTATCAAAGAGTACTACATTAATTTATAGCGAAAATTATTGTATTACCAATTTTTATATTGTTTAGCTGAATAGCCCAATGTTGTTTCGAAACACAAATTTATGGCCCAAATTTAAAACAATGACCGAAAACAGCCTTCACCCACCTATTGTGTGGACTTTACTCCAAAATTTCTTGGGCCCCTCCGGTTCCGTCTAAGAAGTCATGGAGCAACATTTTACAAAAACTGTCGTGCGGATGTCCTGGTATACCGAATGTATTATCCAAGATTTATCATCCGGAAAAATTTCATCTCTAAGACTTTGAGTGTGATAATTTTAGATCTAATGCACCTCGCCCCTGCACCTATAGAAGTTCGCAAAATGATTAAAAGCCCTTTTTAATCTTTATAAGAAGTTATGATGCCAAAAGACTTGTGTCCACACTTAGTCACTGCCTTTAACTAGATTAATGTATCTTTTTTTTACCATTAGATTTAGTTTTGAACCCCTTCCATCCCATCCTCCCATCACGCAAAAAATGCGTTTGGGCCCCTTTTAAAAGATGAAGAATTACAAAATCACACAATTATATATTCTACAAAAACTATCTAAAACGAAAATTCGACTGGTTTCATAAGATTCCGTTTTAGAAGGTTTTACTATAAAAGATATTGTTTGCAACAACATGTTCAGGTGACAAAATCTGGGCACCCCCCCCCCCCCCCCCCCCCCGTTCAGAGAGCTGGTTACGCCTATGGAGTTACTGAGAATATTGGGTGATTTATTACCTGTGGTGAGCTAATTGGAAAATGCCTAAATATGAATGTATTAATTGATAATAGAAATATGAAAATATTAAAATGTTTGTACGTAACTTTGTACGTAATTTTTATAATTCTAACATAAAGAAGTGGTTAAAATCTTTTTCAAAATTCAATCTTTACATACAAAAACTAAATTGCATTAAATAAAAGAGTGTAAAAGTACAAAAAAAAATCTTTCTCCCCAGGTGTGCCAAGTAGAATTCTTCTTAAGGCGTTGATATTAATTAATATGAATTAACATGAAATAGTATTTCTGATATAAATAAATATAGACAATCATTTAATGTTTCATAACAGTTGTAAATTTCCAAGTGGGTGAAAAAAGTCCGAGCCAGGATTTGAACCCGGGATAGTTTGGCTGAAACCGCCAATGCTTTACTACCAACTGAGACATCCCGGACGAATCTGGAGGACTATTTCACTCAACTAACCTTCAACGATCACAGTATCAGGTCTGATATCTGAATCAGCCCATCAGAAAAATTGAAAGTTATTTTTGGAACTGCAGTAAAAATTGCATGCGTAATTATTTTAGATTAATTTTTAAACAGCTATTCAGTTGGTAAATAAATCATAACAGTTGTAAATTTCCAAGTGGTTGAAAAAAGTCCGGGCCAGGATTCGAACCAGGGATATCTTGGCTGAAGCCGTCAATGCTCTATCAATGCATCCCGAACGAATCTGGAGGACTAATTCACCCAACTAAGCTTTAACGATGACAGTATCTGGTTTGATCACTTAGAAATTTACAACTGTTATGATTTATTTATCAATTGAATAATTGTGTTAAAAATTAATCTAATATAATTAAAGGTTAGTTGGGTGAAATAGTCCTCCAGATTCGTCCGCGATGGTTCAGTCGGTAGAGCATTGGCGGCTTCAACCAAGATATCCCTAGTTAGAATCCTGACCCGAACTTTTCTCACCCACTTGGAAATTTACAACTATTATGATTTATTTACCAATTGAATAATTGTGTTAAAACTTAATCTAATTTAATGTTTCGTTTCAGATCATATATGTGGTACGCAATCCGAAAGATAATGCTGTGTCTTATTACCACCATCATCGCATGAGTACATTTCTGGGAAACTTTAAAGGATCATGGGACGAGTTCCTTTACCTCTACATGAAAGGCTACCGTAAGTATGCTGAATACTTATAATTCACATGGGTGGACTTTAATCCTTTTGCTCTCTCGCAAATATTCACATTTCTTTACATTCACTTTATATTCCTTTTTTTTTTCAGTTGTCTATGGATCTTGGTTCGATCATGTCCTGCCTTACTGGAAGTTCTGCCAAGAACATCCTGACAGGATGCTTTTCATTTCATTCGAAGAACTTAAACTGGCGAGTATTCTTCCATAATTCAGAGACAAAGGTTTTTAAATGATGCATGTTAAAAATTAGTGCAAGTCCCGAAATAGTGTGAATGAAAACGGAGACAGTAAAGATTTATACAAACCCCATAAATCTTAGACGATTGAATGTTCTTTGCTGAGTCAAAAAGTGATTTATCAATAAAATGAAACAATGACAATAAAGAAAAGATACACAATTTAAATTTTTAATATTCGTATCTCGTTCGTTCAATTATGAAATCAAAAATAATAGCTTTCATGCGTCTTTCTTTACTTCATTTTATACAACAATTGCCAAACTTTTTTTGTTTCGTGGGCGTGTTTAAATAACCACCTTCATGGACACAATCCTCCATCACACACGCACAGACATTTATTCTGATGCTAGTGTGTCTGTGGTTCAAATTATATGAGCATACACAATCTAACATACACTGAAATACCAAAACTATAGAACAGTAGGACTTTACAGGACGCATATCGTTAAAAGAGCATAAAAGAGTGTGATGATTGTCGGTGCTGTTTGTTGGGTATTTGAATCTTTTGTAAAAAGTTGAATAAAGTGGTAATGACATCTACAAGAATTAATCGAGTTTGAACGTAAACGATTGTTGAAGCTCGACGTATGGGGCATAGAATTTCAGAAGTTGTTACACTTTTAAAGATTCCTGGCTTCAAGGTCATAGGTATATCAAGAGTACTTCGTGGAAAGCATTACTTCTCATACGAAAAAAAAACGCATTGGCAGTGGTCATCCACATCTGCTGAATTATCGGGACCAGTGACGTCTGACCAGAAAAGTACCTGCGAACAGACGAACAAAACTGATTGCCACATTCAATGAGGGAAGCACTAAAAGGATATCTCAGAGGGCCGTACAGGTGAACTTGGCGTTGACAGGATATAGTAGTAGAAGATAGACTCTAGTGTCATTACTCACAGTGAATCATCCCATAAGAACGTGACTTAACTAGCAATACCATGGAATGAACCCTAAATGACTCTAGAAAGGCAATGGGTTACAATGAATCACATTTTCAGTTTCTATAAGCAGGTGGTTGTGTTCGGATCTGGAGCATGGGGCTATGCATACAACTAGTGAATAACGCATTTTTCAAACTGATTGTGATTCAGTAATGATGTGGAAAAGTGTTTCCATGGCATGAATGGGACACTCTGTTTATGTTGAATCGGACATTATCGAGGAATCGTTAAGTTTCAGCCTTTCGTAATCATTTCCAACTATTTATGAACTTTACCCATCCGCAATGAAATGTTCCAAAATTATAATGTTCCGTGTCAGCGGGCCATATTGTGTGATTTGTTTGAGAAGCCTTTTGGACAGCTCTAACACATGGTTTGGCCACCTACATTGCCAGATATGAACCTCATGGAGAATAACTGGGATATGATCGAAAGAGTGTCTTTCGCGTACGTGATCTAGCGCCTGCAACAACCATGACTTTATGGGGGTTTACCGACACAGCACAGTTGAAAATCTTCCCTTGCTACTCCAGCCAAATAATTGTGTCTATGCCATGTCAAATTGCTGCCCTTCCAACGAGCTCGAAGGAGCCACATAATAATATTTGAGAGGTAACCCTTAACTTTTTGACACTTTTATGTATTTGGGATGCTGAATATATACAAATGCATATTTTCGAAAACATTCTTGTGCAGAGAGGAACAAAGATTTTTCATACTTTAAAGGATACAAAGAATGAAACCATTGCCTGGAAATTCTAGGTTTTTTCCAACGTTCACAGTAGATTTTATTTTTTTAAAAACTGTACAGATTGAGAATCTTCTACTTCTTTCAGGTAAAATCCGTATATTTATTATTCATAAGTGGCGATGAATTTATAGAAGATTCGTGGGCGCAAGTGACCCATTTCGCCAATTAGAAGTAGCCATGACGCCCTGGGCGAGATTTATTTTCAGCAACCCTAATCCGATTGATCGTCCTGGACACTAATGTTTTGGATACATTAAAATATATACTTTCTTTTATAACAGCTTATGGCTACCAATAGCCACTAAGGAGTAGGAGTAATATTTTGAACTTCCACGACTTCTCAAAATCCACCCTACGCCATTGATTCACAAAAATACTTAAAGTTGCTAAGAAAACAAAGAAAGTCTAAAACGTCATAATTACTTACCATGAATTGAAAACGTCAACTTTATTATTAGCAATTAACCTTCCATGTCTTCCACTATGAAGTCGAAAATTCTATATTTCTTCTTTCGGGACTGTAAGTGCTTCTTTAATATTCATGCACCAGCTTTCCTTAAGTGCTACAGAGGGCAATCGCACATTTTTTAGACTATTTTCGTAGTACTTACAGAACTATTTTACATAAAATATTTGTATTTTAAATGTTCAGTTTGGTAACTCTTATTCTGAACTATATGTCTACACCGAATATTTGCATAAAAATAATGCCTTTTGCAATTTTGGAAGAGGTGTTTTGGCCCATTCCACTTAAACAGCTTTCCAAAGTCCATGAAGCCTTGGAGGGCGATGTTTGGATAATGCGCTTTTTAACAGTCCAAAAGCGCAAAAATTCATGGGTGATACATCAGGAGATTTAGCAGGTATATCAGTGAAGAGCAGAGAGAGGTTAGCAGGTATATCAGCTTTTATACCTGTTTCTCGTTCCATTTATTCCAGGAAATTAACAGTGGATTGTGATGTTTTGCTGCTTGCTTTATCTTGATGCAGTTCATAAAGAATTCTGCCTCATGTTCTACGTTCGGCGATATGTCGTGGAGAAAGACGATGAACATTGTGTTTTTTTTAGCCTTTTTAAAATTCAAATCACTGTTAAGGAATTTGTTAACAGTTGACACGGGTATTTTAACGATTTAGCAACAGTCCTTTAACTTGGGAGATTTTCTTTTACCATAAATGATCTTACTTTTGCAATATTCAAAAAATTCCTTCTTGTTTTTGGGTACGTATTAGGAAATTTTTTTCCACTTGAAGCCAGACATTCATGTTTTCTCCCTGTCTTATTGACAATATTACCTACTGCGGCTTTCGATATAGAAAAACCACGCCTTTCACAGAGTCTTTCAATAACCGAATACGAATAATTATCTTTGGAAAGTGAAATATAGCCTTCCATCCAACGGTTTTTCAAAAGCGCCATTTTGCATGTACAAAAACTTCAGTTGCCAATCTAAAATAGTTAAAATTTTCTCTTCGGAACTTGGTCTAGAAATTATAGACTTTAATATTAGCAAAAGTACACAACAAGAAAATTAGAAGTCGGCATTGGAAATGTTTCTGAATTGGAGTTGGACGAATGAAAAAATGCTGAATATGAAATTTTTGGAAAGAAGAAAATACAGCATTATGTCTTAGTGACCATCGGACCTATTTATGCCTAAGAATAGAGAAAAGAACCCGCCAATAGGTTTAACATTAGCTTGTGAGTGTCTTTGCGTGACTGAAGAATCCCCTTAAGGGTGCTGATCACTTACAATCCCGTTTTCCGTTCTCCATGTAAACCTATGGGAATATTTTGTCTCACTTTTCTAAGGATATCTCATGAAAAAATTAAGATTTTTGAATTTTGTTTTCTGCATGCAATTCTTAAAACTTGCCACTTTTCATCCTAGTTTTCATTTTATAATAAAAATAATTTTAAATATTTTATTTTACGTGAAATACTCGGAGCATGACCAAAATAATTTCTACCTCTCATTAAACTGTAACTTCTGGCAGTTCTATTAGGTCGTCTGGAAATTTAAAAAAATACAAAAAAATGTTCAGTTTCTAATTTATCCATTGATATAAAAATATTTCATTTCAATTAATTAGGGAGGGAGCTATAATTAAAACAAAATGCATATATGTATATTCTGATCAGTCTATTGCCTACCCCCTCGATACAATCCATCACTCCATGGGGAGGGACACCCCGTAGCGTTTGCTCGCACTCCGGTGTAATAAAAGATGGGTCGGTGGTATAGTTAGAGGGGGTAGAAATAGGTAAGGGATATAGAAGTTTTCAAAGTCAATTTAGCAGGCCTTGTATACCGAACAGGCACGTTTAGCTCCTGCTTCCCTCAGAAAATTTTGAAGGGACTCGAAATTGAAAAAAGAGGACTCGAAACTGAGAAAACAGGGGCCCCCAAATGTTATAGTAAATTAATTCCATTCAAAAATTGTATATATATGTGTGTTTGTGTGTGTATGTGTGTATTTATAAGTGTTTCATGAAATATCTTTCATAACACATTAATTTTTCATATACATAATACACCAGTAGTTTAAACCACATGATCACAATTCTTCAGTTTGTCCATTATTTTAGATGTATGTTTATTTTACATATTGAATTTGACTTGTATACCCAACATAAAATATTAGTAACTTAAACTACTGCTAAAATTGAAAGAAGTATTTTAAAATATTGATATTTTATATTGAACATACATGCTGAATTCAACATTTTTATGTCAATACTATGCAAAATCATTTTTCCATATTTTTCTTGATTGCGTCCAATTTTCCTGTTCATAGTATATATAAGAGAACCATAGTATATATAATAGCCATAAAAAAGTTGTTTTATTAGCTATATGTGTTTAATTTTAATTAAAACCTTTTATGGCTATATGTGAACTCGAATAAGCTACTCTTTGGAGTAATATTTATAGCATTGGTGAGTTTCAATTTAGAAAACCCTTCTTGGATGAAAGGGGGTACTGAAATGAAGCTGTGCTTCCCATAGCTTCAGAGGTCGGGCCCTGCTTAGAAGTGCATTTAATTTTCAGGAATCGTAATTTTATAACCAAAATTTCTTTCCATGCTTTTAAATTGATTATTTTAAATCTTTCTGTAGTTCATTTCAATAATTTTCCAATAAGTTCTATTATAGTTTTTCATAATTGTTCACGTTTTAAGTTCTTATAATCAATTTTAGATTATTTATATTAGCAATGTAGCTAAGTTATTATAACGGAAAAGTACATCAAATTGCATTTAACAATTAAAAAAAAAAATCTTAATTCCCATTACTCTTATTTTTAGAGTAATAATTTTAATTTAAACCGTTTATGTTTTTTTTTTTTTTTTTTTTTTTTCACAAAATATTTTTTTTAAAAGTGGAATTAATAAAGTTTTTCACCTATGTCAAAGTATTCATTTAGGGTTAGTATTCGTTTCTTTAAATATAAATCAAGGAGATTCAAGGATCAAAACAAAAAGATATATATACAGTGAAACCCCGATTTAACGTTATTCAAGAGACTATAATGAAAAGACGCTATATGCGGAAAAACGTTAAATCGGGGATGAACAAAAACAAAACACTGAACATAAAATAAGGTCTAAGTTAGGTAACATACCTTTTATTTCTTTACTTATTATTATTTTTTCTTTTTTAAGCCACTTTTCCCATCTTTTTCAAATTTGATGCAATAAATCTACTTAGTTTAAAGTTGTTTGCTAAGTAAAACATTGAATTCTGTTTAAACTAGCAAAATCAGTTTTACGGACATTGTAGTTTTCAGATTTACTGATGGATTCCTTTTTTACAGCAAGGAAAATGGCTTTCTTTTTGAGCCATATGTTATCGTCTAAAGCTAAAGCTAATGAAAATTCTCTAACGAATGCTGTCAGCTCCATTCTATTGCAGAAAGTATAATCCAAATAGGTAAAAGAGTGCGGTTGGTTGGTTGGTTGTGTTTATGACGGCCAATTATCAACACGAGGGATATTGGCTCTAAGGGGGGGGGGGGTCCTTCGTGGGGGTCTTTCTAAGGGAACCTAACCCGCATTAACGCTTGGAAATCTAAGGTTCGAAGAAAACCACGAAAATTCCGAACGATTCGGCCGACGGGCGCGATTGGGTTCGAACCCAGCACCTCCCGTCTACCAGCTTCGAGAGCAGAAGCTTCGAGGGATAACGTATGATATTGTAAAGGGGGCAAGGGGTCCACAATTCCCCTAAATTTGATAACGTTATATATGTACAGCCCTTTACAAACAAATTCTTTACTGCAAAATTTGTTTATGAATTTGTGAAGTATTTTGAATAATACTTTTGCAGTTTGTATGTGGTAATATTACTATAAATTATTTAGTTTAACTAAACTCGTAATATCTAATTATTATAATATAGTAGATTATTCCTGGTATTTTATGCAGAGCATTATATATGGGGCATTCTCACAATCTTTTGACTTTCATGTCCCTAAATAATAATTTTTATATTAATACGCTTTTTTATGGGTTTTTTTTTTAATTTCATATACTTGGGAACACCCCATTGCATTATTGCACAACAATATTAACGAGATAAATAAGTTTTGGACTAAGTTGGGGGTCCAAACACCTGGAAGACTCCTATTTCGTCCCGTGTCCCTGAAACTGATTTTTAAGTTTGGAGCTGTCTGGATAAAATTGTTTCAATAAAAATAATTCAATGTAATTTTTTTCTGAAATTGGAACTATTGTTTTATATATTGTTTTGTCACACATTTTTAGGGTTGTTATTATTTTTTAAACTCTGTCCCTAGGTTTTAGATTTTTTACCACCCCTCTTCTAAAATGATACAGAAAATCACTTCAGATGCAGCCACAGAATTTTTTTCAAGTTTTTCTCATGCTGAAGTATGCTAGAGAAATAATGTCTAAAATTCTTTGGCAGTAAATTTACTGTAGAATTTAAATCAGCATTTAAATATCAATTTCAAGCATCGTGGCTTTACATTAATGAACATTATGCAATCATTAAATGTATCCAAGTATATTTCAATTGTGATATTCTAGACAAATTTTGTTCCAAAGCATGGTTTTAACAATAAATGAAATTCTAAAAAAATTGAGAATGAATAAATATAAAAAGATAAATAAATGGATTTCGTTATATATTGTTCTCCATACGAATAAATCAGTTTTGCTTTTCATGCAATCTTTCGGGGAAAACTTCTACGTGAAAATTAAAAAAAATTTTTGTTATGTGTAAATAAGGCCATGAAATTCTGAAATGATATCTTTTTTTAATCACCCATGTATTTTTCCTGAAATTTTGTATTTTGCGCTAAATTTTTGCAGGTATATATTATGCAGCATGTATATTGATCTATATTGAATATTGTATCTTTTAATTGAATAGATGACAATGCCAGAGTGAACTGAAAATTAATTATTTGCATTGAGCTTAGCAATTTTGGATATTTGTTAATAGTGTAAATTTTATTGAAAGATGATCAAAATTAAAAAAAGAAAAGAAAAGAATTTGATAAAATATGTGGAAGATATCTATGAATTTTCCTAATGGATGAGAAAACTCTACTATGTTCTACTACAGTAAATCTTGAGTAATTAATGTCTCTACTACTCTACTACAGTAAATCTTGAGTAATTAATGTTTTTTAAATAACTTAAGTTTTAATCTACATAAAAGATTTGCTTTATTTAAATGATCTGTAAAAAAAAAAGACAGTTCGGGTAATATTTACATTCGAATGTAACTATGAAAATACAGAATTAATACAGAAATTATAGTTTTTTGTTCTAATAACAAAATTTTTATATTCTCAGGGAAAGGTGTAACAATAAGCTTCGGGGGAAAACATATAATAATAACGATAATGTTTTGACAAGCATTCTGCATCTTTTTAATTTGAATTTACAATCACATAATTTAAAAAAGGAATATTATTTGAAAATTTAAATATGCAGCGCAAAACTATTATTATTTTCCTTTCAGTTAATATTGTTATGAATATTTTTAGTGGGAACAAGGTTGAAGGGGGGGGGGGGGGCTGTACTTAACATGCAAAATACTAATATTCATTTGATGATATTTTCTCCCTCATTTGTATACATGTATTAATAATATACTTTGATATTTTGTCTTTGTGAATCATATATATATATATATATATCGTATGTATTGCTGCATGTATGTTGTATCTAGTATATTTAATATTATATCCTTTGATTAAATAGAGAAATAATTGAAGAATTACCGTATTTTATGGAAGAAACGCCGCACTCCTCAAATTGGCCTGAATAAGCTTAAAAATATCGTAATCGCCGCACCCGTTGTAAACGCCGCATCCATCGGAACTCTACTTTTGTCGACAGCTTCACATTGACCTAACTTTAATCAAAGTTTTCTGAGCAGTGTAGGATGCCTCGTTTTTAATATCTTAAGATGTCTGAAGTTTTATTTAAAATATTTAAATCCTTATTTAAATATTTTTATGAATTTTTAAATTAAGAAAGCTCAGTTGGTATTTAAAAAAATCGTAAACGCCGCACTTGGAAAAAAAATAACTTTTAAACTCGTAAACGCCGCGGCGTTTCTTCCATAAAATACGGTACTTTATTTATCCATTTCAAAGTTCTTGCCTCTGAAATGTACAGCCGGCAAAAAAGAAAAAAAAAAAAAAAAAGAGGGAGAGAGTGAGTGAGTGAGATAAACACCTTATACATTTTAATCATCAAATCGTCCCAGAAATAAAGGAAAATAGCCATTATCTGGAAATTATATCGTAAAAATAAGTTTTGGAGTTGTCTTAGTGGTGAAATTGGACTAAACTCCGAAATTTTCAATTCGAACACATAATTTTGTCAGCATATTTTTTTTTTTTTTCGGTAATATTTACATTAGAAATCAAAAGAGAAGTAATTCAGCAAAGTAGTTTTGGAGTTAGGCAGGTTTCAAGTTTAGAATTCCTAATGTTAAATCCATCTGTAACGGTTGCAAACCAGACTGAAAATGGTTAGTTTTTTAAACATAACTCAAAACTACTTAGAGGAGTTAACTGTAATTTTGGTTTCCTATATCTAAAACTTTTAAAATTCGATTTTTTACCTGCATTGTCATCAATTTCTTTACAATGAAGATATGGTCAGTAGTTATTACAATACATTTTCTAAGTTGCTAAATTTATAATGCATTGAATAGATTGGGGGGGGGGGGGGATAATTTGATTGAAGGTATTCAATAACTTCTGCACTTGGTTTAAAATAGTTCAGAACACAATAGATTCATTTTATATGAATAAAAGAATTTTGTGGACAATGTCCCCTCATGCCCTCTTAGATATATTGAACAAAATTTTGCATATTTATATTTAAATAAAAAGTAATTAACATGTTTTAAATATGTGTAAATAAAATAATTTAAAAGAACAATTAGCACATTAAAAATGTACACAATTAGGCTTAACTATAAATGTCTTAAGTTTTATAACATTATATACATATATATATATAACTTTAAAAATTTCTCGGTGTAATATAAATTGGTTGTCACATTCTTAAAAATATTAAAATTGCGCAGAAATAATTTAACTATTTTACATTTTTAAATCTAAAAATAATAATAAAATGCACTAGAACACATTGATAAATTTAAATTTTAAAAAAGGAAATGATGACCTGTTAGTCTTTCTAGTGAAAATTCGCTATTAAATCGGTATAAAAGAGTTGAGTACTGTAATACATTTTGGGATGACCAACTGTGCACCATGTACACATGGAATAAGAAGATATTCTATAACATCTTATTTTACATAAAAAGGCATATTTCGAATAAAATTAGCAATAAATGAGTGCCTTACACGTCAACAATTTCTCATCTCTAATTCTTAGCATTATTAACAAAATATCTAAAATTAAAAAAAAAAAAAAACTTTTGGTTGTTAAACACAACATAATGAATAAATTTTAATTTGACCACAGGATTTATGGTTGAAAGTATTCTTTACAATACTGCTATTAATGAGTACAAATATGAAATTAAAACACGTGAAATAAATACATTTTGAAGGGATGTTCCAATGTGTGACATATTCCCCTGTCATTAAAAATATTTTACAGGATTGTGTTTTTTTTTTACAATGGACTATGAAAATACCCAATTTTTGGGTATTTACCCAAGGCTCGGTTAAATACCCAGGTGCATACTCCAGGTAATACCTGTGTATTTAATCATCCCATATCACTGTGTGTAACTCATAGACTGAAATCGTCACTCTTTGTCCATATTTTCTTTACATAATGACCTATAATAATATTTTTATCTATAAACAGTCTTTTATTTAAATACATATTGTAGTAATTAATTATAATAGATTGTGTTTTGACTTTTCAGTAGTAAATTAATGTTGCTTTGCATAAACAAAAGAAAAAATTCACAAAATTTGAATATTACGTAATGCAAAACGAGTCATAAACAATATGATTTATTATTTAATTGTTTAAAATTTACAATGGTTAAATTTAAAGGCAAAGATGATAATATAATAAACATGATATAAATAAGGAAGGTGAAACATATAAATCATTTTAGCCACTACATTAAATCACTTTTTATTGTCATATTTCATTTTCATGAAACATTTGCTAAAATTTATGCATTTATAAAAGTCGTAATTATTCTACTGAAACTTATTTCTTGATGAAACTGCCGGTTGCGTCGCTGTAATAATAATAATAATAATAATAATAATAATAAGAGTAAAAATGTTCAAAGTGATCTCAACTATTTTAAAAACTGCCAAAGCATTCTGTAAATTGAAATAATATGTCCCTTCTAACGAAAAGACTGCTAGAATAGGACTGGTAGAACAGCTCCTTCTCACACTGGGTCATAAATTTTGTCAACAGACAGCTGATAAGATGCTGGACTTTACGGCAATTAACATAAACGTCTCTTGACAGCTTGTAAGGGGGGTAGGAACAAACTACTCTCTCAGCCGAATGCGATATTTTCTGTAAGTGACCAACAGCCTTAATGTATAAGAAAGTTTTATTTCACTGAATTTTTAATTTTTCTTCTGTTTGTTGTTTTGATTTAATTTCTCAAATTCATACTTCCCATATGTGATATATTAAAACATAATTTACTTTTAGCCGTAATAGTAATTTTTTTTATATTTTTTCTCCTACTGCCTTATTGGTCAAATAACTCACTCATTTTCGCTATTAAAAAAGTATTAATTTCTTTTTTATTTTTTATATTTCTTTGTGTCTGATCACCTTCTTAGATGATTATGGGAAAGACTCGAAATCAATTATGCTTTTACATCGTTTCCATATTCTTCTTTTCATTGCTCACATGTTGTAGGATTCTTAACACTTTGAATGCATTACGATTCAAAGAATTTTGCTGGATGAAATGTATTATAAGGTAAACAATTAATAGGCATACATGAATATTTCTCGTAGAAAGTAATGTATTTAAATTATTTTGTCCGTTCTCACAAAAGATCTTTGACAGATTCAATAGGAAATAAGTTGTAAGACACTCTAACAACATATTTAAAGTTCATGGCTTTCGGGATTAAATAAACTTCAGTTTGAAATGTTATTTTTTTTTTCAAAAATGTTTACAGTTATAGTCTATAAATTATAATGTATCCAAATTCTTTCGAGCGATGCTGTAAAAGAAATATAATATTCTATACATACCTTTTTCAATAGTAAACGTCTGTAAGAGACTATGGCATCATATTTAATTTCCGTAGTCGTTAGCGTTACAAAATGCCCTATTTAAAACGTGTTATACAAAAATCATTACACATTTTAGATTATGATTCTCGTTTAAATTTTAATATTTTTAAACGTTCTTTTTTTTCTGCGTCGATCTCTAATAGGACCACTTTTCACTTTTTTCGATTTTGGTTGCAATTTTTTTTAATAAAGGTACTATCACTTTTGGAATTTCGAAAATGAAAGCTTGAGAAGGTTTTCATGTGACTGAAGAGTCCCTTTAACCCCTTCGGGACCGGCAGCTCTTACAGAAATTTTATTCGGTTGGCAGCACTTTTTTCAAAAAAGTTACTTTTACCTAAATAATCACGAAAATGCTCTAATTAAAGAAAGCAAATATTACTTTTCTTTTTTACTGGTACCAAAAACAAATTCTGTATGCACTATTTGAAGGTGCATATATGCAGCCATGGTCCCGAAGGAGTTAGGAATAATCAATAACCTTAATTTAGGCAGAAAGTTACTGTCTATGATTTAAAACACGAGGAAAAAATATGTAAATTTAAAATTTCAGATTCAAAAAGTAAATTCTTCTAGAGTAAATACAGTAGAATCCCGCTAATCCGAAATTCCGATTAATCCGAACAGATTTTATTTACAGGATGGATGTCGGGAAAAACGTGCAGAAGTTAGTATTAAACAAAAAATGGCAGTAAAGCATGTTTTTTTTTTGTTGTTGTTTTTTTTTTTTTTGTTCTTTAAACAGCTTGAATAGAATTAACGAAATACTCAATAATGTAAAAGTATAACATAAGTACACGAATATAAAATGAATAGGCCTCCTCGCAGAACCCATCTTAAAAAAATCTCGACTATCAGTTTGTTTGGCAGTACTATAAAATTATTTTCTAAAATGCAAAAAGTATTTAATTCGGACGACAAAAAAACAAAATTTTTTTTCAACAGTTTGATTTCACAAATTATCTGCAGAAATGTTTTTTTCTTCCCCTTCGTCAACGTGGTGATTGAGCTACTTGCAGATTCGCGATCTTGAACTGTTTGTAATGGGTTGTTACGTAATTCCTTATTCTGAAGTTCCATTGAATTATTATAAACATTAGGAGTGATTAAACAAGGAATACTGTTTTTTTCCGAAAGTCGTGCCGGATTATTTAGCATGCCGGATTAGAGGATGTTTATTGTACTACTGAGTACTTAAAACTTACATTTTTTTTAGCACGCATCTTTTTCTTTTCTATTTTTATTGTAATTCCGGCTAATCCGAAATTTTTATAATCCGATCAGGCACTGGTCCCAATTAGTTCGGATTAGCGGGGTTCTACTGTACGTAAAAGTTTTTTTCTTGCTCTTGATTTTTATTTCCCACAAAAAAATATTTACAAATATGTTCATCTATTTTAAATTTAGGATCTCCCTGGCATGGTATCAAAGATCTCCACATTTTTAGGTCGACCTCTCACTCCAGAAGCCATCGCTGCCATATCTAATCATTGTACATTCGAACAGATGAAGAATAACAACATGGTCAACCGAGAAGTGCTTCCTATACCAGACTTATTTGATATGACGCAATCCAAGTTCATGAGGAAAGGTAAGACGACATTTCTTAACCCTTTAGTGCGAAGCTTTGTATATATGCAAACAATAGTGTTTTGAATTTAATAGTTTTTTTTTTTTCGTATATATACCTAATTCACACCATAAAATTAAAATAGCATTATCTGCTTCAATTAATAACAGACATTCCGTATTTAAATAAAGCGAAATTAACCATTGAAACTTTCTGGTGTAAAGTCAGATTCCCTGAACTACGTAATTTATAGAACGTATTCTATTATGGGAATTAAAGGGTTAAAGGTTAAGATTTATAAAATAAATAATTATATAAAATAAGGTATTTGGAGACATACTTCTTAAAATATTTGCTAATTTGCAATATTTTTGCGTAAAACAGCCACACGACAGTAGTTTTTACTTATATTGCAGATGTGCATCAACAGAAGAAAAGTTTGGCGTATTATATGAAAAATGTATCTCTGATTTTTTTCATTATTTTTCCTGTGTAATAAACCTTTCAGAGAATCATATATATTTTTTTCGAAACAAAATAAAAAATCGCGCATTTAAGGGTTAATACGGTCACTGCCAAAACTATAAAGTAAGAATTTTCAAATTTCTTGTTGAAGTCGTTTGCCACCACAAATTCAGAAAGGTAAATTTCGCTTTACTAATACAGCGAAATTTCTGCCAATAAATAAGGCAATTTTTTTTATTTCTAAAATAGTGGGGACAAAGTAATTAATAAATTAAAGCCACGAGTATACTCGTGGTTGGCAGCGAATGGGTTAACTCGAAAAATATACAGGGTGTATCTTAAATGCTTCAACAAACTTAGGGGGATGATAGTACTCTTCAAGACGAACAAAAAATGCAATGGAACATGGGTCGCAAATGATGTTTAAAGGGTGAAAATCGCAAAACTAATAAAAGTATCGAAATCTCGCATACTGCTTTTCTGCAGAACTGGCTAGTAGAACGAAGCTGGTTTTCTTTTCACTTTGTGCACATCCGGTCAGAAAGAGATAACAAAAACTTGGAAGAAAGCCAAACAAATCTGTGAGCAGAAATCCAGGGAGAAATCCAGGAAACTCCCGAAATCTTCGAGCGTGTCCGCCAGTCGTTCCTCCGTAGATGTACTCTGTGTAATAATCTCCACGGTCGACACTTTGAACAATTGTTGTAAAATACACTCGGATCTCGTTATCCCGGCACCCGGTTTTCGCGTCACTCCGCTTATCACGTCAGTTTTTGAAAATCCCGATTTTCTGTATATGATTCTAATGTAAATAAACTCCGGATTTTACGTCGTTGAATAATTTTCAACTCCGGATATCCCGAAGGTTTAGGAAAATTGTCCATTTTTCATAATCCATCTTAAAAGCACGGAGTTGTAAGAAATGTCTTAGCCAAACTTTTTACAAAAGTGTCTAAAAAATACCCATTGAGTTAAAATGAAAATTTTACTTTAATCCTTTATTTGAATAAATAAACCCACACACTTTGAATTGAATGACCCACTTAAGCTCCAGATAGATGTATCAGTCTTCTCGCGGTCTTTTTGTTCTGATCAGGCGGCGCTTTTCTTGTGGTTACATCCATCCGAATAAAACCGAAGCATTGCGTTGCATTGAAACGATCAGAATTTATCTAACATCTATTTCTGAAACAACGAATATTGATTACAATTTTTGTATAATATTGAAAAAATAATTGTAGGAAGCGCATCTATGGATAAACAAACCTTAATTCATCAATGTTTCATGTAACAATATAAAAACAAGTCATCATAAATCTGATTTTTATTCTTTTCAATTTTGTTTTTTTGTTTATTCTGTTTAATAATAATGTTTTATTGCTTAAAACTGCAAGAACAGTTATGAATTTAAAATTGTCTTAAATTAATAGGAAATACAGCTTTTTATAAACATATTTTCCTCCAACTCCTGTTACCGCGACACTCCGCTTATGACGACACTCTTTTCTGGTCATTAAAGTATCGGGATAACGAGGTTCGAGTGTATTTGTTTTCTCTGGACATCACGAGCTGTGTTTACCTATTTTGTGCAATAAATAATTTTCTGGCGTGTTTCTTGTCTCAGTTTGTCCATTTCCAGACGCATTTTCTCGATTTTCATCCTTTAAATGTCATTTGCGACCATTGAATTTTTTGTTCGTCTTCATGAGTACTATCATCCCTCTAAGTTTGTTGAAGCATTTCAGATACACCCTGTATACCGTAAAGTTCCGAAAGTAAGCTTTCCTTTAGCAGACAAGAAATTCTAATGATTTTAAGGGGGGCGATATTTGGAACTTTTGAGAAAAGGATAAGAAAATTGGGAAGGTTAGGGGTAGGGAGGGAATACATTTGGAATTTATGAAATTTCACAGGACTTTTACAATTTGAACTAGTTGGATGTGCCAATCCCAAAACTTTCTTCTATCTTATACATCTTAATATTTCAAAACCTAGTCACACATGTTAATACTTCAATATTATTAGTTCAATACTATACCAACTTTGATTTTCATCTTAAATTTCTGCTCAAGTCAATTAAACGGACTAAAAACGAGTTAATCTATATCATGATATTTGTTAAAATTATTAATTTTTCCTTATTCTGTTGTTATCAGCTGTTTGCGAATAGCCGGCTTAGCAGGAAGCGAGTTCCCGCCGCTGCATGAGCCGCCGATGCACAATAGAACTACGAAAAATCAAGAAAAGTATACAAAAATCGCTAGCACGGAGCCCCTTTACCGCGCAATATTTCCAAATTCAAGGAGGACCTGTTGGCCAAAGCCAAAAACAAGCACAAACATTTTGGTTCAATTGTATGCATAATTTTATACGCTGTTCGATGGTACAATAATGAAAATGGCACAGAGATCGGAATTATAGCGCCCCCTTCTTTCGGAATGTTTTCAAGTTTAGGGAGGACTTGTTTGCCATAGCCAGAAACATGCACAAAAAATTTGGTTCAATTATATGGATAACTTCATACACTTTTCGATGGAACAATAATGAAAATGGTACAGACATCGCAATTATAGTGCCCCCTACCGGCAGAATTTTTCCAAATTCAGGGAGGACCTTCGTGACATGACCAAACATAAACACATAAAATTTGGTTCAATTCTATGCATAACTTCATACACTTTTCGACGGTACAATATTCAAAATGGCACAAAAATTGTACAAAAATCGCTATTACAGCGCCCTCTACGAGCGATTTTTTTACAAATTAAGGGAGGACCTCCTTGCCATAGCCAAGAACTTAAAAATTTTTTTTGGTTCCATTCTATGCGTAACTTCATACACTTTTCGATGGTACAATATTCAAAATCGCACAAAAATCGCTATTACAGCGCCCCTAACGGCGAATTTTTTGCAAATTCAGGGAGGACCTGCTTGCCATATCCAAAAACTTAAAATAAAAATTTGGAATAAAATAAATTTGGTTTAATTCTATGCATAACTTCATACACTTTTGGACGGTAAAATATTCAAAATCGCACAAAAATCGCTATTACAACGCCCCCTACCGGCGAATTTTTTCCAAAATCAGGGAGGACCTGCTTGCCATAGCCAAAAACTTAAAATAAAAATTTGGTTCAATTCTATGCATAACTTCATACACTTTTCGATGGTACAATATTCAAAATCGCACAAAAATCGCATTTACAGCGCCCGCTACCGGCGAATTTTTTCCAAATTCAGGGAGGACCTTCTTGTCATATCCAAAAACTTAAAATAAAAATTTGGTTCAATTCTATGTATAACTCCATACACTTTTGGATGGTACAATATTCAAAATCGCACAAAAATTGTTATATCAGCGCCCCCTACCGGCGAATTTTTTCTAAATTCTGGGAGGACCTGCTTGCCATAGCGTAAAACTTCTAATAAAATTTTGGTTTAATTCTATACATAACTTCATACACTTTTTGATGGTACAATGGCGACAGACAGACGGACAGACGGACACACAGACAGACAGACATTTTCTATAAACATGTTTTTTGGAATCTCTGACCCCTAAAACATGCAAATCCGTCGAAAACCGGAAGTCGAAAAAAATTTCGATTACAATACTTTCTTCTATTGAAGATAGAAGAAAGTAAAAATAAAATCAGATCATATTAACATTTTTACTTTCTTCTATCTTCAATAGAAGAAAGTATTGTAATCGAAATTTTTTTCGACTTCCGGTTTTCGACGGATTTACACGTTTTAGGGGTCAGAGATCCCAAAAAACATGTTTATAGAAAATGTCTGTCTGTCTGTGTGTCCGTCTGTCCGTCCGTCCGTCTGTCCGTCTGTCTGTCGCCATTCTACCATCAAAAAGTGTATGAAGTTATGCATAGAATTGAACCAAATTTTTATTTTAAGTTTTTGGCTATGGCAAGCAGATCCTCCCTGAATTTTGAAAAAATTCGCCGGTAGGGGGCGCTATAATATCAATTTTTGTGCGATTTTGAATATTGTACCATCCAAAAGTGTATGAAGTTATGCATCGAATTGAACCAAATTTTTATATTAAGTTTTCGGATATGGCAAGTAGATCCTCCCTGCATTTGGGAAAAATTCGCCGGTAGGGGGCGCTGTCACAGCGATTTTTGTGCGATTTTTAATATTGTACCATCCAAAAGTGTATGAAGTTATGCATAGAAATGAACCAAATTTTTATATTAAGTTTTCGGATATGGGAAGTAGGTCCTCCCTGAATTTGGAAAAAATTCGCCGGTAGGGGGCGCTGTAACAGCGATTTTGAATATTGTACAATCCAAAAGTGTATGAAGTTATGCATCGAATTGAACCAAATTTTTATTTTAAGTTTTCGGATATGGCAAGTAGGTCCTTCCTGCATTTGGAAAAAAATCGCCGGTAGGAGGCGCTGTAACAGCGATTTTTGTGCGATTTTGAATATTGTACCACCCAAAAGTGCATGAAGTTATGCATAAAATTGAACTAAATTTTTATTTTAAGTTTTCGGATATGGCAAGCAGATCCTCCCTGAATTTGGAAAAAATTCGCCGGTAGGGGGCGCTGTAATAGTGATTTTTGTGCGATTTTGAATATTGTACCATCCAAAAGTGTATGAAGTTATGCATAGAATTGAACCAAATTTTTACTTTAAGTTCTTGGCTATGGCAAGCAGGTCCTTCCTTAATTTGGAAAAAAATCGCCGGTAGTGGGCGCTGTAATAGCGATTTCTGTGTCATTTTGAATATTGTATCATCGAAAAGTGTATGAAGTTATGCATAGAATTGAACCAAATTTTTTGTGTTTGTTCTTGGTCATGACACGAAGGTCCTCCCTGAATTTGGAAAAATTCCGCCTGAAGGGGGCGCTATAGTTGCGATGTCTGTACCATTTTCATTATTGTACCATCGAAAAGTGTATGGAGTTATGTATATAATTGAACCAAATTTTTTGTGTATGTTTCTGGCTATGGCAAGCAAGTCATCCCTGAACTTAAAAAAATTCCGCCAGAAGGGGGCGCTATAATTGCGATCTCTGTGCATTTTCATTATTGTACAATCGAAAAGTGTATGAAGTTATGCATACAATTGAACCTAATTTTTTGTGCATGTTTTTGGCTTTGGTCAACAGGTTCTCCTTGAATTTGGAAATATTGCACAGTAAAGGGGTTCTGTGATAGCAATTTTTGTATATTTTTCTTGATTTTTTGCAGTTCTGTTGTCCATCGGCGGCTCGTGCAAAGGCGGGAACTCGCTTCCTGCTAAGCCGGCTATTCGCAAACATCTGATAACAACAGAATAAGCAAAAACTATTAATTTTAGCAAATATCATGATATAGATTAACTCGTTTTTAGTTCGTTTAATTGACTGAAGCAGAAATTTAGGATGAAAATCAAAGTTGGTATAGTATTGAACTAATAATATTGAAATATTATCATGTGTAACTAGTTTTTGAAATATTAACATGTATAAGATAGAAGAAAGTTTTGGGCTTGGCACATCCAACTAGTTTGATTTTAAAATACCTTCCATGGTAGCTGAGTAGTTTCCATTATTAAAAATAATAAATTAATGAAACACATTTACATAAAATAACGAAATTAGCTAACAAAAATGAGTAAACTTATATTGAATATAAATAGCTATTATATCTTAGTGCATAAAAATCATAGAAAACATTATAGTAATCGATAGTAGCCTTTGAAAGGAACATTCCTTTCAAAGTCCTCGTAGCACGCATAGCGAATAACCATTCTGATACAGTGGTATGTAAAGGGATTGATTAGATAAAAATAAATTTCTTAAGATATATTCATTTAAGCGATATGGAAACCAAAAACTTAAGGGGACCTTCTACATTAGGAGACCAAAAAAAAGCACTTTTTATGATTATTTTTTTGTAAGAAAACTGCATGATGGAACTTTTTGAAATTTATCAGATTATTGTACATATCTTAAGATGTACACAATTTTTTTATTATTATTAGATTTTGTTGCTTCTATTCTAAGTTATAAACAAATATGTTCAACTGCTTTGGAAAATTTTGTCTGGACGGTGTGCATGATAGCGCCTTGTAGAATTATCTGAAACACAAAAATATCTTTTTTTCGTAAACTCATATTTTTTAGGTCTGAATATGTATGTATTTTTTTTTTTTTTTTTTTTTTTGCATCGTGTAATTTCAAAATTTTTCAATTTTGGTCCTATTTTCCAAAATACAAGTGCAATGGGCGACCTAAAGCTATTAACAGATTTTTAATAATTTTTTGTGTTATTATTCTAATTTCAAATGGTGACATTTACGCGCTATTAAAAACAGCTCTGAATATTTTTTAATTTCCATCATTAATTTCAAAAATCGTCACTTTTTATCATATTTTTAAATTTTCAAGTGTAATTCGCGACCTAAAGATATTAACCGATTTCAAAAATATTTTTTGCGTTATTCTTCTAATTATAAAAGGCAACTTTTCTGTGCTATTAGAAAGTAATCTGAAAATTTTCGCATTTTTCAACCCACCCTAAGCTACAATCGGTGGAAAGAAGAAAGCTCGCCATTTTGGGATGTGCTTTATAGTTTTAATTTAACATCTCGGCTAATTATAAAAAAAATGAACAATCTGAATCTCAAACGCATTTGGACCTGTCTGCGTCTACCCTCATCCAAATTTTCAAACCTCTACCTACATGCGGTAGATTTCCCCAGACAGCGCCAACAGATTCGCACGCGCAATCAAACATCTTTATTTTACTAATATAGATTAATATTATTAATTATTAATAATCTCTCTATTCTAAAAAAAGTAACTACCGCTGTCACCGCCGCCGGCGATTTTGAATTTCTTGTGACCAGAGGTCTTTCTTCGTTAATATTAAAAAACTATTGCATAAAAAAATATGAAAATCGGTAGAATTATAGAGAAATGTTTGATAAACGCGCTGATGCAGACAGTTTTCAAATCGAAGAATTATTTTAAGAGATATTTAATGCTAAAGTTGGACAAAATCGTTCCATTAAAAAAGTTTTATAGGAGCAAAAACTGTGCATGGGAATTTAATCATTTTATTCGTTAGAAGTTCCCGGTATGCAGACTACATTTGTTCTTTTAATTTGACTCATTTTTTGAGATTTTATTTCTATTTTAAGTTCAAATTTTCAGCATTTCGAGAGATATTTTTTACATATTTTAGAAAATGGTATTTATTTAAACTGTTGCCAACTGTATAAATAGCGCAAACAATAATGTTTGCTTCAAATAAAAAATTTATTACACACGTGATTATTATAAACAGAAAAAAAACCTTCAAATTAGAATTAAATAATTAGGTATAAAAAACAGGAACTTATTAAAAATTACGTCATAAAAACTATATTTACACGTGAATTTTAAAAGAGAAAAGATATTGTAAAATAATAAATCCATTAACATGCGTTAGAAGTCTTAAATAGGAGAAATTACGTCACATTTACGTCATATTGCACTTATTACGTAAAATGGACAAAAAATAATATTGCAAAACAGTTTAAATTTAAGAATTGCGCGAGACATTTACTTGATATTTTGAGATGACCTTTTCAACTATTTCTGGGCAAATATCATTTCATCTATCTATCTAGCTATACTAATCTATACTCCTATTATAAAGAGGAAAAAATTGTTTATTTGTCGGAGATAAGCTCTGAAACTACCGAACCGATTCCAAAAGTAATGGTATCAAAATGATGGTGTTAGTCCAGCTTGGAACATAGGCTATATCTTATGTCGGTGCCACTACCCCAAAGGGGGTGTAGGAGCAAAAAACATTCTAAAAATACGATTTTAGCGTTACTGAAGGGCTTAGAAATATGAAATTTTGAATATTAGTACCTTATAAGATATAAATGATATCTAAGAACAGTTCTTAAACAATTCGAAATTTAAAAGGGTGAAAATGCACAAAAAGCGTTCTAAAAAACGTTCTAAATAGTAGTTTCTACACAATCTCAGGAAATACCAAACCGATTTAAAAAATATTGATGTCAAAATGATGGTGACAACGCTTGCTCCAAGATAGGCTATATTTTATGTCGGTGTCACTACCCCAAAAGGGGTGCAGGAGCAAAAAACGTTCTAAAAATGCGATTTATGTGTTACTGAAGGGCCTAGAAATATGAAATTTGAAATATTAGCTACTTATTAGATATAAAGGATTTCTAAGAACAGTTTTTAAGCAATTCGAAATTTAAAAGGGTGAAAATGCACAAAAAGCGTTCTAAAAAACGTTCTAAATGGTAGTTTCTACACAATCTCAGGAAATACCAAACCGATTTAAAAAATATTGATGTCAAAATGATGGTGACAACGCTTGCTCCAAGATAGGCTATGTTTTATGTCGGTGTCACTACCCCAAAAGGGGTGCAGGAGCAAAAAACGTTCTAAAAATGCGATTTATGTGTTACTGAAGGGCCTAGAAATATGAAATTTGAAATATTAGCTACTTATTAGATATAAAGGATTTCTAAGAACAGTTTTTAAGCAATTCGAAATTTGAAAGGGGTGAAAATGAGCGAAAATCGTTCTAAAAAACGTTCTAAATGGTGGTTTCTACACAATCTCAGGAAATACCAAACCGATTTAAAAAATAATGGTGTCAAAATAATGGCGTCAAAATGATGGTGAAAACCCTTGCTTCAACATAGGCGATGTTTTATGTCGGTGCAACTAACCCAAAGGGGGTGCAGGAGCAAAAAACTTTCTAAATTGCGGCTTTTGCGTTACGGAAGGGCCTAGAATCGTGAAATTTGGAATGGTAGTTAGTTATAAGATATCAATGATCTCTAAGGACATTTCCTAAAAAAATTGAAATTTAAAAGGGGGTCAAAATGCGCAAAAAGCGTCATAAAAAACTTTCTAAATTGCGATTTCTATGCAATCTCAGGAAGTACTGAACCGATTTCAAATATAATAGTGTAAAAATGATGATGACAGATCTTGCTCCAAGTTAGGCTATATTTTATATCTGTTTCCACTACCCCAGAGGAGATGCAGGAGCAAAATGGCTTTTGCGTTCTAAAAACGTTCTAAATTGCGATTTATACTCAATCTCAGAAATACCAAAGCTGTTTCAAAACTAATGGTTGCAAATCAATGGTGACAGTCCCTGCAATATCATAGGTTATATTTTATGTTGTTGTCACCACCATCTGAGGGTTGCAAAAGGAAAACATGTTCTAATTTGCGCTTTTTGCACAAGTGGGGGGTCTAACACTTTGAAGTATGGCATGGTATTTACTTACAAGATGCAACTGCTTTCTAAGAGCAGTCGTAAGAAAATTCTAAATTTAAAAAGATGAAGTGAGCGAAAAGCGTTATAAATTACAATTTTTATGCAATCTTATCAAATACCAGACCGATTAATAAAATAATGATGACTGTACTTTGTAGGTTTTTTGAATTAAGCAGTAGACTGTATACACTAACTTTTTCCACTATTTAATTGAAAGTTTTCACAATTTCACAAATAAATTATCCGCTTAGGGATCACAACACTCTCATCGAGATCCACAAACTCGACTGACACAGAAAAGAATATCAACAATAAATTCCCTGCGCAGAGGGAAAAACAGAGTACGTTTTCATTTATCCCTACGCAGAGGGAAAAGGCTGGAATATTCAGTTTCACTTTAGCACAACTGAAATACATGCAATTAAGAATTATAAAAGCAATTTAAAACTAAACATTCTCCTGGCCTTGAAAGCCGAAAGGGTTTCAAAAATTTACTCTAAAGGTAATTTACATAACTTAGTAATTGGCCTTTTCAATTCACTATTTTCAGTTCTCAGGGTAACTACACGAACCTTTTTATCAGGTCCAGGATGTGTTTTAATCACTCTAGCTAATTTCCATTGTAAAGGGGAAAGACCTTCATTTTTTATTATAACTAAATCACCTATCTTAATATTAGGCTCTTCTTTAAGCCATTTTACTCTCTGTTGTAGGGTCGAAAGGTACTCATTACTCCATCTTTTCCAAAAGTGTTGGAGCATTTTCTGCACTAATTGCCACCTGGTCAATCTTGAAGCAGGTACCTCTGAAATATCAACTTCTGGTACTGAAGTAAGAGGAGCACCAATTAAAAAATGACCAGGGGTTAAAGCCTGTAAATCATTAGGATCAGAACTTACAGGACAAAGAGGTCTAGAATTTAAACAGGCTTCGATTTGAGCTAAAAGAGTTGAAAGTTCCTCAAATGTTAAAACTGAATTGCCAACGGTTCTTTTTAAATGAAATTTCATCGATTTAACACCAGCCTCCCAAAGTCCTCCAAAGTGAGGGGCTGAGGGTGGATTGAAATGCCAATTTATTTCTTCCGAACTTAAGTACTTTGCCACTTCTTCATTATGCAGAGAAGAAGTTGCAAATTTATACAATTCTTTCAACTCCTTGCTCGCACCGACAAAATTTTTGCCACAATCACTTACAATTTCTTTAGGTTTGCCTCGTCTGGATATAAATCGCTTGAGACAAGCTAAAAAGGCCTGAGTAGATAAATCAGTCACTAATTCAATGTGAATTGCATGAGTAGAAAAACATATAAATAATGAAATATAACACTTAAAAGATTTTGTACCTCTACCTTTTCTAAATTTACATAATATAGGTCCTGCATAGTCAGTTCCTGTGACAAGGAACGGACGGGTAGGTTGCACTCTAGTAGAAGGTAAATCAGCCATGATTTGTTTGGACATAGAAGCAGAAGCACGAGCACAAATTACACAATTTTTTACAAACTTTCTTACAACACTTCTTCCACTTAAAATCCAATATCGCTGTCTGATAACACACAATAGTAGTTGAGGGGCAGCATGAAAGTGAGATAAGTGAAAATATCTAATAATCAGCACAGTCACTGGATGATTTTTTGGTAACAATATTGGATGGATTTGATCTTGTGTGAGATTTGAATGACGAAGACGTCCTCCCACTCTGAGTATTCCTTCATCATCAAGGATTGGAGAAAGATTGATCAATTTGCTATTGCGAGGTAAACACTTACCAGAAGTCATACATTTAATGTCGTCAGTAAATGATGACTTTTGCACTTGTTTGATGATCACTTTTAAAGCACTCTTAATTTCTGTGTTTGTAAGAAAACCAAAGTTTCGTTTTGAAACAGGTAAACGAGAATTCGTAAGAAATCTCAAACACCAAGCAATTACACGTTTTAGCTTAGTAAAGGACGATATATTTGAGATAATAGGCATTTCCTCACTTAACTGAGCTGTAGCACAAAAATAATTTTTTCTTTGCTCTATTAAGGCTTCGTCACACAAAACACTACCTAATTGCGGTTCTGGAGAGGTGAAAGATGGATCACTAAGCCAACTCGGACCATTCCACCAAAGATCATGCAATGATAATTCTGAGGGTGATAGACCTCTTGATGCGCAATCTGCTGGATTCTCTTTTCCTTTTACATGATGCCAGCACTCTGACGGAACAAGTTGTTGTATTTCCGAAACACGATTCGCAACAAAAGTTTGCCATCTTCTTGATTCTGTTGATAGCCAAGAGAGAACTATTTTTGAATCTGTCCAACAGTTAATTTTAGAGATGTCCAAGCACAATGAATCTAGGACAGTTTTTACCAAACGGGCTGACAGCAGGGCAGCACTCAGTTCTAATTTAGGCAAAGATATTGTTTTTAATGGTGAAACTCTTGTTTTTGCAGTTAATATTCTAACTGATACAGTTGAATCATCGGATAAGGACCTTAAATAAACAACTGCACCATATGCTATTAAGGAAGCGTCACTAAATGAATGAATTTCAAATTTGTTAGCTGAGGGAATAATTGCTAACCGAGGCACAGTAATCGATGTCAAACATGCAAGTTCTTCCCGAATTTTTATCCACCTATTTTTTATGAGTAGTGGAACAGGATCGTCCCATGCTAGATGTAGACTCCAAAGTTCCTGAAGTAGAATTTTTGCAGAAATTATAAAGGGAGAGATCCAACCAAGTGGATCAAACATTTTGGCTATATCTGACAATATAGATCTCTTTGTAACTTCTTTTAATGTTGGTTCTATGGTTACACTAATTTTGAAGACATCGCGATTTGAGTCCCATTTTAATCCTAGCACTTTTATTGAATTATCGTTCTCAATTGATAAATCGGGTTTAGTCTGAATTAAATTTTCAGGAATGTTTTTTAATACACTAATGTTGTTTGATGCCCACTTACGTAATTCAAATCCGCCTCTTTTCATTAATTCTTGTAACTCTGATATTAATTTAGTAGCTTCTTCGGGAGATGATGCACCTGTAAGTAAATCATCGACGTAAAAATCACGTAATACAATGTTTGATGCTAATGGAAAATTTAATTTTTCATCCAACGCTAATTTTTGAAGAACTTTAGTAGCTAAATATGGGCTAGATGCTAATCCATATGTTACTGTAGTGAGACGATATTCACTAATATCATCGGAAAATTTATCTTTCCAGAGAATTCGTTGAAAATCTTGATCTTCAGGATGTATCTTAATTTGACGAAACATTTTAGCAATATCAGCGTTAATAGCTATAGCGTGTGTGCGGAATCTCAACAAAATAAAAAATAACTCTTGTTGAACCCTAGGTCCTACAATTAAATTTTCATTAAGAGAAACATTATTTGTAGTTTTTGCACTCCCATCAAACACAACTCTAAGACGGGTTGTTGTGCTAGATTCTCTAATGACTGGATGATGTGGAAGATAATAAATTTCATTAACGGGTTTTTGAATTTCGCTCTTCGGTATTTTTTCCATATGTCCCATATCAAGATATTCATTCATAAATAGACAATAATTTTCATACAAATCCGGTTCTCTATTAAATCTTTTTTCTAAGATTAGAAATCTTTTCATAGCTAGTGATTTTGACTCCCCTAATTCTTTACATTGCTTCTTAAATGGCAAACGTACAATATATCTTCCATTCGAATCTCGTGAATGGGATGTATCGAAAATTTCCTCACAATATTTTTCTTCATTTGTGTATATTTCCTTCGAGGGGATATTTTCTAACTCCCAGAACTTTTTCACATAATCTGTTTCAACATTTGCAAAATTAACTATAATATTTGGTTTATTTTCTGAAAATGTATCACTATCTCCCGTTATTAACCACCCATAATCCGAATTTACTGCAAAAGGAAGTCCTGGTTTCCCAAATATTTTTTCTCCTCTAATTATAGATAATGATAGAGACACGCCAAATAATAAGTCTATTGGGCCTGGTTCATTCCACTTAGGGTCAGCTAATGTTATGTTCTTTAAGTGACTGAATGAATTAGTATCATATGATACAACTGGTTGATTACTCGTTATCTTTTTCAAAATATAAAAAGTACCTAATCGTGTGTTTTGTTTATCAAAATGTGGAGAAAATTCCAATCTTACAACGCCACGAGTTTCTTCGGAGTATCCCATTCCCAAACATTTAATCTGTAAATTAGCTGAATTTCTTTTTATTCCTAATAATTGTATCGCACGCTCACTTATAAAATTATTGGTACTGCCAACATCTATAATACAACGCAATAATTTATTGCCTCCATAATTATCTTTCGCATTAATCAGCGCAGTTGCAAGTATGCCAAATGATTTTGAGTATATTTCACCAAGGCAAGAATTTATTGATATGTTTACATTACTAGATGATTCACCAACAGTCTCACTATTTTGATTCGAGGATTGAGGCGTTACTTGGTTTTTTATATCTGGATAATTTGTTTCTCGCCTTTCATAATGTAATAAGCTATTGTGATTCTTCAAATTACATTTCGAACAAACTCTTTTTGACTGACAATTAATTAATTTATGTTCTGGAGATAAACACGCAAAGCAGAGATTTTTATTTTTTACAAATTGCACTCTTTCGCGAACAGATAACTTTAGAAACTCACTGCACTTAGATATTTTATGACTATTCAAAGAACAATATTTACATTCAATATTATTAACAGAAGCAATCATTGCAGTTAATTTAGTATAACTGTTTTTCTTATAATTAATATTTTCTCTAGCGGATTGTAATGAACGAGCATAATCTTTCAGAAAAATTATCAATTGAACTAACGTTGGAAGGTCGTCATTTTTTAACTGGCGTTCCCACCATAATTTAATATTATGATCAACTTTTTGCAATATTAAATAAATCAACAAAGTTTCTGAAAAGCCACTTACCTTCTGATCCAATATTTCGAAAGAACGGACACATTCATTTGTTATATCTACCAAATTAAGTATTGCTGCGGGTGCATCACCTTGCACGAATGGAAAATTTAATAATTTTCTAATGTGGCTGTATATTAATTCACGTTTGTTAGAATATCTTTCAGATAGCAAGTCCCAAGCGATACTATACTTCGAATCTTCAATAGGTATTGATTTTATTATTTTCAAAGCGTCTCCTTGACAAGATAATTTCAAGTATTGCAGCTTCTGAGCTGGCGATAGATTTTCATTATTATGTATACTCGCATTGAATAAATCTTTAAAACTCAACCATTCACTAATTTGACCACTAAATGATGGTAGAGAAAGCTTTGGTAATTTTATTTCATTAACTTCCTTCTTCGGATTGTTCACATTTATTTTTCTCGCTGTAATTGCATGTTCGATTTTTACTATCAATTCATCAAAGATGTCTTGCTGTTCGTCCTTTTCTTCTATAAATGAATCGATGTCGTTTTCTTTACAAGCAGAAAAAATCGTTTTAAACAACACCTTCAACTCTTCCTCTAATTTTTCTGTTTCCCTTTTTAATAACTGAAGTTGCTCTAATGCACACACATTCAGATCAGTTTTAAGAAATTTGTTTTTCAATCTCGTTATTGAAGATTTCAACACTCGTTTATCAGTTTCTAAGTTTTTATCCATTTTTCTCTCTCAGTATTCTAATTTGGCACAGTTCCAATGATTTCACGCTTTCACTTTCGAACGAAATTTAGATACGCATCATTCTTTGCACTTAGTTCGTTTTAACTCCAGTTTTAGACGACCAAATGTACTTTGTAGGTTTTTTGAATTAAGCAGTAGACTGTATACACTAACTTTTTCCACTATTTAATTGAAAGTTTTCACAATTTCACGAATAAATTATCCGCTTAGGGATCACAACACTCTCATCGAGATCCACAAACTCGACTGACACAGAAAAGAATATCAACAATAAATTCCCTGCGCAGAGGGAAAAACAGAGTACGTTTTCATTTATCCCTACGCAGAGGGAAAAGGCTGGAATATTCAGTTTCACTTTAGCACAACTGAAATACATGCAATTAAGAATTATAAAAGCAATTTAAAACTAAACTGTTGGTGATAAAACCTGCTCAAACATAAGCTTTATTTTATGTCTGTGCCACTACCACCAGAGGGTTGCAGGAGCTAAAAACTTCCTAAATTGCGATTTCTGTGATACTGAAGAGGCTAGAAACTTTAAATATGGCATGGTAGTTACTTATAAAATATAAATGCCCTCGAAGGGCTGTCGAAAATAAATTAGAATTAAAAAGGGGTGAAACGAAGGGGAGGCGCGAAAACATTCTAAAAAAGTCCTAAATTACGATTTCTATGCAATTTCAGGGAATATAAACCGATTATAAAAGTAATAGTTGCGAATCAATGGTAACAGTCTCGGGTCCTACACAGGCTATATTTTGTGCCGATGATTCTACCACCTGGGGTTCACAGGAACAACAAACGTTCTAAAAAAGGCCTTTAAAAGATTTCTAAATTACGTTTCTGTGGAATATTAGGAAGAAACAAACAAGCAAATTAATGGTGACAGTTCCTATTTCAACATATCCCTTTATGTTGAGAGAGGTGGTAGGACTTGGAATTTGACATGATAGTTAATTTTAAGATGTAAGAAGATGGTTTCCAAAAAATACAAAACTTCAAATGAATACTGAAATGCAGTGGCGTAGCTAGAGCATTTCGTTTGGGGGGGTGTGGCGATCGAATTTACCGAATGTTCATAGTAAATTTTGTATTTTTTCGCATTATTTTCTTTTGGGCGAGGGGGGGGGGGGGGATTAGACATTTATTTATTATTTCAGCAATATATAAATAAACATACCAAAAAATTAAATAATTTCAAACCATTTAAAATTTTACAAACTGTGGGGAGCGAGGGTAGTAGAAATTATGAATGGAGGGAGTGAAGTAGATAATACAGTGATGGAACAGCATGAATCTCATTTTGCAGCAGCAAAAAGCCATTTTGGAGCAGCAAAAACGCTCATTTTGGACAGAAAATAACTATTTTGGAGCAGCAAAAATCCACTTTGGTGCATATAATAACTATTTTAGAGCAGCAAAAATGCTCATTTTGGAGCAGAAAATAACTGTTTTGGAGCATCAACATGTAATTTTGGTATTCTTTGACGAAATTCACGTTTTTTCTGCAATTCATTGACGAAAGTCGCGTTTTTTCTGCGATTCTTTGATTAAATTCGCATTTTTCCCGCGACTCTTTCACAAAATTCACATTTTTTTCGCAATCATTTGACGAAATTCGCGCTTCTTTTGCGTGTTATTCAGACCCTTTGTTGAAATCAGCGTGTTTTTCGCTATCTTTTGACGAAATTAGCGTGTTTTTCGAAATTTTTTGACGAAATTTGCGGTTTTTCACTATCTTTTGACAAAATTTGCGGTTTTTTGCGACCTTTTGAAGAAATTTGTGATTTTTTCCGCGATCTTTTCATAAAATTCATGTCTTTTTCGCGATCTTTTGACAAAATTCGCGTTTTTTGCGACCTTTTGATGAAATTTTAACGCAAGTGGTGTTTTTTCACGATCTTTTGACTGTGTTTTGTTCGTTTTTTGACGAAGTTAGCAGTCTTTTGGGAAAATTCACGTTTTTTTTCGTGATCTTTTGACGAAATTTACGTTTTATTCGCGATCTTTTGATGAAATTTGCGGGTTTTTTTCGCGATATTTTAACGAAAAGGCGTTTTTCACGATCTTTTGACCCCGTTTTGTTCGTTTTTTGACGAAATTAGCGATCGTTTGACAAAATTTACGTTTTTTCTCGCGATTCCTTGACAAAATTCGCGTGTTTTTCGCGATCTTTTGACGAAATTCGCGTGTTTTTTGCAACCTTTTGATGAAATTTGCGGGTTTCTTTGCGATATTTTAACGAAAGTAGCGTTTTTTCACGATCTTTTGACCGTGTTTTGTTCGTTTTTTGACGAAGTTAGCTATCGTTTGGCAAAATTTACGTTCATTTTTCGTGATCCATTGACGAAATTCGTGTGTTTGTCGCGATCTTTTGATGAAATTTGCGGTTTTCTTCGCGATATTTTAAAGAAAGTAGCTTTTTTTTCACGATCTTTTGTCCCCGTTTTGTTCGTTTTTTGACGAAATTAGCGATCGTTTGACAAAATTCACGTTTTTTCTCGCGATCCTTTGACAAAATTGGCGTGTTTTTCGCGATCTTTTGACGAAATTCGCGTGTTTTTTGCGACCTTTTGATGAAATTTGAGCGGTTTTTTGCAATATCTTAACGAAAGTAGCGTTTTTTCACGATCTTTTGACCGTGTTTTGTTCGTTTTTTGACGTAGTTTTACGGAAAATTTACGTTTTTTTTTTCGTGATCCATTGACGATATTCGTGTGTTTTTCGTGATCTTTTGATGAAATTTTCGGGTTTTTTCGAGATATTTTAACGAAAGTAGCGTTTTTTCACGATCTTACACCGTTTTGTTCTTTTTTTGACGAGCGATCTTTTAATAAAATTCACTTATTTCGCTATCCTTTGACGAAATTCGCGTGTTTTTTGCGACTTTTTGATGAAATTTGCGTGTTTTCGCGATTTTACGAAAGCAGCATTTTTTCGCGATCCTTTGATTGTGTTTTTTTTTATGAAATTAGCGCTCCTTTGACAAAATTCACGTTTTTATCGCGACTCTTTGACAAAATTCGCGTGTTATTCGTGATCTTTTGACGAAATTCGCCTGTTTTTCGCGATCTTTTGACGAAAATCTCGTGTTTTTCGCGATCTTTTGTTGAAATTTGAGACCTTTTGACAAAATTTCCAAGTTTTTTTCTCTATCTTTTAAATAAATTAGCATTTTTTCACGTTCTTTTGACCGTGTTTTGTTCATTTTTTGACGACATTAACGATCTTTCGACAAAATTCATGTTTTTCTTGGGATTTTTTGACGAAATTCGCGTGTTTTTCGCGATCTTTTGACAAAATTCGCGTGTTTTTGCGATCTTTCGACAAAATTTGCGTGTTTTCGCGAACTTCAGACGAAATTTGCGTTTAATTCGCGATCTTTTAACGAAATTTCGTGTTTTCATGGTCTTTTGACCACATTTTGTTCGTTTTTTGACGAAATTAATGATCCTTTGTTAAAATTCACTTTTTCTTCGCGATCATTTGAGAAACTTCGCGCGCTTTTGACCAAATTCGCATGTTTTTCGCAATCTTTTTGCGAAATTCGGGTGGAAAATGATGGATTTGGCTCAAGAATTATTATTGAATTGGCGTAGTTGGGTGCAATTTTTTTGAAAAAGGATCGTTTTGGCGCAGAAATGCGCAGCATTATCGATTTGGCGCAATTGGAGCAATTGGCGCAGCTGTTCCATCACTGAGATAACTGCTGATTTATTTATCGTATTGCACAGTTACGAATAAAGCAGAGGTAAAAAGTAATTTTAAAGACTTTAACCCTTAACTGATTAGATGAGGTGTTTTCCACCCCAGAGAAATTTCAATTATGAAGAAATTTTTTTTGTTTACACTTACAGTGCTTTTTCAGTTGTTTTTATTCAAGTAAATAATGCAAAATTTACAGCAGACTTTCTTATTTTAATTCGCTACATTTTGTGTAAGAAATCAAATTTTGGGGTTGCATACACACCACCTCAAAAAAAAAATCACCACATCACTTAAGGTTTAACCCCTTCGGGACGGGAGCCTTTTACGAAATTTTAATCTTTTGTCACCGTTTTTTAAAAACAGAAATTTGTGTCTTCTTGAATCGAGAAAATGCGCTGATTAAATACGGCAAATTTTACAGTAAAATTTTACTGGTGAGGAAAAACAAGGATTCTGAGCGCTTCATGCGGCACGTATACGTGTCGCTCGTCCCCAAGGGGTTAAGCTTATACTCCAGTGAGGGGGGAGGATTCAAAGGTAAAATCAATGATTTGGGGTGAGGTGTAAAAAGACAGATTTAGATTGATTATTTACTATTACAATAAAAATAAATTCAATAGAAAATATTTAAAAAATAATTCTTTTTTCTTTGATTTATAATTCAAAGTTTGAAATATGTAATAATTTTTAAATTTTAAGTTAGAAATCTGTACGGGTAGAAATTTTCAGACCTGGGCCAGGCCGACCCATAGAATAAAATTCGACCCGGTCCATTATAAAAGATAGGCCTGAACTCGGCCAGGCTTGTCAAAAAATATTATTGGCCTGGCCCGGCGTTATAGCAGCAAAAAGTTCAGCCTAAGACCATCTTGGCCCGGAAAAAAAATTAAAATCTCGACCCGAGCCTGGCACGGCCCGAGTGAATTTTTACAAAACATTGATTTTTACGTCGATTTGGTTAAAAATTTGTCTGTACGAGGAATTCTGATCAAAAATACTTAATAATAATAAGAAAGAAAGAAAGAAAAAAGCTAAGATTATTATTATTATTATTATTATTATTATTTTGTAATCTTCATTTTTATAGAAATGCCGTAGGCTGCGATATTTATTTAATTTTTTAAATAAATCTCTATTTGTTATTGCAAATGTTTCGATTATCATTAATTTTGTTAATCCATATTCCATGTATTGGAGACTTAAAAATCTAAAAAATGCTTTACAGTAAAATCTTCTAAGGCGGAATCGCACAGTAAAGTAAAAGAATGCATTATAGACAAGTTCCCTTTTTAGGTGCGTTCGTAATTATATAAATACGTAGCACCAATAGTCGTCGTTCAGTCCGTCCGTCCGTCTGTCTGTCTGTCTGTCTGTCTGTCCGCATGTAACAGAGCAAAAACTACCCAACCGAATGGTCTGAAATTTTAAACATATGATTGTTGCAAAAATTTGTCGAGCCATTTCAAATTTTATGAAAATCGGACGTATAGTTTAATTACAGGGACAGTCAAAAGTTTTTCTTTACATTACGGCCAATGGGAAAAATTATTGCAAGTGCATTTTAATGATGTTACAGCCTTCCGAATGGTCTGAAACTTTAAATATATAACTGTTGCAAAATTTTGTCGAGCCATTTCAAATTTTATGAAAATCGGATGCATAGTTTAATTACAGGGACAGCCAAAAGTGTTCCGTTACATTACGGGGAATGGGGAAAATGTTATTGCAAGTGCATTTTAATGATGCTACAGACAATGCACTTTATGAAGTGCAAAAAATTATACATTCAGTACAATATGGGGTGTAAAAAATAATTATAAAACTAGTTATAGTACGATCGCACCTCATTTGCCACGTTTGACGTGCAATTTCCAACTTGTTATTAGGTGTAAATGTGTTATATATTCTTTTCTCACATATTATTATAGGAATTTTGTATGGATCAACACATTTTTCAGTTAAAAACAGGATTCCGTCATAGGCAGGTTCTTTTTCACACGTATTACTATATTTCAATTTAGCTGTATTTTGCTACCAGGACACGCTGAGACAATGACTTTCATACGGGTTGGGTGAAAACCGGGACTGAAAATTTTTGGCCCGTGAAGACTTGGAAGAATGAAACCAGTCCCGGCTCGGTACAGAAAACATTAATTAGGCCTGGTCAGGCCTAATTTATATTTTGCCAAAATTATTTATTACTAACTCATTTAAGTAGACATTTTTTTTTAATCCAGAAGCATATAATCAGCAGGTATTAGGCATGAAGTGCTTTGAAATCAAATAGCACTTTTAAATTTTCTGATAAATGTGTTACATATTGAGTTATAACCAATTGCTACCTCATAATGATATTTTGCCGATTGTCACGTTTAAAAAAAATTGTTCCAAACGTCAACTTTGGCACCATCTGCAAATTTCGTGCATTTAAAAATGAAAATTTCTTTACGAAAGTGTAAAAAAAGATGCAAGTTACGATATCAGAACAGCTTTAAATAGTTTTTAAAAACCACAAAATGTGGCTAATCAAAGCTGATCTTTATTTGTAGGATATTTTTTCTGTTGAATTTTCAAGCTGGAACTCGTAATATAGAAAGTTATCAGAATTGAAATAGTCAAATATCATGTAGAGCAACTGAGCATAAGTATAAAAAAATTAAATATTGTTATTTTAATTTGCAATAATAATAAAAAAAAAGAGCGTTGAACACAAAAAGATTTTTTTAAGGAAAGAGGGTAGACAGTGTGGAAAATTATTTTATTTTCTGCAAAATTACTTTGCTTGCATTTTTTTGTGAGCTGTAGCGTTGATTCTGTTACATGAATGAACCTGATTCAAAACAAAGGATTTTTTTAAATTAATTTAAATTAACTTTGAGATCTTTTCATTTCAGAAAAAAAAGAAAAAAATTGCTTTCAGTTTTTGCAGCAGAAAGTAAATGTATGTCTCAAAACGCCAATTAGAAGAAAGATTAATGCTTATCATCAATGCACTTGTCTTTCTATATCAATACAACTGATGATTTTAAAACAAGTTCAAAAACATAAATAAAAAATATCTTTTCGAACTGAATGACAAGAATCAGTGTTGCAGTCGTAAAAAAACAAAGAGTATACTCTAAAATCATGAACATTCATGGATACAGTATAGGCTAATGCTTTATTTGAGAAGCAGAGGGTATGCGGAGCTTCTTTAAAAAATCCAGAGAGAGGGTATACGGCGTATATCTCCGTATACCCTCCACTCACTACCCCGTGACAAGAACAGATCCAGATCTTAAAACATATCGTCGGTTTTTATTAGGTTACAAAGGAAAAAATCCAATATTTTGTAGTTCTCTATCTTATTATTATTTTTCTTTAAAGCGGTTCTCGAGCTTCCTACTGAACAACGCAAAATTTTCTGACACATTATCTGTCTCATTTTTAAGCATATTGGCAGACCTGACTGTTGAAGCGGAATACAATGGAAACTAGTTTTACACTTTTTGATAAAATTACTTATCGCGTTATAAGCGATTGTGGTCACATGATGACAAGTTTTTTGCCTTTCTCGAGTTGCCGTGTCTGGAATTCGGTTCAAAACGCCAACTTTGACAATATTTTCTGGAAAATCTTTTGCGTTTACCAAAAAATGGAAAACGTCTTTCGTCTATATAATTTCTGAATAACAACACCTGCCAATTTCCGAACAAAAAGGAATTCAGAAATGTCTCAGAAAGTAGCTCTTTTGATTTGAACGCACTCTTAAGGATTTTTTTCCCGCATTTTTTTTTTTAAATAATTTTTTCAAGAAACTTTTAATTTTTCGAATATACAATATACCATTATATATAGTAGCTAATAGGGATGTACCGAATATTCGGAATCTATTCTGTATTCGGCCTTTTCGGTCATGTTACCGAATATTCGGTTAGGCCGAATATCAAGATATTCGGCCAAACCGAATACTTAAAAAAACATTTTTAAAAATCTTACACAATTTCTACTTTTAACTGTCAACTTATAAAGATTTTCATAATAATTAGAAACAGAATCATATTTAAGTAAAAGAGAATGTTTTTACGTTATTTGCTTTTTGTAAAGTATTACTTAAGAAAATTAACCATTAATGAGGATTTTCACAGGAATTAACAATGTAAAAAGGCAAGTTCCTGAACCTTTTCTAGTAAATAATATGTTTCTTGCTTTTTCACAAAAAAGTTCTAACACTTCTAATCAAAACAGAAAAACTTTCAGCGTTGATAATACACACCAAGAAAGCCAATTTTTGCTCAGAAAACCATAATCACAATCCACTTATTCAGTTATAAATAAAGTGCATTTCATCTCATTCGAGGTCAAACTTGGAATATCATTTGTTAACCCTAACGAAGATATCATAGCTATATTTTTAACAAACTTGCTTTGATTTCTGTGAAATATAATATGATAAGAAGTGCTGGAAATTGCCACTTTTCATGTTTAAACAACTATGAGGTAGACATTCCTTTATTCAGAATGCAATTTATAGTATTTATACTGTGTCACTGGCCAAAATTCAGTCATTTTCAATGATATCGTCACATTTAATGCAAACTAAATTAATATGAAACAAATCTTGCAAAAATATCTTCATTTACTGATAAAGTTGTGAACGAAAATTCAGTTTCGGCTTGTAGTTGCACACCCAGAATTTTTGGCTGAATATATTGTAATTTTGATGGAATAAATGGAGTGAGGTGTTGTTTCTTGTTCAAAATTTTTTTGACTTGACCACATTATCTCTGTTGAAAGTTTGTTACAATTTTTTTAGTAACAATGTGTATGTTTACAATCTCTAAAAATAATCGCCCATTCGAAACACTGATCTAAGATGCATTTAAAAACTTCCTTGCTAAATCAAAGACAGTAGAAAAGTTATTTTTGCTGAGTTGTCTGTTTTAGAATGAAAAAAAAATTTATTCACTTGGTTTAATTCATCAGAAGAAGCTATGATATATCAAACTTTTTTAATTAATAAAATTTTAAAATTCTCTTCTTAAATACCTCAAAGCAGATTTTTTTCATGTATAAAGTTTACTTGTAAAAAGTTCTTGTTTATCAATATGTAAGTTTCTGCATTAAATATTATGCAAAATTATTTTAAAATTTAACATTTTAATGCCTTTAATCTTTGAAATATAAAAGTATTCAATCAGCGGAATACTTGGTATTTAGCCGAATAGTTACTACTCGGCTGGACTAATATTCGGAATTCGGCCTAACAGTTAATTTGGCTATCCAAATATTCGGTATACGGTTCACCTGTAGGCCGAATATTTGGTAGAAAAGTTATTTTTGCGAAGTTTGTTTCAGAATTAAAAAAAAAAAAAATTATTCACTTGGTTAAATTTACCAGAAGAAGCTATGAAACACGAAACTTTTTTAATTAATAGAATTTTAAAATATTCGACCAGCCGCATATTTGGTATTTGGCCGAATAGTTACTACTCGGCTAGCTGAATATTCGGTATTCGGTTCGCTTGTAAGCCGAATATTTGGTATTCGATCAAAATCACTATTCGGTACATCTGATGTAATTTTATTACACCGTTTTAATTTTCTTTGATAAGAAATAATTCCCGGTTCTCTCTTATTTTTTGAGACAATACAACAGTAAACTTCTGGCGACATCCTGTCCCCCGAAAAAACAGCGAAATAGACACACCCCGTAGCTTTCAGAATCCAGCAAAATGAATTTTAACGAAAAAGAAATATGGATTAATATTATATAAAGAAATATATAATAAGTAATCTTCTAAGGGATACTGTATCATGCCCCCCCTCCCCCTCCCACCCCTTCTTACACCCATGGAATAGCTAAAAAGTGAAATTGCAATCGACTCCGAGCGAAAAAAAAAATGACATAATGCAAAGAGAAAGGAAGTTTCTAATTAGTAAATATTTAATAATTTTAAATATGCTTTGGAATTGTTTTCTGTTTTGTAATAAATTTTGTAATATGTTTTTAAAAAATTCTTAAAAAAAAAAGAAAAAAATTGGAGCCAAATGATGCAGCTTTTGAAGGAAAGTGAAATTACCGAATGTATATGAGTTTACCGAAGTGGGGAGGTGTCGCACCCCCCCACACCCCCCCTGTAGCTACGTCCCTGCTGAAATGAGCGTATTAATTGAGCATAAAAGTTTCAAAATATTTTCTAAATTATCATTTATTTAGTTTTATTTCGTTTTATTAATTTAAGTCTCATTTATGCCTAATGCGGTGTAATGATGATGCTTAATCAAACTGTGTTTTAAATAGTAATTTTTCAATTATTCCTAAAAGTAATAAGTACCTTATAATAAAAAAGACTTTTAATAAAATAAAATATTGCCTTTTAATAAAATAAAAATTTAGTTAGTACCTTTTAGCAAAAATTAGACATATAAATATCACTTGGCATATTTCAAATATTACGCGAGCAAAGCCGCGGGGTTTGGTAGTTGTAAAATCATTTACTTGCAAACATTAAAAAAATTTTCAGTACACTTTAGTAGGGAAACCTGCCATATAAGTACTGATTATTGTTTTCCCCAAGCATGGGAGTTTTTTTCAAAATATGATATATTCAAATGTAAATTGTATAAATAACAGATAATATTATAAAAATGAAGTCAAATAATTAAATTTCAGTGCAAGTGCACAAACACATCAATCAAAACATTAATTTCGCACTTAAAAAAATCACCTTAAATTTCTAAGGCAAATTGCCAGTACTGCCAAACAAGTGATTTTTGCAGGCTAGAAATTAAATTACCGAATATTGTCCATTATTTACTTTATCTTTTTTTTCTTTTTTTACAATATTATGGCCAATTGCGTGTATAGAAATATTCACTGCTTCAAAAGTTTGGAACTAAAGTTTATTCTTAAGACTATTTGGAACAGTTGCTGTATACTTCCGTTACTGCCATCTTGGATTTTTTCTTGGCGTGAAAACTACTTTTCCGCCAAGTAGTAAATGTCGCCAAGCAGCGATATATGCGCACGTCAGGCTTAACGAAAATAAATGTAAATAATAAAATATAAACTTTTGGGTTGCCTTTTCAATATACGACAACAAAAAATCGCTAAGAAATCCGAGATGGCGGCCGCGGGAATAGCATCTAAGCCGAATATTTATGCAATTATGATTTATTATTATATGTATGTATATACAAAACATTCTGCAATAATAATTGCTTGCTGAAATAAATTTTGGGAAGTGTTCCATAAACTTTTCAGGTTTTTATGGCGAACTTCTTTGGCAATAGATGTTTCGATGTGGTTGTTGCGATCTTCAGCATTTGGGGTTGATTTTTTTTATTACTTGATGCCACCGGTGGATAAATAATAATTTTGCATACACATTTTTTTGTGATAATTATTTTTTTCCCGTGGTTTTTAAACGATATTTTCTGCAGATATAATATTATAAGCATATCTTATCCTTTGTTATATAATCTTATGTTTTGATTTCGCATGTATAATAAATATATAAAATATGAAATATAAAAAGTTGTAAAAACATGCATAAGTATATAGTATATTTATTTGGTACTACTTGGTTATCCCGCCGACCAAAAATCTATGACCAAACTATAAGATTATATGCCAATAATGGTTGATTGTAAATGTCACATTCACTTGACTTTAAGCAAGTTATACGTGTATACGTCATCAGGTTGTTTTTATTTCGACGTTATATTTGTATTTTTTTATTAATGCTATACTAATTTATTTGTTCTTTCGTTATTTAAGATAAAAATTATGTCAAATTGTAAAATTTGGCGATTTATATAATATGGCGAAATTGGTCGACGGGATAACTAAGTAGTACCATTTATTTATATGTCTCTCTCTCTATATATATATATATATATAATTACATGCATAATGTATAAAAAATAATACAAATATGGTGTTTATAATACAAAAATATATACGTTTATAAAAATTTAAAACCAAGTTTTTCCGTCTCTTAAAAAAATTGCTAAAACGGTCTTACGGTGCCATTTTGGATTTTTTCGGCAATTGCGCCAACCAAAACAGGATACGGATCTCTTCCCTAAACTTTTTATATTGTTTTTAATTCATCATTTCTTTTTAGTTTTTTCTGTATATCTTCTGTTCTTTAGGGTATTTAAAATATATTGGACTATTTTCCCATAATCTTCTGGTCACCAGCCAATAGTGTTTATCCTATGTTGTTGGAAGATTTATTTGTATTTGAAGATTACAGAAGACAAAAATATCAACTGAAAATGAATCACCTGAAAATTATTTAAACTCAATGGTTAATCTCTGCAATCATTATATTCTCTACATTAGTTGTGTGGTGACTGGAGAATATTTAAACTCCTGCTGTCATATCTGCCTCATTTATCGACCAAACTCTACTAAAAATTTGCAACGAAAAGATTTGTGTCGAAAAAGCTCAAATTTTGCCCAACGCATAAGATGATGCAACAGCGCAATGGCGTTTGCATCGTTTTCAGCAATACAAAAGGCCATTCGAGGTAAAGGTCCATATTGATTTGAAATACAAAGTCAAATCAAAGATTTCGTTTGATTCATGTTTTGTTTTGAAAAATAGACCGGCGCACAGTGGAGTATTTGACCCGAAATCCCGGTCAAAAATATTTTTCGATGTAAATATAGTCCGATTGGCTTGAAATTTTTAGATGTTATTGGGTATCACTATGGAATGTTTGGCATTGTAAATGAAGTCTATAGCCTGGACGGTTCATTTAAAGAGACACCCAAAAGAATTCCCTTACATTATAGTCAATGGGGAAAAAATCGTTTCTTCTGTATTTTAATGATATCACACTTTTAAACGTGCTGAAATTTATATATATCACTAATGTGTACTAAGGCACTTATTGTGGAATATGGTGTGCATTTAATAGATCATTCATTTACAGGGACACACAAAAGAATATGGCGGAAGAATAAATTTAAGTATTGAAGTCTATGACCAATAATTGCTGGAAGTGCGTTTGTAGTTGTGTTGGCGTTTTAAAATGGGACAGCTTTTATTAAATATTTATTGGTGTGGATACATTCTATATATCATATACAGGGATGCACAAAAGTTCTCAAGTACATTTCCATTCACGGAATGGACATTTTTAATTGTGCTATGCGTTTCACTGAGCTAACTTTTAGCATACTATGACCTATGCATACAAATCCATAGCTTAGTTTAATATTTTATATCTTAAAAGCTGACGAAGTGTAAGTTAGATTTTAAGACTTCACATATTAATAAATATATATTTTATAAATATTTTTACAATTAAGAAAAAATACATACAGACATAATATATAGGTGCAAAAGCTCTCCGGTAATAGTCTGTGAGCTATAAACCTGCAATACGACAGTAAATATATACAGTAGACGCTCGTTTTTACGAACCTCTTTTTCACGAACACTTGTGATTTTACGAACTATAGAGTGGTCCCGAATACACTCCCATAGAAACAATGTAATTTTTCGCTCCCATTTACGAACTACGGATTATGAAAATCTCTTTTTTGCCAACTCAGTTTTGATACTTCTGATTTTTTTTTTTTTTTTTTTTTTTTAATATCGGAACGCAGTGTCATGTCAATTAAACTCTCAACAAGTACAATGAGACATCAGATGCATTCCAAGAAGGTGTTGTTTTCCCCAATCTCTTTCGGAGGGAGGAGCCATAGCAACAATTTCAATTAGTGGTTGTAAGGACTAAGGCACTTTTTTGAAGGGAGCAATAATTGTGAAAGGTTTTCAAGCATAGATAAAATGGAAATATATATTTTCCAAAATGTAATTAAAAAAAAAAAAGGTAAATGATTATTTCCTAATTTTTTATTTATGTTTTCATCTATGTATTTTCACCTATTAAGTACTAATCCAGTATTTTCATATGTAATGTTTTTAAGGCATAGTAACGTATGTTTCAGTGTACTAAAATTATTTTTTGTGCATAAATTTGCATTTATTTCTTGTATATTTAAAAATACACGTATAAATTTATTAAATAATAAATAATCTTGAAATATTGCTTCATTTGTGAAGAGGGGGCAGTTTGACAAAAATAATGTACGTATTCATATGATTTTTGGTGTTTTCTATTTTACGAACTTTCTATTTTGCGAACTATTTTAGTGTTCCCTACGAGTTCGTAAAAACGAGCGTCGACTGTAGTTCTTATCTCTTCAATTCGGTGGCTGCAAAACGGGGCATTTGAATAGTCATCCCGAAAAAAAATTTTATAAAAAAATGACACAAACATGCGCAAGATTTTTTTGCAGAAATTGACACTCAAGACTATAACTAATACGATTATAACTCAAACATGGCGCGGCAAAGCGCGGCACATATTTAAAAAGCTTTCGATATGTATAAATTAGAGCCAAAAACGCTTTAAAAATAACCTTTTTACACATTTAATATTTTTTTATTACATTAAAAACTAAACTATTTAAATTAACACATGGTTTAACACTAAGCTCTGACCTTTGTTAAACACGTAAGCCATGTTTTGTTTCAATTCAACAATTCATTGAGCCACAAAAAAAATATATTTAAACATAACAACAAAGCCAAAAAACAACAAAAAACCACGTCTTCTCACGAAGAAACTTCCTCTTCAGCTGAGGCCCGGAGCCACCATATATAACTCAGGTTCCTAAAATAGACATAGATCGATGCACCAATTAGTTAGCTATTAAAAAATATAATTTTTACAATTGTTGACGAAATTTTAATTTTTGCCTTTTTGACCAGGTTTTTGGGTCAAATACTCCACTGTGCGGCGTAGCGGGCTTAGCCTGCTAGTCTATACTCCTATTATAAAGAGGAAAAAATTGTTTATTTGTAGGAGGTAAGCTCTGGAAATACCGAACCGATTCCAAAAGTAATGGTATCAAAATGATCGTGTTAGTCCAACTTAGAACATAGGCTATATCTTATGTCGGTGTCACTACCCCAAAGGGGGTGTCGGAGCTAAAAACGTTCTAAAAATACGATTTTAGCGTTACTGAAGGGCCTAGAAATATGAAATTTTGAATATTAGTTACTTATAAGATATAAATGATGTCTAAGAACAGTTCTTAAAAAATTCGAAATTTAAAAGGGGTGAAAATGCACAAAAATCGTTCTAAAAAACGTTCTAAATGGTAGTTTCTACACAATCTCAGGAAATACCAAACCGATTTAAAAAATATTGGTGTCAAAATGATGGTGACAACGCTTGCTCCAAGATAGGCTATGTTTTATGTCGTTGCCACTACCCCAAAGGGTGCGCAGGAGCAAAAACGTTCTAAAAATGCGATTTATGTGTTACTGAAGGGCCTAGAAATATGAAATTTGAAATATTAGCTACTCATTAGATATAAAGGATTTCTAAGAACAGTTCTTAAACAGTTCGAAATTTGAAACGGGTGAAAATGCGCGAAAATCGTTCTAAAAAACGTTCTAAATGGTGGTTTCTACACAATCTCAGGAAATACCAAACCGATTTAAAAAATAATGGTGTCAAAATGACGGTGACAACCCTTGCTCCAACATAGGCTATGTTTTATGTTGGTGCCACTACCCGAAAGGGGGTGCAGGAGCAAAAAACGTTCTAAAAATGAGATTTTTGCGTTACCGAAGGGCCTAGAAATATGAAATTTGAAATATTAGCTACTTATTAAATGTAAAGGATTTCTAAGAACAGTTCTTAAGCAATTCGAAATTTAAAAGGGGTGAAAATGCGCGAAAAGCGTTCAAAAAAAGTTCTAATGGTGGTTTCTACACAATCTCATGAAATACCAAACCGATCTAAAAAATAATGGCGTCAAAATGATGGTGACAACCCTTGCTCCAACATAGGCGATGTTTTATGTCGGTGCCACTACCCCAAAGAGGGTGCAGGAGAAAAACGTTCTAAATTGCGGCTTTTGCGTTACGGAAGGGCCTAGAATCGTGAAATTTGGAATGTTAGTTACTTATAAGATATCAATGATCTCTAAGGACATTTCCTAAAAAAATCGAAATTTAAAAGGGGGTCAAAATGCGCAAAAAGCGTTGTAAAAAAAGTTCTAAATTGCGATTTCTATGCAATCTCAGGAAGTACTGAACCGATTTCAAATATAATGGTGTAAAAATGATGATGACAGATCTTGCTCCAAGATAGGCTATATTTTATATCTGTTTTCACTACCCCAGAAGAGATGTAGGAACAAAATGCGCGAAAAGCGTTCTAAAACCGTTCTAAATGCCAATTTGTCGGCAATATCTCGGGAAGAATGAATGATTTCACACGTAATGGTAGGAAAATGATGCTGACAGCCTCTGCTCTAACATAGACGCTATTTTATGTCGGTATCACTATCACCAAGACGTTGCAGGAGCAAAAAAGCGTTCTAAATTTCGATTTTTGTGATCGGTAGGGGCTAGCAACTTAAAATTAGGCAAGGTACATATTTATTAGATATAAATGATCTTTAAGAACAGTTTCGAAAAAATTGGAAATTTAAAAAGAGTTGAGAATGCGCGAAAAGCGACCTAAAAGCGTTCTAAATTGCGATTTCTACTCAATCTAAGGAAATACCAAAGCTATTTCAAAAGTAATGGTTGCAAATCAATGGTGACAGTCCCTGCTATAACATAGGTTATATTTTATGTTGCTGTCACTACCATCTGAGGGTTGCAAAAGCAAAACATGTTCTAATTTGAGTTTTTTGCACAACTGAGGGGTCTAACACTTTGAAGTATGGCATGGTATTTACTTACAAGATGCAACTGCTTTCTAAGAACAGTCGAAAGAAAATTCCAAATTAAAAAAATGAAGTGAGTGAAAAGCGTTATAAATTACAATTTTTAAGCAAACTTATAAATTACCAAACCGATAAAAAAAATAATGATGACAAATTGTTGGTGATAGAACCTGCTCAAACATAGCTATATTTTATGTCTGTTCCACTACCACCACAGGGTTGCAGGAGCTAAAAACTTTCTAAATTGCGATTTCTGTGATACTGAAAAGGCTAGAAACTTTAAATATGGCATGGTAGTTACTTATAAAATATAAATGCCCTCGAAGGAACGTCGAAAATAAATTCGAATTAAAAAGGGGTGAAGCGAAGGGGAGGTGCGAAAAGCATTCTAAAAAAGTTCTAAATTACGATTCTATACAATTTCAGGGAATATAAACCGATTATAAAAGTAATAGTTGCGAATCAATGGTAACAGTTTCTGATCCTACATAGGCTATATTTTATGCCGGTGATTCTACCACCTGGTGTTCACAGGAACAACAAACGTTCTAAAAAAGGCCTTTAAAAGCTTTTTAAATTACGTTTCTGTGGAATATTAGGAAATAACAAACCGATTTCAAAATTAATGTTGGCAAATTAATGGTGACAGTTCCTGTTTCAACATAGCCCTTTATGTTGAGAGAGGTGGTAGGACTTGGAATTTGACATGATGGTCAATTTTAAGATGTAAGAAGATGGTTTCTAAAAAAATCAAAACTTCAAATGAATACTGAAATGAGCGTATTAATTGAGCATAAAATTTTCAAAATATTTTCTAAATTATCATTTATTTAGTTTTATTTCATTTTATTAATTTAATTCTCATTTCTGCCTAATGCAGTGTAATAATGATGTTTAATCAAACTGTGTTTTAAATAGTAATTTTTTAATTATTCCTAAAAGTAATAAGTACCTTTTAATAAAAAAAACCTTTTAATAAAATAAAATATTACCTTTTAATAAAATAAAAATTTAGTTAGTACCTTTTACGCGAGCAAAGCCGCGGGGTTTGCTAGTCATACTTCATACTCCTATTATAAAGAGGAAAAAACTGTTTATTTGTAGGAGGTAAGCTCAGGAACTACCGAACCGATTCCAAAAGTAATGGTATCAAAATGATCGTGTTAGTCCAACTTAGAACATAGGCTATATCTTATGTCGGTGCCACTACCACAAAGGGGGTGCAGGAGCAAAAAACGTTCTAAAAATGCGATTTTTGCGTTACTGAAGGCCCTAGAAATATGAAATTTGGAATATTAGTTACTTATAAGATATAAATGATGTCTAAGAACAGTTTTTAAACAATTCGAAATTTAAAAGGGGTGAAAATGCACAGAAAGCGTTCTAAAAAACGTTCTAAATGGTAGTTTCTACATAATCTCAGGAAATACCAAACCGATTTGAAAAGTAATGGTATCAAAATGATGGTGTTAGTCCAACTTAGAACATAGGCTATACCTTATGTCGGTGCCACTACCCCAAAGGGGGTGCAGGAGCAAAAAAAGTTCTAAAAATGCGATTTTTGCGTTATTGAAGGGCCTAGAAATATGAAATTTGGAATATTAGTTACTTATAAGATGTAAAGGATTTCTAAGAACAGTTCTTAAGCAATTCGAAATTTAAAAGGTGTGAAAATGCGCGAAAAGCGTTCTAAAAAACAATCTAAATGGTGATTTCTACACAATCTCAGGAAATACCAAACCGATTTAAAAAATAATGGCGTCAAAAGGATGGTGAAAACCCTTGCTCCAACATAGGCTATGTTTTATGTCGGTGCCACTACCCCAAAGGAGGTGCAGGAGAAAAACTTTCTAAGTTGTAGTTTTTGCATGACGGAAAGGCCTCGAATCGTGAAATTTAGAATGGTAGTTAGATATAAGATATCAATGATCTCTAATGACATTTCCTAAAAAAATCGAAATTTAAAAGGGGGGGTCAAAATGCGGAAAAAGCGTTGTAAAAAACGTTCTAAATTGCGATTTCTATGCAATCTCAGGAAATAATGAACCGATTTCAAATATAATGGTGTAAAAATGATGGTGACAGATCTTGCTCCAAGATAGGCTATATTTTATATCTGTTTCCACTACCCCAGGGGAGATGTAGGAGCAAAATGAGCGAAAAGCGTTCTAAAAACGTTCTAAATGCCGATTTGTCACCAATATCTCAGGAAGAATCAAACTTATTTCAAAAGTAATGATAAGAAATTGATGCTGACAGCCTCTGCTCTAACATAGACGCTATTTTAAGTCGGTATCACTATCACCTAGACGTTGCAGGAGCAATAAAGCGTTCCAAATTTCGATTTTTGTGATCGGTAGGGGATAGCAACTTAAAATTAGGCAATGTACATATTTATTACATATAAATGATCTTTAAGAACAGTTTCGAAAAAATTGAAAATTTAAAAAGGGGTGAAAATGCGCGAAAAGAGTTCTAAAAACGTTCTAAATTGCGATTACTACTCAATCTGAGGAAATTCCAAAGCTATTTCAAAAGTAATGGTTGCAAATCAATGGTGACAGTCCCTTCTATAACATAGGTTATACTTTATGTTGCTGTCACTACCATTTGAGGGTTGCAAAAGCAAAACATCTTCTAATTTGCGTTTTTGCATAACTGAAGGGTCTAATACTTTGTAGTATGGCATGGTATTTACTTACAAGATGCAACTGCTTTCTAGGAACTGTCGAAAGAAAATTTCAAATTTAAAAAGATGAAGTGAGCGAAAAGCATTATAAATTGCAATTTTTTTGTAATCTTATCAAATACCAAGCCCGATTAAAAAAATAATGATGATAAATTGTTGGTGATAGAACCTGCTCAAACATAAGCTATATTTTATGTCTGTGCCACTACCACCAAAGGGTTGCAGTAGCTAAAAACCTTCTAAATTGCGATTTTTGAGATACTGAAAAAGGCTAGAAACTTTAAATATGCCATGGTAGTTAGTTATAAAATATAAATGCCCTCGAAGGACTGCCAAAAATAAATTCGAATTAAAAAGGGGTGAAGTGAAGGGGGGGTGCGAAAAGCATTCTAAAAAAGTCGTAAATTACGATTTCTACTCAATTTCAGGAAATATAAACCAAATATAAAAGTAATAGTTATGAATCAATGGCAACAGTCTCTGATCCTACACAGGCTATATTTTTTGCCGATGATTCTACCACCTGGGGTTCACAGGAACAACAAACGCTCTAAAAAAGGCCTTTAAAAGCTTTTTAATTTACGTTTCTGTGGAATATTAGGAAATAACAAACCAATTTCAAAATTAATGTTGGCAAATTAATGGTGAGAGTTCCTATTTCAACATAGCCCTTTATGTTGAGAGAGGTGGTAGGACTTGGAATTTGACATGATGGTTAATTTTAAGATGTAAGAAGATGGTTTCTAAAAAATTCAAAATTTCAAATGAATACTGAAATGAGCATATTAATTGAGCATAAAAGTTTCAAAATATTTTCTAAATTATTATTTATTTAGTTTTATTTCGTTTTATTAATTTAAGTCTCATTTCTGCCTTATGCAGTGTAACAATGATGTTTAATCAAACAGTGTTTTAAATAGTAAATTTTTAAATTATTCCTAAAAGTAATAAGTATATTACGCGAGCAAAGCCGCGGGGTTTGCTAGTCTATCTATACTCTATTATAAAGAGGTAAAAATTGTTTATTTGTAGGAGGTAAGCTCTGGAACTACAGAACCGATTCCAAAAGTAATGGTCTCAAAATGATGGTGTTGGTCCAACTTAGAACATAGGCTATATCTTATGTCCGTGCCACTGGCCAAAAGGAAGTGCAGAAGCAAAAAACGTTCTAAAAATGCGATTTTTGTGTTACTAAAGGGCCTGGAAACATGAAATTTGGAATGGTAGTTACTTATAAGATACTATGATCTCTAAGGACATTTCTTAAAAAGTTCGAAACTTAAAAGGGGTGAAAATGCGCGAAAAGCGTTCTAAAAAACGTTCTAAATGGGGAATATTACGCAATCTCAAGAAGTACCAAACCGATTTCAAAAATAATGGTGTCAAAATGATGGTGACAACTCTTGCTCCAACATAGGTTACATTTTATGTCGGTGCCACTACCCCTAAAGGTGGTGTAGGAGCAAAAAAACGTTCGAAATTGCGATTTTTGTGTTAATGAAGGGTCCAGATATATGGAATTTGCATGGTGGTTACTTATTAGATATAAATGATCTCTAAGAACATTTCTTAAAAAATTCGAAATTTAAAAGGGGTGAAAATGCGCAAAAGAGCTTTCTAAAAAACGTTCTAAATGGCGATTTTTATGCATTCTCAAGAAGTACCAAACCGATTTCAAAAATAATGTTGTCAAAATGATGGTGATAATCCTTGCTCCAACATAGGCTACATTTTATGTCGGTGCCAATACCCCTAAAGGGAGTGCAGGAGCAAAAAAACGTTCGAAATTGCGATTTTTGTGTTACTGGAGGGCTCAGATACATGGTATTTTTGCATGGTAGTTACTTATTAGATATAAATGACTGCTAAGAACATTTCTTAAAAAATTCTATATTTAAAAGCTGTTAAAATGCGCAAAAAGCGTTCTAAATGCCGATTTTTTCGCAATCTCAGGAAGTACTAAACGGATTTAAAAAATAATGGTGTTAAAATGATGGTGACAACCCTTGCTCAAACATAGGCTACATTTTATGTCGGTGGCATTACCCCCAAAGGGGGTTCAGGAGCAAAAAAAGTTCGAAAATGCGATTTTCGTGTAACTGAAGGGCCTAGAAACATGAAATTTAGAATGGTAGTTACTGATAAGATATAAATGATCTCTAAGAACATTTCTTAAAATGTTAGAAATTTTAAAGAGGTGAAAATGTGCGAAAAGAGTTCTAAAAAACGTTCTGAATGGCCATTTCTATGCAATCTCAGGAAGTATAAACCGATTTCAGAAGTAATGATTTCAAATTGATGGTGACAGTCTCCGCTCCAACATAGACTATATTTTACGTTGATGTCACTACCACCAGGGGGTTACAGGAGCAAAAAATGTTTTAAATTGCGTTTATTGTGTTAAAGAGGGGGTAACATTTTAAATTTGGAATGGTAATTACTTCAAAGATGCAAATGCTTTCTGAGAATTGTCGGAAGAAATTTCCAAATTTAAAAGGATGAAGTGAGCGAAAGGCGTTCTATAAGTGTTCTAAATTACGATTGTTATGCAATCGTATGAAATACGAAACCGATTTCAAACATAATGGTTGCAAATTGACGGTGATAGAACATGCTCAAACATTTAAGCTATATTTTATGTCGGTGCCACAACCCCTAGAGATTTGCAGGAGCAAAAATATTTCTAAATTGCGATTTCTGAGGTAGTGAAGAGGCTAGAAACTTTAAATATAGCACGGTAGTTACTTATAAAATATGAATGTCCTCTAAGAACAGTCGTATACAAATTCTAAATTAAAAAGGGTTGAAGCGAAGGGAAGGAGCGAAAAGCATTCTAAAAGAGTCCTAAATTATGATTTCTATGGAATCTCAGGAAATAATAAACCGATTACAGAAGTTATTGGTTGAGAATCAAGAGTGATAGTCCCTGATCCTATACGGGCTATATTTTATGCCGGTGTCAGTACCACTTGGTTGGCAGGAACAACAAGAAAGCCTTTAAAAACATCTAAATTCCGTTTTCTATAGAATATTAGGAAATACCAACCGATGTCAAGGTTAATGTTGGCAAATTAATGTTGAAAGTCTCTGTTTCAACATTTTTAGAGACATTCTATTTCAACTCTGTTTCGGTATTTTATGTTGGTGCCACTAACACCAGAGCGGTGGTAGACTGTTAGACAAGAAACTTGGAATTTGACATGATGGTTAATTTTAAGATGTAAATGTGTTAAGATGGTTTCTAAAAAATTCAAAACTTCAAATGAATATTACTGAAATGAGCATAAAAGTCTCAAAACACTTTCTAAATTATCATTTATTTGGAATTAATTTTAGTTCTTCTTATTAATTAAAATCTCATTTCTGTCTGTTGCACTTTTATAATGAAGTTTAGTCAAACTGTGGCTTAATTTGTAATTTTTGAATTATTCCAAAAAGTGTTCTTCTAATAAACAAGTAATATAAAAATTTTCTATTTAAAGTCAATTTCTACTTAGGTCATCAAAGAAAAATTTAATATAATCCCTTAAGCTAATATTAGTTTTTGTTGCATTAAAATATCTCAATTTGTTGATTTTCTATAAGCAAGTAGGTTTACAATGGAAGTCTATGGGAACTTGGCGAAATATTAGAGATATCGCCAAGTTGGCGTCACTTTTTGCGAATCATTTTGGTCGCCAAATTTGGCGGTATATCGCCAAGTTGGCGACAAACTTGGGGTTATTTGGCGACATAACAGGGTCCCCCCTATGGAAACTCTCCTTATAGAAATGAATGTGCATTAAATGCTTCAATAACCAATGGCCGCCATTTTGCCTTCCATGTAAAACTAAAATTAATTATTTAAAATTTAATTAATGAATTAATATTTGGAAAAACTGTATTAACATCAATTGTCATCCAGTACACGTTTAAAAAAATTTATTTCAACTTGATAGGATGAATAATAAGTATTTTATTAACGATTGAAAATTTGAACAAGGTATATATATCATATCATATCATATCATATATATTATCATCATATATATTATAAAGCAGTAAGCTCTAAAAGTTCCGCTCGAGTGTTTTCAAAAACTACCCGGTGGATTTTTTTCCAAATTGTATCATTCGATAGGAAATATTCCCGGGGTAGTTTATGAGAAAATATACAGGGATAGCTATGATTTTTGATAATAAATTTCGTATTTTACTGCAATTTTGAACGAAAAGGTTGCCAGAGGCTATTTTTTGGCGACAAATGAATTGAAATCGCTGTATAAGTTAGAAAATAAATGAAGAAAATAATTACTGATATTTAATTGTAAAAAAGAAAAAGAAAAATCCATTTAAATGAGGGATAATGTTAAAAAAAATATATATATATTTAATTTTAACATAAAAGAAATATTTGTAATTTAATTTAAACCTGAAAGAAATATTTGTAATGCTTAAAAATTAATTTAATGAGAAATATTAGAATTGATAAGCAATATTTGGCTCTTTATCGCTTGCTTTAGATTATAGAAATGAATCTGAAAATTTGATTAGATGAATTTTTAATGACTTTTTTTTCTTTTTGTTCTTTTCTTTTTCTTTTTATATAATTGCCCCATCATTTGACTTATAGAAAAAACAAGCAGATGTAATTGTAAGTCACATGTTTAATTATTATTTGTTTCGTTACGATTTTTTTTTTTTACTTTTTTCGCCAAACAACGTGATTTTAAACCAAAAATGCATAAGCCTGACATTAGCTTGAGGGTATTCTCACAAATGGTGTTTTTTTAAGTGAACAAGATCATTTTTTGAGTACATTTTTATATTCAATTGTAACTTTTATGTATATCAGTTAATATTTTAATAATGGAATCAAATACTTAAATTTTAGTGCGAATTTCTGCCCCACATACATATTGTAAAATAATTTCATGCTTTTTAAAAATGTTTTTTACCATAATTCCGAAAGCATAATATTTATAAACTCGAACTCAGATCAACGAATATTGCTCATTTTTTAAAGCAAATATTATCTATTGCTTATTTCATTTTTTCTTAAGTCATATAGCCAATTTCATTTATAGGAAAATTCACAACTTCGAAATGAAGATAATTTTTCAGGAAATTTATACAATCATGCGTTATTATTATCGAAAAATTCACCATTTTGGAAAAAAAAATTACAAGTCTTTTGTAAATCGTCATTTCTTCTTCGTCTTTCTTCGTATTTTCTCCCCTGTTATGTAATATTTCAAATGATATTGGACTAATTTTCGATCATCAAGTCATCGCCAAACGGCGTTTCTATGTAGTATATATAAAATAAAGTCTGGATTAAGGGAGTAATTAACGCACAGCGCAAACTACTGAACCTAAAATCTTGATAATCGTGGTAAAAATATTTCTTATGACATAGACTGCCGCTAAGAAAGGATCTTCTAACGTATCACCCCTAACATCGTTTTTGCAAGGGGGGGGGGGGGGAATTCCTTAAAAATCTGATATTATAATTATGCATCAAATGATAGCATAATTTAATGTATTTTTGTATGCTGAATCGAATGGTGCCAAGTAAATTATTATAAGTCCAACAGTTCATGAAAGTTTTCATATTTTTCTAATTTGGCGGTGTCTTTGGCATCTAAACCTCAAAATATCTAATATTACATCCGTTACTCTACCAACGGAAAAAATTCCAATTAACACTTTTGGCTAAAGAATAAAAACGGCGCTATGAGTTAAAAATAAAAAAAATACGAATGTCTTAATAAAAATATGGTACTACTTAGTTATCCTGTTGACCAATTTCGCCAAATTATATAAACCGACAAATCACTCGCCAAATTATATTAATTGATATAATTTGTATTTTAAATAACGAATGAACAAATAAATTAGTATAACATTAATAAAAAAACAAATAAGACGTCGAAAAAAAAGTAACTTGATGACGTAAACATGCGTAACTGCCTTAAAGTCAGGTGAATGTGACATTTACGATCAACCATTATTGGCATTTAATCTTATAATTTGGCGATAGTTTTTTGGTCGACGGGATAACTAAGTAGTACCAAAAAAGAAAAAAATCGCATCATCATCATCTACTATATATTTCACACGGAAATTTGGATTTCATTCCGATTGTTTATAATACTATGATAGGATATACCACAACTAGTTAGGAAATAATTTTGGAAAGGTTTTAGTCTATACATATTGTTCAACGTTACTTAGTTATAGAGCAACAGAAAATCTTAAAAAATTAAGTGAACCTGATTATGAAAATTTAGCCTTTTTTAAAAAAATCTACAGAACATATTTTGAAGAAAGTGGCACTGTTACATGGCTTTTCAGGAATGGTGTTGGTATATAACATTTCATTATATGTCGTTTAGTTCTAGAGCTATTAATTCCTGTTGTCATTACGGTCTCATTACCCTACCAAAAGTGCACTGTTAATAATCAACTAAAAGAATTACTTCTTACTAGGTAAATTTTGTCCAACGCTTAAGATAATATTATATCACAATGGCGTTCGCATCGTTTTCAGCAATGAGCAAGGTCCAGCTGAAGGTCCATATTATTTAAAATACAAGTTCAAATTCACCATTTCGTTTAATCCAAGGTTCATTTGGAAATATTGACCGGCGCAGCGAGCATAGCCTGCTAGTCTATACTCCTATTATAAAGAGGAAAAAATTGTTTATTTGTCGGAGGTAAGCTCTGGAACTACCGAACCGATACCAAAAGTAATGGTATCAAAATGATGGTGTTAGTCTAACTTGGAACATAGGCTATATCTTATGTCGGTGCCGCTACCCCAAAGGGGGTGTAGGAGCAAAAAACGTTCTAAAAATGCAATTTTAGCGTTACTGAAGGGCCTAGAAATATGAAATTTTGAATATTAGTTACTTATAAGATATAAATGATGTCTAAGAACAGCTCTTAAACAATTCGAAATTTAAAAAGGTTGAAAATGCACAAAAAGTGTTCTAAAAAACGTTCTAAATGGTAGTTTCTACACAATCTCAGGAAATACCAAACCGATTTAAAAAATATTGATGTCAAAATGATGGTGACAACACTTGCTCCAAGATAGGCTATGTTTTATGTCCGTGCCACAACCCCAAAGGGGGTGCAGGAGAAAAAAACGTTCTAAATTGCGGCTTTTGCGTTACGGAAGGGCCTAGAATCGTGAAATTTGGAGTGGTAGTTAGTTATAAGATATCAATGATCTCTAAGGACATTTCCTAAAAAAATCGAAATTTAAAAGGGGGTCAAAATGCGCAAAAAGCGTTATAAAAAACTTTCTAAATTGCGATTTCTATGGAATCTCAGGAAGTACTGAACCGATTTCAAATATAATGGGGTAAAAATGATGGTGACAGTTCTTGCTCCAAGATAGGCTATATTTTATATCTGTTCCCACTACCTCAGAGGAGATGCAGGAGCAACATGCACGAAAAGCGTTCTAAAAACGTTCTAGATGCCGATTTGTCGGCAATATCTCAGGAAGAATGAATCTGATTTCAAAGGTAACGGTAGGAAATTGATGCTGACAGCCTCTAACATAGACGCTATTTCATGTCGGTATCACTATCACTAAGACGTTGCAGGAGCAAAAAAGCGTTCTAAATTTCGATTTTTGTGATCGGTAGGGGCTAGCAACTTAAAATTAGGCAAGGTACATATTTATTAGCAATAAATGATCTTTAAGAACAGTTTCGAAAAAATTAGAAATTTAAAAAGGGGTGAAAATGCGCGAAAAGCGTCCTAAAAACGTTCTAAATTGCGATTTCTACTCAATCTAAGGAAATACCAAAGCTACTTCAAAAGTAATGGTTGCAAATCAATGGTGACAGTCCCTGCTATAACATAGGTTATATTTTATGTTGCTGTCACTACCATCTGAGGGTTGCAAAAGCAAAACATGTTCTAATTTGCATTTTTTGCACAACTGAGGGGTCTAACACTTTGAAGTATGGCATGGTATTTACTTACAGGATGCAACTACTTTCTAAGAACAGTCGAAAGAAAATTCCAAATTTTAAAAGAATGAAGTGAGTGAAAAGCGTTATAAATTACAATTTTTAAGCAAACTTATAAATTACCAAACCGATTAAAAAAATAATGATGACAAATTTTGGTGATAGAACCTGCACATAAGCTATATTTTATGTCTGTTCCACTACCACCAGAGGGTTGCAGGAGCTAAAAACTTTCTAAATTGCGATTTCTGTGATACTGAAAAGGCTAGAAACTTTAAATATGACATGGTAGTTACTTATAAAATATAAATGCCCTCGAAGGAACGTCGAAAATAAATTCGAATTAAAAAGGGGTGAAGCGAAGGGGAGGTGCGAAAAGCATTCTAAAAATGTTCTAAATTACGATTCTATGCAATTTCAGGGAATATAAACCGATTATAAAAGTAATAGTTGCGAATCAATGGTAACAGTCTCTGATCCTACACAGGCTATATTTTATGCCGGTGATTCTACCACCTGGGGTTCACAGGAACAACAAACGTTCTAAAAAAGGGCTTTAAAAGCTTTTTAAATTACGTTTCTGTGGAATATTAGGAAATAACAAACTGATTTCAAAATTAATGTTGGCAAATTAATGGTGACAGTTCCTGTTTCAACATAGCCCTTTATGTTGAGATATGTGGTAGGACTTGGAATTCGACATGATGGTTAATTTTAAGATGTAAGAAGAAGTCAAACTGTGTTTTAAATATTAATTTTTGAATTATTCCTAAAAGTAATAAGTGCCTTTTAATAAAATAAAATATTACCTTTTAATAAAATAAAAATTTAGTTAGTACCTTTTGATAAAAATTAGACATTTTCAAATATCACTTGGCATATTTCAAATATTACGCGAGCAAAGCCGCGGGGTTTGCTAGTCTATACTACTATTATAAAGAGGTAAAAATTGTTTATTTGTAGGAGGTAAACTCTGGAACTGCCGAACCGATTCCAAAAGTAATGGTCTCAAAATGATGGTATTGGTCCAACTTAGAACATAGGCTATATCTTATGTCCGTGCCACTGGCCAAAAGGGGGTGCAGGAGCAAAAAACGTTCTAAAAAGGCGATTTTTGTGTTACTGAAGGGCCTGGAAACATGAAATTTGGAATGGTAGTCACTTATAAGATGCTAATGATTTCTAAGGACATTTTTTTAAAAGTTCGAAATTTGAAAGGGGTGAAAATGTGCGAAAAGCGTTCTAAAAAACGTTCTAAATGGCGATTTTTACGCAATCTCAAGAAGTACAAAACTCATTTCAAAAATAATGGTGTCAAAATGATGGTGACAACTCTTGCTCCAACATAGACTACATTTTATGTCGGTGACACTATCCCTAAAGGGAGTGCAGGAGCAAAAAAACGTTCGAAATTGCGATTTTTGTGTTACTGAAGGACCTAGATACATGTAATTTAGCATGATAGTTACTTATTAGATATAAATGATCGCTAAGAACATTTCTTAAAAAATTCGATATTTAAAAGGGGTTAAAAAGCGCAAAAAGCATTCTAAAAAACGTTCTAAATGTCGATTTCTACACAATCTCAGGATATATAAACTGATTTCAGAAGTAATGGTTTCAAATTGATGGTGACAGTCCCCGCTCCAACATAGCCTATATTTTACGTTGATGTCACTACCACCAGGGGGTTACAGGAGCAAAAAATGTTTTAAATTACGTTTTTTGTGTTAAAGAGGGGGTAACATTTTAAATTTGGAACGGTAATTACTTCAAAGATGAAAATGCTTTCTAAGAAATGTCGAAAGAAAATTCCAATTTTAAAAGGATGAAGTGCGCGAAAACCGTTCTATAATCGTTCTAAATTACGATTTTTATGCAATCATATGAAATACGAAACCGATTTCAAACATAATGGTTGCAAATTGATGGTGATAGAACCTGCTCAAACATTTAAGCTATATTTTATGTCGGTGCCACAACCCCTAGAGCGTTGCAGGAGCAAAAAAAATTCTAAATTGTGATTTCTGCGGTAGTGAAGAGGCTAGAAACTTTAAATATAGCACGTTAGTTACTTATAAAATATGAATGTCCTCTAAGAACTGTCGTATGTAAATTCTAAATTAAAAAGGGCTGAAGCGAAGGGAAGGAGCGAAAAGCATTCTAAAAGAGTCCTAAATTATGATTTCTATGGAATCTCAGGAAACAATAAACCGATTACAGAAGTTATTGGTTGCGAATCAAGAGTGATAGTCCCTGGTCCTATACGGGCTATATTTTATGCCGGTGTCAGTACCACCTGGTTGGCAGGAACAACAAGAAAGCCTTTAAAAACATCTAAATTCCGTTTTCTATAGAATATTAGGAAATACCAACCGATGTCAAGGTTAATGTTGGCAAATTAATGGTCACAGTCTCTGTTTCATAATTTTTCGAGACATTCTATTTTAACTCTGTTTCGGCATTTTATGTTGGTGCCACTAACACCTGAGAGGTGGTAGACTGTTAGACAAGAAGCTTGGAATTTGACATGATGGTTAATTTTAAGATGTAAATGTGTTAAGATGGTTTCTAAAAAATTCAAAACTTCAAATGAATACTGAAATGAGCATAAAAGTCTCAAAACTCTTTCTAAATTATAATTTATTTTTGAATTAATTTTAGTTCTTCTTATTAATTAAAATCTCAATTCTGTCTGTTGCACTTTTATAATCAAGTTTAGTCAAACTGTGTCTTAATTTGTAATATTCGAATTATTCCAAAAAGTGTTGTTCTAATAAACAAGTAATATAAAAATTTTGTTTTTAAAGTCAATTCCTACTTAGGTCATCAAAGAAAAATTTAATATAATCCCTTAAGCTAATATTAGTTTTTGTTGCATTAAAATATCTGAATTTGTTGATTTTCTATAAGCAAGTAGGTTTACAATGGAAGTCTATGGGAATTTGGCGAAATATTAGAGATATCGCCAAGTTTTCGACTCATTTTTGTCGCCAAATTTGGTGGCATATCGCCAAGTTGGCGACAAACTTGGCGGTATTTGGCGACATAACAGGGTCCCCCTACGGGAGCCCTCCTTATAGATATGAAGATACATTAAATGTTTCAATAACCAATGGCCGCCATTTTGTCTCCCATATAAAACTAAAATTAATTAATTAAAATTTAATTGATGAATTAATATTTGAAAAAAACTGTATTAACATCAGTTGTCATCCAGTACAAGTTTTAAAAAATTTATTTCAACTTGGTAGGATGAATAATAAGTATTTTATTAACGATTGAAAATTTGAACAAGATATATATATATATATAAACAAATAGATATAGGGAGAGTGTGAACTAATACTAGGAATTGAATGAAAAAAATAGTTATGCAAATATCACTTGGCATATTTCAACTATTACGCGAGCAAAGCCGCGAGGTTTGCTAGTCTATACTCATATTATAAAGAGGTAAAAATTGTTTATTTGTAGGAGGTAAGCTCTGAAACTACCGAACCGATTCCAAAAGTAATGGTATCAAAATGATGGTGTTAGTCCAACTTAGAACATAGGCTATATCTTATGTCGGTGCCACTACCCCAAAGGGGTGCAGAAGCAAAAAACGTTCTAAAATTGCGATTTTTGCGTTACTGAAGGGCCTAGAAATATGAAATTTGGAATATTAGTTACTTATAAGATATAAATGATGTCTGAGAACAGTTCTCAAACAATTCGGAATTTAAAAGGGGTGACATTTCACAAAAAGCGTTCTAAAAAACATTCTAAATGGTAGTTTCTACATAATCTCAAGAAATACCAAACCGATTTAAAAAATATTGGTGTCAAAATGATGGTGATGACGCTTGCTCCAAAATAGGCTATGCTTTATGTCGGTGCCACTACCCCAAAGGGTGGTGCAGGAGAAAAACGTTCTAAATCGCGGTTTTTGCTTTACGGAAGGGCCTAGAATCGTGAAATTTGGAATGGTAGTTAGTTATAAGGTATCAGCGATAAGGACATTTCCTAAAGGGGGTCAAAATGCTCAAAAAGCGTTGTAAAAAACGTTCTAAATTGCGATTTCTATGCAATCTCAGGATGTACTGAACCGATTTCAAATATTATGGTGTAAAAATGTTGGTGACAGATCTTGTTCTAAGATAGGCTATATTTTATATCTGTTTCCACTACCTCAGAGGAGATGCAAGAGCAAAATGAGCGAAAAACGTTCTAAAGACGTTCTAAATGCCTATTTGTCAGCAATATCTCAGGAAGAATCAAACTGATTTCAAAAGTAATGGTAGGAAATTGATGCTGACAGCCTCTGCTCTAACATAGACGCTACTTTATGTCGGTATCACTATCACCTAGACGTTGCAGGAGCAAAAAAGCGTTTTAAATCTCTATTTTTGTGATCGGTACGGGCTAGCAACTTAAAATTAGGCAAGGTACATATTTATTACATAAAAATGATCTTTAAGAACAGTTTCGAAAAAATTAGAAATTTAAAAAGGGGTGAAAATCCACGAAAAGCGTTCTAAAAACGTTCTAAATTGCGATTTCTACTCAATCTCAAGAAATACAAAAGCTATTTCAAAAGTAATGGTTGCAAATCAATTGTGACAGTCCCTGCTATAACATAGGTTATATTTTATGTTGCTCTCACTACCATCTGAAGGTTTCAAAAGCAAAACATGTTCTAATTTGCGTTTTTTGCACAACTGAGGGGGTCTAACACTTTGAAGTATGGCATGGTATTTACTTACAAGATGCAACTGCTTTCTAAGAACAGTCGAAAGAAAATTCCAAATTTAAAAAGATGAAGTGAGCGAAAAGCTTTATAAATTACAAATTTTATGCAATCTTATCAAATACCAAACCGATTAAAAAAATAATGATGACAAATTTTTGGTGATAAAACCTGCTCAAACATAAGCTATATTTTATGTCTCTGCCACTACCACTGGAGAATTGAAGGCTAAAAACTTTCTAAATTGCGATTTCTATGATACTAAAAAGGCTAGAAACCTTAAATATGGCATGGTAGTTACTTATAAAATATAAATGACCTCGAAGGACTGTCAAAAATAAATTCGAATTAAAAAGGGGTGAATTCTAAAAAAGTCCTAAATTACTATTTCTATGCAATTTCATGGAATATAAACCGATTACAAATGTAATAGTTGCGAATGAATGGTAACAGTCTCTGATCCTACACAGGCTATATTTTATGCCGATGATTCTGCCACCTGAGATTCACAGAAACAACAAACGTTCTAAAAAAGGCCTTTAAAAGCTTTCTAAATTACGTTTCTGTGGAATATTACGAAATAACAAACCGATTTCAAAATTAATGTTGGCAAATTAATGGTGACAGTTCCTATTTCAACATAGCCCTTTTTGTTGAGAGATGTGGTAGGACTTGGAATTTGTCATGATAGTTAATTTGAAGATGTAAGAAGATGGTTTCTAAAAAATTCAAAACTTCAAATGAATACTGAAATGAGCGTATTAATTGAGCATAAAAGTTTTGAAATATTTTCTAAATTATCATTTATTTAGTTTTATTTCGCTTTATTAATTTAAGTTTCATTTCAGCCTAATGCAGTGTAATAATGATGTTTAATCAAACTGTGTTTTAAATATTAATTTTTGAATTATTCCTAAAAGTAATAAGTACCTTTTAATAAAAAAAACTTTTAATAAAGTAAAATATTACCTTTTAATAAAATAAAAATTTAGTTACTACCTTTTAATAAAAATTAGACCTATAAATATCACTTGGCATATTTCAAATAATACGCGAGCAAAGCCGCGGGATTTGCTAGTAATATTATAAAGAGGTAAAAATTATTTATTTGTAGGAGGTAAGCTCTGGAACTACAGAACCGATTCCAAAAGTCATGGTATCAAAATGATGGTGTTAGTCCAACTTAGAACATAGGCTATATCTTATGTCCGTGTCACTGCCCAAAAGGGGGTGCAGGAGCAAAAAACGTTCTAAAAATGCGATTTTTGTGTTACTGAAGGGCCTAGAAACATGAAATTTGGAATGGTAGTTACTTATAAGATATTGATGATCTTGATGATAATGAAACGGACATTTCTTAAAAAAATAAAATTTAAAAAGAGGAGAAAATGCGCGAAAAGCGTTCTAAATGGCGATTTTTACGCAATTTCAGGAAGTACCAAACCGATTTCAAAAATAATGGTGTCAAAATGATGGTGACAACCCTTGCTCCAACATAGGCTACATTTTATGTCGGTGCCCCTATCCCTAAAGGGGGTGCAGGAGCAAAGAAAACGTTCGAAATTGCTATTTTTGTGTTACTGAAGGGTCCAGATACATGGAATTTGGCTTAGTAGTTACTTATTAGATATAAATGATCTCTAAGAACATTTCTTAAATAATTCGAAATTTAAAAAAGGGGTGAAAATGCGCAAAAAGCATTCTAAAAAACGTTCTAAATGGCGATTTTTACGCAATCTCAAGAAGTACGCATCCGATTTCAAAAATAATGGTGTCAAAATAATGAGGATAAATCTTGCTACAATATAGGCTACATTTTATGTCGGTGCCACTACCTCTAAAGGGGGTGCAGGAGCAAAGAAAACGTTCGAAATTGCTATTTTTGTGTTACTGAAGGGGCCAGGTACATGGCATTTGGCATGGTAGTTACTTATTAGATATAAATGATCTCTAAGAACATTTCTTAAAAAAATCGAAATTTAAAACGGGTGAAAATGCCACGAAAAGAGTTCTAAAACACGTTCTAAATGGCGATTTCTACTCAATCTCAGAAAGTACCCAACCTATTTCAAAAGTAATGGTTGGAAATTGATGATGAGCCCTTTCTCCAACATAGGCTCTATTTCATGTTGGTGTCACTAACACCTAGGCGTTCCAGAAGCAAAAAATGTTCTAAATTGCGATTTTTGTGTTTCTGAAGGGCCTAGAATCCTGAAATTAGGCAAGGCAGTTATTTATAAGATGCAAATGATCTCTAAGAACATTTCCTAAAAATCGAAATTTAAAAAGGGTGAAAATGAGCGAAAAGCCTTCTAGACAACTTTCTAAATTGCGATTTCTAGGCAATCTCAGGAAGTACCGAACCGATTTAAAAAATAATCTCTAAGATCTCTAAGAACATTTCCTGAAAAATCGAAATTTAAAAGGGGTGAAAATGAGCGAATAGCGTTCTAAAAAACTTTCTAAATTGCGATTTCCACGCAGTCTCAGGAAGTACCGAACCGATTTAAAAAATAATCATGAAAACGATGGTGTCAGCCCTCGCTCCAACATAGGCTGTATTTCATGTCGGTGCCACTACACCAAAGGGGGTGAAGGAGCAAAAAACGATTGCGTTTTTTGTAATACTGCAGGGGCTAGCAACTTGAAACTAGGCATATGGTAGTAATTTATAAGATATAAATGATCTCTAAGAACATTTCCTAAATAACTCGAAAATTAAAAGTGGTTAAAATGGACGAAAAACGTTCTAAAAACTCTCTAAATTCCAATTTCTACGCAATCTCAGAAAGTGCCCAACCGATTTCAAAAGTAATGGTTGGAAATTGATGATGCAGCCCTATATAGGATCTATTTCATGTCGGCGTCACTGCCACCTTGCGGTTGCATTTTAAGAAAAGTTCTAAATTGTGATTTTTGTGATACTGAAGGGGCTAGCAACTTGAAATATGGTAATTACTTATGAGATGTAAATGTAGTTCCTAAAAAATTTGAAATTTAAAAGGAATGAAAATGAACTAAAAGCATTCTAAAAACGTTCTAAATAGCGATTTCTACGTAATCTCAGGAAATATAAACCGATTTCAGAAGTAATGGTTTCAAATTGATGGTGACAGTCCCCGCTCCAACATAGTCTATAATTTATGTTGTTGTCATTGTCACCTTAGGGGTTACAGGAACAAAAAATGTTCTAAACTGCGTTTTTTGTGTTACTGAGGGGGGGCGTCTAACATTTTAAATTTGGAAGGGTAATTACTTCAAAGATGCAAAGGCTTTCTAAGAATTGTCGAAAGAAAAATCCAAATTTAAGAGGATGAAGTGAGTGAAAAGCGTTTTATAAGCGTTTTAAATTACGATTTTTATGCAATCGTATGAAATGCGAAACCAATTTCAAACATAATGGTTGCACATTGATGCTGATAGAACCTGCTCAAACATAAGCTATATTTTATGTCGAGGGTTGCAGGAGAAAAAAGCTTTCTAAATTGCGATTTCTGTGGTACTGAAGAGGCTAGAAACTTTATATATAGCACGGTAGTTACTTATAAAATATAAGTGTCCTCTAAGAAAGTCGAAAATAAATTGAAATTAATAAGGGGTGAAGCGAAAGTAAGGAGCGAAAATCATTCTAAAAGAATCCTAAATTTCGATTTCTATTGAATCTCAGGAAATAATAAACCAATTACAGAAGTTATTGGTTGCCAATCAAGGGTGGATAGTCCCTGATCCTATACGGGCTATATTTTATGCCGGTGTCACTACCACCTGGTTGGCAGGAACAACAAGAAAGCCTTTAAAAACATCTAAATTCCGTTTTCTATAGAATATTAGGAAATACCAACCGATTTCAAGGTTAATGTTGGCAAATTAATGGTCACAGTCTCTGTTTCATAATTTTTCGAGACATTCTATTTTAACTCTGTTTCGGCATTTTATGTTGGTGCCACTAACACCTGAGAGGTGGTAGACTGTTAGACAAGAAGCTTGGAATTTGACATGATGGTTAATTTTAAGATGTAAATGTGTTAAGATGGTTTCTAAAAAATTCAAAACTTCAAATGAATACTGAAATGAGCGTATGAAATGAGCTTAAAAGTTTCAAAATATTTTCTAAATTTTTATTTAATTGGAATTAGTTTTAGTTCTTCTTATTAATTAAAATCTCATTTCTGTCTATTGTAGATTTATAATGAAGTTTAGTCAAACTGTGGCTTAATTTGTAATTTTTGAATTACTTCAAAATGTGTTCTTCTAATAAAAAATAGTCATGCAAATGTCACTTGGCAAATTTCAACTATTACACGAGCAAAGCCGCGGGATTTGCTAGTTTCTAATAAAAGTATTTTCCCGTGAATATTAAAAAGAGAAAAGAAAGTTTGGTGAAAATTACGTCAGATTTAAAATGTCTTATTTAAAATAAATTTCTTTTCGCTTTGTTAAAAAATACCGGGTGACAAAGACTCTGTTTACATAATTCCTTTTATATTAGCTTATTTTAAAATGTTTAACTGATTTTATTTAATCAAAGACGAAAACTGTCATTGTATCTTTTAACAGCAACTGATTTGGCCTTGAAATTCCGCAATCAAAGATAAATGAATAGAAACCCGTTTATAGGTAGATAGCCACTGTTTTTTAAATTATAAATCAATCCTCCGAAATCTTTTTAAAGCCGATCAAATTAGCGTGCTTTTAGAGTCTGTGGAGTCTGAACGGGGGTTGGCGAGCGTAGCTCGTAGGGGGCAGAGCCCCCTAGTAATGTAAAATAATGTTTAATAATAATACTATAAAGTAAATACAGGGTTCTAATGAAATGGTCAATAATAAGAAGAAATCGGCAGAGTTCCCAAAAGGAATTTATTGCTAATCTTGGCAAGGGCAATTTTTTCTAATGTGCAGTAAATTCGCCTTTTGCGTACAAACTTATTTCAATTATTTCTTTCATGAATCCTATTATTAATATTTTAGATCAGAAATAAAACAAATTATCGAACTTTAAATATATTTTCCTTGCATTATTTAAGGACGAAAAATGATTTGAAATTTTCATAATTCTTTTTCTCTTTAGTTATATGTTGAACAAAACTTCAACCTAATGCCCCTTATTTACAAGGTGAGTTTAATTAGAGTGTAACTTTAAACTGAAATAACTTCTCAGAGCTTCACTAGATGGTGGCGTGAATGAGTGTAGTGAGAGAGAACATAAAAGGAATTTGTTTAGTTCACGCAATTTTGAAAAAGTTTCCCAAAGCGTCATATTCAAGTGTAGATCGGGTTTTTGACACTTTCCAACAAAGTTGAAAAGTGTTTATGCATTCGGTTTGTCCGTCCGTCTGGTCGTCTGTCCACGCTCTAACTCCCGTAAGTATACTCGGATTTATATGCAATTGATAATGATAAAGGTTATTTAGGGTCACCAAAACATGTTTGGTATTGTATATGAAGTATGTAGGATTAATAGCTCATTTACAGGGGCACTCAAAAGTATCCCATTACATTATGATATATGGGGAAAAATCGTTTACAGAATATTTTAATGACATTACACTATTTCAAATGTATTAAAACTGATATAAATCACTGAGATCAAGTTAGAACAGGGCATTCATAGCATTTTTAATTCATTTACAGGGACACACAAAAGAAACCCTTTACAATACTAAAAGAAATCCGGTACAATACTGTCTTTGAGTAATAATTGTTGGAGTGTACGGTTTAAAATTCGGTATGCGCTTTTAAATCTAATTAAATTTTTGCATGTTACCGACTATATATATAAATTCTATACCTCATATACAGGGCTGCACAAAAGTATTCACGTACCATTCTCCTTATTAGAGGAAATTGCTGAAGGGTAATTTTCAACTGAAGTATATGTATTTCTTAAGTGAACTAAATTTTGGCATGCATGCAGTTATAGTACATACAAATCTATATATCCTATACAGGGCTGCTGAAAAAATTCGGATAATTTTCCGATTGTAAATGGGAACAGCTAAAATTGGGTTTTTAAATGTGTTATGCGTTTCCATATGGTTGAATTAGGGTAATATTTAAAATTTTTTAGTGTTCTGAATGTGTTGGAAAGTGTTTCATAATCTATGCTTGACGCATGATTTTTTTCTTTCTTGTCATTGTTAAAAATTAGTATTTATGTAGTGAAAATGTAACACTTGGGTAAGGTGGTACAGAAGTGCGCACTTTAGTTATTTCATTAAATAACGGTAAATGAAGAGATTTAATGGATGATGTTATACTTTATGTATAATCTTAGATTATTAAGCTAACAAAAAAAACTGCATACATCAATTTATAAGAAACACTTTCGGTATTATTTGCAAAAAGATTAACCTCTTAAATTCGCACTCTTGTACGACCATTGAGGGCAAGAGTGCGCAATATAAACAAGTAATATAAAAATTTTGTTCTGAAAGGAAATACCAACATATGCACATACATAGAGAATTGTTGTAAAAATGGGCAAAACAAATTCAGGGGACTTCAAAAAGTAAAGATATACCAAAATTTCATAGTCTTATTTTTTCTTGCCATGATTATACAATACTTTCCTTACACAATACGTGACCACAAAGTAAAAATGTAATGATTTTTAATGTTCTCAGTGGAAAACATTTATCCCATAACTATTTACAAAATAAATATTGCAAAATATTCTAGTAAAAATTCCATTGCTTGAATTAATGTTACTGAATTACGAATTCTATTCCAAAAAATTTCAGAAATGAAATAAGATTTTGCATTTTTAATTCTAAAGCAAGCGATTTAATGCCCAACAGCTAAACAAACTTTGATTAAATTAATTTCAATTAAATTTACATTTTTAATTTTTAAATTTCATTTTAATTTTTCAGTTACTTTTCTATGCAATTGAAAAAGGAAAAGCAAGATCCAAAATCAAGTTTCCCTTATGGGTGATACTGACCCTAATATTAAAAACTATCAGCGTCCCCCCTCCCCACGCTTTTTTTTCCAGGACTACTCCACTGTCTTCCACGTTCTTTTCAATAAAAAAAAAATTGTAGTGCTATCTGCAACGGCTCAAGAGTTATTTCATTTAAAAGTTCAAGGTTAATTAAAAGTCACCCTGTATATCAGATCAGGTTGTAACGAAAGTTTCCAACCACAGCTACGGTCTGTGCAAACAGTTCGCGTTGACGTTTTTGCTCATATTTTGTCAAACGATGTTTGGCATTTGAAAGAAAGATACTTGTTTTATAACACTGTGTTGTGAAATTTGTAAAAAAATATCGTTATCATTAAGTACAAGGTGTCTGAAATAGAACTATCACGCTACCAGATTAGAACCATCCTTTACTTCAAGTTCTGTTGCAAAAAGTCTGCTAAAGAATGTCACCGAATAAAATGTACAGCTTTAGGTACTAGCGTTGTATCATATGACACTGTGAAGGTTTGGCGGAAGGGTGGTTATATATAAAATTACAGTTAATTATATGTATTATAATTAGTATTAGGTAATGGGTAATTTGGCAGAAAACTTTCGTTACAACCTAATATTTCTAATTATAGTACCCTTTCTTAAATTTAAAGTTGAATGCATTTATTAATATTCAATATTCCTTGAAAATATCTATTGTATAATTGTCAACACGTTGAATGCCACGTCAGTCACCGGTGACTGACATTGATCTTTCCGTTTAGGCCGCGTCAGTCATCGGTGACTGACACTTATAGATTCTATAACGGGAGTCTTATTTCGTGGCCTAAACGGAAAGACAGACAAAACAGACTTGGCATTCAACGTGTTAAGAATTACATTTATCTTATATATAAAATGCCTTCGTAATCTCTTTCAGACTTTTATAATGTTTACTATTTTTATAGGTATCATTGGTGACTGGAAAAATTACTTCACAGAAGAACAGAATATAGAATTTACCAAGCTGTACAACGAAAAAATGAAGGACAGCAATTTAGAACTCTTATTTGATCCTGAAGAAATCGACAACAGGAACAACAACGGGGAAATGATCAATAAGACAATGAATTCAGAAAAATCAAGACAGATTCTCAATGGCAATATAAACAATATGAAAGAACGCGAAACTTGATTTGAGATGTGCACCAATGAGGAGTACAGTTGAACACAAGTCAAAATGGAGGTCTTGAATGCAGTGAAAAAAGACCTGATGAACTTATTTGAATCAGTTAGTGTTCATGACTGTTCAATTACAGCACAAAAGAAATGGTTGCACACAAAAAAACGAAAAGTTTCTGTATATATTTTATGTGTATATTATAGAGTGGTGTTCATATACTTTGTGAAAAGTAAATTGTATGTAACATCTGTTTATTAACAAATATGTAAAGGTAGACTTGCTTTGCCGTTACTTTGAGATTTCGCTTAACATGTAGATTTATAATTTACAGAAGTCAAAAGCCCATTGAAAGTTACGTTGTGCAAACAATTTTTGTCAATCTAAAATAGCAATTTTGAATTTCAATCAGATAGTTGATGGTTGATCGGTAAAACCATTATTTCACAAGAGAATTTTTCTATGTTTAATTAGATAATTTTAAATGATAACATTTGAACAACTGATGAATAAACATCAGTTCGACGAATATTAAAATGGTAATATAAGAAATGAAGATCAAGTTAAAACTGTGGATTATGGAATCAAAATGCACCACCTCTCATTAGAGATTTATCATAAGCACAATATTATTTAGAATATGAAAAAATGTAATTTATAGTTTCATACAAATTCTGTAAGTAGGTAACAAAGCATTTTTTAGATTATTTCATGCTCATCACATGAAATACGTATTATTTAGAATGTGAAAAAAAGAAAAAATATAATTTATAGTTTCATACCAACACTGTAAATTAAGTGACACAGTATTTTTTGGAAGTTATTTTATGTTGCACACATGAAATACATGTCAAATACATTTTAACTAAAACTTGCAAAATTTTAATTTTTTGGAGTAGAACTGAGCTTACATATAGAGAATTTTATATGCCATTCGTGCACTTTCTTCAATTTCACGGTAGTTTAACAACACAATCAACAAGAATCAGCTTGCAGTGTGACTCTTTGAGTAATTGTGTCGTCCAATTTCAACACTAATGAGTTATTACTTGCACATCGAGTTAGAACGCAGCACTCAACTTCTTTGACAATTGATAGAGAGAAAATTGACGACGAAATTGATGCTTTTTTATTGTGTATAGGGTTCATGATAAAGTTTAAATAAAAAAGTGTTTTTAATATTCTTGTGTACATTTATTTTCGGGAATTTCAAATGCATTTCCGTATAAAAACATTCAATAAATCAACATAAGATTCAAATTGAATAAAGTTTTTTTTTTTTTTTTTTTAGCTTACATTCTAATAAAGCATTTTATATTAAGTGTACAAATAAGATTTAAAGTGTTTTTTAAGGCAATGTTTCAAGGATTTAAAAGAAACGATCTTATATTATTGGACGTGTTTGACTGGCTTACGTTGAGTTTTCAGAAAGTTTCTATTGCATTAAAAATGAATCAGCATTCAAACATTCTGACTTACATTGAGTTTTCAGAACGTTTCTATTGCATTAAAAATGAATTAGCATTCAAACATTTTTCTGCATTTCCTTAGGTGCAACTTTTTGAGGGTCGTCATACATGCATGTTCTTAGCCATGGAAATCACCAGCTTTAAGCCATCTTAACCAATATCAACATTAGCGATGGACATGATGAATTAATGATGGGCGATTCTCGATCATTCAACAATCGGGAAAAATCGTCATCGTAAAAAATAAGAATCGAGAAAGTCATCGATTAATTCCCAAATTCTACAATCGATTGTCTAACCGAGAGTTTGAAAATCACAATTGGAAAAGTTAGCGATTATTCTGGCAGGAAATTCGACCGTAGTGATGGGGATTAATTCTCCTATCGCTCGATAACTCTGCGCTCGATAATTCACTATCGCAATGATTTGCTTATGATTGAGGATTGAGAGAGAGACAAGAATGAATCCCGAGAAGAAAATTACATTCAAAATAAGAACGATTCGCCTCAAACGTTAAGAGATAGAGAAGGGAGGGTGGGGCAGAAAAAAAGGGCTAACTGCATTTTAGCTAGAATTTACTGTCCGAATTAAACAAAATTTTAGAAGGAGGAAGGACCGAGTCCCAAGGTACTTAAAATGAAAAATCATGAATGTGAGATAAAAATTAAATGGAAGAAAAAGGGGGGAAACGAATAGTGGGTGGGAAAGTTCTAAATCTCAGAAACTATAGCCCATAGCGAAAAGCTAAAGGCAGATTTAAGGATGACGACCTAATGGTCCTATATTAAGATACCTACAGGTGGAGTCCACTGAAGGTTCACTTTAGTTAGAAATATATATATAAGGAATGGGGGGAGGGGGGGACAATTGAGTAATGAATAGTGCCGACATACCTTGCCGGAAAGAGCCAAATTGTCGAGGGAGAAAAGAATGGAGGGCAAGAATGAATCCCGAGAAGAAAACTGAGGAGAAGAGGAAGAGGCACAAACTGGATAATACGCAGAAATGCGGGTAAATGCCCAATTTGCGCCCGTGAGAGTAGTAGAGCCACTATAGCATCTATAATAATATCCGAGACGCATGATGTTCCCGGGTGAACAAAAAAAAATTATTACCCCATGTCATAGTACAATGACTCAGTTCTCGAAACCTATATTATGCTACTGCTCTTAAATTTTTTTTTACAAAATTTCTGGGTTTTTTTTATTAAAAAGGTTGGCAGCTATGCTTTTGCGCAGGCAGAATGATTCGTTCGAATATCTAAATCACTTATTATACCCATCACTAATTAACATGTACTCTTTTATACAATATTCTCTCCAGCAAACAAAATAGCGATGTTCATAGTTTTGTAGGATTTTTTAGCCCTCGGTATGCTATTTCTTTCTCCCAGCTTATTTTGTCTCCAATAAATAACGTTACCTTGTATACGCCAGCCGTAAAACAAAAGCCGATGTTTCATTGTGCTATTAAATACTCTACAGCATTTTTTAAAACTTTTAAGCATCGCACATTTTCAATGTTTATACCGTTGTATTGGGGGGGGGGGGGAGTACTTTTTAATGTAATTTGTTTGAAAACTGCATCTCCATCTGTTTTTGAAATATTTTTTTTTTTTGTAGTTTCAAGCGACATTTGTTTCATTTTGCCAACTCAAGTACTCCATTTCTGAAAAAATAGCAATTATATCTTTTTGTTGCCATTTTCTCATAAAAATTGAAAAAACAAATTAATTAAAATACGTGCTATTTTGAGAAAAATATAAATGAAGGATTTATGATAAAACATGGAGCTATTAGAAATTAAATTTAATTTTAAGTATCTATATTAATGCAAATGACGTCATTTTACATAAAATAAAAGCGTGTGCTTTAAGTCTTAAAATTGAAATATGTTTTGCACTATAGTAGAATCCCGATTATCCGAGTTATTTACTTCTGATGGACTGGTGGCTTCTATTATTATGAAACAGCCATTATAAATGAAGCGTTTAGGTGAAGATGAAAGAGCAGTCGTAAAAAGACCTCTGATTTTCTAGTCAGAATGGGGAAAAAAATGGCCATAATTTTTTTCGGAAAAAAATTATGGCCATTTTTTTATAATAGCTTTCATTTATAATGGCTGTTTCATAATAATAGAAACCACCAGTCCACCAGAAGAAAATGAAGTAATGGAAATGTCGGGGGCGACACTAAATTCTGAAAAAGCAGAATTCCTGTTCTCTAGTTATTATTATTATTATTATAATTAGATTAAATTCTTGACGTACGCAGTGACGAATAAATGCTCTTTTGCAAGCCCCCCTCTACTTGTGAACATTAAAGAACATTTGACTTCACAGCCAAAAGAAGCAGTTGGGACCAAGGGCAGCGATAGAGCGGGGATAAATGCCCCCCATCGGGTTGAAAATTCCATTATCTTCGGGTACACAGCTAAAAGTTCTTACAAATTTATTATTTTCCCGGTCCGATGTAAAAGCTAAAAGCCCATGGATGTCCCGTTATAAAAGCAAACAAACCATGCCGCCCCGATCCCAGTACACATCGCTCACCCCCAAGAAAAGTGACACATCTCGACAAAAGTAAATTTCACATGAGAGGCAAAAGAAAATTTGCATGATTTTACTATAAGATAGGTAGCATAATTTTGCTATAAGATGAAATTGCAGCACAGCTCTGCATGCAGGAATGAAAACTTGCATAAAAGTGTAAAACCCTTAAGAATGAAGACGTAGGATGAGGTTTGGAGGGTTGGGTAATTTTACCTCCCCACACAATTCAGCCCTCTTCTGTGGTCACAAATGAACATATAGCGTAATAAAGGGCTTTTCCGTATAACTACACTTATGAAACTGTTTGTGTATCAAGCCACGCCTATGACAGACCTATTAGTGGAATAAAACTCAAAATGAATTTTTGCGAGATGTGTCACTTTTCTTGCGGGTTGAGCCACATATTAACTCAAAAAGGTTTTGATCATTATAGTGATACTTTGAATATTTTACTTTATACAGAATAGAATCAATAATAGATTTCTTTTTACTTTTATTATTTGTAAGCCCTTGATACATTGTAGAAGATAAGTAGGTCATTAACTTAGCCAAGATCAGAGTAATATTTCAAAATGGGCCCAGTGCTCCAATAAGATCTAAGCAATACCATAAAGTATTTAGGAAAGCAACCAATTCATTTTTGTGTGGCAGCATGACGGTCATTGCTTAGTAAAAAATCAATATTTACTAAGGAATATTATTCCAATATGTAACCTCGTCTTCTATTTATGGTAGTAAATAGTTATGAATTTTGGCATTTTAAAATTGTTCAATCTTTTCAAATTTCAAAATAATATTCTCAAAACTTTCTCAAAACATTCTCAACAAAACATTCTCAAACCTGGATTCAAGCCCATGTCTAAATTTGGACACGAGTGGTCTAAAAACAACAGAAAAAGAAGAAAAGGGCAATTCAAAAAGTATAGCCACAACACTGTTTTCACAGAAATGTACAGTAAGGCGTGGGATCTTTGTAATAACTGAAAAGTTTATGGCCAGAATAGTTATATTTGTCAAAGACCGTTAACGCTGCAGCAGGCATATTCACAATAACTACTCGGTTCAGATTCTGAGCTGTTTTGATTGGCTCGCTAGATTCAGACCATGCTGATTTTTAATGTCTTGCAAGTAGTGATCGACTGCATCGTTTAGCGTGTATTTTTATTGCACAAAATGGAGGATATTCCAAATATGGGTTCGAGGCTGAAAAAAGTCACGTGATACCGGTAATTTACCCAAGGAACTTTTAACTCATAAGAAGGGAAAATACTACTACTTTGCCTCATGAACCGTTTCATTGGCTAGCAGGGATTTACATTACACGTCTACGGAGCCTTCCCTTCTTTACGGTAGAAGTTTTTACCTTGACCACGTGATCAAAATGTAGATGGAATATCCTCCATTTCATGGACTTTATTCCAAATCTGGGTTCGGGGCTGAAAAAAGTCACATGATGCCGGTAATTTACCCAAAGAACTTCGAACTGATAAGAAGGGAGGCTACTACTGCTTTCCGCATGAACTGTTTCACTGGCTGGCGAGGGTTTTTCATTACGTCTACGGAGACTTCCCTTCTTTACGCAGGAAGTTTTTACCTTGACCACGTGATCAAAACGTAGATGAAATAACCTCCATTACAACATAAATTAATGGGGTCTCTGTGGCCGAGTCGTCAAAGCACCACGCTGCTAATCGCTTTCGAGGGTAGGAGATTGTGGGTTCGATTCCCGCTGGTTCCATTGCACACACTCTTTGTACAGCGTCTAGAATACCTAGTGTGGAAATATGCTATCCAAACAACGCTAAAAATTTGTATCCCTTAAATGTGCAACGATACTGCTAAAATCCCAAGTGTCGATCGCAGCGACATCTGCGGAATTTTCGTATTACATTGTATAGACTAGCAATACCTTGAGGTGTAGAAAATATCCTGCAGATGTCGCTGCGATCTTTATATTTCAGCAGCATCGTTGCACATTTAAGGGATACAATATTTTAGCACTTTTTTAAGTATTACAGGGATAGCCGATTTCCACACTATATATTTTAGGCACTATACTCTTTGTGTGGAACTCCCAGGATGTATTTCTCTTGTGTTGTAATATTTCCTTCTGCTATCTTGTCTCTGACTTGTAAGCGGGCTCTCATGTCAAGCACACAAGCCATATGTTTGTTATTCAATAAAATAAATAAAACACAAATTAATTTTGATTGTGAATAATCTTATACTATAATGCGAGCAAAAATTGTGTGTGTATGTGTGTGTGTAAATTTTATCTTAAAAATGGCTTTAACGATTTTGACGAAATTTTGTATTTTACCATTTTCGGGCATGAGACCATTGGGCTAGGTCACGTGTTCGAGAAAATCCGATTAATGGGTCATTTTGGGTCATAATGGGTCAAGGTCAAGCTAATTATATCTAAAAAACGGCTCAATCGATTTTGACCAAATTTTATATCCAACCGTTTTTCGGCACGAGAAAACTATTGGGCTAGGTCACACGTTCGAGAAACTTTAATTAGTGGGTCATTTTTGGGTCACTATGGGTCAAGCCAATTGTATCTAAAAAACGGCTCTAACGATTTTGACTAAATTTTGTATTCTGTCGTTTTGGATTACGAGAAGACCAATAGGCTAAGTCACATACAGTGGGTTGCCAAATTATTAGGGACAGTCATATATTTTGCTAGTTTTATACTTTGGGTGCACTTGACTGCGGTTCTAAGGGGTTTAAATGTTGCAGGAATGTATTTTACCGTTGTCAACATCCCTATAATTCAACTTTTAAGTACTTTTGGTTTATTAAAAGATTTGTTTGCTTTCTATAAATATTTTAATAACAGGAGAGACGCTGAGTCTTTTACACACGAAATAGTGAAAGACGCTTTTCTTTAAATTAAACAAAATTCTTTGTTTTTTTTTGGAAAAGTTAAGAATTATATGTGAGTATTATCCTTCTTTTATTGATTAAATATTAGTTTTCTGCAAAATTAGTTACGATTTTAATTTATTTTTTATTTTTATTGATTTCAGTATAGGTCGAGGGGTTGATTTGTTCCCTAGGAAAAAATCTTAGGTAAAAACCCTTCTTATGCATACGAGTCATTACCAAAGGAAGATAACAGAACTTGCTGGAGTTTGCAAGTCAGTAGTCAACAGGATAAAAATAAATCTGGACAAAAACCAGCCACTTTCACCCAAAGGAAAAAGTAAAATTGGAAAAAAATGCATAATAAACCCCACGTACCGATAGGAAAATCCGGGATATCTGTTTAGGAAACAGAAAGAAAAGTGTGGGACTGCTTACTCAGATCGTTCAAGAAACTGGAATACCAGTTTCTAAGAAAACTGTGCAGCTTAGATTAGCGGAGGAAGGGTTGACAGGTCATCGTCCAGCCAAGAAACCCCGGTTGACAAAAGCGATGAAGAACGTGTGACCGCCAGAAGACAGTTGATGACTGAAGTAAGGTCAATTGTTAAGATAATTATTATTTATGTCATTTAAAATCATTTATTTCTAAATTATTAACATATTTAAATTTTTTCAGGTGTGTTTCTCACATGAATCAATCTTTGAGATTTTAGTCGATAAAAGCAGCTTTGTCAGGCAACGCCCAGGCGAAAAATACCACCCTGACTGCATCATAGAAAGTGTTAAACACCCTGATAAAATAACGTTGTGGTCTGTCATAAGCGCTAAATGGGTTGGACGCCTCTACATTGTTCAGGGAACCATGAGACAAGACCAGTACAGGCAAGTTCTGGAAACTCGGCTACTGCCGAAAATTGAAGAATTGTTCCCAGGTGGTGAAGGGTTCATGTTTATGCATGATACAACGCTTTGTCATAAAGCTAAAAGCATTACAAAGTTTTTGGCAGACCACAATATCTCAGTTTTACCTTGGCCTGGCAATTCTCCTGACAAGAACCCGATAGAAAACTTATGGGAGATCACCAAGGCGGAAACAGCCAAAGATATGATTACAACCAAGGTAAAACTCATCGAAAAACTAATAAATGTATGGCATCACAACCCTAAAATAAAAGAAAGTGCCAGAAATTGCATAGAAAGCATGCCGAGACGCATCGAAGAACTCATCGAAGCCAAAGGAAATGTCACCAAATATTAATATTCTTTACTTAACATTGGTAAATTGACTGTATTATATTTTTGTTGGATTTTTTTCATATAATATTGCGTAAATACTTAAACTAGTATAACAATAAAGCTTTTTAAATTCAAAAACAGTGTTTATTTTCAAATTATATCCTAATATTGTACAAAAAACCTATACTTCATGACTGTCCCTAATAATTTGGCAACCCACTGTATTAGAGAAAATTCGATTAGTTGGTCACTGTGGGTCAAGCAAAGTTTATCTAGAAAATGGCTCTAACGATTTAGACGAAATTTTGTATGTTACCATTTTCGGGCACGAGAATACCATTGGGCTAGGTCATGTGTTCGAGAAAATTCGATTAGTGAGTCATTTTGGGTCATAATGGGTCAAGGTCAAGATAATTATATCTAAAAAACGGCTCAATCGATTTTGACTAAATTTTACATTCAATCGTTTTTCGGCACGAGAAAACTATTGGGTTAGGTCACATATTCGAGAAATTTCGATTAGTGGGTCATTTTTGGGTCACTATTGGTCAAGCCAATTTTATCTAAAAAACGGCTCAAACGATTTTGACAAAAAATTTTATTACATCTTTTCCCAGCACAAGAAGACCATTTTGATAGGTCACGTATTCGATAAATTTAGATTAGTGGGTCCCTTTTGGATTTCCGTGGGTCAAGCTAATTTTATCCATAAAACGACTTTAACGATTTTGACTAAATTTCGTATTCTACAGTTTTTGTGTTCGATAAGAGCATTGGTTATGTCGCATGTTCAAAAAAAATTCGGTTAGTGGGTCATTTTGGATCACTATGTCTCAGGATCCTGCCAATTGTATCTAAACAGCAAGAATGTTACAGTAAGAATAAAATATCGAACTGAACACAAGGCTAATTTTGACCGAGCTTAGCCCGGTCATCCCTGCTAGTTTAAAATTATGCAAATATGTACATAAATAATTTACTTATATTTATCATTTTTTCTTTGAATTCTACAAACACAATAAATCAATTTCCGTTCCTTGCTCGCTTTTAATAATGTTAGTATTGTTTGTGCAGGGGTTTGTAAACTTTGTAAATTAGCATATATGTTTTTTGTCATGTATGAACGCTTCGCGGCCATGAAGACATAACAAAACAAAACAAAGAACTTTTTGCATCAATCATGTAGTGTAGAAATCTCAAAAATGAATTAAGTTCGTTAAAACCGTAATAACAATCACTAACGAATATTAAAAAAAGTTTCTTTATATAAATTGCTAGTATTGTTTAAAATTATTTTTTATAATTTAATTAAATATTGAAATATATAAACTTTCCATTTTTACATCCATATTTTTTATATAACTTTATTTAAAAAAAAAAAAAAAAATCATTTTTTTTTTTCATACTCTCCACTGCTTGGATTCGACCTGGGGATCTACGGTATTACAGACAGACGACATACCACATAGCTATTACGAACTCACTCAAAAAGCGCTTAGAATAAAATTTTAATTGACCGCACTGCTTCCAAGCTGAACAAAGTCAATATGGGTCAAACTGGACAATTTCATTCCAAATTTTTTATTTTTTTAAATTAATGTACCAACTACCACAGCCATTTAAATGCTGTAGTGTTTTGAGATCAAGGATGTATATTTTATGCGTAGGATAAACTGTTATGGAAGAAAGTGTCTGTTAACATCATAATCAGTGTCCAATAATTGGGACTAAGATGATGGGGACTGAGATGATGTTTTTGTCTTAACAGCTGCGCAGGCATTTTGTTGAATCATTTTGCACACATGCGAATTATTAAATATGCCATGTGACATTTGTATGTTACATAAATAAAGTTGTAATAAGCTTGTCTTTTCTAAATAAAAAGTTAAATATGGCGACATGAATGACGCCATAAAAAAATACTCATCCCTACTCAGAACAAAAACTAAATATTTCTAAATATGAAACAAAGAGAAGAACTTACCTTCATCCATGGTGGCCAGTTGAACTTTAGTTGCTGTTGCAATGGAAATAATTTTGCCAGCGCTATCTAGTATTTGTTAACCTAAATGTGTGTTTAGAGGGACTGAGATGATGGTCAATCCCAGGGACAAATATATTTACTACAATATTTTACTATACAATCTATACTAATAAAAGAGAATTATATTTTCCCATACTGTATATACACTATATGGCCAAAGGTGACCGGTCACTTGCGATTTTTGACGTTTTGTTAAATATCTAGAAAAATGCATGAGGAATTAAACTGAAACTGCAGGTGTGTAAACAGTATAGTATAGGTCATATATTTCCGCGAAGATTTTTTCTCGAAACCTCATAGGGGACAGTCAAAAAATTGAAAAAGAACGAATATCTTTTGGACAACCCTGTAAAAACTAATGCAGCAAAAGCTTTGAAACTCGAGATTATTAATAAGTAGCTTATTGTAATAAACTGTGTTCATTTTTATGAGGATAGCATGTATACTCGTAGAGAAATTAAGGTTTTTATAAAAACAGTCCCAAATTTCGCCAAGTTTTTTGCTTATAATTTGCAGAGTTCTTAATAAAAAAAAAAGTTATTTTCAGAAAATATGGCGAACAACGTTGTACACAATACTCTGCAGTCAGAATTAAAAAATAATAAAAATTGGATGAAAAATGAGCAAGTTTACTAAAAAATGTCTCTCTGCGCATGCGCGAATGCAATCAAAATATAATGTGCATAATGTGTTAGCTAAATGTATAGAGCGACTTTTGTAAAAGTCTCAAAAACATAGTTTGAAAAGTCTGATAATAATCGTTTATAGAATAAGCTCAAAATCCGTTGTTCCCAAAATGAAGCAGTATCCAAATACAGTAGTACGTGCAATATTGTGTATGCTAAATTGGCACTAATCAATGGATATATCATATATGGATACAACCCCTCATGCACCTGGGGACAGGGACTGAAATCAGGGCCGAAATTAGCCTTTTGGCACCCGGGGCAAACATGGATTTTGGCGCCCCCCCGCCCCCCCCCCCCCCCATCTCCACCACAAAGTAAATTTACAAAAAGAATTTTACTACGTATTTAATAGACGACTTATTTTTAAATTTAAAATATATAAAACTGAACTACGTAATCAGCTTTGTCAAACATTGATTCATTAAAACCTTAAAAATGGAATCAAAAGGAGCCGAATTGCATTTTAATCTTTTTAAACATTTTTTTTTTTGTTTTGTTTTTTTGTTTTTTTGTATAGCTAAATGAGGTCGATATCTAAAAAAAAAAAAAAAGGTTTTACTAAGAATTTTACTTTGTGAATTTCCCCTCCCGTTTGTTTTTATTGTCCCGGGCAGTCATTGTCCGTGGCGAGACGTAAAAAAAAAGAAAGGAAGCTCAATGCTGCTCAGCGGAAAAAAAAACCAAACAGCTTTCATGGAATTTTTTTATCTAATAGAAAAGTCAGACAGGGGTCGCTTCGCGTTTGGCAGTTAACCGTAATGGACAGTGTCCCACAATAGAGACTGACCTTGAAATACGGTAGTCATTCTCCTACACAGAAAGTGATTTAAAAGATAGAAGGCAAAGGCATAGACATGATACTTTTGGAATGGGAGAATGAAAAAAGCCTAAGAGAACAGTTCTTTTTTCTTATTCATTTGCAATTTTGTATTGTAGATGAATCTTTTTATCTGTTTGTAAAGTTCAATGCATTTGGTTCAGTTTTCCTTTGCAATTTTCCGTCTGCGAGACATTTTTATACAAATTTCGTATATATATATATATACATTCTTGTATCAAACGTCAAACAAAATCTTCATTTTGGCGCCCCCTTTACCTTCTGTTAAAGCGGCGCCCGGGGCACAGCCCCCTCTGCCCCCCGCTAGTTTCGGCCCTGACTGAAATGATGATTTACTTTGCATAAACCTTAAAATTAATTATTTATTAATTATTGGTAATTGTTATAACAAATGTTGCAATATATTACATTTTTCAGTGTTTGATTTTAGTATCATTAATGAAATATTATTGGCAGTGGACTGGACGTAAATTGTCCAATTTTCAGATATTGACCCATCTATTTTGGATATCTGAATCTGGGGGAGCCAATGAGATCCTGAACCGAGTAGGTATTGTGAAAATGCCTGCAGCAGTGCCGGGGGCTGCTGCCTATCGCCACTTAACCATAGTGGAAATGGATTAACTGAAAATGCGAATAATCTGGCAATAAAATTTTTGTTTTTTAAAAATCAAATTCCTTTTTGTTCTTTTCTGTGAAAACTGCATAGTACTATTACCCATACTTTTCAAATTATTGAATTTTTACTTTTCCGGAAATTTTACAACCATCCGGTACTTTACTGCATATTTAGTGGATTCAGTAGCGATAATATTCAATAGACGGGGCCACAAGACATTTCAAAGCTAGAAAAACTTTCTCAAAGTTACCTGTCAGCTTTGTAAAAATTATTTTGGTAATAATATCGCATTCACACTATGATAGTTAACTCACCAAACTTGATTTTTTTTTTTTTTTTTTTTTTTTTTTTTTTTTTTTTTTAACTTATTAAAGGCGGTTGGCAAGAAAACTTGCCATGCAAGGCGAACAAAATTTTTAAATTTCAATACCAGTATTTTAGTTTGGAAATCTTCACATTATCTAATCTCGGATTTCGAGCGATTAAATAATTCAAAATTACAAAGTCGGAAAAACTGGTGTCGAAGAATTAAAAGAAGTGTAAAGGAGGCTCGTCGTTAATGGTTTAAGCAGGCGATTCAGAATCAAATTTTTGGACTTGAGCAAGTTTATGAAACGTTCTTAACATGAACATAGAGTAATTTTAGGACCTCAGTCATAACAGTGTTGAGATCAAGTCGCGACTTCGAACAAATATGGCGGTTGGAGTAGAACGGAAGGTATGGAACTAAGGAAGTGCACACCTATACAAACTATAAATCCAAACCATCAACAATAAAGGAATATATTTTTATTTTCTTCTAACTTCAATAGATGAAGGTATTGTAAACAAAATTTTTTCGACGGATTTACACCTTTTAGGGATCAGAAAACCCAAAATACATGTTTATACAAAATGTCTGTCTGCCCGTGTGTGTGTCCGTCTGTCGCCATTGTACAATCGAAAAGTGTATGAAGTTATGAATAGAATTGAACCAAATTTTTTGTGTATGTTTTTGGCAATGGCAGGCAAGTCCCCCTTGAATTTGTAAAAATTATACCGGAAGGGGGTGCTGTAATAGCGATGTCTGTGCCATTTTCATTATTGTACCATCGAAAAGGAAATGAAGTTATGCATAGAATTGAAGCAAATTTTTTGTGTATGTTTTTGGCAATGGCAAGAAGGTCCTCCTTGAATTTGAAAAAATTCTGCCCGAAAGGGGCGCTGTAATAGCAATTTTTGTGCCCTTTTCATTATTGTACCATCGAAACGTGTATAAAGTTATGCATAAAATTGAACCAAATTTTTTGTGTATATTTTTGGCTATGGTGAGCAGATCCTCCTTGAAATTGGAAATATTCCGCCAGAAAGGGGCACTGTGATAGCGATTTTTGTATAATTCTCTCGATTTTTCGTATTTCTATTGTCCATCGGCGGCTCGTGCAGCAACGTGAACTCACGTCCTGCTAAGCCGGCTATTAGCAAACAACTGATGTACAACAGAATAACGAAAAGCTATTGATTTTAATAAATACCATGACCGTGATTAACTCGTTTTTACTCTGATTAATGGACAATATTCTCCCTTTGGCTTCAAGACTAAAACAATTCGTCTGCTTGGGAATAACATTCATAACCTCGCCGCTGAAAAGCATTGTGTTTAGAAAATTTATGCTTATATTTTATTTGGAGTTTTAGACCTTTTTCAGGGACAAATATAACTCTCTATATTCTCTTTTCTCTGTTTTAATGCAATTGCATAATGTTTTTCATTTTATTTATAAAATAAAAATTTTAATTAATGAGTATATACGGATTTTAATTAATATGTATATAAGTCCTCATCGAAAATAAATCTGCAGTATTTTACGCGTGCATTTACTTGTGTATTTAGGCTGTATCAAATAACGCAATAAGGTAAACAAAGGCGCTAGCCACTATCTTTACACCACGCAATTGCCACTGTGACATCATGAGAATACTGTCCATTGACTGAAGCAGAAATTTAAGATGAAAATCAAAGTTGGTATAGTATTGCACTAATAATATTGAAGTATTAACATCTGTAACTAATCTTGGAAATATTAAGATGTATGAGATAGGAGAAAGTTTTGAGATTGGCCCATCCAAGAAGTTTGAAATGAGATTGACCAAACAAAAGCCTGCCTTTTGGTTTCATTTTCACCCGTTTCATAAATTTCGCAGCTCCACCAGTGACTGAGAGGTTCTGCTCTCAAAGCTGGTAGACGGTAGGTGCTGGGTTCGGACCCAATCGCGTCCGTCGGCCTAATCGTTCAGTTTGCCATGGTTTTCTTCGAACCTTGGATTTCCTTGCATAAATACGGGTTAGGATCCCTTAGAAAGACCCCCACGGAGGGCATCAGCCCCTCGGGCCTATCTATACCCCTTCTGCAGATAATCGGCCGTCATAAAACAACACCAACACCATAAATTTCGAAAATACAATTATTCAATCACATTTCAAAACTAGCGAAAAATCTATTTGTATCCCTGACAAAGTTTTTTATTATAATAAAATTAAAGAAGCAGGTAAACTAATAGAGCTGTGTTACACAGGCGCCACCAGGGCCTGATTACCGCATAGGCCAACCAGGCCATGGCCTTGGGCCCATTGCTGAGGGAGGGGGGGGGGGGGAGAGAGAGAGAGAGAGAATTTTTATAGTATGATTTAGAGAAAAAAATCTTCATTAGAGTTTCTTGCAATTGTTTTCTCAAAAACGATTTTGGTTAACTTAGCAACCGTATAATCTATTGATAACCCCTCGAATACTCCTGGGGGAAAGGAAAAAAAGAAAAAAAAACTATTTTGGTACGAAGGGGGCCCCAAATAGGGGCTGGACCTCGGGTTTGGGCGCCACCTATTACACAAGATATCCTCACTACTCTATATTCATGGTTTTTAACTTTGAGGTTCTCTTTTAACGTTTCATATGTTGAGTGGTACTCTGCCTTCTGAACTGTTTTTCTGTTTTGAAATTGCTCTTAAATTTCGAGTTGAGGACCACAAGTAACTAATCAGCTTTTTCGAATGATGCTTTCAATTGTTTATTTATTTAACTTAACATGCCACAAAGGATGAAGACTATATGCATAGTCAGAAGGTACAGTTACAAATTTAACAACTGAAGCACATGCCCATGCCCCAGACATCTGTTTGACTAAGTTAAGGCGGTTCTCAAAAAAATCTTACCTTTTAAATGATTTTTCCTTTAATGTTTTCCATTTTTTGATAAATGAATTTCACCTTAGTCTCAGAATGACAGTTTTTTCCCCCTTTCTATCACTGTCATGTCTGGAAATTCAATTAAAAATGCCAATTTTGACAGAATTTTCTGGAAGATTTTCTGTCTAACAAAAAAGGGGAAAACTGTTCAGTTACATAGTTTCTGAATAATAGAACCTGTCAATGCCATGAGTATGAAAACAAATTTAAAAATCAAAAAGTAGTTTGGATTTAACCACTTCACCGGCTGCCCCGAGATAAGTCAGGGGTAAAAGCACTGTTTCCCCATACCTGTCGCCGCTGAAGTGGTTAAGAGCAGCCTTAAGTCTTGTAACATGTGTGTTGCCTGGTTAAAAAGGAAAAAAAAAAGTTAAGCTAGGTAGACAGAGTGAATGGACTATATTAAGCAGCACTTATAATTAATGACTCATATGTGACAAGTTCTTCAATAGAGCGCAGACATTTGTGAACAAGTAGAAAAGTTAAAAGTATTAAATGGTTATGGGGCGAATATAACATCTGTACCCATCTCTCATTTTAAAAGCCCAGTATATGCAATCCCTCTTCCCATTCTTTCGGTACTGGTTTTTAATTTTAGAGAAATTCAAATGTATTTCAAAACTGACTTGTTTACATTTTAAAAATCTTATAAATATTAAAATTACATATTTAAAAGATAATATTCTATTAAGGTAATTTATCAAATTTCCTTACACTTCATAAACAAGATTTAAAATAAGTGTAATATCTTTTTGAGAGAGTTGTCTTTTTTTGTTTTCCTTTTGAAAATAAAAAATCTGTTCTGTGGGCTGACATCAGAAACATAACTCGTCTTCTTAAATATAAGAATTTGTCATAAATTATATCTATTTTGTTTGTTGTTTTTTTAGATTACTAATGAATGCAAGAGGATATTTAGCATTGCTGTTAAAAAAGATTCAGTTCACCTTTCGTAGTCATAAAACACAATAGAAAATACGATAATTTGCATGACAAATAACATAATGCCAAGTTGTAAATAACATTTTAGTTCAGACTTTTCTTTAAAACGAAAAATGATGTTTATGTGTCCTTTAAAAAAGCTTGATGAGTACTACATATTTATGCATATACGTATCTTCCCAAAATAAATTCTTGCATATCTTTACTAATTACACACCTTTAACAAATCTAAAACAAAAGATAGACATTATTTGTACATTTTTAGGTGTGTCCGTAATTATGTAAATACGTAGCACCTACAGTCGTCGTTCAGTCCATCTGTCTGTCCGTCCACATATTACAGCACAAAAACTACCCAACCGAATAGTTTGAAATTTAAAATATATAATTGTGGCATAATTTTGTCGAGTCATTTCAAATTTCATGAAAATTGGATGTATAGTTTAATTACAAGGACAGTCAAAAGTTTTCCGTTACATGACGGTCAATGGGAAAAAATTATTCCATGCATTTTAAGGATGTTACAGCCTTCTGAATGGTCTGAAATTTTAAATATATAATTGTTGTAAGATTTTGTCAAGTCATTTTAAATTTTATGAAAATCGGATACATAGTTTAATTACAGAGACAGTCAAAAGTTTTCCATTACATTACAGCCAATGGGAAAAAATTATTTCAAGTGCATTTTAATGATATCATAGCCTTTCGAACAGAATGAAATTGATAGGCACTTATGGAGTGCACTAAAATATGCATTCAGTACAATAGTGGTGCAAAAAAATACTCATAAAACTAGTTATAGTGTAAACGCACTTACTTCATTTGCCACATTTGACGAGCAATTTCCAACTAGTGCAATATTGTTGTAATTAAAGTGTCCCTGTTATTATTTAACAATATTCATATATTATATTCTTAAAATTTTGTTTATATGTTACTTTTTAAAATGTGTTGTGTTGTTTACATGCAAAACAAATCATGAAATACTCTTTCCCTATTATTTTAGAAATTGCTGTTTTGAAAAACTGAAATTTTCAAAAATTTCTCAAGGCTGTTCTGAAATCCAAAGGGACAGGTTTATAACACAAATTTTAATTCGCTTTTGTTCGAAAACACGTGAAATTTGCAGGTATTGTTATTCAGAAACTTTGTAATTGAAAAACTTTTCCATTTTTTGGTAAAAATAAAACATCTTGCAGAAAATACAGCAAAAATTGGCATTTTGAGCCGAATTTCCAGAAGAGAGGGGAAAAAAACAGTTGTCACGTGACCTAAAATCTATAACTCAATAAGTAATTTATCAAAAAACAGAAAATGCATTTTGATTCCAAATCATTTCAATAATTTCCTGCCAAGTTTGAACCTTTACGTTTAAAAATGAGTTAGTAAATGTGTCGGAAAGTTTTTCGATTTTTGAGCAGTGAATTTGAGAACCGGTTTAAATGACTACCTGATATGGTTTGATTTAGGAAAATATCAAAGAGAAAGATAAATAATTAACTAATTAAATTGAAGGAACATTTTCACTTAATTTTTTTTATCAACATGAATACTTAATAAATTTATAATAAAAATGGGCTACTCGCCACGTTTTCTATGACCCTAAAAGTTTTTCAGAACCTCCACTTTAAGAAGAAGAATTGTGTTATGATGTATTAATCTGGTAAACAGAGACATTTTTTAATTAACCATTTCACACAAGCTGATCTTCAAATATCTAATTGATCTTACATAAATATGAAAACAGCTGCCAGTTGTTGCGGCAGTGGTGGAAGTGGCATTGGAGGCTACAACATTGCACATTCAAAGCAAAATAAACCTTTTCCCATTTATTGTGATGTTACAATTTTGGAAACAATTAATTTGAAGTTAACTTTATGCCAAAGTTCTATACAATCTATTATCTATGTTATACATACAGGGTGTCCAGCGAATAAGACCCTGATTTCAAAATTAAATATCTCAAAAACAAAGATCAATAGAATTATGCGGTAAACGGTTTGTTTATTAGTTAAGCTGTAAAAATGTTGTACAGAAGTTTCAAAAATTAGTTGCAAAAACCGCTAACAGATGGAGCTGTAATCGCAATGCCTATAAATTGTGTTTTGAAGTGGAGAGCCATAGCGTCTCAATCCTAGATGGCTTCCTATGGAAGAACGAAAATTGGGAAAGACCGCTTTCTCGTTGGGGTGATGTGCAGAATTGGTGGCATCTGGTCACAGAATTATTGCTTCAGCTTCAATTTTAGAGAATTTCAATTGTAGAGAATTTTCAATAAAAAGTTTAGCAATCATTATATAAGAACTTAAAAAATATTTTATTTGTGTAATGTGCAGAAGCGGAGTTGTGTTGACAGAATTGAGATTTGTTTCAAATTTTGTTATAAGCTACTTCGGTCCGGTTACCAATATCTCTGTGGTATGTCTTTTCTCTCCTAACTGGAAGATTGTGGGATCGAATCCTAGTAGAGGAGAATTTGAAAAAAAAAATGGAAATCTTTACTTTTTAATATTTATTTAAACTATGAAAAAAGTTTGAATAAAAAAATCTAAAGTTTCTGGTTTTAAAATTTAATTAAGTTAAAAGAAACACCTTTTTTAAAAATCATTCAGCTTTTATAATAATGATTCTTAAATCATTTTTTTTTAATTGTAGAGAATAGTTTGAATGAAAAAATACAAAGTTTCTATTTTTAAAAATTTAATTAAGTTAAAAAATAATTTTAATTTTAAAAACTCGTTTTCATTTTTTTTTAATTATTGAGCACAGAAATATGATGCAGTTTCTAGCGATAGGATGCGAAGTGTTCGAAAGGAATGCAGCATCCAAAATACTTTTGCTTTGATGTTGATGATATGACCTATCAATTTTTTTAAAAAAAAGAAATAATTTAATGTATAATTTCTATCACTAAAACTTTGTTTGCAAAGAAAAGAAATATATGTGTTGTGCTAAAAACCAAAGTATTATGCCGTGATTTAAAAATGAATTAAAAGTGAAAAATTACTCTTTTATTTATAATAATTCAGGTATAAACAATAATACCAAAATATTATGCCGTGATTTAAAAATATAAAAAATAAATAAAAAGTACAAAATTATTTTTCTAAATATATGCATTTTGATTTAAATAATTATACAGCATTAAAGATTGAATTTAATAAAATATTTTAAAAATTCTTATAATGATTTCCAAACTTTTTATTGAAATTTCTATTAATTGAAATTTTCTAAAATTAAAGCTGATGCAATAATTCTGTGACCAGATGTCTCCACTTCTGCACATCACCCCAATGAAAAAAGGACTTTCCCAATATTCGTTTTTACGTAGGTGTACTGTAATGTTGGGCTTAATGAATCGGAGAGTGGAATTCAATCCAAAGTTTGAATTGAACAAAATTAATTCCGATTCATAAGCTCAAAATTACACTACAGCCGATGACGTAAGTGGTAGACATTGCTAAATGTGTTTTTTAAGAATTATTTTAAATTATTTAAGATCAAATAAAATTATATTTACTAGTTATCATAGCTGAAAAAAAATAAAGAAAAGAAAACACTCACCCAAGTACTTGAACACAGAAAGATAATTCACAAATGACGTTTATTTAAACATATATAAAATTTGCTAATTTGAATGCATTCTTACATTATGAATTATGAAAAGATTATCAAAATGAATGTAAAATTTAATATAATTTTAGATAATTGAAGATATATTGTCATCTGAGAAAAAGCAGAAGTAAATTGTTAAAATATGAAAATTATTTAAGTTAACATGATAGAATGTGAAGTTCGGATATCGTGATGTTATAGTCTGATATTTTAAGAAATATTTCTTTTAATTTTAAGGCCTCCAAAATGAACAAAGTTCAGGAACATAAAGTTAAACTAGGGGATAAAGTTCAGGAATATAAAGCCAAACTCGTATCGTAGAAGGACCCTTGTATTTGGAGAACTGGAGACATGCTGTTGACAATCTTCCTTCAGGAATGTAGATTCTATTTCTTTTTATTCAATGCGAATCCGAACCGAATGAGAAGTTACGGATTTGGAAAATTGGAAATAGGATGTTTGAGAACTTCCTTCAGAAATGCAGATTTTGACGATTTCAGTTCGTTACAAAGGCAATTTACTATTTATTGCATCGACAAAGAAAACAGATAATCAATTCATATTTTTATAGCAAAGAAGTATGGTTGATCGAAGAATATTAAAATGTCGATGAGCAGAACAATTCAAGGCTTCCAATTAATGTTCTATGAAATTTACTTAGAAATGCTTCTTGAAGAAAAAAAATTATATTTCCTTTAGATGATATACGGCCGCCAAGGCCTAACAAAACGTCGATCTCTTCTCACTGGCTAGCCGAACTCTTCTGCCGCAACAGCCGGCTAAAAAAAGCACGGCGTCGCAGCCCCCACAAGTTACTTGCTTTAACGGCTCCCTGGTGAAGAAGTGATGACTTCCAGAACCCAGAGTTTCAAACATGAAAAGCCATTACAGAGCGCGCCAGCCAATTAAAAACGCCTATCCTCCCCGCGCCTGACGTCACACACAACGTGCGTGTTCCAAAAGGAATGTTAAACGATTTAGCAGACGTCCGGTTTTGAACTAAGCGTCTGTTTGGCAAAGGGGAATACCCTTCTTGTTGGAACTTTCAAAATGTCGGAAAGAATGATCTCATGGCGTCGCGCGCCGAAATTAAAAATGAGAAAAGATAGAAAATACATTTTTGCGTATTTCTGCCAAAGTATTTATCACAAGTCACTGAAAATTTTGCAATCGGCTAGAAATAAATATTTCTATCCACATAATATAATTTAAAAGGGAAATATTGATAAATAAAAGATTTCCATTTTTTATATTTTAGACTTAGAAAATTCCGATGTGTTTACACATTCGCGATGTATGTTGAAAGAAATTTGAAAATTAAATTACTGAAATATAATAAAATACTAATTGCACTTAAATAATCTTAATAAGAGATAATGTTTACATTGAAAAATAAGGAAATATTGAATTATTTATCATTAAAATTTACATTATAAGTTTAAAACTTGTGATTAGAAATTAGGTGTTTGAAAATGTTAATTTAAGTTGTAAAATTGAAATAAATTATATTATTTAAATTAATTTGAATGGGAAATGATGCATTATATTTTTTATGATGCAACAGTAGGGAGCCATCTAGGAATGAGACGCCATTGCTCTGGACTTCAAAGCAGTTTACAAGTATTGCGATTACGGCGCCATCTGTTACCGGTTTTTGCAACTAAATTTTAAAACTTCTGTATAACATTTTTACAGCTTAGCTAATAAACAAACCGTTTACCACATAATTCTATTGATCTTTGTTTTTGAGATATTTAATTTTCAAATCAGGGTCTTATTCGCTGGACACCCTGTACTATAAAAACATTAAGATCTTGTGCGTTTTTATTTCAAGCTATTGCTATCCAAGGGAAAATTAAATATGTCTAATTGTATATGAATAGAAATACACATTTTTAAAGCTGCTTGTAAATAATTATTTCCTAATTCATGGTGTCTACAGAAATTTAAAGAAAAAGTTCCCTGATTTCCCTGACTATCTTTATCAGATTTCCCTGATTTCCATTATTAACAATATGCATACGGTATTTTTAAATACAGTAAACTCTCTGTAAGGCGGACTCTGTGTAAGACGGAAATCTGTCTAACTCGGAAAGATTTTCAAGTCCCTGCGAATCCATAGACATAGAGTAAAATTTGCTTAAGGCAGAATATTGCCTACAACGGAAAATTTTCTCAGTCCCGATCGATTCCGCCTTAGACAGAGTTTACTGTGTATGCTGCTTCCTCATATAACACACTTATTCAGCTTGCTAATCTCATTTGGGGGAAAAAAACAAGAGAAAAACATAAAAACTGTACAATATTCATAAAGTATTGGTTGAGAGTTTTATAAATCTGAACTCAAAATTTAGTCCAACAACTTCATATGGTGGCCAATGGATATATGTTAACCAGAAAATTTCCTCATTTTCTAAAGAATGTTCAATCCTAAGACATATCTAAATCTGACGGGATAGTTAATTGGATTAAGCTGAATTGTTTTTTAAATTCAGATGTGACATCACAATATGTTACACATCTCCTTCTTGAAGTGCGATGTAATTAATGGATGACTCCTAAATTACAAACTAGTCAGATGTGCCAATCTCATAGGTGTTAATAGTGGAAATAAAACTTATTCAAAGTCAAAAATGAAACATAGATTGGATACTTGGGTAATTCAGTATGATTTTTTTTTAATAATCTTTTCTGGTTAGTCAAATCTTATATCATCTCCTCAATCAACAATGATTTCCTGTTCCAGGGATGAAAGCGCTGTGCCACAAATGACTGATTGGTACCACTAAATTTTGATACTATTTTCTCGGCTTATTTAATGGCAAGATTTCCGAGATTTAATAAAGCAAAGAATTCTATTAAACTTGAGTGGTTAAAGTCAGCCATTTGTAGCACAGCACTTTTATCCCTGCTATTCCCATGAGGCCATTGAATTCTGTGCAACAGGTATACAACAGCTTGATCTATTGCTATCCTATCCTGAAAAATCACTAACATGGTGCCCCCTTACGGCAAAATTCTCCAAATTCGACTGGAACCTAATGGGAGACACAAAAGCATATTTGGTTCAATTCTATACATAATTTCATGCACTTTTCAATAATATAAAGAGGACACATACACACGGATAGACAGACATTTTGTAGTAAATAGTAGCCACAAATCAAGTTGCACAGTCCATCAGAAAAATTTTAATTCAGTACAAAAAAGGCAGAAAAAAACACAACAAACCTATACAATGGTTAAAAACTTTATTTTAAACATGTGAAATATATTTACAAATGACTATTTTAACAAAAAATGATATCTGAAACACATGTTTTTTGTGCATAGAAGATTGCATAGATTCAATTTAAAAATAGGATGGAATACACAGGTTTATGCTTATTAAGCAAAGTTATATAAAATTCTATCAACATGAAACAGTAACAAGTCTATGAAACTATGATTTAATACAAGTAAATATTTGGCATTAATTTCAAAATATGCTCTTAAAAATGGCTTAATTGAACAGAGAAATGTTTTATAGAAATATTTTAGTTGATAAATCTTATAAAATCACTTTGCATAGATTCAGACAAGCCTATTCATTTTGAAAACACATTTATCTATGTATTTAAAATGACAAAAGAACTTCATAATCAGTCCATACAATTTGACGATACATATAATACAAGCATTGCAGTGAAACTTTACAAAAAACAATAATTAGTCACCAATGAAGAATTGAAAGTAATAATCATAGCAAACAATTATTAACTATTGGAAATTCTATCGGTCGAATCCAATTGCAAGTTGAGTAATGACTAAATCAAATAATTTTAAATGAAAAACAGTTAAAAAACACATCATAATAAATTTGCAAAACCAATGTTTTCAAATTATTTCAAACTTCTCAATTAATCTTTTGAAAAATAACATAAATGTTCATTACCTATATATCTTGGATACTAGTTTAGCTGAGTTGTGTTTAAATTTAGCTTTTGATAAATGAAAAATTAGTACTATTATAAATCTAAAACAAAAACTTAAGAGTCAAAAGCTCAAGTATAATGTATTATTGATTTTCCTTCATATATATGACAGTAGGACAACATTATAGTATTGAAAAATTACACCTATGAAAAAAAGATCTGAAAGAGCAGCATAATAAAATCATAAATTAATTACAGCATAATTAAATTACAAACAAAAGTATCCATCAAATAAATTGACCTTCTAATCTCCAAGATAATCTTACCAATATACTATAATCCTCACCAATCGCCATAACACAAATACCTATTTCACAAATACAATTAGACTTCTATTTAGTGAATATCCTGATTGATCCTTAACCCTTAAATGCCTGGTGTTGCTTTTCGGCAACATACCCAATTTAGGTTCTAAAATACTATTAGAATAATAGTGAAGCTATACTGCCTAATGTTGCCAATAAAATACATTCTGAAAATATTATTAAATCGATTTTCAACATGTAGATGGCAACATTTATGCTGTTTAAGAATAAAGATAGATTTATTTTTTCAATTGTTGCTACTTGTTCTTTTTGTTTTGTTTGGGAGCTTGCGAAATACCCTATTTTGACCTGCAGTGAGCAAGTAAAATTTATTTCTTATTATAGTTCCTAAAATTCTTATGTGTTTAATATTATACAATTTCATCAAGGGAAATTATTTTTTTCAATTAAACACCAGTATTGCCAATTAGTAACAAACTGTTTTTTAGCCGTAAACTATACTTAAAACAAAATATGATTTTTTAAAGTATTTTTCCTGTGATTTATTTAAAAAATGAAAGCCGAAAGTCATTATTACAATGATTTTTGAAAAATCAGGCATTTAAGGGTTAAATAATTCATATTACAGATTTCTTTTAAGCAGAAATTCAATCAGATATATTTTTTCAAGGTAGATAATTTCAGCATCATTCTTAGCTTTGTTTTAAGTATTGTATTTTAAAGAGGAAATGTTTGCTGGCTTCATTAAATAAATAGGGAATATCACCATTCAAAATATTATTTTTCTAAGTTTACAGTGTGAGCATTAAAGTAATCCATAATTTGACTCCTAAACACGAATTTGAATAAAAGAATTTTGTTCAAAAAACAATTAACATTTTTTAAGTACATGAAACACGTTTTAAAAAAACCTCCAAAAACTTTAAACAATATTGAATTGTTTTAAAAGCGTTAATCATATCGCTTTGATATGTATTTAAGAGATATTCCCTCTATCATTTATTTTATTACAATTAAAAATTAAAGCAGATCTATGAATATTCATAAACAAAAGGGGCTAATTGTGTACTATGATGACTTACAATTGGAAAAAAAGAAAAAAAAAATCAAAGGTAGTTTAGTTGCCTTTGTAAATTGAAAAAAAGATTATAAATTTGAAATTTTGAATCTGGAAAAAAAAAAAAATGTTAAACAGAAATTAATCTTTGTTATTTAGATTTTGTTTTATCTTATTTTTGTACAAAATGAAGGCACTAGAAAAATTTTTGTTAAATACAGAATTTTGTAAAATAGAAATATTTTACTGCAAATGCACTGGGGGACAATAAAACAAAAATATACTCTCAATGTTGACTGTTTTGTATAACTTTATGAAGCTATTCAATGGTGTATTAAAATTGTAAGGTTTTTTTTTTTTTTTTTGGGAGGGGGGGGGGGGGGGGGGAGGAGGTCTGACATAAATCATGATTTGATCTTTATTGGTCATATTTTGTATCTGATACTTCTTGTTCATTTATTTGTTTATGCCTTAGTAGACTATTTAGGTTATTGCTGATTTCCATCTGCATTTTGCCTTGCATAAACTACTCAAATTCATTGATATTTTCCATTCATTAAGAAATTTTTATTTTGAATTTGGATAGAAAGAGGGGGGAAAAAAGATACTTATGTATTTGCACTATATTTTAACTGTAAAAATTTTTTTAGTGACAATGGGTTATTGTATTTTATTGGTTTTAAAAGCTACCACATTTTGTACAAAGAATTTTTTTTTTTTTGTCTTTAAAAGAAACTGAAAAGAGTTTTGTAATTTAAAAAATCGACTTTTTTATTTAGATTCTGAAAAGAACAGCTAGGAAAAAATTAAGATAAAAATATTTTAAAAGTTAACTAATTGACCTCAAAATAACATTTCAAGTTCCTCAAACCAAATAATTTTAAACTGTTTTTATCTGAAATGGAATATTTATCACCAAAATTTAAGTTAACCAGTATTTTATCAACAGCATTACAGAAATATAAAAAAGCTATGAGATGAGAATTGCATAACAATAAAAAAAATAAAATACTTCAGTAATAATAAATGCAAATATATTTAGTTAAAGTAACATTGCAGGAGTATTCAAAAGTGTCTTATCCCAAAACTCATCAATTTAAAATAAATAAAAATTACCTGAATGTGCCCTAATTGAATTAATTTAATGATTTATACAAGTTTTAAGTTACATGCTCTATCGAAATTATTTTTTACGTCAGCAAAAGATATAAACAGATGTTCCTTAAATGGCTATGAAAATAATGAGGTTAAAAAAAAGAAATAAAAATAAATGTGTTGTTGAATTTTATAAATAATGCCAAGGGCAAAAAACATCTAAAAAGTATACAGTATGACTTCAAAAATCCAGCCTCAAAGTCATATTTTTCCTCCTTTATTTTTACATTTCAAATTTTTCGGGAGAAAGAAAAATAGCAATTGTTTACAAATTAAAAACCTCGAGTTCGAAAGTAAAAGTGTGAAATATAAAAACTAAGAAGAATGCGTGTTTCTTCATATGTCAAACCCGATTAGTTTTTTGAACAACAGAAAGCCCAAGAAAACTCGGAATATATTGCCATAATAGAATCGTAAATAACGCTAGTAGCAGCTCAGGGGACGAGATGAGGAACCGACAGGAGAAAAGGTATCACTGTAAAATTGCATAAAGCTGACAGAAGAATTAATACCCCCTTTAGATAAACAAGGCTGTATTTCCAAAATAGGCATTCTTTACTTGTATCAAACACAAGAAAAACTTGAATATCAATTAAAGTAAGATTTTTTTTTTATATTTATTTTTCTCCTTTTTTTTTTCCACAAAATTATCACTTGCTTATAATTAAATTACCAATAAAGACACTCTTAGGAATATTGGAAGTACTTTTGATATTCCCTCAGAAATCTGGAATTTTCAAAAATCCAGTTCAGTCTTGGTCCCAATGATGTTGGATTTTTGAGGTTATACTGTATATTTTTATCATTTATTTAGGCATTTGATCAAGCAACAAAATCTTTTTATAGATAAGCTACTATGTTGCCAACATTTAGAGCAATATACATATAATTTTTATACTCATACAGATGCATTCTACAAATTTAATAATTCTAAAAATCTTATATATTGCACAGTAGTACAAAAGATTACAAAAAATAATCTAATTCTTTCCCATGAAGAAATAGGAGAGTTTCAAATAAATTAAACATATACTACAGAAATTTCATCATTTATGTATTTTGAACATCTAAATGATTTTTAAGGAAAAAATAGAAAATGTAACAAAGAACAAAAATGGAAGAAGTTGGATAAGGTTATTGAGATATCCAAAGGTTTGATCTGTAGAAACTTAACTTTAAAAATCACTATAGTATTTACAATCTAAAACTAATGTGGAAAAAGATAGATTATACATCATATTTTGCTTGCAATATATCAATTTGAAACCGCCATGATCAGCTATTTGCATGCCATTTCAAAATGAAGAGATTATTGAAAAAGAAAAATATCCATCCATCTCAAGACAGTAAAAGCTAAAGTATGAACAGAAAATAGTTACTAGGGATCTACAAAAAATTGAGCAGAAGGAAGCATTCATTCGATGTTGTCAAGGTGACATTGATAATTTCTAATTTTGAAATGAATATTAACATATTGACAGCAAAAATATACTTACATGAAATTTACACTTTCATTAATAATAACTCAATCTACAATGATTACATGAAAATGATGTCTTTTTCTAGATGCTTACAGTCATAACTGTCAGTCAAAGTTTTGTTTGTAAAGAGAAACATCACCTATTTAACCAAACCTTCGGGATTCAGATTATTGTTTCAGCATGTAGTTTGATTATATATGAGTTAAATTTGTGTTTCATTTATATTATTCTTTTATTTATTTACTGATGAAGTTATAATTTCTTAATAGATTACTTGCTAGAAACAAATACTGAACTACTTATATTGTTTTAAATGCAAATGTGTCAATCTTCTGTAAGCAGCGTGCACATAATAGAGATTGATATTTAAAAAATCATGCTTGAAAGTTTATTTTATAACCAATAAAATATCAGTAAATCGAGATATGGTTTTCAAAAAATTGCATTCGAAAGTATGTATTTTTTTCTGTATTTGATGGCATAAAAATTGAAATTGTGCAAATTTCAGAAGTTAATGAATTTGGCAAAGAGCTAAATTTATGATTCAGATTGTTGCATTGTCAATATGACATTAGCGTTACTCATAGACATGTTTTGCTTTATAAAATAGATATGTTTCATACACAGTTTCTTTTTGTGGCAACAGGAAAGGGGAAAATGGATTGGGAAATTTAAAAAAAGATAGTGATTTTCAATGCTAAGTCTATGGCACTTACGATCTATAATTATTTCTCAAGGACACAATTGTTTTTTTTTTCCCCAAAAAACCATGACTGCTATGGCATCTATCACTGTACTGAATTAGATGGTCATCAGCCCAATAGATGGGAGTAGCAGAATCAAGAGAAACCAATGGGGTTTCTGCATAAAATCATTGCTTCATTGAGCTCAAAAAAGTTCCCTTTTTTTAAATATAAATTTCAAATAAATGTCATTTATACTGTGGTATAAAAAGATATATATAGAATATACTACTCCATTTGCAAAAAGATGAAATAATCAAATGATCTTTTAACATCAGGCCAACATATTTTTCACTCAAACATTATCCTTTACTGAAACTTGTTAGGATTTTTTTTCTTTTTACCTTTCAAGTGCCGCATTATTTTATTATGTTTTGGTAATAAATACAATACAATACAAAATAAATACAAACTTTAATTGAAAAACATTATGTAAGGCTAATGAAAAAGAAAATATCACAGGAGATGCTAAATCATTGTATATCATTGCAATTACACATATATAAAGAAGTCTAAGAAAATAGATGTGCACAGGAAATTTGGGAGAGGGGGGGGGGGTTAAATTACTAACAAAACATCACTTTTTTTAAACAAATTCATATAATTAAACTATTGCTTCGATAAAAAAAATGAAATTTTGATGTTAGTCTTAAAGCTTAATTTGAAACTGACTTGAAAGAGACCTGTGAACAATCACAAATCCTAACTTTAAGACCATTTTTCTTAATATCTACAAAATCATATGGCACAAAAGCATTATTTTAAAGTAAACAGGATGTTCTTAAAACACAAGATTTCATATAGCATTTCAGTCAGAAGATTTGTATGGCAAAAGTAAAGCAAACTGAATAACAAAATGGCATAAATTCATTTTATGGACAGCCATGCTAAAATAAAGTGAAATATTCTTCACTTAAATTGAAAAATTTCCGATCTGTATTTAAATACTTTGAATTCATTACTTGAAAAAAGGAGAAATAAAGAAATGACAAGTACTGTATCTGTTTACCGTCAGCATTAAAAATGTCAGCATTCTCAAAATAGTTTCGTACATTTGCAACAGGTTTTCATAAAAATACAATAGATAACACAGCAAGCATTTTTATTTTTAAAACTGTTCAAATGGTTTTAATATTGTTTGAGGCTGGTATATTTTTATTTGTACACAATAAAATAATTTTCCTTAACTGAAGTTGTTAACGCAAATTTTTCTTTTATTGTCAGGTAACACTGATAACAACTTGGTGTGACGTGGAAGCAGTGCTAAATTGAACATGACAACAATCTAACTGGATACAAATAGATACATATACAACTTGAAAGAAAGTGACAAATTAAAGAAATAAGAGTTAAACAGTTATTTTGAAAAAAAAAAAAAAACACTTATGGTAAGTAAAAATTTGAATTAAACCATTCATAGCAAGGGAGTATAGTAGCTTTTTACTCTACTACTGTGAGCATGTGTTTGTATATGCTTATGTCTCATACTTCAAAATAAAATATAGAAAAACACAGTTAAAGTGTTTAAAACAAAAATGTTGCATTTCAGAATTACAGAGTCTCATATATGAATTAATTAATCATATAATCAGAAATTATACAGAAAAACATGAAAAACTTTACAGCTTTGCACAGGAATCCGGCACAAACTAAAAAAAAAAAATACTTAGCAATATATGAAATTTTTAACTCTTCCAAATAAGTAAAAAATATAGAACCTATTTAATGAGACTTTTTCCCATCATAGACCACATTGGTCACCTAACAAAGGTGGCTACACTGAACAAAATGGTTCAACATCAATTACATGAATCAAACAAAATTTTTCAAAAAATGATAACTTTACCAAGTAGTCACTTTTATCAGGGTCCTACAAATACAGAGTTACTTTCACCTCTTTTTTAAAAAATATTTTTTATTATCCCAAATCATTTATAGGATGTATATAATAAAATTAAGTTTACGTACGCAAATATCGATATTTTATTCCCAATATGAAAAACTGTCCTCACTGAAATATCAATCAAGAGACAGAAATGAGGCAATGTTCTTAAAAGTTATAAAAACATATTTTCAGTTATGCTACCACAACTATAAGTGTTTTTATAGAAAAATTCCTAAGGAAAATTAACCCAAACTCTCATTACATATTAAAAATAAAACTTAATATTCTACACAGATGGAAAAATAAATATAACATATTTAACATAGTAAATTTTATCAAAAACTGAAACTTTTAAAAATTAATGCTATTGTACCAGGAGTTTAGTTTTAATCAAAGAAATAAGTAGGCAAATCCTTAAATATTTAAAAATAAAAAAAACATGTGATTTACATCATATTTAATAAAAATTAAGTACAAATATTGCAACAGAAATCTTCACTTATCATATGCAACTTTTTTTTAGAACTAGATAGATAGAACTATAATAATTTCTTGTTAAAAAAAATTAAGAAACAGGAAGATTTTTTTTTTTTTTTTTTTTTTTTTTTAATTTCTATATTGAAGCTTAACTTGCTCAAAGTCTGAAAGAAACTAATATTAACAACAAAATTTTAAAATCAATGCAATACAATGATAAAAACTTGCACCAAAACGGTGAAATTTATGTCCAAATATTTCAATTCATTTTTTACAGTCACGCATTACTGAAGAAAATATAAAAAAATAGCTTTCATACTATAACCAAATCAAAAATAATAAATTGCATTCATTGTTCCATATTTACACGGCACAAACCATAATCTGAGGAATACAGATATGAGTATAACAAACATAAGCATACGAGACAGAATTTTTATTTTAAAACAATATTTCCAAAATGAATAATGTACTATGAAAATTTAATAAATACTGTAAATTGGATACAGTCTATTTATTTACAAATTAACAAAATTTATTAATTTTCAAACCATTTTATCATTGCTTTTTGAATCCTTTTAATATAGGATATATATTTTCAAAAGCTTCATAAATTTCAGATCTTACTTTAGCACCTAAAATAAAAACATAGCCTACATTAACATCAATAAACAAACAAAAGTAAAATAACGAAATGGTACAAAACTTCTTACACAGTAAATTTAAGGCTTATTGCTGAATGGTTAATAGTTATTCAAATATTTTTATAACAATCAGAAGGAGATCAATCTGTCAGACATTTGTATATTTCTTTTCTTTTTTTACTGTATGCAATTTGTTGTTAATTTGTAATTGATTTTAATTTTTAGTTTAGAATATTCATAATTTGTCAGTATCTTGAATAAATTTAATCTCAATGCCCAGTAGCAGAAAGTTATTGTTGTGTCTGCGACAGCAATTTAGTGGAATGAAAATTGTCTGCGGGAGTAGCGTGTTACTTTTTCTTATGTACAAACATTATGAGTGTTAAAATAAACAGCGTTCTTACTGATTAATACCAGGGGTGATTCTAAGTAAAAAAAAAAAAAAAAAATTCTGAAATTCACAGCAAAATTTCCGAAAGGTTACAACAGAAGGGGGAGGGGGGCAGGGAGCGAAAATCCACTACCGGCACTAATTATGTGTTTTTCTTGCGCACTTTTGATGAAATTTGGGTTTTTCCGCGATCTTTTGACGAAATATGCCGTTTATCTCGATCTTTTGACGACATTTGCCGTTTTTTTCGCGATCTTTTGACGAAATCTGCTGTTTTTTGCGATCTTATGAGGAAATTCCTCGTTTTTTTTCGCGATCTTTTGACGAAATTTGCCGTTTTTTTGCGATCCTTTGGCAAAAATGAGCTTTTTTTCGCGATCCTTTACGAACTTCTTTTTTTTTCATCGATTCTTTGACGAACTTCGTGTTTTTTCTGCGATTCTGTGACAGAAATTTGTGTTTTTTCGGCACCTCTGGGACGAAATTCACGTTTTTCCCGGGATCTTTTGACGAAATTCGCGTTTTTACAGCGATCCTTTGGCAGAAATTTGCACTTTTTGCGATTTTTTGACGAAATTCCGCAAATTTAATTCCGATCTTTTGACACAAAATTTCCTTTTTTCGCGATCCTTTGACAATAAACTGCGTTTTTCGTGATCCTTTGACAGAAATTTGCGTTTTTTCGCGATCGTTTTACAGAAATTTGCGTTTATTCGCGATTGTTTTACAAAAATTTGCGTGTTTTCGCGATTGTTTTACAAAAATTTGCGTTTTTTCGCGATTGTTTTACAAAAAAATGCGTTTTTTCGCGATCGTTTTACAAAAATTTGCGTTTTTCCGCGATCATTTTACAGAAATTTGCATTTTTTCCGTGATTGTCTGACTAAATTTGCGTTTTTTCCTCGATCCTTTGATGAAATTCAAGTTTCTTGCGCGATTTTGTGACAGAAATTTGCGTTTTTCTTACGCCCCTGGAACGAAATTCACGTTTTTTTTTTCTGGATTTTTGGATAAAATTCAAGTTTGTACAGCGATCTTTTGGCAGAAATTTACGCTTTTCGAGATGTTCTGACGAAATTCCTCCTTCTTTCCGCAATCCTTTGACATAAATTTGCGTTTGCTCGCGATCCTTTGACATAAATTTGTGTTTTTTCGTGATCGTTTGACTAAATTTGCGTTTTTCCCACAATCGTTTGTCTAAATTCGCGTTCTTTCCGCGATCCTTTTGCTAAATTCGCATTCTTTCCGTGATCCTTTGACGAAATTAGTGTTTTTTCCGCGATCCTGTACCAGAAATTTGCATTTTTTCTACAACCCTGGGACGAGATTCATGTTTTTTTTTCTGGTCTCTTTTGACGAAATTCGCGTTTTCATAGCGACCCTTTGGCTATAAATTACTGATTTTTTATGCGAACGATTGCCGAAATTGATATTTTTCGGCGACCATTTGTCGAATTCGCGATATTTTTTGTCAGAATTTTCATACTTTTTTTTTTTAAGGAAATACTTTTTTTTTTCCCAAGTTGGCAAATTTATCTGCAAGGTCCAAAATAAATCTGCGACGCACGTCGCGCGTCTCGAACTTTCTGCGACCGGGTCTCAATGTAATAAGAAACTCTTGTTTTTGGACTGCAATTCCCCGGGTGTGCAGTCCTCAGGAAAGGGAAATGTTACCAATTTTGAAATTAATATTTAATCTTTTGTTATCAATTATGCCTGAGATATTGTCTATATTCTAAATTTAAATTTCTCAATCATGTTTAATAATTAAAAATCCACCTTTTAAAACGGAAATTTCTTTATTCTAGACAGTTATGTGGACAAACAAAAGAAGCAAAGGTTTGAATAGGCTTTTCATCAAACTGGCAAGTTAATGCCAATTTGAAAACTTTTAAAGTTCTGAGTTCTTTTAGAAACAGTTGAATGACATATAAATTAACAAATTGAAGTCATTTAAATTTTTCAAGTAGCACACATACAATGGCATATGTTGAACTTTTTTTTTTTACAAAGTTTTATTTGGATTTGAACAAATTATATTAAAACATTAACATTTTATTCTGTTTATGTTCATTTCAAAAAGCTGATCAACAGCATTAGGTAGATTTCACTGTATCCAGCTTTTAAAATGATCGTAGCAATACTAAAATAAAATATACTTTTCCTAAAATTCATGGAAGTTCTTTAAAAAACCTTTAGAATGACTTTGTTCTTAAATCTAGAACAGTGCATCCTAGCAGAGAATCGAAAATTCCATTAAAATATATTAATGTTTTTTAAACTTTTCGATTTTATAAAACATTTAATTAAAATATTGCTACATGACGATATGGGTATAAATTTATTATTGAAAGAATGTATTCAAAGCACTTTATGTATTACTATGATCTCCTATGCACTGAAATGAGTACATCTAGCCGACATATGATTGTGCATGACATGTTAGGATAGTTGTATAAAGAGATTATTTTGGGGAATCAGTGTAAGGCTAATTATTTTGATAATTCTGATAAAGCCTAATTTGTAGCTGTAAGGTGTAGTATATTTTAAATGGCAAAGATTCTTGGATGTTCGCTTATCTTCTGACCAATACTATTTCTGAAAATTAAATGAGTGGTGACAAAATCAGTAGTATATATAATAGAGAACTATAAATCATGAAATGTGCGTATACTGATAACTTTTCTATTTAATATAGCATAACAGGGAATGATTAAAATGCATGACAAAGTGTGTGCTTTTTTAACATAAAATATATGTTTTATTCTGCATATGAGATTCTGCATTAAACAACACTGTTGTTAGCTGACACTCTTTGGAATTTCATATTTAATTAAAATATTGCTACATGATGATGAGAGAGAGTACGAATTTTTAATTGAAAGAATTGAAATCCAGAGTGTCCAAATGAGAGCACATAGCTGACATTATAATTTCCTGTCATGTTAGGATAGTTTTGGAAAGAAAACTAGAATATAAAGAGAGGATTTTGTAGAATCGGTGAAGGTCTAATGATATAGACTGATTACTTTAATACTTCTGAAAAATTTAATTACTTTAATTATTATACTACAAATTATTTTAATACTTCTGCAAGTTTGTAATTATAAGACTACTTAGACAAAGTATATTTTAAACTGCGAAGCTTCTTGGAGGTTCGTTTATCTCTGGCTAAATCTAACTTTGAAAATTAGATGAATGATGGTAAAATCATTAATATAAGCAAAGAACCACAAAAGAAAGGGCTGCATATTAACCTTCGTAATCCCGAAATATTTACCGAATATTTTATTTTCATGAGAAAACAAGAACCCCCCAAAAATACATCTTTTTTTTTTCAATTTTTTTTTAAATCCCTGAATTTTGCTTTTACAGCCAAGTGAAATGAATAATGAATTCATGAAATTTTTTGGGATAAACACTGATATAAACTACTTGTATATCCTCCTTCACTTGAAGTCAGTTAAAAATTAATTGCACAGTTGATATAACATTTATAAAAGATTTATTTCTTCAAAGCTTTCCAGAACATACCTGTAAGCACAACTTTTCCAGAAACAAATATTAGCAGGACTATCCTTGGTTTCACCATTCGATATATCAATCCAGGAAAAAGTTCTGGTTCATAGCTAAAAAAAAACAAAACACATTTTTAATTCCAAAAATATTAGCAGTTATTCATAAAATTGGTTAAAAATACATATTTAAATCTACAATAAATATTCATTACAAAAATGTAAAACGTTCTTAACACATTAAGTATCATCAACAAGTACAAAGTAAGAAAAATAAAAGTCTGCATAGTTGGAATAAAATTATAAACAGGCGAGATTCTTCGTTTATAATGGCTTTTCATAGTGATATATCAAATGACAAAAGCTACCCCAATTCATATAACACCATAAAAATATGTAAACTTTTTTTTTTTTTTTTTGCCGCCAAATTTTTTAAATGCAATAAACTTTGCAACCAGTAAACCTGGTAGCAGAAAATGAGTGATGCGCGAAATACAGTGCAGATTTTTTTTGCCTCTTGTAAACATCATCATGAACAGGTTTCCTTTTTCAGTCGTGAGAAACATCACAAAATACATCCAACGGCCGCATAGTAGTATTTCAAGTATTACATAAGCATATTTTTAGTCATTTTGTACCCCTCCCTCCCCCTTGTATGGAAAAATAAGCAAATACTAGCCTAAGGGGGACGATCGTTTTGGGAAATTCACAATTTTTTTCCACGATCGTTTTGCAATTTTTTTTCAACGATAGTTTCACGAAATTCGATGATTTTTTTTGACGATCGTTTCATTTAATTAACGATTTTGTTCAACGATTGTATCGAGAAATTCACGATTTTTCCCCACGATCGTTTTGCGATTTTTTCAATGATAGTTTCGTAAAATTCATGATTTTTTCCACGATTGTTTCGTGAAAAATCCAATTTTTTCCTCGATTGTTTCACTTAATTCATTATTTTTTTTTCATGATCGTTCAGTGAAATTCATGAGCAATTTTGTCAAGGGCCCGTTTTATTAAATGAAATTTTGTAAAGGAGCATTGAACAAAACCCAGAGTTTTCTAGATTGACACCTGTTCACAAATCTTAAAAATGGACAGTTTGATTAAACATAATCATTTAAAGATGGGATCAAACACATATGCTTTTGTGTACAAGTACTACTGATAATCGCAGACTTTAAACAAAGTAGTTCAAAATATGTGTTTGAACAGGAGGCCAGAGGTTTGAACAGGAGGCCCTTTTTAACTCCCCTGTGGTGGCCCTTGTATTCTAAAATCAACACTACAGCAACATGTGACTATATAAATAAATTATGATTTTTTTCCTTAATATTACTGTCTATTTCTTCTGTGGGTTTCAATAATTAGGCAAAGTAAGAAACAGTACATTGTTTTCAATAGATATATACTATATTTCAATATAATTCTAAATAGGTTTAGACTTAACTTCCACTTTATCTTTATTATTATATATTTTTTCATAAAATATTAGTTTTGCTTTTTATGTATTTAGATTATATTTTAACTGAAATATAGTTCTAATTCTATAATATTAATCAGTAAAAACCCTATTTATTTTATCACTCATAATGTGCATAAGAAGATTGAAACATGCTGCTCCCGCAAACAATTTTCATTTCACTTTAAATCGCTGTATCATATCAATGACCTTCAATCATCCAATAATATTTTAATGTATTAAGAAAAAATATTTATTGGTGATGTTAAAAGTACAAAATCAATAAAGTATAATTTCTAAGTTTTAACTTAACTAGACCAATGCAATTTTAGCTTTAACAATGCAAATATACTGTTAATAAAAATAATCATTGTATTCCTTCTCGCATTTCCTAAAAAATTCTTTTACTTTTTGGCAAAGAAAGTAACATCCTAAGAGGTATTTGTAGAGAGGTATTTGTAGAGTACATTTTGTAGAGATTATTAATATTTTTATAAGCAGCTACACATAAAATATAATTTAAGAAATAATAATTTTGTTCGAAAAATTATTATACACATCAAATTACATAAAAGGACTAAAAGAAGAAAAGTTTAATAAATTCGTAATAACAAGTACAGAAACATACATTAGGTAAAATATTACACGGAAAGGAAAGTATATTTAGAAAACTAAATATTTTTGCTGCAAAACCTGTATCAGAAGATCACCAATATGTCTGCTTAAAATAAAATTAGTAGCTAAACTAGTCGGATGTTCCAATCCTAAAATTTTCTTCTATCTCATACATATTAATACTTCAAAATTCGCTATCACAGTGCCAAAATTAAATGGCAATCTATGCCCATCATGAGGATTTGATTCTAAAGATATGAAACTCTGTGCATTAGTTCTATATGACTATCGCTAAAATTTTGTAAATCCTGCAAAATGTAGCACAATAGCGCCACCTGTTGGGAGATTTACTTCAGCAACAACTTATGTCAATGTCTAACTGAATCTGAAGTTTGATGAAAATCCGTGCATTAGTTTTTGAGATAGAGCTACTGCGAAAATCGTGAAAAATCCAACATAGCAGCACCACCTATTGGTCAATTAATAACAAACCTAGCCAGCAGCATCTTGTGCCAACCTCAACGTCTAACTGAATCTGAAGCTTGATGAAAATTTGTGCATTAGTTTTTCAGATAGAGCTATTGCAGAAATCATGATAAATGCAGCATAACAGCACCACCTGTTGGGAGATTTACATCAGAAACTAATCAGCACCAATTAATATCTGGGAAGAACTGAATATAAATTGTTATTAAATTTCGTGCATTAGTTCTTGAGATAAAGTGGCCACAAAATTTTTGCGACATACAGACAGAATCACACAGATATTTTGTAAAAACATGCTTTTCGGGATCTCTGACTCCTAAACGCGTAAATCCGTCAAAAACCGGAAGACGAAAATTTTCATGAATCCAATACTTTCTTTTTGTAAAGAAAGTAAAAATAATAATTAATTTAATTTAAGATACGATTTACAGTTTATACCTGCATTACATTTTATGTCCAAGGTGTTTGTTTTAACATCAAATCAATGAAAAGTGCAGCGAGAATAATTGGTAAGTACTAACTTCCTTTTCAATAGCAAAATAATAATAATGAGAGAAAAAAAAATATTAAAAATGATATTACCTGGAGAACTGGCTGTGTGTCAACACAAGACCTTCTAATCTAATTGGGAATTTTACATCACAGCTACCTACCATGTTCTGGATTTTAAAATCCAAAAATTTGGCCTGAAATTGGAGGAAAAAAAACATTCAATAAACATAAAACTTATTTAAAAAAAAAAAAAAACACATAAATTACAGTTTACTTGGAAAATGTTACTAGTAAGTATTACATATAATATCTAAACTTTTTTTTAAGAAACTGAAAATAAGTTTTAAATGCCTTATATACTCGTGTATAAGTCGACACCCCAACTCTTAATCAAAATTTTGAAGAAAAAAATTTAATTTTCGTGTATAAGTCGAACCACATTTTTGATAGTATGTTGAAAAATTATTTGTATCCGAGAATAAAAAAAATTAATAAAATTAGCGAACTCTTTTTTAAATTCATCGTTTCAAAAGTGTATAATTATGTAAAACCGAGGAAGCTTAAACTATTTTGAAACCTATTCATATCAATTTAATGATACTTAAAAAGATAAAAATCTTTCAAAAATCTATTCAAGTCTTATTTACAAGGGTAAAAGCTTCTTAGGCTGCTAAAATATAGTACTTCTTTGTATTCTAGTGCTTTTGGGACAGATATCTAGAAGCATTCTCAAGTTGAACTCTTTTTAAAAAGGGGATTAAAAATGTTGAAAGGAATGCCCTTCTATTAAAGGGAATTCTATCTCAAGAGAAAATGGGTGTAGAATAACTAGTTGTCAAATTTTATTGTCAATCACAGGGAAATGACCATTGTCCGCTTTTTTCTCTTTCTCCAATGCAGGCCCATGTATGTTTACTTAAAAGACTTGCCCATTAGCCGATTATCTGCAAATGCTTTTTTTACTAACTCGTGTATAAGTCGACCCCCCATTTCAGATTCCCAAATTTTGTCTAAAATCCTTCGACTTATACACTCAACAATAAAAATCTTTGAGAATTTGTAAATCATTCACTTGTTTAAAGCCCTTAAATTTGTTGTTGTGAGAATTTAGGTTATTGATAATTGATATTTTAGGGGATTAGTAATTTAAGATCCATGTTTTAGAACCGCAATCACCGGTCACCTAAATTATCAATTTCAGAAAAATGGCTTCTTTCTACCATCTATGATGTTGTTTTATTTGTGCAAAAGCAATGAATGAGCATTTGTAGTATTAGTTTAGCTTCAGGTCTCAAGAGGTTAAGAGGAAGAAAATTATATCATACATAAAACAATATATTTAAAACTATTTTCTTATAACATCAAAAAAAAAATTTCTTAACAGTTTATTCAAAATTAAGAGAGAATTTAAATAAACATAAGGGTTGTCGATTTATGCCACAGAGTTTATCAGTAGTGTGCTTTTTTTTTTTTTTTTTTGACTTATTTGGTGATTTTATAAATATAAATTAGTAATTTTTTTTATTATTTTTTTTAATTTAGTATTTCGAAAACGTTGTTGACTGGCTGGCATTTATTGCAGCCAAAGCATCACAAAATCTATGAACTCACATATGCTTTTATTTACTTGTTTCTCTCTCTTTTTTGAATAAACTATAGACACTAATACAAAAGTCTGGGATGCAGAAACATTTTTTACATAGCCATTTTGTATAAACTTATTTTCAAATGTGCAATAGATCTTACTTAATCACAAAAACATCCATCAGCTGTTGTGACAGCGGTGGATACAGCCTTGGAAAACAGAGGAATTTCCCAGTCGATTGGAAATGAATGGACACCCGTTTACAGAAGATCGCCACTAGTCATGAGAATATCATTCAATCTTCTATACTCGGGTAATCTTTTTTTTAAAACAGAGCCCCCTAGCATTTGAAAAAATAAAAGCAGTAATACTTAAACTGTTTAAGCTTATTTACAAACAGCTTATATTTTTACAAATACTAAGACTACCTCTAAAGATGTTCAAACTTTGGCCAAAAAAAAACATCACAGAGATATTCAAATTTATTCCAAACTTGGGCAAGCATGTCTATCATGACTGATACTATCATAGTAGTGATCTGATTTTTCAGCTATTCCAGGACATGTGCTAGAGGTGGTAAAACCATAAACAGTTTACTTAATGCATTCCCACAAGAAAAAGTAGCTGGGAATTTATCTTGCCATTGTTTAGGATTAATTTGAGCACTGCTGTGATGTTTGTGCAAGTTGTGGGGAACATATTGCAGATCTTTAGAGAAATAAGCATGTGTAAAGCTTTAGATATTTGTTAAAAAGTATAAACAGTTTCAGAATGATACTATTTTTATTTTTTCAAGTACACCTGTTTGATATACATATTCTTTTTTGGATAACACCACATTTTAATTTTATGCATTAAAATTTATGCTCAAAATTTTCATTTTCCATCATGCAATAACATGTTCTGATACATTCAATAAAGGCATTTGCATACACAAAAACTTGTAATTTACAAATGCAACTATTCAAGTGCTTTGGAATTAAACAATATTTTTCATTTTCTTTTATAATATATTACACCTTGAATTATACGATTGCTTCCTGTTGACGACCTTTCATAAACTGCCATGTTTCAAAAATTGGCTTAACCTCCTCAGTCCTGATGTTGCCTGTAGGAGACACTAAAGAACATCCTTTAAAATAGTTTTTCTAGAATTGTTAAAATTACTTCTAGACCTTTTTAATAAATGTGTGCATATCATAAGTGTTACATTTTCAATATTTCTTATTATTAATTTATCGTCTGCATTATTTCTCTATTTAAATTTAAATATTTAAGTTCAAAAACAACTTTAAAAACGTATTAAGTAAATAAATAAAAAGCATTCTAAATAATTTATATTCCGTTAATAATCCTATAATTAATAATTATTCAAAGTAATAAATATTATAATATGCAATTAAATATAATTCTAATAGTGTACAGATCTTTTAAAATATAAACATTACGGAAAAACGTTCGTTAAAGTAACTTACAATGCTTTTCTTACAATCGCTAACTTCCGAAAATATAAATTTAAAAAGTTATTTAATATTAATTATTTTATTCCAAAACTATTTTTATTGGATGCTACTATTTATTTCTAAGCGATTGCCAAAATTTCATTAATTTTAAACTGTAATTTAGCGAGATATCCGCATTACAAAATTTAATCACTTCTGTCAGTTTTAAAAGACGCGCGATCCATTTTTTTTCCCCGACGCAGTTAGACATTTTTTATCTTTCTTCCTCGCAGAAAAGAACGTCGTGACGTCACTCTATCCTCCATCTTATTTTGGTATCACGGCGTGACATCGCTGGTACGCAGGAATGCAAGGGGAATGCAACTTCGATTACGATACAAATCGTTATCGATATTTCGATTGCGATAAAAATCGCTATCGTGATGACTCAGATGTGCACGTGCCGGTCGCTGATTGGCGAATTTTGAGTTGAGCGTCGGTTTCAACGTTCTTTTTGAGCCATCTGGATTTTATCTCACTCACTTTGTCAAAATGTAGCATGCTGTTTGGACGTACGTTTGAGGCTGAGGCCTCAGACGGAGAAAATGATGGCGAAGTATAGCACTCCTATCCGAACCTAAGAATATACTCTCGATACTCCACGGAGGTAATAGCAGGCTGAAGCTCCTTTCATAAATAGATCTTCTATCACAATCTTCTATCAATAATCAACCAGAAGCTGAAGCATGATTAAATATTTTCCAATCAACTGAGCCAAGCAGACATCGACCAATATCTGTAATGTCCCTGTTAAACTTATATAAAAGAGCTGTATAAAATTCGGAATCATCACTGCAACAAAATTGACGATCATCTTCCTAATTTGTGTGTGCAAGATTTGTAAATATATATGCATTGAAGTCCAAGATTAATGTGCGATCTATTCCTGATGCCGTGATACAAGTGAACCGTTAATTAGTCCTATACAATCTGTTTTCGAACTGAATTCCTATTGGACAATAATCCGAACTGTTACATTTTAGAGACATTTTCTAAATAGCCACGGAAAATAGCTGTTTGATATTTATATTAATTGATTCATATCTTGTATTCATCTCAATAATGGAAAATACGAAGTTGCTTGGCCAAGTATGATTATGTGTTGCTAAAGAAAATTAAATTCATGTTAACTGTACATATTTGTCTGTTTACTTCAAATGGGTGAGTCTCTTTTATTTTTATTTTTCAGCCTCCGATGTTTTATGGCAACATTTTCTAAATTATTTACTTTGTATATTTAACTTTAATTCTTAATATTTTCATTGGTTGCCAATTCATTTTGATTTTTAGACAACCACTACGGCGATCCACGGACAAACACAAATATATATAGCATTTGGCGCCTTTGACCAATTTTTAGGTGTTCGAACCTGGTCAATGTCTGAAAATCTTAACTTTAAATGTTTAACTTTTGGTAATTATAATGTGCAATATTATATTTCAAAGATCGTTTAACGATTTTTTTTAACGGTTATTTTATTTTAACTTCATTAATATTTTCTGTTATTGCTGATAAATTTTAACTTGATTCAAATGATTAATTATAAAAAGAAATTCCTAAGATAAGCGTCCTTGTGAGCACCAAAAAAAAATAATATTTTGATATAAAGTGTATTTTATATATATTCTTATATTTTATATATATATTCTTATATTTTATTTGTTTCATTTCTTATATTTTATACAATAGATTTTGAAAAGATTTTATTATTATTTACCTATATTTGTTGATTGATAAATTTAATTTATGCAGATATAATTTTCTCAGTCTTTTTAAAAAAAAAAAAAAAAAAAAAAAGAAAAGAAATATTGCTTTTTAGTTGCTTTCATATTTTGCTTGTTAAAATTTTTATTTTATTTTGCTAAATCATGGCAAGCAATCGCGCACTTTTTCGGTCGATGATGTCGGCGATTCCGCCTTTTCATGGCCACCCTAATGAAAATGTTAACATCTTTTTACAAAATTTAGAAGATGTATGCAACATTCAAAATATCACAGACGAAAACCGCATTACTCTGTTGAGACTCCTGTGTAGGGAAAAGGCTTCAGAATTTTTGTCAACTGACAAACGTGTAAGCGAAGAAAAAAGTTTTGGAAATGTAGCAAATTTGATGAAATTAAAATTTGAATACAAACAAAATTTCCAGGAAGCGTCGTATCAGTATGGACGCATAACTCAACAGCCGAAACAGTCTGTGCTTGATTTAGCGGAGGAAGTCAGGGCGACGGTTAACAATATGGCTCCAGGTTCTGAGGATAATGCAGCATTAGACTCATTTAAGGCTAATTTAATGTCTTCCAAATTTTTAGAGGCCTTACGTACTGACATTAAAGTTGAAGTTCTTAAATTCGGAAAAAAAAATTTTGATGAAATTGTAGCTAAGGCCGTAGATATTGAAAAAGCGCTGGAACATAATACTTTTGATCTTAACACTTTACAAGTTGCACCATCCACCAGTAATCCAGACAGTTTGCTGGAAAAACTTTTGAAATGCCAGGAAGATCAGAATAAACAAATTGCTCAGCTGACAGAAACGGTGCAGAAGATGAAAGAGGAAAAGCTGTTATGTCAGATTTGCCGCAAGGCACACAGTGCCAAAGATTGCTGGTACTACCTAGAGTTTCAAAACTCGAATGGTAGAAACGGTACAAATTTTTCAAGAGGGGGCATGAATAACAGTGAGGCGAATTATTTTGTTAATGAAAATAGCAATTGGTATAATAACAATCAAAGGGGTTTTCAGGATAATGGCATAAGATATAACCGTGGAAGAGGTCGTAACAATTACAGACCATACAACCGTTCAAGAAGACATTTAAACGGGTAAAGGGTTCTGAAATTGATGTAAATAATTCCCCCCCTCATGATTGCAGGGCCCTAGATTCTTTTTTTTATAATGATGAGGGTATTAAATTAAGTCCTAATGTAAATAATGATAAAATTTTGATGAGCTGCAATATAGATAACTCAGAATTACCAATAATTAAACTTAAATTTAGAAAACTCGCTTTTGATGGGCTTTTAGACAGTGGAGCGAATTTGTCACTAATACAACCACATGCAATTAATCTTCTTAAAAAACAAAATAAATTAAATTTCTTATCACGCTCTGTAAACATAAAAACTATCAACAATTCTTCTATTCCTTTTTTTTCAACGGTACAACTTAAATTTCGAATTCAGAACACTTGGTTCACTAACACATTTTTCATTACTCATGACAATTGACACTCAAATTATCAAATTATTTTGGGCTACGATTTCCTCAATAGAAATAAAGTTCTTTTGGACTCAGCGAATCAGCAACTTATTATGGGTCACCTTACTTTTCCTTTTGCCAATAAAAACCCTGATTCTTTGCAACCTGTAAATAATAATGACAATAGTAACATTTCACCTGATGATAATTTTGATAATTCGAATTCTGTTATTAATCCTTCCCCTTCAGAGTTTAATGCTAATGTTCATAATAACCCAGTACTTTCAAATGACTTAAATTCTTCTCTAAATAATCCAGTATTTTCTAATGATTTAATTTCTTCTCAAAATAATTCTGAAATGTCAAAAAATTTTGTTAAACCAGCCAATCAAGTAACTCTAAGACCCAATCAAGGCAAAATTATTAAACTTAAACCTCTTCATAAAATTAGTAATTCCTTAAACTATTTATTTTGTCCAACATCAAATAAATTATCTTTAAAATTAAATTTCAGTCTGCATCAACCTGATGCAAACAATGCCATTCTTTTATATGTCCACAACAATACTGATAAAAACATAATAATTAGAAAGAAAACTAAATTAGGATTTATAAAGCCCATTTCAGAAGACCAAATTTCAACTCATGACAATACTCAAACATATCAAGTTAATTCTTTAATTACTCAGGAAATGCTAGAACTTAGAGAAAAAGAACTTACGTCTGATAAATTTAATATTGCCCACTTACCTGATGCTGAGAAAAAACGTGTTCTTAGTCTATTAATGGATAACTCCGCTGTATTTTCTTCGTCTTATGACACTCTTGGCTGCACTGATAAAGTAGTTCCTGAATTTAAATTGCTCCATGACTTTGCACTGCAAACAAAACCCTATCCCATTCCTAAAATAGCCAAACATTTTGCCCGTAAAGAAATTTCTGATCTCTTAAAGGCAGGAATTATTCAAAACTCTTCCTCTAACTATTGCTTTCCAGTTCTTTTTGTACATAAAAAATCTCTTCCTACTGAGGATCCAAGTAAATTAAAATTCCGTATGGTTATTGATTACCGTCTTTTAAATGCAATTACTGAACCATATAAAATTTGTCTTCCTAGAATTAATGAAGTAATTCAAAACATTTCAGGTAAAAAACTGTATACGGTATTAGACTTAAAATCAGCATTTTTTCAAATTCTTCTGCAGGAAAAGGACAGGGCAAAATTAGCGTTTGCAACTGAGTATGGAAATTTTGAACCTACCAGATTAGCCTTTGGCCTCATTAATAGTACTTCTTATTTTCACACATTAATTAATGATTGTTTGGACCCATTAAGGGGCAAAAATGTTCAATATTTTCTTGACGATATTATTGTGGCTGCTGATTCTCTAGAGGAAATGTTGTCATGGCTCCAAAAAGTATTTGACAGACTTAAGGAATTTAATTTAACTTTAGACCCAGCAAAATTACAAATTTGTCAACAAGAGATAACTTACCTTGGTTTTAATTTGCATCAAAATGGTCATTCCCCATCACCAGATAATGTAAATAAAATAAATAAATTTCCAAGACCCACTAATGTAAAAGAAGTACAAAGTTTTCTAGGAATGATCAACTATTTTAGACATTTAATTTTCAATTTTGCTGATATTGTCCAACCAATAGTTAATTTAACAAAAAAGAATGCTAAATTTTTTTGGAGTAAAGAATGTCAAGATTCCTTCCTGAAAATTCAAAATATTCTCCTCAATAATCCTACAGTTAAGAACTTTGATGAAAATAAAGAGGTATGTTTGGTAACAGATGCGTCAAAAAATGCTATCTGTGGAATTTTGTTACAGCGTCATGACAATCAATTTTATCTCATAGAATTTTATTCAAAAAAACTTAACAAGGGCGAATCTAATTATCCATCCATTAAAAGAGAATTTTATGCAATTTATTCCTCCATTAAACATTTTCACGAATATTTATATGGTAGGCAATTTAAAATTTTAACTGATGCCAAAGCACTCACCTATCATATGAAATTAGAAAAACAATCTGAAATAATAATTAGATGGATAATGTATCTACAGGGCTTTAATTACAAAATTGATCATATCCCAGGTCTTGTAAACCCCGCAGATTTCCTTTCTCGTGTTGTTGACCCCCCTGACAACCCTAACTTAATTGTAAACGCATTAAATATTTTTATTCCCACTAATGACTCCCTAACGACCGAGAATATCCTAAAAGAACAACTTAAAGATGCTAAACTTAAAGATATAAGAGATAAATTAATTGCTAATAAAATACCTAATTCTGCTTATTCTATAAATCCAGATAACAATTTAATTATGATTGCCAGGAAAAAGCGTAATAGAGTTAATAAATCTAAGAAAATATATATTCCTAAAACTTTAATTAACAGCTGTATTGCTCTGAGACATCAAGTGCATTTTGGGATAAATAAAACAGTAGATACAATTTCAAAACTTTATTTTTGGGATGGTATGGTTAAAGATATACAGAATTTTGTAAATACTTGTGAACAGTGCTTACCTCACAAAAGTAAACAAACAAATACAAAACCTAGTTTTATTTCCAAATCTGATTTAGCACCGGGAGAAATGATTGCTATTGATGTTGTGGGAAAACTTCCTAGATCACATGATGGAAAATTTTTTATTTTAACCATAGTTGATCATTATTCACGATTTTTAGAGGCCATTCCACTTGCTAATGTGACATCTCATTCTGTTATTAAATCTCTTAATGATTATTTTTCGAGGTATGGGATACCAAAAGTTTTGTTATCTGATAACGCTAAATATTTCACCTCTAATGAAATTAAACAATTCTTAAAATCATTAAAAATTAATCATAGAAATTCATCCATCTATTACCCGAAATCTAACGGTCTTGTTGAACGAATTAATCGTTCACTTAAAGAGTCAGTTGCCTCTCTCTCTGATCAAGTAATTGAATGGTCAGACAGACTTAAATTTTTCATTCTCCATTATAATAACTCTAAACATGCTGTAACAAATTTTACGCCAGCCAATTTATTCTTAGGTAGGGATTTAAATTTGCCAATCGATACTTTTCAACTGGCCAAAGAGGTTGAAGAACCAAGTATATATTTCAAAAAATTACAAGATCATATTTCAAAAACTAGAGAATTGGTTAAACAGAATGAGGAAAAATATTTCGCTCAAAATGAAAAATATTTAAAAGGTCGTCCGCCTCCAGTATTAAAGCTTGGTGATGTTGTGTATTTAAAGAATTTAATTCATACTCCTACTTTCATGCCAAAAAATACAGGACCTTTTAAAATTAAAAGGAGTATTTAGGGGTCATAATTACCTAATTGAGCATGTTAATGAACAGATAAATTGTAATAAATTACATGTTAGCAAATTGATTCCGACTGGACAAACAAAGTAAGGTTTTTCTGCCATTTCTAATATGGTTTCATCCTTTATGTACAATTTTAACTTTTATTATTATTATTCCAAATCATAGTATATGATTCTAACTTCATTTCAATTTTCATTTATACATTTTTAAATTTAATTTTAAACTCAATAGTGTGACAACTTATCCGGTTTCACCCATTTGATACTAAACGGTTCATGAGGTAGCTTCTTTTGAATTACTCAAGGCATATGTGTCTAGCTAACTCGTTATGTTTTGAGAAGTATCTTTTAATATTCTTTGACTTAATTCATTTATAGTATCATTCTTTAATTTAACCTTTTTCAATAACTACCTATTTCAATATAAATCTTACTTAGTTGTCACAAGTCATATTTGACCTTTCAGTATTCTTTTATAAAGGATTGAACTTTATTTTGGCTTTTAACCTATACACTTTACTGCTGTTTGTAACTTGATGTGACATTATTTTATAATTTTAATTTAGGATCCTAATTATTAATTTTCTTTAAAGAATATCAATCTATTAAGTTTAATTAAATATTGAGACAAAAAAAAAAAAAAAAAAAAAAGAAAGAAATTAAATTAAATTGATTTCATAAATGTTATTTTGATAATCTCTACAATGCGCATGCCTTATGGTTCTAGAAGAGATTTAAATTCTATGTAAAAGATCGAGTTTCTGCTCTAAGCTTTTCTAAAAAAAATTTTCGATTTTCTTTAAATTCTGGACCATTACACACAGAGGGTCAACTCGGCTTAGTTTGGGGTGTAAAATTTAGCACAAATTCTGCCCTTCTGACATTCCCTCACGGTATGGTCTATGGTATAATTTGGAGAATTTTGAAAATTTGTGTGAAATTGTGTCGATGACTTCCATGTATGGTTGTCAACAGGTTGGAATTATTCCTTTTCTTTTCGACACTTGTGCAATTCTTAAGCGATGTCTTCTCTTAAATTTCAATTGCATTATATTTACACACTTATATTGTTATATTTTTAAAATGTATGTTTGTCTCACAATCACATCATTACTTCAGTAGTGTCCTGCTATATGTCACTGACTCTTGCTCATTTCCAGTTTACATAAAGTATAGCAATTTTAATCATGTGCAATAACTCATATTTTTTTACAATGTGCAATTTCAACTCAGTTATGTATATAGTATATCTCTATCATTCGTTTGTTTATATTGCAATAAGAATTGTAATGGTGTTCACATGGATATTTACGTTTGAATTAAGTCGTAGGATTTTATTAATCTTTCACTCACCCAGAGAAGTGTTTGTATATTCTATGTATTGTTGTGTATCTGTTTCAAGTGTTTGCATATTCTATGTATTGTTGTGTATCTGTTTCAACATATTTAGTGTATTGTATTCAGTATTATTTCTATATTCATTTTGTTTTGCATTTGTTTAGTGTACTGTAATTGTTTGATTTTTTTTATTGGATTACTTACAGAGAAGTGCATCTCTGAAGATTTTCCAATCGTTTGAGTGCGTCACTTGAACGTTTAGTTTCTTTGTGCATTCAGTTATGCATTATTGAGATCCCAGTATCTCGAACTTTTTTTTTCATAATTTTTTTTTCTATGGGCTGCAGGTAAATGTTACATTTTCAATATTTCTTATTATTAATTTATCGTCTGCATTATTTCTCTATTTAAATTTAAATATTTAAGTTCAAAAACAACTTTAAAAACGTATTAAGTAAATAAATAAAAAGCATTCTAAATAATTTATATTCCGTTAATAATCTTATAATTAATAATTATTCAAAGTAATAAATATTATAATATGCAATTAAATATAATTCTAATAGTGTACAGATCTTTTAAAATATAAACATTACGGAAAAACGTTCGTTAAAGTAACTTACAATGCTTTTCTTACAATCGCTAACTTCCGAAAATATAAATTTAAAAAGTTATTTAATATTAATTATTTTATTCCAAAACTATTTTTATTGGATGCTACTATTTATTTCTAAGCGATTGCCAAAATTTCATTAATTTTAAACTGTAATTTAGCGAGATATCCGTGTTGTGTCGTAGCTTATAAATTATCATATTAATCAATTATGAATTTTAATTGCTATATTTTAACTTCTTTCACCGATATTTTTACTTAACTTTTGTCACTCGCGGTCGGTTTGTTTACAATGTAACGATCTTTGTTTTGGGTAAATTAAAGTCAGTTAAAAGTAAATAATTAAGTGTTATAATGTTTTATTGTTAAAGTATTGGCACAGAATTTTATGAAACTATTGGGATGAATTCACACTGTCCACAAAGCTCATTTTAAATTAAATATTTTGGTATGTTTGTTTGGCTGTGAAGACACATTGGTTGGTGGAAGCCGTATTTTATTGATTGGCAATTGATGAGTTGAAGAATGCGCAACTTCTCCACATCAGTGTTTAGTCTCTAGAGTGTGTATTTCCAACTAATTAAATTGTTTATCAACCATCAAATATGTGTATTTTGCAATATTAGTAATTTTTCAATATTTTGGAATCTGTTTAAAATATTAAACATGGAGCTACTGGAAACGAGGTTATTTTATTTTTGAGCTACTGGTATTTATTTTAATATTTTTGAAAGTTTAAAAGTTATTCAAATTAATAGTTTTTCTTTTATTTTTCTGTTCTATCAATCTTAATTTTCACATTCTTTCATTTTCTAACTGTAACTGCAACACCATAAATGATGCAGCGTTGGATAAGTTTCCCGCCTGAGGTGACGTCAGAGGAAGGAACGAGCGTCGTCACGTGATCAAATTGCGCGCAGGGATATTCAAGAAAGTTTAAATTTAATAACAAAAAAATCTTCCTAATCAAGCATTTTTGTGAAGAATTCTCAAAGCTTTTGTAGCTGGTTTCTCGTATTTTGATGCAAGCAATTAACTTAATGAAATAAATTTTACAGTTCAAGTGTTATTTTCATTGCACTATTTACCCTGTGCGCATATGTGGCAAAAAATGGAGTAAAAGGTGTTGGCGGGAAGCAGGAAGATTTTTCGAGAGTTGGAGAGGCAACGGTGATCTGAGTAGGTTCTTGAAGTGGAAGCTGCCTTGAGATTGTAGAAGATGTCGTGGGGCCCCAGCTAAGTCTTCTTTCCTTTCTATTTATTCTACTAACTTTTATTGCATGTTTTATTTTACGCGAGTTTTATTTTATTTTATTTGGCCAATTAGTTAGTGGAATGTAAGCCTTCCACATTTTTTTATTATTACTGCCAGTAGCTCCTAATACAGAAAATTATTTTTAGGGATGTTAGTCTTAGTAATTATAATAATATTGTAAAATGATACAAATTTTTAAGTGACAATAATTATTAGTAAAGGAAGAATGAATATTTTTTTTATTAATTGAAGGTTATGAGTAAGAAAGAAATTGTATTAAGTATGTACTGAATCTGTAAGCTTCATAATGAAGTATTGTTAATAATTGAATTTATTTTGTAAAGATAATAGAGGAATTAAACTTAAATTTTGTCATCCCTAATTTTGATTGTAATTACTGCAGTGTACATCTTTAATTTGTTTTTCAGATAATGTAAGAGTAGTTGCTCATAGGGTGGGGTCATGTTAGGAATAACTTGGCAGAAATAATTTTATTCTTGACGTTAGTTAAGTTTGTCTAGAAGTTAGTTTTTAGTAATGTGATTTTGGATGATTTGTTGTTGTTAAATTTTGTAAGGTGTTTAGATAATTAAGTTTTAATTTTCCTTGTTTTTCTTGAATTTAATTGTTTCTGCTGAGTTTTTGGAATAAATTGAAGAGAGATTTGTCTTTTGAAGAAGTCATGTGTAGTACATGACTTGGGATTAATTTTTAATTATTTTTAAGGAGTTATGTGAAGTGCATGGCTCGGGAAGATTAAATTTAAATATAATTAATTAATAGTGATCTCTAGACTAGGATCTAGTTATTGCGGGTTTCACAATTTTAGAGTTGGATGTTCACAACGCCATCCAACATTAATTTTTGTTAATTATTAAATTTAACTGTTTTATTTAATTAATAAGGGAAGTTTTAATTTAAGATGATTTAAAGGGGTAGTAACTATGTTTTTAATGGGATTAATGTAATAAGTGTTATATAAGGGATTGTATTTTTCATGGGATAAGTTAATGGTTTTAAGTGATATTTTAGAAAGTAAAGAAATATGTTTCAGGTCGGTAAAAATAAAGTAGTACATAAATTTAATTTTATTATTTTTGTGTTGTCTTTTATCACAGCATTACTCTTTCTTACAATTTTGTTTTCTTAATTTGAATTGTGGGATTGATTTTTGTTGTGGTAAGACACAACATCCGCATTACAAAATTTAATCACTTCTGTCAGTTTTAAAAGACGCGCGATCCATTTTTTTTCCCCGACGCAGTTAGACATTTTTTATCTTTCTTCCTCGCAGAAAAGAACGTCGTGACGTCACTCTATCCTCCATCTTATTTTGGTATCACGGCGTGACATCGCTGGTACTCAGGAATGCAAGGGGAATGCAACTTCGATTACGATACAAATCGTTATCGATATTTCGATTGCGATAAAAATCGCTATCGTGATGACTCAGATGTGCACGTGCCGGTCGCTGATTGGCGAATTTTGAGTTGAGCGTCGGTTTCAACGTTCTTTTTGAGCCATCTGGATTTTATCTCACTCACTTTGTCAAAATGTAGCATGCTGTTTGGACGTACGTTTGAGGCTGAGGCCTCAGACGGAGAAAATGATGGCGAAGTATAGCACTCCTATCCGAACCTAAGAATATACTCTCGATACTCCACGGAGGTAATAGCAGGCTGAAGCTTCTTTCATAAATAGATCTTCTATCACAATCTTCTATCAATAATCAACCAGAAGCTGAAGCATGATTAAATATTTTCCAATCAACTGAGCCAAGCAGACATCGACCAATATCTGTAATGTCCCTGTTAAACTTATATAAAAGAGCTGTATAAAATTCGGAATCATCACTGCAACAAAATTGACGATCATCTTCCTAATTTGTGTGTGCAAGATTTGTAAATATATATGCATTGAAGTCCAAGATTAATGTGCGATCTATTCCTGATGCCGTGATACAAGTGAACCGTTAATTAGTCCTATACAATCTGTTTTCGAACTGAATTCCTATTGGACAATAATCCGAACTGTTACATTTTAGAGACATTTTCTAAATAGCCACGGAAAATAGCTGTTTGATATTTATATTAATTGATTCATATCTTGTATTCATCTCAATAATGGAAAATACGAAGTTGCTTGGCCAAGTATGATTATGTGTTGCTAAAGAAAATTAAATTCATGTTAACTGTACATATTTGTCTGTTTACTTCAAATGGGTGAGTCTCTTTTATTTTTATTTTTCAGCCTCCGATGTTTTATGGCAACATTTTCTAAATTATTTACTTTGTATATTTAACTTTAATTCTTAATATTTTCATTGGTTGCCAATTCATTTTGATTTTCAGACAACCACTACGGCGATCCACGGACAAACACAAATATATATAGCAATAAGCATTGATTTAAAGACTGATGCATCCTTGGAGATGTTTTATACTAATTTTAAACTAGTTTTTGTAGTCCCACGTGATATTTGTCTCAGGACTAACGAGGTTAAGATGCCAAATTTGAGAATATTTTCTAAAAAAGAGAAACAATAGTCATAATTACCCCCACATAGAATGCCTGCAAATTTTTTGGCATTTATCAATAAAAATGACTTTCTGACTATGTCAGAAAATAGTAAGTTTAAATTTGAGCACAGCCTTAAAACGCTACAACATAATTCATTGTCCTTCAAAAAGTTAATAGATTGTTTAAATTTTGCCACCTATCGGTTTTTAAAACAGATTTACTTACATTGAAGAAGATAAACCCAACTGTATTTTCAGCTATTTTACAAATAAATTTAAACAGATTGAAAGGATAAATGCATTTTTAAAATAAGTGTAAGGCTTTTCAAAAATATTTATTAAGTATTAGAAACTATTTTAATGTTTTAAAAGTATTTATATTTATACTAATCAATGAAACCTATTGATGCTAAAGTGAATAAAATGAAGCTTATGAGTTTACTGGACCCATGCATGGATAACAGAGAATTGATAATGAACAATTTTTTATTAAAAATATAATTGAAAGCTTTTTACATAATTACTCTTTTAGAAGACATCCCTCTAGAATTTTTCACAAGCAAAGTATTGTCAAAATAAAAATTGGACTCATGAATCAGCTCCTGATTAAAAGCAACTTTAACCAAAATAAATTTCAAATTAATAGTAAAATTTAGTTTTGTAAATAAAATATGTAGTTCTTATATGAAAGATATCTCTCATGAACCTTACAATTTAGAAGCTTGTAACACATGCAGTTAAAACTTTAGCAAATGACATATTTTTCATAAATAGATTTAATGGATTAAAATGAGTTAACAATACATATTATTTAAAAGTAGATAAATAAGAAATTGTGTTACTAAAATGTCTATTTCTTCATGATGTTTGTAGTTAAAATTTAATAAATTCAAATCATTTCAGTTTTTCGCTAAAATAAGTTTTCAGCCTTAATATATGCAAATTTCCTTTAAACAATTTTGAAAATTAATCAAATATATAAGCAAATAATAAATCAACAAATTGCTTGAAAACAAAGTAAATAATAAATTAATAGTTAACTAAGCAAATGATTTTAGATTTAAACAAGCTTTCAAATTTTATCGACAAGTCTGCTTTTTACACAACATAACCAAGTAACTTCTGTAACAGCATTATAAAAAGATGGCTATAATTATTACTCTTTTGACAAATAATTCAACTGAAAAACATCAAAATTTAACTTAACCAAATTTTAATTATTAATAATTTTGAGATTTAAAAATATATAAAAATCAAACTTTGAAGTCAAAAATTATTTGTTAAAGGTTTGCAGATGAAAAATACTCCTTTGATAGTCATAGAGAAAAATCTATTAACATAATTCACAATAAAAAAATAATATATTCAATATGTACATTCAATACACACATTTTAAAGAAAAAAATTTAAAAATAAACTAACCTCAAAGCCTATCTTTTGAACAATTCGGGCATATTTTCTAGCAGCAAGTCTTGATTGCTGTTCGCTAGAAATTAAAGAGATTTAAATTGAGAGAAAAAAAGAAACTATGCAAATAAACATTCCTTAAATAAGAATGATGAATGTTTAATTTTAAAAAATGTTTAAAAATCAAACATTTCATTACAGTTAACTATAACAAAGCATTACTTTACTATTTGAGTTCATTACAGCCCCTCTCTTACAAGAAAAGGTTTCAGATGTTAATCATTGATTTACTTAAAATTCTGCAAGTTTAGCAGAATCTGACACCATACTTATGTTATTGCCAAATTTAAAAAATATATATAATAATAATTCAGATTTTTCAATTGGAAAATATATTTGCTGCATGCATTTAAAAAAATTAAGCTATTATATGCATAAGCATTAAAGGGTGAAAATTACATTATACTTTAAAATGTACATTTAAAGAGATTTTCTTATGGTCAATATTCAAGCAATGTCACAGCGGCAATCACATGGTGCAAAAGTAGTGGCTAGCACATTTGTTTACAAATTTCACCAGTTGATGCTACACAGCCATAGCGCTAAATGCATGCATAAAATACCTTAGATTTTTTTTTTTTTTTTTTTTTTTTAACAAATTACTATTTGTTAAATACATATTATAAAATTCATACATACCAATTAAAATAAAAAATTTTATTTTTATAAAAATAAAAAAAAATAAAGTTGGATTAAAATAGAAAAAAGAATTCATGTATAACCTATATCTGTTCCTGAAAATATCCAAAACTCAATGTGATATTAATAATATCTGATGTGCTAAATAAATTATGAAAAAGACCATTATGATCGTAAATGGCATACTGAAGAATATGAGAACACTACAAAGTGCATTATGACTTGTGAGTCACAAATAACTCGCACATATGTTAATTGTGTTATTCTTTTTCTTTTTGGGTCATCTTTAAAGTAAAATATGAAGAGAATAATAATGTGTAAAGTATGGATCTTACTTGAAAACTGCAAATGTTGAAGACAAAAAGAAGAATCAGATTTGGTGGAAATGAAAATACTTATATATTTATCTCCATTAGTAGCAGGAAGGTTAATAAAGACTTTGCTCTTGGTCACCGTAAATCATGAGTTGGCAATCTTTTTTTCAAAATAAAAATCTTTAACAAATACTATAATCTTTTAATTTAATTGAAGTAAGGCAGGACTGATTAAATAATTATTAATGCATGGCAAGCAAATCCATATCACTATGAATACTGACTTTTAAGGTGAGAACAATCCTTTTAAAAATTTTAAACCGGTATTTGAAAAACAGGCAAATCCCTCATTTCGGCGAAGCTAAAATTTCACATAATATCAGCATCGTATCAAAAGAGAATTTTGAAGTGAAAATTAACGAAATTTGGATTTAAACAAAACCTACGGAGCGAACAAAGTAAAAATTTAAATTGATTAGCTAAATTAAATAATGACAAAGTGCTAAGAAATCAAATGAGAAAGTAATCAAAAAAAGAATTTTTGATTTGCAAAGCAAAACCAACACACGCCTCTTTGAAGAAGAGCCAAGAAAGGACAACTTTGCCAGTGAGAAAATTGGAAGACTACAAATGGCACATTCAAATAGGAGTAAGACTTCGTAGGAGAAGCACATTAGTAAAAGCGTTCCTCTGAAATGCTGTAAAAGGCAAGCCACAGAACGACATGGTGGTCGGAAACAGAAGTCAATGATACGCTTAATGAATCGCATGCCTAATGGAACAAGATATGCGATTGAAGTTGAATACTACTGACGCTAAAAGCTGAAAAAGAGCAAAAATACATAAAATTTAAAAACTGTAAGAATTTATCTCAGACTCAGTATAGTGATGAAGTATAAACAGATTTTTTAAACACAATGCTTTTCAATAGCATGGTTTTGAATGTTATTCCCAAGCAGATGAATTTATTTAGCCTTGAATCTGAAGTAAAAATATTGTCCATTCCATCATTATAAAAGTCTGAGAGGCAGTACCTTTTTTTTGCTTAACCATTCTAATACAAAAACAAATTTTCAAATGTGCAATTGATCTTTCTTAATCAATCATGAAAACAGACATTAGCTATCACAACAATGGTGGATGTGGCCTTGGGCAACGACAAATCCACAAGTCAAAAGGAAATGAATGGCACCCCAATACAGAAGATTGCCACTGGCCATATCGTGATATCAGTTAATCATTCGTAATTGAGTAATCTTTTTATATTGCAGAAAATTAGCACGTTTTTAGTATGCAAGGAATGGGAGTTTGCATAGAAATTGTCAAGCATAGCTCATAGGAGCAGAGCCTCCTAGTTATTACTTTTTTTTTAAACTGATAAGCGACATTAGATGCCAAATTTTATTAATACAGTAAAGCCTGTCTGCAATGGAATCCAGCCTTAAGAGGGCTGGTCACTCAGCTTCCGATTTCCCCTCACTAATGTAAAGTCTGTGGACATTTGATGCATTCGTATACTTAAAATATCTCCTCGGGAAATTAATATTTTTTAACTTTTACTTTTTGTGTACACTTTTTTATCTTAGTTCTCGAAATATTTCTAAAGTATAGACTTAATTTTATAGGAAGTGTTAAAATATTACTCACAGTTCGCCCGCTTTTAACACATATAATATTAAATTCAGCATAGATTTTAGAAATATTTTGAAAACTAAGAAAAAAAGAGACATCCTTTAAGAAGAGTACACAGAAAAAATATGTTAAAAATATGAATTTCCCGAGAAGATATTTTAAATATACGAATGCATCAAAAGTCCAAGACTTAACATTACGGAGGAGAATTCCGAAGCTGAGTGATCAGCCCCTTAAATGAAAACATTTGTGAAGTCCTGTGAAAAGAATACAATACATGTACACTTGCTAAAACAGAAAACTGTCTAAAAAGGAATTTTTCTTAGATCCCTAATGATATCATCTTAGTTGATTTTAATGAGCTATAATATCCAGCATATAATCTGCAGATCAAACGGACATGTTGAGACCCAAAAATTTAATTTAAGAAATTGTAACTTATTAGAATACTTTTTGACTTATTTTACTACAATTGAGGCATTGAACATGAAAAAGGGAGGAAGTGCCAGAAAATCCATTTTTCTTATTTTTTGTTGATAAAATAGTAAATACCAAGGCATGGGAAAGAGAGTAGGTACATAACTTGTTTATTTTATTTCTTATGATAGCTCAGGTAGTAACTCCAATGCCTGTGGCATGGAAAAGATAGCCTCTCCTATAAAATTACATTTTTTGGCACTCATTCCCATGTCAACACCTAAATTATTGAATAAATTTCCTCAGTCTAAACATGTTTGTTTGATCTGAGGATGATATCCCAAAAATAATGGTAATTAGTTAATGGTGAAAAATATAAAGCAACTGATTAAAATTCATACAAAAAGATTCGAAAAAACTCAAAAAGGGCAAGGACAAAATTTATAACTGTTTACAAGCCGAACATGCTAACTGCTGCTATCCATTGACCCACATTACATTGTTTACAGCGTGCAATAATAATATAAGTAAAACAGATCAAGAGCTCTGTTTAAAGTGAAAACTAGAGATGCCAGGTAATCATTTTCCATGTGTATGTGCATCTACGCAGGGCTTTACTACAGGTTAAAACAAGTCTATTTAAAGGGGGGGGGGGGGTCCCTGGTTATTGTCTTTTCAAAGAATTGTTTTTAATTTACATTAACATTGGTGAAATCAGTAAGAAGACCAATTAATAAATATACAGCTATGCAAATATGTAGTCAGACTGATGTGTATTAATTTTGATTAAACTTATCCTGTTCCCTCTTAATTACACTTAAGTACAGTCAAACCTCCATATATCAAACTTCCACATTTCGAAATTTTCTATATATCAAACTTTTAGCAAATCTCCATGTTCATTACATAGAAAAACTGTTTCTATATATCAAAATTTTTTTCAAGACATATTGAGAGATTTTATTCCACTTTAGACCGTTTGCCTATTGCCTCATGAAAAATGAATGTCAGGGGATAAAGGAAATTTAAAGAAGGTCACTACGAACCCCACATGTCAGCTGGGAATGAGGGGTGGACAAACAGGTGTTTGTTCCCCCAACTCATTTTCGAATTTCGGTTGCGACCTGTCCTGTAGTAAAAACCAGTTTCTAGCTATCCTTTTTGCCTGATTGTTCTTCACTCCTAAGTCTGCTTAGTTTCAGTCAAAATATGCAAAAAAGACATTTTTGCTAAATTTGGTTTTCCCGCAAGCACAATCTCGACTATTATAGAAATTCGGAGAACCGCAATGAAATTCTATTAAAGTACTGAACCTAACAGAAAGCGTTCACAAACATGCAGTTACGATACAGTGACGAAGCTGTTTTAAAATGGATAAAGAGAGTTCGAGATCAAAACTTGACGATCTCTGGTCCTCTCATAAAAGAGAAGGTATTGGAGTATGCTAAACATTTTGGATGTTGAGAATTTCAAGCAAGTTCCGGGTGGCTGGACAAATTTAAGAAAAGGCATGGCATCAAGGTAAAAAAAAGGTTGTTTTTGGAGAAAGTAAAAGTGCATCTGAAGCAGTCAGTGATGACTGGAAAAGCAATGATTGAAAAAAATTCTAAAAGATTATCAGACCGATAACATTTTTAATTGTGATGAAATGGGACTCTTTTATAAGTGTTTACCCAACAAAACTCTTAACTTTCAAGGGCAATGACTGTCATGAAGGTAAGAACAGTAAGGATAGAATAACAGTACTGGTAGGCACTAACATGAGTGGCAAAGAAAAACTTCGATTATTGGTAGAAAGTAAAAGTAAGAACCCTAGGGTATTAAAAAATGTAACGCTTTTAGAGATTGACAATTCTTCTAACAGAAACTCATGAATGACAGGTGAAAATTTTGAAATTGGATAGAAAAAGGAGTGATTCAAATAGAAAAATTGCTTTAGTTGTAGACAATTGCCCGGCTCACCCTAATCAGTCTTCAAAATTATCAAATGTTAATTTGCTTTTTCTTCCCCCCGAACACCACTTCAAAATTGTAACCAATAGACCAGGGTGATTGTAATTAAAAAAAAAAAAAAACTCCATTACAGAAAACACATTCTCTGACGACTTATCTGGAAATTTGAAAATGAAAAACTTTTACATAAGGTGATCTGAGGATGTGTGGCAGAATTCGCCAAAGTTTTGGAAAATGGTGTTTCTGAATCTACAATAAAAACCGGTTTCGCAAAAGCTGGGTTCAGTGTATTTCTCGAAATCGAAGAACAAGACGTGTTCCCGTAATTCCAAGTCTTGGGAAAATTTGCATTCCCAAGGTCACATTACAGATGGTATTCTTAATGAATTCCTGTCAGTCGATAAGTTAATTGTTGCTGATTATCCTACAGATGAAGACATACTAAATTCGTTTCATGAGTCTGAAAAAGAAATCAAAGAACCAGAGGAAGTAAATGAATCGGAAAACATTTCCAAGCCATCGAAAAAAGAAATGCGAGAAGCGTTTGAAACAATACGTCGTGGACTTCAATTCGCGGAAAAAGTTCCTGAAGAAGTTTTTAGTGGACTGAATAAATGCAAACATTTCTTTGATGAACTTATTGCAAAAATGGCTGTTCAGCAATATATTCGTACTTTTTTTTTAATAGAATGTAACTGTGATCATTGTAACCACTGTCTGGATTATTGTTTTTATAAAAGGTATGTAGTACTCAATAAACCTTTCATACTAATTCATTTTTTAATTAATAACTTTCATTTAATGTGATTCACATATAAATTAGAATGGAGTTCCGTATACAAAAATTAGCTTTAATTTTAATGTTCTAGGAGTAATTATGATAAAACTAAGATTGCTTCTATATATTGAAAATTCTATATATCGAATTTTTTTTCCGGAAATTCCCTGCTTCGATATATGGAGGTTCGACTGTATGTTCAAAAGTGACAATAAATGGTTTAGATAGCAAAATTACATACTAAGATATAATAACGGAGATAAGAAAATCAAATATTAAAATAAAATGTACAAATTTTTATTTCACGTTATATCAATTAAAATATATTTTTAACGATAATAAACAACATAAATAACCTTCTTTTAGTCTTTGTATGATGTAAAACACAGGGATGTAGTGGAAGGTATACAGCGGTATATGCCGTATAACTTCTGGAATTTTTTAAAGAACACCGTATACCCACTGTTTCTCAAAAAAGCTATAGCACATACTCTCTAGGGTATTATACCCTCTGCATAGAGCATATAACTCTCTGACCTTTTTACGACTACACCACTGGTAAAACACCTCATAAATAAAAATTGGATACACTGAAAATTTAGAAATTATAATACATACAGGATGCAAAAATGCTTACCTTTTTGCACCAGTGCAAACCATTTTACCAGAGCTGAAAATCAAAGCAGTTGTGCGTGGTTCTCGAATACGCATTATAACAGCAGCAAAACGCTTCGGATTATACTCAGCATTACGGGCATGAAGAGCAATTTTTTTCAGATCCAATTTGCATCCCAAGTTTACAGTCGATACAATATTTCTAAAGAAAAATAGCATTTATAATAAAATAAATAGAAAAATTTTCTATAATATATTAAATGTACAGTCTAACAGCATACAAATTGAGAAAAATAGTTTCCTTTTATAAGAAGTCTGAGCAACAACAATTATAAAAAAAAAAAAAATTGTTCTACAACTACAAAGTAAATTAAACTCAATGTACATGAAAGTGATAAAACAGTTTATAATTATAATAATCACAATTGATATAGATTATAATTTTTAATGATAATTCATATGACATGTTAAATAAAAAATATATATGGATAAGGTAAGATTATATAAATAAAAGTTTAATAATACACAACACAAAAGAAGCCAACCTGCCCATGTGTAAGAGATTTGCACAGAAGTACACTATATGGCCAATGGTGACCGGTCACTTGCAATTTTAGACGTTTTGTTAAATATCTAGAAAAATACATGAAGAATTAATCTGAAACTCCAGGTGTGTATAAATAGTATAGTATAGGTCATATTTCCATGAAGATTTTTTCCCGAAACCACATCGGGGACCGTCAACAAATTGAAAAAGAACCCTGTCAAAACCAGCAAAAGCATTCAAACTGTAGATTATGATTAAGTGGCTTATTGTAATAATTTGTGTTCATTTTTATGATAATAGCATGTATACTCGAAGAGGAATTCGGACTTTTATAAAAACAGTCTCAAATTTTGCCAAGTTTTTTGCTTATAATTTGCAGAATATAGGAAAAAGTTATTTTCAAACAATATATGACAAACAACATTGTACACAATACCCTGCAATCAGAATTAAAATATAGTAAAAATTGTATGAAAGATGAGCACGTTTACTAAATAATGTTTCACTGCACATTCGCAAGTGCCCGGTCACCTTTGGCCATATAGTGTATATCTGGTACATGTTATATTCCCTGAAAAAAAGTAAATTAGTAGAGTCAACTCTGCAAAATGCGACTTAGAAACCAAGAGTTTTGTGGATTACACATTTTTGCGGATTATAGATCATATCTTTGTTTACAAGCTAATGCAACATTGGTTTAATACAGTAGAGTCTCTATATAACGAAATCCATTGTTCCAGTAAAAAATTCGTTATATAGAGAATAAGTAAAAATTCCTATTTAATGTGTAAATTTTGAACAAAAATTATTTTTGGGGTGTTTAAGAATTTGAAATGTTTAACTATAAATATTAAGCTAATATTTTATTTTTTAATTAAACAGTTTCAATAAACAATTAAATTTAAAAAATCAAAAAACCTGACAGTGTAAAAAGCGAACTAATTAATTATTTTGCATCAATGTGAAACTATTCTTTTTTTCAATTCCTACTATTAGCTCACACTCTCGCTATATATATCTTGTTCAAATTTTCAATCGTTAATAAAATACTTATTATTCATCCAATCAAGTTCAAATATATTTTTTTTAAACTTGTAGTGGATGACACTTGATGTTAATCCAGTTTTTTTTTCAAATATTAATTCATTAATTAAATTAAATTAATTTTCAATAATCAAGAGAGCCCTCTTCTTGATTGTATTTTTCACGCCACTCAAGAGGTAAGAAGAATGGGAAGAAAACAAATTCTCTAATTGACCTAAGTAGGAATTGACTTAAAATATTTTTTTTTTATATTACTTGTTTATAATACTTACCTATTTTTCTTATTTACTTGTATTGACGACTTTTAAGTTGTGTTTAATTGTTAGTTCATATCTATAAACACTGTTTTGATGAGGTCTATAGATGTCTATGATGGTTAGAGTTGCAGTTAAAGTAGAGATCCTAACTACACAACTTCCAGGTTGTATAATATTTTAACGGAGCTTCTGACTGTAAAATAGTCAATGAAACATAGTCTTCATTTTGAAAGACCTATCCAATGATATGCCACTTAATAGGGTGCTTAAATTTCTTTTTCGTCTCTACCGCCATTTTGTATTTTACGGCCGCCATTTTGAATTTATAAAAACAAAACCTAGCTGATAACCATCGGGTCATTAAGACGAATTGATAGAGACCTCATTCATTAAAATCCATCCAGCCGTTGGGATATTTCAAGGGTATAAAGAAATCCACATACACAGATACGTGTGAAACACATAACCCTTCTTTTCAGCCGGGTAAAAAAGAAAACAGACATTTATTTTGAAAGCATAATAAAAATCACATAAGGAAAACTTACATTAATTTTATACGAAGAAATCTATTTTTTCGCTGTTTTGATTTCAAAATTGTTACACCCTCGAAAAAATGTTCACACTTTAGCAAGGAATGAAAATTTGTATCGGGAACATTTTCCTCCATTTGAAGTCCTGTCCTTATAAGATCAAAAGAAGTCATCATATCACTGCGTAATGGTTTTTTCTCGTGTTATACGTTTTTGTTTTCAAGCTCAGACGAATGTTGGTCCCATTGTCACTCTCACCATCATTGTTTATAACGCTGCTTAAAATATCACTATCAGTAGGATACTGCGCAATAGTGAGATTGTCATCCACTTCCAAAAAATCAGAGAGAGTATAACATTTTCTTCGACATTTCCGCGTTCCTTAACTAATGTCCACTTATCTTTTAAGTTTGCTAAAGCCGCATCTTCTTCGTCATCAGAATTCGCATTATTCTCCAGTTTAGAAAAGCCGGCCTTTTTGAAGCAATTTTAAATTGTTTTTTCAGTTACATCAAATCTCTAGGCTTTATAAAGTTCCGCAACACACTTTCTAAGACTAATGATGTCTTCGGTGGAATCATTTTTTTTCAGTAGCTATGATCAGTTCTTTAAGAATTCTTTTCTTATAATGCACCTTTAGATTTTTTATTATTCCCAAGTCCATGGGCTGTAAGATGAAAAACTCAGCATTGAACGATAAATCAGGAATCAGTGATGAAAAATTGATTCCATGTGATTTGGAAGCTTTTTTAAAACTGAATAAATAAAGAACATTTTATGAAAAAATTCGTTATATGGAGATAGACATTTCGCTATATGGAGACTGTTTTTAATGAGATCCTGCGAAAAGGGGACAGTTCCTACTAAAAATTCGTTATATAGAGAAATTCGATGTATGGAGTTTCGCTATAGAGAGACTCGACTGTATATTTAATAACTTAGATTAAAGAAAATTTTAATTAAATTACATACAATACTAGGGATGCACCAAATAGTGATTTTGGCCGAATACCGAATATTCGGCCTACAGGCGAACCGAATATTCGGCTAGCCGAATATAACTGCTAGGCCGAATACCGAATTTTCAGCCTGCCAAATACTGAATATTCGGCTTGTCAAATACTTTTATATTTCAAAGTTTAAAGGCATTAAAATGTTAAATTTTAAAACAATTTTACATACTATTTTATATAGAAACTTGCATTTTAATAAACAAGATCTTTTTACAAGTAAACTTTATACTAAAAAAAAATCTGCTTTGAGTTATTTAAGAGGATAGTTATAAAACAAAAAAGTTTTATTTGTTTAAATTTTATTAGTATAATAATAAAATTTTAAATTTCATGGCTTCTTCTGAGAATTAAAACAGATGAATAAAATTTTCTTAAATTCTAAAAGAAACATTTTAAAATCAGAGAAATTGTGAAAAAATTGTATAGGATCATACAGGGTTGCCGGCTTTTAGCCAGGCCAAAAAAAGCCGGCCGGCTTTTTTTGGTTTTAACCACTTAAAAAAAGCCGGTTTTTATTTTTAAAAGTTGGTTTGCAGCCAATTTGTTTTAAATTTGGATCAATTAATTTTTAATACACTAATAAATATTTTCTATTGAAAAATTATAAATTTCTATTAAATTTTGTCAGATAAATAAGCCTTTATTAAGTTCTAGAAGGCAACTCTGAAGGCAATTATGCCTGAAATTTTTTTTTATAAATATTGAAAAGAATGTAAGTTAGACTCCAAATTGGTGTTTTGAAATTACATATTACAGAACTCCACATGTACTACACATTTTAAAGATTATATTTAATTAAATAATCACAAAATGTAGCACATCAAAATGGAAACATTCTTATGTGTACATCTCCATATGGCGAGATAAAGTTATAAATGTTAAAAGAGAAATTAGAAACGATATAATATTTGAGGGGAGTTTGATACATAAGTGTATAAAAAATAGAGCATTTAAACAAGAAAAAATAAATAAAAATTCTCTAAATAAAATTTTGAAAAGCTTGTTGCTAAGCATATTCATGCATATGCTATTCATAATGCTTTTAGTAGTGAGAAATTGTGTTTTTAATATATGACTATGTGCCTATAATTTTAAATGTTTACTATAAATAAGACTTAGTATATTAATAACTCTTAAAATTAATTAATAAAACATGTAACTAAGTTACCATTGTCTTAAAAATTGGAGGGGGGGGGGGGAGGTTAAAGGTCAGTGTAAACCAGATAAAGCAGTTGGTATGGCCCTTTTAAAATTTAGCTGACATATTTGCAATTTGGACTACAAAACCATCTAAGTTTTATTCCAGTATTAATGTCTTCATTATTGAGAAATTGGGTTACTTATTAAACTCTAAATCAATTAAATGTCATTAAAACTAATTAAAAATACTTTAATATGTGTAGTTTATAATTACAATGCTTCATTGTATAAAAGCCAATTTTGACCAAAAAAAGCCGGTTAAAACCAATAAAAGCCACCGGCGTGGCTTTATTTTTTATTTTAGCCGGCTTTTTTGCAACCCTGGGATCATATATTATTTGTCAGGAAGAGACATAAACAAAGAGATAATTTTTTACTTCCCCCCTCCCCCCACCTTCCTACTATATCTAGAGATCTCCATTTGCTTGTGGGGGCTGAAGCAAAGGGGAAAGAGAAAGTTTAGATGATTAAGGTGAACTTCCAGTAATTGACCGAAAACACATTTAAGTGTTAAAAACAAGAATCATTGTGTTGAAGTATTTTTGAATGCTGAAAAAAAATATCTAACATCCAATGAATTGCATAGGAAAAAATTACTTTTGCTATCTATATTCGGATTGAATGTAAAAAATCAAAGAAAATGCACCTTCTAACAATATCAAAAGTGAATACATTCTGTAACAGTAGTGCTGTGTTGTGAGTTGTTTTCTTAATCTTCCAGCATGAAGTTTAATTTAGTTCCATTGGTTCATCAAATGAAGTGTGTAGTTCATATTTGTTTTAAGTTAATCATTGTGCATTTAATATTAAATTCATAAATTAAATGACATTAAGGGGGTGGTCAACTACTGACTTTTTGCTTGTTTGCATCCATTCCTTTTGATACTTAAAAAAATACATAGATTTTTATTAAGAAAGCAATATTCACCAATTTTTTATTTAAAAAATGAGTTCTATTAGTAGTTGACCAGGTGGTTTAATAACTAAATATGCTTGGTCAATTACTGACCAAGCAAACACATATTTGTTATGTTAAAAGGGCCATAATAACACATTTATATAATAATGCAAGAAAAGCGTAATTAAAATAGTAAGATAACAAAATTAGTATAGTGAGGCTCTAAATATCATTAGGGTTTGTCACATAAAAATCTTATAAAAAAATGTTTTACCACCATCAGCTCCAAACATTGTTCGTGGTAGATTTCTATTACAATTGCTGTTGAAGTATGCTGTTAAAATTGCTATGTTTTTTATGCTAATTTTATCCATGACAAAGTTCAATCCTAATTAACTACAGTTGTATAAGGATAAAACATAATAACAATACAGAATTTACATTAACATTACAGTAAGTTTTGAGGGACAAAAATAAAAATATTACTTTTAATAACCAATGATTTGTTCAATATTTTTTTTTTTAAACTGTAGAAATATATATAGTTCAAATTTAATTAATTTTGAATAATAATTAGTGTTAACTACTTTGCACAATAAGCATCCCATTTACATAAAGCATAAAGTGCTCAGAATAAATTATTCCTAACAGTAATTTTTTATTGTACATTTTGTTTTATTTAATGAATGCATTTCTGGCATTAAATAAATTAGACAAAAGTTTATATTATAATTAAAAAATCTGGTGACAAAAGATTAAAAATTATGTAAAGAATGTTGATTGCCAAGTGCTTCAGAAATGTATGCACAACTGTAGCACAAATAGGACTACAACAACACAAAAAAAACTTTCACTAAACGAAAATGGTATTTAGAATATTTAAACATAATTTAAAATTAATTATAAATAACATGACAGATTTTGTCATAGGGATTAATGATTATGTATCTCAGGCCACAAGTAAAAGATTACTGAACCATATGTGGCCTGCAGGTTGAGCATGGCTGCTTTAAAGCATGACTAAATTATTGGGAAAGTAAAGAAGAGAAACAGAAAAAAGAAGACAGGAAGTAAGGCAAGTTAAAAAATTAAAGAAAACAAACAAAAAAAAAAAAGTGAAAAAGCAGCAACAAAGACTTCTACATATAAGCAAAGTCTGATAAATGATTGGGTGTGAAAGGCATGTGAAGAAATTTGGAAACAGTGTGACGTAATGAGTAGGGTGGGCCGAAAAAACATTTTTTTTTTGTTTTTTGATTCGCTATACCGCGGAAAACTTGGCTTTAGGGTAGCTTAGTAAAATGTAAAAACAAATTAAATAATTTTTTACGTTTGGCGATAGCGCATCGCACTTGAATATTTGAAATTTATTGAAAAAGCAGTAGTTTTCTTTCGATTTTTTAAAGCTATAAACGAAAAAGATAAAAAACTGCTATGGTGAAAAGGCTTTAAAAGAAAGATCAAAAAGCACATTATAATAAAAAAAGAAACAAAATTACTTCATTTAGGGCAGCGCAAAGCAATTAAAATATCCTTAAATTGACGCATTCATGTTGTACTATGAGTCCTTCTACTCTGGTAGCAGTCCAGCGTCACGAGCCCTGCTGCGAATTGGAGCCCGTCAATACTACTTATACTGACGCTTCACAACGCACTGTGCGATACGCATGCATGTGCTTTATGACACAACGGTTCCTGTGAGTTGATCACTAGAATTTTGCCAGCAATGATTAGCAGTGTGTTCTTGTGCGTTTCAATTGCATTTCTTAAAGACTGATTTAATTAATGACCGCTTACTAAGTGATTCGATCGCTGTATTATGGCTGTTTCCAAAGAAATTACTCGCAGTGACTTTAACTGCTCATTATTTCGCCAGCCAAAAGAGTTACTGGTGAATAAACTTCCAACTTATGAAGATGTTCTCAAGTGTTGCTTCTATGAAAATTACAACTTAGCCTTGAAATCAAACAACAGGTCAGTTAATTTTTCTCACGTTTCTATTATTGTGACGCCAAAAGTTAAATCTGTGTTTGATAAAGCTTCAATACTGACAGTAACGCCTTACAGAATTCTTCAGTTAACAAATGCATATCATGACAGTTATCGTAATCTTATGGAGTCCTTTAAGAGTGATAAGTAAAGTAAAATTTGAAAAAGAGTTGAAGATTTAAAAAAAAAAATCTTTGTTACTGTTTGATGTCTCTGCGTGCATGTGAAAATGACATTAGACTGCAATTATAAAATGGTCCCTGAGGTTTGTGAGTGTCCTGTCTCTATTATTTGTAACTGTGAAAAAGCAAAATATATACGCATCATTGAACTAAAATTCTTGTACTTTCAAAGAATGCATGGTATTGGTAAAATTGGAAGTGTGGACGTAAAGGAAACAAAAAAATGTGATGGCACTGTTACTAATACTGTGTGGAAAACCGGTGTTATTCACATTGAAGAAGTTAAAAGACCACTACAGTGGGGAGAGGTGGTGGTGTATGCCTCTTATATTTCAATGAGTTGCCACTCCGGCATTTGTTTCAAACTTTAGATGGTGAAACGACTGGACCAAAATTACTAATACGATTAGCACGCAGCTCAGGAAATGCGAGAAACACCCAGTGGTAAATTTAACAGTGTTGAGTGTGAATTTCCAGAACTGACCGGCAAAATTTAAGCAAAGATCAGCAGTACCTACTGGACATTATTTGTACTATAAAAGCAGACAGCTGTCCTGAAGATTTATCTGTTCTGAGGCTGGCACACTTTCCACTCAAGGTGGGTAACGACGGAGAACAGAATTCTCTAATTGTATTCAAGTATTGAAAATCCAACAGACGAACACAAGATTATAGTTTCTTTTCTCCTAAAGTTTTATGTACCTGTATGGTTAAGTATTAAAAAAAGTAAATACTTCACAAATGGGCGGGAACATGTATTGAAAGTTATAAAATCGTCAAAATTCCTGTCTGAAAACTTGCTGAAGGTCATTGAACCAGTAATTGAGATAAATGCATTTTTTGCCAATCCAGAAAATTTGCTTTTGAGTATGATAGTAGATAAAAGGGATCATATACAAGAGTTATGTTTCAGAAGAATTATAAAGGCTAGAAACTTAGCTTCTAAAAGAAAGTCAATCAGGTGTTTTCAAACATCCAAAATCATTTTTCTAGCTACAGACTACATCGAAATGATTCACTGGAACTCTACTACACTTTCACAACCACCTTTTTCTGAGAAGAGCCATCAACGAAGAGATTTGGTCTAAGGTCGAATGAGGTAAAACAGAGGCCCAGTGGAAATTTGACCAATTCCCATGTCAATCCCAAACAGTAGAACGGTACGTAAAGCTGGTAACCAAGACATCATAAAAAGTATTCGGGTCCAGAGATGTTTTTATAAGAACGACACTTTTCTCAAGATCTTCAGTGCCTAGTTTTTCAAGCAAATCTTATTTCAAACTTCCAAAAGATAGTAAAGACAAGTAAAGGACTATATTTTATTACAAAGTGAAATTACACTCAGGTACAATCAGATAAAGGTAATCAGATCAGGTAATAGTACAATCAGAAAAGTAGTTTTTATTTCAATGAAAATTTGTCATTTAAAAAAAAAAATGCCTTTTTTAAAAAACATAATCCGCTGCCAATGTGTTGAGAAATGTATTTATTTTTTAATTTATTTATCATTCCTATACTCTTTTCTACTAAAATATGTCTATAGCTGCTTGTTATATAAGTTATTTGATTTATTTCCATTTATTAGAAAAATTATCAAAATCATGTTTTTTCTCAAATTTTAAGCCCTATGCGCTACCGCCAAACGTAAAAATTTATTTATTTTGTTATTGCATTTTACTAAGCTACCCTAGACAAGTTTTCCGCGGTATAGCAAATCAAAAAGAGAAAAAAAATGTTTTTTCGGCCCACCCTACTCATTACGTCACACTGTTTCCAAATTTCTTCACATGCCTTTCACACCCAATCATTTATCAGGCTACCGAAACTAGTCTGCTCGAAGTTAAATATACTGGCGTTTTTAAATTTGTATTATTCTGTGCCAAGTAGCATCTTAATAATTATTTATCCACCTCAAACGGGCTTTGTGTTATAGGATTTTTGCTCTTTTATTGCTGAGCAACCCAATCAAAGCCTCATTGAGGGGGAAGTTGGATCAGCAAGGCACTGAGGACGGTACACTAAAGTATAGGACAAAACTTGGAAATTTCATTAGCGGCCACTGGCCGGTAAGACTAATTTTTTAAGTGGCCACTTTCTTTAAACTAGTGGTCACTTTTTTATTTAAAAATACTAAACAGTAAAAGTTCTATAAGTATTAATCTAAAACGGAATAGCCCAAATAAATATGTTAATATAAATATATTGGAACCAAAAAAAGTAGAATCCTTGATGAAATGCAAGAAAATTTTATTCTCTGGTGGAAAAAAGAGGCTGGAAGGTGGCCACTGATAGACACTTCTTCTCATTTACTGGCCCTGTGGCCAGTGGCTACTGCTAATTTTGCCCTTTACGCTAAAAGTTACCAAAACTAGTCTGCTCAAAGTTTACATATTACTAGTGTTTTTACGTTTTTTTAAAAAAATTTGGACATTTTCATTTTTGAACGAAAATAGGAAGATTACCGAAATTCAGTTTTGATCTTTTAATTTAAACATAATTTATGCATTTTTACAGCTATAAAATATATAATAATCTATAACATATTTTGTCAGGGGAGGGTGAAAATATTAAAAAATTACATTCTATGTAAGTGATTTGACACTCCAACAAAACAGAAGCAGGTATGACAATACTGTAATCCATCTAAACAGATTTTCTTGGATACAGAAGGCATTACAAAAAAACTTACTGTAACTGTGGAACTATACCAGGATCAGCTGAAGATGGAGTGACTGGGGTCATAGGTGTCATAGGCCCTCCTGGAGTGTTTGGAAATACTGGTGTAGCATGCTGAACACTACTAGGACCAGCTAAGATTGAGGCCTAAAGGGGAAAAAAACAGTATATATAAATCCCTCTACATTGGTAAAATGTTTTTTTTTATTTTTCAAAAAATTTACTTTAAATAAATACAGTACAGCCCCGATTATCTGCGGAATTGGGTGGCAAGGGCAACGCGGATAACCCGAGACGAGAAAAAAAGAAAACACGAGAAAAAAACTGTTTTATTTTACAAAAAACATAATAAAAGGTTTAAAATGCATACATATGCACAGTACATCAGAAACCTTTGCTTTACGCCTGAATCACTAAAATAAAGAAAAGTAAACAAGAAACAATGCCATACATACTGTACAAAAAGAGTTGAGCTACACCTTTTTAAAAAAATCAGTCACTTGTTTTTGCTTCTTTCTTTGGATATACATTTTCTTTATTCTAAATTGTAAACTATTGTTTTTCTTTTAGTATTGAATAATTTTTACCTCGAAAATGAAGTTATTCTTGATATTCTCCTGGAATTTATAATAATAGTCTTATTTAATTGTTAAATATTTTAATTGCTGTGTTTACGTTTGGTTAATAAAATCAAGAAAAGACATAAGACTTTATTATCTGATATTTCGAACATGGCAACCGAATCTAGAAATATTCTTCTATTACTTTCGAATACATGAATTTTTCTGTTTATATTTATTAGTAGGGCTTATTGTACTTTCCTTGCTGTTGGCTTGAATTAAAAAAAAAAAAAAAAAAAAAAAAAAAAAATTCTCGCTTCACGGATAAACTGCACTGTGGATCACCTGCTCGCGGATAATCGAGGCTTTACTGTATATGAATATTCTATTACAAGATAATAAAAGAAGAAGGTATGGTCTAAAATTTAGATTAGGGTGACAGCATTCATGCCCAAAATTTTGAAACTCTGCCCAAGAGAATTTCATAACTTGGAGTTTCTTGAACAAAAAATTTCACATATTTTTGGAAAATTTGCTTTCATGGAACAATGATTCGATACGAGCAACAATATAAAGCTCACTATGAAATTAAGACCATAACATTTGCTTAAAATTTTTTGAACTGTCACATAAAATCTTCCAATGGCACTTCATCATATGTTATTAATTTAAAGGGCATGTTTTTAAAAAATGAAGGATTAAACATATTTTTTCCGCCTCCCGTACAGTTCTAAGCAGTGTTGAATTCAAGGGGTGGCCCAGAAGGAGGATATCTCCCCCCACTCCCCAGAGCAACGAGATGTTTTCCCCCCAGAAGTTTTAAGATTTTGTGTTTTTGGAACAAATGCCGTATTCGCCCGGAGTCCACCATCTTGTTTATTTGTTAGTCATTGCCAATTTTAAATTTCTTCCTTTGGATTTAATTTAGTTACCTATTTATTTTTAGGAACAAATGCCGTATTCGCCCGGAGTCCACCATCTTGTTTCCTTGTTGGTCATTGCCGATTTTTAATTTCTTCATTTGGTTTTATTTATTTTTGTTGTTGTTTATGTTTGTAGTTGTTTTTGTTTAATCTCTCAATTTTCAAAAATCAAGCATAAAATGGTTATAATGACCAACAAAGAAACAAGATGGTGGATTCCAGGCGAATACGGCATTTGTTCCTATTTTTGTTGTTGTTTATGTTTAATCTCTAAATTTTCAAAAATCAAGCATAAAGTGGTTATAATAACCAATAAAGAAACAAAATGGCGGACTCCGGGCATATACAACATTTGTTCCGTGTTTTTAATGGTCAAAAAGTGCAATTTCCCAAAAGAGCTACAGAAATGAGAAATCCCTCCCAGAAAAAAGTGCTTGAATTCAATACTGGTTCTAAAGTCCATTTACAAATGTTGGTAAGGTTCGTTTGTTTTTCGGGCACTACGATCATCTTTTGTATATGAGCATGTTGGTAGGAAGATTTCCCTTTTACCAAATTATGACTTCCAAACCCTGGAAAAGTATAATCTAATAGAAGACCACAAATATTACAGGGTTGCATTTTTACTGGAAAAAAACAGGTTTTCCTGAAGACATGGGAAAAACATGTAAAAAAAATCTAAAAAATACTATTGGACGCTGTATGTCTACATAAATAGTTGATAATGTGTGTGTTACAAATTTCGCAATTTTTTTTTGGAGAATCAATGGGCATTTTTGCAATTAATTTTAACATTTTCTCTTCATTGTCGCAAAAAATTCAAAAGCCATAACAATAATTTGTCTACAGCAATTAATTTCCAGTTAAAAGTTTTCCCACGTGAAAAATGAAATGGAAATATTTTCTTTAAGAATTAAAAAGCAGGTGAATATGACGACATATTTATAATAAAAAATAATTTCAAACATTTGTTATAGAAACAAGAAGCATCAATAGGAATAAATATAGAAAGCAGGTGAATATGACGTCATTCTTAAAACGAAATATTGAAATAAATTTTACTGATACTGATTGTTAATATTTAAGTATTATGTTGCTGCGCAATATTTAGTTATTTCCAATGTGACTCTTCAATGTTAACATCGTAAAACCCATGAAACTCTTAACTTTTTTTACTTCTTCCCACCGTTCTGTCCCTGATGCCACAAAATTTCTATTCTTTGCTAATTCCCCAGTAGCAGAAAGTTATGGTTGTGTCTGCGATAGCAATTTAGTGGGATGAAAATTGTCTGTGGGAGTAGCGTATTATATTTTCTTATGTACAAACATTATGAGTGTTAAAATAAACAGCGTTCTTACTGATTAATACCAGGGATGATTCTGAGTAAAAAAAAAAAAAATTCTGAAATTCACAGCAAAATTTCCGAAAGGTTACAACAGAGGGAGGGGCAGGGCAGAGAGCGAAAATCCACTACCGGCACTAATTATGTGTTTTTCTTGCGCACTTTTGATGAAATTTGGGTTTTTTCGCGATCTTTTGACGAAATATGCCGTTTATCTCGATCTTTTAACGAAATTTGCCGGTTTTTTGCGATCTTTTGACGAAATCTGCTTTTTTTGTGATCTTATGAGGAAATTCCTCGTTTTTTTCGCGATCTTTTGACGAAATTTGCCATTTTTTCACGATCCTTTGACAAAGTTGAGCTTTTTTTTCGCGATCCTTTACGAACTTCGTATTTTTTCCTTGATTCTTTGACGAACTTCGTGTTTTTTCTGCGATTCTGCGACAGAAATTTGCATTTTTTCGGCACCTCTGGGACGAAATTCGCGTTTTTACAGTGATCCTTTGGCAGAAATTTGCACTTTTTGCGATTTTTTGACGAAATTCTGCAAATTTAATTCCGATCTTTTGACATAAATTTTACTTTTTTCGTGATCGTTTTACAAAAATTTGAGTTTTTTCGCGAATGTTTTACAAAAATTTGCGGGTTTTTTTCGCGATCGTTTTGCAGAAATTTGTATTTTTTTCGCGATTATCTGACTAAATTCGTGTTTTTTTCCTCGATCCTTTGATGAAACTCAAGTTTCTTCCGCGATTTTGTGACAGAAATTTGCGTTTTTGTTGCGCCCCTGGAACAACATCCACATTTTTTCGGGATTTTTGGATAAAATTCAAGTTTGTACAGTGATCTTTTGGCAGAAATTTACGCTTTTCGAGATTTTCTGACGAAATTATTCCTTCTATCCACAATCCTTTGACATAACTTTGCGTTTGCTCACGATCCTTTGACATAAATTTGCGTTTGCTCACGATCCTTTGACATAAATTTGCGTTTGCTCACGATCCTTTGACATAAATTTGCGTTTGCTCACGATCCTTTGACATAAATTTGCGTTTTTCCCACAATCGTTTGTCTAAATTTGTGTTCTTTCCGCGATCCTTTGACGAAATTCGTGTTTTTTCCGCGATCCTGTGACAGAAATTTGCATTTTTTCTAAAATCCTGGGACGAGATTCATGTTTTTTTTTCCCGGTCTCTTTTGACGAAATTCGCGTTTTTATAGCGACCCTTTGGCTATAAATTACCGATTTTTTATGCAAGCAATTGCCGAAATCAATATTTTTCGGCGACCATTTGTCGAATTCGCGATATTTTTTGACAGAATTTTCGTACTTTTTTTTTTTTTTTTTTTTTAAGAAATACTTTTTTTTTTTTTTCAAGTTGGCAAATTTATCTGCAAGGTTCAATTCACGAATTCGCGATATTTTTTGACAGAATTTTCATACTTTTTTTTTTTTTAAGAAATACTTTTTTTTTTTTCAAATTGGCAAATTTATCTGCAAGGTCCAAAATAAATATGCGACGCACGTCTCGAACTTTCTGCTACCGGGGCTAATTCTAACGTTATAACTGACTTCACAAGGTGAAGAGGGCAATCAGACATATGACACCACTAATTCTGAAAAAAAAAATTGCCTTACTTAATCACTGCGATTAATTAAGGCAAAAATAAAAATTCAAAATTAGTGGTAGAAGATTACCTTGTTCATTTTTCTTCGTCGCCCCCATGAAGTCAGTGCCCACATATCTTTTTTAATTTAGTAAAAAAAAATTACACAAATATTACCACAAAAATAGTAAGGAATTATTTTAGTAGTCGCATAATTTTTGTCATGACAATTTGACTGTATATTGCACTGACTTGCTAGTTGGTAAGGTTTGCAAAACACTTCTCATTCCTGCAAATAGAGTTAACCTAAATATTGATTCTAATCACTGCAACAGGGGTGTAAAAATATTTTGAAAATCTAGGAGCCAGTTACTATCGATAACAAATTTGTAAAATGAAATTAAAGTATAAGTTAATAATAGTACATACAAATTACTCGGTACTTTTCGGTTAGCCGGGCGCCAGTGTTATATTTACATACATATATACACATATATATGCATATGTATGTATATATTTATGTGTGTGCATATATATATGTAAATATAACAATGGTGCCCGGCTAACCGAAAAGTACCAATTACTCTTTTTAATTAAATATATCTGACTCATGACATAAATTTTTCTTGTATAAAAAAGTAATGTTACATAAAATTATAAATATCGATATAAAAAAATTGGAAGTGCTGATGTAAAATACAAATAATAATCATTAAAAACTTCTTTAAACACCTCAGAAGTACAAATATGTAATGCACTTCAAGGACTATAATATATGCCATAAATCAATACTGTTAACTTATTGTTTGTCCTCATTTGCTTTTAAATTTTTATGATGTTTATAACCACTCATGTGTCTTCTTGTTTTTGATGTAAAGTACCAGCGTTCAACTGCTTTTTTGTAGTATAAAATCCTCCCAATAGCAATTTGCAATGTCTTAATTTTTGCAACATTTCTGTAAATATCAGTCCAGTTCAGTAAAAGTGTTTTTTTTTTTTTGTTGTTGTTTTGTTTTCCTTTGCGCACGGAAATAAACGAAAAAAAATCCATAAATAATCAAGGTTATAAATACGAATTATTTTTCATTTCCTAAGACATATCTAGGTGCCAGTGTGGAAAATTTAGGCGCCCTGGCGCCCGGTATTTTTACACCCCTGCACTGCAACATGATCATGCTAAAGATAAGTGAAAAAGAGCAGGTATACGTACTTATTATTGACATAATACTCTACTCAACGAACCCAATCAGACACAATAAGATTTTTTTTTTTTAAAGGAACCAACACCAGAAAAATCTGAAAAATTTTACTAAACATGATAGTAAATGTTATGGTTTAGAAAAAATACCAGTAACTCTAATTTCTAAATCAAAGTTTTTGATACTATTAAAATGTTTCAAATGTTTAGTTAATAATTAGTGATCAAATCTCAAAGGAAATATAATTTTTAAAGTTCACAGAACATTTGTAATTCACTTCTTAAACATTAAGTGGTAGAAAATATTAATGATAATAAATAAATGATAATTTATCAATATGCAATACCGGAGTTTGAGGTTGCATAATCGATTGAGGTTGTGGTGTTAAACCACTGTTAGTCAGGTATGGTTGAATTACACTGACACCAGTTCTTTGTTGTTGCAAATGCTGATTTTGTGGGCTTTGATGTACTGTATCATGTTGCTGAGTCTGAACGGGAGATGGTTGAAGATGACGCTGGAGTTCTTGTAAATGTTGTTCTTCAATAGGGTCTGGCTGAGAAGGCACCGATAAAGGTGTACCCAAGTTCAAAAAAGGTGAAGACATATCCATGATGGATTCAAAAAGTAGATACTTTCACTTAAAACTTAACACTATTCCTAAAGCAATATCAAGAAAAGCAGAATGGCATGTTTTTTTTTTTTTACATAACTGCACACGAATAATGATTAAACGTCGTCAGAGTATCACAGTTCAAAAACATAAATAATATTTTCCCTAGCGGACAAGATAAGCGGCAAGCGGGTCAGATTGTCGACAAAATTATCTTCTGCTAAAGTACCAATCTCGACTACCATTGTGTGCTGCCACCTATATTATCGATTTAGAAAATTCTTTTAAAAAAAAGTTGGAGTGAAACTCTTTAACAAAAGTAGAAAATCATTAACTAGACTGGAGAATTTAAAAGTATTTAGTAATGAAATATGAGTCAATTTATCCAACTCATTATATTAAAAACAATCGATAGAATATTTTCAGTTATATACAGCCCCCTTTATTTAAAAACACATTTCAACTTGGAGCGCATGCGTGTATTCACAGCATCGTTGTCCTTTTACTTCCTAGATTCCCTGTAAGTGTAAAAGTTTATTTAACAACAAAGCACTGTTACGTGCACGTTTCGCTAGTTATATTACAATCCTGGTTTTGTTTTATTATTTACTAAATTAATATTTGACTGAAAAATAAAAGGTATCAACTTTGAAGATTTTTACTCATACATTTGGAGTTTCATGGAGTTTATTGTTGATAATGAACACGATTACTTATCTTCGAGAACTCGGAATGTTCAGTCCTAATAATGTTAAAATTTGTTTTAAAATTTAATCATGCCTTTATAATTATTTTTTCTCGAATGTGCATATATTAGGGTTGGATAATTTGCCGGCAAAATGGAATTTTTGCCAGGACAGTTGCAAAAAAGGCTGGATTTAATAAATATACCTACTAAAAATATATAATTTTGTCCTATAGGGTAGATGTGCCGGTAATGGACACCCTTTCAGTAATGGACATCCTTCAATGTTTTTGGTTTATAAAAAAATAACCAATAAAAATTTAGTTTTTATTATTGTTTATCATAACTCGCCCTTGCATTATTTTATAATCTTACATTATTGTTGACACTCTTAATCAAACCAATCAGAGAGCAGAAATTAGTGTTTCGAAGTTCCACTGTTTTTCAGTGAAAATCTTAATGAACATGCTAAGAGCTGGCTTCATTTAATAAATTTATATATTTATTTTCTTGCAAAATTTGCAGCTTTTTGTTTTGGTAGTAGGGGAGAGTAGGGTGGAATGGGAAAGTAGGATTTTCTCTTTATGTATCATTCTAATCATTTCATCAATCACACATTAGATGAAGTAATGGTACTGCTTCAGCTAAAAAAAGTAGCTGATCTGCATAAGCTTTCGTTGTATAAAGAAAAAGATTATTTCAAGAATTAAAAGTAAATTTGCTTCATATACTTTTTATGCTTTTTTTGTATATTAATGAGTTGTTTATGCGTAGATATAATAGTTTCCTCATTTATAGAACATTATATTGTATATTATCCCTAATTTAAACTATGCTTAAAAGCAGCATTTTCGTTTATACAAGAAGTTTAACATAAAAGAAGGTACAGGGAGGAATGGGACATGTCTAATTCCTTCTTTTTAATAAGATGAATGTAAATTGCTAATATGCAAATATATTTTTCGAGGGTAGTATATTAATTATAACATTATAAATAAATCCATTTACTTCAAAATGTAAATAAATTAAACTGATGACTTTTTAATGTCATCTCTGAAGTCTGAATGACAATCCTGAATTTTCCTTCCAGTGATAAAAGTAATGGAATTTGATATTGTAGAACAGACATTATGAACCTACAATCTTCGTTAGACTGTATATATAGCCAACACTAGACAATTTGTGCCTTCTGTCCCATACCTTCCTGTTAGTGGGGAGGTATGGGACACATTTTGAAAATTACAATTTCTTTATTTATGAAATTGTTTCTGCAAATTATGTTTCTATATTGTTCAAGGACATTAAAAAGTGTTTCATTTTGTATTCTATATATATCGAAATTTTTGTTCTTGTGTCAAACAAAGCTGATTTTCTTATTTTTGTAAAAAGTGTCCCATTCCTCCCCAATCTCCCCTAATAGAAAACTTTGAATTTTATATAGTACTAATAGCCATTTATAAAATTTCACTAATTCTTAAAGGTTTTAAGAGGGTGGGTGTCCATTACTGGGATGCTTTGTTAGTCATTTTCCAGTAATGGACACCCTGTGTAGACATTGCTAAAAATGCAATTTCAGTATAATGTTTGTAGTGCATAAACTATTTTGACTTAACTGAAAACCTAAATAATCCAATTTAATTTTTAAATTACACTTACCAAAATGTAATAACATCAAAGCTTTTATAAATAGCTGCTTTTAAGTTATTTTGTATGGTTAATAAAATTTCAGTATTTTATTCTTTTTTATATATATACAACTCACCTTGCATATTTTATAATCTAGCAGTCAAACCAGTCAGGAAGCAGAAAACATTGTTTAAGGGCACAGTCAAAGAGGGTCTCATAAGGTTTAATCCCTCCCCATTTAAATAAAAACAATTAAGTTACAGAAGTTCTTAAGAATCTATGTTCTGTCTAAAATGTTTGCTTATTCATCTCTGACAAAATAAAATTGTAATATTAATGAAAGTTATAGTAATCGTGAAACTAGTAAATCTGCAGATCAGTGGCCTCAAACATCAGTTCTACAGTTTTATTTTGAAATTGTTTTATTTAGTATTTAAAATATTCAACTCATAGTATCATTTCTTTCATATTTGCAATATTAATTATTACAAGTAGTCTCTGGAAGTTTAATTATTAAAAATAATGAGACAAAACACAAAACTATACACTGTGCACTAATACACCAAAACTTTTTTTAGGGTTTCGTTCATCTGATGAAACCCTATTCATCTCACTCCTTTGTCTGTCTGTCTGTCCGTCACAGAGCCCATTCTCAGAAACTATACATGTTAGAGACTTGAAATTTGGGTACTTATAGCTGAACACCTCACATCAAACAACAAATCATAAAATTTTGAAAAAGTTGGTAATTAACTGAATTACGGTCTAATTAACTTCAAAAATTAACCAATCCACCTTTTTAACGCAGGTTCAAACGGACCTTCTCCAAATCATCCGTGTTTCTCCTAAGGGTTGCCAGTAAAATCAGTCGATGCATGGTTACCATGGAGGAAATTAAGCCGAAAAATGAAGTGGACATTTTAAAGCGAAATCGCATATCAGAAAATAATGGTCTGTGAAATTTGTAAATGGAATAGACAGACACGGAAAAAAATCTACTTTCATTTGGTATAAAGTTCATATTTCTGCGATGTGTATAAGTTAAAATATCCACTAAAAATCGATCGATAAAAATTTAATTTCTTTAATTGGAAAGACAAGGAAAAGAGATTTCAATTCGGCGGGAAAGCAGGTAGACATGACGACGCTGCGGTTTTTCATAATAGCATATTTTAATACGAAATTTTAACTTTTTAAATATTAAATTTTTTGGCATCCCAATGTCAAATTTCTCGCTGATTTCATTGATACCTATTTCTAAGTCCTATCTTAATTACAAGCTGAAATATTAATTATTATTTAATTAATCGGTTTAACTCTCAGAAGAATTAATGTCGGTAAACAAGTCGGTAACTCCCACATGTGTATTTTAAACAATTCTTTCTAAGTGAGCCCCTAAATATGTTGGAGACATGAAATTTAGGATACTTATAGCTGAACACCTCACATCATATGACAAATCATAAAATTTTGAAAAAGTCGTACATTCAACCCTTTGGGCTCCCACATGTGTATTTTAAACAATTCTTTTTAGGTGAGCCCCTAATTATGTTGGAGGCATGAAATTCTGCATACTTATAGCTGGACACCACACATCATACGACAAATGATAAAATTTTGAAAAAGTCGTACATTTAACCCTTTGGGCTCCCACATGTTTATTTTAAACAATTCTTTTTAAGTGAGCCCCTTATTAGGTTAGAGGCGTGAAATTTTGCATACTTATAGCTCAACATCCCAGATTACACGTCAAATAATAAATTTTGAAAAAGTTTTATGTTTAACCCTTTCAACTCCAGCTCGTGTATTTTAGGCAATTCTTTCTAACTGAGCCCCCAATTAAATTGGAGATTTTAAATTTTGCATACTTATAGCAGAACACCTGAGGCCAAGCGACATATCATAAAATCTTGAAAAAGTCTTACGTTTAACCCTTTGAGCTACCACACATGTATTTGAAGCAATTCTTTCTAAGAGAGCCCCTAATTAAGTTGGAGACATGAAATTTTGCATACATATAGCTGAATACCTCAGACCACACGACAAATCATAAAATCTTTAAAAAGTTTTATATTATTTACCCCTCTGGGCTCTAACTTGTGCATTTTAAGTAATTTTTCTAACCTCTGCCCTTTTAACCCGGGGACAAATTTTCCAACTTTTGCCGACACCCCTTTGACCCTTCTTTCATATTATGCACCATAGCCTTACATATTTTAGTTCCATTTTTTATCGCCAGGTGCGCCTACTGATCTCGGGTGCTATGGGCCCAATCCCCTCGACTAATATATCTACGGATAGTATGTAAAACGGGTTTTCGTTTGGATAGATGTTTGTTTAGAATCGAGTATGCCCCCTGGTTGCGAAATCTGGAACTAACAGATTCTTCAAAAAGATAAAGTGTTTTGAAAGGAATATTAAACGAAACCCTCTGTGCGATATGTGATCACACTTACCCACTTGTTTTTCTTAATTATTACTGTTTAAAGCTGTAATTGCCTGATATTTAGTATTTTAAACTATCCATCTAAAATAATTAAAATACCGATCTTCTGATAATTACAATAATTGATGCAAACTGTGAATGATTATCACAAATATTTTATTAATTACTGATATCCTAATTATTAAATTTATTTGAAAATAACTATTTTATTTCTTTAATATGCTTTCATTAAGTTTTGGTTCTAGATACTGTCATAAAAACAATTATGGTTGAATCCATATCAACTCAGGCAGGGGGGTTACCTTCATAGTCTCAGAAGTTTTTGAATTGAACATATGTTAAAATTTAAGAAAAAGTAAGATACCTATATATTTTTGTTTTGTCCAAAAAAATTTCTGGCCCGAGATACAGGCTGCCAGAGATGGTATCCCGGGCACCATTTCCCATTTGCAATTTTCGATAAAAATTTTAAAGTGCTCTATCTCTTGAACGGTGCAAGATTTTTTGTTGCATTTTTTTTTTATTTTAAAGATAATATTCTTCTGTTTAAAATGATATACCCAATTTTGAAATATGTATTCAACTTTTCTTGTGGCAGCCTTTTGAAAAAAAAATTTTTTTTTGAAAAATTTTTTTTTTTTTTTTTTTAAATGCCAATCTTAAAAATTTTGATTTTTTTGCTGTTGATCAATACCATTGGGAACTACCTTCATTGTAAAGGAGAACTTCCACTTTTGAGTTTAATAAGTTTTAAAAACATTTCAAAAAATCAGAGAATTTTACAGGAACTGTATTATACAGTTCCAGTAAAAGTCACTGAATTTTTGCTTATTTGTATCATTTTGTAAGGGTAAGCCTACGACATATCCTAAACAAGTTGGAAATTGCAATATCAAATGTGGCAAATGAGGTGCGTTCGTACTATAACTAGTTTTATAAATATTCAGATCTTGGTGCAATAAGTGTTACACTCTTGGGCAAAAAAGCATGAATACAAAATTTATTTTGACTTCTATATATTAAATTCAGTAATACGGAAATAATATGAATCCATCTTAAAAAGGACTTAATCACCATGGCAACCTAGAATCATTACCTATCATGGTATATCATTGAATCAATTATGTATCATAGGACTTTTAAATAGAATGGAAAAAACTTTTATTAATATCTTTTTAAGTTTCTATTCGATTTTCATAACATTTAAAGTGATACATATTTTATTTTCACTACAGAACATTGCATAGTAAAACAATCTCAATAACATATATCAATTACGCAGCAATACACCATATTAATGCAAGTTACAGTTGAGACAGACGGGCAGACAAACCGAATCCATAAGGACTTTCAACTATGTTGGAAAGTGTTAAAAACACATAAATAGGTTGGAATTTGACTTTTAAAAATTCATATCAATAGACGGAAGCATACTTTCATACAACCCTGTATTTTACATGCTCTCTTTATCTTTATATACATACCACTATTTAGCTAATATTTAATTAAGACTAAAACACGCTTAAAACTAGTGAAATCACACTTCCAGAGTTTATCATCCATAGTCGGCCATATATCTAATTCTTTGCGCAGACCTGTATATCATTTTATCTATATTCTACAAACATATCTTTGTATACTAAATGAAGTTCCATATAAAAATGCATAACTCCTTTTAAAATCACCTTTAAATCACTTTTGTTCATACTCAGTAACTCTTACGATTTCTTTTGTGCACCCCTGTATATGATCTACAGCATTTATACACACAACGCAATTAATATGGAAAAATTTAGTTAAACTTAAAAACTCATATCACAACTAAAAATGCACTTCCAGCAATCATCGTTAATATACAGTATTTTGTATACAGTAAAGTATTTGAAATCTTTTGTGTGTCCCTGTAATTACTATGCACTTTCTGTTACACAGGAAGTAACTTGTAAGCCACAGCAACATATATAATTTTATTATATGTGAAAGAGTTTAGCATAATTAAAATACGCCACAAACAATATTCCCCTTATACCATTATCTAATGGAATTCTTTTGTGAGGATCTGTAAATGAATAATTAATATTCTTCGCACCACATATTTTACAGAATGTATGTTTTAGTACATAGTTAAGATATTTTTTTTTCCATGTTTTGTTTTATTTGTTTTATGCTTCCATTCACCGAACTTTTTAAACACGCCTTGTATAACTTGTCAAAATCAAAAGTGGAAGTTCTCCTTTACAGGGAAGGTATTACTCAACAGCAAAAAAATCAAAATTTTTGAGATTGGCATTTTTGAAAAAAAAAATTGTTTTGAAAAAAAAAATTTTTTTTCAAAAGGCTGCCACAAGAAAAGTTGAATACATATTTCAAAATTGGGTATATCATTTTAAACAGAAGAATATTATCTTTAAAATAAAAAAAAAGCAACAAAAATATCTTGCACCGTTCAAGAGATAGAGCACTTTAAAATTTTTATCGAAAATTGCAAATGGGAAATAGTGCCCGGGATACCATCTTTGGCGGCCTGTATCTCAGGCCAGGAATTTTTTGGGGCAAAACAAAAATATACAGTTATCTTATTTTTTCGTGACTTTTAACATATGTTCAATTCAAAAACTTCTGAGACTATGAAGGTAAGATTTTTTCTTTGGCTGCCTGAATTGACATGGATTACACCTTATATTTATTACTTTTTATGGGGTGTCCATTACTGGCATTTTAGGTGTTTTGATATATTTCTGTTATTTGCAATTAAATTTTTTTATTCATATTGCAAAATGAGACTATGAGAATGGTTAAATATTGTTGATAGATTAATATAATGTTGAAAAAACTGCACTATATTAATTATAAATATTGATTAAAAAAATTTTAAAGAAATCCTATAAGGATGCTGAATCCGAATTTTTAACTTCCCACCAAAATTTCTCCTCGCCACCCCGCAAATTTTGGTAAAAGCCTCGAATTTCGTCAAAAGAGCGCGAAATAAACGCAAATTTCGTCAAAATATCGCGAAACAACCGCGTATTTCGTCAAAAGGGCGAAATGCGCAAATTTCGTCAGAAGAGGGCGAAATAACAACAAAACTCGTCACAAGGAAGGCGAAATAAATGCACATTTCGTCAAAAGATCACAAAACAATCGCAAATTTCGTCAAACGATTGCAAAACAACTGCGGATTTGTTAAAAAATCGCGAAAAAAACCTCAAATTTCGTCAAAAAGGGCAAAATAACCACGATTCTCGTCAAAACATAGCGAAATGATCGCAAATTTCGTCAAAAGAACATGAAAAAAGCTCGCATATTTCGTCAAAAGATCGCGAAACAACCGCGTATTTCGTCAAAAGGGACGAAATAACTGCAAAACTCATCGAAAAAAATGCAGATTTTGTCAAAAGATCACGAAAAAAACCGCAAATTTTACCAAAAGATCACGAAAAAACCGCAAATTTTACCAAAAGATCACGAAAAAAACCGCAAATTTTGCCAAAAGATCACGAAAAAAACCGCAAATTTCGTCAACAGATCGCGAAAAAAACATAGTTAGTGCTGGGAGTGGATCCCCCCCCTTTCCCCCACTGTGCTGTAACCTTTCAGGAAATTTGCTGTGAATTTCTGAATATTTGCTTTTCACTCAGCATCACCTCTGCTATATATACTCGCGCATAAGTTGAGAAATATTGGAACCTACGATAATACAGCATTTACCTACAACATACCGTAAAATTTTGGAGAAATTTTCATGTGGATTCGGGGAAATGTTGGGAGTAAAAACATTTTCTGCACCCCTGGTGGGAAGTTAAAAATTCGGATTCAGCGACCCAAAAAGCATAAAGTAAGCCTTATATGGAAAGTTTGGAGGGGAGACCAGAGAGCGAACGTAAACAATGTGAGTGGTTAAGCGAAATTGCCCCCCCCGCAGCACTGCGGCGCATGTTCTGAGGCAGGTCCCTGCCTCCTCGTTCATCCTACATCATAATGCCATGTATCTTATTTGTTGCAAATTTTGTCTACTTTCTGAATTTCTAGATACTTTTTCCCTAAAACAATAAAAAATTTGAATTTTTTAATAAAAACCCATTTTGGAGGGGGTCGCCGGTGGAAATTTTGGAGGGAAGTTACAAATTCGGATTTAGCAATCCAAAAAACATAAAGTAAGTCGATTTCCAAAACTACCATTAATTTTGCCAGGTAAAATACCCTATTGCCTGGACTAAGATGAAATTGATATGTATAAGAGACAGGAGGGTAGAATGCAGGGGGGTCATTCCACATGAATTCTACGAATGAGTGTTGCACCATAGTCACATATTTCTTTTTAATTTTTTATCATAGAGAGACATAGTAGTGAAACCCACAAATCTTAAATTTAAAATTAATTTTTGCAATGTTGGCTTAGTGTGATGATGACCATTTGAAAATTGGTCATTTTTACCAAACAGCGGCCATCTTGGAATCTTATCAATGTCTATAAATGGCCATAACTTGACAATTAATGGCTCAAATTCTATGTTTCTGGTACCAATTTGAAGCTATTTGTACAAAGAATGCATATTTCACATCCAAACAATAGTAAATTTTCATTTCTTTACTTTTTTTTATCTGCAAACTGAAAATATCACCCAAAAAAAGGACTGACTGTAATGGCCCATAAAAAAAATGAATCATCATGAATTTTTCTGAAACTTGGTAGAAACATTGCTTCATCTATGTGCTTTAAATTAAAAAAAAATGGAGAGGTAAAATTTGTTGTTTTAAAATTAATGTTTTTTTTACACATAGGGTGTCATTTACCAAATAATGATAATTTTAGAATCTGTAAGTATTCCTAATTTAAGAAATAATGGTTAAAATAAAATTTTCTAACATCTGAATTAATGTAAAAGTATATTGAAAACCTCATTTGTACTAATTTCATAGGAATCCCCCCCCCCCCCCCCCAAAAAAAAAGTATACAATTGAAAAAATTTTACAATGAAAAAGATAGAAAATAATTTAAGGAATATAATGTATAATTAATTATAAAAAACCTATAAATGTAATACATATAAATGAGGATTTACTTTACATATAGGGGAGAGTGGGGTCAAATGGGACAGTAGGTTTTTCTCTTTATGTATCATTCTAAATATTTCATCAATCACAGATTAGATAAAGCAATGGTACCCCAATCTTCAGTTGAAAAAAGTAGCTAATCTACGTAAGCTTGCAATTGTATAAAGAAAAAGATTATTTCAATAATCAAAAGTAAATTTGCTTCATATACTTTTTATGCTCTCTGTATATTAATGATTTGTTTATGCATAGGTGTAATAGTTTCCCTATTTATGGAACATTATACTGTATATTATCCATAATTTAAACTATGCCTAAAAGCAGTATTTCTGTTTATACAAGAAGTTTAATATAAAAGAAGATAGAGAGAGGAATGTGACATGCCAGCAAAGCGGGGAATGGAACAAGTCTAATTCTTACTTTTTAATAAGATGAGCATAAATTGCTAATATGCAAATATTTTTAAAGAGTAGTATATTAATTATAACATTGAAAATATACTCATTTACTTCAAAATATAAATAAATTGAACGGATGATTTCTTAATAATCATCTCTGATTAACAATCCTGAATTATCCTTCCAGTGATGAAGACTCTGGAATTTGATATTGTAGCACAGACATTATCAACCTACAATCTTTGATAGATTGTAAATATAGCTGACACTAGACTATTTGCTTCTTATAATACATTGTTTTATTGTTGCCCCATACCTCCCTGTTAGTTGGGGGGGGGGGGGGGGGTATGTGACACATTTTGAAATTTACAATTTCTTTCATTATAAAATTGTTTCTGAAAATTATGTTTCTATATTGTTCAAGGACATTAGAAAGTGTTTCATTTTGTATTCTAAAAATCGAAATTTTTGCTTTCGTGTCAAACAAAAAATATTTTCTCATTTTTGTAAAAAGTGTCCCATTCTTCCCCACTCTTTCCTATACATAGAACTAGTTTAAGACATCTTTCCCACTTAAAAAATTAAATTTATATGGCCAGATTTTTACTTCTCACTTTACAGATTTTCTACTTATAAAGTTTAATATTAGTGTGTGATCCTTTACAGAAGAAAACTTCTACTGTATATGTATATAATAAATTTGAAATCACAAATATATGAACAAATTGGTAAAATTCTAAAGATGAACTATATATTTAAATAATTCAGAATGCATTAAATGTTCAGATGTAATTGTCTGTTTATGTAATTTTTATTTCAGTATATTTAGTATAACTGAACTTACTTATAAAACTGAATAAATCCTTGGTGGTTTAAATCTGAAGAAAAAAACTATTATATTATAAAGTTATATGCATGTAAGTAAATATTTTGTTCTTATTTTGTCTAGATTTGTTCCATATGTAAGTTTAAACTTAGGCTTATTTCTCATCACATTCAGTGTTTTGCCCTGGATTTGTATTATATTATTATTTTTTTTTTTTTTTTTTTTTTTTTTTTTTTGTCTCACTGTATCTAGATTTTTGTTCATATAAATTTTAACTCATGTATATATTTTTATTTTATTTTAATTACACAATTCAATTGAATAAATTCAACTGTAATTTACAGCTAGTATTTCTCCAACATTTCAGGGAAAAATATTATGTGGCCTTTTTTTTTTTTTTTTTTTTTTATGTAGTCCATTATAGTAAGGGATTTAATATTTATGTAACTATGTTTTGAGAATTATATTCTCATATTTTAAATGAAATAAAAAGTACTGTAGAAATAAAAATTTACTAGTATTTTAAAACAATATATGAATATTTAGTATAAATAGCTTAAAATTCATATTTCTTTATTTAATTATGTAATAAACACACAATGACAATATATTAATTCAGATGTTAGAAATTTTTATTTTAACCATTATTTCTTAAATTAGGAATACTTACAGATTCTAAAATGATCATTATTTGGTTAATGACACCCTATGTGTAAAAAAACATTTATTTTAAAACAACAAATTTTACCTCTCCAATTTTTTTTTATTTAAAGCACACAGATGGAGCAATATTTCGACCAAGTTTCAGAAAAATTCACGAAGATTCATTTTTTTTTACGGCCATTAGTCAGCCCTTTTTTGGGGTGATATTTTCAGTTTGCACATAATAAAAGTAAAGAAATGAAAATTTACTATTGTTTTGATGTGAAATATGCATTCTTTGTAAGAATAGCTTCAAATTGGTACCAGAAAGGTAGAATTTGAGCCATTAGTTGTCAAGTTATGGCCATTAAGATTCCAAGGTGGCTGCCATTTGGTAAAAAGGACCAATTTTCAAATGGCTATATCTCAGCCAATATTGTGAAAATTATTTTTAATTTTCAGATTTGAGGGTTTCATTACTGTGTCTGTCTATGATAAAAATTTTAAAAAAATCTGTGACTATGGTGCAACACTTTTCCTTTAAATTGATTGATTTCACATGGAATGACCCAGGGTTCGGTTTTCGACATGACATGTCGAAAATTGTCGCAAAGTGTCAAAAACCTTATACAAATTTTTTTAGCAATCATTAGTGAAATTTTATGTTAAATCAAGCTAAAAATTGATTAAGTTATAATTTATATGTTATATAAATAATTTTTATTGAGTTATATAGGGGAGAGTGGTAATGAATGGGCCAATTTTTTGGTTTGTAATTTTTTCTAATTTTTTTTTTTTTTTGCTCAGAATTGGCTCTTCAGTTACTTTACTTATTTGGTTATATAAAAAAGTCATAAAAATTGGGTTAGAAAATGTCTATTATTTGATAATAGAAAATAAAAATTCAGAAATTTGGCCCATTCAGCCCCATGGGGCTGAATGGGCCATTGAAGGTAATGAATGGGCCACTAAATGAATTCAATGAAAAAATGTGGAATTAATCTTTTATACACCAAATATGGCATAATGAATGGCACTTGACATGATATGATCGAAAGCATACTGAAATAGTAAGTAATACACAATGCTTATCAAAATTTATATACATCAAAAGTGATATTATTAAATCACATTATTGTAGCAGAAAAATGACAAAATGAGATTATAAGAAAGAAAGACCACAAAATATGCATAAAAATAACAGAGAATAAACACAATTTAACAAAATTTATATTTTTCAAAATTAATATTAAACGACATGGTTGTAACAGGGTTGAACTCGGGGGCCTCGCTAAGGGGGGGACGGGGGGGAGCCTCCCCCCCCCCCCAAACATTCGTGAATGTTATTACACTTGGCAAATTTGCAAACTTAGTTGGCAAATTTATTTAAAACTTTAATAAAAACTATAATATATTTTCTATTTCTGATAGAATTGGCAACAATTACAAAACTAATAGTGTATATTATTAAACTTTTAACAAATAAGAGCTATATTACATTTTCTAACTGTGATAAGTTGGCAAAATTACAAAACGAGTTGGCAAATACGGAAATTTGACTTGGCAATTTAAAGTTCTCTACCCCACCAATAAAAAGTCTTCGCGATGCCACTGGTTGAACTGCCTTTTAATTGACTATATAGTGTAAATTTCTGGTATTATTTATTCTACCCATCAGATTCAGAATATAAACAATTATTCTAGTTTTATATCAAATGGAAAAATAGGCTGGTAGGTGTGGTCAACAGCTAGACAGTTCACCTTAATCATTTATATAATTTAACTTATGTTTCTAATTAATAACTAACATTGGGTGAAAATGTGCAAATTATTTTCTAGACATCACTATAAACCTATTCTAACTAGACAGTAATTTAATCTAAATCAGTTATGTTTCATATTAAAGAGAAAATCAGAAAAAAGGGAAGAAAAATGTTTTCATGATCAGGGCAAAGGTGTCATCCATGACCATGATATAGTGGCCCATTCAGCCCCACCTGTACTTCTGGAATATATTCAGGGTTTTTTAGTACATTAAATTCAAATAACATCTAAATAGATCCTAAAATTAGTTTGCAGATATGCAAAGATTTGCTAATACACATTATCTGCAATGAAATAATAGATACTTTTCAGCTTATTTATTTTACTGAAAAGGGAAAAAATTTACTTTTCAATCAGATTCTTGACCATCCTACTCTAGTTAGAAAATGGCTTCTCCCAAACAATGGAAAATTTGATGAGTTTGGTAGAACAAATAACTTCATCCATTGGTGCCATCTAAAATAATTTTATGCAAATACTTTTACATATTTTGTTAATGGCCCGTTCATTCCCATGGCCCATTCATTACCACTCATCCCCTACTATAATTAAGTTGTAATAAAATTATAAATCGTAATTCAAATTATTTGTCAATGTCATGCTAGGAAAAATGGCTAAAAATATTGAAACTACTATTAAATTCATTTTAAAAAGTATTATTTATATCTTTATTATTATTGTTCAGTTTATTATAAAAAAAAATTACCATCTAATTTATGCTTTAAAAAAAAAGCTTGTGCAGGGCTTGAATTTCAGGGCGGGATGGCGGGATTCGCGCCCAAAATTTTGAAATCCCGCCCAAAAGGATATCGTGGGCGGGAGGCTCCCGTCCAAAAAATCTCACCATTTTCCTGAAAATTTTGCATTTTAAAATTACGATCAACTTCCGCGAATGCCTTGTTTATTTCCCGATATTTTCGCGCGACTGATTGACATATTTTGCTGTTTTTTTTACTGTGAAAGATCGTTGAAATTCAAGAATTTTTCTCGCAATCGATAAACAGATTTAATTATTTTTTCTCGAGATCTTTTGACAACATGGTTGGCAGGTTTTTGACACGTGTCAGTTTTTGACGGTTTAAACCGTCATGTCGAAAACCTCAAGTACTACAGTGATCTGTAAAATTTCACATTAAATGTCACACATTAGATGTAATATTTAAAATTCACTATTACTGTAATTGTATAATTAGTATATAGTATTAGTAATAATTACAGGGTTGGCAGGTTTTTGACATGTGTCAGTTTATGTTGGGTTTAAACCGTACTTTAAACCGCCATGTCAAAAACCTCAAATACTAAATTGATCTGTAAAAATTCAAATTAAATGTCACACATGACAATATTACATGTAATATTTTAAATTCACTCTTACTGTATATTAGTAATTAGTACATAGTAAAAAAGTATTATTTTTAAGTACAACTTTTTAACAGGGTAAAAAAATTTTTTAAATTTTTTTTTTTGTAAAATTGTGTTTTTCTAAAAACTAGACATTAAGCTCACCTGAGCTGTACATTTTTTCTCTTACTTAAAATCGTTTTAATTTCTCTTATTTTTGAGAGATTAAAGCATTAGCTAGCTTTTTTTACAGGGAAAAAAACTTAGAAAAGTGCAGATTTTTTTGTATGTATAACAAGATAATGTGCATCAATGTTATTCTAGTCTAGGCAATAACCATTCCATTCAAAATTGAAATTGGATTATTAATTTTAAACATTTACAAAATAAGAGAAGTAATTTAAAAAAAATGCTTAAAGTCAAAATCTTTTTAAAACTGAACAAAATTGGCTCGGTCATCTAAAAGAAAATTCCTTTAAGCCCATATTGAAAAAGTGCATAATAGAAGGAATCAAATCATGAAACCATACCATTGTTTGGCTTATACTTTGCATCCCAACCATCAGGGGCAAAGGTTGACTGCTGTATCAGTTGATTCAGCTCGCACTTGAGCTACAGAGAAAATTTATGGATGCTTACCCATACTGATTGTGTATGAAGCTAAAGAATCCCCTTTCCCGTCTTCTTATTTCAGTGCTATAGGGAGGACTTCATTGCTTGGTGGAAAGGTATCATTAAATGTAACAGCTTTTTGAGCCTGCTTCAAAACTTGCTCATCTAGCAATGCTTTTGCTATCAAGTCCTACTAGCAAAGCATCAATTAAGAGACAGACTATTTTCTAACGCTTCAAACACTCTAAACTCAAAAATCTTTTGGGTGTAAATAAATGTGCTAAACACGTGGTGTGCTGCAGCATGCTGCGGGATAAAATTGATCTGGATTATTTAATTTTACAAAATTATTTTCTTCTGGTTGAAAAATCCAAAAAAAAATATTTTATTGCAAATAATATATTTTTTAAATTATTAAATTTCAATAAAAGATCACATAAATCATTGACTTATTTAATGATTACCTATTGTTAAAATGTTTTAGTGTGTTACATGTATTTGGCAGTTTTCGACGGTTTAAACCAGTTTATGACAGTTTAAACCAGTTTTTGATGGTTGTCATGTCAAAAACCCAACCCTGTTTGACAAGTGTCCGTGATCGATTCGAGAGTTCAGAGGGGATTCTGTTCCGAATTTTCCGAAAATTTAAAGCATTAGGTTTCGAAAATTATGAAAAATCGGTCATCAGTTCAACAGAAAAAAAATTCGAATTTCGATAAATGATGGCCGAAAAAATCCAATTTCGTCAATTGTTCGAGGGAAAATCACCAATTTTGTCGCAAAGGAATGGGAATAAAACGAAAATTTTGTCAAAGGATCGTGGAAAAACGTGAATTTCGTCAGATCGCAAAAAAACAAACTCGAAATTCATCAAAGGATTGCGAAAAAATGCAAATTACGTCAAAACATAGCAAAAAAATCGTAAATTTCAGCAAAGGAGCGCGGAAAAAAGCAAGTTTTGGCAAAGGATCGCGAAAGAAAAGCGAATTTCGTCAAAGGATCGCGGAATGAATGCAAATTTAGTCTAAGGGCAGTTAAAGAAAATGCGAATTTCATCAAAAGATCGCGAAAAAAACGCACGTTTCGTCAAGAGATTGCGGGAAAATGCGAATTTTGACAAAGTATCGCGAAAAAAGCACGCATTTTGTCAAAGGATCGTGAAAAAACGCGAATTTCATCAAAAGATCACGGTAAAAAACCCACAAATTTTGTCAAAATATTGCGAAAAAGACAAGAATTTCGTCTAAAAATGCGAATTTCGTCAAAAGGTCCCGAAAAAACGCAATTTTCGTCAAAAGGTCGTGAAAAAATCGCGAATTTCGTCAAAAGTTCACAGATAAAACACGAATTTCATGAAAGGGCTGCAGAAAAAAAATGAGAATATCATCAAAGGGTCGCGATACAAACGCTACGGTCTCTTTAGAAAACAGCAGACACACACAAATATCTATATTTATTATTATATAGTTTTTAATCTGAAATAATGTACTGAACTAACTTTTGAAAAATTGGGTTTAACCCGAATCCAATTTACAGGAATCTACACTCAGCCTGGAATCAAACCGAACAAAAAAAAAAAAAAAAGAGTTTACTCGACCTGCAACAAAAATAATTAGCATCTGGAGAGGATTTCCCAATCCCTTCCCATCCCCTGCTGTAACCTTACAGAAAATTTGCTGAGAATTTCAGATATATATATATTTACCCAGAAACACCCGTGAATTTTACGGTTACTTTTTGCGACAGACTGACGAAATTCACAGTTTTATCCTGCGTCTGATCGACGAATTTTGCGATTTTATACTGCAGCCAATCGATGAATTCCACGATATTCTTCCCTTGACCGATCGAGAAAATTCGCGATTTTTTTCCCTACGACCGATTGGCATATTTCACATTTTTTTCTTGTGACAGAAAAAGGAAAATATCCAAAAGGATGTACCAAAAAAGGACATTAAGTGTCACCAGGAGCTGCTCTCTGGCAAATTGATCCAGATTCAGTACTAAACAAAAATAAGATTAGAAGGACTGCAAAGATCTTGTAGTGCACATCAAAGAAAAATTCCGAGCTCCAATCAAACATATGTAGAAACACCAAACAAGTTGATCCTTGCAATTAACAGAAATTAGGGCTTAAGAATTTGAAGTTAACCTACATTTCTCGTGTAGTATGAGAAATGAAACAACAGTTTCCATTTCAAACTTTTGACTTTGATCATTTGAAGCATTCAAATTTTAAAGAAAGAAAATACTAGGGAGTCAGGACCATTAAGAATGTAATGAAACAATTTTGTTCAGAAATGGATATTGATGATCCCATCACTGAATATACGTTGTTCATGCAAGTAGTTAAAAATGAAGGCATATCAGATATTGGAAAGTTTTCTGAAAATTTTTTAAGAGAGCATAACCATATGTTTCCGATAACTTCCAAAGTTATAAATGTTGTGCTTGTGCTGTCTGTCACAAGTTTACGTTGTGAAAGAAGTTTCAGGGCCCAAAATGGAATAAAATCTAAATTCAGAAATTCATTTAACAACCCCATTGTTAAGGACTCATGATATTTGATTGAAAGGTGAAAAATAGACTATATAAAAGCTTAACTTTCTTACTTTTTTAAATACAAAAACACTTTGCATAATTATTCTGTGTTGTTGATTTAAATTGCTTCAATGGTATTTTGTCATGTCTGTATTAATACAGACATGACAAGATATTAATGTAATTAACATAAATCTTTAAATAGTACGTAAAATAACAGTGGGTTTTAGATTTTTTTTTCTCCCTCCCGAATAGCTCAACTCTCTTCCATTTATAAATGTTGGTAGGGAGACTCCCCTCCTAGGAAAAATTGAATTTCAAGCCCTGTTGTATAAAGCTAAAGTGGCCGCTACTCAATGACTAATCATAAGTTACCTAGATTTTTAATGATTCTAAATGTTTGTTTTTATACATGAACATTAGGTATAAACCACAATTGACCACACGTACTGGGCTGAGCTCGCAATATTTCCCTCAAACATTGCAGTATTTGATTGGCTTTTGGTGAATGCTTGTAGGAAAAATCGAGAAGCTGATTAGCTATAATCCATTGTGACTTTGTATGACATCAGAAATGCTTGTTGTCCATTGCAGCACAAATGTTCTCTAAGTAAATGATTTATAACATGAAATCAATATAATTAAAAGTTCTTTAAATCAATAACTTAAAAGAACATGGTTTGTCATTTTCAATATTTACACATAAATAATATATCTTCGTTTTATTATGTAAATTTCTGTTTAATTATTTAGAACGATTTGTTTATGTTAAATTTTATTTTTTTACATTGTAAAATAGTCCTTATATTATATAATATATATATATTAACCATTTGGAAAAATGATTATTGTCCTCGGTCAGGGTAGGAAATCAAAAACATATCTGAAGCGTTTTATTAGTTTAATTCTGCATTTTATTCGTTTTCTGATTGATCTATACAGTAATCTGTATTTTCCCTTTACTTTCAACAGAGATGGATACTTCTGTTGCCACTATGACAAAAAAGTAATAAAAACTACAAAAAAAAAAAAAAAAAATTAATAACTCAGAAACAAATTGAGATGCAGCTTTCAAACAAATTGCATTTATAAGGAGCTAAATATTGTCATTTTTAGGCCTAATGTCAGTAATATTCGAAGAAATAACATATCTTTACTATGAATTATGCTTGTGTAGCTCCTCTGATGAATCCATAAGCTATTCAATTCATAGTTTCTTATATTTGCATTTCTTATTTCTTGTGTTCATTTTTTAATTATATTTCCCATTTATATTTACAATTGTGATTTCATTTTAATGTCTTAACTTTTATATTATCTTATCCTTTGAGTTTCACACATGTAAGTTCAGTTTAATTATATATCCTGTATATATGTAGTATATGTGATTATCTTCTTAATTACGGGCTAGGAGTGGCAATTATTTTTATATTCACTCGTACTACAATTTACAAAAAAAAAAAAAAAAAATCTTTGTGGTAAATTTCTTTTGAAAGTATCTTAATATAAGTGCATGGCAGTGATTATTTTTAAAAAAGTGGTGTGAATAGAATAAAAAAATAGTGGCTTTGGCAACATATGTCCGAACCCCATAATCAAAGAGTTAAGCAGACATTACTATATTCAAATTGCCTGATCAACTGCAACACCACATATGAAAATATTGGAAAACTTAGAGTGTTTCCAATTTGAAAACCATATAAGATATTATTTTCATACAAATGCTACAAGTTGTCATCTGTTAAAGCTAAAAATTTCTTGGTGAAACATTTTGTGCCCTTCTCCAAATGACTCTTTTAATAGTCTTTGATCTTCCACTTTCTTATTTTACCATTGGGTCATTCCATGGTAACTTGCATTACATTTAGAACAATTTGCTTCAGTAATTTTAGTAATATAACACCAAAAATAGAATTCAAAATATAAAGTTGACATAATTTGTTAATTAAACCTATTCAAAGCTCAATTTAGATGAAATTTATCTAATTTTTGTGTTATTTATTGAACTCTGGCAGTTATATTTATTATGTAACTGACATTACTGAAAAAGGAATATAAGTTACCATAAAAAATGTAATTTTCATTCTCATTTTCTATGTTATTTTCATTCAAACTGAGCTTTGGATAGGTTTAATTAAAAAATCATGTCAACTTTACATTTGAATAATTTTTGGTATTATATTACTAAAATAACTGCAATAAATTGCTCTAAATGTAACGTAAGATACCATGGAATGACCCTATTAATATCAATGAATAAAAATCCTATGTCCCTTTACTTTTTCTGAGGTTAGTATTATCTGTTTCACTTGAAGAGATTTGCTCAATTGTTCTCAAATTTATATTTTTTATTTAATTAATTTTTGAAATAAAAGAAAATTTAAATTTTCTTGGTTATGTTTTTAATTGTATTTTCTAGATTTTGATATGTGCAGTATGATATGTACCGTTGGAGTGCTAAAAACGATAAACTCGTTGAAAGCTACATTTGCTATTGCCACAGCACAGATGCATCATTCAAAGTTTGTTATTGCTGGTGCGGGAGCAGGAGGAATATCAATGGCAGCTAAGATTCTCAAAATGGGAGAAAAAGATGTCACTCTTATTGATCCTGCAGAGGTATCTCGTAATTTTTATAGTGCATATATATTTTATGATTAAGATTTATTCATTTTGTCAAAATAATTAGCCTTTACTCAACTGAAATATTATCTAACACATTAATTTTTAAATCTTTAACTAAATTTAAAATTTGGAGGTTTTTATGGCTCTGATTGCTTTTTGTAATTTTCATCTATCTGCTATGCTCAGTAATCTAAGCCCAACAGACAATAAAAAAATTAGTTTAAATCTGACCCATATAAAATCCAATAATACTAGCTGACTCACCTGGCATTGCCCGGGCCCGTAATAATATTCTTAAATGAACCTGAAATTTGTATCGCAGGTCCGTACAGAGGGGGCTAGAGATGGTGCAAATTACCATGGCCCGACTCTTGTTCAGTTGGAAAGTTGTGTAAAGTCACAGGTTAAGGTTTTGAATTTTCATTTGTCTGGTATTTGAAACTTTTTTATTCAAAATTAATTGATGAATTAAAATTTAATTATGTTTTCAATATTTTAAATTTTTATTTAAAATCTTTAGATGAAAAAGCAATTACAAATACATCATAAACTGTACTGAAAAAGAAACAATAAAATTGTAAGAAAATACTGCTATATAGGTTTTTTTAAAAAGGTACTATCCAGCAAATTTATTTTCTAATAGAGTAAAGCCTCTTTATGATGGAATCCTGCGATAAATGGAAAAAAAAAACATGCTCCAGCCTCTGTCTCTCTCTCTCTGTCCCCCCCCCCCCCCCAAGAGAAAAATGCAATTATGCTTTATGCTTTGTTCAGTCTAAATAACCTGCATAAAACGGAATTTATCACTGCTCGTTTGCGTCTCTGTCTAGTCTAAGTAGGTTTTATTGTATCTTACTTCTGGTGGGGAGCCTGTATTGGAATTATCACCGGAACATGCAGACTCTTTGTACGGATCTATGTGTGTGATTTTATATCTTTAGACAGTTTTTATGCCGCCATCTAGCAAGGGTTTTTATAAGTCAAATAATTGTTTTTATTAGTATAGATTAAAAAAAGCCTTAAAATTGCAAAAAAAAATACCAAAATTTTTTTAATTAAATCGATTGGACAATGAAATTTGTAAAATGTAGTAATTTTTTTTATTATTAGATTCATTTATGTGTAATTTTTTTCTTAAATAATTCAATTGTTTTAAAATTAAGGGTACTTTTCGGTTAGCCGGGTGCCAGATATATGTACATATGGGGCATTCTCACAATCTTTTGACTTTCGGGAATAAAAATCTGGTGAAATTAAACTTGCTAAAATAACATTTTAATTTGATAGACCTTATGATGCCTTAATGATTCAAAATAATGAAAAAATGGTCAGCAGCAAAAATTTTTTTATTTAACTGAGGTTTAAGTTAAACTTTGCAAGTTTAATTTTCCTTACCATTTTACCACTATAACTTTTTATTTTCTTCTAAATTTTTACTTATAATGAATTTGCATAGTATCCACAGGACATTCAAATAAGAAATAATAAAAATGTAGTACTTTTAATACAGAATTTTTGTATAACATTGTCTTAAAGGGGTGTTAAAGAAGGGACGGTAAGGTAAAAAAAAGGGGGACGGTTTAGGAAATAAACGGTCAAGTGCGAGTATTACTAGCGCACGGAGGGTTCCGTAGAATAAATATCTGAATTTGTAATTGTATTATTAAAAAAAAAAAAAAGTTGCTAAAAGAATACTAAGACTTTGTAAAAACTATACAACGTAGGGCTGTGTATAACTGTATATACTAGAATTGTGTAAATGCTATGCTCTATAAATACCATGAAAGTTCAAAGAGATATGGAACCCAAATAATATCAAATTTATCTATTCTGTATAACTCATATTTTAATATTATCCTATTATGTATATGATGAACTTAATTCGGTACTGACAATAAAAGCAGTGCATATTTAAACTTCATTTGGCATTTCATAAGACTAAATTCAGCGTAATAATAACCTTTCTTTCTACAGTGTAGCTAAAACAAAACCTTTGTTCAAAGTTTAAACTTGGCATTGTGCTAAACGCGCTTCGAAAGGAGGTCGCAAAATTCCCATAGTATTTATGTGTTTCATTCTAATTAAGTAGTCTCAAGACTCTTAACCTTCTCGCTGTAGAACCTGAGATTTTCTCAGGGATGCATTTTTCCATCTAATTAAATCGTTTTGATCATTCCCACCAGTTATTTTTTATTCTAATTTTGCCTTAGTTAATCGGAGCATTTTCCCGATTAAATTAGACAAACTTTTTTGTTTTTAAAAAACGACGACAAAAGAATAAAAGTTCTTAAATACACAATTTTTGAAGTTATTTTGATAAAACAATTACACAGCAAGAGGGTTAAAGATTCAAAATTTTAAAAATTTTAATTTTTTTTAAATGTTAAACTTCTATCTTTTCTAAACATTTTGATTATTTCCTTGAAATTACCATTAGAACAGAATTATACTAGACTTTAAGAATTATACCTTCTCAATAGCTCAAACGGCATTTCCGAAACTTTGAATAGTCATTTTTCTCCAAATGACGTTTTTGAGCATAATACGCACAATATCTCAAAAACTTCTGATTATTTTTTCATGAAATTTTCAAAATATATATTTCATGTTAGTCTATAAATTGGACCTAAAATTTCCTTTTTATTGTTAAAAAAATATTTTTTTAGGTGATTATACTGTTGAAATTTTCAAAGTTTTGTATTAGCTAAATACAACTTTGCATTGAAAATATAGAAATGCTTTAAATACAAATTTATTTAAGTTCAGGGTAATCATTACAATCTGAAGTATAAATAGGCATGTAAACTGTCATTCTAGTTGCTATATTTATTTTGTAATCCTGTGCGTGATCTGTTATGACAATTTTCTGCTTGTCAAATGTCTAACAGTTTCGACTCCCCTATAAATACTAGTTCTGCATCTTGCAATTTTTTAAATACATGAAATGAAAGAATATACTTATATCTTCTATCATAATAAAAATTGTGTTTTAAAATCATATACATTTTAAGACATTAAATGTTGTAAATGGTCTTTTTTTTTTTTTCATTTTTTCAATTTTAAGAGTTCTGATACCCCTTAAATTAGTCTGTTTTTAAGAATTTGATGTTTATTGCTTTTATACAAGGCATGCTTTTTAAGTAAGTACCGTTTTGCGATTCTGCCGCCGCAGCGCTACGGTCGGCGTTCCGCGCATGCGCGCTGGTTACCTACATCTCTTGTCTATGCACTGACGCCATTACAGTCTGATTCTTCATTGTATACGTTGTTTACTGAGTGTTTAAGATCCCTCAGACAATCGTGAGTCCCGCTGATTGTGAAGTACGGGCTGTTATACGATTTCTTAGTGCTAAAGGCGTAAAACCGATCGATATTCATCGCGAGATCTGTGAAGTTTACGGACAAAACATTATGAGTGATGGAATGGTAAGGAAATGGGTGAGAGCATTTAAATATGGCCGCACAAATGTGCATGATGAAGAACGGAGTGGGCGTCCTTCGGTCGTTAATGAAGATTTGGTGCAGAAAGTGGACGAAAAGGTGAGAGAAAACAGACGCTTTACAATTTCATCATTGTGCGACTGCTTTCCTCAATATTCTCGTAGTGTTTTGTATCGCATTGTGACCGAGAACTTGAATTACCGGAAATTGTGTTCACGTTGGATTCCAAAAATGTTGACAGATTTGCACAAAACCCAATGTTTAGGCAGTTTATTGACTTTCCTTGAGCGGTACCACAATGAAGGTGAAGATTTTTTAGACCAAATTGTTACTGGTGACGAAACATGGGTGGCCTACGTCACACCAGAATCGAAACAACAATCCATGGAATGGCGACATTCATCATCATCCAAAAAAGTGAAGTTTAAGCAAACAATTTCTGCTCAGAAAATCATGTGCACAGTTTTTTGGGACAAAAAAGGAGTATTGCTAGTGGAGTTTCTGCCTCGTAATGAGACAATCAGTGCAGCGTCTTATTGTGAGACATTGAACTATCTGCGTCGTGCAATCCAGAACAAAAGACGTGGCAAGTTGAATAAGGGTATCGTTCTGCTGCATGACACTGCCCGTCCACATGTGGCTAATCGGACCAAAGATCTCATCAAATCTTTTAAATGGGAAACTCTAGATCATCCTCCATACAGCCCTGATCTGGCGCCCAGCGACTACCATTTGTTCCTGCACTTGAAGAAACACCTGGGTGGTCAGCGTCTTCAAGACGATAACGAAGTCAAAACATTTGTGATACAGTGGTTAAAAAGTCAGGCGGCAGAATTTTATGAGGAGGGTATTCAAAAACTGGTGCCACGTTATGACAAGTGCCTCAATAATCACGGAAATTATGTAGAAAAGTAGATGAAGGTACAGGCTTTCATGTAAAAATAAAATTATTGCGATATCTTTGCACGTCTTTTTTAAATTCCAAAACGGTACTTACTTAAAAAACATGCCTCGTACTATTGCTGGACATTACATTACACATATATATCATTAAAAGTTGTTAACTAGGCATAGAGTATGCCGCCCCTGTCCTTATATGTCCAAACTGTCCGTATCTTTAAGGGTTTAATATCTCGGCTAATTACTGACAATTTTTTTTGAAAATCATTATCAACAATGCTTTTATACTTCTGCTACGATAGGTATCTTCGGTGCTGCTCAACACCTTTGTTGAATGCCCATAAACCAAAATTTGTGTGTAACAGAAAAATGAGATTTTCTCAAAAGCTATGTGACCTAGGATAATCGCTATAATTTTCCTGCAAGGTTTAAGTTAATGTCTACTACCTCTATTTTTTTCAAATTTTCGTTTCAATAGATTCGGAATTAGATGGGGGGGGGGCATAATTTTGCACTACATTTTTAACGATATCTTTCAAAATATAATACCTAAAATTGAAAGGAATGTGTTTTTGAGTTCAGCGTTACGAAAGCTTTCGCACGATATACAAAGAAAAGATTTTTTTTTTTCAAGTGGCTTAATTAGTCCTCCTACATTTTTACTAAATATATTTATGAATGTTTAATAATCTGAAAATATGTGGATCAATGGTCTTTACTACTTCCCCGAATTTGAACTTTCCACGTTCCATAGTTTACGAGTAAAATAGCTGTGACAGACAGACAGACACAGGAGTGACCTTATAATGGTTCCGTTTTTACTTTTTAAGTACGGAACCCTAAAAAGGGACAAAATGGGGAAAAAAGGTGTGGTAAGGATGGAACGGTAACGAAAATTACCATCTATTTTTAGGAAAATCATTTTAAGACTAAGTCATAGCCACAATGTTCATTGATTTTTAGAAACAGTTGTTAACATTGGACTAAATTAGTATTATTTTTTTAATTTGCCTCGAAAAGTGCAGGAATAAACCTTGGGGATGGTAAGATTACCAATAAAGCCACGATCTTGAAATTGATATTTAAATGCTGATTTAAATTCTGCAGTAAATTTCCTGTCAAAGAATTTTAGACATTCTTTCTCTAGCATACTTCTGCATGAGAAAAAACTTGAAAAAAATTCTGTGGCTGCATCTGAAGTGATTTTCTGTATAAGTTTAGCAAGAGGGACGGTAAGGTTGAAAAACCCAGGGACAGAGTTCAAAAAATAATATCAACTGTAAAAATGTGTGCAGGTTAATTTTTTTGCTACATATTTATATAAAACAATTATCCCAGTTTCGGAAAAAAATTACATCGAATTACTTTTATTGAAACAATTTTATACAGACAGAGACAGCTCCAAACTTAAAAATCAGCATCAGGGACATGGGACGATATAGGAGTTTTCCTGGTATTTGGACCCCCAACATCGTTCAAAACTTATTTATTTCGATAATATTGTTATGCAATCATACAATGGGATGTTCCCCAGTATATGAAATAAAAAAAACACAAAAAAAGTATTATTCAAGGACATAAAAGTCAAAAGATTGTGAGAATGTCCCATATACATATATGTATGTATGTATATATATATGTATGTATAACACTGGCGCCCGGCTAACCAAAAGTACCAAATTCAGAATAATTAGAAACCCTTAAAATTGTAAAAAAAAAAATACAAAATTTCTTTTAATTAAATACATACGTTGAACAATGAGATTTATAAAATGTATTTTTTTTATTATTCAATTCATTTATGTGCAGTTTTTTTTTTCTTTTCTTTTAATAATTCAATTGTTTTAAAGTTAACAATAATTACTATATATATTTATTTACGTATTGTAATATTAATGCATTGACATACAAATGTGGAACTTTTTTTTAGTTTAAAAACACTTAAAAGAAGAATGAAACCCTTAACCCTCCGACTGTCTTGGAAAAGGGCAAAATTGTAATGTTGTTTTCTCTGCATTTTGTTTTAAATGCTAAAAAAAATGATTCTTTGAACATTTTATATAAAAAATTAATAACGAATATGAATGCAATCCTTGGAAGTATTGATCATTGTTCAATGTATTAAAAATACATTAAATCAATAGAATTATATTACTTTAAATATTGCTTGTATTGCAGTGAAACCTGGAGCTTAGTGAACGTATAAACACGGGCTTGTCAGTGAGGGGGTTAAAATTGCAAAAAAATACAATATTTATTTTAATTGAATCTAAATTTCAACTTAGTCCTATCGAGTTCCGAACCGGAAACTTTTTGTATAGAAAACCAATGTGTTTAACCACTAAGCTATAGAGATCACAATGAATTGAGTAGATTAAGAGTTCTGTTCCTTATCGATGTGTAAATGTTTTTTTCTTTTTTTTGTGTGTGTTGGTTTCATTAGCATAACAAAATAGATAGTTGTTGTTGTCCGAATTCTCTGAAATTTTAATGGTTTGTAAATATAATTAAACCCAAACCCTTTTTTTTAATTTCATAAAAAAATATGCATATTTAAGAGGGAAAACATTAGCTAAAGTCAAGCAGGAGGAACCACACTGAAATCCCTCGGTTTCTAATCTTTTTTGTGAAAGTTTTCACACATTTTATGTTGTGAAAAATGTTTCTACCCATCCGAACGTTTTGAAATTTTTGTTGGTGATGTAAATCTGGTGTAATGAGATGCTCTAAAAAGATTGTGTTAAAATATAGACATTTAGTTATTTTTAGTGTTCGAAAAATATCCTCTCCTTGATGAGCAAAGTGACCTGTGTTTGGCAGTGCATTTGAAAAAGTTAAAATTCATATTTTTAAACTCCAATTGCACCATCGATTAGAAGAAGGTTTCAGCTTTATAAGCATATTTTTGGTTTGTTAGTACCTTTAAAATTGCATCCTGGAGGGTCGTTGCAATAAGGGGAAAAAACTTTTTGGGAAAATTGCTCTTTTTGAAAATTTTATTTCAAAGGGTTTACTGCGACAATTTTTTTTATTGATTGCACTATTTGAGACGTAAGAGTACTATCTTTTGGAATATGTCTTTCAATTTCAACTACCGAGCGGTTTAGTCATTTGGATTTAAAAAAAAAAACCAGAAATACAGTCGAAAATGCTTCTTCGCTAGCTCCTGATGCGTAAATGAGTTTGTACACATGTGCACATACTTTCCTCGACTGGAGATCAAATAAATGACTTTTTGATGACAGTGAGTTGTGATTGTTAATTAATAAGTCAACTAATTATTAAAATTTTAAAATTCTATGACTCAGGTGCATTAGGAGAGGCCTTCGACTATCTTCACAAAAAATTTCAGCCTCATATGTGCCCTAAATTTTGCCAGCCATGGCAGACACTCACATAGACAGAGCGAAACGTCCTTTTCCTAGTATAGGTAGTAAACTTGCCACAAACCCATGTTGGCTGCTAATAGAATTGGATTGCCTGACTCAAGGCAGGACTAATCCAGCATTTTATTTAGCTGGAATTCATAATATATATATATATGTATATTTAATATTGAGTGTCTCTTTCTCTATAAGAGTCAACTAGGGACACACTGAATATTTAGTATTCAGCAAATTTTAGGTTTGGTCAAGTATCAAAATATTCGATTTGGCTTAATATTGTGATATTCAACCAAATTTAATACATAAAAACTTTTCAAGAAAAATATAGAAAATTTTTTACATAACTTCTGTATTTAACTGTCAATAAATAGAGATATTAATTTAGAATATAATTAAAAAATTTAATCCTATTTAAATTAAAGTGGTTGGTTTAATATTGTTTACTTTGTTGTTTGAAAAGTGGTATTTAAGAAAATTACTTTATTTATCGGAACATTGCATTATTCATAGTAATTGATGAATATAAATTTAACTTCCTAGATATTGCCAGATGACAATCTGTTTCTTGCTTTTTTCTCATACAGAACGTTTATAAATAATTAAATATATATATATGTACAGTAGACTGCCGATTATCTAGACCTGTCGGGACCGAGGCCAATCCAGTTAATGAAAAATTCGGATAATTGGACAACTTTAAAAATTGGTATGGCTTTTTTTTTTAGGTATCTTCCCTTCACACGTTTAACAGGCTTAAGACTGGCACTTGTAGTAGTGCACATTTTAGCATATTACAAATGCTATGTTTAGAAGTTATTTTTTAAACTTTTTTTCATTTTATTTTCTACAAAATTTGTACAAAGTTATACATAGAAGTACACATAGAAATTATTACATGTATGTATGCACATACACTGTACAGCACATACATTTTTAAAAAATCATTATGATAGGGAAAAGAAATTCTTGATAGTCTTCTACTCCATAGAGGGCATTCTTTTTTCTGCAGCCATATCCCTTAACCATTTTAAATGCAAGAATTGAACGGGATCGGCTGAATCTTTCTATTGTAGCCATTCCATCGCAACTTCAAGCACATTAATTTCTTCTGTGACTGTTGGCCCTCTAGATTCTTCAGTTCTTTCTGCTTCATCATCCTCACATTGTGCTTCACTATTTGTATCCTGAATGGTCAATATTATTTCTTCGTCGTTCAAAATTTGGAAACCAGGATCATTCTCGTCGCTTTCAATATATTGTTGGAAATCTGCAGTGAATCCAAAATGTTCTATGTCTTCTGTAAAGCTTTCACTGTGATTTTCTTTACTGCTTTCATGCATGGACATCCTATTTTAAAATCTTGTGCCAAGAGCTTTTTAACGTGGAAACTTTTACAAGATACCAAGCATCTGCAATCATCATACAACATTCTTTCAAGTCAGTTTGCATTGTGGTAGGGTGGTTAACTTCGTCTAATAAAAGTTTCAGTAAAAGCGCTTTCCTGTACAGCCTTTTCTCTGTATCTATTACACTTTGATCCACGGGTTATTCTTATCTTCTAGAAACAGTTGATTTTATGCATTGCTCTCTTTGCATTTGTTGCCGATTTTATTATTTCAGAATTAGGAAATGGTTATTTAACGGTTAACTTTCGTGACATACAGCCGAAATTATCCTATTACGCCTAAAGAAGTTTCACTTTAAAAATTTTGGAGAAGGCAGGAAAAAAAGTATGGTCCTTGATCGATCCAGTTAATCGGTGTCCAGATAATCGGCACTTTACTGTATGTATTTACTTTAAATGTAATTTTTGAAAAATTTTTCATTACCATATTTGTTTAATTAGATGCACTGTTTTCTGAAATAACAGCAGAAAACATTATTTTGAAGGTTTTATATATGCTTAAACAGTGAGTTCCTTTCACACTAGCTTCTTATTTATATTTTCTATGGGTTTTTTGTTTATTTGTTTGTTTGAAAAATGGAAAAAATTTATGCAATTTTTTTAAAATATTTATTGAACTTACTATAATTTTTTTACGTAACATATTTTATGCAACAGTATGATGTTTTAACATTTTATTTATTAATTGACATGAACTGATGTAAATCTGATAAATTAAAAAAATTTGCATATGCATAATATTCTAGAAAAAAATTAACATAAAATTTACTATCGCAGAGTTTTTTAGTCCTCAGTTTTCACTGAATGTTTTACAATGCAGCTATTTAAATGAAAATTAAAGAAAATGCTTTACATGTTCTTTAATCTGTTATTTTTTTCTGTATCATTTTCATACAATCTGGTGAAAATTGAGTCTCTGGAATCTCTGCAACTGGGCAAGTTAAAATATGAGGATAGTGATTTGGCAATGTACGAGTGTGGAGTTAGTTTTTCGAATTTTGTTACCAGTTCATCAATGAAGGCATAAATGTTTGATGAATATCTTATCATTTTTGTTCTGTCATCTGAAATCCATAGATTGTACTCAATTGTGTCATCTTCATCATAATCACCATTTCTTTTTTCTAAAAAACTTATAAGGATAGACATTGATGGGCATTTGTTGCAATGCGTATATTCTCTTTTAGTTTCTTCACATAGTAACATTTTTTTAAGATCTTTATATTGTCCTTGAATTTCTGCAGCATAAATAAAAAATCTTGCTTTGTAATATATTATGTATCTGCTGACTGAATAGCACCTGCCAGAACACACCATTTAGGCATTTAGGATGCTGAGAACAAAATTTTAAATTAATGAACTGGCTTTATTATAAATAGTCCATTTTGGAACGCCAGATTCACCCTTGTTTACAACATAAAAATATGAAAACATTCAAAAAATGCTTCACTAAAACACATTACTAAATAGGTGTGATAAAATATACAAAGGGTTTTTTAAATTAAAAACACCAGATGTTAAAATTATATATAAAAAGCACTCCAAGTGCTTTTAGCTAATCTTAAGCCATTGTCAAGGAGAAAAAAACTGATGGAGAAAAACACGATGTTGACTGATACACAATAACAGAAACACCTTTCAGGATGCCTCCAGCCAATCAAAACCATTAATAATGAAGGAGGGGGAAGATAGAAAAAGCTCAATCCTCTGAGAGACCAAACTCTCCTATAATATGAAGCAAATTAAACCAAATATGCAGAATTTGGTATGATAATATGTCATTACAACAATTGTCTGCTTGCGTTAAATTTTCCAAAGACTTTAAAATTGCACAACTATTAAAATCAGAAGCCTACATAATGAGTGAGAATCATTAATGTTTTGGTCCCTTGAGGCAAAATATCTCTCTTTTACAGTGGTATAGTCATAAAAAAAAGCAGAGGATATACGCTCAAGGCAGAGGGTATACCCTACAGTGTATATACTATAGCTTTTTTGAGAAACAGAGGGCATACGGTATTCCTTAAAAAAATCCAGAAGGTATACGGCGTATACCACCGTATACCCTCCACTACATCCCTGCTCTTTTAATATGTGAATTTATAGACCAAGATATGAATTTCTCTTCTTTTCTCCAGTGTTCCCAATTTAGAGGGATTTTTTTTATTTAGATAGCTATCACTATTTTTGAATAGTAATATTCATCTTATTAAACTACAAATTAACTAAGGCGAATATTACTTTACCAAAAAGTGGTAGATTTGTGAATTAAAAAAATCCTATTAAATTATAGTGGTGTACCGAGTAGTACTTTGGCCAAGTACCGAGTGCTCGGCCACTGACTACTCGGCCGAGTACCGAATACCGAGTAGTTGTGTAATAAGAAAAAAAAAACACTGATGTGCACATAATGTGAGCTTGTGTGTACACACACACACACATATATATATATATATATATATATATATATATATATATACATACCTGTGTGTACATATATATAATATACATATATAGTATATATAAATTAACTAATTAAATTTGAAAGACAATTTTTGACAATTCAAAACAGTAGCAAAAGAAGGAGAATTGACACATAACAAGTACCATTATTAACCAATATAAAATTAAAACATTCTTCAACCCTCAATTTATTCTGATACCTGAAATCTGTCTATGAAAAATAAAAATGTTTATTGGTTACTGTTACAATTCATTGAATGATGCAAAACATTTCATATTTATTTTGTAACTGTACCTTATTTTCTTTTGATTAAAATTAAAAAGAGAGGTACAAAAAGAGATACAGGCTTTCTTAACAGAAGACTTATGTAAAACTGACACTCCATTTGCATGGTGTGTGGGGGAGGGGGGGGGGATTTCAGATTATTTGCAACCTTGCAAAAAAATTCTTGGTGCACCTTCAACCACTGTTTATTCTGAACGTATATTTTCAGAGGCAGGCCAAATTTACAATAGTAAAAGAAATGCCCATTTTACTGATAATGTAGAACGTTTGGTGTTTTTGCACCATAATTTGAAATATAATAAATTTAATTATTATTTTTTTTATTGCATTTTCAGTTTCTTTATCCAAAATAAGTCTTTTCTGTTTTCCTATATATTTGAAAAAAAACTTATTTTTATTTGTATAAATGTGAAAATAAATTTTAATCTGGAATTATTTTATGAGGGTTTTTGTTCTTAACTTTTTCTATATTTTGTAGACATATTGTTAAATACCGAGTAAATAATTTTATGAATTATTGCATATATTATACATTGATATTCGAATAACTTTTTACAGATCAGTTATAAATTCATATGCTTAAAAAATGAAATTTTTACAACTACTCAGCCAAAATTTTGCCGAGTACCGAGTATTTACCGAGTACTCGGTACAGCTCTATTAAATTAGCAACACTATAATTCTTCTTTGATTTTGCATCCTAATTTTCTTTAACTCTTGCTTCATGTATGGTTTTACTGAAGTGAGGAGAAGAGAAATAAATTTTTGCTGCTTTTTGTTATTTATTTTTCCTTCTTTTTGTGATGTATGTTGTTGATTCTTGTTTTTTTCCTTCCCACACTGTAGGATATCATGTAACCTTAGTATTGTATGCTTTTAAAAGCATTTGAAGAGAAAGAGAAGCATTCTTTCATTTTTGATGCCTGTTTTATTTGTGGTTGCAACCTATTAATTGACAAAAAAGTCATATTTGAATCCATTTTTATTTTCAGTTATTACTAGGACTTCCCTCAGAGGGATTAGTCTGAGCGATATTGCCGAGAACATAGATTTAATAATAACTTGTTGCAAGTAAAGAAAATGAGATACTATTTTTAATTGGCCATATACTGGTTACTAATTCAAATGATGAAATATCTAGATTAGTGAACCTGAAAAAAAAAATCCATACCAATTTTAAACCAGCTCTTCCCTCTGTTAAGGGCCCTGGCAAGAGATAGAATAGCCTAGAAAAGGAACACATTTACAAGTACTTTCGGACAACCTATTCGCTGTTTCATACAGACATTTTTGCATTTTTTTAAATACATACATAAACCAGTATAATACTACTTCTTCAGTTTTATTTTCATAGTCGTTTATATCATTTGACAAAAAATCTCACTTTCTTAAACTCGAATTGCATCAAGCTTTTTTAAAAAAGCAAAGTTCATATAACAATGAAATTCCAAGAAGGAAATTAAACACATGGTAATAAAGCATTTAGGTGAGCGCAATTGATAAATCGTCAAATATTGTTCTTATCGCCATCTTTCGTAATGCATTCTTTTAATTTAAAATACACACATTAAATAAATTTATAAACACGATTTGACTCATTTAATTAAAAATAATAATAAGTAAATAAATAAAAATAAGAAGAAGAGATAATAGCATAAGTCAAAACATTTATTTCAACATCAACACAAGTTACACTTGCGGGGGGAAAAGGCGGCTTTTGACAAAAAAAAAAAAAAAAAAAACTCTTGGCAAAATCTGAACCGGGCTAAAAAAAATGTACCGTGATTAATTAAAATATTATAAGAATATTCCGTAATCTGGTATTCAACCAATATCGTATTTTAAAAAGCTTCGCTTAACTCCAATTAAATTTCATTGCTGTAACATTTTTTTTTTTTTTTTTTTTTAGGGGGGGGGGGGGGGGGAATGCAAGATTGCATATATTTACATTTAAATTTTAAACTTTCGTTTATGTAACGGTTGCTTGTATGAATAATTAGCACCTTGATGATCGAGCTTCACTCGAAACATATGTAAAAAAACTGCTTGTGTGGTATGTGTACTTAAAGCCATTATTACTTAGCTATTATAACTCCCGTCCGTTATAACAATGTTGCTGTTAGTATTACTCTTGTTTGACGTCAACCTTGCCTGTGTATCTGAATACGAATTATTGGCCATTTTTCTTGCACGAAGAGTGGTTATAACATAATTGTTTCATTTTGCATAGCATGTACCAATTGCAATGTTGATACTTTTAAGTTAGTCAAGCGCAGGTGATAAATTGACGATATTTTTTCCATACTGTATTCATCTTGCATTCATTTCATTTAAAATATAAAGCTTTCATTCACTTCATTTAAAATACACATTTTTAACCAATTTCACTGCACTTTAACAACATTACTTTGCATTGGCGTTTTTTTTTTTTTTTTTTTTTTTTTTTTTTTAAGCTTTATGCAGTTTTGGCTTCAGAAAGTGAGATTTGTTACAAAAAGATACAAACCTGACAATTTATTACGAACCCGATGAATGTTTATGTTTATTTTTTACAAATAAATATAAACTGTTTTGGCACAAATGTCACATACGCACCACGCTGGCGCGATTTTTTTCTGACGCCAATTTGGCGAAAACCTCGTTTTCGAATACCAGTTACATATATATTTTTTAAAAGGGAATAACAATAAATAAAAAAAGTTTAATTAATAACTATAGAACAAAACAATTTATATAATTTAAAAAACGAAAATAAAAGTAACTAAACTATTAATAAATAAACAACAACATCTAGGTTACCATCAACCAAAATAACGACACTTTGGCGCCCGTTAAGTACCCCGGTGTGTATATGACATTGGCCACAGAAAAAAAATCGCACCAACGTTGTGCGCATGTGACATCTGTGCGTAAATGTCTTGTTTACACTAAATTAATTGTTTAAATCTTCAAAAAATTGCTTGGATACATGAAAGAATGAGTAGGTTACCAGAAAATATGCATGAAAAGTTTACTCCTCTCGCCAAACCCATTTTCTTTACCTATAAGACGCCTATTCTGGAAAAGTACAATTTTCGGTACTTGTTAGTTATCCCGTCGACCAAATTACTGTCGCCAAATTGTAAGATTAAATGCCAATAATGGTTGATCGTAAATGTCACATTCACTTGACAACACGTGTTTACGTCATCAAGTGATTTTAATTTCGACGTTTTATTTGTATTTTTATTAATGTTATACTAATTTATTTGTTCTTTAAAATATTTAAGTTATTTAGTTTTAATATTAAGTTATTTTTTTTAAAGTTATTTAAAATAAAAATTATGTCAATTTGTATAATTTGGCGAGTGGTTTGGCAATTTATATAATTTGGCGAAATTGGTCGACGGGATAACAAACAAGCACCCAAATTTCATTTAAAATACTAAAAAGACAAAAATAAATAAATTAAGAATAAATGATACCACAAATAAAAAATATTTATTTAAACATAAAATAACTGTTTCAAATTTTCACACGCAAAATATAAATGTTGGTTGTATTTGGCGATTAAAAAATGCTATTGGGTAGATTATCGTAAAATCTGAAATCCTACTTTATTATGGCTCTTTTCTTTGAAATAGAAAAAAAATCCAGATTTATTTTCCTGTTTGATTAAATTTAAATATTTTTTTTGTACTTTAATATTAGTGCGGGCATAATTTCTTTGCTCCACGTGCTATAATTTGGTTTTCTACGAAAACATCCAGTCGGTGAAAATGACATACACTAAATTTCTGTGACGTATGTAGATAAATTGTGCTTTTTTATCAGTTTTTTTAATATAATTTTTAAACGAATTGGAACTTATTTTTCATAGTAGGTGCATTCAGTAGGTTACCCTCATAGGTACATTCTGGTAAAACCAGAACCGAAATCCGACAAATATTTTTTGAGTTATACTTGACGAAAGGTTTTAATATCCATCGTAGCTGTTTTTGACCGGAAAGTAATACCGCATTGTGTATTAGCCTTCGCTTCGCTCAAACAATTACAGTAGGTCCATTAAAAACAAACAATGAGTTAAACTTGAATACAGCTAAATTTTAATCTGAAATATGCATAAAAAACATAATTTTTGACGATAAACATATAAAAGAAACCTCTAAAATTCATTTAGAGGATTAGATGTATAAATAAGCTCAGTTCCTGCAACATTATACAAATCATGTTTAATACACGAGTTTTGTCCTGTCCCTTGAAACACGTCTTAACTGGGTCCAACTGTATTTATAAATTGAAGAGGCTTCTACATTTTGTAATACAAATAGAATGAAATATGAAAGGGTGAAAATAATCAAATTAAGAAACTAGAAATGAGATTTGTAAATCAACAATGTGGTTCTTTTTTTTATCACAATCACTTTATGCCAGTGATTCCTAAACTTTAGATTGAGGAACGATCTATCAGGTCTTAAAAAAATATGTAATTTTATCTGATATAAAAATATAATGAACGCAATATGTTACAAATTTAAAGGAAATAATATAAGGTAAAGTGCCCTAAAGCTGACACCCACAAAATAGTTCCTAAAGCTGACATCTTTAAATAAAACAAATATTTAAAGCATTACCAATTTTCCAAATCCAAGATATCTTGGATTTAAGAAGTGCTTTGAGAAAAAAGAAAAACTCATTCTAAATTATTTTAGAAAATTGGTGAATTGGCTTAGAAAATTGGCTTTAAATATTTGTTTTATTTAAAGATGTCAGCTTTAAGAACTTTTTGGGGGGGTGTCAACTTTAGGGCACTTTACCTTAAATAAATAATTTTTGTATTAAACTTAGCATAGAAACTGGCTTGAGGCTCAAATTAACAACTTTTTGCCCTGATATAAAAAATCTTTTGTTAGTGCAAGTCCATCCAATTGAAATTAGATATGTATATTTTACTTTTCTTTTGCATTTTTAAATACCTACATTTTTATCCTTTTTTTATGCTTTCTTTTTCCATCCCTGTAGTTAAAGTTTTTTGATTAAAATTAAACCTTTTTTCCTTTTTTTTTTTTTTTTTTTTTTACTGTTGAAAGTTTAGGTGTGATTAAATGTAAATTGTAATAATGTAAATTCAATTAAATGACCAGGCATAAATCATATTGATTAAAGTGATACTTTATTGTAGACACACTATTATCAGCCATATTGGACCATTGTTGGAGGCAAGAAAGGAAAGGTTGAAGATTCTGCTCGTCCAATGAGTTCTGTAATTCCTAAAAATGCAAAATGGATAAAAGACAAGGTTGTAAGTTTCAGTCCTGAAGAAAATATGCTAAAAACAGAAAAAAATGGAGATGTAAGTTTGTTTATGATCTTATTTAAATTTCTGTGTTTCTGACCATTTATGGTAAAATCTGCTGCCAAATAATGTGATTTAACACAAATAATGCATAAGCATCACTTCACATTTGATGTCAGATGTGTGTATTGTGTATACTAGCATGCGATATACATAATTCCATTTTTATTTATTTCATGGATTAATCAGTTTAGTTTTTGTAATGAATGATGTAAGTTAATTGCTATTTCTTTGTTTTTCTCGTGAAATACCTATCAGTGTATCAAAATTTTAGACCATTTATTACATACATTAAAAAGCAATTTATTTAATACTTGCTAAGGATGGGGCGAATATTCGGCCACTATTTGGTGTTTGACTTATTCAACCCTTTTACTGAATATTCGGTTGGCCAAATATTGAATACTTGTTGGCTAAATATTTCGAGATATCTTGCCAAATAATTTCAGGATAAGAATCCATTTTCATATTTTGCTATTTTTCTGTAATCCATACGGACTACTTTCTAACACATTCATGAAGTCATTTTCATTCTTAATTGCACAAAATATAGTTATTTGGATACTAAAAAATACAACATTTTTGTATTTCCTATAAAAGTTAGGGATCTTTTAGAAAACGGTGTCCAAATTGGTGATTTAAACTGACCTTGGAGATTCTACTGTCAGGGGAATGTCTTCATTAGAGAATGATAGAATACAACTTATGAAATAAAAACTCTTATAGAAAAAAAAAAAGCACTGCTTCATTTTAAAACACTTGAATATTTTCTTAATGTCTGTAAATTCCATGCACATATTAAAATGGCTTTATGAATTTGCCAAAATACAGTAAAAGTTGTTTTATTAGCAGTATCAAGGTGTTTGAAATATTACAAGAACAAGAAATACATCAAGTTATTAAAAAATTTAAACAGATTAATAATAAAACATAAATTAGTTTTTAATTCGTTTTTCATTTTAAAATAAAAAAATTTATTATAGTAATCTTAAGTTATTTTCTTTATTTGAAAAAAAAAAAAAAAAAAGTTGGTATTCGGCCTAAAATTTGGCCGAATATCCAATATTTGGCCATTCACCACATCCCTCATACTAGCTGTATGGCAACCCATTGTGTTGCATTTAAATTTCATGATGTCTCTCAAATGTTTTGGGAGAAAAGAAATCTAGTTTTATGATACATTTAAAGTTTCTAGCCCTGGCAATTCCCAATAAATTGTAATTTTTAGAATGTTTTCTGCAAATTTCCTTCTTTTTAAATTTGGAATTCAGTAGAAACAAATCATAGGTCATTTACATTTTAAAAGTAACTACCATGTGAAATTTCAAGTTTTTAGCTCCTGTAGAAAACACAATTTTAGAACTTTTTTTCTTCCTAAACACTTCTATATATCCTGTGAATATTAAAATTAATAATAGTAATAAAAGTAAAATTAATAAAAGTAGCAGTCATGTCAAGTTTCTAATCTTAACGATTCCAAATTAATTGTAATATAGAACGTTTTATAACCTTTCCACTCATTTCACCTTTTTAAATCTTGAATTTTTTTAAAACCATTCTTTGGGAACATTTTCATCTTAAAAGTAATTACCATGCCAAATTTCAAGTTTTTAGCTCCAATAGTATCACAGAAATCTCAATTTTAGAACATTGTTTGTTCCTGCACCTTTCTACAGTTCAAATTTTTCAGAAATTGTTCTGTTGTGAGTATTTACATTTTAAAAGTAATAGTTATGTCAAGTTTTCTTGTCTTAACAGTTCTAAATTGATCATAATTTTGAATGTTTTCCTCTCACTTCTACCTGCACCCTTTTAAATTTTGAATTTTTTAAAAACTTTTCTGGGCCAGCATCTATGTCTTTAGAGTAACAGCTATGCCAAATTACAAGTATCTAGCCCAAGCAATTCCATCTAAATCATAATTTAGAATGTTTTCCGCTTATTTCAACCTTTATATTTCGAATTTTTTAGAAACTGTTCTTAGCGAGCATTTACATATTAAAAGTAACCACCATGCCAAATTCCAGGCTTCTGTACACATAAATCAGAATTTTAGAACATATTTTGCTCCTGCATCTTTTTTAATTTCAAATTTTTAATAAAACTTTTTCGGCAAGCATTTATGTCTCTAAAGTAACAGCCATAACAAATATTAAGTTTTTAGCCCTAACAGCTCAAAATAAATTGTAATTTAGAATGTTTTTAGATTGTTTTCTGCTTTTTTCAACTTTTTTTAATTTCAACTTTTAAACACCATCCATAGCAAGTATTTACATCTTAAAATTAATCGCCTCATGAAATTTCTAGCCCCAAGAATATCACAGAAATCACTATTTTAGAACGATTTTGCTCCTGCACCCACCTTAAGGGTTGTTGTACCAACATAAAATATAACTTATGTTGGAGCAGAGAAGGTCACTATTATTTTTTAAATCAGCTTGGTAGTTCCAAAGATTATCCCTTACAAACAAAAGTTATTTCTTTATAATATTTGTACAGATATACATAAATAAGTTTTATAGTACTGCACATTTGATAGTGTATTTACCCTTGAGTTTACTTTTTACAATGCTGTAAGAAAAGATATTTTAAGAGTCGTCGAACCATTCACTGTACGAACACCTTTACATATTTAGAAAAACTTGGTGCAGTATTTTTAGACGTGGCTTCTTTTTAGTCTCCCTTTTTTATCTAAATGGTCCCCCAAAGTCCCCTTTTTAAATAAAAATGATCCCCTTTCCCGCTTTTGGGAGACTAAAATGTGTTTGGAGCCCTGAAAATGTTCAAGACTATGTAGGGATTACCATACTTTAATTGTGCTTTCGATTATTTTATAAACTTTATTTTTTCTAAAATAGATTCATCCGTTCTGTAACTTTTCTATCCATTTTATTTTACTTAATATCATGGACAATATTTTCAACTGCAAAACTAATATTGTCAGAACTATTAATACTTTACTACAAATCCTGCATATCATATAATTGTGTTATTTTTGAAGACTGATGATATGGCCTAAAGTCTGATATGCTGTATAGTTATTTATATCTTATACTAGAACACTAGGTTTTTACTGAAATGTTTTTATTTTATGTATATTTGAAATGTATCAGTTTCTTTGGTAAATGCAGGTGTTCTCATGTTTTAACAAAACCATATTTATCCGTATTTTAATAATTTTTGCCTCTGCATATTTTTTACTCACACTACTTTTAAAAGTAAAAACAATGATTCACGTAATTTTCATATGGAGAATATGTGATAATTTGAAGTATAAAATGAGATTTCATATTAATTTGACCACATGTTTTATGCCAATTTTTATTTTTTAATATTTCAACTTGGTTCTTAGGAACAAATTATCTTTTCTTTTTCTCGCATTTTTTTCCATATTTACGTATTGTCTGTGTCATGTCAGATTCACTGTGTTAACATCAACAATGGCACTGAAAATATTAATTGCAGTTAACCTTGCTTTTTTTTTTTTTTTTTTCCTTTTTTCATTGTAACTGCATAGCTAAGAATAGTTACCCTATTAAAGGCACAAGTATTTATATGTGCATAACTATAAAATAGGATTTTTCATAGTTATAGATATAATATGGATATTCATTGATGTAGTATATTTATATTAGAGAATATTAATATATTAACTCTGGTAGGTTGACAATCTGCTGCTTTAAGATAAAACTAAAATAATTAATATTGTGTATTGCTAAAAGCTATCAATTTGCTGTTATATATTTAATAAATGTATACTAAATTACTGTTTTCTATTATTTTACTTTGGTTTTATCATTTTTACGATGTTATGTGTGTACATAAAAATCCTTAATGGGTTAAAAATGGCTCTAAGAATTTAAAATATGGATCTTAAAAATGATATCAAATTTTGTGTGACGCTATGCTGTTATATTAATTAAAATATATATATGTATATATTACTTATTTAATAATTTTATTTTTGTAATAATTATGTTCAACATGAAAAGATATATAAAAATGTATTCACTGATACTTTTTCAATTACATCTCTTATAAATTCAGAATATCAGTTTTAAAAAATATATCAAAATTTAAGTGATGTTTTGATGTGGCTTTAAAAGGTTTGTTTTAAAATTCAATTTAAATTACTTTTGATTTGGCTAAAATATATTTACACATCTAAACAATTCTTTCAATTTTCCAATACACTGTTAAGTATATCACTTTGACTGAACCGGTATTATGCATTGAAATGTATTTATTTCAGTAAATTGATTTGTCTTTTGTGCCATGCTATCCAAAATCATAAGTAAAGTTTATGTAAATGGTTTCTTTTCATTATACTATCCATTTGTATACATTTCACTTAGTTTGGGTTTAATGATACAAAGAAACCATTTACATAAATTTTACTTATAATTTTGGATAGTGTGGCACAAAAGATAAATCAATTTATTGAAATAAAGACATTTCAATGCATAATATAGGTTCAGTAAGAATGATATACTAGGTTGAGCAAAAAGTTCTGTGAAATTTGTGAATGTTGCATTGTTATGTGCAAATTAACAACAAAAGCAACAAGGACTATTATTCAAAGTAGAGACCATCATAGTCCACGACTTTCTGCCGTCGTTCTGCCAGATTGATTATTTGCTGGAAGTATCATGGCGGCTCCTTGGAATCCAGAAACTCTTGACATAGTTCTTCAACTTAATTAAAAGATTCAAATCTACTTTCAGAATCGTTAGACCTTTTCTCCAATAATGCTGAATCAACACACGCAAATCATACTGTTCAGTAGGCATTTTGGAGCCGAAATTCCTGAACTCCTATAGATATACCACTATTACTCCTATATACATATAAATTCTGGTAACTATTACATTACAAATTTCCTAGAATTTTTTGCTCAACCTAATATTTAACAGTGTATTAGAAAATTGAAAGAATTGTTTGGATGTGTAAATATATTTTAGCCAGATCAAAAATAATTTAAATTGAATTTTAAAACAAACCTTTTAAAGCCACATCAAAGCGTCACTTAATTTTGATATCCTATCTGTCAAAGCTTTTATTTTGAATTTATGAGAGATGTGAATGAAAAAGCATGAGGGAATAAATTTTTATACATCTTTTCATTATTAAAAGGCAGAAAACCAGTGCTTAAAAATGCACAAATAATACACGAAAATGACATTTTTATTTTTTAATATTTCAACTTTGTTCTAAGGAAACATATATATACAATACAGTCAGTATCGGTTATATGGTCACTCATGCAGTCCTGAAAAATATGACCTTATATGCGGTGTAAGCAGGATTTTTATTTTAGACAATAAAATATTATTAATAAGTTAGTTATATTAGTACAATAATGTACAAAGAAGCTATGAACATACAATTTATAAAACAAGAGATATAAACAAGAATTGCTTTACACTTAAAATTTCGAATTGATGAGTATACTCGTAGTAGTAAAAATAATCTTTTTGCAGGTTTGTTTGTTTTTTATCGTAGTTATTAAAACTACTTTTTCTTATTCATGAACAGTTTTAAAATGTTCCTCTATATTTGAAATTTCCGAAACTATTTCCAGTATAGAAGCTTTACTATGGACTTAACCGATGTCACGTCCGCTGCGGCTATCTAGGAAAAAAACACCAATAAGCATGAAGAACATTTTAACACGGCTTCCCCTTCGTCCAATAAGCAGTCTTTCTTGGAAACTACATACCCGCAAAGGCGTGACTGTTGCCACTTGTGGGTAATGTCCATTAGTAGCGATCTCATTGTCAACAACTGCATATATCAGTTCATCATATATTGTGCAAACGGCATTCTGTAGCTCTTGTGTAATTTCAAATACGGACATATCATCACCATCATTGTCGTTGTCTTCGAATGATAATTCTTCACATTCTAGAAGCCAAGGATGTCAAAAACAATTTTCAAAGCTCTTCTTTGATACCATATTCCAACTCTTGTCTAATGAAACACATGGCATCTAACACAGTCATGTGAAACTTCTTCTTTTGATCAATGGCAACAATGACATCTTTTAGAAGCAGCTTTCGATAATTTATATTAATATTTTTAATAATCCTTTGATCTGATTGTTGTGCCATACTGGTTCAGTTTGAAGGCAAGAAAACAAGTTCAATCAGATTTAAATTGGGAATCATGCAATGGGTGGTACAGTTGTCTGAGATTATAGCCACTTGTCTGTGCAAATTTTATCGAAACGCCGAATTTCTTTTTCCCAACTGCTTATTGTCATCCAGGTCTTTCGATTAGCATCGTAAGATACATGCAATGATTTTCAGTTTTTCAAACAACGAGGCTTGAGAAATTTACCAATAACTAATGGAGTTAATTTCTCTGAGCCATCCATCCATATACGCTGCTAATAAAATGGCCAATCTTTTTTTGCTTACCTTCCCACCACTTCATTTTTCGTTCTTAAAAGTAAGAGTTTTATCTTGCAAAACATGAAAAAAATAGTCCAAGTTTATCAAAATTAAAAACATCACAAAGTATGTACCTATTAAGAATGTCACTTAAAAAGTTAACAGCCATTCCTTCGATTCTTTGGCAGTAAAATTCAGTTTCCTAGTTATGCAGCAATTTTCAGAGATTTTTCTTTTACGATAATCCATGTATTGGAACATTATGCAATCTGGCACATTTTATCCAAGTAAAAAGATCTTTCTCAACATTCTCAAATGTTGAACCATGTTCTCGCTTTCTCCTTTGTTTGATCACAACTTCTGTTTAACAAGATTTGAACCCTAAGACGTTATTCAGTGTCGCTCTCTCTATCATCTCTTTCCATCAGTCTTCGAGAAAGCTGCTTTCCATACATTCGATTTTTCAAAGTTTTCTACCAATTTTTTTTTTCCGCAATTGTCAAATTTTTCGTTTTGCTGACATCTTGTATTCACAAATCACAATTAACAAATAAACAAAGACATTACATCCAGCAACAAGTAATGAAAAACACAAAAAACTAAAAATGTGTGATTTAACTTATCTCTGCACGGAGGACAATTTTCATTCGGTCGCAAAAGATGATGGCATATTTTCCAAGAATTGGTATTTAATGCGACAGTTGAAAGAGAAATCTCTAGAGCTTTAGAAACACTTACCGGCAGGAAAGAGTTTCTATTATAGACTGCAGCCGGGAAGAAGAGATCCCCCCCGAGTGTCGACGCGCATCTAGTCATGTGGTATGCATTGTTATAATGATCTTTAAGGCTCCGTTTAAAAAGGAAAAGGTCTCCTTCTAATTCTAAAGCTATAAAAATGTCAACTGGCCTTTCTTTACCACAAGGTTAGTTTGTACTTGTAGATTTTAGAAAAAGCACGGGAGATTCAACGAAGGAAAAAGAGGAAAATTGACTAGAAGGAAAGAAGTTCCTCCTTCAGGATGTTCATCCACTTCTTTTTAAAGTTATTAAAAATGAAAAGCACCGCGTGACTATTACAAAGAGGCTGACAGTTGAAGATACTTCAATGATACATCTATTCTGCACTTTACACCCTAAAAAAGGTAAGGAAAAAGCAAAAAACTATAATTTATTTTGCAATAATAAGGGAGACAAAAGATGATCATATGACCATATGTCCGATAGTAGCCATTGGAAACTGACCATATAGGCGGTGTATTTTAACATGTAATACCTATTCAATCAGTACGGACTTACAAGAAGTGACCTTATAAGCGGGTGACCATATATCCGGTACTGACTGTATATGTATATATAAATATATGGACATATACACTTATGTATATGTATATATATATATATATATATATATATGTATAACACTGGCGCCCGGCTAACTGAAAAGTGCCGAAAAATTACCATCTATTTTTAGGTAAGTCACCACTTCAACAGTAAATTTTATCTTTTATTTAAGTGTATTTCAGCACCTTAATAAATTTTTAAATGTTAAATAACTTCAGTGTAATGGTTAGAGAAAAAATGCAGACTTAATAATAACTAAATTTTTTTTCTCTTTGCAGATTCATTATGATTATCTAATAGTTGCTTTGGGATTACAACTTGCATTTAATAAGGTATGAATTTTAATTGAGTTTATTAATGATTTGGTTATCAATCTCCTCATTTCACTTATGTTCTAAAATATACAGAAATAATGAAAAAATCTAAATACAAACAGTAGATAAATTCATATATATACAGTGTGACCTCGAAAATCCAGCAACACATTTGCACAATCTTCCAATCAAAATCTATCTAAGAGACAGTAAATATAGACTCTAAATTATATTAAAATAAACAAAACATCACAAAGAAAAGTTTTAAAAAAAATGTTGACCCTATCCTATCAGCAAGGAAGGGAAGGGATGCAAAAATCACAGCTTGTCCACCCACCTCCTTTAATACTTTTTTATAAATATACCATTCATAAAGTGCACTGTTTAGCTTCAGTTTTTTTTTTAATTCATTTCCTTTTCTGAACTCCTGTCATGTTTCTTGTTGTATAATCTGTGATTTTTTGCCGATATTTGGTTAATTTTTTACACATAAAAATCATAAGTTTCGTAATGAATTAAGATGTCACAGTGAGTTTTAAATATTTGTATAGAGTACATGTTGACCCAACCAGAGTTGTCTATGCCAGTGATAATAATAACAAACTTATACTATGTATCTAAAATAACTGTTGAATGTTTTTATGTGTTTAAAAAAAAAGTCTATCCAAATGAACCTAGAGTTGGGGCCCCACTGCCTTCGGCAGCGTACAGTTGTGCTATGCGCACTCTGGTCTATTTTCATTTTGTATTTTTAAACAAAAGACCAGTGTAGATCAGCCCGTGATAGTAACTTTAAATATTCCTAAAATCATTGTTAAATGAATTTATATATTTAAATGAAAATCTAATGTTGGGTCCCCCCACAGCCTTGTTACTTAAATTATGTTATTTTCCTCTCTTTAAGTAAAAAAAAAAAAAAATGGTAAAAAAAAATCACTGAAATCTGTCAATTACCTGTTTAGTTATTTAAAAATATCTCATTTTTAAACACAACAAAAAAAAGAAAAAAGAAAAACCCCATTCAATCTCTGGCTCTTTTTTAAAATGCTGAAACGAAAAGTAAACAAACTTAACGTATGCACAGAAACAATCACCTGCAGAATAGTAAATAAAATTGTGATATTTTTAACACGGGGGGGGGGGGGGGGGGGGACTGAAAATCTCCCTTGATTTCTGCAAAAAAACCTTTCCAGACAAAGTAAGGGGACTTTTTGGGCTGATAGTGGTGCTTGCTACACCTGATTACCTATGTGAGGGATATTTCAAGGAAATGGTATTTCCTTTCATGGGGGACTTTCTAAGGGAAACTAGCTTGTATTTATAAAAGTTCGAAGAAAACTCCAAGTGGTTAGGCCAACAAGCACAATATGGATTCAAACCCATCACCTCCTGTCTTTGAAAGTAGAATCTCTTAGCCACAGGTAGGACATACAGCAAGAGGCAGAACCAATGTGATTTTTTTTTTAAATACTGGTAATACAATATGTAAAATTAATTCATTTTAAGCTATTAATGTATACTTTTGTGTAATACAGAATCATTTAATTTCCAAGAAATGTCTAAATAATTCTGAAAAATAATTAAAAAATAAATATCACTTTACTAATAGCAAAGTTCCAAAACGAAATTGATTATTTTTTAGTTGTGATGTTCTAAATGATCCTATGAAATGGCAGTATCTATCATATAATTTATTTAATTATACTGGAGGCAGTTACATTGTTTGTCTTTTATTATCGAAGCATGTGATGCAATTTTTATATTATTAAAACAATTTTTACCAATCTAATAGTTTATTAGTTGTTACACAGTAAAACTTCTGAATAACAGATACCTTGGGAGTGCAGAATTTGTCTGCTATTTGGAGAAGCCTGCTATTGATAGGTAAAAATGTACAGATATATAGTTGTTGGGATTGAAAAAATGTCTGCTATTCGGGAGTGTCCATTTTGGAAGTTTTACTGTTGAAAACCTGTTAAAATTTGAATTAAATCTATATTTGAAATATCCAATCACATTTTTACATTAAATTCATTCATTAAATATTTTACGAATTTTGTTTATTGGCTGAAATTTGTAGCAAGATATACCTTTTTGATTCTATAAAATAATTCTTATTAATATTAAATAGTATTTAATTTTAAAAAATACACATTAGTGATAAGACTTTCCATGAAAGTTTTCATTTTTTTTTTTTTTCCTCTTAGAGTCAAAATATATAAAATACAACGTCCATTCAGAGCCAACTTTATTGGTAGTGATTCCATCTGTCCATTTACTCAGGTCAGTAAAAATTTTAATGCAGCACATAAGGATTCAATTTGAAGAAGATTAAAATAGAGGAACAAGAAGATACACAAAAAGCATAGATGAGAAAATAACCTGTTAAATCTTCAGGTTTGAACTGGCTGTAGATAAGTTGCTGATAAAATTTCCCATTTTTGAAATGAAATGAAACTTTTTTTGTAGTATAGTTGCCCTGAAATCAGTGAAGGTTTCTGACATTGTGAACTAGTGACTTTGTGAAATGAATGATGATTTGTGAAAATGATGATGTTATTATTTGACAATTAAGACGATACTTGGTGCGACTCAATAAAATTTTATTATATTATAGCTACATATAAGTATATAGTTATATATGAGTTATATTACATTATATTATTGATGTTACTGTTCAGTTTCTCTACATATTACTGCTATTTTAACAATGCCATCATATCCTTAAATTAAAACAACTGTGCTAATATTAAAATGTAGGGTTTTTTTGTTATTTTTAATGCATAGTTTATATTTTATCAACCTATAAGTTAATAGATATAGGCATTTGCTTCATCATATTTTTATGATGTAACATAACAATATGTAAGTGGGAAGATATCCAAACAGATGCATAGATTGGGGAATTTTTACTTTATTACAAAACACATGTAAATAAATTTCTCATACTTTGATCCAAGTAAAGAAAGCGTTTTCAGTATTTCATTTAAAATTGTTATTGTATTTTTCTAACAATAAGAGATTTTCTGAGCAATATTCCTGAGAGATGTGAATTTACAATATTTTAAAATAACCACAGGATAAATCTATCTATCATGTGTTGGATGATAAAATAATTAAAACAACATAGTAGAGTTATTTGCCCCAAAAAAGTTTTATTTAAGATATATGGAGGGATGGAAAGTTCAATGAAAAAAGATTAAGTTCAATCATTACAAATATTGCACCTAAAATTAATTACATAGGAAGGATTGTTTTAGCAAAGTTCACTTTTATGCTTATGTAGATGAAATAAATCAAAATGAAGAATTATTGCACATCAATCGATGGAAGGAAAGTTCAACTTGCTTAACTATTGCACGTTTTGGGTAGCCACTTCTTGAGATATCAAGATTAATGTTGTATCAACATGACTGCTCTTGAACATTCAAGACTTGCGTTAAATTGAAATTACCGTTTAAAAAATAAAGTCAGTATTTGTTACAGATAGTCGTTACCACTACTCCGGATAAATCATCGATTAAATTTTATAAGATTGTTGAGACAATCCTAATATAAGATTGTTGAGACAATCCTAATATAAGATTGTTGAGACAATCCTAATACACTCTTAATACATGCAGATGACACATATTCCTTTAATGCATAAATTTCATCACTGAATGAGCTGCCGCTACTCCAGATGGATCAACAGTTAATTTTTATTAGGCTATCAAAATAATCTTAATTCGATGTTATTCTACGTAGATGAAATTTACTCCTTTAATGCAGAGGTTTCATAATTGATAGAGATAGATAATGTCATTTAAATAATGATAATTTTCTTTAGAACATGTAGTTAAAGGGTAAAATAATACAGAAAGCTAATAGATTCAATCCTCTACTGTATTTTTCACACTCCAACTCCCAGAGCAGAGCCCCGGCTCACAGCCGAGAGGCCACACATTTCCTCATCTTAATCCTATTTTGTTGACTGATAACTAACAGACTTCGAATTTTGAAGTTAAAACAGCATTTGTGTCTCGTATGGACCAATCAAAATCTCGAGAAAGATTTTTCTCCCGACAGGTTTTGCATGAGTCTTGAATCTGGCAACATTTTTCTGGGCGGGAATACTTAGAATGCGAAGGGCGGAATAAACTGAATCACGTGATGACACTATCACCGTACTGTTACTTCAATATGGCGTCGCATTTTTCATCTTCCCAATCGGAAGATGATGTTTCTTGGGGCGTTGTCAAGATGTCTTCTTTCAAAGTTAGAAAACACAACAGTACCCATTTTAAAAGTAGGAAATATAAAAAAAACATTTTTTTGTTTTTCTGCCAAAGTTCGTGACAGATTTTGCTGAAATTTTGCAGTGAAACCAGAATAAATATTTTTATTCATTGGATATATTTTGAAACAAGAATATTAATAAATAAAAGTTTTAGATTTTTAATATTAAGTCTTAGAGAAAAATCCATGTTTACATGAGATCGTAATGTTTTGAAAAGTAAATATGAAGCTTACAGATTATTAAAAGAGATTATTATTATTGTTTAATTTAATGAATATTATTAAATGATAGAACTGAACTTTGATCTAAATATGAGAGATTATTGTAAATATTTATTTTTATTTTATGAAAGATAAACTTATGATTTCAGATTAAATTTTAAAGATTAATTACAATGAAAGTTGGAATGATAATTAATTTTTAATAATTTAATAGGAGTAATTAATAGGAAATGTTTTATTATATTTTTATGATGTAACAGTATTTATATAAGTGTCATGCAGAAGACATTTTGTTCGTTTTTCATGGAATGGGCAAATTACTTAGGTCTAAGGTTTAAAATTTGGAGAATTTAAAACTCATTACAGGACCATTTCATATTACGTGTGGGACAGTTTTTCTACATATCACTGCTCTTTTAATGATGCTATTGTATCCTCAAATTAAAACAACTATGCTAATATGAAAATCTAGGATTTTTTGTTATTTTTAATGTATAGTTTATAATCTAACAACTTAGATATATGCATTTATGTAAGTGTTATGTGCAGGATGTTTTGTCCATTTTTCATGGAATCATAAAAAAAGTAACTGAATATTCGTGAAGTGCTATTTCAAACTTTTGTTTGTATAAAAATATCATAGCTTCATTTTAATCCTGGAAAGTTAAGTATTCGTTTAGGATGCCAAAAAAGAGTAATAGTTTAAGTAGTTCTAAAAAAGCTAAGAAAACTCGACCTTTAATATTTCACAGGCCAAAATAACAATTATTCTCAATTAGAAAAATTATAAAAGCCAAAAAGTGAAGTAACCCAAGTATAGGAAAAAAAAGATTAATCTGAAAAAAATAATTTGTGGATGTGTGAGTCATTTGTCTGCAAGATGACCGATCACAGTAACAGTGAAACAGCCGACTTACTCCTTCACCCTCTTATTCTAAACAGACAAAAGTAAATTTTTCTTTTGTGTTTAATCTTTGTATTATTCTTCCTTTTTGCATCCTCCCAAATCTAGCACACGAGGCTGCTGCCCCCTCCCCCTAGTTTTGCCCCAGTCAGTCAGTGCTGATGCCTCTGTAGTGTGAACTTGTGTTAGTGATGAAATAAGTAGACTGTAGGCGGTCAGTTTATTTACCAAATTGTGCTTGATGAATTCTGCATGACATATTAACGTGACATCACGCAATACTGTAAGGTCAGTTGTATTTGTTGGAAAGCTTATTTATTGCTTTTTTTTTACTCATACAAGTAACTTAATTTTTTTTTTTTTTTTTTAACTACCTGATTTTCTGTGCCTGTCAATCTTGGATTTCATTTTTGTGGCATGCAGATGATAGATTTTCTGTAAGCATTTATTTGTTGCTATGGCCCTTGATAATATCTAAATTTCTTCAGTGTTTCAAGCTTCATTGAAAACTGGTGAGAATTTGTAAAATATAAGTAGACATTTATTTCACCCTATGTTTGCTTAAAGAAGCATTGCATTTTGTTGTTTGGATGTGAAATGTAATGTCTTCTAAACAAGTAGTCATCAATCTTTTGGAACTGACAAATCACTAAAGCATGCATCGGAGTGGATATCTTTTCTTTTTATTTTTTGTATTTGTCTCTTTTAGCCTATATTTTTCCGATTTAGTCTCTTTTCTTGCTTTGTTTTCCGATCATTCCTTACTCATCAAACATCAACCACTTCCCTGCCCTCCCCCCCCCCCCCACTTATCCATAATTTTAATCCATATTTTAATACAACTATGGAAAAGAGCCTACAATATATTCTACAATAAAAAAGTCTACAATACCTTATTACAGTCACATATATTTTTACTGTATTTAACTAAAATGCTATCAAATCATATGCTTTATTAAATCATAATATGTGCAGACAACAGTACAACCTTTTAAAGTATACAGAACACTATTTTAGTAGATTTTAGAACCAAGCGAAGTGTCTGTCAATAAACTTAGGAAAACCTGAGTTCACTCATTTTTTAATATTTTATTAGTTGTGAGATTTCTGAAATAAATGATTAAATTTAGAATTTTAATTTTTTCTTCTTCCTCATTCCATAATATAATGTGTGTTATGAATTCTTTTTTATAGATCAAAGGGTTACCAGATGCTTTCAATGCACCAGGGGTTTGTTCCAATTATTCAGTTGAAACAGTTACTAAGACTGCAAAGGCTTTAGAAAATTTCAAAAGTGGAAATGCTATATTTACTCAACCCATCAATCCAATCAAATGTGCTGGTGCTCCTCAAAAAATTGCTTATTTGGCTGAAGAATATTTTACCAAGGTATGAAAAACTATTTACTTATTTTCATTTGTTTCCTTTTGTGAAGCATTAAGTCACAATGACTTTTTAGCATAAAATTCCATGTCAAAAAATAGGAAAGTTTGTTATGTATGCCAGATATTATATATGTCAAATTTTCTCAATTTTGTCAATCTTTTTAAAATTCTTTTCAGCATAGCCTGACTATTCATAATAGGTAGAAAATTCACGTTCAGCAATTTCTACAAATAGCTTTCATAATTTTATTATCATCTATGCTGTACACTGTCTGTCCTAGAAATGTACTATCATCTAGCTATTGTAATTTAGGGTTACTTTCCTAGGGTTACTTGGACCCTCACCCCCCAAAAGAAAAAAAACAAGAAAGGAAAATCATGTGTCAAGCATCGATTATGAAACGCTTTCCAAGCTTCAGAATACTTTAACAAAACTTCGCTATTTAATAATGAAGTAAAATACCTAAGTAAACATTTTTAAAAAACACTATAGCACATTTGAAAATCAGATTTCAGCAATTACCATCCGAAAACCAGATTTCAGCAATTGCCATCCATAGCCGGAAAAGTACTCCAATTCTTTGGTTTTTAATCTATAGAATTCTATATATATTCTATGTAGTATGCTAAAATTTAGTTTGCTAATAAAATTCCCCTTCAGTACTTTCTACCGATAGACGGAAACATACTTGTTCTTTTGTACAACCCTGTATATTACCTACATGTTTTTGTAGTGCCTTTTAGTGATGTATATCATCTGAATATGTTTGAAATAATGTAACATTATTAAAATATACTACAAAGTATTTTTCCCCCATAGACCGCAATGTAATGGCATTCTTTTTGAATGCCTCTGTTAATGAACTTTAAAATTTACACAATTCCTTTTCAATGCTGAACATGCCAAGGTAAACTTCGATAATGTATATCAGTTACATTACAATCAGGATATATTTATAGGATATAGAGCACAGACAGGAACCTAATGCATAAACACTTTTCAACTATGTCAGAAAGTGTTAAAAATGTTTTAACTTGGTCATTCTTTTGAGAATATAGATTTATCAATATTCTCAAGATGTTACTGGTGCAGATGTACATCTTCCAATGTGACGTTGATGTTAGTGGATAAGGCACTATTGGTGAAGGTGTTTTACTTTAACCAGGAATTGCCGATTGAAGCTTTATAACAGTTTCAGTCACAGAAAAGAATAAAGAAGGAAAAGGGTCCAATGTCCCTACTTCATTGAAAGTGTGGAAGAAACAGGAGGTTTATGTGATAGAACTCACAGCAGTGCACCACATTTATCAGAAGCCTATTCCTCCACTGTAGCTTCACAAATGGGCATTGTATGTGAACAGTCCATGAGTGGGTTAAGTGGTGCAAGATACAGAGAGTAACTGGCATACTAAACTTTCCATATCCTTCATCGTGTGTTAAACTTGTAGCTTTACAAGTTGAATCACTTCACTAGCTCTTAACAAATGACACAGCTAAGTGAGAGGGATTTGCAAGATGTGCTTTGACAAAAGTCTGAAGTGATGCACATAGGCTTTTCAACATTTTGTGGACAGATGAGACTCATTTTTAATTGCTTGGAACAATTTAATATCAATAAATATCGAATCTGGGCACAGGAGAACCCACATCCCTATTATATTGAGGAGACACTACATTCATCACTTGTTACTGTTTGTTGTGGCTTCACTTTGTCTATTATTTTAGGTCATTTTTCCTTTGAAGAGACCTGTGTGAAAGCAGTATGGAAGCCATGCTCAGTTACTCGAGACCTCTACTTGAAAATGCTAAAAGAGAATATTATACCCAACTTATTGGAATGTAATCTCTTACGCACAGTAACTTTCATGATAGATGGTTCACCTCCTCATATCAAATCTTCAATGATGTACTTCTTGACAAGCAGATTTAGAGAAGAATAGCTAATCAGTCATTACTGTAAAAATGCTTGGCACCTTAGCCTACCGAACTTGACATCGGTTGGTTTTTGGCTATGAGATTACGTAAAGTCTCAAGTATACTGCAGTAGTCTGTCCTCCTTGGTGGTGTTAAATTGTGCTGTATGTCACAAAATCTCCTGCACCCATCCAGATATGCTTCAGTTACCGGTGTTTGCATTCATATTTTTTTTCTTTTTCCAAAAAATTTTCCTACATAAGAATAATGTTGTTACAAACTGCATGCAAATAAACCAGTTCCTTCACTTTTTATGAATTTTTGAGATGTTAACAAATTTATAGGACACCCAGCATATTATTTCTTTACACAATTTTAGAGAATTTTTTTGCCATTTAAATGCCTATGGATAATTCAAGAATTGAGTTTGGCAGGCTTCTAGAGAATTTAAGATTAGTATAAAAATCTGTGGATCTACCAGTTTTATTTATAATGGCTTGGTCTGAAACTTGAGAGAATAAAAATATATTTAATTTTTGAAAAAATCTAAAAGCTGAAAGAAATGTTTTTAAAACTACCATCTTTGTTCAGATCGTGTTGTAGAGAAGAAAGAGGAAAAATGTAATTTTACACCACTATGTTTATCCATATTTCTTTTGCATAAGTGCAAGAAAATTTTTTTTCAAATAAAAATATCCTTAAATTGTCTTTAATGGTCCATTATTAAAGCCATATCTATTTTTTTATTTAATTGGTTTTTCCTGCAGAATATTGCCTGATATTTGGAGTCTCATTGTTCATCAAATTTGTTTGATATTCTTTTATTACCCAGATCCCCTTCCCTAAACCCTGACAAAAAAACACGGACATCTAAAGGTTAACCAATTTGCAGGGGTCAAACTCGTAAAATTCCTAAAATTTGAAAAAAAATTCTGAAATGTCCTAAAATATGGTAGTCTGTTCTAAAATTCCTGAAATTTTTGCGAATTTTGTGCTATATTGGCATTTGAAATCACCAAATTGGACGATCAAAATGCCAAACTTTCAACCATACGCAACAAAATATTTATCTTGATCATAAGTGCAGTGCGTACGCAATGCTACGTACTTTCGCTTTTGGTGATGCAATGTCACATACTTTCGCTGGTGGTGCATGTCTTTTCTGGTATAGGTAATGTGTATGTGAAGTCGATGAAAGCAGAATCTGGCGTGCCTACAAAGAATTAATTGGTCAATCCTCTGAATGAATGCTGAAATTCCTGGCGATGAATGCACAGTGGATAGAAAAAGAGATGTGAGGTGATTAGCTGTGATCAAAGTATATGCTCACTAACACCTCTACAGAGACTATGTTTTTCTGGTAGAATTTTCAGATTTTATAGTTGTAAATTACATTTGGCAACAACTACCCTTTAATCTTAATCGATATTGTACGTTTGCAGAATAGATTATGCAATTGCAGCGCTGGGAGATTCCGACTGTTAAATTGTTGATTCTTACATTGGATGTTTTTGTTTTAGAAAAAAAATTAGTATTTTGTTATTTTTGTAAAAATAAAAATGCTGAGTGCTACAAAGCTCGCAGAAAATAGAATGGCTGCAAAGTTTTTTTAAGGGATTCAAGAATTTTTTGTACATATTTTATGGTTTTCATTTTTGTGTTTGGTTTCTTTTTAATGACAATTAGAATTATGCAACTGAATCACTGGGACATTTCAAATATTGATAATGTGTTGAAAGTTTTCGTTTATGAAAAAAGTTATTTGTCATTTTATTGAAAAAAAAAATGCTGAGGTCTACAAAGTTTTCAGTTGAATAGCTTCACAGAACAATAGAAGAACGATAGTTGTCAGGAATAGCTCGTTAACATTTGGTGTGAAGCACATCCAAATAATGAATACTTCGTTTTTTGTAGATTGTACTAGAAACATTTTAATATTTTCAATATGGGATTTCGCCGGATAGAATTCCATGCAAAGAACAGCAAAATGCATAAATCTCGTCTAAAGAATTTTTTTTAGATCATCAGAGTGTTTTTGTGACGACCTGAGTGAAAAATAATGATTCTAATTCAACTAGTTCACCATCAAGTGCTTCTGTTGTAACTCTTAAATTGCCAGCAAAAAATGTTTCATGGATTCCTTCAACTTTAAATGAGAAAATGATGAAAGCTGAAGGTCTTATTTTGCTGACTGCTATTAAGCACTATTCATTTTCTTTAATTACTGAACTGAGAAAAATCATGCCTGTTGCATTTAGTCCCTTGACTGCCAGGCTTAATTTCACCAGTGAAGGGCCTTCTAGCAACGTCCTTGTAGTAGAATCAAGGTCATTACTACTCATCTTTGACCAGTTCTTTGTTATATCAGTTGCATATCATGGACCAATCCGGTTGAAATATGCAACCATTTCTGTTTAAAGAACAATGTATGGGATGTATGTAATGGTCGTTGATTACTGAAATGAGAGGACGTACGCAGCGTACGTCTTGGCAGTCAAGAGGTTCAATTCAGAGATTGCCAAAAATACTAAACTGTCAGATGCAAAATCAAGATGTCTTACAAAATTTGGACTAGCACCATATTTTCGGTAGAAAATAATTTCTCTTTATTCATCTAGCAGAGCATTTTTTATATTATATTTTAACGAAATTAACAATAAACAAGTAAAGATGCAAATGGATATTTATATTGGATACTGGTCTAAAAAATATTAGAAAGTTATAACATATTATTACAACTCATTTTTAATTTTTTTTCTTTTTTCTTTTTTACCAATGCAGAGAAAATATTGTGTTTTATTTCTCAGAATGATGAACTGAAGTTGGATCATCTTCTTCAGTGTTCAATGGAGGTAAAGCTCAAGGTAAACTTATCGTTTAAAAAAAAAAAAAAATAATAATAATCGCATTTGGCTGCACTTCAAATTGAAAATGTTATAGACATTGGGACATGCAGCTTGCATGTAGTCCACAGTGCATTAAAAAAAGGAATTCAAGACCTAAATAATGGTGTTGAAACCTTTGTGCTTACAATATTCCAATGGTTTAAAATGTCTGCTGCCAGGAGAGAGGATTATCATGAGATTCAAGAGACACATGAATTCATGAAAGTTTTTTCCCCGAATGAAAGCGTTTCAACCAAAGATGGTGTGAGGTTCACTACTGTTGTCAGAATGAAAATATCTCCTGTTGGTGACATTAATACCTAGGTAATTGAAAAATACCTATATTTGTATTTAATGTTTACCAATACTTTGTAATGCTAAATTTTATGTATGCAATTTTTCCATTGGAAGTACTCTCAACCTTTGACGCATGTTTGACTTATCATACGACTCTAATTGTTAGACAGTAATTAGTGTTATTTAGTTTTATTATACTCAATTGTTGAAATACCTTTTATAGACGCTCACTTAATTGGATCATTTTTCCAAGCTTAAATAAATTTCAATTCTTGTATGCTCTTGTATATCGGCCAGTGTGCTGGGTAAAGTGTCCTGAAATATTAGAGCCAGTACTACCTTAGAATTTGTTTTATCATTTTTTTCCTGTGTGTGGGGGGGGGGGGGGTCTTTAAGAAATTCATCTAATCTTATAACAGAGTTAACTTGTTGATGGACATTATACTAGAGAAAAGTATATGTCTGCAATAATAAATAGTACTGTACTGAATCTGAAAGAAATAGCATTTTAAATGTTGTTTTTTTTCTAAATTTTCAAATGTAAAAGGATTGAATGTTTAATCAAAATTAATTAGCTTAATGTATTTTGATATTTATGATAAATATTAGCATTATTCAAAGAATGTGCATCTCTTTGTACAAAAAGATTCTGGCAAGATTTTTGGCAGTAGAAACAAATGAGTTGGTAACCCTTGCACCCCGTAGGATTCTTTGGGATGATTTGCTATTGATAATTCCTCTCGTCATTTCCAAAGATAGAAAATTTTTCATGTCCAATCAAATGTTTCCTTTTTCAAACTATTAAATATAAAAATTTTGATAAATTAAAATTTTTCAGAAAATTTTACCTCAAATGCATATCAAACATATGGAAAAAATACAGGAAAAAAATCATGAAAAAAATGAGTGAAATCCATCAGTGTATATAAGTTAAAGGTATTCTCATTTTGATTCAAATGAGCTGATCAGAGGTTATGTTTCATGAATTATGATGTAAATTTAAATTTTTAATAATATTTTAAACTCAAAAACAAGTAAAAAGTAATCAGCCATCTTTAATGTATATTTTAGTTGTATGATAAATGTAAGTTAATTTGGTAAGTTAAATTATAACTTAATTTAGCTTAAATCAGTTACCTGGAAATGAAATTACAAAATCCTTTGATTATAGGGGTGGATTAAAAAATTTATTTAGTATGGAATTGGTTGTACTTTACAGTTTAATAAGGGAAAAGATGATGTTTAGGTAAAAAATATGGGAAACACATAACACATTTGAATACCCAATTTCAGAAATTATCGATCGTTAATAGTCGAAAAATACCTGAATTATTTTGTGCAATCTTGTACTTATTATTATATGATCTATAGATTTGTATATATACTAAATAGTGTGCAAGAGTTTAGTTCAGTAAGAAAATGCATAACACAGTTGAAATTTTCCCTTCAGCAATTTCCATCAATAAAAGAAAATGTACTCGAGAATTTTGGTGCAGCCCTATATATTATCTGTAGAATTAATACACGACAAGTAATGTTTTAAAAAGTTAAATTTAAAAACTGATACCAAAACAAAAAATTTGCTTTTTTTTTTTTTTTTTTTTTTTGTAGACAGTACTGTAACCAAATTCTCTTGTATGTCCTTCTGATGCATGCACACCACATTCTATAGTAAGCATCTTTCAGTGTACTTCAGTGATGTAGAATATCAATGTCAATAGATTTTACAAAGAGTAACATCATTAAAATGCACTGCAAATGATTTTAAAACATAGGTCCTAATGTAATGGAATTCTTTTGGGTGTCTTTGTAAATTATCAATAAATGCTACAGAGTCTATTTTCAATACTGAATGTGCCATAATAAACCTTAATAATATATATCAATTAAGTGGCAAACCAAGTGTATTTACACGACAGCACGAACACACGGCAGGAATGTGTTATGAACAGCTAGTTACTGTCAGACTTCAATGTGGAATATCTTAGTATCCAGAATTAGTTTGTTATGAGCAGTATTTTATTCATTTTTTAAGCTGAAGAAAAAAAAACTTGTTTTAGGAAATAAAGGCTCTAAGAAAAGGTAAAGTGATCTATATAGGTTTGATAAATATTATGTAAATAAAAGTTTTATTGGGATTTCTTTACGATGATGGAATTGTAAAAATGAAGAATTTTGCAGCAGCAAATCAAAATCTTATTGTATGTTTTAATATCAGCCCTTTCAGGGGCAAAGTATTTCTACTGTTAAAATGTTGAAATTATTGAATGACACTAAAATTTACAAGCAGACTTACTTGAAAATAATAAAAAAAAAAAACTTCACATACATTATAACAACAGTTTTATTAAAAATTTCTGGTTGCCATTTGACAGTTTGGAATTAAAATTAAGTGTCCATGTCGTGTAACCACTGATGCAATATAGCTAAAATTTTAAACTTATCTAAAATATTCTTTTAACCAGAAGTGACTGTAATTTTTGGATCTAATTGTCCTTTTCTTTTTTTTTTTTTTTTTTTTTTTTTTTTTTTTACTAGAGTGGAAAAAGAGACAAGGCAAATATGATTTTCAACACTGCTTTGGGATTTATTTTTGCTGCTCCAAAATATGCTGCAATCTTGAGAGATGTTGCAAAAAATAAAAATATAACAGTTAATTATTTCCACAGTCTAAAGGAAGTAAAACCAGTTGCCAAAGAAGCTGTTTTTGATATTTTGGATAAAAATGGATCAGTTGTTGACAGTAAAGTATTTGAGGTAAGATAAATAATTGTCTTTTAAATATTTGTAGTCTAGATATGTGAATAATTAACTGTGTTCATTTGTCTGAGTAAGTATTTAATGCTCTTTTATTTTATTTTTTCAGTAACTTCATGTTTAAGTTTTATTTATTTTCTTTTTTTAATGAAATAGGAATTGTTAAACAGTGCCACTGCCTTTAAGGGGCTACTTCACTCACGAGAAAACACCCACTCACTAATGTTAATCCCATGGGAGAATTTTTTTAAATATCCCGTTTGCATTTCAATATCAAGCAGGTTCTCATGTATTTTCTCTCTTTTTCAATTTGAATGCTTGCTGTTTTCATCTCTGCAACTGCATTTGTAATGATAAAATTTCGAAATTTTGCCCAATTAAACATTTCAAAATTTATAGCATAACTCAAAATTTAAAGAAACATATTTTTAAAAGCACAATATGTCGACATTGGACATCTGCTTTCTCATTGTAAGAACTGTATTTAATAATTATATTAGAAACTGCTAAATTAGATAGTGAGAAAACCTTTGTTTGCGGAGCATCCTTTAAAAACTGGAAGAAGTTTTTTTTTATTATTATTGTTAAACTAGGTTTAGTTATTATCTCTTTCTATTTCATATTGATACATATTTTCTAATAAAAATCAGCATAATCAAGAATAATCAATATTATATTTAAAAAATTAATACTCTTATTTCAAATGAAAATCAAATTTCAAAGTACAAAGTAATTGCTTAAAAGGCGCAAAGGTCAACATAGTGAAAAAGATTCCAAGCCGGGACTCGAACCCGGGCCATCAGTATAGCGCACTGACGTTCTACCGACTAAACCACTTGGAACGATACCCAGCACAGAAATTTTCCGTGCTGGGTATCGTTCCAAGTGGTTTAGTCGGTAGAACGTCAGTGCGCTATACTGATGGCCCGGGTTCGAGTCCCGGCTTGGAATCTTTTTCACTATGTTGGCCTTTGCGCCTTTTAAGCAATTACTTTGTACTTTGAAATTTGATTTTCATTTGAAATATTGTATGCAAGGCGAATGTTTCTCTCTGGAATAATTTCCATGTATTAATTAATACTCTGCCTGAAGTGGTTTAAACTAAAATTCAGAAAATTTGAATCATAATCAATTAAACATTAACCCTTAACTGGAAGCGTGAAAAATCCGGTGCACAAACAGAACACTTAATAATTTACCTAATAGTGAACTTAAACATTTAATCTTTAATAGCAGTGCATTAACAGGACCAATTTTTTAATATAACAGCATAAAAATAAGTTTGGGATGTCGGAGAGAGAAAATATTAAAGGCAGATATGTAGACGCAAACATCTCACATATGTACGTTTCCGGTTAAGGGTTAATAAGAGCAAATGTGTTATATTTAAAGCATAAATTGCTGCACAATGCAATTTAATCCCTTCAACAATTGTGCTTTCAACATCTTTATCAAAAATCCTTTCATATTTAAAATAATGATAACAATAATAAATAGTCTCCTACTTTCATGATTATAATGTACTTTCTCATAATTATTTCAAAACACTATCTTTAAAATCTTTCCTGTAACAAAGTTCTGATTTCTCTCTCAGCACTGAATGAGAAGTTATGACTCTTCTTAAATAGTACCTGAAATTTCTTTCATAAGGTCTTGCGGTGCCTTTTTTCTTTATGTGTTGCACTTTTGTTGCTAATTATCTTCACCATCTCAATTTTAAATTTTAATATTTCTGTATTTATTTAATTGTTAGAACTATTTCAGACCTGATAAACTTCAGAGCTATTTTTGTGAAGATTCTGCCTGCTTTCTCCACTGTAACAAAACATTTTATGTTTCTTTATACAGAAAAAAGAAGGGGAGTTATCCAATGATTTTACAAAAAGTTATTCTGTTTTGATTTTCTAAGATTCTCTGTCTCTGACTTCCTTTAAAGTATTTGATTTATTCATCTATTTGTTTATCTTTTTTTTTTTTTTCATGTTCTTCATTTCAGTATGAAATGATTCACATAACTCCTCCCATGATTTCTCCTCCTTCAATATCTGAAAGCAAATTAGCCGATGCAGCTGGCTGGTTGGATGTGGACAAAAACACTCTTCAATCTACTAAGTTTTCAAATATCTTTGGAATTGGTGATTGTACTAACTGCCCTACTTCAAAGACTGCTGCAGCTGTTGGTAATATCTCTACTTTGATTCTTCTGATTTATACTGATGTTAATGTAATGTATGCCTATACATTTCTTATTATTATATTGAGAAGAATGATAAATCACTTGTTTTTAAAATGTAATTTACAAATTTGTAAGCTGTTTTTAAATAATCCTGCCTTTTTTTTATTATTGTTATTAACATCAGCTTTTTTTTTTCAGGCATACAGAGGCAATGCTTAAAAATCTTAATTAAAATATATAGATAGATATATCTGTCATATTCGTTGCTCTCTAGTAACTAATAATCTAAAATACCCCCTCTCCCAAAAATTGCTTTCTCCCAGTTCTGCCATAGCAAACTTTTTTAAAATTTTAAAAATCAAATTTTTGAAAATTGTTTGCCCTATTTAATAATTTGCAGTAATGATAGAAATCAGTCATCTAAATTCCCTCACCATGAAATTTCCAATTAAAAAAAAAAAAATTGATCAATTTTCGTATAATGTATGGTGTAGTGCACTACCTTAATCAGGCCTTAATAACCCCAACCTTGTTGTATTTTGCTGCAAAAGAAGTCACTTCAAAAGTAAGCAGAAACATATGGAAAATAAAAACGTCTCTTTTATTGAAGCTTAGGGAAACAAAAGAATAAAAAAAGTGGCTATTAAAAGGGACTACATAAAGTTTAGCCAGGTTTAACCACATGGTTTAGCACAAACCGTGCCGAAATTATCATTGAATCAGCTTATTTATATCCTGCCCAGATAGTGGATTGATCAGAGTCAGATTTGTCAGTTTCGGTTCAGGGTTTGCACGATTGGTCAGAAAGGTTGCAACCCGTTCTAGTGATTGACATCACACATTATATGCAAATAGGTGTGCTTTCTTTATATCATTTGTCTCGCTGTTACTGAGCAGCAGTTGGTAGTAAGTTTTGGATTTTCATGATGAATTAAGTATTTAATTTTGTTTTTCGATTTATATTTAACTAGCTATTACCTATGACTTTGTTCATATAAGATTAAAAATAGGAATGAATGAATTAATTAAGCAAAAAATTTCACTCCTGATAATAAAAAGCGTATACAGTTAACCATTTTTTTATCTCCTTTTATAACAGACAATTTTTCTGCTGATCTCAATTTACATATTTATGTTTTTATGTATGAGATCAATTAAATCTATTTCATATTCTTCCTCTGAGATTAAGTGTCAAGTACATTTATTTCCTTGTTATTCTATTTTATAATTTCTATTTATTCTATTTTACCATTTATTATATGTTCATGGATACTGATTTGATTTATATTTTCATGTCAAAGAATGTTGTTTAAAGTAATTATGTTAGTACATTTCTATGAGGAAATTTGTTAATTAAGAGGTTACTTTAGTCAAACAAAAAGACACGTTCGCTAATGCTAATCCTATGGAAGAAATTTATAAAGATATCTCGGTCACATTTCAATATTTTTAAATGATTTTTTTTTTCATTGGATAGCTGAGATCGATCTGTATGCAGGCTGTTTTTTACTTTTTTGATTTTGATTGCAGATTTTTTTTATGGGGATGCTTTTTCTTTCGAAACCAGTTTTGAAAATGAAAGTGTCCTCATTAAAAATACCTATAAACAAAATTGAAAAAGTAAACAACGGTCTTTGTACAGATCGATCTCAACTATTCAATGCACAAAAAAAATCATTTAAAAATCTTTAAATTCAAACGAGATACCTTTATAAATGTCTTCCATAGGATTAACATTAGCGAACGGGTCTTTTCGTTTGACTGAAGTAACCTCTTAACAGGTTACCTGATCGACTATCTGGTGTATATGAAATCCCGTTCAACAAAGCTAGTGGAACAATTCCATATTATAATGACGAATAGAAAGTTTAAAACAAGGATGAAGAACATATAGCAAATATCAAATAGAATAAGAAAACCGCAGCTTTATCCAGGCTACACAATATTGAACCTTTACAAATTAATTTAAAAAAATAGTAAAATAATTTATTTGTCAAGATTTTATCTCCCATTGTTAGGTGACAGCTATTTCTTAATTTAAACATTTTCTTATAAAATCTAAAATAATCAGATTAATTCAATAGATATAATTTAATTTAAAAATAATTTTAAATTTTTTTTCAAAATATTTTACAATTTAAAAATTTTCTCAGAATCGGCAACTGTATAAATTCATAAATAATATCTTTATTAAATTAGCATAAAAAATAATAATATCTTTAAATAAAAAATGTTAAATTACTTTACCAAACACGATCATCATAAATTATAAATAGAAGGAATATCTTTATTAAATATCTTTATATATATATTACTTAATATTCTAATATTTTCCATCATATTTTATTAAATTAACTTCAAATTCCTTTACCCTAACGATCTTCTGTTTACTGTTATTTCAAAATTTTGTTACCGATTCCAGAGATCATCATTAATGCAACCTAATCCACCCATTTTCATTCATGCAACTTGCCAGTCGCTTATTTTACATTTACATACTGCAAGTCAAATTGAAACCCTTATAGTCTTGCTTCTCTGTCTATCTGTCCGTCATAGGCTCATACTCAGAAACTAACATACTGACTTCTTTTTTTTTTACATAGAGCTGAATACCCCTGTCACACCCAAAATCATAAAATTTTGAAAAAGTCTTTTTTTATTAGAGTTTTTATGAATTCAATAATTTCTGCAACATTACATAATCTTCTTAATTTCAGCTAATTCATTCGTAGAAGTTGTAGCACAGTTGGTGAGGTCAATGGGTTCGTATGCAGAAGATTGTGAGATCAAATGCTACCGATTTAAGTTGAAAATTTTCAAACTTAAATTTGTAATTTTTTTTGCAGAAATTCTTTTTAAAAGTAAATTTGCAAAGTATTATATGTTGTTCCCCCCCCCCCCCCCCCAAAAAAAAAAAAAAACAAAAAAAAAAAAATAATAATAATAATGGAATTACATTGAAATTATTTTTTACTTAAATTTATAATTTTAGCGGAATTTCTTTTCAAAAATAAATTTGTGAAGGATTTTGTGTGGGTGGGTGGGTGAGATTAAGTAAAACCCTATATAAAAAGAATTAAGCTTTTAAAAACTGAGGAATAAATATTGGATTCAGCTGCTTTTTTCCGTTTGGTGCTGCCATCTACTGGCAATTTTTTGAAATAATACACTTCTTATGGACAATTTTTTCCAAGTTATCTGTATGCACTATTGAGGAATTAAAAGGCATTTTTTCCCCCTTTTTTTTTTTTTTTTTTTTTTTTTTCAATTTTAATACATGTTAATGTTTTTGCACCATCTAGTGAGATTTTGAAAAGTGAGAGAATTGCTATGGATTTTTACAGAATTATTTCAGCATTTTAAATTTGTTTTAAACAATTTTTTGCTTTAATTATTTTAAAATTAAATATATAATGGTGCTGCCATTTATGTAAGGTTTTGATAATTATAAATTAACAATTTTGATTTATTAATTTAAGGATAAAGTGTTTTAAAAGACATATTAAATGAAACCCTGTATGCGATCTGCGATCACACTTACCCACTTTCTCCTTACACCCATCCAGTATCAGTGAGTCAATAGAAATCTATATTAGAGAGGAGACGGGCTCAGGCTCAATTTTTATTTCAGGCTTGGGCTCATTTTTTCTGAAATTGACAATTTTATTTATTCTTTTTCTCATATAGAAACAAAAAATAACTTTTTCCCCCTTAATAATTACTTTTTCCATTGTAAGTCATATTAATGCTGTTTTGATCAGATTGAAAGAGAAATAGATTTTTTTTCTCTTTTTTTAGTAGCAATAGAACACTATTTTAAAAGAAAAGTTGTGATATTTTCTGATTTATTCCTAACCTTGATGGCAAGTAACGACCTGTTGATAAGGTGCCAATCAAAATATGGCACCATTAGGATATTTTTTAATTGTAATTTTTATTTATTATTACTTTTTTTAGAGATCTAACACGCAATAAATATTTTTTTTTAAGTCAATCAGCATTAAGGTTTGCAAATTTTTAGTCTTTTATTTTCTACGAGTGCCAGTTTCTGTTTATATGAAAATAATGTTAGTAATTCTATCCATTTTTCTTCTTCAACTCTGCTTATTCTGTGGCTCTACTCTTCATATTCTCGAAGTCACTTTCATTCGTAAGTAGATAAAATTGGCATGAATTATTGTTCCCGATAGAAAGCAATCGAGCACTGTTTCTTCTTTCCTATAAATCTTTCAGGTAAAGGTGTCAAATTTTTAATTTAAGCTGATTTTCATGGTCATTTACACCTTTTTTAGGAAATAGAAAAATTTTGTTCGATTCTTCGTCTTATAAATCGTAATTTCCTCTAATTTCATTCATTTATCCATAAAACGCTTTTCATTAATTTATCAATCATGTTTACAAATGATTGTTTTTATTAAAGCACTGTCTTTCAATGATGCCTGGTATCTTGTATACGTTTATTATTACTGATCTTGAAAATGTGTCCTTTTTGTAAATCTGCTTATTTAAAGGAGGTTTTTAAGCCTTTTTGTTTATTGTAATAACTTTTAGCATTTTTTTTTATGATAATAAAAGATTTTTTTCCAATATAGTTATATATAAATTCTCGCAAGATTTGAATTGTATTTTGTAACAGTTACAAAAATCAGTTTTTCATCATTTTATGTTATTTCCTAATTTTTTCCCCAAAAATTATTTTAGCTGGTCAGTGTGGGATATTAAGTAAGAATCTAAATTTGGTCCTTCAAGGCAAAAGCCCCTCCAGTAAGGTATGGAAATCTTTATTTTATTTTTATTATTTTTGTTTTATGTAGTGTTTATTTAGATTTTGAATATTAATCTGTTTAAATTGTTCTTTAGTGATTTCTTTCTTCCCTGTAGCATTCATTATTATGAGCATAATAATTAGACACGAAGGAAATTTTCATTTACTTTAAAAAACTGAATGTTTTTGTTATTTTCTTTCTTGTAACAACATGTTACTCATAGCTTATAAGCTCCTGCTAAAAATATATATATATATATATATTTAAAGAGAGAACATCACCTTTTCATAAACATATTAACTCATAAGAATTTTCTTTTACTTAAGTAAGGTGTCACACAAAATACATATATAAACAAATAAACAACTTGACATGTTTCGGTTTCAATAGAGATAAAAACCATTATCATGAAAATTCATCATCGATCAAGACGAATGACACCAGACAATGTAATGTAAATGTAATGTGAAGATAATGTATAATAGGGAGAGTCACATAAGTAAACAATCTTAAATCATTATCTTTATTTCTTTTCATGGTTGACAATAGGGCGTGGGTATATGTTTTGTATGTTTTATTCATTGTCCGGTGTCATTTGTCTTGATCAAGGAATTTTTATAATAATGGCTTTTATCTCGAATAAACTGAAACTTGTCAAGTTGTTTATTTGTTTATATATGTATTTTGTGTGACACCTTACTTAAGTAAAAGAAAATTTTTATGAGTTTATAAGCTTCTGGCTTGCTTAATAGATTTTTCCTCTCCATAAATTGTGTAAATACTGCTGTAAATTTGAAAATGATTTTTTAGTTAGCAATTTGACATTTAAATATTAAAAATTTCCATTCAGATAAAAATATCCTGTTCCACAAATAATTATTCTAAAAAATTCAGAATCTATTTAATCCATTCTGTTACTTTTAACTCATTACTTATTAGAATTTTGATTGCCATGTTATTATTGTATAATCTTTTTCTATTATGCCATAATAGGCTAACAATAATTCCCATTGTGGTATTATTGTTATACATAAATTCAATATCAAAGATAGACTATTTTCAGAAAAGAAATTCTTGTGGTCTGTATTTCTCTTTTTATCCCAGAATCCCACTTTTGTTTTTGAAAAATCAAAGTGATTTTGTGTATGTTGAGGTTGGGACTGCAGGGTCGCCAGGGAATTTATTTTATCTGTTCCTGTAGTTTCTACAACAAACCTGATGCCTCTTAACCATTAAAGATTCTGTTAAACCAGGGATATTCAACTGATGGGCCATCAGCAAATGTTAGCTGAGCCACAAAAATTTTTGTTTAAGTTCTATAAATAACTTGCAATTTAATGGAAGTATTAATTTTAAATGAAATGTTTTAAATTGTTATTTATTTTGTGCAATGAAGTTACATTTCTTTCTGTTTTGTGTGCGTCTTTTGAATGAGTGTGTGAAAAAATATATTAATTTCCTTGGAATTTTGGATAAAGTTAATGATTTTAGAGAATATTGCTCTGAAAAGAAGTGTGAAAACAGAATATGCAGTTGAAGACTTTGAACAAGTAAAAGATGTAAATTGAGTAAAAGTGTTATAAAAGAAATTATACTAGTTTTAGATCTGTTGTATACAAATTTCAAACAAGATTGTAATTTTGATTGGTCAAAACTACAGAGGGTGTTTGCACATATTGGGAACGATTTTGATGTTAAATTAAAAAACAACAGGGGTGGGGGGGATCTGGCAACATGTAATAATGTGATAACTGAAGTATTGGCTCCTATAAAAAAATATCGTCTGCTACTGAAATGGCATGTGAAGAAAGAAGTGAGTGACATGAAGATTATATCTTTGCTCTTTCTAAGGAGAATTATTCATATTCCATGATTAGAAAACTTTGCGAGAAGTATGGTTTTAAACTGTCAAAGAATAAAGTAAGTGATATTATTAATTGCTATTGAAAAAAAATCGTCAATCTTTAAAGATATATAAGAACTATCTGAAAAAAGTACATACCATTTCTAAAGTGTGCTCTATGATTGCAGTGGAAAATCCAAAACCTCAAATAACTATTGCAAAACCTTTGTATACATCTGCAGCAACTGTAAATAAAATAATTAATAGAGATTTGAATTTAATTAAAACAAAAAAATATGCAGTTCATCGCCTGCCACCAAGACATGTTGTTGAAAGACAAGATGCAGACTGTTATCTGAAAATCATTTAGCAGGTGGTAAGTAGAAAAAAATTGTCACAATTGATGAAGCATGGATTTATCCAAATGACTGTAATAAAAAAGATTGATTTATTGCCGGAAAAGAGGCCAAATAGACTTACAACTTTGGTTCAAAACTGCAAAGAAAGTTTCTCTAAAGGATTTATAGTGGTTTCTGGAATCTCTTATAATGGAAAAAATATCAAAATTAACTCTACTTATTATCAAAACAATGTTCTATTCCTATTTTTAAAGAAGAAATTCCAAAAGTTTATTCTATGGACATTAAAGATGTTGAGTTCCACCAGGATAAAGCAAGCAGCCATGCATCCAAAGGTACAGTCGCATTTCTCAAAAAATTCACAAGAGAAACTGGAATAAAGTGTATACTGTTCAATCATATTCCAACCAAGTCCTCAGATGTTTCTTTAATGGATTATTGTGCCTTTGGACTATTTAAACAAGCTCTTGCGAAACGCTGACCAACTATGTTGAGTGGACTCTGGAAATGTGTGGTGGAGGAATGGGAAAAAATTCCACTTCCAGTTTTACTATCTTGGAAATTCCGCTGCAATATGATAGTCCACAACAAGGGCTACCAGATAGAACATATTAAAAAATAATTGTTTTAATTTATGTATTTTGTTTTTGTTGTCAAAATTGTTCCCAATATGTGTAAACTCTCTGTAAGTTTAACTAAGGCAGTGGTCAAAACTGGTTTTAACTGTCTAAATTGTACAGAATTAGTTTTAACCGCATAAAAGTGGTTGAAACAATATTAAATAACTTTAGCTTACATAAATTACTCAAACTGTATATTTATGTGTGCATTGATGTCATATTATATAATATATATTTAATAATAATATATAATAAAAGCCGAAGTCATGTGACTGTCATCAATAGTTCCGGGCTGACCGCTTCACTTTTTATATGTCAAGCGACCATTTTGCTACTTTTAATTGACCTGGACGCAGATGAATAAATTGCCAAATAGGTTTCCTTCGCCATCATTTCATTTAAAATACATAACTTTCATTTAAATTACACACCTTTCATTTACCTCATTTAAAATACAATAAATAAATAAATAGATATTTTTTCAGTATAGGTTCTTGGCGAGAAAAAAAAAATGGCATCGAATTTTCCGACAATCTATATCCTATTTCATATACATAAGCAATTTTTTCCATATGTATACAATTGACTTAATCTAAAGAAACCAATAATCTATTTTTATATAGAAACAGAAGTAAATTATATGTAAACAACTATTGTATATGTATGTGTAAATAAAATGTTTATATGCAAATAAATACATATAAATAAAAATAGAAGTTCACCAGGTTTGTTTTCATAGCTATTTATATATTTTATCAACGTATTTGACGTTCTGAAGCCCGAATTGAGCCAAGTTTAAAGAAAAATGCCAAGGCCCCTGTAATGGAAACGTACCTAAATAAACAATTAATCGTAATAATATTTCATTTCAACATCAAAGTATTGTTTCTAATTTGCATTCAAATAAATATATAATCCAAGATTTGATTTCAATTGAAATTAAGTTGACAGCTTTCTATTTCACTTCATAGAGTAAACAAACAAAAGAGATTCATTCATCATATAAATGATAGAAAATATTAGACCATGGAGGTAATCATTCAGAAAGCAGGTTTTTCAACAATGAATGGACAATATTCATATGACATCATAGTAGGTAAATTGGCGGTGCTAACGTTTGTTAACGGCTTGCATTCACGAGGGTTTTATTTTGCTATTTCTCTTAGTTACGTTAGTATACTGTCATATTTATGACCTCAGAAATCAAATCTATAAAAACAAAAGTATATATCATTATTTAGTTATTAAGTAATGAAAAAAAATTATAAATGCATGATTTGCGAAATTTAAATAAATTTATTAATATTAAAAAATAGCATTGAAGTAACAGCATGTTTAGGTAGAATAAGTTTAATTGAGATAATTTATGAACAAATTTCAGTTTAAACACTTGAAGTTTCACTCTTTTTTACAGTTACGGAAATTATGAGGTATTTGTCGAAAAAGACGAAATACGCATAACAACAAAAGTATATGAAATGTTATCAAGTTCGCAAAGATTTCTTGATTTCTCTATCAGAATCTTTAGACTCGGGGGAGGATTGGGCAAGTCAATTAGTTTCAGAATGAAAGTAACATGATGCAATGCTTAGCATGCATTTAAGGGAGACCAAACTGGTCGCCAGAGGTGGCTAGTTTAATAATAATTAATTCTATATTTAAAAAAATATTAAATATAGATGGAACTTTGCTTTATTTATTAGCATTTCAAGTATAAACATTTTTCCTAAACCTTATTTTTCTTAAAGTGCAAGTAATGCATTACAACATTGGGTAGGCAGGGCAGTAAGGAAAAAGTGGACAATATTAATTTGAAATTTGTAGATTTCATGATGCACCTATTGAGTTGTGCAACCTCTTCATCCGTAGAAAGATTATTTTCCAAGTTGATCTGCTGCAAAATAAACTATGAAAATGTCTTAGCTAAATACAGAATATTTCTTACTTGCAATCATTTTCTGAGTTCTAAATAAAATTATAAAAATGTTTCTTTTGTTTGTGTGATTTAGTTTCTTCCACTTTTTATATAAAAGTAACTGACCTGTCCAGTGTTGCCTGGGCATGTGAAAATAACTTTAAATATACCTGTTTAAGGGTTTATATATTATGGAACCATATAAATTAATTCTTTTCAGAATTGTCTAAGTCTGTTTTATTTTTTTAAGTACAAATTTGAAAATTAAAAATTTTGAATCATTTTGTCATCTTAAACTGATTGTTTGCAGAGTAACCACTTTATTATATGATAGTCTTAAAGTTGAAGAGGTTGTTATGTGTGAGTCAAATACCTCTCCTTTTATAATAATTAGCAGATTATCACTTAAGGCTCTGTCTGTTAAAAATTGTATTTATTTTTAAAAGAAAAGATTTATTTATTATTTTGTGTTAACTTTTCAACTCTCTCTGTTTCAAAAAAGCAATTTATCATTTTAGTATAAGTTAATTTGAATCATTATGCACTTTTACATTATTGCTTGTAATTTTAGTATAATGGCTATACATCATGCCCTATTGTAACTGGATATAACAAAGGGATAATTGCTGAATTTGATTACGATTTGAAACCTGTTGAAACTTTTCCAATTGATCAAGGAAAACAACGATACATATCTTATATTATGAAAAAAGACTTTATGCCTCATCTTTACTGGAACCTTATGTTAAAGTAAGTTTTCTGAGCCAAAATTGCTTTTTCATCACTTTTTTCTGTGTTATGAAATTTACAGTACCTTTTGCTTAAAGTTAATGTATGCTCTGCAGTTTATAATTGTAAGCAATTTTTTTTTAATTATTTTATTTTTTATTTCTTGCATTGCATGAAATATGATTACAAGTTATTGCTCTATCTTTGATTATTTAATCAAGGAAATTTCAATTCCAGCAACAGGTAAAGAATACCTATATTTCTGGAGTTCCTGAGGATGAGTAGCATAATTATGTTGCTTGACAACTTAAATCAAAGTAGAGTCTGGGAAGCAGCATCACATTTGCATTCAATTCTAGCATCACCTATTTTGATATATATGATTGATTAAGTGGTACAGATAACAAAAATGCGAGTTAGCTGGCACACCAGCATGGGTTGTTGCCATAGCAATAAGACTTAAAATAAATTTTAGCAATTTTTTTAAAGCCCAGTACTACTTTTTAAGATATTCGATTGATCTGCAAACTCTGATAGAATCTGCTGCCATGCTGCACTGTTTCTGCTCCTGGGGTGATTCAATAAAATAAGGACCATGGATGAAATAATTTTACACATTCCTGCAAAGCAATCAGCTGCAGCTGCCTGTGCATATTACAGTATTAATCAATAACCTTTCAAAACATGCTCCAATTATGTTATTTTCTTATTTTGTGTTAAAAATTAGCAGCAATCTCTTTTTCAGTATATTTTTGTATCTCTGCATATCATTTTCATCATGTGTGACATCATTCGCTTGTAAACCAATCAGAGTTTATCATTTGTCGTGCTGTGAATTCTGGTCTATTTATAGAATCTCTAATTTGCATATTTTTTATTTAAAGAGAGGAAGGAAATGTCTTTTTCAATTATTTATGTGTTGATCAGACACATAAGTTGTTGATCAAATATCAGACAAGTTACATGTTGATTAGACTTCAGAATGTGCATGCGCAATAACACATAAGTTGTTGATCAAATATCAGACAAGTTACATGCTGATTAGACTTCAGAAGGTGCATGTGCAATCATCTATCTGTAACATATATTTTCTCAGGATTTGCCGAATACATTTGAAATTTTATTTTTAAAACTTACAAAACTATTTTTTTGTGTGTATGTATTGTCTACTAGTTGTGTTTTTTTACATATAAAAAAGCATAGAAGATACAACGTTTTTTTTTTTAGCAGAGAGAAGAGATTGATAGTTGAATATTAGTGTAATATATTATATTCTTGTCTATTTATTATGAATCTATTTTAAAATAAGATAATTATTTTATTTATTAATTAAATATGATTATTCATAAAAATAATTTTAAAAATCCCCGAACTCTCACACCGCATGATCTAAGTGTGTGCTGCTCTCTAGTATTATTTTTAATACGTATTTTCTCAGAGTACTGCAAAACATCATCATTGCAAAGAGAAAACCTCCGGAGAGGGGTGAAAGCATTTTTTTTTTTGGGTGGGGGGGGGGGAGGAGCTGGAAAGTATAGACGATGCATTGCACAAATAATATGCTTGTTATACAGCATACTTTAAACCTGTTAGAATATGTGTTTTTAAGAAAAATAACGAAATATGTCATTGATTTTAATATAAAAGTATACAAACAAGATAAAGAATTTTTTAAATGAAAAAATAATTGTATCAGGGATTTTTCTCTAATAACAGATATGGAAAAATGTCTATACTGTGATAGCTAATATGATAATAATGCCGGAAGAGATGGTATACGATAAGTATAAGTATAATATGGGCATAACAAAAGGCAGTGATTTCTGTCAATAAAAATTAATTAAATACATTTTAAAAGCTTATTTTTTCCCAAACTTACCTTAGCCTCCCCACCCCCACCCCCAATGGAAAAATCGTTACACATGCTTATGAAATCATCAATTTGAATTGCTTACTCTTTTGACTGTTGCTTTTGCGCATTTATTCATTAATCTTGTCTAGTTGAGTTATTTAGTTGATTTTACTTTAAGTATTCCAAAAATATTTTGATTTCTACTAAAGAGTGAATATAAACTAATTTTCATACATTAGAGGGACTTGACTACATTAAAAAGAGAAATTAAATTAAAAAAACATATACAAAATTAGACGTTTAGATTAACGAATCTGGTGCAATCCCGATGGAATATTTTGTGTTTTTAAAAGAGTAACTTTGACTGTGTCCAGGACATGTTTTGATATTCTGTTGTTGCTGATATGTGTACTGATTAGGCTGTGCGTTGCACAGCGAAACATCTAATTTTGTATATGTTTTATATATTTTTTTAATTTAATTTCTCTTTTTAATGTAGTCAAGTCTGTGCTTAGTCTGTGATTACTGTCTAGTGTATGAAAATCAGTTTAAAGATTTTAATTCAGACATTAAAATATATGTGTATCTTAAGAGTGAATATAAGTATTTTATGCAACTTGATAATTGTTTAAATTTTAGTGTGTGTCTCATTTTATAATTTTTTATTTTATTTATTTATTTTTTAGGGGACATTGGTCTGGTCCCAGAATATTTAGAAAGCTTTTACGTTTAGGATTTGCATAATGTTCCAGGAACTTTGCCTTGAGCTGTTATAATGTTTATTCATATTGAATATATGCTGCCTTTCAATCCAAATTGTTCGATTCCTTTTAAGGAAATATTTAAATATATATATTTATATATCAGTTAAGTTTCAATATATTTTATGTTTCCCCAAGTTCAAATTTTGTTGTTGATGTCATTTATATTCATTTTATTGTACAAGATATACTTGTGATTTTTTTAAACAAGACAGAAAATTGTATACAATAATAAAAGTGACATAATTTGGCATAGTTTAGTTTTGTTTTTACTGTATATGTGTTTATTTTTGTTCTAGCTGTTACCTGTAACTTCTACTATAATGAAGCAAAGAAAAAAAGAGAAACAAACAAAAAAAGAATTGCCCTAAATCTATGTATTTTTTTAAATGTCACCCCAATTATAGAAAAAAACAGTAGAAAACTTTGGCATAGTTCTCAACTATCAAGAAACAGCAAAGCTCTTCCTTTTATTGTTATAGATTATATTTATTTTTTGTCTTTGGTGATTTATTACTGTAAAATCATCTTTTTTTGTGCCAGTACAGAAAATAATTCTAAACTTATTTTGTATATGACTGTTTTAAGAAAAATCTTGGAAAAATATAAGTAAAGTTTTATTTTACATAACTGTTTTAAAAAGAAGAAACAAGTAATATAAAAGTTTTGTTTTTAAAGTCAATTCCTACTTAGGTCATCAAAGAAAAATTTAATATAATCCCTTAAGCTAATATTAGATTTTGTTGCATTAAAGTATCTCAATTTGTTGATTTTCTATAAGCAAGTAGGTTTACAATGGAAGTCTATGGCAATTTGGCGAAATATTAGAGATATCGCCAAGTTGGCATCACATTTGGCGACTCATTTTGGTTGCCAAATTTGGCAATGTATCGCCAAGTTGGCGACAGACTTGGCGGTATTTGTCGACAGAACAGGGTCCTCCCTATGGTAACCCCCCTTATAGATATGAAGATGCATTAAATGCTGTTCAATAACCAATGGCCGCCATTTTGTCTCCCACATAAAACTAAAATTAATTAATTAAAATTTAATTAATGAATTAATATTTGAAAAATCTGTATTACATCAATTGTCATCCAGTACAAGGTTAAAAAAAATTATTTCAACTTGATAAAATGAATAATAAGTATTTTATTAACGATTGAAAATTTGAACAAGATATATAAATAAATAAATATAGGGAGAGTGTGAACTAATAGTAGGAATTGAAAAAAAGGCTGCAAATGTAGAAACCATAAGATTAATTTTATTTTATGAAATCGACTCAGTGAATTAAATAAGCATTAAAATCCCTTTTAATTTAATAAAATACTAATGTCTTCCAGGGGTGACAAAGTAGACTTAATCTCCCTTGTAAAACTGCTTTAAAATAAACAAAAACTAAATTAAAATGTGCCTTATGAATTACAGTAGAAGCTCGATTAACCAAGCTTCGATTAATTGAGATTTCTGTTAACCGAGCCGATAACGAAGTGTGATTTTTTTTTTTTTTTTTGGTATTAATGAGCCTTGAAAAGACCACACTTTTTAGTTTACTGCCCGTGCTACGGGCTCTTCTGCCCTCAAAAGCACTCAACTTCAAAGAAACATTGCATCCTGAGAACTCAACAGCAAACAATATTTTGTTTCCAGTGGCCATGTGGCCCTATTGAACATCTAGTTTAATGTGTTATCAGACAATTACATCCCCCACATTTTATTGGTGGACTATTACAACTGTCTTAAAATATTTGGAGCAAAGAATCGATGTTATGCCGATAGATCTTCTGTTGCTCAAAAATTGCCGTGATCGGGCAGCCACTGGTAGAAAATCCGGTCTTTTTCAATGAAAGATAACATACTTTTGCAAAAAGTAATGTAAATTTAACATATTAATGTAATTAAATTAAAAAATATATTTTTTCTTGGGATTTGTTTTATTTTTGAAAATGCATCTTTCTATGTTTAACATAGTATAGTTAAAAAAATTTTAATTTGCTTTTTAAAATTTACTACTATTAGTTAATTTTCTTTTTAAATTTGTTGAGCTGTGAAACATAACTTTATATATGTTAATTTTTATCATTTAAAAAAGTTCTTTTGTTTGTTATTCTAAGTGTTAAATTCGCGAGCACAGCGAGTTTTTATACACAATTTTTATTAACCGAGTTTTCCAATATCCGAGGTATTAGCAGTCCCAATTAGCTCGGTGTTGCATCATAAAAAATATAATGCATCATTTCCCATTCAAATTAATTTAAATAATATAATTTATTTCAATTTTACAACTTAAATTAACATTTTCAAACACCTAATTTCTAATCACAAGTTTTAAACTTATAATGTAAATTTTAATGATAAATAATTCAATATTTCCTTATTTTTCAATGTAAACATTATCTCTTATTAAGATTATTTAAGTGCAATTAGTATTTTATTATATTTCAGTAATTTAACTTTCAAATTTCTTTCAACATACATCGCGAATGTGTAAACACATCGGAATTTTCTAAGTCTAAAATATAAAAAATAGAAATCTTTTATTTATCAATATTTCCCTTTTAAATTATATTATGTGGATAGAAATATTTATTTCTAGCCAATTGCAAAATTTTCAGTGACTTGTGATAAATACTTTGGCAGAAATACGCAAAAATGTATTTTCTATCTTTTCTCATTTTTAATTTCGGCGCGCGACGCCATGAGATCATTCTTTCCGACATTTTGAAAGTTCCAACAAGAAGGGTATTCCCCTTTGCCAAACAGACGCTTAGCTCAAAACCGGACGTCTGCTAAATCGTTTAACATTCCTTTTGGAACACGCACGTTGTGTGTGACGTCAGGCGCGGGGAGGATAGGCGTTTTTAATTGGCTGGCGCGCTCTGTAATGGCTTTTCATGTTTGAAACTCTTCTGGAAAAGTCATCATTCTTCACCAGGGAGCCGTTGGAGCAAGTAACTTGTGGGGGCTGCGACGCCGTGTTTTTTTAGCCGGTTGTTGCGGCAGAGGAGTTCCGCTAGCCAGTGAGAAGAGATCGACGTTTCGTTAGGCCTTAGCGGCCGTATATCATCTAAAGGAAATATAATATTTTTCTCTTCAAGAAGCATTTCTAAGTAAATTTCATAGAACATTAATTGCAAGCCCTGAATGGTTCTTCTGCTCATCGACATTTTATTGTTCTTCGATCAACAAATATGAATTGAACATCTGTTTTTTTTGTCGATGCGATAAATAGTAAATTGCCTATGTAACATACTGAAATCGTCAAAATCTGCATTCCTGAAGGAAGTTCACAAACATCCTATTTCCAATTTTCCAAATCCGTAACTTCTTATTCGGTTCAGATTCGCATTGAATAAAAAGAAATAGAATCTACATTCCTGAAGGAACTTTGTCTTCAGCATGTTTCCAGTTGTCTACAGCATGTTTCCAGTTTTCCAAATACAAGAGTTCTTCTACGACCCTAAATTGACTTTACATTTCTGAACTTTATCCCCTAGTTTAACTTTACATTCCTGAACTTTAATCCCTAATTTGCAAAAAGAAATATTACGTAAACTTCTGCTTTTTCTTAGATGATAATATGTCTCTAATTGTCTAAAATTATAGTAAATTTTACATTCACTTTGATAATCTTTACATAATTCATAATGTAAGAATGCATTCAAATCAGCAAATTTTATATATGTTTAAATAAACGTCATTTGTGAATTATCTTTCTGTGTTCAAGTACTTGGGTGAGTGTTTACTTTTCTTTATTTTTTTTTTAGCTACGATAACTAGTAAATATAATTTTATTTGATCTTATATAATTTAAAATAATTCTTAAAAAACACATTAAGCAATGTCAACCACTTACGTCATCGGCTGTAGTGTAATTTTGAGCTTATGAATCGGAATTAATTTTGTTCAATTCAAACTTTGGATTGAATTCCACTCTCCGATTCATTAAGCCCAACTTAACAGTACACTCGGATAATCGAGATTGCACTGTAAATTTAAAATGATGGTATGCAGCACTTCATTATATCACTTTAAAAATTTCAGTGAAAAGACCATGACAAATAATAAAACTGTATATACTTTCTCTTTTTGGAGATGAAAGCTAGAAATTGTTTATCTGCCACCATTGCCATATCAAGTGAACGAATTCATGAGAGACTGGTACAAGAAGAAAATATTAGCTGTGGAGGCTACAAGATGTTCAGCTGCTGTGCCGTTAAATGAACGAAACAGTAGGGGAATATTTCCATTGAAAAGAAAGAGAAAGGACTTTTCCTCTTTAAAGGAACTAAATGAAAGAAAATTATGGGGCTCTTAGTTACTTTCTAAATCTCATTTGACCTATATAGGTTCTAGAAACAAAATTTTGGGATCATATTATTTTGTAAAATAGGCTCTTCTTGTCTCGTTGACTCCCCATCCCCCCCCCCCCCCCCACTATAAATGATTTTTGGCATTTTCACCCACCTTCTCCTAGAGATCTGCATAGGCTGGACTAAAACTTTTTTAAAAAACTGCATGCATATTTATAGATAATGTTTAAAGTACATTTTAGATTAGTATGTGTTTGCAAGACAGAAAATACACAATAGCAACACTATTGATTAATTAGACACCAAGACTTTTCAACATTCACATAAACATTCATTTAAAAAAAATTAATGTAGTTTAGAATAAAAGAGAAAAAGTGTTACAAACATAACTTTTGAATCTGTATAATTAAAAGATCTTTAAATAAATTATCTTTAAAAATAGTTCTGTAATTTATTAAGATAAGCGATTCTGTTATCACGTGTATACTATGATTTTGTTAACAAATGTTCATTAATGCTATTACCATTTTTACAAAACATATTGGCTGTTCAGCACATCCTGAGAACAATTAAGTCCAGTTCCAGCCTGGCTCAACTATGTAGAAAAAAAATGTAAGCTTGCGTATTTAATCTTCCAGCAAGCACATTATCTTAAATTTTACAACAAGCATGATTTTTTTGCAGATTTGTTCATACAAATGGCACAAAAATTCAATTTTTACCAGGGATGTAGTGGTGGGTATATGCCGTATGCCCTCTGGATTTTTTTAAGGAACACCGTATACCCTCTGTTTCTCAAGAAAGCTATAGTATATATACACTAGGGTATACTCTCTGCTTAGAACGTATACCCTCTGTTTTATTTTACGACTACACCACTGATTTTTACTACTGATAGGAATAATTGCTCATTTTACTTGTCTCTTGTCACTGCTATGAAAAATCTAGCATATTTAATTGTGTAGTTACACTGCACCAAAAAAAAATCACATGCCTGTTCTTGCAGTGTCTGCTGAATGATTAAATAAACTCAACTAATAAACACAATGCCTAGAAATGGTAGCAAATTTTCATGTTTTAAATATTACTCAGTTACAAATTTGCAGTTTTTAAAAATAAATATTTTATTTCAAATTTATAAGCTTCACATTCATTTCTTTACATTTTTATAATCTTGAAATGCAAGTACTTTCAATCTGCATCCAGCATTTTCTGGTTTTCCATTACCTTTTCGAACTGAAAATAAAAAAATAACTAATAATTAATACAAAAAAAAAAAACTGAATTTCCGTATCATAAAAGCTGTAATTCATCAAAATAGTTATAAAATATTATGTATGCATTCCAAGTTTAATCTTGCCTAAGGCTGTCATCAATTTCAGATAACTGTCAATCAGTTACAGTAAATTTTATTTGCCCATCAAGATGCAGCTAGAATATAAATTCTACTAGTTGTATCCCCATGGACATACACAGGATTCTTGCTTGGGAGGCTCAATAAAAAATAGTTGGTACCTTTGTTAAGGGGGAATGTTCTTTCCCCTATACAAATAAATGGTAGATAACTCACACTTTTTTGTTATTTATATTTTTATGTATTTTACATTTAAATATTTTATGTAAAAGAAGACAGCAATTATTTCTGCAAGGAAGAAAAAGTGTCCAATTAGTCTATAAATTCATTAGAGACATAGGTAAAGTAATGCTTTATATTAGTTGCCATGTTCAACTAAAAACTTACTGAATAATGACTTTCAAAATCACTCATATTTCTAAAACTTTGACTTAGTGATGGGCGATTTCGATTTTTTTAATCGATTTAATCGATACTATGGCCAACTCGATTTAATCGATACTATGAATTTTTTAATCGATGTCTCTAAGACAAAATAAGGTAATATCATTTTCATTTTCCTTAAAAAATTGAAGATAAAGTAGTTGGATGTGCCAATCCCAAAACTTTCATCTGCCTCATAAATGTTAAAACTTCAAAATTCGCTATCACAGTGTCAAATTTAAATGATAACCTATGCGCATCAGTAGGATTCAAAAAGCATGGGTTCGTTGAAGTATGTGCATTTTAAAAGAAAATATATGCATTGCATTTTCCTAACAAATCATTGAATTTCGGCCTACACCCTCTTAGGCTAATGTCAGACGAACGACGAACGTCTTTTTTGCACGCTTTTTTCGCTCTTACGCCATCCCTACACCTTCGCTAGCATGTGTAGGGACAGTGTAAGAGCAAAAAAAAGCGTGCAAAAAGACGTTCGTCTGATATTAACCTAGATGTCCGCAACGGAAAATCCCAATTCAAAGAGCATAAAAGCGACAGCTGTTGGGCAGTATACACACAAGCCTAATAAGGATTTATTTATCAGTGTAACAGAATATGAAGTTTGATTAAATTCCGTGCATTAGTTTTGAGATATGGGCTATCACGAATATCATGCAAAAAAAAAAAAAAAAAAAAAAAACAGCATAGCAGCGCAGCCTGTTACATGATTAACACGAAAAACTCAGGAACAACTTATGTCAATGACACATAATATTAAGTTTGATGAAATTCTGGTCATTACTTCTTGAGATATTATCGCTAATATCGTGTAAATTCTGAAAAACAGTGTTAAATTCAGGGGCTGGTACGGGTGGACCCCCCCCCCCCGAACATTGAAATGTCCCTCATAAAGATTTGAGATTTTATGCTTAATGGACAAAAGTCCAATTCCCCCCCCCCCCCCCAAACTCTAGAATATCCCTCTCCTGAACCATATAAATCCCTCCCGGAGAAAAATGTCTAAATTCAACACTGCTAAAAAGAAGCAGCATGGCAGCACAACCTGTTATATTATTTACACGAAAACCTAATCATAAACAACTTAAGACAGAATATTAAGTTTGATGAAATTCCGATCATTAGTTCTTGAGATATGATCCCTACAATTGTTTAAATCCAGAAAAACGTGTTGAATTCCGGAGGTAGCCCGGAGGGACATGCCCCCCCCCCCCCCCAACGTGCAACATTCAAATCTTCCCCCAGAAGGTTTGAGATTTTATGCTTAATGTACAAAACTGCAATCCCCTTCCCCTCTGAACTGTCCCTCTCTGGATCCGCAGAAATATCTCCCGGAGAAAATTGTCTGAATCCAACACTGCTAATAAAATCTGCATAACAACGCCCCCTGTTGGGCGATTTACACCGAAATCTAACATGCAACAATTTATGCCAACGTCTAACTTCACAAGTTTGATGAAAATCCGTGCATTAGTTCTTGAGATAGAGCTATTGCGAAAATCGGGAAAAATGCAGCATAGCAGCGCCACCTGCCGGTAGATTTACATCAAAAAGTAATCAGCACAAATTTATATGAAAGTTTAATTGAATCTAAAGTTTCAACAAATTCCATGCATTAGTTCTTGACTTGAAATAGACCGCCCACAATTTTTTTGTCTGAGACAAACAAATAGACAGACTGACAGAGTATAAAAATAGTCAAATCGTATTCTAGACGTCAAATCGTATTCTAGACAAGATCTTCTAAAACTATAAATCCTTCGAAAACCGGAAGTCGAAATTTTTCACGAATCCAACGCTTTCTTTTTCTAAAGACAAAAGAAAACAAGAAAAAGTGAACGCATCGATTCTTCCCGTAAATTAAGATCAGAAATGGCGAATCGATTCAGTTTAGATTCGATGCCGATGTCGATCTTTAGATGCGGGCAGAATCGCTATATTTTGATTTACTTCAATTCTTTAGATTCGGGCGAATCGATTCAGTTCAGATTCGATGCCGATTTTTAGATGCGGGTGAAATCAATATTTTTTGATTTACTTCAATTCAAATCGCATCGCGCATGATCCACGATTCGGGTTGAATAGATTCCTCCAATTTTACAGTTTTAGTGGCAGAGTTGCTGTAAAATTTTGTATAACAGCCTTTTTTTTTTCTTTCTAGGTTCAGTGTTGAATGGGGGGTTGATTTCTTGACTGCTTTGGTCGGGAGGGGGGGGGGTAGATTTTAGAGTTCCGAAAGGGGGGGATGCACATTTGTCCATTAAAAAGCATAAAATCTCAAAACTTTCGGGAGGGACATTCCAATGTTCCCCCGGTTCACCCCCTGAATTCAATACTAGGTTAAATCGTTATACTTTTGTTTAGAAGACTAGTTATTCGGGTTACTAGTTTATTATGTTGTATTTTTCAAGTTCGTCCCTTCTAATCCTTTCCGCCCCCCCCACCCCCCTTCCTCGCCAATCTTAATTTACAGGGCCGTTCAAAATATACATGCTATTTTAAAAATGCGCAATTCTCGTTCTATTTTATTATAAATTTACATTTTGAAACCTTGACCAAAGATACATTTGAGGTCGCCCCTCCCACCGTTTGAGACTTACCTGTCCCCCGGGGGGCATATTTATTGTTTCTCCCAAACCATCTCGTGTAACATATTGTTGGAAAGCCTTTAATGTCCTCTTTTATTTTCTGTCCCTCCCCCCCCCCCCCTAGTTACACGCACTTGGCACTTTTTAGCTCACAGGCTATCAAAGCCTGTGATCTAATGTGCCCGTCGGTTTTGTATGTATGTATGTATGTACGTAACGAAATATCCGTTTTGCTTAAATATTTTTTCTATGTTCATTCTGCTAAGGCGCTTCTCTGATTAGTTTTGGGGAGTTCATTGGTTAAGTATAAAGGGGGGAACGCGGGCTAATCCCCCCCTTAACTTACATAAATGGGTTTTTCATGCAGAATTTTCAGATTTTCTTCAAATTTTGGTATACAGGTTAATTTTGATAACGAGTTTCTCTGATTATATTTGAAGGTTCATTGTTATAGTTTAAAGGGGGAGAGGGGGACGAGGGGATAATGCCCTCCCTAATTTAGATAGATGGGTTTTGCTATCCGATTTACTTCAAATTTGGTATACCAGTTTATTCTGATAAGGCGCTTCCCTAATTAGATTTGGAAGGTCATTGGTTAAATATAAAGGGAGGAAACGGGGGGCTAATACCCCCTTAATTTAGATAAATGGGTTTTTCTATCCGATTTGCTTCAAATTTGGTATACCGATTTATTTCGATAAGGAGCTTCCCTGATGACATTTAGAGGGTCATTGGTTAAGTATAAAGAGGGGAAACGGGGAGGGCTACCCCCCCCCCCTTTTTATTTATTTTTCGAGGGGCATTATTCTTTGAAATAAGAGCATAATATACAGTTAGTGTGAATAGCCTGTGACCTCAATGCCATCAGTTTAACTGGGCACTTTTCTTTTTAGCTCACAGGCTATCAAAGCCTGAGAGCTAATGTGCCCGCAGTTTCTGTATGTATGTATGTACGTACATACGTAACGCGATAACTCTCGATTGAAATATCCGATTTGCTTCAATTTTTTTTTCTAGGTTCATTCTCATAAGGCGCTTCCCTGATTAGTTTTGGGGGCTCATTGGTTAAGCATAAAGGAGGGGGGTACGGGGGCTATTCCCCCACTTAAATAAATGGGTTTTTCATGCAGAATTATCAGATTTGCTTCAATTTTGATATACCAGTTAATTCTGATAAGACGCTTCCCTGATTAAATTTGGAGGTTCATTGTTTAAGTATAAAGGGAGGAACAGGGGCTAACCCCCCTTAATTTAGATATATGGGTTTTTCTATCTGATTTGCTTCAAATTTGGTAACCACTTTATTCTTATAAAGCGCTTCCCTGATGAGATTGGAGGCTTATTGTTTAAGTATAGAGATGTGACGGGGGGGGGGCACTGATTCCCCTTAATTTATTTTTCGAAAGGCATTCTTTGAAGTAAGAATATAAAATACAATTAGTATGAATAGACTGTGAGCTCAATGCCATCAGTTTAACTCGATACTTTTCTTTTTTATTTATTATTGTTTCAGTGAGTGCACTCTGCATGTCAGCGAATGAGTCAATAACTGTTTATAGTTTTTAGATTACTGCTGGGGAAAAAAAAAAGAAAAACATATAATCAAGGAATATACTTTTATTTATTTGTTAACCAGAGAAAAGTATCTTATTTCATTGTTAATGGCTCAAGGATGAGAACATTTTTTTTTTCTTAACAGCTGAAAACTTGGTAAACATTAAAAAGAAAGATATTTATAAACTGTAAATGAGATAATGAGATATATATTTTAAAAAGGGAAAGAAATTTTAGTGAAATATATTATTAAAAGGAGAATTTTTATTATTAATTGTGGGATAATTAGTATGTGATGATTGGTTAATTACATCATCACAGCTATTTTAAAAGAAGATTTGCAATATTTGCATTTCCCCCACGCTTATAGGAGGCCCTAAAAAGACTGAAAAACCATTTAACTTTTTAAATAAATTTAGAGCCTTCAAAATTTCGCTCATCTGCGCATTTTTAAGAAGAATGATGTTTATAGGAAGTAAGTCCTCATCTGTTTGGTTGAAGGAAAGAAGAGTTAGAGTAAAAAGTACATCTTTTCAGGATGAAAAAAAAAATCAATTCGTTCTTTTTTTTTTATCTCATCGAGATATTTTTTAAAGATAAATTTAAATATAATACAAATTATTTATCAAAATTACGTCTTAAAAATAATAATTTTAAAAGTTAAAAAACCTTATTATTCTACTCAAAGGTCTGTAGTAGCTTACTTTTGGGCCCCTAACATTGTCTAGGGCCCCCATAAATGGGGGTGAGGGGTGAGAGATAGTCGTTACGGCCCTGTTGATTCACTACGTTTTGGAATTACTATTTTTCAGCTTATCTGCGTGAATCTGTGAACATCGAAATATCGATTCAAGTATCGATTCTAGAATTTGGGAATCGATTCTTATTGCGATCGATTCTGTTTTATACGATGTCGATTTTAATCGATTCTCAAATTTTCCAGAATCGCCCATCACTACTTTGACTCTCTGTTATACTGACAACAAATGAATTTGATTTTCTGAGGCAAATACTGAATTATACTAGATATTTTTGTTATTTAAAAAAGTATAACTATTAACATGGAGTACTTTAACCATCAGGAACATTTCTTAAATAATGCCCAAAAAAAAAAAAAAAAAAGCACAAATATTGGATCATTAAAAGTACATAAGCAATAATTTACTATCCATAGATAAACCACTAATGCTCTGCAAGTTTTTCAGGGTTTTCTTTGTATGAGAATGGTACTTCAGATCATTTTCCTTTCAAAAGTCTTTCCTCAAGGCATCCCTTCATATAACAGTGTGGCTAAAACTGGCTGATGCTTAACAAAATCCCTCCCTCCAATGTATATATATATATACATATTTGTTAAAAATATGTATATATATATATATACATATTTGTTAAAAATAAAGGGCTTTATTTTCTAATGTTAATCTTTTTTTAAGAAAAAAGTATTGAATTCATGAAAATTTTTTGACCTTTGGATGGATTTACGCATTTCGGGATGTTCTGAATACGATTTAAGTATTTTTGAACAATGTCTGCTTGTCTGTATGTGACACAAATTTTGTGATCATTCTAACTCGAGATCTAATGCAGGAAATTTAATCAAACTTCATATTCAGTTAAAAAGTAATATAATTTGGGGCTGAATAAATTTTGGTGTCTATTGCTCAACAGGTAGTATTGTGTTTTTCATTATTTCCTTTACACATCTGCGTCTAGGCAAGAATTGCATCAAATTTAACCGTTATCAAATGCTAGCTTTTTATACATGATTTGCCACTAGATTATAATTGTATTCAGTGAATATTTGTGAGGTGTCACAAACGACTATTTTTATATTCTATTCACACACCATACTTTAAAAATAAATTTTGTAGTATATTTCTTGTGCACATGTTGTAAAAGTGCAAGTGAGAGGGTAGCTTCAAAAGAAAGAGCTGCCAACTGAGTAAAATTCATATAAGAAATGTTGGTCCCAAACGGGATAATCTTGTCACCTCACACATGCCATACGATAAAGTACCGATGTCACGTGGGAGGTGACATAGGACTGATAAGGGTTAATATGCATGCTGCTGCTTATGAAAAATTGCTTATTCAATTTTGGCTTTGATCATTTAACAGGAAGTGGTGCTATGTTTTGCTTTTTATGATGGACATTATACCTGTACCTCAATTTCTGTAAGAATGCACCAAATTTTATGTTTGAAGTTATTAATTAAAATATATATGTTGATCTAATTTTTAATTTCAATACCCGACAGGTGGTTGTGATGTTAAAAAAGTACCCTCTGTTTCTCAAATAAAACTATATTGTATACTCTCTAGGCATGCCTTCTGCCCATAATGTATACCCTCTTTCTGTCTTTTTTTTTTTTTTTTTTTTTTCCCCGATCATCCTACTGTGTACTGTATAGGAAGGTTATTCATGGTCACAGAGTGCATACAGCAACAATGACATAACAGCACCGGAGAAAAACAAAAATTAATCTCGCATGGATTGAAAATTTAAATTTGATTACAGCGAACACAAACAATGTGAAAATCCTCCCAGGGGTGCTGTTGTGCTATGCGTTGTTATTCACTGTAAATTTATATTAAAATCAAAGAATTTCACTATATTTCATATTCATAATTGTTGATATATGTAAGTAAGCTACCTCTCTATTCTAAAAAATAAATAACGCTGCCTCTGCTGTAATTAAATTTATTGTGATCAGGGCTCTTTCTCGGCTTATATGTTAAGAAAATTATTGCATATCAATACTATTAATGTCCGTAAACGTCTGTCTGTCTGTATGTATGTGTGTAACATTCGCCCTTGTGACCGGAACTCCTTCGCTCCCGGGCCACGCAGAGCGTCTTATGATATGTCGATTCGCACTGCCGTTTTCTCGGACACCCGGTGTTTGCGGTTTCGAGAAAATCCTGCCGTAATTACGGACGCAATTAGCTAATTAACGACTCATTGTCGAAGGAAAAACCTTTCAAAATTGAATCTTTTTATCCAAAATCAGCAATCCTGACTACAATGGGACCCTCTTTGCGAGGCTAGCTTTCGGAGCACTACCATTGGAAGATTGACGAAACCTGCACCCCGATTTTATCTGCGAGGCTAGCGGTTGCCGAGATGATGAAAATGTAGTAGGCATTTAAAAAGCCAATTCGAATCTCCCGAACTAATGATCCTAGAAATTCGTAAAAGGTATAGAAACACGCGAAAAAAAATCTACTTTATTTTGGTATAAATTTCAAGTTTCTGCGTTGGGTATAACGCAAAAAATCCACTAAAAATCGATCGATTAAATTTTTTAATTTCTTAATTTGAAAAGACAATGAAAAGAGATTTCATTTTTCCGAGAAGCAGCTGTAGACATCATGGCGCTTTGCGGTTTTGGATACTACAATAATTTAATACGAAATTTAAACTTTTTAAATATTAAATTTTTTGATAAAATTTTTTGACAACCGGACGGGAAATCTGTCGCAGATTTCATACATACCCAGTTCAAAGAGATTGGTTAATTAGAAGCTGAGATATTAATTATTATTTAATTAATCTGCTCCATTTCTATATAATGCATAGATTAAAATGGAGACGCGTGCTTTTTTAACCACGAAATATTTTATTTTAGAAAACCTATTCGCATTACAGATATTATTATGACAAAGACTAGCGTGCTTCGACCGCTCCAACACAGTTTCGTTCAGATATGTTTTTCTGAAGAATACAGTGCGCTCCCTGGTGGTGGAATTCGGAACTAACATAAAGCGATTTTGTTAAAATTGGCAAATCTAAAAAGGCGATCTGCTTGAAAATTTAAGATAGTTCAAAACACATTGAGATATATGCTACTTATTAAATAAAAAAATGTCAAATGTTTAGTTACCACTATTTCCGAATAGTAATTTGTGCAAATATCTTAAATTCTTGCTTAAGACTGTCACCACCTCGAGTAACATATCTACTGATAGGTGGTTTAACGGACTTTCCTTCCGACACAGTTTTGTTATGAATAGAGTGTGCTCCCTGGTGGTAGAATGTGAAACTAACATAACGCGATTTTGTTAAATTTAGGAAATATAACAAGGCGATCTGCTTGAAACTTTAAGACAGTTCATAACACATTGATATATATGCTACTTATTAAATGCAAAAATGTCAAAAGTTTAGTTACCACTATTTCCGAATAGTAATTTGTGCAAATATCTTAAATTCTTGCTTAAGACGGCCACCACCTCGAGTAACATATCTACTGGTAGGTTCTTTAACGGACTTTTCTTTCGACACAGTTTTGTTATGAATAGTGTGCGCTCTCTGGTGGTGGAATGTGGAACTAACAGAATTCTTGGTTAAGACCGCCACCATCCCGACCCATGTATCTACGGAAAGGTTGCGTGAAGGCGTTTCGTTCAGATATGTTTTTGTTAAGAATACAGTGCGCTCCCTGGTGGTAGAATGCGGAACTAACATAACGCGATTTTGTTAAAATTAGGAAATCTAACAAGGCGATCTGCTTTAAACTTTAAGATAATTCATAACACATTGAGATATATGCTACTTATTAAATAAAAAAATGTCAAAAGTTTAGTTACCACTATTTCCGAATAGTAATCTGTGCAAATATCTTAAATTCTTGCTTAAGACCGCCACCACCTCGAGTAACATATCTAATGATAGGTAGTTTAACGGACTTTCCTTCCGCTCCAGTTTTGTTAGGAATAGAGTGCACTCCCTGGTAGTAGAATGTGGGAGTAATATAACGCGATTTTGTTAAATTTAGTCAATATAACAAGGCGATCTGCTTTAAACTTTAAGATAGTTCATAACACGTTGAGATATATGCTACTTATTAAATAAAAAAATGTCAAAAGTTTAGTTACCACTATTTCCGAATAGTAATTTCTACAAATATCTAAGATTCTTGCTTCAGACCGCCACCACCTCGAGTAACATATCTACTGATAGGTTGTTTAACGGACTTTCCTTCCGATACAGTTCTGTTATGAATAGTGTGCGCTCCCTGGTGGTAGAATGTGGAACTAACATAACGCGATTTTGTTAAATTCAGGAAATATAACAAGGCAATCTGCTTGAAACTTTAAGATAGTTCATAACACATTGATATACATACTACTTATTGAATATAAAAATGTCAAAAGTTTAGTTACCACTAATTCCGAATAGTAATTTCTGCAAACATCTTAAATTCTTGCTTAAGACCGCCACCACCTCGAGTAACATATCTACTGATAAGTTGTTTAACGGACTTTGCATCCGACACAGTTTTGTTATGAATAGAGTTCGCTCCCTGGTGGTGGAATGTGGAACTAACAGAATTCTTTGTTAAGACAGCCACCTTCCCGACCCATTTATCTATGGAAAGGTTGCGTGAAGGCGTTTCGTTCAGATAGGTATTTGTTAAGAATACAGTGCGCTCCCTGGTGGTGGAATCCGGAACTAACATAACGCGATTTTGGTAATATTATGCAATCTAACAAGGCGATCTGTTTAAAATATCTACTGATAGGTTGTTTAATGGACTTTCCTTCCGATACAGTTTTGTTATGAATAGAGTGCGCTTCCTGGTGGTAGAATGTGGAACTAACATAACGTGATTTAATTAATTTTAGGAAATATAACATGGCGATCTGCTTGAAAAATTAAGATAGTTCATAACACATTGAGATATATGCTTCTTATTAAATACAAAAATGTCAAAAGTTTACTTACCACTATTTCCGAATAGTAATTTGTGCAAATATCTTAAATTCTTGCTTAATACCGCCAACACCTCGAGTAACATATCTACTGATAGGTTGTTTAACGGACTTTCCTTCCGACACAGTTTTGTTATGAATAGAATGCGCTCCCTGGTGGTGGAATGTGGAACTAACAGAATTCTTGGTTAAGACCGCCACCATCCCGACCCATATATCTACGGAAAGGTTGCGAGAAGGCGTTTCGTTCAGATATGTTTTTGTTAAGAATACAGTACGCTCCCTGGTGGTGGAATATGAAACTAACATAACGCGATTTTGTTAAAATTAGGCAATCTAACAAGGCGATCTGTTTAACATATCTACTGATATGTTGTTTAACGGACTTTCATTCCGATACAGTTTTGTTATGAATAGAGTGCGCTTCCTGGTGGTAGAATGTGGAACTAACATAAGGCGATTTTGTCAAATCTAAATTTAACGAAATTAAGCGAAGACCCGGTTCGAGGTTCGTTCGAGCGAGATTGCCTTTTTTACAAGATTTTGCTATAGGTGCCGTAGGCTGCGGGTAACCGGTTCGACTTTCGTTCGAGCGCGAAAGTCTTTTAAAAAAGAGTTTGCAGTGCATGCGCAGCACGCCTGCTATACGGTGCCGTAAGCAGCGAGGACCAGGTTCGACTTTCGTTATAGCGAAAGGTTTTTTTTAAAAGAGTTTGCAGTGCGTGCGCAGCATGCCTGCTATACGGTGCCGAAGGCAGCGGGAACCCGGTTCGACTTTCGTTCAAGTGCGATAGGCTCTTTTAAAGATTTTGAGGCCTCTTTAGCTCTTTTAAGATTTTGAAAGAAGCCTGCTATACGGTGCCGTAGGCAGCGGGGACAAGGTTCGACTTTCGTTCCAGCGCGATAGGCTTTTTAAAAAGAGTTTGCAGTGCGTGCGCAGCACGCCTACTATAAGGTGCCGTAGGCAGCGAGGAACAGGTTCAACTTTTGTTATATCGAAAGGCTTTTTAAAAAGAGTTTGCAGTGCGTGCGCAGCACGACCGCTATACGGTGCCGTAGGCAGCGGGGACCCGGGTCGAGGTTCGTTCGCTTCGAGATTTTATAAAAAAGGAAGTTCATGAAGAGGAGGGGCTCATGAAAACGAGGGGTTCATGAAAAGGAGGGGCCCGCTAGCGGGCGAAGCCAGCTAGTAAAAATATTAAAACTGCTAGTCAAAAGATTATAGTATAAAAGGTACTCAAAGAATTTTTTAAAGTACTATTTAATGTTGAAATTGGTTAAAATAACAATTATTGCTAATAGACAGTACTTCAGATACAGTACTGTATATGTATCTTTTGTATGTCCCTGTAAATGAACGATAAATGCTACGCACATCATGTTATACAACAAGTATCTTGTAGTAAGCCTCAGTAAAGTATATTAATTTCATTATACTTGAAATAGTGTAACAGAACTAAATTACGCTGCAAACAGTTTTTACTCTTAGACCATTATGTAACAGAATCCTTTTGTGTGACCTTGTAAATGAATAATAAATGCTTTGTTCCCCATATTCTACAGAATGCATGTTTTAGTGCACTTCATAAATGCATATCAATTTCATTATATTTTAAATATTCTAACATAATCAAAATGAACTTGAGACTTTTTTTTTCCCTTTGACCGTAATGCAACGGTATACTTTTGACCAGCCCTGTAAATGAACTATAAATGCTACACACTTCATTTTCAATAGTGCATAAGCAAAAGCTTAGAATTCTGCATGGTGGTTACTTTTACGATGTAAACAGTCACTCAGAATGGTTTCTGAGAAATTTCAAGTGAAAAATGAAATGAGTGGAAAACATTTTTAAAACTTTGTAAATTACGATTTATTTGTAATTAATTTTAGAGTTTCTCATTTATTGAAATCTCTTGTTTGCCTACTGCAGCATAAAAAGCAATTTTTGAATTATCCGTGTAGAAGTATAATTTCACGTAATGCAAATACACAAATACCACGTGGCATATTTTAACAACTAAGCGTACAATGCTGCAGATTTTGGTAGTATATTATAAATAATCTGCTTTTTAAATTACATTTTTCGAGGATATTTTTATAGTTTTTGTATTACCTTTCTTTTTCACTTCACAGAATGCAGTCATCTCTTTTAGCATTTGAACTGTTTCACCTTCTGTGCTAATACTTGGCTTCACTTGTTTGATAGCAGTTTTCCAATGAATTACTTTGTCTTTCTTAATTTCTGAATCTATGTTACTCTTTACATCTCCCTGAAATGAAATTTACATAAATATATATATATATATATTTTTTTTTTTTTTTTTTTTTTTTTTTTTTGAAAAATATGCTTTTATTAAAATTCATAAAAATGTAGAAAATGTATGTTTTTTTTTTAAATGCACTAAAAAGTAGAAAAGTCTAAAAAAAAAAACCTTAAATGCACAGAATTTAAATTAAATTGCGTTGAGCTCAATTATGGAAGATTAATGGTTTTAAATGCGAATTTTGCCAAATTAGCCAACTATCGCCAAGGTGGCTTTAGGGTTGCCATTTTTGTTTTTCAAGTAAGTTTTACGTTTTTTAGCACTTTTCAGCCTTTTGTACAGTGTACGTTTAAATTTTATCTGTACGACGATTTCTTCCGTTTTTCTACCGCATCTCACATTTGATGGATTGAAGAATCTTTTATTTTTCAGGTTGTTTCAAAATTTCACCTTTTGCCGAAAGAAAGTTATATGCATGCGCATGAAATGTAAAAATGGCTTGTTTCCAATCAGGATGGCAAAAATCTTTTGAGGTTTCACAAGATTACACAACTGATCACTCGAGTTGTATAATATTAGCTACGCATTTGGAAATTGATTAGATCATCTGAACTTGACATTATTATAGACTATAATTACACTGTAAAAGTTTTAATTTAGTATATCTGTATCATAAGATTTAATATTTTGTTTGATTTATTATCTCCTTTTATGCTAAAATACAAAAAAATATTTCTGTAGGGAAGCCCATTATTAAAATTTTCATGATCAAAATTGAATTGTCAACAGGAAGTGGGTGAAAAATGAGTCATAAGATTTGACTGCCTCACATAATACACAAACATACAACAAACACACAAAAAGTGTGTGTACACAAAACACACAGAAAGTGTGTGTTGTATGTTAAAAGAACGCATGTAACAAAAAGGAATAAACAGATACACTTTATATTATGAGATTTTATATTAACATAAGTATGGATTTGTGATAATTCATAAAGATTAATTGTGATGAATATATGAAAGTTGTAAATCATTCTTTTTAGTACTTTTAGAACAAAAAATATTATATTTTTACTAATGATTCAAAAATCAATTGAGATGTTATTTTAATTAGTATTCTCAAAATTTTTATTTAATTTTGATCTTTGATAAGACTTTTAGAATAAGTGATCTTTTCCGACACTAAAATTTATCAACTTCTGTGTACCTTTTCATAAAAAAGTCCTTGAAAGACACAATCACAAGTGCTTCTTGTTACCCACGATATGCTATTTCTTTCGGCCAGCAATTAAAGTGTCGTCTCTAAAAAATAACGTTACGTTACATAAACCAGCCGTAAAACAAAGCAGATGTATCATTGTTCGGGATAATCTCTACTGCAATTTTTTAAACTTCTAAGCATCGCACATTTTTAAATGCAATTTGTTTGAAAGCTGCATCTCAATTTTTTTTGAGTTATTAATTTTTTTGTAGTTTTTAATGAAATTTTTTTAATGTTGGCAACTGAAGTACTCCACTTCTGTAGGAAGTAAAGGAAAAATAGTTGGAAAATAGTAGACTATTATATCTTTTTGTTGCTATTTTCTCATAATAACTGAAAAAAAGTGTAATTAAAATATGTGCTATTTAAAAAATATATAAATGATTGATTTCTGATAAAACATGGAGCTATTGTGAACTATATTTAATTTTAAGTATCTATATTAATGTTACTAACAAATGTAGACATGTGAATCATTAAATAGCCTTTTTTTTTTTTTTTTTTTTTTGTTTTTTTTTTTTTTTTTTGAGTTTTTTGAATGACGACATCGATTTTGCTGGAATTGTGTATTATTCTGCTATAGTGACGTCCTATCCATACTTTTCTGTAGATGTTGTTTAAGACTGGATTGTAAATGTGGAATTCTTCAGCGGATGCGGATGACATCATTTTATATAAAATAAAAGTGTGTGTTTTAAGTCTTAAAACTGAAATATGTTCTGTACTATCTATATTTATATACATACATTTTTTTTTTTTTCATCGGGGCGACACTAAATTCTGAAAAAGCAGAATTCCTGTTTTCTTAGGAATTCTGAACAGATATGCTTTTTTTTATCCTTCCTCCTTTATGTCCATGTTAAAATACCCAACAAAATAATCCTTATTCATAGGATGTCCCATTAGATAAAATTTCTTGACTTGTATAATTAGATAATATACGAATTCTACAACATATTTCAATTTCATAATAATACATAATATGGATAGTTAAATGTGTGAAAAATACTACTAATTTCCCATTTAATGTGAAATTTTAATTTTGCAAAATCATCTATCCTGTACAGTGTTTTAAGTATTTATTTTTTGTGTTCACCGTTACTTTCGGGATCTTCAAATCTATACACTCCCTGCAATTATATCAACTTTGCCTGCAAGAAATAGAGTTAATACTTAATGGTCAAAATTAGCACTAGCCACCGGCCACTGAGCCAGTAAATGAAAAAAAAAGTGGCTAGTGAAAAATTGTCTATCAGCGGCCACTTTTTTACAAAGAGATAATAAAATTTTCTTGCATTTCATCAAGGATTCTACTTTTTTTGGTTCCAATATATTTATATAAACATATTTATTTGGGCTACTCAGTTTTAGATTAATACTTATGGAAATTTTACCGTTTAGCATTTTGAAATAAAAAGTGGCCGCTAGTTTAAAGAGTGTGGCCACTTAAAAAATACGTTCTACTGGCCAGTGACCGCTAATGAATTTTCCCAATTTTGACCTATATTAATACTCACTTTTTCTCTCACGAAAAAAAACGTTTAAAAACAAATCCAGAGCAAGAATATTATTAATTTATACAGATGAAGCGTTATTTTGAATTGTATAGATAAATTTGGAGCCCCTAACAAAACCCCAATCGGCGCAGGGCCCTGGGCAGCCACCCCGTTTGCCCGATGGTTGCGCCGGCCCTGCTTAAAATCCATATATTAATTAATAATTTTGTTGTAAAAGTATTAAAATGCTGTATTGTCACCGGAAACACACCTTTGTACATAATTTTTATAATTCTAACCTATCAGGAACTGGAATTAAATAATAGATTGCAAAATTCTGTCTTTACATACAAAAACCACATTGAGTTAAATAAAAAAAAATTAATAATCATAAGAAATGGGAAAATCTATCCAAGAAAATATTGATTTATTTCCAAAAAATCAAAATATCCCAATTTTGCAAAGCTAAGCATAAATGTGAATGGGTTAAGATAATATGCTAAACAAGTCCTCTATTTAAAAAAATAAAAATAAATAAATAATGCTGTCACCGCCGCTGTTGCCGTAAATTAATTTTTTTGTGACCGGATATCTTTCTTCGCTAATATTAAGAAAACTACTGCATACAAAAATATGTAAAATGGTAGTACAGTAAACTCTGTCTAAGGCGGAGTCGATCGGGACCGAGGAAATTTTCCGTAGTAGACAATATTCCGCCTTAGACAAATTTTACTCTATGTCTATGGATCCGCAGGGACTTGAAAATCTTTCCGAGTCAGACAGATTTCCGTCTTACACAGAGTCCGTCTTACAGAGAGTTTACTGTATTATAGAAAAATGTTTGATAAGCACGCTGAAGCAGGCAGTTTTTAAATCGAAGAATTATTTTAAGAGTTAATGTTAAAGTTGGTCAAAATCGTTCCATTAAAAAAGTTTTTTAGGAGCAAATTCTATACATAGGAATTTAAACATTTTTTTAAGGATATGCATTAGGAGCTCGCGGTGTACAGATTTTTTTTTTTTATTATTATTTGACTAATTTTTTGGTGGATTTTTCCAATTCAAATTTTCAGCATTTCAAGATATATTTTTTACATATTTTAGAAAAGGTTATTATTTAAATTGTTGCCAATTGTAAAAATAGCACAAAGAATAGAGCCATTTTTATTGAATATGACTTTCGCGAGAATAAGTATAAGTGTGCTTCATGAGCCAATGCTAGTTTGAAAACATCATTACAGAAATGTAACATGTCCAGCCAGTGGCGTATTCAGGGGGTGGGCTGATGGAACAATGATTTTAGACAGTTGGTTCTCACCTTAGAAAGCGTGCTATTTTGCAGAAACCATAAAATAGCTATTTCAGGCAAGTTTTTGTTATACACTGGCTCTCTTTACACGTGTTTTACTATGTAAAACGTGATATATGGTGATTAAAAGTAGATTATTAATTTTAATTAGTTTAAAAAACATAAAAGGCTTACACTTGCTATTTATCAGTTGAAAATCTGTGATTTAAGGTAATGCATAGATTGAGACGTCTTCTCAGTATGAATTGCAAAGCCTTGAATCTTTTTTTTTTATTTACATAAATGCTTATTATGTTACACACTTGTTATTCAGCTCGTTACAGCACTGTGATGTGTTATTTTATTTCCATAGCATTACAAATTATTGACAAAAAGGTTTTTTTGTGATTGTGTAACTTTTCGATTAGAAATAAGCTGTATTTACATTTAAAATAGCATCATAAATCTAATTTAATGATTCTGAATCTCGAATATACAAAAAGCTTCCTATAACCACAATTTATTATTATTGTCAAATTTGGCAGTTTAAGCTCATTTTCAGGCCGTGGCAGTCTCGGAAAAGTCGTCATCAGGGAGCTGCTATTCCAAATGTATCCCATTTTTGAGAAAATGAAAAACGCTATTCAATACTTAAGTATTGCAAATGTCATGCATAAAGATTTAAGAAAAGCATATTAACTGTATCTTTTTACCGACTGGCAAGGAATTGAAATAGAATGTCAAAAGTTAATGTTACCATTTGAAAAATCAATGTTTGTGCATTTTTTAATATGTAGGCAACCTTCCAAAAGCAAAATTTATGAATAGCATTCAATAGATATTCTCAATCAATTGGTACCTATGTCTTTTTATACCAGCGTTCATACGGATCAGAGAATTTTTCCAGGAAAACTACCAGTATTTTTTTATTGAAAAATAATCTAGTTTAAATGCACGAAATTTCACCTTCTTTTAAGGAGAGATTTTCTACAAAAAAAAACTAGTGCCGAAGAATTTTTTGGTGTGCGAAATTCCAGGGCCGTATAACAGGGTCTTTTGCAGAATTGGTAGGGTACTTTTTTCCCTAAGACTCTTATAAGCTAACTATTGACAAAAGAATAATATATGATATCAGTCATCTATTACAAGCTAATCTGTGTTCAACTTGCTGGAACTTTTAGATATCACATTATTCGTTTTAGAAAATTGGGTAGCATTGTGTAGATTTAATAGAACTTTTAAAACAGGAACGGAGAATACAGCAAAGTCTTCTATCTGGACTCAGAGATATAATATCAAGCCATTTTCATACTTGGTACTGTGTGAATGTGTTAAACCTTGTTAAGCTAGATACAACACAAACAAGTAAAATTAACACGAGTTCGTTAAAATTTTTGCGCCTTCTGAAAATCCAAGATCTGCACCCTTTTCTCTGGCCCAGTCCGACCCTGTAACAAAATACTCTGAAACAACTTTTCATCAAAAGGTTTTAATCTTGGTCTCAATCACAGTAAGTAGGTAATCTGTCTTCGGGATTAATCTAATATAAAAAAGGAAAATTTGTCTGTCTATCTGTAATTCTATATAAATCCACAGTTTGGAAGCCAGAATTGTGAAATGCAGTGGTGTAGTCGTAAAAAAAACAGAGGGTAAACGCTCTAAGCAGAGGGTATACGCTCAAGGCAGAGCGTATACCCTAGAGTGTATATACTATAGCTTTCTTTAGAAACAGAGGGTATATGGTGTTCCTTAAAAAAATCCAGAAGGTATACGGCGTATACCCCCGTGTACCCCCCACTACATCCCTGGTGAAATGTTACGTACATGTGTATTAAAACACGGCCGAGGCAAGTAAAGTGATTCGGAATCGAAATAATTTATAGTTGACTTTTAATTAATAAAAACCCACTAATTTAACAGCAATTTCATATCAAATTTAAACATCTTTCGTTATAACTGTTGCCAACAATTAAACTCCACAATAAATTTTACCACAACAATTACTTTTCTATTGCAAGATTTTTACGTGAAAAATCAAAATGAAATAAATAGTTCGACGAATTAAAAAAAAAAAAAAAGTGACTATTACGTCGTAACTTTTCTATTGCAAGATTTCTACGTGAAAAATCAAAATGAAATAAATAGTTCGACGAATTAAAAAAAAAAAAAAAAAAAAAGTGACTATTACGTCGTAACTTTTCTATTGCAAGATTTTCACCTGAAAAATGAAATAAATAGTTTGACGAATTAAAAAAAAAAAAAAAAAAAAAAAAAGTGAATATTACATCATATTGGAAATATAATGGGCTCAGCAGGTGAATATATAACGTCACATAAGTTTGAAAAAACGTATTATGATAAAAACCCGATTATGGAAATATTGCCCTATTTTAACATTTTGAGGTTCTCTGAATTTATTTTCGCCATTTTCTTAATCTATTTAATATATATATGTATGTGTATGATGTGTGTGTATTAGAATTTCCACAAAGGTTTAGATCCCTAGAGCTCATTCTTAGTGAGAAGAAATAAAGATTTCAGATTTTTTTTAAATAAAATTCATAGAATTTTTGTACTTGCCATTTTTCTTTAATCATGAAAAAATTATTTAAATAACAAAATACTCGGAAACAACTTTTCATCAAAAGGTTTTAATCTCGGTCTCAATCCAGTAAGTAGGTAATCTGTCTTCGGGATTAAATGAAAATAAAAAAGTGAAAATTACGTAAATTAACACGCAATCGTTGATTTTTCAAAACAAACATTCTTAAAATTCCAGGCAACGCGGGTACTTTAGTTAGTACAATATAATATAGGTATAGATATGTATATAATATTTATATATATATAGTATGTGCCGCCAGTCTGATGTTATGTGTTTAATTAAATGTATACTAAATTATTGTTTGTTATTAATTTAGTTTCCTTCTGTATTACTTAACATTTTTACTTTCTTCTATCTTCAATAGAAGAAAGTATTGTAATCAAAATTTTTTTCGACTTACGGTTTTCGACGGATTTACATGTTTTAGGGGTCAGAGATCCCAAAAAACATGTTTATAGAAAATGTCTGTCTGTCGCCATTGTACCATCCAAAAGTATATGAAGTTATGCATAGAATTGAACCAAATTTTTATTTTAAGTTTTAGGATATGGCAGGTAGGTCCTCCGTGAATTTGAAAAAAATTCGCCGGTAGGGGGCGCTTTAACAGCTTTTTTGTGCGATTTTGAATATTATACCATCCAAAAGTGTATGAAGTTACACATAGAATTGAACCAAATTTTTATTTTAAGTTTTTGGCTTTGGCAAGCAGATCCTCCCTGAATTTGTAAAACATTCGCCGGTAGGGGGCGCCGTAACTGCGATTTTGAATATTGTACCATCCAAAAGTGTATGAAGTTATGCATAGAATTGAACCAAATTTTTATTTTAAGTTTATGGCTATGACAAGCAGGTGCTCCCTGAATTTGGAAAAAATTCGCCGCTAGGGGGCGCTGTAATAGCGATTTTGCATATTGTACCATCGAAAAGTGTATGAAGTTATGCATAGAATTGAATCAAATTTTTATTTTAAGTTCTTGGCTATGGCAAGCAGGTCCTTCCTTAATTTGGAAAAAATTCGCCGGTAGGGGGCACTTTAATAGCGATTTTTGTGCCATTCTGAATATTGTACCATCGAAAAGTGTATGAAGTTATGCATAGAATTGAGCCAATTTTTTTGTGTTTCTTTTTGGTCATGGCATGAAAGTCCTCCCTGAATTTGGAAAAATTCCGCTGGAAGGGTGCGCTATAATTACGATGTCTGTACCATTTTCTTTATTGTACAATCGAAAAGTGTATAAAATTATGCATACAATTGAACCAAATTTTTTGTGCATGTTTTTGGCTTTGGCCAACAGGTCCTCCTTGAATTTGGAAATATCGCGCGGTAAAGGAGCTCTGTGATAGCGATTTTTGTATACTTTTCTTGATTTTTCGTAGTTCTATTCAGTGGCGTACGCAGGATTTTATTTCGGGGGGGGGGGGGGGGCTGACTTAAATTTTCATAATGTTCTAAATCTTGCGAAACACGAATTTTATTAGAAACAGAAATCATTTTTGTCCATAAGGAATTAGTCAGAGTTGGGAAAGGAGAGGAGTAGGGGTGACTTTGTTCCGAATTTTCCGACAATTTGAAAAATTCGGTCATCAGTCCGAAAATCACGATTTTGGACAAATGGTCGCCGAAAAAAATCAATTTCGTCTCAATAGTTTGCAAAAAAATCTCCAATTTCTTCAAAGGATCAAGGAAAAAGCCGGAATTTTATCATAGGGTGCGGATAAAATGCGAAGTTTGTCAAAGGATTGCGAAAAAAAAGTCAAATTTCATCAAATTATCCCAGAGGAAACGCTAATTTCGTCAAATGAGCACAGAAAAAAAACCCGAATGTCGTGAGAAGGCCACAGAAAAAACGCGAATTTCATCAAAAGGTCGCGGAAAAAACGCGAATTTCGAAAAAAAGATCGCTAAAAACACGCATTTCGTCAAAGGGCTGCGAAAAAGAAGCTAATTTCGTAAAGGATCACAAAAAACGCGAATTTCGTCAAAGAGAAATGGAAAAACGTGAATGTCGTCAAAAGGCCGCAGAAAAACGCAAATTTCGTAAAAAAGCCGCAGAAAAACTCAAATTTCGACGATGGACTGCAAAATAAACGCGAATTTCGTTAAATGACCACAGAAAAAAAGGCGAATTTCATCAAAGAGCCACAGAAAAAACTCAAATTTCGACAAAGGATCGCTAAAAAAGCACGCATTCCGTCAAAGGGAAACGGAAAAACGCGAATTTCGTCAAAGAAACACAGAAAAGTGCAAATTTCGTCAAAGAGCCGCTGAAACAAAACACAAATTTCGACAAAGAATCGCTAAACATACACGCATTCCGTCAAAGGGAAGCGGAAAAAACGCGAATTTCGTTAAAGGATCGCAAAAAAAAAAGAAAAAGCAGGATCACAAAGAAGGCCTACAGAAAAACGTGAATTTCGTCAAAAGGCTGCGGGAAAATGCAAATTTCATCAAAAAAGACGAGAAAAGAACGCAAATTTCGTCAAAGAGCAGCGGAAAAAAAGGAAATTTCGATGACGGATTGCATAAAAAAAACACGAAGTTCGGCAAATGACCACAGAAAAAACGCGAATTTCGACAAAGGCGCTAAAAAACACGCATTTTGTCAAAGGGATGTGGAAAAAACGCGAATCTCGTCAAAAAGCAGCAAAAAAACCCACTAATTTCGTCAAAAATCCGCAGAATAAAGCAAATTTCGACAAAGGATCTCGAAAAAAAAACGTGAATTTCATCAAAAGGGTGACGAAAAAAGATCGCTAAAAACACGCATATTCCGTTAAAGGGCTGCGAAAAAAAGGCTAATTTCGAAAAGGATCGCAAAAAAAACTTGAATTTCGTCAAAGGGACACGGAAAAACGTGAATTTCGTCAAAAGGCCGCAGAAAAACGCAAATTTCATTAAAAAACGAGAAAACGCAAATTTCGTCAAAAATCCGCGGGCGGAAAGATGCGAATTTCGTCAAACAGCAGCGAAAAAAAAAACGCGACCATTTTCGTCAAAGAAACGCGAATTTCGTCAAAGAGCTAACGCGAATTTCATCAAAGAGACGAGAAAAAAGCGAATTTCGTCAAAAAGCCGCTGAAAAAATACAAATTTTGACGAAGGATTTCGTAAAAAAAAAACGTGAATTTCGGCAAAAATCCGCGAAAAAAATCTCGAATTTCATCAAAACTCGCGGAAAAAACGCAAATTTCGTCAAAAAGCCGCGGAAAAAACACAAATTTCGACAAAGGATCACTAAGAAAACGCGAATTTCGTCAAAGGGTCGCGGATAAAAGCTAATTTCGTCAAAAGATCGCTGGAAAATGCAAATTTCGTCAAAGCGTCGCGATTAAAAACTTGAATTTCATCAAAGGATCACGTTAAAAACACATACAAATATCTGTGTTTATTTATATGTATAGTTTTTAAACTGAAATAATATATGAACTAACTTTTTAGAAATCTGGTTAACCCGAACCCAAGTTGCAGGAATCTACACTCAGCCTGAAATTGACCTGAAATGAAACAGAGTTAACCAAAACTACAACAAAAATAATTAGCGGCAGGAAGGGATTTCCTCTCCTTCCCCCCCTCTACTGTAACCTTGCAGAAAATTTGCTGTGAATTTCAGAATTTTTTTTTACTCAGAATCAAATCGGGGGGGGGGGGGGAGGGCACGGGGCCTATCCTGAGACCGTCCCACATCGAAATTTGTTGAAAAGTGTTGCTGGTTTTTTTTTTTTGTTGTTTTTTTTTTATGTAAACTTTCATTTAAATGAAAGTCGTTATAACTTAAAATCTATAAAATTGTTCTTCCAACCCCCGAAACTAAATTCTGGCTACGGTTCTTGTTTAACAATAAATTAATATTGTAACAAACACAAAATATTTTTTGTATACACAGATATTTTTATGCACATATATAAAATAAAGACTTTGTTTATTATTTGTGCGTTGCACAAGTAATAATAAGGACTTTAAACCGTCCCAGATGAAAAATACTGGCTGCAAATTTAAGACAGAATAGGAAGATAAGTGTGTGTGTGTGGGGGGGGGGGGGACGTTACCGAACTCCAAAGATGTCTTTGCAGTCAAACACTAAGTCACTGTGTATCTTACAGATACGAGGAAGTAATCGAGTGTTAAAAACAAAAGTTAATGAATATCATTCACAGTCAGCTCTTCCGTGCATATATAGTGCCTGACTTCCGACTTAGCCAAAATTCTGAAGAGATTAGCTAAGGTGTCACTATACGCAAATATGGGACTAACAAGAAAGACAAGTGCGACGCATGACAAATATATATATAATTGAATTGATCTAAAAAGTAAGAAGTAATTTTTTTTACCCTTTAATTCCGGCCATTTTGGCAGGTAAGAGGTTTAGTCCCTTCAATCCTCCGTACCCCCATATTTCGATGTGGCATGGAGATGCGACTGAAAAATGAAAGTTAATAAGCTACTTTTACAGTCAACTCTTCCGCACCGGATATCCGATTTAGCTGAAATCGAATTGAGATTAGCTGTGGTGTTACTGTGCATTAACATACTTCCGCATTGACAATCTTGGCGCCCGCCGACTATGAGAGAAATTTAAAAAATCCTTAAATTAAACTACTTTTAGATTTGTCGAATTTATTTGTAGGTCTCTTGAACTGAGCATATATGTTTTCATTTATCGAGTAAAACAGGGATGGAACTATTTTTCAGTCATTTGAAAATGGATTTTGTGGTCTTACGTAAATTTGGTCGCAGGGCTGAGGAGGATATTAGATTAACGAGAAAAACAAATTCGTGGCATGTCAGAAAATAAAACAAATTTATCTGAAAAAGAAGGAATATCAGCCCTTTTTTCGTTTCACTGAGATCTCTTCAGAGGTGGAATGGAGCTGTAACCTCATAACCCCCGTCCCCATAGACTCCTTTGGTGTATGCTGGGACATCCCTGTGCACTAATATATAGGACTAACCAGAATAGCTGCGTAGCAGAAAAAAAATTAATCTCAAAAGAAAGAAAAAAGCAGGATTTTGTTTTCATTTTTGATTATTTCGAAGGGGGGCTTGTATCCCCATCAGCCCCTTCCCCACATTGGGTATATTGTGGTGTAACTGTGCGCTCATATTAGACTAGCCAGAACGTCTAATTCATTGTATTGCAGAAAACAATTTCATTACAAATTTATCTCAAACAAAAAGAAAATTATTAGCGCTTTTTTCATTTCCTTTTCGACTATTTTGGGAGGGGGCTGTAACCCCATCACACCCTTTCTACTTCTTTGGGTATAATGTGGTGTCACTGTGCACTATCATGGAACTAAAGAGAAGAGAGGCTAGTCTGTTGAATGATAGGAGAAAAAAAATACAAATTTATCTCAAACAGAAAGGAAAAAAGCTATATTTTTTTATTTCATTTTCGACTATTTCGGGAGGACGGTCTGTAATTCCACCAGCCCCCTCTCCATCTTTGGGTATGCTGAGATGCCAATGTGGACTAATATGGCGTTAACGAGAATGGCTATTTCGCTGTATGGCAGAAGAAAAATTACAAATTTATCTCAAACAAGAAGAAAAAAATCAGCCATTTTTTCATTTCATTTTCGACCATTTAGGAAGGGGGCACCCCATTAGCCCCTTTCACCTCTTTGGGTATAATGTGCTGTCACTGTGCACTAGTGTGGAGCTAAAGAGAAGAGAGCGGCTAGTCTGTTGAATGATAGGGGGGAAATACAAATTTATCTCAAACAAAAAGGAAAATATCAGCACTTTTTCATTTCATGTTCGATTTTTTGGGAAAGGGCTGTAACTCCATTAGCCCCCTTCTACCTTTTTGGGTATAATGTGGTGTCACTGTACACTAATATGGAACTACAGCGAAGGGAGTGGCTAGTCTGTTAAATGGTCGGGGAGAAAATGCAAATTTATCTCAAATAGACAGAAAAAAATCAGCACTATTTTTTATTTCATTTTCGACTATTTCGAGAGGAGGGGTCTGTAATTCCATCAGCCCCCTCCCCATCTTTGGGTATGTTGTGATGTCATTGTGGACTAATATGGTGTTAATGAGAACGGCTATTTTGCTGTATGACAAAAGAAAAAAAATACAGATTTATCTTTAAAAAGTAAGGAAAAAACACTTTTTCATTTAATTTTTCGACTATTTCTGGTTGAGGGGGGGAGGGCTGTAACCCCCATCAACCCTTTTTCTCTTCTTTGGTGTCTATATGGACTAATATGAAACTAAAGCGAAGGAAGCGCATAGTCTGTTGAACGATAGGGGGGAAATGCAATTTTATTTTAAACAGACAGAAAAAATTTAGCACTATTTTTTCATTTCATTTTCGACCATTTCGAGAGGAGGGGGCTGAAATTCCATCAGTCCCCTAACTAATATAATCTGGAATAATATGGTGTTAACGAGAATGGCTATTTTGCTGTATGGCAGGAAAAAAAATACAGATTTATAATAAAAAAGTAAGGAAAAAACACTTTTTCATTCAGTTTTTTTACTATTTCGGGAAGAGTGTGTGTGTGTGGGGGGGGGGGGGCTATAGCCCCGCCAGCCCCATTTCTCTTCTTTGTTGTCAATGTGGACTAATATGGGACTAATGAGAATGGCTAACCCGCTATATGGTTGAAAAAAAATTTAAAAATTTCCAAAAAAGAAAGACGAAAAATCAGCACTTTTTCATATCACTTTCGAAAATTTCGGGGGGGGGGGGCTGTACCCCCATCACCCCCCCCCCTTGGGTACGCCCATGGTTCTATTGTCCATCGGCGGCTCGTGCAAAGGCGGGAACTCACTTCCTGTTAAGCCGGCTATTCGCAAACATCTGATAACAACAGAATAAAGAAAAACTATTAATTTTAACAAATATCATGATATAGATTAATTCGTTTTTAGTTCATTTAATTGACTGAAGCAGGAATTTAAGATGAAAATCAAAGTTGATATAGTAATGAACTAATAATATTGAAGTATTAACATGTGTAACTAGTTTTTGAAATATTAAGATGTATAAGATAGAAGAAAGTTTTGGGATTGGCACATCCAACTAGTTAATCTATACTAATATTATAAAGAAGTAAAGTTTGTTTATTTATAGGAGGTAATCTCTGGAACTACCGAACCGATTTGAAAAGTAATGGTATAGAAATGATTGTGTTAGTCCCCATTCGAACATAGGCTATATCTTATGTCCTTGCCACTAACCCAAAGGGGGTGCAGGAACAAAAAAGTTCTAAAAAGGCGATTTCTGTGTTATTAAAGGGCCTAGAAACTTGAAATTTGGCATGGTAGTTACTTATAAGAAATAAATTATCTCTAAGAGCATTTCTTACAACATTCGAAATTTAAAAGGGTGAAAATGCGCGAAAAGTGTTCTGAAAAACGTTCTAAATGGCGAGTTTTATGCAATATCAGGAAGTACCGAACTGATTTAAAAGCTTAGTTTTTTAGTATAAATTTAAAGACAATTTCCAGTCGATGGATGTTTTCGTTTATTTTTTCAATAATTTGATGATTAAATGTATAAGGTGCAATCCCTCTACCTCTCTCTTTTTTTTAAATTTGCCGACTGTACAGTCAAGTGGATGGGTGAATAGAATTAATTTTCATATTGTGAAAGTGTGCCTGACTAATATTGAATTGCTCTTTTCAACGTAAAATTGCTGAGTTAATAAAATTAAAAAATGATCCTTTTGATAAAATGTTTCTCAATTCTTCCTTATAGTTAAAAGATACATTTTAATATTTCGACAATTTCGATACTTAAATGTAAAAGGTTGAATTTTTTTTTTTTTTTTTTTTAATGTTGGAGCATGTTTAAAATTGTAAGTTTTTCTTTCTTTTACACTCCTCTATCATAACTAATATTGGTACAGATGTCATATTCGCCCCATATTGGCGCGATTTTTTTCTGACGCCAATGTCATATACGCAACGGCTACTTAACTGGCGCCAAAGTATCGTTATTTTTCTTGATGTGGTAACCCGGATTATGTTGTTTATGCTGTTGATGTTTTCGCCAAATTGACAACCGAAAAAAATCGCGCCAGTATGGGGCGAATATGACATCTGTGCCCTAATATTTATATGAGTCTTTTGCACACTTATATTTAATTGAAATACTTGGGCATTTACCCTTAAAAATAAATAACTGTGTATTTTACATCACTGTTCATGATAGAAAAAAAAAAAAAAATTCTATTGTGAATGATTTTGAAAATGTCGCCGTTTGTGCGATGAAACGATCGTCAATCTTAATAAAGATATTTTATCACTTTTTATAGCATTATTTAACTTAATAACATTGAATGTGATTGACATCAATAAAAAAGATTGGCAATTGTCAACCATTTTTGGCGATCTATCCTATGGCCCGGATAACATGTAAGTATCATTAATAGTAATAAAATAAAATATAACTAGTATGTTGTGGCCATCACAAAACTTTCTTCTATATAAATCACGTCAATTAAATCATTTAAATAGTACAAGAAATAACAACGATTTAGCACCAATTCATATCAAAGTATATCTGAATTTGAAGTTAGATGAAAATTCCTGCATTAGTTCTTGAGATAGAGCTATATTTCTAGCGGAAATTCTGAAAAAAATGTAGCATAGCAGCGTCACCTGTTGAGCGATTTACACCAAAAGTAAACAGCACTAAACGATATCAAGGTATACCTGAATCTGAAGTTTGTTGAAAATCCAAGCATTAGTTCTTGAGATAAAGCTATTGCGGAAATCGCAAAAAATACAGCATAGCAGCGCCACCTGTTGAGCGATTTGCACCAAAAATTAAACAGCACTAATTTATACATCAATTCATGTCAAGGACTAACTAAATCTGAAGTTTGATGAAAATCCGTGCAATAGTTCTTGAGATAGAGCTCTTGTGGAAATCGTGAAAAATGCAGCACAGCAGCGCCACCTGTTGAGCGATTTACACCAAAATTTAAACAGCACTAATTTATATCAAGGACTAACTAAATCTGAAGTTTGATGAAAATCCGTGCAATAGTTCTTGAGTTAGAGCTATTGCGATAATCATGAACAATGCAGCATACCAGCGCCACCTGTTGGGCGATTTTCACAAAAAAGTAATCAGCACCAAACTATATCCTGGACTAACTGAATCTGAAGTTTTATGAAAATCCGTGCAGTAGTTCTTGAGATACAGCTATTGCAGAAATCGTTAAAAATGCCGCATAGCAGCGCCACCTGTTGGGCGATTTTCACCAAAAACTAATCAGTTCCAGTTTATATCAAGGTCTAACTAAATATGAAGTTTTGTGAAATTTCGTGCATTAGTTCTTGAGATAGAGCGCCCACAAAATTTCTGTCACATACAGACGGACAGACAGACACAGACTCACAGACAGACATTTTGTAAAAACATGTTTTTTGGAATCTCTGACTCATAAAACGTGTAAATCCGTCGAAAACTGGAATTCGAAAATTTTCATGAAACCAATACTTTCTTCTTGTAAAGATAGAAGAAAGTAAAAAGGATAATTTCTTATGTAATACAAATTATACATATACCTGTGCTTTCGTTTCGATGTTCCTTTTCGGAAATTGAGATGTATCATTTTCTTTCAAATCCTCTTCTGGTATTGGAGAAAGCTTGTGGAAATTGTATGAATATAATTTGTTATTTTGCGCTGATGCATTTTTAAACTGATTTTGGTTTGTTAAGCATGGAAATTTATTGTTCTGGTATGCAGTAAAAGGTCGACTTCCTTCGAAAATGTTGGTTTCATTTAAATTCATTACTTTTCTTTCATTTTGATTGTTTTTTAAGTTCGTTAGTGTCATTTTTGCCTCATCATTTGTAGAATTCTTTCCAACGAGTGATCGATGTACTAATGTAAAGATTCCCCGAAATATTTCCTTCATACTGCGTAAATTGAATTTTATGCACACATCTTATAAATATTTATTTGAGTTCAAAGCATTGAGGTGCATAAGTTCTTCATAATGCCATAATAATAATTATTATTATTTAATCATAGAGTTTGGTAATTATAGAGAATGAAATATTTCTCTATAAAATAAATTTCAATTATCCTCATCACATTTCACCAATCAGCATGCTGTTGGGGTTTTGTAAAAATAAAAGATGTTCGACGAATAAATAAGTGGGATTTGTGAATCATTTTAAATATATTTAATCGTAAGATTTATAATATCTGAAAATACGAATATAGTTTAAACATCGATGTTAAAAGCAGCGCCCCAACAAACTGGTGACCCGGACGTGATGGAGTGAAACACTGCCAACTGTTCTTCTTGGTCTACGCACTGCCATGCAAGAAGATTCTGCACATACTATAGCCCAGATGGTCTATGGACAAAACATACGTTTACCTGGAGAATTTTTCCATGAAAGTACAATTCCTACACCACCTGATAATTTTGCCAAACAACTTCAAAAAGTGATGGAAGAAGTCGGACCAAGAACTGTGTCAAAAAAGTTTGTACAAAAAATATTTGTTCCTAAAGATTTAAAAACCACGTCACATGTGTTTGTTCGCAAAGACAGAGTTAAAAAGCAACTGGAACCCCCATACGAAGGTCCATTTCCAGTCGTTGATAGAAACGAAAAATATTTCACGCTCAAAATCAAAGACAAAACTGTAACTGTCTCAATTGATAGGTTAAAGCCTGCATACTTCTTGCAAACACCAGACTTTGCTACAAAGCAACCAACACAGAAAATACAACCTGCAAAAGCACCACATGACTCTCATATTCAAGACCAAAAACTTCCTGAAAAACAGTCACGTTCGGGACGAACGATTAAACTTCCTGTGAGATTTCGAGACTAGCACATACATATTTTTTTTAAGTAATGTTCAAATTTTAGTGCATTGTTATTTTTGTAAATAACATTTTTTGTATATATTGTAACGTAACTTCGTTACTGGGAGGAGAGTACTGTTGTGGCTTAAACTTATTTAGTTTTGTTGAGTTGGCAACAGCTCAAAAGTTTCAGTTTTTGTTTTGTAAAAATAAAAGATGTTCGACGAATAAATAAGTGGGATTTGGGAATCATTTTAAATATATTTAATCGTAAGATTTATAATATCTGAAAATACGAATATAGTTTAAACATCGATGTTAAAAGCAGCGCCCCAACAATGCTTTCACCAGTGAAAATTGGGCACTTTTATGTTAGCCGAGTACAGGTGATAAACCACCAAGTATTCCTCCCATCGCCATCAATCGTATTGTATTGATTTCATTTAAAACACAAACCTTTAAATCATTTTCTTTAAAATATAATAATTTAAAATCCATATCTACATGCATTTAAATACACGCATTTCATGTGGGAAAAAAGGGGGGAGGGGGAGAGAAAATATTAAAAAACTAGAAAACAGGTATTCTGCTTTTTCAGAATTTAGTGTCGCCCCCGATGAAAAAAAATATATCTATATATAAATAGTACAAAACATATTTCAATTTTAAGACTTAAAGTACATGCTTTTATTTTATGTAAAATGACGTCATTCGCATCCGCTTAAGAATTTCACATTTACGCGATCCACTCAGGTCTCAGGACAAGGGTCTCAGGACTCTTAAAGCTTTAAAATTTTCGAAAATTTAATTTTTTTAGATGTTAAACTCCTATCTTTTCTGAACATTTTGATATAATTGTTTCCTTGAAATTCCTATTAGAACTGAAGTTATGGCTTTTACATTTATACACGTTCAATAGCTGAAGCGTCGTTTCGGAAACTTTGAAGCCATTTTTCTCCAAATGACGTTTTTGGGCATAACGCGCACGATATCTCAAAAACTTATGAATATTTTTTTATGAAATTTTCAAAATAAATGTTGCATGTTAGTCTGTATAAACTGAACCTAAAATTTCCTTTTTAGTGTTCAAAACAATATTTTTGTATGTGATTATACTGTTGAAATTTTATTAATTTTGCATTAGCTAAATACAACTTTGTATTAAAAATGTAAAACAGCTTTAAATACAAATTTATTTAGGTTCAGGGTAATTATTACTATCTGAAGTATAAGTAGGTACCAAAATTTTCATTCTAGTTGCAACACTTATTTTGTAATCGTGCGCGCAAGCTGCTATGCCGATTTTTTGCTCAAAAAATGTCTAACAGTTTGGAGCCCCCTGTAAATGCTAATTCTGCATCTTATAATTTTTTTAATACATGAAATGAAAGAACATACTTATATATTTTATTCCAATTAAAATTGTGTCTTAAAATCAAATACATTTTAAGATATTAAATGTTGAAAATGGTCTTTTATTTTCCATTTTTCCAATTTTAAGAGTCCTGAGACCCCTTAACATCTACAGTAAAGTATGTATAGGACGTCACTATCGCGAAATAATACACAAATGCAGCAAAAAGATGCGCCATTAAAGAAACTTGACAAAAAAATAAAATAAAATAAATAAATAAAAAAAAACGGCTATCTAATGATTCATATGCCTTCATTTGTTTGTAACATTAATATAGATACTTAAAATTAAATATAGTTTATAATAGCTCCATATTTCAACAGAAATCATTCGTTTACATTTTTTTCAAAATAGCACGCATTTTAATTACATTTTCTTTCGGTTGTTATGAGAAAATGGCAACAAAATTATATAATTTATATTTTACCACTATTTTTCCTTTACTTTCTACAGAAATGGAGTACTTCAGTTGCCAATATTAAGCAAATGGCTCTAAAAAATACAAAAAAATTAATATTTCAAAAATAAATTGAGATGCAGTTTTCAAACAAATTGCATTTAAAAGTGCATTTTTTTCTTAATATGACGGTATAAAAATTGAAAATGTGTGATGCTTAGAAATTTAAAAAATTGCTATAAAATATTTAATCGTAATGCTTTGTTTTACGGCTGGCTTCTGTAAGGTAACGTTATTTTTTGGAGATAATACAAAATAAGCTCGGAGAAAGAAATAGCATACCGGGGGCTAATAATAACATAAACTAAAACATTTTATTCAAGGCTGGAGTAGCACAGTTGAAGTTTATTCCAACAGAGCGAAAAAATGTCCAGACCAGGGATCGAACCTGGATACTTGGCGTGCCGTGCCAATGCCTTACCTGTTAGGCTATCCGGACCGATACCTGGCTGACATAATTCACTCTTATTAGTTGGACTTGGCTGCGAACTGCAGCGCTAGTTTCATTTATCCGAGCTATAACTATAGCATTTACATGATGAAGCTACTTTAACACGGAAACTCCTGTATACCATGTCATTAGGTCATAATGAAGGGAACGAATATTTTTTCCAACTGGATTAAATCATATTCAAGGCTGGAGTAGCACAGTTGAAGTTTATTCCAACAGAGCGAAAAAATGTCCAGACCAGGGATCGAACCTGGATACTTGGCGTGCCGTGCCAATGCCTTACCTGTTAGGCTATCCGGACCGATACCTGGCTGACATAATTCACTCTTATTAGTTGGACTTGGCTGCGAACTGCAGCGCTAGTTTCATTCATCCGAGCTATAACTATAGCATTTACATGATGAAGCTACTTTAACACGGAAACTCCTGTATACCATGTCATTAGGTCATAATGAAGGGAACGAATATTTTTTCCAACTGGATTAAATCATATTCAAGGCTGGCGTAGCACAGTTGAAGTTTATTCCAACAGAGCGAAAAAATGTCCAGACCAGGGATCGAACCTGGATACTTGGCGTGCCGTGCCAATGCCTTACCTGTTAGGCTATCCGGACCGATACCTGGCTGACATAATTCACTCTTATTAGTTGGACTTGGCTGCGAACTGCAGCGCTAGTTTCATTCATCCGAGCTATAACTATAGCATTTACATGATGAAGCTACTTTAACACGGAAACTCCTGTATACCATGTCATTAGGTCATAATGAAGGGAACGAATATTTTTTCCAACTGGATTAAATCATATTCAAGGCTGGAGTAGCACAGTTGAAGTTTATTCCAACAGAGCGAAAAAATGTCCAGACCAGGGATCGAACCTGGATACTTGGCGTGCCGTGCCAATGCCTTACCTGTTAGGCTATCCGGACCGATACCTGGCTGACATAATTCACTCTTATTAGTTGGACTTGGCTGCGAACTGCAGCGCTAGTTTCATTCATCCGAGCTATAACTATAGCATTTACATGATGAAGCTACTTTAACACGGAAACTCCTGTATACCATGTCATTAGGTCATAATGAAGGGAACGAATATTTTTTCCAACTGGATTAAATCATATTCAAGGCTGGAGTAGCACAGTTGAAGTTTATTCCAACAGAGCGAAAAAATGTCCAGACCAGGGATCGAACCTGGATACTTGGCGATCCCTGGTCTGGACATTTTTTCGCTCTGTTGGAATAAACTTCAACTGTGCTACTCCAGCCTTGAATATGATTTAATCCAGTTGGAAAAAATATTCGTTCCCTTCATTATGACCTAATGACATGGTATACAGGAGTTTCCGTGTTAAAGTAGCTTCATCATGTAAATGCTATAGTTATAGCTCGGATGAATGAAACTAGCGCTGCAGTTCGCAGCCAAGTCCAACTAATAAGAGTGAATTATGTCAGCCAGGTATCGGTCCGGATAGCCTAACAGGTAAGGCATTGGCACGGCACGCCAAGTATCCAGGTTCGATCCCTGGTCTGGACATTTTTTCGCTCTGTTGGAATAAACTTCAACTGTGCTACTCCAGCCTTGAATATGATTTAATCCAGTTGGAAAAAATATTCGTTCCCTTCATTATGACCTAATGACATGGTATACAGGAGTTTCCGTGTTAAAGTAGCTTCATCATGTAAATGCTATAGTTATAGCTCGGATGAATGAAACTAGCGCTGCAGTTCGCAGCCAAGTCCAACTAATAAGAGTGAATTATGTCAGCCAGGTATCGGTCCGGATAGCCTAACAGGTAAGGCATTGGCACGGCACGCCAAGTATCCAGGTTCGATCCCTGGTCTGGACATTTTTTCGCTCTGTTGGAATAAACTTCAACTGTGCTACTCCAGCCTTGAATATGATTTAATCCAGTTGGAAAAAATATTCGTTCCCTTCATTATGACCTAATGACATGGTATACAGGAGTTTCCGTGTTAAAGTAGCTTCATCATGTAAATGCTATAGTTATAGCTCGGATGAATGAAACTAGCGCTGCAGTTCGCAGCCAAGTCCAACTAATAAGAGTGAATTATGTCAGCCAGGTATCGGTCCGGATAGCCTAACAGGTAAGGCATTGGCACGGCACGCCAAGTATCCAGGTTCGATCCCTGGTCTGGACATTTTTTCGCTCTGTTGGAATAAACTTCAACTGTGCTACTCCAGCCTTGAATATGATTTAATCCAGTTGGAAAAAATATTCGTTCCCTTCATTATGACCTAATGACATGGTATACAGGAGTTTCCGTGTTAAAGTAGCTTCATCATGTAAATGCTATAGTTATAGCTCGGATGAATGAAACTAGCGCTGCAGTTCGCAGCCAAGTCCAACTAATAAGAGTGAATTATGTCAGCCAGGTATCGGTCCGGATAGCCTAACAGGTAAGGCATTGGCACGGCACGCCAAGTATCCAGGTTCGATCCCTGGTCTGGACATTTTTTCGCTCTGTTGGAATAAACTTCAACTGTGCTACTCCAGCCTTGAATATGATTTAATCCAGTTGGAAAAAATATTCGTTCCCTTCATTAAAACATTTTATTTTAATACAAACACATTTCATTTTAAATTAATCGATAAATACAAGTTTACAGATAATTATACCCCTAAAATGTGTCAAGTTTACAGAAAAGTTCCATATGTTTCCATTCCAATCCTCTTTGAAAGGTTAAAAAGGATTTTCATTAAGTATAATGTTCAATTCGTAGCATCCAATTCAAGAATTCTGTCTAATATTATGAGTAGGAAAATTGATCCTGTTCCACCTACATTTTTTCTCTGGGGTTTATGAGATACCCTTTAAACTTACTAACGGCTCTATTACGGATGTTCGGATCAATATTTTGAAGGGACTTGGATTTTTTGTATAATAGTTCCAGCAATGTTGTTTTAATTTATTTCTGGATAACAGTGTATCACTGTGGTTATTTTAATGAATTTGCTGTTACTTCCTGATTCCTTTCAGTTTGAATATAGCTTCGATAATGTAACATGTAAATATTCTTTTGCTGTTTGGAATAAATAAAAAAAAGTAACCTCTGAGGATGGTTTTAAAGATAAACCGAAACGTACAGTTTCGGTTTTTATTTTTGTGATTTTAATCTTTACATCTTTGTTTAAAATATCGAAATAAAGTGTATTGTTGGGTACACTGTTAAAAATTTGCAGCATTCTGGCAGGTCATTTGGCCGTTTTTTAACGAAAACGGTTACACAACCGTAATTTTAACACTATTCTGACAATATTATTGGCCATTTTATGGTCAGAATATAGTTAAATTATGGTTATGAAACCGTTTTTTCAAAAAACGGTCGAATGACCTGCCAGAATGCTGCAAAATTTTTAACAGTGTAGCAACTTATCGTTTTGTTTTCACATTTGAATATACAACGTAAAGTCCTTATTTATTATACTAGGTGGGCTCCGCCCCCCTGCTCGCTACGCTCACCAAACCCCCACGTAATCGCTTCACGACTCCATTCGATATCGGGAAGCAATCACTATTTTCTAGCCAACCCCAGACGTAATTGTTTCGCGTTTCCATTCTTGATAATTCAATTTTTAATTCCTTCCCAACTCCTGACAATTTTATTTCCTTATCTCCAAGCCCGTAATCATTAGAGCTTACAGAGTTTCATAATTATAAGAATTGTTAAATATAAAATCATTAAAAAAAGGTAAAATTTATAATTTATTTGAATAATTACAAATTTATTAAAATTATTTGGATTTTTTCCCCTTAGCTTTGTAATGAAGTTGCTAATTTGCAGTTTACAGTAAATAATCTTATCATATAAATCTCCTTTCCTCTGAAATTTTCACTTCGCCGCCTTTTCTCCGCCAACATATATGTGTAAATTTATATATATAGTATTACGAATATTGTAAATAGTAGCGTTTGTGCTTAAAAATAATGTAAATAGTTCAATTAAGCTCTATTCATAAGCTAATATTAGTTTTTGTTGCAGTGAAATATCTCAATTTGTTGGTTTTCCACACGCAAGTAAACCCTATTGGATTTTAATGGAAGTCTATGGGAATTTGGCGAAATACGGAAAATAGCGCCAAGTTGGCATCACTTTTGGCGACTAATTTTGGTCGCCTAACTTGGCGACAGAGCTGGGTCCCCCCCCCCCCCCTTGGTAACCCCTTTATAGCGTCAGAAAGTTCTGACCAACCAGGTGCGTTTCGCGGTATCTACGCAGATTTTTATTGGTCCATTTCCAAAGCGTTACTTTTTTTTATATATATAGAAGGAAACACATTGTTTCTAATTGACACACGCGAGAAATATCCTGGCGAGATTTGTGCCCGAATAACATAAAAGTACTGAAAAGTATTAATATTCCAACGAAAAATTGTACTGGCATTCATAAAATTTAAAGATGTTAAAACGACAAGCACGCAAAAAATGACGCGAAAAAACGCTAAATATCGCTGAAGACAAAATGTATTACTACTACATTAGGCTAAAAGTTTGAAATAGTTTACTAATGTTGAAAAATAGCCGCGAAAATACTATAAACCCGCATAAAAAAAATTCGCGAAGAATTCAAAAATCGCTGTACGAATTCCGAATAAACTTTATTGAAAAAAGAACACAATTTACAATATTGTGCTAAAAGGTTAAAGAGGGATTCTTTTTACTAATGTGGAAAAATCGCCCACGAAACAAGGAAACAACAACAGCAAGAAAAAAAAAAAGAACTCGCTAAAAATCGCATAAGACATAATATATATACTATACTAGCAGCCTTCGCTATAGTCCTTATAGTCGGTTTCTCTTCTCGAAAGAAATCTTGAATCAAACGAAATATAAGGAAAAGGCATGTTTACACTTTACAAACAAACAATTCCGTCAACCAATCTACCAACTACATTTTTGCCATAACGATCATTGCAGGGATAGTCTTGGCGACGTAGGCCAATCATATCAGAGATCTGTTAAACGTAGGCCAATGCCAATCATATCAGAGACCTGTTAAACGTAGACCAATCAGATTTCCCTAGCTCATGTGTACAGCAGGAGTCGTATAAAGAACGGAAAGGTTTTTCTTGCTGAACCACAGTAATTCGACCAACAGGGACGTCAGATGCCCTTTCCTTATATCTAGATATATCTAGCATAGATGAAATTTAAAAACACATTTTCTGAATATCTATTTTCAAAATATCTCATAAACTTACCCGAATGTGCCAATCCTAAAACTTTCTTCTATTTCATACATGCTAATGTTAATACTTCAAAATTTGTTATCACAGAACCAAAAATAAATGCAATCTGTGTCCATCATGAAGATTCTAAAGATATGAAATTCCGTGCATTAGCTCTTGAGATATGACTATCGCTAAAGTTGTTTAAATCTTGCAAAATCAGCATAGCAGCGCCACCTGCTGGGTGATTTACACTAAAACCTAATCAGCAATAACTTATGTCAACATCTAACTGAATCTGAAGTTTGATGAAAATCCATGCATTAGTTTTTGAAATAAAGCTATTGCGGAAATCGTGAAAAGTGCAGCATAACAGCGCCATCTGTTGGGCGATTTGCAACAAAACATAATCAGCACCAATATTTATTAAGTTATATCTGAAGTTTTGTGAAAATCCGTGCACTAGTTCTTGATATACAGCTATTGCGGAAATCGTGAAAAATGCAGCATAACAGCGCCACCTGTTGGGCGATTTACACCAAAAACTAATCAGCAGCAATTTATATAAAGGACTAACTGAATATAAATTTTTATTAAATTCCGTGCATTAGTTCTTGAGGTAGTAGAGCGCCCACAAAATTTGTGTTACATACAGAGTCAGAGACTCATAGACAGGTATTTTGTAAAAACTTGTTTTTCGGTACCTCTGACCCCTAAAACGTGTAAATCCGTTGAAAACCGGAAGTCGAAAATTTTCACGAATCCAATACTTTCTTCTTGGGAACAGATGTCATATTCGCCTCATATTGGCGCGATTTTTTTCTGTCGCCAATATCATATAGGCAACAGGTACTTAACTTGCGCCAAAGTGGCTTGATGTGGTAACCCGGATTATGTTGTTTATGCTGTTGATGTTTTCGCCAAATTGGCAACCGAAAAAAATTGCGCCAATATGGGGCGAATATGACATCTGTACCTCTTCTTGTATAGATAGAAGAAAGTAAAAATCACTAATATTTGTCTTATTCGTATATTCTTACATTATTGATACACATTTCCTAAATATTTTGTAAATAAGCAAGCATTTCTTGAGATATTTTTGCTACATTTCAGAACCACATTATCGCCAAAGTTTCCATTTTTTTATGCTAAGCTTGGTGACATACCCAATTATGTAACTTTAGACTTAGACAGCCTACATACAAACATAATATTTATGCATTTTCGTTGATGTAATTAATATTATCTGTGCCTTTGTTTGGCGATCACACAGCATGCGGATAGTAACGTATAAATACTAAATAATTATGATCTAAAGTTGAAAGATACAAAAAGGGCTACTAAAATCCCCTTTTATTTATACCACATCAGCACAGATGTCATAGACTCCACTGGGGTACCTAATTGACCCCACAATGGTCCAGGGGCGGATCCAGAGAATCGTTTTGGGGAAGGCGATCCCGAGTGACATATAATCAACGTAGTCATAATTTCTGTTGTTCAAATCATTCCTTGCAGTTAATTTTTAAATGAATATGAAATAATTAATGCGATTTGAAAATATTACAGGCTTTTGATTATCCGACGTCCGATTAACCGAAACACTCGGTTATCCAACACTCTTATTATATAATCCCGCCCTCTCAAAATATGGTTTATTGTTACTTATTAGGTCGTAAAATTAAAAACGTTATAACAGAATTTATTTATTAAATGTCTTTTTTTTTTTCTTTTTACTCTTGTACTATGGTAATTATTTTTCTTATTTTTTGTTCTTTTAGTTATAGTGAACAACATTAATAACACAAGCCTGCGATGATTGTGTTTTTTAACTTTTGGTAATGGATTTTGATGTATTTTTTAGCACTGAATACGAAAAGGACCTGCATTTTTAACCATCACGTTACGATTTTCGCAAATCGTAAATTTCAAAGTTAAAAAGTAAAACTAGAAAACAGGAATTCTGCTTGTCAGAATTTAGTGTCGCCCCCGATGACAAAAAAATATATGTATATAAATATATACAGTAGAGTCCCGATTATCCGAGTTAATCGAACTTATACCTTTGGAATGAATCATTTTCTTCTGATGGACTGATGGCTTCCATTATTATGAGACAGTCGTTATAAATGAAGTGTTAGGTGAAGATGAAAGAGCAGTCGTAAAAAGTTAGAACTCTGATTTTCTGGTCAAAATGGGGGGGGGGGGAGGGAGGGGGATGGCCATAATCTTTTTTTTTTGAAGAAAAAAATGGAAGCCATCAGTCCATCAGAAGAAAATAACTCGGTGAAAGCGGAAACTCCGATAATCGGGGCTATACTGTAGTGCAGTTTTAAGACTTATAACATGCGATTTTATTTTACATAAAGTGACGCCATCCACATCCGCTGAAGAATTCATCATTTGCGATCCAGTGTTAAAGAACATCTACAGTAAAGTACGCTTAAGACGTCACTATCGCTGGATAATACACACACACACACACAAAAAAAAAAAGAGATTTCGTCATTCAAAAAACTCGACAAAAAATCGGCCATCTAAAGATTCACAAGCCTTCATTTGTTTGTATTATTATTATAGATATTTAAAATGAAATTTAGTTTCTAATAGCTCCCTGTTTTATCAGAAATCTTTCATTTATATTTTTTGAAAATAGCACGTATTTTAACTTTTTTTTTTCAGTTTTTATGGAAAAATGGCAACAAAAAGTTATAATTGCTATTTTTCTTTCACTTTCTACAGAAATGGAATTCTTCCGTTGCCAATATTAAGCAAATGGCTCTAAAAACTACAAAATTAATATTTCAAAAATAAATGGAGATGCAGTTTTCAAACAAATTGCATTAAAAAGTACTTTTTTCCGAATACGACGGTATAAACATTGAAAATGTGCGATGCTTAGAAGTTAAAAAAATTGCTATAGAGTATTTAATCGTACTGCTTTGTTTCACGGCTGGCTTCTGTAAGGTAACGTTATTTTTTGGAGATGTCACAAAATAAGCTGGGAGAAAGAAATAGCATACCGTACCGGGGGGCTAAAAATAGCGAAAATCTCTCAAAGCAATTTGTCAAAGCATTAACAAAAGAAGATAAATGATTTAAATACATCTGCCACAATTTTCCCAGCTTTATCAACCGCCAAAATAAAAGAGGATACCGAGATGAACCCCATAGAGAAGATTAAAAGAAAAGCGCGAAGCAGAGCATGAGCGGTTCAAAGAAACTTCCACGCATGGAATAAAATTATAAGGATTTTAAATACACAATATTTTACATGTTTAACTGTAAAAATCCATAGTATAAGCAAAAAAATGAATAAGTTATTATGAAAAAAAGTTACGTCTATTTTATAGTAGCAGATTTTCGCAATATTTCGACTATTTAAAAATTTGCGATTTGTGAAAAATCCTGACGTGATGGTATGGTAAAAAATGAAGGTCATTTTTGGATTCAGCACTAAAAAATACATAAGAACCAATTACCGTAGCTGAAAAACATAACAATCACATCCATTTTTTAATATCAGATTTCTGAAAGAGAATCTCTGAAAAAGGATCCGCTTCAGAAATTTGAAGGGCCTTAACATCCTAGAAAGTCAAAATGTGTCATCTAAGTGGTGTTTATACCTCTTCACAGGCGCGAATCGCCCCCCTCCCCCTCGGATCAAAAAATATAAATCCATCGATTATCGCGAATTGCGACAAATGGTTGCCGAAAAAAAACGATTTCATCAATCGTTCGCAGGTCAAAGGATCGCGCAAAAACGCGAATTTCGTCAAAGAAGCGCGGAAAAAACGCGAATTTCGTCAAAGGGTCGCAGAAAAAAACGCGAATTTCGTCAAAGGATCGCTGAAAAAACGCGAATTTTGTCAAAGAATCGCAGAAAAAAACGCTAATTTCGCCAAAGGATTGCAGAAAAACGCGAATTTCGCCAAATAATTGCGGAAAAAACACTAATTTTGCCAAACAATTGCGGAAAAAACGCTAATTTCGCGAAAGAATCGTGCAAAAAACGCTAATTTGGTCAACAGATCTCAGAAAAAATGCGAATTTCATCAAAGAATCGCGAAAAAAATACGTGAATTTCGTCAAAGGGCCGCGGAAAAAACGCACAATTAGCACCAGGAGGAGTGCATCCACGGTGGTGGGTTCGATCGGGGAGGTCGCCCTCCCCATGATATAAATCCAACGCTTTTAACGGCAGTTTTCGCGGAACACACAGACAAGCAAATGAAAACCAAACACTTTTCGGGTATCAATGGTAAACCTCACTGACGTTTCGGCAATTAGTGAACAAAATAGGATTATGTTCAGTCAAAAGGCATATGGCAACATAATTTTTGACACTATGGGTTGAGGTGGGGGACGATGCCACTTCGTGTACCTTTTGTTGAATCTCTACAACATAAATTGACAACGTTATGCGGATCCCTTTAAAGTGTTGAAACTTTTTCGTTCTTTCAAAGAAACCACAGTTCTAATTTCTGTATAACAATATTTTTGAGGAGTGCTTTATTGTTTGAGAAAAGAATGGGATTCATACAATTTCCAAAGAAAGAAAGAAACAAGAAAAAGAAAGGTCCTTTGAAAAATTCAAGCATCTTAATGTTTTCTGAAGACAGCCACTAATGTGTAAAAAATGTACTGTTATTGCCACCCACATTGGTAAATTTCAAGGGTATTTGATGAATGAACAAAAAAGGATTATATCCTAATCCCAGTCAGTTAATATGCGCATGGTGTGTTGATTTCTTATAAACCAACTTGGTAAATTGGTTCTTCCCTTCTTTGCCCCGATCGAACCCCCCCCCCCCTGTGGATGCGCGCCTAGGGGAATCTCTTCCCTGTGCTAATTGTGCGTTTTTTCCGCGGCCCTTTGACTAAATTCGCGTTTTTTCAGCGAGTCTTTGGCGAAATTTGCGTACTTTTTTCGCGATTCTTTGAAGAAATTCGTCTTTTTTCAGAGATCTGTTGATTAAATTAGCGTTTTTGCGCGATTCTTTCGCGAAATTAGCGTTTTTCCGCAATTTTTTGTCGAAATTCGCGTTTTTTTCTGCGATCCTTTGACGAAATTCGCGTTTTTCTGCGATCTTTTGACAAAATTCGCGTTTTTCTGCGATCTTTTGACGAAATTTGTGTTTTTTTCGTGGTCCTTTGATGAAATGCGCTATTTTTTTTGACGAAAATCGCATTTTTCTGCGCTTCTTTGACAAAATTCACGTTTTTTCGACGAAATTCGCGTTTTTTCTCGATCCTTTGACGAAATTGGTGTTTTTGCGCGATCTTTTGACGAAATTCGCGTTTTTTCTCGATCCTTTGACGAAATTGGCGTTTTTTGCGCGATCTTTTGACGAAATTCGCGTTTTTTTGCGACCCTTTGACCTGCGACCGATTCACGAAATTATTTCTTTTTCGGAGACCATTTGTCGAAATTCGCGATAATCGGTGGATTTTGCCCCCCCCCCCCCCCCGTGGATCCGCGCCTGCAATGGTGTCATTTTTCCTGACATGGTAAACCGGCTATTTTTGTTTATTTATTAATAGTTTATTTTTATTTTATTTTCAAAAATAATATAAATTGTTTTGGTTCTAGATAGTTATTAGATAAACTATCATTTATTCATTGTTATTTCCTTTTTAAAATAATAGAAAGTAATTAAAAATTATATACGTATGTAACTGGTATTCGGAAACGAAGTTTTCGCCAAATTGGCATTAAAAAAAATCGCGCCAAACCCGGTAGTTATATGACATCTGTGCCGATGCATGATACCAACATTACTATTTAAGAAATGCGTGAAAGTATAATCCTATTTGAACATAGATTGATTAAAAGTTCATTTTGAGGATGATAAAAAAAAAACAGTTTAGTGATAGCAAATCTTTTTATTTTTAATCTACTGAAGGATTAAATAAAAAATGACAGAAAAAATAATTTGGAATTAAACCATTTTGGTTACTTTTTAGCTCTCTTTTTGGTGGTAGCCAATTCCGATTTCTTGTTTCTATAGATCTTCCTTCGTCTGTCGGTTTTCTTGACTACTCTATTACCAACATGCTTCTGCAAGAACTTGCTGACATAGAACTTAAACGTTTTTAAGTCCATCCCATATTTGTCTTGCATATATTTTCTCATACCTTCAAAATACTCTGTGTTATGTTTTCTTAGGGCCTGGATGAAATCCGTCACCAGTTCAGAAGTTGGAGGATGAGCAGCTTTTCTCTTCCTGCTTTTTCTTTCAGGCACAGATGAAACTGTCATTTCCTTGCTCGCATCATTCTGGATTTTGGACTTTACTTTTCCAGTCTTATTCTTCACGTATTTCGGTTGTATATCGGGCACACCGTCCACAATTGAATCAGTAAATTCAGTGACTCCTTCTGAGGTTGATCCAGGCGCAGTTGAAACTGTCATTTCCTTGCTCGCATCATTCTGTGAGGTTGATCCAGGCGCAGTTGAAACTGTCATTTCCTTGCTTGCATCAATCTGGATTTTGGACTTTACTTTTCCAGTCTTATTCTTCACGTATTTCGGTTGTATATCAGGCACACCGTCCACAGTTGGATCATTAAATTCAGTGACTCCTTCTGAGGTTGATCCAGGGGCAGTTTCTGTATTTTCGATAACAAAATAGTCAGCAAATTCTAATTCTAGCAAGTTTTGAAATTCCAATTCAATTTTCCATTCTTCAGGATTTCGATTCATTTTCATTCAAACAAAATCTTGATTCAGGACACAATATCGTTATTTTGAAAGATAATAATAAGGAAAAAGAATTCCTGCTGATAAAAACCAAAGTTGCAAAATATTAGGAAATGCAAATTTTAAAAATTGAAATTCTGGAAATCTCGTGTCTCGTTGATTAAGAAATTCATGAGCTTGAGGAGAGTTAGTGGATTGGCTCAGCCAGGATTTGAACCAGGGATCTCATGATCAGGAGGCGAGAACGTCGAGCAAAAGGCCAAGTCAGTTACTCTAAGCTAGTAAGTAACTCGCTTTATACTGATCATGTGAGATGAGATCGCTACACACTACATCCCCAGTGAAAAAGACATCTAGCTGATGTCTGACGAGCGATATGCACTCGTGAACGATGCTGTCGTACGCATATGTGATGCGTGTGATGACAGGCTTTGGTTGCAGAGGATGATTTTTTTTAGTGCTGCCATCTGCTAGTTATGAGAGGAGATGATTGTTGCTGAAGGTTATGTTGTTGCATGTTTATCCAGGTCACCAATGAGAGGAGTTAGTGGATTGGCTCAAGCAGGATTTGAGCCAGGGATCTCATGATCAGGAGGCGAGAACGTTAGCGTCGAGCAAAAGGCCAAGCCAGTTACTCTAAGCTAGTAACTCGCTTTATACTGATCATGTGAGATGAGATCGCTACAAGTTTGATTAGTAAAATGAAATATTTCAAATAAATAAAACCATAAGACAAAATGCAATATTTCACCTTGATTCAATCATAAAATACACAATATGAACTTTAATAAAAAATTAAATAAAAAAAATAAAAAAAACCCGACTGTGTAAAAAGCTAACTATAAAGAGGGAAACAAGATGACGTAGGGAAATAGTAGAGTGTGTAATGGAAATCCTTTTTTTCTTTTACTAAGTAATTGCAATCGGAAGCATCAGATTCATGTTTAAGTATGTACTGCGGCTCTTGCCTCCGACTGCAATTACTTAAGTTTAAAAAAAAATAATAAAAAAAAGGATTTCCATTACAAATAAATAAAACCATAAGACAAAATGCAATATTTCACCTTGATTCAATCATAAAATACACAATATGAACTTTAATAAAAAATTAAATTAAAAAAATAAAAAAACCCGACTGTGTAAAAAGCGAACTATAAAGAGGGAAACAAGATGACGTAGGGAAATAGTAGAGTGTGTAATGGAAATCCTTTTTTTCTTTTACTAAGTAATTGCAATCGGAAGCATCAGATTCATGTTTAAGTATGTACTGCGACTCTTGCCTCCGACGGCAATTACTTAAGTTAAAAAAAAATAATAAAAAAAAAAGGATTTCCATTACACACTCTACTATTTTCCTACGTCATCTTATTTCCCTCTTTTTAGTTCGCTCTTTACGCAGTCGAATTGTTTGATGTCTTTTAATTTAATTTTTTATTGACGAATTTTTAGTTTATACTAGCTAAAGTACCCGGCGTTGCCCGAAATTTCAAGACTGTTTGTTGACCTTATTTCTGTGGTATTTGGTATTAGGACATTCACTGTAACCAAAATTAACCTAGAGCAAGAGTTCTGACTACTTATGTTTATGTGATGTTGTGTCGTGCCGTGCTTAGATATGGGAATGCTCGGAAAAAAACCCGGAAAAGTTGGGAAAAAAAACGGGTTTTTTTCAGTTTTTTTCCGAAGGCTTATTTTTCAATTTTTCCAAACTGGAAAAATTGAAATTTCATTTATACAATAATGTATTCAAAATTTTGTAATAGTTACATTCTGATACTTTTTATTTTATTTATTTTTATGTTAAGTGTCTCACATGGAAACATTAATGTGAGAAATCTGATCTGTAAGAAGACTTGAAAAGGTCCTTTAAAGGAGCCTTCACATTTTTTTTTCTACTTTGAAACACAAGACCCTTCACAAAATTTCTCTTAAAAATAACATTTCCAAAAAAAATTTAATCTCCAAATTGAATCTTTCACAAATGCAATGATTAAAGAAAAAAAAATCTCATGTCATATAACAGCTGAACCTTATCAAGTTGCATGTATATATGTATGAAGAACTTTATTAAAAAATGTCTAAGTAGGAACCTAAATATAACGGTAAATTCTGATTACATTTTGTACAAGTATATACAAAAGTTCACAACTTCACAAAAACAGGATTACATGGAAAAAAAAATTAGATATATGCCTGGTAAGATAATTAAATGCATCTTCTCTTGTTAAAAATGAATTCATGTGCAAAATTATTTCAATAATATGCCGATTAATGGAAATGGTAAAATTGAAAATTTAACATAAAATTTGAAACATGCATTTATTTTTAATGCCATAGCTGCAGTTAACCATGTAATTGGTAATTAATAAAAATATTTAACTAATTCAAAAAATAATAACAGCAAGGATTTGACATTAATTACTCTTTTCAAGCTCTTTTCCTTAAATATAGATTCCCAGACTTATCTATAACTATACATATTTTTTTATATATAAATGTAGATTAAATAAACTTTTCGAAGAAAACGTAAACAACTTCCTGTACAAAATTGTGTTAAAGGAAATTTTTATACTTATTAAAAAATACCATCTGTTTTTATAACGTTACCTAAAAAAAAAAAAAAAAAAAAAAAAAAAAAAAAAAAAAATGTTTTTATTACTTTCATATTAAAGAGAAGAAAAACAAATTTTTTAGTTTCCATTTTTTCAAACTTATTATAAAATTTATAGTTAATTTTATTAAAGTCTTCATTTTGAGTCAGAATCTGAATTAGCTGATTCTGCACTGCTAACACTGTCTGAAGCCTGAACTAAATGTGCGGGAAGTATGTATAAAAAGTTTTGGTTTAGTTTTATAACACAGAGCTGCAGAAAAATAAATTTTTTCAGCTGCATGGGATATTTTTGGTTAATTGTGTGTTTTTTTTTTAGAGCGCTGAATCCAAAATGACCTCCATTTCCCTCCATCACATACAGTTGTTGCAAAACATTGGGAGTTTACATTAGAAAAGCACAACTGCAATGCAAAAAAATCAATATTTTATTACAAGCAACTATGTTCCAAATTATTACTTTCCCTCTTGACTACGCTTTGCATTTCAGTAGTTGTATGAATCCTAGTAGCAGCTTATGTCTGTGTGTAACTGCTTCTGCTCGTTCCTCAAATTCCTCACATTTTCTATTTGTAGCACTGTGTTTTGTAGTTCATATCTCTTGAGTGTCAGTCTTATAGAAATATGAAATTAGCACATGGGAACATTTATTGGATATGGTTTTTTACTCAAGAATAGGATAACAGATTTCAGGCTAAAAAGAGAAATTTTATGCTTAAACTAAAAGCATTTTTGCGGAAAAATTTGATGTGATGGATTTTTTTTTTTTTTTTTCTGGTTTTAGTGAGTAAAAATCTAACAGTCAATAAATCCTATGCTGTTTTTTGGTTGCAGACCTGTGTAATCCAAACTAAAACTTAGTTTTGGTTTGAGTTTAGATTTTGACTATAAAACTAAATCTAAGTCGGGCGCCAGTGTTATATATATATATATATATATATATATATATATATATATACAGTACAAATTCTAAAGTTCGAACTTTCAGGCGACAGTAGATATTCAAGCAAGGATGAGAAAAAACAAAATTGTTGAAACGAACAAAGAAAAAAAATGTCTAGAGAAAAGAAGCTTTATTACTGAATCTTAACTCATGTCTATGTACAGAATAAAAGAAAAACTTCTTACTGATAAACCTAAGTTAATAAAGCAGCGCACATATGTCAGCGCATACTGAAATGTTCCGTAGTTACGTAAGTTACAATTTGTTCTTAAATTGTAGGTTCCGTTAAATAAAATTTTTGTTTTACTTTTTATTTTGTTATGATTTATTTAATGAAAATGATTGCTTAATTTACTATTAATAGCTGTTATAAACAATTTTTAATATATGAAAGTCATATTTTGCCTTTTTAAATAGTGAAATTTATTTTTCTTCTTATTGGAAAGGCAATATTTTTGATGACCCAAAGTTCGGACTTTGGTAAAGTCCCGAGGATTCCGGACTTTAGACTTTGTACTGTATATACTACATACATATATGTATATATACATATGTTTTTATACATATATTATATATATACACACATACACATATATATATGAATATATATACAGTTGGCTCTCTGTTTAACGACTTTGAAGGAACCTCGAAAAATCGTCCTTAAACAGAATTTGTAGAAAAATATTATTTGAAAAACATTTCCTTTCACACTTTACAGGCTTAAGACTGTCAATACATTTTTCAATATATTGGCGTGTTTAGAACTGTTTCATTTATTTATTTAAATTTATTTTATGTTTTCTTTCTTTCTTATCATTTTATTGATATGGATAACAAATCTAATAATTCATATTTCTATTGCACATATACAAATTGCTTTAATTATACTGCATACAAGGTTACTTACAGTACAATAAAAATATTTATAATACATTTAATTAAACAAATTAAGTTTTTAAAAAGTCAAAAAGTGTAAATTGTTTCAATGGTGGTCTAATTTTTAGTACTCTTGCTTCAAGCTTCTCAAGAAGGTTGAATGAGTCACCTTCCATATTTAATGAAACAATGTACTGGCGAAGAATATCCAGGCCAGAATTAGCATCTGATTAAGAAGGAGGTGGTGTTTCGCTTTCTGTATCATCAGCATCATCACCATCTTCTGCATCTGAAGTTGAATTTTCATTTGCGATGTCTTCATGAATTTGATCTAAATTTCTGAAGTTGGTCGTTAAAACGTCTTCGTCACAATCGATAGAATCTTTTATTGAAACGTCTTCATCACCAACTTTTCCAACTCACCAGACCTTTCCATTCTTCGGTGGTGATATCTTCTGTGTCGAGTTGTGCATCTGTTATATCTATTTGTTCTTGAATGCCAATTCCAGATGCCCGAAAGCAGTTTTCAATTGTGCAAGGAGAAAATTCTCTCGAGACTGGTGTAATGATGTGCATGACTCCCAAATTATAATTTTTTTAATTTCATTTTTGTCTGCAAAATTGTTTAATAATTTCCTAGTTAAAGATTTTCGGTAATATGCTTTTACACTTACAAAGGATTTCCAGATCTAATGGCTGCAAATTACATGTGCAATTAGAATGGCAAAATGAATTGACAGATTTGTAAGTCCTGGAATATACGAAATATACCTCGAAAAAACGGCAAAATCGTCGTTAAATAGAAACAATTTCGTCTTTAAATAGAGATTTTTTTACTTAAATGAGCCGGGATCGCAATAAATCGTCCTTAAGTAGAGATCGTCGTTAAGTAGAGCGACGTTAAACAGAGAGACGACTGTGTGTATATATACATACATGTATATGTACATATAGTATATGGATATATAACAATGGCGCCCGGCTAACCGAAAAGTACCATATTTTTTACAGGAAATGAAAATTATAACTGTAGAAAGAAATTTATGTAATATTGTATAATGTATTATATTTATGTAATGTGTGTAAATGTATTTATGTACTGCAAAAATATACATTTTTTAAACAATGGAAGATTTGAATACTGATATTTATAATAATGACAGAACTGTAACAATTTGTTTCTTTAAACTAGCATCATTTATATACTTAAAAATCAATACTATGTAAATGGGATGTATAACATATTTGATTTCAAATTGCAGAGATATTGGCTGTGCTGTGGTTTTTACATTACTTCAATTGGTAACTAAACAAATGTAACTGAAAAATCATTCCAACAGAGGCATGATATAATAAACAACAGCGTTAAATAATTTAATCTAATTAAATTTAAAAAATCAAAAAACCCGACTGCGTAAAAAGCGAACTAATTAATTATTTCTCATCAATGAGAAACTATTTTTTATATTACTTACCTATTTTTTTTATTTACTTGTATTGATGACTTTTAAGTTGTGTTTAATTGTTAGTTCCTATCTATAAACACTGTTTTCATGAGGCCTATAGATGTCTATGAATGTTAGAGTTGCAGTAAAGCGCGAGATCCTACCTACACAACTTCCGGGTTGCGTAATATTTAAACGGAGCTTCTGATTGTAAAATAGTCAATGAAACATATCGTCTCCATTTTGAAAGACCTATCCAATGATATGCCACTCAATATTAGTACGTAAAAAAAATTTTTCGTCTCTAGCGCCATTTTGTATTTTACGGCCGCCATTTTGAATGTATAAAAACAAAACCTAGCCTATAACCATCGGACGGTTAACACGAATCGATAGAAACCTCATTCATTAAAATCCATCCAGTCGTTGGGATGTTTCGAGGGTATAAAGAAATCCACATACCCAGATACGCGTGAAACATATAACCCTTCTTGGCAGTCGGGTAATAAAGCATAAATGCTACTATAAAAATTCCGAGACTGAAAAACTAAACTTTTAAAAGCAGGCTTTGCTTTTTCTTTTCTTTTGTAATATAGTTGTAGTCATATAAAGTGAAAATAATTTTCTTTTAGTGTGGATAAATGTAAAAAAAAGTTTATTATTTAATATTCGCTAAGAAAATATAATTTATTTGGGAGAAACTTTTGTGAAAAATCAATTTTTCCAACTTTTCCAATTTTTTCCGAAAAAATCCGGGTTTTTTTCTGCCATTTCAATTTTTCCGGAAAATTTACATCTCTAGCTCATAATCAATTTTAGTTGCGTTTGATAGCTGAATCACTTAATCTTCTAAGGCACTGGTATCATCAATGGATTTTTCTATGCATACATTGCTTAGTCCACAAGTACTGAAGCAATTGACAATTGTTTGTGTCTTTACGTTATCCCATGCACATTTTATCCATCGAATAGCATCAAGTACATTGATGGATTTCACAATGTCAGGCGCATTTTTCGTCTCATCTATTAGCGAAATGAGCTTTCGTAAAACAAAACGTCTGTATTCCAGCTTGAAACAATGAATAATTCCCTGATCTCATGACTGAATTTTGGATGTCGTATTAGGAGGGAGAAATTGAAGTTTCACACTTTTCAGTTTTGCATCATACAATTGACATGGAGCATTATCCAAAGTAAGGATAATTTTCTACCCTGTTTGGTCATCTTTTTGTCAAAGTCATGTAACCAGTTCTCAAAAATGGTGTATGTTACCCACGCCTTTCTGTTCGATATCCAAATCACTCTTATTTTTGTCACATCAACATTTTTAAAGCAATGAGACTTTTGAGCCTTCCATATTATGATTGGTTTTTCTTTCTCTCTAGCGGCATTTCCACAGAGGGTCACAGTAAGTCGCTGTTAGGCCTGTTTCCCTCCCTTTGCTTCATCTGTTTTCTCCATAAGAGTTTTATTGGGCAAAGCACGGAAGAACAATCCAGTCTCGTCCAGATTATAAATCTCACATATTTATACTAAATATTCTGCGAGAATCAATGGGAAACGAAATTTCCACTCCTCTAACACCTCTTCATCTACATCGACCGATTCTCCAGAAATAGATTTGAATATAATGTAGTTTCTCTGACAAAACTTTTCCAGTCACCCATTGCTTGCACAAAAAACTTTTTCCCCTATAGCTATAGCTTCTGCAATTTGAATGGCCTCCTCTATCAACAAAGTTCCACTGAATGGGATATTTCTTGATCTTGCACACTTAAATCACTGCCATTCAGCTTCATGTAAGCTCGCTAAATTTTCCCTTCTTTTTTCTTTTAATTCCGCAAGATTTGAATTCCTCATACTCTTTTACTAGAAAATCTGTTTTGCAACGTATTGTTTGAGTTTTACTACAATTAAACTGTGCCGCCTATTTCCTCTCTGATGTTCCACTCTTGTGTGCTCTTAGAACTTTTACTTTGTCTTCCAAAGTTAACACAATTCTCTTATAGACATCATCTAAATTGGCATACTAAGCACACAGCAAGAAAAACACGATATGCACTGTGTTATAAGTTCCACTGTTAAACAAAACTGGGGTGATAACAACAAGTAGCAAACTTTCCAGAGCGAGTAGCAAAATTTTAGTTCTAAACATAAGTGGAAAAATAAGCACCCATTTAAGTGTACATAGGGCATCATTATCTATTCAATATTGAAGAAAAAACCACAATCATTTTTTACTTTCTTCTGTCTTTGCAAGAAGAAAGTATTGGATTCGTGAACATTTTTGACTTTCGGTTTTCGACGAATTTACACGTTTTAGGGGTCAGAGATTCCGAAAAACGTGTTTTTACAAAATGTCTGTCTGTCTATATGTGACACAAATTTTGTGGGCGCTCTATCTCAAGAACTAATGCACGGAATTTAATAAAAATTTATATTCAGTTAGTCCCTGATATAAATTGGTACTGATTAGTTTTTGGTGTAAATCGCTCAACAGGTGGCGCTGCTATGCAGCCTTTTTCACGATTACCGCAATAGCTCAATCTCCAGAACTAATGCACGGATTTTCATCAAACTTCAGATTCAGTAAGTCCTTGACATGAATTGAAGTTTTGTATATTTTGGTGTAAATCGCTCAACAGGTGGCGCTGCTATACTGCATTTTTTAATATTTCCGCAATAGCTCTATCTCAACAACTAATGCTTGGATTTTCATCAAACTTCAGATTCAAGTATATTTTGATATGAGTTAGTGCTGTTTGTATTTTGGTGCAAATCGCTCAACAGGTGGCGCTACTATGCTGCACTTTTCAGAATTTCCATTAAAGCTGTATCTCGAGAACTAATGCAATAATTTTCACCAAACTTCAGAATCAGTTAATCCTTGACTTGAATTGACATTTTGATGTAAATCGCTCAACAGGTGGCGCTGCTATGCTGTATTTTCAGAATTTCCATTATGGATGTATCTCAAGAACTAATGCACGAATTTTCATCAAACTTTAGAATCAGTTAGTCTTTGACATGAATTGACATTTTATACAGTTTGGTGTAAATCGCTCAATAGGTGGCGCTGCTATGATTTTTTGTGATTTCCGAAATAGCGCTATCTCAAGAACTAATGCTTAGATTTTCAACGAACTTCAGATCCATGTATATATAGATATCAATGATTGCTGTTTATGTATTGGTGTAAATCACTCAACAGGTGGCGCTGCTATGTTACATTTTTCAGAATTTCCGCTATAGCTCTATCTCAAGAATTAAGGCACGAATTTTTATCAAACTTCAAATTCAGATACACTTTGATATGAATGCGTGCTAAATTGATGTAATTTCTTGTACTATTTAAATGATTTATATAGAATTATATAATAGTGATAATATTATAATAGTGATAGATAATAGTATAATAGTGATAGATAATAGTATAATAGTGGTAATAGTATAATAGCGATTTATATAGAAGAAAGTTTTGTGATGGCCACAACATACTTTTAACTTTCTTCTATCTTTACAAGAAGAAAGTATTGGATTCGTGAAAAATTTCGACTTCCGGTTTTCGACGGATTTATACGTTTTAGAATGCCCAGAACACGATTTGATGGTTTTTAGAAAATGTCTGTCTGTGAGTCTGTATGTGACAAAAATTTTGTGGGCGCTCTATCTCAAGAACTAATGCACGGAATTTCACAAAACTTTATATTTAGTTAGACCTTGATATAAACTGGACCTGATTAGTTTTTGGCGAAAATCGCTCTACAGGTGGCGCTGCTATGTGGCATTTTTCACGATTTCTGCAATAGCTATATATCTCAAGAACTACTGCACGGATTTTCATAAAACTTCAGATTCAGTTTGTCCAGGATATAGTTTGGAGCTGATTACTTTTTTGTGAAAATCGCCCAACAGGTGGCGCTGCTATGCTGCATTATTCATGATTATCGCAATAGCTCTAACTCAAGAAAAAATCCACAAATTTTCATCAAACTTCAGATTCAGTTAGTCCCTGATATAAATTAGTGCTGTTAAAGTTTTGGTGTAAATAGCCGAACAGGTGGCGCTGCTGTTCTGCATTTTTCACGATTCCCGCAAGGGATGTATCTCAAGAACTATTGCACGGATTTTCATCAAACTTCAGATTTAGTTAGTCCTTGACATGAATTGACGTATAAATTAGTGCTGTTTAATTTTTGGTGTAAATCGCTCAACAGGTGGCGCTGCTATGCTGTATTTTTTGCGATTTCCGCAATAGCTTTATCTCAAGAACTAATGCTTGGATTTTCAACAAACTTCAGGTTCAGGTATATCTTGATATCATTTAGTGCTGCTTATTTTTGGTGTAAATCGCTGAACAAGTGGCGCTGCCATGCTACATTTTTCAGAATTTCCGCTGTAGCTCTATCTCAAGAACTAATGCACGAATTTTCATCCAACTTCAAATTCAGATATACTTTGATAAGAATTGGTGCTAAATCGTTGTTATTTCTTGTACTATTTAAATGATTTAATTGACGTGATTTATATAGAAGAAAGTTTTGTGATGGCCACAACATACTAGTTTTATTAGAGGTTATTCAGATCTGCCAACCTTTCAGTTATGATAAACTGTAGCATGCCAATTCTTTAAGGTGGCGATTTATTATTGGAACCTTATCAAATCATTAGCTTTATTTAAATGGCATAAGAGCCATAATTTAAAATAAGTAATTTTGTGACCGATTGAACAAATAAGCGATCTACTGAATTTCCATGCCTATTTGATATAATTTTATAAAAAATTTTCTGCAACAAATTGAAGAAATGTGTGATTTTTCCAATGATCATTTGATGAATGGTCTTATTTTGCTCTATTGTTTGATGAATTTTTCAATTTTTTTTTGCCGCTACAGATTGCTGAAATCAGTGATTTTGTTTAATTAATGAAATTCTGTAATTCTACGTCATTTGACTAAATTTGCTATTTTTACCTGCGATCAATAGTGATTTTTTCCCATGATTGTTTAACTAAATGCGCGATGTTTTTCACAACCATTTGACGAAATCCTCGACGTTTTTCACGATCGTTTGACGAATTTCGCTAACTGTTTTGATCGATCCAGGGGTGATCCTAAGTAAAAAAAAAAAAAATTCTGAAATTCAGAACAAATTATCTGAAAGGTTACAGCAGAGGTGGGAGGGTGGTGTGGAATTCATTCCTGGTACTAACTATGCATGTTTCCCGGGAGCCTTTGCAAAATTCGCGCTTTTCGCGATCTTTTGACGAAATTTGAGTTTTTTCCCAATCTTTTGACGAAATTTGCGGATTTTTTCGCGATCTTTTGGCGAAATTTGCGGATTTTTTCGCGATCTTTTGACGAAATTTACGGATTTTTTTCGCGATCTTTTGACGAAATTTGCGGATTTTTTTGCGATCTTTTGACGAAATCTGCGGATTTTTTCGCCATTCTTTGAAGAATTTTGCGCTGTTTTTCGCGATTCTTTGAAGAATTTTGCGTTTTTTCCGGAATTCTTTGACAACATTCGCGTTTTTCGAGATCCTTTGACGAAAGTGGCGTTTTTTTTCGCGATCTTTTGACGAAATTTGCGGGGGTTTTCGGGATTCTTTGAAGAAATTTGCGTTTTTTCCGCAATTCTTTGACAAAGTTCGCGTCTTTTCGCGATCTTTTGACAAAATTCGATTTTTTTCACGATCTTTTGACAAAATTTTCGGGGGTTTTCGCTATCCTTGGAAAAAATTTGCATTTTATTCAGCGATTCTTTGAAAAAATTTGCGTTTTATCCGCTATTCTTTGATGAAATTCTTATTTTTTCGAGATCCTTTTTAACGAAATTGGCGTTTTTTCGCGATCCTTTACCGAAAGTGGTGTTTTTTCGCATTCTTTTGACGAAAGTAGTTTTTCTTTTGCGATCATTTGAATTTTTTTTTCACGATCTTTTGATGAAATTGGAGGGTTTTTTTTACGATTTTTTGACGAAATTAGTTATTTTCACGATCCTTTGACGAAATTAGTTTTTTTCGCGATCCTTTGACGAAAATAGTTTTTTTCGCGATCCTTTGACGAAAGTAGTTCTTTTCGCGATCCTTAGGAGAAATTTGCGTTTTCCCGCAATTCTTTGACGAAAGTCGCGGTTTTGAAGAAAATTCTTTGACGAAATTAGCGTCTTTTTCGCGATCTTTTGATGAAATTCAGTTTCCGCAATTCTTTGAGGAAATTCATGCTTATTTTCAGTGACTGACTAGCAAAATTTCCGATTTCCCTGATTGTTTGGCAAAATATGCGATTTTTTCACGAAATTCCCGATTTTTTTTAAAATAATCAATTAACGAAATTCGCAATCTTTTTCCGTAACAGATTGATAAAAATGGCGATCATTTAACCAAATTCGCGATTATTATTTTAAGTGTCTTATGGATGAAATTCTGGTCTTTTGACAAAAATCGTGACTTTTTCCCAAGAGATCTTTTGACGAAATTCGCGATTTTCTTGTGCAACCGATTGCCAAAAGTCTTGTTTTGTTTTCAGCCGCTGATTGACGAAATTATCTATTTCCGCGGTGTTTCGACATTGTGATACTTTTTTCAAATTCGCGATTTTTTCTGCGAATTTTGACCAGGCACCGAAATTAAGCACCTTGTAAGGACCTTACAAACTTTTACCGAATGTAAGCAACGATAAGTACCGTTACGCACCCTACTTTCCAAGAACAGCAACAGAATTTAGTTAAACTGGATTCTGGACTACCCCTTCCTCTTGAAAGAGACTCCTGTACTTTACAGGTATCTGTTACTCGGCCAATTCCAGGAAAGGGGGCAATAGCCCTTCTCCCACCAACATCAACTATCCCTCCGTAACCATAATGACATTAAACGCAGGGATGAAAGTGTACTAAAACCATTTTGTAGCAGCAAAAATCGTATTTTGGAGCAGTAAAATCTATTTTTGTAGCAGCAAAAAACGGATTTTGTAGCAGTAAAATCCATTTTTCTAGCAGCAAAAATTAATTTTGTAGTAACAAAAATTAATTTTGTAGTAACAAAAATTAATTTTGTAACAATAAAAGCTGTTTTAGGAGCAGATTGAAATTCTAATGCTAATAAATAAGAAATTTGCGTATTTTTTGTGACCTTTTGACTAAATTCTCGTATTTCTCGCGATCTTTTGAGGAAATTTGCGTATTTTTCGCGATCTTTAGACGAAATGCGTGTATTTTTTCGCGATTTTTTGATGAAATTCGAGTATTTTTCGTGATTTTTTGTTGAGATCTGTGTGCTTTTCGCTATCTTTTGACGAAATTAGCGTGTTTTTCAAAATCTTTTAACAAAATTTGCGGGGTTTTTTCGCGATCTTTCAACGAAATTCGCGTTTTTCACAATCTTTTGACCCCGTTTTGTTCGTTTTTTGAAGTAATTGGTGATCTTTTGACAAAATTCACGTTATTTTTTCGCTATCCTTTGACAAAATTCGCATGTTTTTCGCGATCTTTTGACTAAATTCGCGTATTTCTCGTGATGATGAAATTTGCGCATTTCTCGCGATGTTCCGATGAAATTTGCTTACGTTTCGCGATCTTTTGACAAAATTCGCGTATTTTTCGTGATCCTTTGTTGAAATCAGCGTGTTTTTCGCTATCTTTTGACGAAATTAGCGTGTTTTTCGAAATCTTTTGGAGAAAATTTGCGGGTTTTCGCGAGCTTTTGATGAAATTTGCGGTTTTTCACGATCTTTAAACGAAATTCGCGTTGTTTCACAATCTTTTGACGCCGTTTTGTTCGTTTTTTGAAGAAATTAGCGATCCTTTGACAAAATGCGCATGTTTTTCGCGATCTTTTGACGAAATTCGCGTGTTTTTCGCGATCTTTTGACGAAATTCGGGGGGGGGGGGGTCGTGTACTTTTGACAAAATTAAGATTTGCGGTTTTTTGCAACGTTTTCATGAAATTTTTGGATTTTTTATTTTAACGAAATTAGAGTTTTTTCACAATTTTTTGACCGTGTTTTGTTTGTTTTTTGACGAAGTTAGCTATCCTTTGACAAAATTGACGTTTTCTTCGCGATTCTTTGACGAAATTCGCGTGTTATTCGCGATCTTTTGACAAAATTTGTGGGTTTTTGCGACCTTTTGATGAAATTTGACGGTTTTTTTCGCCATCTTTTGACAAAATTAGCGTTTTTTCACGATCTTTTGACTGTGTTTTGTTCGTTTTATTATGAAATTAGCTATCCTTTGGCAAAATTCACGTTTTTATCGCGATCCTTTGACGAAATTCTCGTGTTTTTCGCTATCTTTTGACAAAATTTGCGTGTTTTTTGCGATCTTTCGACAAAATTTGCGTCTTTTTCGCGATTTTTTGACGAAATCGGGTTTTTTCACGATCTTTTGACTGTGTTTTGTTCGTTTTATTATGAAATTAGCGATCCTTTGGCAAAATTCACGTTTTTATCGCGATCCTTTGACGAAATTCTCGTGTTTTTCGCTATCTTTTGACAAAATTTGCGTGTTTTTTGCGATCTTTCGACAAAATTTGCGTCTTTTTCGCGATTTTTTGACGAAATCGGGTTTTTTCGCTATCTTTTGACCGCGTTTTGTTCGTTTTTTGACAAAATTAGTGATCCTTTGACAAAATTCAAGTTTTTTCCGCGATAATTTGACAAACATCACGTGTTTTTCCAAATATTTTGACCGCGGTTTTTTGCTTTTTAACGAAATTAGCGGCCTAGAAAAAGTTAAATATTTTTCCTGTTGTCTTTTTATTTCGTGAATCGGCGAAGTCGTGCAAAATTTCATTTTGGCACCAAGTACGTTTTGGCGCAGGTTTGTCGCAAAATGGAAAAAAAAATAGCTGTTTTGTAGCTGCTCGGCGCAGGTCTTACATCCAAGGGCGGATCCAGCTCACCATTTAGAGGGGGGTCGAGGATTTCCTTTTTTTGATTCCGGCCCAAGGGGCCCGGTTCAAATCAAACAATAAGAAAACTATTCATCATTCTCCCCCACCTCGCATCAGGAGAAAAACTAATCCTTTCTTTGAAATGGTGGATTTGCCTGGGGATGATCCATTCATCATCCCCAGGCAAATCATATCATCCATTTTGTTGCCTGGATGGAGTGGAATTGGATTTTTTAATTTATGTATCAGGTACACTTATGGGCACCGCACATGTTCAAGAAATATGCGCCAATTCAGCTAATGTGTTAGTACTACGTAGGTTTCTCTAATAAAAGGGACTCATTCTGTAATCTTACTGAGAGAATTTTTTTTTTTTTCTTTTCTGATACTTTTTTCTTTGTAAATAACTATATGCGTTAGCTAAGTGCTATCTATTTTCATATGGTGACAAATTTCATAAATAAATGGTACACTATCAAGTAAGTCTGGAGATATTAAAGTGCAGTCAAACAAAAGAAAGAAAGAAGGAAAGAGATACATTTTAATCACCCCATTGTACAATAATAAAAAAAAGGAATAGGCAGTTATGTTTTTTTTTTTTTTTTTTTTTTTTGAAATAGGCAAGTATGTCTTTCTTCAATGTATGTTGTATATATATATACAGTTGAACCTCGTTAACGCGAACACTCAATGTCAAACTTTCTTTATTCGTGTTAAAAGTAGTTCGTGATATCCGAACTTAAATACATCATATACAACAGGACGGGGCAATCGGAAACAGTTCGTACTAAAAGTAATTCGCGTTAAGCGTGTTCGTGTTAACGAGGTTTGACCATATATATATATATATACTAAAAAAATGCTTAGGGGTCTTCTTCATACTGAAATTGTTTCAAATTTCAAGCTCTGAAATTTTCAATACGAGCACTTTATTTTGACATTATTTAGTTTTCTCGTTAAATTTCAACTTAGGGTAACAATCTGGAAGTCAATCGTGCCAGCAGTGTACAGTTTATAGATATTTAAAATTTTGAACTCTAAAAAATGTTAAATGTATTTTAATCATTACAACGCAGATTGCATTCACATACTTGAAGTATTTATAAATCGATTTTTTTTTATTTTTTTTAAATCAAAGAACTTAGATTACAAGTCCTAATTTTTTCCGAAAAAAATATTTGTAATTAATTAAATATATCATCATCATCATCATCATCATCAACCGTTTTCAATCCACTGCTGGATGTAGGTCTCCCCCAGATTTTTCCAATGTTTCCTGTCTAGTGCTTTAGTCATCCAATTTACACCGGCTACTTTTCTGATTTCATCACTCCATCTTACTTGAGGTCGTCTTCTTGGCCGTTTTACATCTCTGGGATACCACTGTAGAATGTTTGTGCTCCATCTATTGTCTTGTCTTCTTGCGATGTGCCCAGCCCATTTCCATTTTAGCCGTTTAATTCTTTCAATGATGTCAAAAACTTTCGTCTGACTTCTTATCCAGGTTATTCTTTTTCTGTCTCTTCTAGTTATACCTATAGCATACATCTTTCCATACTTCTCTGTGTTGTTTGTAATCTTTGTACCATCCGTTTCGTTAGCGTCCATGTTTCTGCTCCATAAGTTAGGACAGGCAAAACACATTGGTTAAATACCTTTCTTTTCAAACACAGGGGCATGCTACTCTTCAGAATAATATTGTTCTTCCCAAAAGCACTCCATCCATTTCTTATTCTTCTATTGATTTCATTCATGATGCTATTATCAGATGATATTTCATGCTATATATATATATATATATATTAACTTTTTGTAAGATTAAACCATTATATATAAAAAAAACCATTCTAAACCATTACAAATTATCAACAAAAATTGTGAATGTATAAATAATAAAGGAATTTCTTCAAATTAAAAATGCTGTATAAACCATCATATACCAGTAAATCTATGAAACAATCCCCGTAACAAGTGGAGCATGGATTTGAAATCACAGTAAACATATGAAAAATAGAAATTTGTGGAACAGAGGGATTTATATGTGAATTGCAATCTATGAATTTTTTAACGGAAATCGATTTCTATAAGCTTGTAATATAAAGTACAAGAGTTATGCTTATATAATAATTGCAGAGCATTCCACCAAGTAGTTGAGTTATGCGTAAAACAAATTACCAGCAATGCAATCTCTTGTAATGATTACAAATGAATGAATTGAAAAAAATGATAACCTTCGTATTTTCATATCCCGGTAAGTACGTCTTTAAAAAACACAAAATATACGATTTTTTTTTCTTTTTTTCTGCAATGCCGGTGCAATCTTCTGTTAACGCTGTTCTCAACTGCTCTGCTCAACAAACGCAAAGCGTTTCGACATATTTACAAATAAATTTTTTAGCGAAAAGATATAAAATAGGAAAATCTGATCATGGAAGCGATTTGGAATCGAACTGTGTTTTCCATTTTTTTAATCAATAAATTACCTACTGAATTATAAGCGATTTTGATCACGTGACAAACATGTTTTTCTTGAGTGGTTATTCCACGTTCGCTCGAAAGTTCGATTCAAAACGTCCACTTTGACACTATCGCGTATTTATACATATCGTATACACATTCCGCGTAGTTGGTCACTGAAAAATATTATTTAGAAAACTTTACTTGAACGGAATGTCGGTGACGTTGTGCAGCGTTTCATCAACCAAAATTCAGGGCACTTACCAATGTTGCCTTCATATTTATACAAAGCAAAGTTAATATGATCAAAGTCTCACTAAAGTACGTTCATTATTGTTAAATTTGTGAACTAAAACGTCTAGTGAAGCACAATACATTTTTTACTAAACAAGTGAATTGTGACCTATTTCCTTTCACAAGTACACCTGAAAGTTTATTCCATTAGTTTAAAAACACTTTGTATATTCTTAAAAGTAAAAGCAAAATGTAGATAATGCTTGCCAGCGCAATTTAAACCGTCTTTTATAAACCGGCAGGAGTAAAATGTAAAAATCTTGTTTAATTCTTATGATTTAAATATGTGTGTATCTATCTATTCAATTCGGTTCTTTCCTAATAAATAACTAAATAATTGTCAAATGTTAACTGTAATTTCTTCCAGTCAATTATAATAAGCTCTTTGAAAAGCTTAAAACGGATTATTTCTCAAAAATCAATGACGGTTTTAGAAAAATAAAAGTTCCCTTTAGATTTAAAAAAAATATATATTTTTTTAGAATAAAAGAAAATTTTCTTTATTTATTTTAATTCACCGACAAAAATACAAAATTTAAAGTTTTATTAATTGAACAAGATTAAGAAAGTTTTTCTCTTAAATAATAATTCAAAGTTTTTTTTTTTTTTTTTTTTAATGTACCAGAGGCTGTGCCCGTTACGAGCTAAGCCCTCAAAACCCTGTCCAAACCTCGCCGGATTATTAAACATGGTAATTTGAGTTGTTTCAAAAAATAAAATCTGATTATAGTAGAATGAAGGATATTCCACAAATGAAAATGTAGTCATATTTAAAGGAATATTGTAACACATGAAATTGGCAGGTGTTTTCATGCAGATACTATGCGATCGAGTGTTTTCCATTTTTTAATAAAAGCAAAAGATCATTCATAAAATACTGTCAAAGAAAAATCTGTCGTCACGTGGAAAAGATCGCTTATAAATATATAAGTAACTCATTGATCAACGATTGGTAAACACTATTCGATGCCAAATCCCTTCAGTAGTCATGCCTGCAAACGTCATGCTTTTGCATTTAAAAATGTGTTCGTAAATATTTAAAAGCTCCATGTTGTCGGAGGGACATATTTCTTTTATAAAGTCCTTAAAAAGTGACATAATCATAGATTTCAGATTAGTTCGGATGATGAAACTGACACCATTTTCAAAAGAAAAGATCATTTTCATATATGGAACAAGTCATGATATGACTGCGAGATTGCGTCAGAATAATGTCATATTCAATAAACTTTAGCTTGCATTAAAGTTCCCAAAATTTATTAGCTTATTTCTAAATTTCTTTTCTTCTATCCCTTGAAATCAAAAGTAACCAATAAAACTAAAATCTGAAACTTTTAAAAATAATTGATGGAAATGATGCACTAATCTTAAACGCATAGACAATTCTGTTGGTGAAAATGACATAAATTCCTAAAAGAAAAAATGCCTTTTCATCCAAAAAAAAAAAAAATTACATCAGCACAGATTGTTTAGAACAATATTTTAATTAAAATTGTATTATATAATTTTTATATTCCATTATAACGAAATCTTTTTAAAGAAATGTACTTGATAAAAGTTCTAAAAAAAGAAAGCAATTTAACAAATAAAAACGACCATTTGGAAAATGATTTTTTTCGAAGACTAAAATTTAAGACATAAAAAATCGCACGGAGTTGATCTACATTACGTACGCCATGAATTAAACATTAACATTCCTGGACCCATCATGAACAAATTTTAAAAGAAATTTCAGTTTTACAATTTTCAGTACTGTAAATTTTTAAACTTCTACGGAGCTGGTCATACATTACGTAGGCCATGAATTAAACATTAATAGTGTTATTACACGTAAAAATTGCAAGCGACAAAAATCGCCTGCCACTCGTCAGATTTCGTGAAACTTACGTATTATCCAAGTATTTCATTGGCTGTTCGGGAAAAGGCTTTCCATCGTCAGATTTCCAAGAAATCTGACGACCAATTTTAAATGAAATTTCATTCTTAAACTTCTAAACATCGCACACTATTACTTTTTACACCGTCGATTGGGAAAAAAAAATGTACTTTTAAATGCAATTTGTTTGAAAGCTGTATTTCAATTTGTTTCTGAGTTATTAATTTTTTTTTTTGTAGTTTTTATTACTTTTTGTCATAGTGGCAACAGAAGTATCCATCTCTGTTGAAAGTAAAGGCAAATTATAGATTACTGTATAGACCCATCAGAAAACGAATAAAATGCGGATTCAACCAATAAAAAACTTCAGATATGCTTTTGATTTCCTACCCTAACGAGGACAATAACCATTTTTCCAAATGGTTAAAAAAAAAAAAAAACTTCGCGGATCGTAATTTTTGCAAAAACTTTGTGGCAGAGTTTAAATGAAACGGAACAAAAAGCTAAAATGTTTTTTTTTTTTTTTAATTATTCAAAGAAACACTCAGGGCCGTAACCAGCGAGTCCAGTCAGAGGGGGCTCTGAATTTTTTTGGTGGGGCTAACATATTTTAACAATCCATATCTTAAGCAAACTAAATATAGTAAAAATGATAAAATGGACCTGTCTATAAAGGAACCCGTCTAAAGCGTAATCTCTGTATAACGGAACTTCCTATAATGAAATTCTGAAACGGAAAATACTTCATGGTAATCGGAAAATGAATATAAAACAATTAGGGGCGGTGTACCGCTTAAGAAAACCTACCTAAAATAGAACTTTTCTCCATCCCGTGTGATTTAGTCTTAGGTCTTATTGTATTTAATGGAAACAGATAGCATCTGACACCTCATAAAAAAATGACTTTATTGAAATTTTAATACGGAAAACTAATGGATTGTACACTGTATTCTATTATCATTGCAATTTTTGCATTATTAAGCATATTGCTTCTTTTGTCCCTTGGTGTCTTCGGAAAAGGGACGCCCCCCCCCCCCCTCTCTCAGCTCACGTTTGTTCGTACAGTGTGTGCATATATACACGCAATAATTTCTATGTGTACTTCTATGTATAACTTTGTACCAATTTTGTGGAAAATAAAATTTTAAAAAAGTTAAAAAATAATTTCTAAACAGGCCATTTGTAATATGCTAAAATGAGCACCACTACATTTGCCAGTCCTAAGCCTGGAAAATGTGTGAAGGGAAGTTACCTGAAAAACACTGCCATAGCCGTTTTTTAAAGTTGTCCAATTATCCGGATTTTTCATTAACCGGATCGGCATCGGCCCCGATTGGTCCGGATTATCAGCGCTCTACTCTATTGAATATTGATTATATATATATACATATTTGAACCGCTGATTAATCAAATCAGTCTTTCTGTTGAATAAATTAGTGTAATTTACCATGCTAGCATTCTGGCAGAAAAGTACATCTTTATTTACAAAAACACCGATTCATACAACAAGCATAGAAATCTTCAACCGCCCAGCATGACAATTTTTTTAAAGATGCGTTTTGAAAAAACTGAGAAAAAGGAATCTCTTGGTATAGAGGTCTGCACGGGCCGGAATTTCCAGGCGCGGGCCCGGCTAAACGAAAGCTGTCTTGACCCGGCCAGTTCATATTTTCACAGTTCACGGCCGTATAAAAATCCGTGAAAAGAGACCCAGTCAGTGGAAAAATCAATTAAATCAGGCCCGATCCGACCCGACTCAATTTCTCCCAAAAATTCAGATTTTTCTTAACATACAATTAAGATTCTTTTAAAGAATACTGCATACATATTTATGGGATAATTTTACAGCATATTTTAAATTTACGATGTGTTCTCAAGACAGAAAATACACAATAGCAACATTAATGATTTACTTAGAATCTTAGACGTTTCAACATTCAAATAAGGATTCATTAAAAAATTCATATTGTTTAGAATAAAGAAAAACGGGAAGGTTAAAAACATGATGATAACTTTTGAGGGTATATCATAAAAAGTAGATTTGCGAAAATATTTCTATTATTCCTTAAGGCTTTTCTCAAATCCAAAGAAGCTACTTTCTGACACATTTCTAAATTCATTTCTTTTCGAAAACGTCAATATATTTTTGAGAAAATACTGTCCAAGTTAGTGTTTTGAACCGAATACCCGGAGACGATAGCACGGAAAAGGAGAAAAACCTACAGTCACGTGACAAGAATCTCTTATAATCTCTATAAGTAATTTATTTATTAAAAATGGGAAACGCTATTCAATTCCAAATCCCTTCAATAGACAGGCTTGTCAATTTTATGCCTTTACAGTTAAAAATGTGTCAGAAAGTTTTTCGTTTTTGAGCAGTGAATTTGAGAACCACCTTCAAGTATATTTCCAAAAATTCCGTTAACAGAAGTTCATTATCGCTATTAATATTTTTTACAAAACAGTTGCCTGCCCTAAACATCCTGAGAACAATTAAGTCCATTTCTGGCTATGTTGAAAAAAAAATGCAAGCCTGATCTCGGTCCGGCACGAGTCTGCTGGAAGAATTAAGCCCGGGCTCAAACGCCATGTAACTGTCCGATGCCGATCTCTGCGCTGGAAAATGTTATATTTCGATATTGATGCTGGCAAACTAGTATCGGCTCGTAACGCACATTTATACTTATTCTCGTGAAACTCATATTCATTGAAAATGATTCATATTTTCTCGTCTGTATTTAAATATTTATATCGGGCGGACAGAATCGCTTAATTTCTTTTATTGGCCCGGTCCAACCCGGCAGGCACGCTCAAATTTTGCCGGCCCTGCCCGTTTGAAACTTCGCCTTCATTTCGCCGTCCCGGCCTAGTACAGGCTTCTAGCCAAGCCCGGGATCGTGCAGACCTCTACTGTAGGATACAGTTATTATACGTTTCCCTCATTTCTAAAGATCTTTAAAAATATTCTTCTTTCACTCAATAACGAAAATTTTTCTGATGTAGTTAAGAAGTAATTTACTTTCCCTTTACCTAAAATTTTCAGCTTCTCACATTCATGCGCCTAAGAATTGAATACCGTTTCCCATTTTCTTATAAATGCCATGATTATAAATAACATGATTTACAGTCATTTGCTACTAGATGACTAGCATTTCGTCGTTAAATGCCAAGAAAATAAGCCTACAAAGTCAAATTTGCCGTCATTTTTTGACAGATTTTTTAAAATTTTCTGTATAGTTTGAATATTTGCAAATATCTTTATAAATAAAAGATATTCGCGAACATGTCAGAAAGTAGCTGGTTTAGATTGGAAAACAGCCTTATACAACACAGAACACAGTTTAATTCCTTGAGCTTGAATAATCATATTTGCAAATTTTATGCCTTTATCATTAAAATTATTTCGAAAATGTGTCAGAAAGTAGCGCATTTATACATGATAGATTTAAATGAAGCATACGCCAAATAGTTGAAGACATTTTTGTCATAATCTTATAATAAACTTAACCTTAATCATGCTTTTTCACTTAAGGCTCCTGTCCCTGCCGGCGAAGGCACTCACGAGCTAATGCTAATCCTATGGGGAGGGATTTTTCTAATGTCTCGTTTGCATTTCGACATTTTTAAATAATTTTTTTGCATTTATAGCCGAGGTCTGTCTCTACATCGCACCTTTTTTACTTTCTCGATTTTGGTTGGAGATATCTTTTAGAATGACACTTTCATTTTCAGAACCGGTTTTGAAAGTGAAAGTAACTTTATAAGAAATATCTGCGACCAAAATCGAAAAAGTAAGAAAGGTGCGCTGTAGAGACTATCCAATGCAAAAAAAAAAAAAAAAAAAAAAATAATAATAATAAAAAATAACTTTAAAATGTCAAAATGGGAACGAGATATTAGAAAAATCCCTCCCCATAGGATTAGCATTAGCTGATGAGTGTCTTCGCAGGCAGGGGCAGGAGCCTTAATGTTTTTTATTGTTATATGACAAATAGAAAATAAAATGTTTAGCAAATTCATGGAACACAAGAAAAAAAAAAAAAAAGACTAAAGTTCAAAAAGCAAACAAAAAAATGCCCTACCTCTGCTTTCCTACTGCCTACACCCATAGCATGAAACAATTTTTGGCTTTCAAGCAATTATTTTTCTTATTCCATTTGTATAAAATGACATTTTGTTATCTTTCTAATTTCCTTCAACAAACATTCTAGTTAGTTTCCAAGTGATATTTCATCATTAACTAAATCTGCTGTCAAATACATAATGTCAACAGGCAAATCATTAACATTTAGAAACACGTCTTTTTTGTGACTACGTTTTAGTGAAGACGTTTAACCATTGCTTAACTAATTATCGATTAACTTGAGCAGCATATGTCTATTTTCATTCATCCCGTATACGATCATTGCTTTTAAAATGTCAAGATGTACGAAAACATGTGGTGGCTAGTTAGTGCATCTGGACTTAATTTTTTCGGGAGAAAGAAATGTTCCTACTTAGAACGCGTTTCGAGAATTGTAACGCAAGCAAGATAATATACAACAACTAACCTAATAGGGTTCTGAACGCAAAATGTTTGGCATATTCCATTGCATTCAAGCAGTTAAAAGATCTAAATGTTTTTTTTTTTTTTTTTTTTTTTTTAAGAAAGTTAAAACGTACATTTTGTTGAAAAAATAAAATGTGTGGAAATCGTTAGAGGGGGCTCTAGAGGAAGCTAGGGGGTGCTCAGCCCCCATCGCCCCCATCTGGTTACGGGCCTGGAAACACTACAGCAAGGAGTGATAGCTAATGTTAAACACCTATGGGAGCTTCTTTTCGTAATTTCTGTAAAAACATTGTGGCAGAGAATGAAATGAAAAAAAAAAGGCTAAAATATATGTTTAAAAAAGAGCGAAACATTACAGACACAGTTTTTTTACTTCAAGAACTTTTTTAAGTTATTGTATTCCATTATAATGTAGTATTTGATAAAAGTTCTCAACAAAAAAGAGAAAAAAAACCTTTTTTAAAATTCTATACTTCACCAGGCTACAAAATGGATGCCCTGATATATCCCTGCAGATTAATCGAATGCGTTAATCCAAAGAGGAAAGCGTGACTTCCTTTAAAGCCGAAAAAATTCTAGCCGAAACATACAGGGGACTGTTAAAAATTAAAAAACGGAACTGAGATAAGGAATCCAGTTTCTTCTTATTTCCTTTTCACCCTCCCTCTCAACAGAGTCCCATTACTGTTCTCCACACCCCAGTCAAATCCTTATCTCCGAGGTCACGAAGGGTCACTATTTCTTTCTCCTTACTGAAATGCAAAAGACACATACTGTTTTTTTTTCTTTTTTCTTTTCAAATAACTCTTACCTTATGGAAGATTATTAGATTTGATTCATAAAAGTTGCTAACGTTGCATAAAGTTGATTAATTAGTGATTCATATAACCGGTATTTTTGTGTGTGTGTGTTGGATAGGGGAGGGGGGGGGGGACAGGGCCGAAACTAGCCTTTTTTGCACCCGGGGCAAACATGAATTTTGGCAACCCCCCCCCCCCTCTTCCGCAAACCATATTTACAAAGAGAATTTTACTAATTTTCTAATCGTCGACTTATTTTAAAATTTAAAATATGTAAGCATAAAACCAGTGGCGTACCCAAGGGGGGGGGGGGGCTGATGGGGCTACAGCCCCCCCCCCCCCGAAATTTTCGAAAGTGATATAGAAAGGTGCTGATTTTTCGTCTTTCTTTTATGGAAATTTTTTTAATTTTTTTCCATTATACAGCGGACAAGCCATTCTCATTAGTCCCATATTAGTCTACATTGACAACAAAGAAGAGAAAGGGGGGCTGACGGCGTTATAGCCCCCCCCCCTACTCCTTCTGAAATAGTCAAAAAATTAAATGAAAAAGTGTTTTTTTTCTTACTTTTTAAAGATAAATCTGTAATTTTTTCTTCTGTCATACAGCAAAATAGCCATTCTCGTTAACACCATATTAGTCCAGGTTATATTAGTTAGGGGGCTGATGGAATTTCAGCCCCCTCCTCTCGAAATGGTCGAAAATGAAATGAAAAAACAGTGCTGAATTTTTTCTGTCTGTTTAAGATAAATTTGCATTTTTCCCCTATCGTTCAACAGACTATGCGCTTCCTTCGCTTTAGTTCCATATTAGTCCATATTGACACCAAAGAAGAGAAAGGGGGTTGATGGGGTTACAGCCCCCCCCCCCCCCCCAACCAGAAATCGCGAAAAATTAAATGAAAAAGTGTTTTTTCTTTACTTTTTAAAGATAAATCTGTAATTTTTTCTTCTGTCATACAGTAAAATAGCCATTCTCGTTAACACCATATTAGTCCACATTGACATCACAGCATACCCTAAGATGGGGAGGGGGCTGATGGAATTACAACCTCCTCCTCTGGAAATAGTCGAAAATGAAATGAAAAAGTAGAGGTGATTTTTTTCTGTCTATTTGAGATAAATTTGCATTTCTTCCCCTATCATTTAACAGACTAGCCGCTCCCTTCGATGTAGTTCCATATTAGTGTACAGTGACATCACATTATACCCGAAAAGATAGAAGGGGGTTAATGGAGTTACAGCCCTCTCCCAAAAATTCGAACATGAAATGAAAAAGTTCTGATATTTTCCTTTTTGTTTGAGATAAATTTGTATTTTTCCTCTATCATTCAACAGACTAGCCGCTCTCATCTCTTTAGTTCCATACCAGTGCACAGTGATACCACATTATACCCAAAGAGGTGAAAGGGGCTAATGGGGTGTCCCCTTCCTAAATAGTTGAAAATGAAATGAAAAAAAGGCTGTTTTTTCTTCTTGTTTGAGATAAATTTGTAATTTTTCTTCTACCACACAGCGAAATAGCCATTCTCGTTAACACCATATTAGTCCACATTGACATCACAGCATACCCAAAGATGGGGAGGGGGCTGATGGAATTACAGCCCCCTCCTCCCGAAATAGTCGAAAATGAAATAAAAATTATTGCTTTTTTTCTTTCTGTTTGAGATAAATTTGTATTTTTTTCTCCTATCATTCAACAGACCAGCCACTCTCTTCTCTTTAGTTCCATATTAGTGCACAGTGACACCACATTATACCCAAAGAAGTAGAAAGGGGGTGATGGGTTACAGCCCCTTCCCAAAATAGTCGAAAATGAAATGAAAAAAGGGGCTGATATTTTTCTTTTTGTTCGAGATGAATTTGTAATGCACTTGTTTTCTGCAATACAACGAACTACACGTTCTGGCTAGTCTCATATCAACGCACAGTTACACCACAGTATACCCAATGAGGGGAAGGGGCTGATGGGGTTACTTACTCTTCCGGAATAATCAAATATGAAATGAAAAAAAATTCCAGGTTTTTTTTTCTTTCTTTTGATATTAATTTTTAATTTTTTTCTGCGACGCAGCTATTCTGGTTAGTCCCATATATTAGTGCACAGTGATGCCCCAGCATACACCAAAGGATTCGATGGGGACGGGGGTTATGACGTTACAGCTCCATTCCACCTCTGAAGAGATCGCAGTGAAATGAAAAAAGGGCTGTTATTCCTTCTTTTTCAGATAAATTTGTTTTATTTTCTGGCATGCCACGAATTTGTTTTTCCTGTTAATCCAATATCCTCCTCAGTCCTGCGACCAAATTTACTTGAGACTACAAAATCCATTTTCAAATGACTGAAATCACTGTTTTACTCGATAAATGAAAACATATATACTCAGTTCAAGAGACCTACAAATAAATTCGACAAATCTAAAAGTATTTTAATTTAAGGATTTTTTAAATTTTTCCCATAGTCGGCGGCCGCCAAGATTGTCAATGCGGGGGTATGTTAATGCACAGTAACACCACAGCTAATATCAAGTCGATTTCGTCTAAATCGGAAATCCGATGCGGAAGAGTTGACTGTAAAAGTAGCTTATTAACTTTCATTTTTCAGTCGCATCTCCATGCCACACCGAAATATGGGGGTGCGGAGGGTTGAAGGGACTAAACTTCTTTTACCTGCCAAAACGGTCAGATTAAATGGTAAAAAAAGTTTACTTCTTACTTTTTAGATCAATTCAATTACAGTCGAACCTCTATTTAACGAAGTCGCTAAATCCCGGAAAAAAGTTCGTTATATGGAAAATTCGTTAAATAGAGATTCACCTTTTAAAATACTTTAAACTACATAAAACAGATTTTAAATTCATAAACACTAAATATTTTTACTAAAAGTAATTAATCACATTTTTAAAAATAAATTATATCGATTTGTTTTAGTTATTTTACCCACCAATATCCATCATCAATTTATTTTTTCTATGTGTTTAAATCTTTGAAATCGGCAAGGAAAACAAAACATTATCCGGGAATACACTGTATTTTATGTTTAAAGTAAATAGTTTTACATTAAAATTAACGAATTTTAATGACATTATCGCATTTATTATTATTATAAAAAATAATTTTAATTATACATTAACATATGCGTCCTTAAATTTGATTTCTGAAAAACTCTGTTAATTTTGTTTTATCTCATAATTGTGCCATCATATCTCATAATTATCTCATAAATGTGCTTTATCTCATAATACGTGTCGCATCTTTACAATGCACCAAAACCACCTTCATACGTATTTTCTTCTAACTATAATCCGCGTCGGTTGTTTAAAATGATTTTAGCATTTCATTATACGAAGTTTGTTAATTCTTGCAATAATGATCATTTCCATCATCATCATATTCGTCTTCATCGCAATTCATTGCTGTATTGTTTTTATTTTTCACACTGTCGAAAGTATCCAATTCGGATAGGGTTTCCCAGGTCTCAATTTCAGAATTAAGTGAAATAGAATCATCAATCAGCACATCATGGTTAATTTCTTCTTTTTTTCTCACTGTATCCACATTTTTAAAAGTTACTCTAAGGGATTATCGTCTTCGTCCTCCGTACTTACCAAATTCTCACTGCTGACAAAGAAGGTGCCTGGTAAAACCAGTTCAAGACCATTGAACATCATAAAATGTGTTTAAAGAAAGAATAAGTTTGAAATGTCCAGAAATATTTTGAGAAATGGGGAGAAGAAAAAAATTTGGATCACAAGAAAAAGTTCGTTAAATAGAGAATGCACTTCGCTATTTGGAGATTATTTTACGAAGAAATTCGCAAAATGTTCTTGGTTCCAAGGAAAAGTTCGCAAAATAGAGAAATTCGCAAAATAGTGGTTCGTTAAATAGAGGTCCGACTGTATATATATATTTGTCATGCATCGCACTTGTCTTTCTTGTTAGTCCCATATTAGTGCATAATGACACCTTAGCTAATCCCTTCAGAATTTTGGCTAAGTCGGAAGTCAGGCACACTATATATGTGCGGAAGAGCTGACTGTGAATGATATTCATTAACTTTTGTTTTTAACACTCGATTACTTCCTCGTATCTGTAAGATACACAGTGATTTCTTGTTTGACTGCAAAGGCATCTTTGGAGTTCGGTAATGTCCCCTCCCCCCACTTATCTTCCTATTCTGTCTTAACTTTGCAGCCAGTATTAGGTAGCTTTCTTTACAAAAAAGCTACCTATTGCAGCCGTTCGGAGGAAAGCGATTTCAAAAAATTTTGGTATATTTTCATCGATCATGACCCCCAGACCCCGAAACCACCCTCCGTTCAAAATTGATATATATATATATATATATATATATATATATCTATATATATATATATATATATATCTGACCTATGTCACACTGTAACTCCCGTAATTATGAACCGATTTCGATGTAATTCGGTGTGTACATAGTACATACCAATGTCTCGACCGAGTTCGTTGGCCAGCTTCATCCGCCGTTTTGTTTCAAAATGGCGGCCATTTAAAATTTTTAAAAAAAATTAAAACTTGAAATGTGGTACCAAAAAATTAAAAATGGAAAAATATTTTTTTCTTATGTATTTGACCTTTATACAAAGATTCCGGAGCAGTTTTTGTTTCGTCTATATCTTAAAAAATGGCTGAGTTATAGCATTTTGAATTTCTAGCGTGGCTGACATTTTGAAACGTCCTGAATTTTGTCACGCGATAAAAGGCGTATTTATGAACCGATTTGGATGTAATTCGGTGTGTATATAGTACATACCAATCTCTCGACCGAGTTCGTTGGCCAGCTTCATCCGCCATTTTGTTTCAAAATGGCGGCCATTTAAAAAAATTTTAAAAATTTTAAATTTGAAATGTGGTACCAAAAAATTGAAAATGGAAAAATATTCTTTTCTTATGTATTTGACCTTTATACAAAGATTTCGGAGCAGTTTTTGTTTCGTCTATATCTTAAAAAATGGCTGAGTTATAGCATTTTGAATTTCTAGCGTGGCTGACATTTTGAAACGTCCTGAATTTTGTCACGCGATAAAAGGCGTATTTATGAACCGATTTGGATGTAACTTCGTTTATACATAGTACATACCAATGTCTCGACCGGGTTCGTTGGCCAGCTTCACCAGCCACCTTGTTTAAAAATGGCGGCCATTTAAATTTTTAAGAAAAATTTAAATTTGAAATGTGGTACCAAAAATTGAAAATTGAAAAAATATTTTCTTCTTACGTATTTGACCTTGATAAAAAGATTCGGGAGCAGTTTTTGTTTCGTCTATATCTTAAGAAATGGCTGAGTTATAGCATTTTGAATTTCTAGCGTGGCTGACATTTTGAAACGTCCTGATTTTTCTCACGTAATAACAGGCGTATTTATGAACCGACTTGGATGTACCTTGGTGTGTACATAGTACATACAAATATCTCGACCGAGTTCGTTGGCCAGCTTCATCCGCCATCTTGTTTCTAAATGGCGGCCATTTAAAGAAATTAAAAAATAAAAAAATTTAAATGAGATACCAAAAAATTGGAAAATGAAAAAATTTTTTTTTGTATGTGTTTGACCTTAATACAAAGATTCCGGAACAGTTTTTCTTTCGTCTATATCTAAAAAAAAATGGCTGAGTAATGGCATTTTGAATTTCTCTTGTGGCTGACATTTTAAAACGACCTGATTTTTGTCACGCGATAACGGGCGTATTTATGAACCTATTTGGATGTAACTTGGTCTGTACATAGTACATACCAATGTCTCGACCGAGTTCGTTGGCCAGCTTCATTCGCCATCTTGTTTCAAAAGGGTTGCCATTTAAAAAAAATTAAATTTAAAATTCAAAATGAGGTATTAAAAAATTGGAAAATGAAAAAGATTTTTTTTATGTGTTTGGCCTTGATACAAAGATTCCGGAGCAGTTTTTGTTTCTGAAAATTTGTTCTTTTGTTGATATCTTAAAAAATGGTTGATTTATAACACTTTGAATTTCTAGCATGGCTAACATTTTGAAACGATCAAATTGTATTTGTCACGCGATAACACACGTATTCGCCTACTTCGATGTAAGAAGGCATGTGGATAGTATACATCAACACCTCGACCAAGTTCGCTGGCCAGATTCATCAGCCATCTTGTTTCAAAATGGCGGCCATTAAATTAAAATATATATATATATTTAAAGTGAGGTGCAAAAAAATTAGAAATTGAAAAAGGTTTCTTTCTTAAGTATTTGATCTTGATATAAGGATTCAGGAGCATTTTTTGTTTGTCTTTACCTTAAAAAATGGCTCAGATATAGCAGTTTCAATTTCTATTGTGGGTGACATTTTGAAAAATCTGATTTTTTGCATGCGACAGCACTCCTATATATTAACCGATTCCGATGTGAGTGAGCATGTGCACAGCAATTACTAAGGTCTCGACCAAGTTCACTGCTTAGCCTCATCCACCATGTTGTCTTAAAATGACAGGCACTTTAAGAAATTGCCGAATTTGGCAGCCAAATATAAGTTACTTTAAAGAAAAGCAGCTTGGATAAAGCTGACTAATTTCGCGAAATTCTCATTCATTATATTGATAAAAATTAGTAATTGAATCTCCTATATTCGGTTTCCACTAAATTGAGCTTCGTGTGTTTGCATGATATAAGTTGGCTTTTTTAAAATAAGGATTATGAAAGCTACCTCTTCCTCCCGGCACTGGCCGGAAGGACTTTTTTTCATCTGGAACGGTTTAAAGTCCTTCGTATTACTTGTGCAATGCACAAATAATAAACAAAGTCTTTATTTTATATATGTGTATGAAAATATTTTGTGTATACAAAAAATATTTTGTGTTTGTTACAATATTAATTTATTGTTAAACAAGAACCGTAGCCAGAATTTAGTTTCGGGGATTGGAAGAACAATTTTATAGATTTTAAGTTATAATGACTTTCTTTTAAATGAAAGTATATATATATAAAAAAAAACCAGTAACACTTTTCAACAGATTTCGACGTGGGACGGTCTCAGGATCGGACCCGTGCCCTCCCCCCTTCCCCCCAGATTTGAGTCTGAGTTAAAAAAAAAAAAAAATGAAATTCTCAGCAAATTTTCTGAAAGGTTACAGCAGAGGGGAAAAGGAGAGGTAATCCCTTCCTGCTGCTAATTATTTTTGTTGTAGTTTGGGTTAACTCTGTTTATATTCAGGTCAATTTCAGGCTGAGTGGGTTCGGGTTAACCAGATTTCTAAAAAGTTCAGCATATTATTTCAGTTTAAAAACTATACATATAATAATAAATACAGATATTTGTATGTGTTTTTAACGCGATCCTTTGATGAAATACAGGTTTTTATCACGACGCTTTGACGAAATTTGCATTTTCCCCGAACTTATGACAAAATTAGCTTTTTTCCGCGACCCTTTGACGAAATTCACGTTTTTTTTCGTGATCCTTTGTCAAAATTTGCGTTTTTTCCGCGAGTTTTTGATGAAATTCGAGTTTTTTTTCGTGAACTTTTGCCGAAATTCGCGTTTTTTACGAAACCCTTTGTCGAAATTTGCGTTTATTCGCGGCTTTTTTGACGAAATTCGCTTTTTGATGAATTTCGCGGCTCTTTGACGAAATTTGCTTTTTTTTCTATGGAAATGGTCGTGTTTTTTTGTTTTTTCGCTGCTGTTTGACGAAATTCGCTTCTTTCCGCAGTCTCTTGCCGAAAGTCACGTTTCTCTGTGGCCCTTCTTTGTGACCATGCTTTTTTTTTTGCGATCCTTTAACGAAATTCGCGTTTTTTCCGCTTCCCTTTGACGGAATGCATATTTTTTTTAGCAATCCTTTGCCAAAATTTGCGTTTTTTCTGCAGCCCTTTGAGGAAATTTGCGTTTTTTCTGCGGCCCTTTGAGGAAATTTGCGTTTTTTCTGAGGTCATTTGCCGAAATTCACGTTTTTTTACGCAATCCTTCGTCGAAATTCACGTTTTTCCGCAGCCTTTTGATGAAATTCTCTTTTTTTCTGCGGCCTTTTGAAAAAATTCGCGTTTTTTCCAGATCCTTTGTCGAAATTTGCTTTTTTCCGCAGGGTTTTGACAAAATTAGTGGTTTTTCCGCAGCCTTTTGACGAAATTCACATTTTTCTGTGGCCCTTCTTTGTGACCCTGCTTTTTCTTTTTTTTTTGCGATCTTTTAACGAAATTCGCGTTGTTTCAGCTTCCCTCTGACGAAATGCGTTTTTTCTAGCGATCCTTTGTCGAAATTCGCGTTTTTTTCTGTGGTCATTTGCCGAAATTCGTGTTTTTTAATGCAATCCTTCGTCGAAATTTGCGTTTTTTCCGCGGCTCTTTGACGAAATTTGCATTTTTTTCGTCTTTTTTGATGAAATTTGCGTTTTTCTGCGGCCTTTTGACGAAATTCACGTTTTTCTGTGTCCCCTTGACGAAATTCGTGTTTTTTCAGCTTCCCTTTGACGGAATGCGTGTTTTTTTAGCGATGCTTTGTCGAAATTTGCAGTTTTCTGTGGTCCTTTGACGAAATTCGCGTTTTTTCTGTGGTCATTTGACAAAATTCGCGTTTTTGCGCAATATTTCCTCGAAATTTGCGTTTTTTCGCGGCTTTTTGTCGAAATTCGCGCTTTTTCTCGTCTTTTTGATGAAATTTGCGTTTTTCTGTGGCCTTTTGACGAAATTCACGTTTTCCCGTGTCCCTTTGACGAAATTCGCGTTTCTTGCGATCCTTTACGAAATTAGCTTCTTTTTCGCAGCCCTTTGACGGAATGCGTGTTTTTAGCGATCTTTTTTTCGAAATTCGCGTTTTTTCCGCGACCTTTTGATGAAATTCGCGTTTTTTCTGCGGCCTTCTGACGAAATTCGGGTTTTTTCTGTGCTCATTTTGACGAAATTAGCGTTTCCTCTAGAATAATTTGACGAAATTCACGTTTTCTCCGCTATCTTTTGACGAAATTTGACTTTTATTTCGCGATCCTTTGACAAACTTCGCATTTTATCTGCGGCCGTATGACATAATTCCGGTTTTTTCCTTGATCCTTTAAAGAAATTGGAGATTTTTTTTTGCGAACGATTGACGAAATTGATTTTTTTCGGCGACCATTTGTCAAAAATCGCGATAATTTTTTAAGTTCAAATTTTCGGACTGATGACCGAATTTTTCAAATTTTCGGAAAATTCGGAACAAAGTCACCTTTGCACCCCCCCCCCCCCTCTGGCTACGGCCTTATTGACAAAAATGATTTCTGTTTATAACACAATGCAACATGTTTCGTAAGATTTAGAACATTATGAAAATTTAAGTCAGCCCCCCCGAAATAAAATCCTGGGTACGCCACTGCATAAAACATGTAATACTGAACTACTTAATCTACAATGGCGGATGTCACGGGGGTCATTAGCCCCCTCTGAACACCAACAAAAATATTCTAAAGATCATTTTTAAAATGAAATATACAGTCAGAGTCCCGATTATCCGAGTCCTGCTTAACCGAGTTTCCGCTTTCACAGAGTTATTTTCTTCTGATGCCATAATTTTTTTTTTGACAAAAAAAATTATGGCCATTTTTTTTTTCTTCCCATTCTGACCAGAAAATCAGAGTTCTAACTTTTTACGACTGCTCTTTCATCTTCACCTAACACTTCATTTATAATGGCTGTTTCATAATAATAAAAGCCGTCAGTCAATCAGAAGAAAATGATCCACTCCAAAGGTATAATCCTTCATTTGGTGCCCCTTCGTTCTGGCGCCCGGGGTACATCCCCCCTTAGTTTCGGCCCTGGGGGGGGGGAAGGCAAATATGCGTAAAAGGCAAGGGGCAGTGGCATATACAAACGAGATATTTTATAAAATTCTTAGCGCGAGTATTTAGGCTAATTTCAAAAAATGTCAGAATAAAACTGTATCAGGTGCTCCTCAGATGCGCACGATACAATCAAAAGACCGACCCCCCCCCCCTCCCCCATTCAAGAAAGTTTTGAAAAGAGGCCACTGCCCTATTTAACTAAGCAATAATGCGTAAAATTTGTTTTTATCGTCAATTTGAGCGTACCTAAGCAAAAAGTACCCGTAATGCTATGTATCTGGAACAAAACAAAAAGGAAAAGAAAGTGGGGAGGGGGCGGTGCATTTTAGTGAACTGTTATTCAAAAACGAGTTAAGTCTCAGTCATAAAATTTACAATTTAACTTTATAGTACAAAGATGTTTATTATCCTAAGTTTTCAGAATTTCTTAATCAGTCCTTTTTGAGATATTAATTAGTGAAAATTGCCAAAAGCAGACTTAACACAGTTTTTAATGAGCTATACTAAAAAAAAAAAAAAGAAAAAAAAAGAAACTGTTTTCAGGATTGAAATTTATAAAAATGAATAGTCCTATAAGAGATCTTTAAAAAAAAAATTATTTAAGGTGAGTCTCATTTCCTTCATAAAAAACAATGGCAGCATAATGTGGGGTTTGACCTTTTATTTCTTCGGTTTTTAAGCATGTTTTTGGTCTAGATCCTTAAGTCTAATTAAAATTTTATAATTACATAAAATGTCGACAATTTTAAGACTAATGAAAATTTTATAATTACATAAAATGTCGACAATTTTATGCTTAACATTTTGGTTTTAGATTCCTCTTGACAGGTAGAAAAATAAAGCAGTTACAGCATTTTCCGTAAAACAGGTTTTTCTCCCAAAAATGACTGTGTAGTTTGTTAAAAATGGCCCCTCCAAAAAACTATATGATAAAAAAAAATTTTAGTCATGTTTTTAAACTCAGAAAACTATGAAGAAATCTTTGTAAAAAGATTGGGAAAATTAAAAATGTCGAGCGACACCACCTAGGTGATTTAAACTGGATTGACCCTAATATGTAAATGGTTATATTGCGTCATTAGTATCCAAATTAAGTTAAATGTATGCGAATGGATAATATGACGCAATGAAGTAATTTACATAATTTTTTGTTAAGGTTTCGGATAGCATGGCGCAAGATAAACCACATTATTCAATAAATACATTTCAATGCATAATATAGGTTTAGGGAAAGTGATATACTTATCAGTGTATTGAAAAAATAAACGTATAGTTTGGTTGTCTAAATATACTTTAGAAGACAAATCAAAAATAATTTAAATTGAAACTTAATTTATAATTTTATCAAAATTTTATTTTTTATTTCCCCTTACATGAATAAAATGTTTAAACATACGTATAAAGTCTTTAGAATAACTTTCAAAGATTTTTTTATGATTATTTTGATTTATTAAATTACATATATTTATTCTCTTTTTTAATTTTCTTAATGTTTCTCTTTTGTAAATTAAAAAAAATAAATGTTAAACGTTTTGGAACTATATGTGCAATGGACATGGATCTCTATTGCTCTTATATATATATATATATATATAGTCAAACTTTTTGTAAAAATGAACCATTTTAACAAATGAATTCAATATAACAAAATAGTAAATAATTTATAAATACTTGTGGTTATTCCTTGCAAAATAAGAAATTAAAGTCCTTGAAAAAGTGCTTTGATTTTTTTTTTTTCAAACAAAAAGACGTATATGCACATGTAAGGATAAAAGTATATGCTTTTGTGAAGTGTATTTATAAATAACTGCATTAATAATGTTTTTGTATATAGACACTGAAACAGCGAAGAAAGAAGAGGGGGGGGGGATTAAAACTCTTCCCGTGTAAATTAAAACTGTATAAACTAAATGTAAAAACTTCTGTGGTATGATATGATCAGCAATCGATTTGTAAAAATAAACAACCAAAGTAAAAGCAAAAATAGTTTTTTTTTTTTTTTTTTTTTATATATATACTAAATTGTTTAATGTATCAATTGTCTCAAGGCTCCATAAAAAAGGGCACTAACTGGGCTTAAACTGGTATTTATGTGTATTAATATTTTCTGGGATCGAAATTTGTACAATAATCTAGAATATTACTTTCTCTTAAAAGTAAATGAACCCAATCGCGCCAGTCGGCCTAACCGTTCGGAGTTTTCGTGGTTTTCTTAGAACCTTGGATTTCCTTGCATAAATACGGGTTAAGTTCCCTTAGAAAGACCCCCATGGAGGGCACCCCCCCTTTAGGGCCCATATCCCTCCTGTTGGTAATTGGCCGTAATAAACACAACCAACCTTAAAAGTAAATGAAGAAAAATATATCATTTATATTACAAAATATAATTCAAAATAGCGCAATAGGATATAGGTTCCTTTTTAATTTCTTTATAATTTTCAAAAATATCAATATTTCATTATTTGAATAAATATTTCAAATGATACATTTAATTTCTTAGAACCTTGGATTTCCTTGCATAAATACGGGTTAGGTTCCCTTAGAAAGACCCCCATGGAGGGCACCCCCCCTTTAGGGCCCATATCCCTCCTGTTGGTAATTGGCCGTAATAAACACAACCAACCTTAAAAGTAAATGAAGAAAAATATATCATTTATATTACAAAATATAATTCAAAATAGTGCAATAGGATATAGGTTCCTTTTTAATTTCTTTATAATTTTCAAAAATATCAATATTTCATTATTTGAATAAATATTTCAAATGATACATTTAATTTAAAATTGTCTTCCATTTTCTTTTTTGTTGCCATAGCTTAAATAAGAAAAATAAAAATGTTTCGATAAAGTATATTAAATTGGAATCTTTAATGCATGCTTTTATATGCAAAAGTGATGTGATATTCAGTAGAGAATATATATTTTTTCTTTTTTTAAACCCGAATTTTAAACACATGCAAAAATATTATAGTCATATTTTTTCACATGCATTGAAATATATGTATATGTAGATAATGCAAATAAATGCTGATTAAATAATTTAAATAAGATTAAAATAATAGATTAAATTTAATGTACACAGAAAGCTTCTCAACATGATTGTGTTATTAGTGGCATAATTTTCGCCTATTTTTCTTAATAATTGTATATTTAAATATAATATAATTAAAAATTTACTTTTGTGCATATTTTCATAAAATTAAAACAGTAGAATTTTAATCATAGAACATAAAAAGAAAAACAAATGTATTCAATGAATTTAATTAATTTACTTTAAATTTTTGAAGGAAATTCTATATTTTCCTTTAACCATAGTGTCAATTTCACTGGCCAGCTATTCCACCTATTCCCTAATCAATTCCAACTAACTTTCAAAGACAAAACAAGTAAAGTATTACTACATGGAATCCTTTCTTAGCAAGATTTTATTTTTTTCAGCCAAAAATCAATTTTATTGTCAAAACGTTTAAAATAATAAAGTATTACTCAAATGATTTTCATGTGAAAATTGGCAAACAAAACAAAAGGAAAAAAATCAGTAAATAAGGAAACAGTACAAAAAAATTAAACATTTTTTAATTATTAAAAAGAGCTAAAGCGCCCTCAAAATTTGAGTAACGCATAGAGAGACGCCAGAAAAACAGATAAATATTTTCCAAAAATAGCCACATGGCATTCAGAAAAAAAAAATAAATAAATTAATAAAAAAAAGCTTCATGAAAATAATTTAAAACAATAAAAGAAACAGCACACGTACTTTGTTGCTGTTGCTTATAATTCTCTCTTTATTGTCGACACTAATTATGAATTTGTAAATTAGTTACGCCTAAAAATTAAGAATTCAAAAAATATTTCGTACAAATTAGTAATTCGACATAGATTTCATTCAGTAGAAAATTTTTATAGTTTCACGAATCATTGATTATAAAGTTAAATTATGTTTTCTTTCTTTTTTTTTTTTTTTTTTTTTTTTTTTTAATTGTGAGAAGATAATTCTGACAGAATTTTCTAGATTTTTTTTGTCTGGTTACTCTTTTATTGGTTAGATGATACAATGCATAGTAAAACACTACTGAGCTAAGTTGAAAAAAGCAATAAAACGATAAATTCTGCCGAAACCGCAACAGTCCCAAAATCCGCAACAGCAAACCGCACATGGTTCTTTTCTAGAATGGAGTAACTCTTCGTGATTTTGTTCAGATTCAGAGGGAATCAGAACTAAGCGTTGACACTATGCAACTCCTGTATGACCCCTTACATTTCCCCCTCTTAATGAGTTTCGGCTAAAATCTTTTCCGCTTTAAGGGAACAAACCGAGGAAAGCTCCTTCACTTGACAGCCCGACACCACCCATCTTGACCTTTGAGGGGGGAGAGGGAGCACCGTGGGTTTCCACGCCTTTTTTTGGGTGGGAGGGGATCACATCTCTTTATGAGAAATTTTTAGATTGAAAGCTATTCCCAAATCCAAACAAACTACTTTTCTTATATATATTCGCGAAGTCATTTTCATTCGTAAAATACAAAAAAATTGCATTAATATTCGTAAAAATATAAAATTTACCGACTTTGCTCAGATACCGAGAAATTAAAGAGTTTCCAATTTTCTTATAAAGGTAAAGATTCATTCAAAAAATGTTGCTAAAGTTAACATTTTTAGCAAAGTTTTACGAGTTGACAGCAACAAAAATGTTGTCACAAGGAAACTATATTGGCTGTCACTTCCAGGAATTCAGTTTAAAAAGTCTAACAATTCTTAACGATTAAATATGGAAAAAATTTGTATTAAATTTTAGAGGTAACAAAACCTTACTAATTGGCAGCTATGTGATTTTATTAGTGTCATGAAAACTGCAAGTATAGCCTCTTCTTTCTGCTCAAAGTATTAAATAGTTTTTTCAATCGGACTTATACCTTTAAAATGGATCATTTTCTTCTGATGGACTGATGGTTTTCATTATTATGAAACAGCCATTATAAATGAAATGTTATTTCCTATTAAGATGGCCCTTTTTTCCCATTCTGACCAGAAAATCAGAGTTATAACTTTTTTACGACTGCTCTTCCATCTTCACCTAACACTTCATTTATATTGGCTGTTTCATAATAATAGAAGCCATCAGTCCACCAGAAGAAAATAATTCGGTGAAAGCGGAAACTCGGTTAAGCGGGACTCAGATAATCGGGACTCTACTGTATATTTCATTTAAAAAATGATCTTTAGAATATTTTTGTTGGTGTTCAGAGGGGATCATGACCCCCATGACCTCCCCCTTGGATCCGCCATTGCTTACATCCCTGTTAAACGTGGTAATGCACAAGAATCAGCTTTTTCCTCCTAAACCGGGGAGGGAGAGCAGACCTTGATTCGCCAGGTCTAAGGAAGTAGACTTAGCTGAGCATGTTTTCCACAGAGAAGTGGAATTTTGGGATTTCTCCATGAAATGGAAAGTGATCCTACTCTTCGATTAAAAAGTTGAAAAGTGGTCTTTCAGGGAAGGAGACGGGAAATAGTGGTCCTTTAATAGAGGAAAATTAACATTGAGCCTATAGGCAAAAATTATAGACCATAAATAAACGGTCTTTTTGAGAGTTGATCTCCTTATAGAGGTGGTCTCTCAGGAAGGTTTCACTGCATTGTAATTACTTACTGTTTTCCCTAGGCCAATTATTTAGGGTGAAATTGGCCCTTTGAAATTGGCAAAATGCACCCTGACTTTTTAAAAAATAATGAAATTCACCTGTAGTAGACAGAGATTTCTAGTAAAAAACTTCCAAAATCCATGTGCCCAAGATCTTACAAAAATGATAGAACAATTTTTCTTTAGAAAAAAGTTAAAACATGTTGTTATTACTTTCTTCTATCTTTACAAGAAGAAAGTATTGGATTCGTGAAAATTTTCGACTTTCGGTTTTCGACGGATTTACACGTTATAGGGATCAGAGATTCCGAAAAACATGTTTTTACAAAATGTCTGTCTGTATGTGACACAAATTTTGTGGGCGCTCTATCTCAAGAACTAATGCACGGAATTTAATAAAAATTTATATTCAGTTAGCCCCTGATATAAATTGATGCTGATTAGTTTTTGGTGTAAATCGCTCTACAGGTGGCGCTGCTATGCAGCCTTTTTCACGATTTCCACAATAGCTCAATCTCCAGAACTAATGCACGGATTTTCACCAAACTTCAGATTCAGTTAGTCCTTGACATGAATTGAAGTTTTGTGCATTTTGGTGTAAATCGCTCAACAGGTGGCACTGCTGTACTGCATTTTTTACGATTTCCGCAATAGCTCTATCTCAACAACTAATGCTTGGATTTTCATCAAACTTCAGATTCAAGTATATTTTGATATCAATTAGTGCTGTTTGTGTTTTGGTGCAAATCGCTCAACAGATGGCGCTGTTATGCTGCACTTTTCATAATTTCCATTATAGCTGTATCTCGAGAACTAATGCAATAATTTTCACCAAGCTTCAGAATCAGTTAATCCTTGACTTGAATTGACATTTTGGTGTAAATCGCTCAACAGGTGGCGCTGCTATGCTGCATTTTTCAGAATTTCCATTATGGATGTATCTTAAGAACTAATGCACGAATTTTCATCAAACTTTAGAATCAGTTAGTCTTTGACATGAATTGACATTTTATACAGTTAGGTGTAAATCGCTCAATAGGTGGCGCTGCTTTGCTGTTTTTTGCGATTTCCGCAATAGCGTTATCTCAAGAACTAGTTCTTGGATTTTCACCGAACTTCAGATCCATGTATACCTGGATATCAGTGATTGCTGTTTATATATTGGTGTAAATCACTCAGCAGGTGGCGCTGCTATGCTACATTTTTCCGAATTTCCGCTATAGCTCTATCTCAAGAACTAAGGCACGAATTTTTATCAAACTTTAAATTCAGATACACTTTGATATGAATGCATGCTAAATTGATGTAATTTCTTGTACTATTTAAATGATCTAATTGACATGATTTATATAGAAGAAAGTTTTGTGATGGCCATAACATACTAGTTTAATGGTATTTTTCAATTTGTAATTTATAAAATTATTAAAGTTATGCCACTTTATTTATCATACTAAGAAACTATATATATATTTTTTCTTAATATAATAATTACTAAGCACATTACTAATACATTTCCGCATGAAATAGTGTACTTTTTTAGAACTACCATTCTACTCCCTTTTCTTTCTAGAATGAATACTAAATTATTAATTATCAATTTTAGTAATTAAAGCATAAAAATATAATATGTTCATAATTACAGAGTTAATTGTTTAATAATTTTTAATATTAAGTAGTGTTAACAATTTAATATTACTTGCAGTTAATAATTTTAATAAATGTAAATATCTCTAGTATTTAATATAGTTTTACATAATTATTACAAAATATTAATGTTTATAACTTTACAGTATGCTACTAATGAATGAAACTGCTAATTTGCAGTTATTGTAATTTCTGTAATTACCAACTAATAATTATAATTCTATTAATTAAAGTGTAAAAACATAGATTATGTTAGCAATTAGACGTTTAATTGTTTTGGAAACCTAAAACTCTTAGCAGTTATTCAGTATTTGAATGCTGGGGGAAAAAAATCGGATTTAAATAAATAAATAAATAAAAAAAAAAATCAGATTTTTTATATATTTTTTCAAAAAATCATGATTTTTTTACACCCTAGTCAATAGTCACAGTTATTTTCATGAAAACTATTGCTGGCCAGACACGCCGGAATGAATAAGTTTCAGGCATGGCCCAGATGCTTTTTCAGAAAGGCTCACATTTTGAACACAAGCACCTCTTCGCGAGAAAACCCACTGCTATAACCAATCATCGTATATCGATATTTTGATTTGAATGAGAAATAGTGGCTGATGAAATACAGTCGGACCTCTATTTAACGAAGTCACTAAATCCCAAAATAAAGTTCGTTATATGGAAAATTCATTAAATAGAGAGTCATCCGTTAAAATTATTTTAAACTACGTAAAACACATTTTAAGTCCATAAACACTAAATATAATTAAAAAAAGTAATTAGTCGCATTTTTTTTATAAATTATATCTATTTGTTTTACTTATTTTACCCATCAAAAAGAAATCTGCAAGGGAAATAAGAATGAAACAAAACATTGTCTGGAAATACATTGTATTTTCAGTTAAAAAAATAATTTTACATTAAAATCACGATTTTTTATTAAGGTTGATAAGCTGTTTGGAGGAATACCAAATTTTAAAGCAGTATTCTTTTTCTTTCATGCCTTTATCCACTTCATCAACAATAATTTTTTTTTTTTCTTTGATGCTCAAGCACTTTCGCTTTGACATTTTCGAGCTACAAGAACCGAAATTACCAACATGATTGATCATGATGAACAATCTAGAAAACGGGGCAGCTCCATTGAGGGTTAAAAGGGGATATTGAAAGTTTGCTCTTCTTGGATGGACAGCAAAGAATCACAACGATTTTACTGCTCTCGGTGAGTTAGGTGCCTGGTAAGACCTGTTTATGGTCATTGATCATCATAAAATGTGTTAAAAGAAAGAATAAGTTTGAAATATCCAGTAATATTTTAAGAAATAGGGAGAAAAAAAATTTAGATCCTAAGGAAGAGTTCGTTAAATAGAGAATACACTTCGCTATTTGGAGGTTATTTTACGAAGAAATTTGCAAAATGTTCTTGGTTGCAAGTAAAAGTTCGCAAAATAGAGGTTTGTTAAATAGAGGTCAGACTGTAACTTATTTTAAAATTATGATATTACTTGAGCAGGGGTTGAAAATTTTTCATTCTTTTTCTTTCTTTAAAATTGGGGGGGGGGGGGGAGAATTTAGATGGTAGATTATTTATTGTTACTTTAAAGCAGGAAAAAAAAAAAAAAAAAAAAAAAAAAAATGGAGAAAAACAACAAACGATTGGCACAACAATTTTTCTTAAGATTTTAAAGTTTGTGCAATATTAATTAGGGATCAAAGACGGGGTAGAGAGAATTTCAGAGGAGATTTAAATAATAGACTATTTATTTATCATTCCTCCAAAATAATAAAAGGGATAAAAACAATTTAAAAAATGAAAGAATTTTAAATACATTAAAATTTGCATGTTGGGTATGGGAGGGGAAGAAAAAATTTGGGAGGGGGGAGGGATGTGTCAGATAATTGATCATTCATCTCTATATAATAAAAGGCAGGGTAACGCATCCGGGGCGAATCCAGCAATCTTACCAGTCTCTGAGGAAGAGACTCAAGTGTGAAAGGTTCCATTCTCCCATTGGTTGACAAGAAACAAGAATCCCACGATTACTTCTCAAGGTTACAAGCCCTGATAATTGAGCAGTGGTAGACACTTCTTCCTAACTCAGAAGGCACATCGGATTTCACCACCAAAATAAATCGCCAAGTGTCACTTGAGATTATTTCAAGCATTAAGTTGCAATCATATTAAATTTTCTTTGCGACATGTAAGGAATTTTAATTTAAAGTGATTCACGGAAAACAATGATATGGTATTTTTAAAAATATCCTTTTTTTCCCGGCAAAAAATTGATAAAACTGACTTTCTTTTAAAAAAGTAATCAATTTAAATATTTTAGACTTATTATTTTGTAACTTAATTTTAAATTACACATTACTTATATTTTCCTTTTCTATATACAGGCGTATGCAAATTTAAACTTAAAAAAAAAAAAAAAAAAAAAAAAAAATTCCATATTTTAAAAGTAAAAAATTAATATTTATATGAAAAGTAAAATTAATAATTTTTGATTTATATAGCTTTGCATCAGGAGGATTAAGAAGGAGCTTAGGGGATTAGATGGTTGAGATTCAACCCGAGATACTTATTTATTAATCAATATACATATTTAAAAAAAAATTGGAGGGGGGTGTAAACGATAAAATACAAATTTCAAAGCGTTATTTAAAAAAAAATAGTATTATTTCAATAGTTGCAGCAGACTGTTTTAATTACGCACTTTTATTGCTTATTTATTAAGTTTTTGTTTTATTAAGAAATCTTAATTTTGTTATAGTATATTAGCTGGAAAACCTGGTTTACCCAGAAATATTGTAAATGCCAATTGTGTGTTTATTAGAACATAAACTAGCCGAACTTTGCTCATCTAAACGCTTCCATACTGTCAATTATTTTTTTATCAGTTTTTCAAATTTTAAGTGAAAAACACAATTTTTACCTACCGTCCTAGGACGGGCATTTACATTAGTTTATTATAACTTCAAGGTAATAAATAAGACAGAATACAGTATACTCTTGATATCTCAAAGTTGAAGGGACGTTAAAAATTTTTCGAGATAACAAGGTCATAACTAAAACACAAAAATTCACGTAAAAACACAAGATATGTGTAATGATTGTTGACAATAAGTCTAAATACAGGATGATAATTTTAATTTTTTTTAAATAGTAGAAAATAATTACATTAAATTGAAAATAATTAGTGAATACATAAATGAAGTTACATTACTAGAATTTCTTAAAGCCCAGTATTGTGGCCTGGCGACTTTTCTCTTGAAATTATTCTTCAACCAATTTTTCTGTTCGAAAAATAGCGGTAAAGTCATCGTTTTCCACTTTTTCCGAGCATTACATACAAAAATGCCATTCATATGATAAGGAAACACTTGTTTTCCCCCTTTGTTTGCCGTTCAAGTGATCGGATGGAAATATCGGTATCGTCCCTCACACCCTGACCCCTTAGAGAGATAATGAAGGGTGAGAGATATTCTTGGAAACACCTATTTTCTTTTGGCACAAATGGACGGCAATTTTTCTGGAAAAATTAATTTTTTACTTCGAAAAATATCCGACATAACAAGGTTTTGAGTGAAAACTCTTCGAGATAAGAATTAAAATTAACATTAGATGAATATGTAATATCAAGGGGAAAAATAATTTTTCGATATATCAAGGTTTTCGAGATATCAAGAGTAAACTGTATATATATTTTTAAAGAGAAATATTTTAAACTTTGTGTTGGAGGAGCAAAGAAAAAGGGTGGGAGTATTGAAAATTTTAGGGGAGGGAGGAATTTAGATGACTGATTAATTAATTATGCATTAGCATGTCAAAATAACAAATAAAACAAGACAAAATAACATTAAAAATAGACAAAATTAAAAAATATATAACTTAAGAATTTAAGATTTTCAACTTTGTGTGGGGAGGGTAGGGAGGGGAGCAAATTTTCATTGCATAATAATTCAGATGATAATAAAAGTGCAACATCATTAAAATGTGATTGTAATTTATTTAATTGTGTGCTTTAACTCCCAATTAATTTAATTACAATTGATTTATTGATCAATTAAAAAATTAATTACACTTGATAACGATTAAATAAAATTTAGCTTTTTTAATCAATTAATTATTTGATTCAAAATATAATAAATTGCGAAACACTGCATACAATTAAGCTGTGCAGTAAAAAAATTCAAAATTAATTCGGTAATAATAATAATTTTGTGTAATCAGTATTGAATGATTTTATATTTTTAAACAAAAATATTAAGGGCTCCACTCCCTACAGCAGCAAATACCCTCAAACTTGTATGATTTTATATTTTAACATGAAAGTTTCTTCAAACAAACCAAGAGTTGGCAGCCCCACTGCCTTCAGCAGTATATACCTGTATGCATGCTCTGATCTACTTAGATAAGATATTTTTAAACGAAAGACCGGTGTTGCTGGACACCTGATAACTTAAAAAAATATATCTAAAGTCAGTTTTGAATGAATTTATATACTTTAATGAAAGATTTTCCAAAAAAACATAATGTTGAGGGCCCACTGCATTCGACACTGTATAACCTCAAAATTTGTACGTATGTTGTAATTTTAAATTAAAATCTATCTAAATGAACTACTGGGACTCTTATTATAGTGATTGCAGATTTAATTTCTGCCATTTGGATATAAACTTTCAATTCTGGCCAAAAACTCTTTGAGAAAATCTAAATAATATATAATATTGTTTACTTTTCTTTATTAGTATAGATATATGTTATTTACGATTATATTGTAAATGTTATATCTGTTTACATCTTCTGTCTAAATAAAGAGCAATCTCTTCCTTCCAAACTTCCATTATTATTAGTGTTTATTATGCCCCCCCCCCCCCCCCCCCAAAGAAAACTTAACTAAAACAGTGGTATACAAAACCATAAATAAGGAATATTGATGCAAACAGCTTTACCCTGGAAATTTTAGGATGGAAGTCACACACAGTATTTAAAATTTTTTCAGTGATGTACCTTCACAATAATCTTATGCAGGAATGCCTCAAATTCATGGATATGTAAAGAATGTAATGTCGTGCATATGCAATTTTGCCATTAAATCCCATTGTTTGGCAACAGTTACTTTTTTTAAAATATAGAAACTGTCAAAGGAAAAGGAGATAAGTATCCAAATATCTGATACATGTTGCATTTAAAAAAGATCCCAGTCAAAATATCAAGAATTTAATATATCTTTTATTAAGAATATACCAGGAACAAAAATGTTATGGTTTATTATGATAATCAGATTGATGCATATTTAGAAATTTGTTGCTCTTGAATATATATACAAATATATAATAATGAGAAGAAACAAAGGTAGGTTCAAATATGAAACTATGAGAAAACGTTAAGCTTCCAGATGTACAGTCGTGGAAAAAAAAGTAAACACCAACTAATTCTTCAACAAATTATCGTAGAAGAAAGTTACTGGTACCGAACGATTGGAAATAAAGTCTACTTTTAAATGATGTACAGTACAGAACCATTTATCCGGAATGCTTGGGGTCAGATGTATTCCGGATAACTGGTTTTTCCGGTTAACTGGTTATGCATTAAAGCATCATCCATTTGATAAGTTTTGTGGAATATATGTGGTTGTGGCATTATTTCTCATTTTAAATTATTAGATTACTTGGATTAAAAATCAATGCAAGAAAGATCAAAAGTTAACCAGAGTTTAAAAGAAGGTAATTTATGGGAATCCCTTAGGAACAAAAATTCTTCTGTTTCCTCTGCATAAAAATTAAAACATCTAAAATAGAACTAAATATGCTTTCTTTTCAAATACTAGATGTTGTCATCAAATTATACAATTGTTTCAAGCAAAGTCTATGTCAAACTGGCAGTATATGACACCTTTTTCTGCAAAGATTCTGAAATCAGTCTATTAGAAATACCATTCCGGATAACTGGTTTTCCGGTTAACTGGTTTCCGGATAAATGGTTCCATACTGTATATAAAATTTACTTAGGAGGTCATCTACATATTAAAATGAACCCTGACTTTGTTCTGTTCAATAGCAGTACACAATTCTGACAACATAAATGAACTCTACACCCTTCAATTAGTCTAAAAACAAATTTTTATGCAATTCGTACCATAAGCTTCCGAGAAATTAATTATTTTAAAATGAGTGTTTTTTAAGGGCTGTATCCAAATTGAAGTTCGGTACTCGATTGTTAACCGAGAGAGCTCTCTTCTTGATCAAGGCAACTTAAGCAGTCAATTAAGCCTGTTAGATTACAGGATAGCATAAGAAATTTCAAAATATTTAGTCACTTCTATCATAGACGGCCCCTTAAACCATCATTTTGCCGTTGTTTAAGCATAATTTGAAAACTACTTGGAAGAAAAATGGGAAATTTTGGATTTTCATAAAGCAGGACTTAATAAACCTGAATCTATCAAAAAAATTGTAGGTTGCAATTCATAATTTTTTGAATATTAATTTCATAATTCATATCAGAAAATTATAAAAATTGCAAATTCAACGTATTTATGTTTGGGTATATTAGTATTATTGCGACACAAAAAATTAAAACATTAGGATCATAATTTCAGAAGTTAATAAAAATATGAAAATGTAATTTAACATTAGAAGCACTAAATTTTGAACGTTTATAATTCAAAAACTTATCATTCAAATGACTTGAAATTGGGTGTCTAGGCATAGTTAGAACCAAAGATTTGAAATATCCCGTTAAAATTGGGTATTGCCATTGAAAAAAATTAAGTTTGGATTCGTTTTAATATGTAGATGGCCCCCTAAGCAAATTTTATAAACGTTATTTAAAAGTAGACTTTATTTCCAATCGTTTGGTACCAGTAACTTTTGTCTACAATAATTTGTTGAGGAGTTAGTAAGGGTGTTTACTTTTTTTTCCCACGACTGTACTAATTTACTGATATTTCTAATTCTTTACTTTTAATGTGTATATAATAATTTTGAGAAAAAAAATTACTAATGTAGAAAACAATTTTGTCTGAAATATTTAAGTTATGTTCATGTTAAATTTGCAACTTAAAGTAAAATCAGAGACTGAAAATAATCAGCTTCAGATTTTAACACAGACTTAAATCTCACTCATTGACATCCAACATCTATTTAGTTTTGCATTATATATAACTATTAAATAAGCAAAATAATAATAGTAAAAGGATATTTTGCTGTGAAATGCAAAAAGTCTCTTTATCATTGTCCTTTATGAAATATGTATTGTATTTAAGATGTCCTAATTATTAAAAACACATCAACGAGACCAAATTGGCAATACAACCTGAATTTTTTATTGATGAGAATGATTTTCAACATATTTATAAAAATAAACCAAAAACCAAAGATAAAAATAACTATATTTTTGTTCCTCCAGTTTCTCCATTTAAAGTAATTTTAAAAACCCACAGAGAAAACAAAATATAGAAATCTTGTTTATAATATCAAATAACAAAATAACAAATAACATGACATATATTCACATAGAGATTGATGTATCAGAAAACTTTCTACTTAGACTAGCAACTGTTACACCATGCTATTTATTATAATAGAATTCAGACTAATTTTTACATGGATTTTTTTTGTACAATTTTAATTTATCTAAAAACAATGCAAATTTTCAAGAACAACCCTTGAAAGAATACGATATGAAATTTTTGAAGCATAAAATTAATCCTTCTTTTTATCTTCCACAGGTTTTTCTTCATTAGCTACACATACAGTTCCATTTGCTTCAGATCTTTGTTGTTCTATTTCACCACTAGTGCCAAATTCATTCATCCTTTTAGGATCTACTCGATAAATCCAACGTTGATACAAGTAAATGAAGAAAACTATATCTATAAACAAACAAAGTGAAATTATATATTCACAAACAGTGAATAGCAGTACACAATTAATGTATTTGCATATTTTTAATACTTTTTTAGTGATTTCTTTCAATATAAAAAGCTTAAAATGCAAAGAAAGCATTATTAATTTTATTATATTATTTAAGAATGCTTATGAATGATAATGATTTTTCATCAATGTAACATGAAACAATAAAAGAAATGACAATCTTTAAATATACAAACAATGTTATAAAAACATTTATAATCTTAAAATCTATATACAATAGATCAGTTTCAACTGACGTCACAAACTTTATCCACCAGCTGAGAGAGATAATTAAGAAAAATAAATAAATATCAACAATATTTTTTTCTTTAATAAATCATAAATTTTATTGTTAAAAATTATAGACAGTTGACACTTTAATGATCGGGATTTTCCTTTTTTTTTTCGTATGTGTGTGTGGAAGGGGGTGGGGTGTTCCAATACAAAAAGGGTGCTGCATATGTTGATTTTTTTTTTTTTTTCAAAGTGTGCAAAGTGCTAATTTATGCAGTATAATAATAGCTATATAAATGAATTCCATAGATTGCAATACAGTGGGGTCACTGCATACAGTGAATCCCCACCCCCATGTGCACAAAGCACGCATACATGTGATATAGTGATTGCAACATTAATGAATTTCATGTATTTTTAGAACATTCTAATACAGTGAGGTCGTTGCATGCAGAGATTTTTTTTTTCTGTTTTCATGTGCAGAAATAATATACATGTGGTATAGTGATTGCGACAGTAACAAATTTTGTGTATTTCCATTTTTTTCAACTTCACAATAATTGTTAACATTTTTGGTAATATTGATGAAATGTGCATATACACAAACACACTCACTTTTTAAGAAAAGTGACCAAATATATAAAATTTTCAAGCTAAACACTCACCATCACGAAAACATCCTAATCTGTACATAGTAGGCATTTTTATTACAAATGCAAATATATCATCAATGAAAGTGTTGAGGAATTTATATGATAACATTCTCCATGGAAGATGGGCTACTGACTTTAATTTATAATTAATAAATAGCTGAGGAGTCATCATGATGAAACCTAATAAGAAAATAAAACATTAAATATTAGAAAAAAGTACTGTCATTAGTAATATATTTATATATAAATCAACAATCAGTAACATACTAAGAAATATTTACATAAATGATTATGCTATAAAATGCAATTTCAAACATACAAATTATTCCTTGAACTTATTTTTTCTTTTGCCATACTTTGATTCAGTATCCAAAGGAAAAATACTCAATTTGCATTACTTTTATATTTATATTTGTTTATTGATGTGTATGTTTAAATATTGTATTTTGAAATAAAAATACATAAAAATTAAAATGAGCTTTAATTATTTTGTTATTTACTCTTTTTGAGAATCAATCTCTAATTTATATAAGTCAGGAAATTGTTACCAGTTGAATTACAATCAACTGGTAAATAATTAAGAAAGCTACTAAGAAAAAAGAATATTTTTTTTCTACAGAAATACAGTAAAACCTACAAAACAGAATCATTAGAGAGCATAAAAAAACCAGTTTGAACAGGGTTTCATCTTAATAGTTATAACTATATGATACTCCTTTCACCAAGGCTGTGAAATTTTTCTGTTATATAATGGTTCCTTTTTCACAGGTTTTATTGTAACTTAATTTTTAGTTGTGAAAGTAAAATGTAATAATAACACTTATAATTTGACACTTTTTTGTTTTGTGAATAAGTTAATAGATTTTCACAGGTTAACAAATTTTAAAGTACAATGTCATAAAGAACAAAAAATGTCAAGTTTATGCAGTGAAGTAGACAAAATGCTCTCTCGTTCCTAAAATCCTATTATTTTTACCCAACTGAAAAGAAGGGTTATGTGTTTAGCATATCTGGGTATGTGGATTTCTTTATACCCTCGAAACATCCCAACAGCTGGATGGATTTTAATGAATGAGGTCTCTATCGATTTGTCTTAATCGTCCAATGGTTATAGGCTAGATTTTGTTTTAATAAATTCAAAATGGCGGCCGTAAAATACAAAATGGCGGTAGAGACGAAAAAAAAAAAAAATTACGCACTATATTCAGTGCCACATTATTGGATAGGTCTTTCAAAATGAAGACTATGTTTCATTGACTATTTTATAGTCAGAAGCTCCGTTTAAATATTACACAACCTGGAAGTTGTGTAGATAGAATATCTAGCTTTACTGCAACTCTAACCATCATAGACATCTATAGGCTTCATCAAAACAGTGTTTATAGATAGGAACTAACAATTAAATGCAACTTAAAAGTCATCAATACAAGTAAATAAAAAAAATAGTTTCCCATCGATAAGAAATAATTAATTAATTCGCTTTTTACGCAATCAGGTTTTTTGATTTTTTAAATTTAATTTTTTATTAATATTAAGTTGATCATTTGAAAAAAGGTAATGAAAAGCATTGAATATTAGATAATAATTTATAAATAATAAGTGTGAATATATGGACACAAGAAGGTAGAATTGTCATATGTTTATAATAAGTGTACATGGAACTTTTTGAAAAACTAACTTTGCTAGTCATTGTCACCTTAATTGATATTAATTAAGCACAGGAATCAGTCAATAAAATTACATCCTTTCATCATTTCATTTCTTACAATGAGACTGATAATAAAGCTATCTATGAAAAATTAAATCTTACAAAATATTAAAAATAAATATAAAAATTAGAAAATAGAATATATGCAAACTGAACAAATTTGATTTAAGCCATGTGTCAGTAGTAAATAATAATTTAAAAACTAAGTTCTATTTATTTGCATTATAGAAAACAGATATTTTAAAAGTTATTCCATCATTATATTAGAATTGAAAATATCCTTAAAGAAATGCTAAACAGAAATAAAGAAATCTGCATTAATTAAATTACCATCAAATGTATGAAGTAATTTATCTACTATAACCTCTTCGGTCCCTTGGTCCCCATATGAGGACTTCTGTTCTTTTCCTTATAAAAACTAAAATGTCCGATCTTTTTACATTTTCATATCACCTCTTAATAATAGCTGAATGTTTTTTGCATTCAAAGCAAATAAATAAATGGCAGCATCTAAGCTGATTCCCACATAAAATAAATGTTATTTTCATCTAAGTTTGAAAAATGCCTAAAAATGCCCAAAAGACAGTATGACCAAGAAAGTCAGAAATTTTCATAAGTATTTAACTTAAATCTTTTTCAATAAAAAATTTTGAGGATTTGTAGATTATTTACTTGTTTAAAGCTCTTAAATTTGTGATTGCGTTAATTTAGGTTAATCTAATATATAAAAATGAAAATTTTTCTGTCTGTAATGCTATACAAATCCACAGTTTGGAAGCCAGAATTGTGAAATGTTATGTACATGTGTATTAAAATACGGCTGAGGCAACTAAAGTAATCCAGAATCAAAATAACTTATACTTAATTTTTAATTAATAAAAAACTACAAATTTAACAGCCATTTCCAATCAAATTTAAACATTTTCCGTTATAGCCATTGTCAACAATTAAAAATTCACAATAAAATCCTTCTTTTTTTTATGTTCAAACCCGTAATCGTGATAGTTCTTTAACCAATGTGAGATATACATATTACGTACGCCATGCTGCAATTGGTATTACGATAATTCTTTTACCTCACATGCAAATAATTAGAGACATACATATTACATACGCCTCGCTGCAATAGTAAAAAGCTCCAGCGGGTATTACAAGAATTCTTTTATTTCACATGCAAATAATAAGAGACATTAGATAACATTTTATCACCAGTGGTGTAGTCGTAAAAAAACCAGAAGGTATATGTTCTAAGCACAGGTATACCTCAAGGCAAAGGGTATACCCTAGTGTATATATACTATAGCTTTCTTGAGAAATAGAGGGTATTATACAGTGTTCCTTAAAAAAATCCACAGGATATATGGCGTATACCCTCCACTACATTCTTGTTTATCACAAACATCAACAAAACCTTTTATTCTATTTATTCACTTATTCCAAGGATAGCGTTTTATCGTCTGTTGCCATAGTAACAGGATAAATCAAATTTCATTAAAAAAAATGTGCAGTAGCAGAAAAATATTTTACTAACTCAAATTCGGGTTAAACAGCTAGTGGTTATTAAACTGATGTTTTTAAGGGGGTTTGTATTTTAGATCCATATTTTTTAACATAAATTACTAAGCGCCTAAAGGATGAATTTCAGAAAATATATTTTTTCTGTCATTTTGTTTGGAAAAAACCAATGAATAAGCATTTATATTATTATTTTAGCTTCGGAACTGAAGAGGATATATTTTATATATATATATAATAGCGCTAAGTGTATAACACTTCCAGAATGAACTCACCCGGATCCCAATAAACACTTCGCTTTTTCATATTCCATTCAGCTATTCTTATTCAAAATTATTTTTTCGAATGAGACTTCATAAATGTCACATTTTTATAAAGATTATTCAAAATAAATTAACATTTGAGAAATGACTTATATTCAATTATGTATATATTCTGAGATAACTTTGGTTGAAATTAGATTGGCAGCTCAATCTCTCCCTCCATGAAAGTAAACAAAAAATTCATCCATCTTGAACTTTAAAAATATTAAAACATGGAGGTAATTGTTAACAAGGCGAATCCAAGATGTAGCTTGTTGTCGAAAAAATGAATCTCATTCGTTGTGAACATTTATGTGCTTTGTTGGTGCCATCTATTGGTAGTTAAAATAAAAAAAAGAAATTTTCTTTTGAAAAAGTTATTTAAATTCTGAAGACATTGGGGAAAAAAATGAATATTTCTTATAAAATGAAATTAGACATGTATACCACACACACACGCATATATATATATATATCAATGCAAATATAATTTTGTATTTTGTAGGGAAAATAAATTTGTAACTTAATAAAAGAATCTCTCTATTCTAAAAAAAAGTAACTACCGCTGCCGCCGCCGGTTTTGAATTTTTTGTGACCGGAGGTCTTTCTTCGTTAAAATTAAAAAAACTGTTGCATACAAAAATATGAAAATCGGTAGTATTATAGAAAAATGTTTGATAAACACGCTGATGCAGACAGTTTTCAAATCGAAGAATTATTTTAAGAGATATTTAATGCCAAAGTTGGACAAAATCGTTCCATTAAAAAAGTTTTATAGGAGCAAAAACTGTACATAGGAATTTAATCATTTTTAGACCATTTTATGCGTCAGAATTTCCCGGTGTGCAGATTGCAGTGAGTTTTTTAATTTGAATAATTTTTCGAGGTTTTATTTCTATTTTAAATTCAAATTTTCAGCATTTCGAGAGATATTTTTTACAAATTTTAGAAAATTGTATTAATTTAAACTGTTGCCAACTGTATAAAAAGCGCAAACAGTAATGTTTGCTTCAAATAAAAAATTTATTTTACACGTGACTATTATAAACAAAAAATATAAAAAGCAGGAACTCATTGAAAATTACGTCATAAAAACTATAGTTACACGTGAATTTTAAATGAGAAAGAATAATGTAAAATAATAAATTCAGTAACATGCGTTAGAAGTCCTAAATAGGAGAATTTACGTCATATTACACTTATTAAGTAAAATGAACAAAAAATAATATTGCAAAACAGTTTTAATTTAAAAATTGCGCGAGACATTTACTTGGCATTTTAAGATGATCATAATATTTCATTTCTAACAAAAGTATTTTGACGTGAATATTAAAAAGAGAAAGAAAAGTTTGGTGAAAATTACGTCAGATTATAATTGTCAGATTCAAATTATAATTCAATCTTCCGAAATCTTTTTAAAGGCGATCAAATTAGCATGCTGTTAGAGTCTGCGGTGTCTGAACGGGGGTTGACGAGCGTAGCTCGTAGGGGGCAGAGCCCCCTAGTTTGAGAAAAAAATCTATTAATGCAATTAATAGTTGCAATTTACTTACACTAGGGGGCCCCCCTGCGAGCTACGCTCGTCAACCCCCGTTCAGACACCGCAGACTCTAAATGTACGCTAATTTGATCGGCTTTAAAAAGATTTCGGAAAATTTAATTATAATTTAAAAAACAATGGCGATCTCCCTATAAACGGATTTCTATTCATTTCTCTTTGACTGGGGAATTTTAAGGCCAAATCCGCTGCGGTACTACTTGATTAACCCGTCGACCAATTTCGCCAAATTATATAAATCACCAAAGCACTCGCCAAATTATACAAATTGACATCATTTTTATTTTAAATAACGAAAGAACAAATAAACTAGTGCAACATTAATAAAAATACAAATAAAACGTCGAAATAGAAATAACTTGATGCCGTAGACACGTGTAACTTGCTTAAAGTTACACGTGTCATGTGAATGTGACATTTACGATCAACCATTATTGGCATTTAATCTTATAGTTTGGCGAATGATACATTTTTGGTCAACGGGATAACTAAGTAGTACCAAAAATACATATGTCAATTGCTGTCTTTGATTAAGTAAAATAAGATAAACTTTTCAAAATAAACTAATATAAAAGGAATTAAGTAAACAGAATCTTTGTCTCCCGGTATTTTTTAACAAAGCGAAAAGAAAGTTCTTTTAAATAAGACATTTTAAATTAATCATTTTTAATCTGACGTAATTTTGACCAAACTATTCTTTCTCTTTTAATATTCACGTGAAAATACTTGTGTTAGAAATGAAATATTATTTGCGCTGTCCTAGCAAAAATAGTTGAAAAGTACCCTCTCAAAATATCAAATAAATGTCTAGCGCAATTTCTAAATTTAAACCGTTTTGCAATATTATTTTGTGTTCATTTTATGCAATAACTGTAATGTGACGTAAATATGACGTAATTTCTCCTATTTAAGACTTCAAACGCATGTTAATAAATTTATTATTTTACGAAATCCTTTCTCTCTAAAAATTCACGTGTAATTATAGTTTTATGATGTAATTTTTAATAAGTTCCTGCTTTTTGTACATAATTATTTAATTCTAATTCCAAATGTTTTTTTCTGTTTATAATAGTCACGTGTAAATAAATTTTTAATTTATTACACGTATAAATTTTTTTTTTTTTTTTTTTTTTTTGAAGCAAACATGATTGTTATCGCTGTTTATGCAGTTGGCAACAGTTTAAATTAATATCACTTTCTAAAATCTGTAAAAAATATCTCTAGAAATGCTGAAAATTTGAATTTAAAATAGAAATAAAACCTCAAAAAATTAGCCAAATTAAAAAAAGAAATACAATCTGCACACTGGGAACTTCAAACGTATAAAATGATCTAAAAATGATTAACTTCCCATGAATAGTTTTTGCTGCTATAAAACTTTTTTAGTGGAACGATTTTGTCCAAATTTAGCATTAAATATCTCTTAAAATAATTCTTCGATTTAAAAACTGTCTGCCTCAGCGTGTTTATCAAACATTTCTGTATAATACTACCGATTTTCATATTTTTGTATGCATTATTTTTCTTCATATTAACGAAGAAAGACCTCCGGTCACAAAAAATTCAAAACCGGCGGCGGTGACAGTGGTAGTTACTTTTTTTTAGAATAGAGAGATGATAAAAGATGATTTTTAATGATCAAAATTTATTACATGTTTCTTTATGCATGTTTTAAAAAAAATCAGGATTTAATCTGAGAAACTTTTTAAAAGGCGACAGCCATTTTAGCTATAGGCCCCAAAGCAATCCCCGCTTTGGTGGACTTCAAAAACGTGTGTTCTTTTTCAATTCCTACTATTAGCTCACACTCTCCCTATATTTATTTATTTATTTATTTATATATTTATCTTGTTCAAATTTTCAATTGTTAATAAAATACTCATTATTCATCCCATCAAGTTGAAATAAATTTTTTAAAACTTCTACTGGATGACAATTGATGTTAATACAGTTTTTACAAATATTAATTAATTAATTAAATTTTAATTAATTAATTTTAGTTTTGCATGGGAAACAAAATGGCGGCCATTGGTTGTTGAAGATCAATTAAAGTATTTTCAATAAGGGGTTACCATAGGGGAGACACAGTTCTGTCGCCAAATATCACCAAGTTTATCGCCAAATTTGGCGGCCAAAATGAGTCGCCAAAAGTGACGCCAACTTGGCGATATCTCTAATATTTTGCCAAATTCCCATAGAGTTCCATTGTAAACCTACTTGCTTATAGAAAATCAACAAATTGAGATATTTTAATGCAACAAAAACTAATATTAGCTTAAGGGATTATATTAAATTTTTCTTTGATGACTTAAGTAGGAATTGACTTTAAAAACAAAATTTTTATATTACTTGTTTACTATTAGCTAACAAATTTATTAGGAATTGCTGCAGTCTTACAGTTTTTTTAAATTTTTTTTTTATTTGTAAGAAATTTAAGGTTATTGATTTTTTTTAAATGCAATAAACAAAAAAAAAAAAAAAAAAAAAAAGTTAATTGACAATACGTTTTAAAACAGCATTATTAGTACTAATTTGCATGTTTTTTTGTGAAATTGTTCTTGAAAATTTTGTGAGTAAAGTTCATTTATTTCAATTAAGAATTTTCTTGCAAATTAAGTTTCAACGAAAAATGGGCTGTTTTTATAGCTATTTTACCCTACCTGGTCCTATTAGTCAGATAAGATAAAATTTATTATTTCATAATTCTTTTTATAATGCAATGCTATATCATTCTTTTGAAAATGCATTTTTTCTATAACTAAGCAACATTGAAAGATTTAGTACATTCTAAAACCTTCACCGAAAAATTATCTAATTATAAGTGCAAGTTACATTGAAATAAATCCAGCAAAATATTTTTAAAAGGCTAATCTTTCATAATCATGTTCATGTGATTATAGAACTTTCCCCCGTAGTTCTATAACTAAGCAATGTAGAATGATATGCCATATACTAAAACCTTTCCTGAAAAATTTTCTCATTGACAGCTCCATCCCCTGACTAGTCCCATCAACATCCATTGAGCAGAACTCAAGTTATAAGCAGGCAGAATGAAATTTCTATTAGCATTTTATATATATGGGTCATTTTTTATAAACAGCAAAATTCTTTTCATTGCTTCAAAAATAATGAATAAACATGCATAAAAATAAAACAGAATTCTAGAATATGTTAATCACATGTTTTTATGTTTGTATAACGAGATTAAACATATCATCCTTATAATATTATAAATGCGAAAGTGTGCGTGAAAGAGTGAATGAAGTCAACGTCTAAATAGATGAATTAATGCTTTTGTATCTTTGGATATAGATGGATTATAACCCAGAAATGTACACAGACTATGTTTTATTTATTTGATTCAAATATTTTTCTTAATACAAAATTTCATTATTTCTGCTAGAGAATTAATTGACATTTTTCCGAATAAAATTTAATGATCTTTCTTTTTTCTTTGGCAAAAAAAAAAAAAAAAAAAAAAAAAAAAAAAAAATTAAAACCCAGAATAATTTTTCCTCAGTAATTAATTTTCCAATGAAAGATTTTCATGTGAAATATATACATATATATGTGGCATTTTGCTATCGACTTTTGTGACATTCCGGCGATATTCGTATATCTCGAAGTAAATGTAGTGTAGAGTAATCAAGGCCAACCCTCCGTTATCATGAGAATATCGGAGTGCAGTCAGGGTGGCGAGTATAAGACAGGTATAAGAGAGGTATATAAAGACAGGTGGCGAGTATAATCCATAAACATTGAGAACTTTCCCATGATAATAATTAATAGAGTCATCATAACTTTAAACTTTTATTTGACAAAAACATATCAAAACATTTCCAGTAGCTTGTCCATCAACTCTCGAATAATCGATCATCCACTTCATAAAACTTAAGATGTTACAAGTATTAGGATCTACACATTTGAGTCGTTTATCCCAAGCGATGTAGATTTACTAAAAAACCGGAAAAACATAAAATCTATTGCTCCTCATCGGTGTAACGGTATAAGTACTCAAAGAAACATAGCGCGGACGGATATAATATTAGTGGAAAACCAATTCCAGCAGAGAGATGGGGAGGAACGGGACAGGAGACAGGCTATGATTCGATGGGAAGGGCATGACGTTGATAATGAACTCCTTATATGGTGCCAGAATTGAAGTGTGATTAAATGCTGGCAGGAGCATGGAATTGTGGGAAAAGAACATCATCGAACAAATGCTATTAAAAACATTCGAAAGAAAAAGAATTTAGTTTTAGAAAAAATGAGAAAGTAAATTAATGGGTTTTATAAGATTAGACGAATGGATTAAGGTTTTTAGAATAATAAAAGAATACGCAGGTTTAAATGCATGAAATAAAAGACAAAAGATATTAAGATATTATTAAAGATAGGTAAAAAAAGAAAAATATTAAGAATTTGGAATAGTTTTACTAAGATAAAAGGGCGAAATTTTTTATTATTACATATATATATATATGAATGTGACATCATATTGGAAATAAAACAAATTTTCAAGTATTTCTAATAATGCAAGGTGCATGAACTGAGTTAGTACGGAATGACGCAAATATGAAATCATATATGGAAAATAAAGTAAAATACGATAGTATACTAAATATAAAAACATCGATTAGCTGGAAAATAGATATCTCAATAAAAAAACATCATTAAGCAATACACATTCATGCGAGGCAATGCTTAGGAATTAATTTGTGTAGCTCTGTTATGATCTATAGAATTTATACACACCTCATAATATGCAAAAATTTAGTTAATTTAAAAATGCATACCACAACTGGAAATGCACTTCTAACAATTGTTTTCGGGGGGGGGGGGGGGGGGGGGATTAAAAAATTTTCCAACTTGAAACAAAATGCTCTATTTTCTAAGTAAAATGGTATGTGCAATGTGTGTTGATAACGATAATTATGCGTAAAAAATCCCTTTCCAAAGAAAAATACAGAAACTAAAAACATAAAAATTATAATTATTGGTTCACTTAATGAAAGTTTAAATACAATTCTTTCATTTAAATAATAAAAGCAAAAGTAAATTTCTAGTTTCCTATCTTGGCATCATTGAGCATGAAAATAAAGATGAAAGGATAAGACACCCAAGTGCTAAATGAATAGTTAAGGAAGCAATTTCAAACAATACAATAAATGTAAGATTTACACCTACAAAAATTGCATATATTTGAAGAAAATTATATAAATATATGAAATAAGGTAGAGCAAAATGTTAATAGTGAAGCTAATACTAGTGAACTTGCATTTTTCCTTTTCTTCACTTATCTTCTGGTCTTCAAAGAAATCTGCCTACTGATAACATTGTTTTACATAATTTAACTTGATTGCTGTTACAGAACTCAGACAGGGTTGATACTCATTTTCCAAGAAAAAATCCGCTGAGAATCCCCTGGTGTATTTTCAGGGATGCATAATTTTTTCATGTCAACAATTAACGACATTTTTTAAACCAGTATCACGACCCCTTACCCCCCCTCCCCTTAAAAAAAAATACAAACTAGATAATCTGAAAAATACAGTTTATACATAACCTATATAAACAATATGAACAGAACTTTAAAGGAAAAACTATTTAAAATTAATTTGTGTACAACAGAGATGAAGTCTGCAAGCCTTGTGGGGCTCTCCTTAAAAACTTGGTAGATTGCTGTAAGAATTTAATTTCCACTTTGGGATTTTATTACCTCTTTGAAAAGCATTATGAATAATATGAAGGCTCAAGTGTCTATTAATTTCTAAATGTCCTTTATTTTTCTTAAGTTCCTCTTTAACAGTTTTCAAACCTCACGATGTTAGAAGGCATGTCTAGTGACTGAATGGATGGATGTCGCCAGACGTTAGAAGTAGCACATATTAAATCCAGTGGTGTAGTTGTAAAAAAAAAAAAAAAAAAAAAAAAAAAAAAACAGAGGGTATACGCTCTAAGCAGAGGATATACGCTCAAGGCAGAGCGTATACCCTAGAGTGTATAAGCTATAGCTTTCTCGAGAAACAGAGGGTATTCGGTGTTCCTTAAAAAAATCCAGAAGGTATACAGCGTATACCCTCCATTACATCCCTGATTATATCTAACCTGTAAGAAGGAGTGGCTAGTTTCCAATCTGCATTATCCCCTGAGATTCCTCTGATTTTTTAGGGCCAAAATTCATCCCCTGATTTTCCCAGGAATCCCATAATCCCCTGATGAGTATGAACCCTGTCAGAAAGGTAGTCAGCAAAACAATAAAAATTTCATATCTTTTTACTATTTTAAAAAAAGAAAAAGTCTTTCAAAAATCTAGAATTTCCCAACTCTAAACTCAAATTTCCCAAGTTCATATATAATGGAGGGGGAGGCTCCCCCCCCCCTCCATAAACCCCCATTGTGATGCCTCTGAGCATAATGTAGTACACCTATATTATATGTTGTCATGTTGACTTAAAATACAGTAGTCTCTCTAAAATCTGCAATCTTCTGAAATCCGCTCTCATTTCAAAATGTAAACAATGAAATTCCCAGTTAAGAAGTATTCTTTACAATTTTTATTTCAAATGTCAGAGAATGAAAATAAAATTATTTTTAACAAACTTATGTGAAAATAGCAATGACGCTGGATATTACACAAATAAAATGCTTTTATTTCACAGAAGCCTACACACAACAAAATGTAAACCAATAGAAATTGATGTGAACAGTAAACAAGCCCACAAAGGTCTTAGTAATGGCACCATTTATCGGCCACTATAGAAAGTAGCAAATTAATTTATTTTATATTTCATGTAAGGTTAGCAACACTCATTTCATTATTATTTTGCATTTGCTTTGAGTTGTATAGACCAACAGCAAATAACGACTGTTTACAGAATTCAAAAGAAACTTCATCAAGAGAAAATGAAAGTTCTCAAGTGAAGAACTATACAAGAAATGTTTAAAAATTGTAATAGAAATAATTTTGGGTATTAAAATTATAATGTACAGGTAAATAAAAGGGATTCAAGTTTTGATTTGCTTAAATTGAATTATTACAAGTTCTTCTTGTAAATGGATACAGGTAAGTTAAAAAAAAAAAAAAAAAAAAAAAAAAAAAAATCATTTAATCCAGAATTTGCAAAACTCTAAAATCCACACAGCCTCCGGTCCCAAGCTGTGTGGATTTTTGAGACTCTACTGTATTAATTAGTTTGCATTAAAATAAATTCAAATTAGTAACACGACATACCTTTTTTTAACCCTCTCCAAGTCAACTTCAAATAAACATTAGAACTCCAGTCTCTCGCTGCCGGCATACCAATACTTAGTAAATATGCGATTTTGTAGCGATTCAGAACTGTGATTGCTAAATCACCGGTTATCCTCTATTCACGGCTGTTGATCGTAAGTTTGATGTCACAGCATCGTGCATGCAGTCAATACATTTGAGCCAATAGTGTTTTACGTAACTTTTTCCCCTTTAGGAATGGCAGCACTTGATATGCAGAGATTCTGTGTTTTGTTTGTATTAAATGGTATGAAACAGATGATATTCACCTTGCCATAGCTTCTTCTTTGTCAACAGCACTTGCATTTTTATGATAGCACAGTAGCGTGTTTGCACAAGTCTTAGTGGCAATGTTATTTTACCCATTTAGTTTTACTTCGTTTTTATTTTAAGTTTGTTTAGTTCAAACAAAGTTATGCTTGCCTTTCTCTTGTATATATCATCACTTTTTCGTCTTGAATAAATAAGTTACTGGAATTTTCTGCATCTTTATTAAGTCTTCCACATAACTTCACACTATTTTTTATGATAGCACAGTAGCGTGTTTGCACAAGTCTTACTGGCAATGTTATTTTACCCATTTAGTTTTACTTCGTTTTTATTTTAAGTTTGTTTAGTTCAAACAAAGTTATGCTTGCCTTTCTCTTGTATATATCATCACTTTTTCGTCTTGAATAAATAAGTTACTGGAATTTTCTGCATCTTTATTAAGTCTTCCACATAACTTCACACTATTTTTAAGACTTCCATGCACCTCTGCTGTTTGGTAATGAAGTTTTAGTAAGTATATATAGCATTATATATATATATAAATTCAATTACGTTTGGAATAGTGTAACATTATTAAAATATGCTGAAAACAATCGCCCCCCCCCCCCCTAAACATTATGTATTCAAATTCTTTTATGTGACCCTATAAATGAATGATAAATGCTTTGCACTCCATATTCTACAGAAAGCATGTTTTAGTGCATCTCAGAAATTCATATCAACTTCATTATGTTTGAAACAGCGTAACATGATTAAAATACACCACAAAAATTTTCCCTCATAGGCCATAATGTAATGGGATTCTTTTGAGTGTCTCTATAAACAAACTATAAACGCTACACACTCAGTTTTCAATGGTGAACATGGCATAGTAAACCTCAATAACTATATCAATTACATGGCAATCTGAGTATATTTGCGAGAGTTGGAGCTTACAGTACAGACAGACGGGCAGATAAACAGGAGTCATAAACACTTTCAACTAAAAAAATTTCCTTTCTTCGTTAGGAAGATAAAACTTGAGAATCAATATAATGAATCAAGCATGCTGTTTTCCACTGTCTAAAGCAGAAACCATTTGTCAGAGCAATCAGACACCGGAAAAAACAATTTTGGGACAACTAGCTCTGATATGTCCAGGTTCCAAACATTTTAAAAACTTGACAAATGGGTGTTTGCCTTGCTTTGTTGTTGTTTAAGAAATGAACTCTGGTTGAAAAAAAATCTGTAATCAGAGTATTTGAAGCATGCCATTGACATGCGATAAGGAAAATTTTAGTGACTTTTATCTTGATTTGATTTGAAGATTTTGCTGTTTCGATCAAAACATTAAAAGAAAAAAAAAAAAGAAAAAACAACGTCATATATGTCTATACTCTTCAGATGTTTTACAGCATTATGCTTATTCATTACAGGAATCTATACTATAAACATACATACACTTTGGTTGAAATCAGAAAACACAAATGGTGCGTCAAACTTTAGACAGTGTTGGCACAATCACCAGGCAAACGGGGCAGATGCCCAGGGACCGCATCTTTCCACACGATTCTAAATAATTTGCCTCTTTGTAAAATAATAATAATTTTGATCTCATTTTCATCAATTTACGCTCTGATTTTAGGCTTTTTTTGTTAGAAGTTAAGTTAGAAGAAAAAGTTAGTATGAGCCAGAGTTTATAATTGTCAAGGAACATATAGATAATAGATTGGATAATCTTTTTTCAGGTAATGGGTATCCACAGTCAATTTTAATAGCTGCACTAAAAGTCCCATCGTTTTTAAAGTATTGCTTAGTGACTGCTTTCTTTTGTTCATTGCTATCAGACAATGACAAATAATAACAATTTTCTGGATCAGATTTCTGTTTCCAGTTTCCATGCTGATTCTTTTTGGTCTGAAATTAAAGGCGGATCTAAGAGGAGGGTGATGAGGAATGATCCCCACCCCCCTCCTTCTCTTCAGCAAAAAAGGAGTTCCAAAATAAGTTAATAGTTCTGAAAGTTTGTTGTTTTACCATCAGCTGGAAAATCACATTCAATGATAAAACAAATTCTATGTATAATAAATAATTACTAAATTAAAACATCAAATTCATTCTAGAATCATTCTGTCAGCATCTGCTAGGACCATGTTTTGTCTGAAAAAACAACTGACCTGTGTTTATATGCTGCTAGTACAGGAAGCGTATTGTTTGGTGGAGCTGTGTTCAACGAAGGAGTTTCATAGGAAAAACTACCAATCTTTGAAAAATTACATTCAGACACATATATCCTTTTTCTTAAAATAATATAACTACATAAATACTCAAAATATATACTATATTATGAGCCAAATGGAATTCTCTGAAATATGTAAATTTATAAAATCTGAAAAATCATTTCAGTACAAGCTGGTCACAAATTCAAATATATCATTTTAAAATCCGCTGATATTTCTAGGTTATCAGTAAATTTCCAGGTTAGCATTAAAGCAGCATTTTGTGTTTGAAAATTACGTATAAAATAAAGAAAAAACAAATGTAAAAAAATTTTCTTCACTGTGAGCTAAACAGAGTCCACTGAAAAATTAATAAGATTAAAATTTTTTTTTGCATCACTTTGAAAATTACATATAAAATAAAATGAGCATATGCTAATAAAAAGATCGCTGCACTATGAGCCAACTGGGGTCTCCAAAACAAATAAAAGATCTAAAATTTTATTGTATCAACCAAGCATGTAACTGTAATAATACTTATAAATTGACATGAATGGTACAAGATATAAGGATTTTATTTCAATCAATTTGTAAGTTTAATTATGTAAATAAAACATTTTTATTTTTTAGATGAAAATCCCCTATTAAAAAGTCATAAGATCAAACCTCAGTTTTATTTAATTATATAAAACCAAAAGCAAAATTTTATTATTAAAAACTTTGGAAATTGAATGATTATAATAAGCAAGGTTGAATATTTGTCTTACCAATGACCTTTTTATTAACACTATTTCTAAAGAACTACAGAAAAGTGCCTATTATCCAGACGCTGATTAACCGGATTGATCAAGGACCATACATTTTTTCCTGCATTCTCCAAAATTTTTGAAGTAAAACTTCTTTAGGCGTGATAGAGTAAATTCGGCTGGATGTCACGAAAGTTAACCATTAAATAACCATTTCCTAATCCCAAAATAATAAAATCGCCAACAAATGCAAACAGAGCAATGCATAAAATCAATTGTTTCTAGAACCTAAGAAGTTTCACTTCTAACGTGCGTGAGACCCATGTATATTTATGTATTTTTTTCCTTTGAAAATCCCTCTTTAACTTCAGATTCTTGGAAAGAGGGACACCCACCCTCTCTCTGCTCGTGTTTGCTCTGCCCAGTTTCAATACAAAGAATTAAGATTCTTCTTTTTCCAAGAATTAGAGAAGGGAAGAATGCATTTTCAGTTTAATGTGCTTTTGAAACATGTGCCAGAGTACACACACTATTTTTCTAATACGGTAATTTTGTAGGTGTAGTAGGTGTTTTCAAACATGCCTGGAAAGTGCAAAAAAGTCGTGCTATTGTTACATAAAAAAATTGAGATTGTTAAAAGATTGAAGAAAAACAGAAACAGTATAGCACTTGAATATGGTATTGGGACATCCAACTGCATTGGATAAAAAATAATTCGATTTTAAATTTTGTATCAGTTTTGGACAAAGAAGAAGGCAGTGTAAAATGAAAAACGATGAAAGAGGCAAACTTCAAAGTTGTAGATAAAGCATTACATGTTTGGTTCTCACAAAAATGTTCACAATGACAACCCATTTCTGGACCACTGTTATCCAAAAAAGACCTCCCTGCTTTTCAATGAAGGTCTAAATGAAGATGCATTATTTAAAGTGAGCTCTGGTTGGCTTATGAACTTTAAACTGCATCACGGAATTAGAGCAACTGAAATCCAAGGAGAAAAACTGTTGGCATCAAAAAAGAAAAATTCATTTTAGAATTTAAAACAAAAATTATGACAAGGAATTTATCTATAAAGCTGATGAAAGTGAGCTCAACTGGCATTCTTTGTTGAGGAAAACATTAGCATCTGCGAACGAGAAATCTGCCCCAAGAACTGAAGCACACAAAGAGAGAATTACAATGCTACTATGCGCTAATATAACCAGAATTCACAGACTGCCTTTGTTAGTCATTGTAGAGAATTTGAAAAAAGAAACCCTTGATTTTTTTCTTACTTTTATTCACAACACAAACACAAATCTTGACAGTTCACAAACACTTCACACACAATGAAATACACAGTTCTGGTTTCAGAATCAAATTTCACTAGTTAAAAATAACACTCTAATTAGTATGCTTTCATCACATGAAAGCCTTAAATTACATTATAAAATATATCCCCTGCCTATTTGGGTACAGATAAATTAAATAGAATAAAAAAGACAATAATGCAACAGGAGCACCATGCCCCACGCCACACTCTCAGAAAACCAAACATCAACTAACTGATGATGTCATAATTATCACTACAACACAGCACAGAATGTATAGTGCTGCCATCTGTTAACAAACAGAATAGCTAAAATCTTAAATTTGATTTCTAATCAGTTTAGCACTGAACAGTCATCAGACACTAAAAAAAAACCTTGGTGCTTCAAAAATGTGAAAACGTTCCCTGTTGTCTATAAAAATCAGTGTAAAGTCTGGATGAACTGCCAAATATTCATTGAATGGTATGAAAAAAAACTTTATTCCCGAAATTAAAGAAACATAAAGAAATAGGAAAATCAGGGAAAGTTCTATTGGTTTTAAATAATGTACTTCCTCATCCAAACGCAGACATATGGAATCGTGAAAATGGAATGTTTTTAGTAATTTTTCTGCTATTGAATGTAACTTATCCTTTCAATCCATGGACCAAAGTGTAATAGAAACAGTCAAAAGGCTGTACAGGAAATAGCTTTTAAGAAAACTTTTATTAGATGAAGTTAATCACTCTATCACAATGCAAATTGACTTGAAAGAATGTTGTATGATGGTTGCAGATGTTTTGACTCTTCTAAAAGTTCCCACATTAAAAAGCTCTTAAAACAAGATTTTAAATAGGATATCCATGCAAGAAAGGAATGAGGAAATTCACAGTGAAAGCTTTACAGAAGATTCGGAACATTTTGGATTCAATGCAGCAGATTTTCAACAATGGATTGAAAGCGATAACAACAATCCGGTTTCCAAACTTTGAATGACGAAGAAATATTGACTATTCAGTATACAAATAGTGAAGGGCAAAGCGAGGATGACGAAATAGATGGAACTGAAAAATCTAGAGGGGGAACAGACAGAGAAGCATTTAATGCACTTGAAGTTGCGATGGAATGGCTACAACGGCAAGATTCAGTCTATCCCGTTCAATTCCTGCATTTAAAAAGATTAAGGGATATGGCTACAGGAAAAAGAATGTCCTCTATGAAGTAGAACACTATCAAGAATTTCTTTTCCCAATCACAATGAATTTTTTTTTAATGTATGTACAGTACAGTAACACATGTAATAATTTTTATGTGTACTTCTATGCATAACTTTGACCAATTTTGTAAAAAATGAAATTTTAAAAAGTAAAAAAAATAGCTTCTAACCACACCATTTGTAATATGCTAAAATGTGCACTACTAAAATTGCAGTCCTATGTTTGGAAAAAGTGTGAAACAGAAGTTACCTAAAAAACATTGCCATAGCTGTTTTTTAAAGTTGTCTAGTTATCTGGATTTTTCATTAACAGGATCGGCCTCGGTCCCGATCGGTCTAGATAATTGGCGCTCTACTGTATCTTCATTTTATTTCTTCAACATCTGCAACAGAAATCTACTGTTTGCTAACAGTGGTATTAAAAAGGCGACTGGTGGGATTCTTTCAATATTTTCTGCAATAAACCAACTCTAATTGCTACTAATCACACAAAGAGTAAGGAGATGTTCAATGAAGATAAAATGATGGCAATAAAAGTGCAAGTTTTTTTTCAAACAAGCACCGAGTTCCTGGATGGAGAATGGCTTTACAAAATTTGAATTTTACATTTTCAGATTTAAAATCACAATCTTAGTTTCCTATTATAAAATGAAGATAAGAGTGAAGACTTCCTCTTGTCTAGTGCAGATTTATGTTTCTCAATATCTTCACATTAAGTTTTTATAACTTTTTTCTCTTTCTTTTTTCAGTGTTTGAATATCTCCCTAACATTACATTACATTTGCTATATTTATTTTGTTTCAGTCTCCCCCCCCCAAAAAAAAACAAACAAACAAACAAACAAACAAACAAAAACATTCTGCAATCAACTACTGGCTTCTTGAAGTACTTTATTAGCAATCTTTTGCATTTGTTCTTCCTCTTACATCTTTTCTTTAAATTAAATTTTTGTTTCTATTTTTTTTTCAAAACTTCAACTTTTTTTTTCTTTTTCCTTCTTCATTTGTTTGTTCTTGTTCTTTTTTTTTTTGGGGGGGGGGGGGGGGGTCAGCTTTCTTTCTTCTAAAAATTGCATGTAGATTTTATGGGCATTCTGAGCAAGTGTTATTAGTTTTCTTGTTATTGGACAAGCTTAGACCTTTTATTATATAACTTCAGTTCATCTTTGCAGACAATCTTCACTCTATATGGGCATTTCCATGTGAAAAGCACAATGATCAATTAAAATCTGGCTCTAATAATAATCTACAGAAATATCAATTTCAGCTTTAGAATGATCTTTAAGTTGTAAAGTTTTCGCCCATCAATTAACCTATTGGAAGGTACAGTAAAGGTAGCCTTTTAACAACAGCTATATAAAAGGTTCACTACAGAATTCTCTGTTAATACTTCACTTGGAATTAAAAACTTAAAGTGTTTTATGAAGTGACTGATAATAGGACCTTTACTGATAACATTTATAAGCTTCAATTTTGTGAACTGTTTAAGAATTGAAGACTTGACTTTTTTATATGTTTCTGAAGCCATTTTTACGTCATCACTAACTACCATTTTTGTGAAAGTAAGTCAGTTTTTGCTCTTAAAAATTACATCTATTCCTTTGTTAGTCTTTTGATCTACACACACTCTTCCAACAAGGGTTCTGACAATAGTTTCTGCTACTGAATACATAAGACAGACAAGTGGTTCATCTTCCTGAAAAATACCAATGAAGCTAGAAAGTAAAAGTGCACAAAAAAAGTTCTGCTTTAATTGATGGTATTTTAAGCAGCTAAGTAATCAATCTATAGCTAACAATTGTTATGAGTTTAGAATTTTTTATGAGGATGAATTAAAAAAAAATATTTATGAATAGCATTCCTCTGGTCGTGTACTCCCGGGATAGAACCTTCCATTGTAAGCCATCTTGATGAACAATTCCTTAGGAACTTTTGATTAGGAATACTAAATTCATTCAATATTTAAATATATAATAATACATCTCCCATTTCAAGCGCTAACGATTAAAGAAACTATGCACAGCAATAATCAAATCAGAAACATCTGTTCGAAATTTGTTCGAAATTTTTTTTTGAAAGCATTATTATGTAATATATGGTTATTACAAAATCCCAGATCAACAAGCTTCTTATAGTACAGTATTAATATTTTTCATTCATTAGTCTGTGAACAGTTTTATTTACACTGGGACCATTTGTTCTAAGCTTGAGTAACTTCGATAGTGGAAGATTTCTAAATACCAACAGCACTTTTTATTTTCTCACAAATGGTATTAGCTTTGGCTTTTCCAGCAAAAAAAAAAAAAAAAAAAAATGTAAATTATCACTATTTTTCTATTTATTGGACTAGTAACGTACAGTAGTCTGAAGTTCTTTATGGCCACTTCATATCTGTAGTTTCATCATAACAGAGAGTATAAAAAGTACCATCTATATCATTGTAAGTCATAGTCACATATTAATGAAATATTATATCAACTGTAATGGAAACAAAAATGAAACAATTTATGTAACCTTTTGTGTAAAAATTTAAAACAAATATCGGTGACAAGAATATCGACAAGTTTAAAAGATAAAAAAATTACTTTTAGTCACATATTTTGACTAAAAGTGAACAAGCCAGCTGCCCCAGGCTCTCTCACTTTTAGTCGAATAAGATGACTAAAAGTGAGACGTTAAAAAGTTAGCTAATGCTCCAATAGCTTTTATTTTAGTCAAGTAGAGCCCTGAAACATGCATAATTATACAATCTAAAGATTTGTTTTAGTGTCACATTGAAAATATGTACAAAATTTTAAAAAAGCCTCTGAAACTTGTATAAGATCTAAAAATTAGTTTTAGAGGCACTTTGAAAATTATATATAATAAAAAATAAGCTTATGCAAAAAATTAATACACTCTGAGTCCTTTGAGCCTAAAAACCAATATAAGATCTAAAAATTCATTTTAGCATGAATTTAAAAATTATGCATGAAATAAAAGGAAGAAATGAAAGCATTATTACACTATATAAATCAAGTGGATCACCCTGAAACAGATCAGATCACATTATATCTGATATAAACATTACATTTGAAATTTTGTTTTAGCGGTACTTCAAAAACGTATCTATACTAATAAAAGAAAGTTTTGCTCTGTCTGTGTATGTATCTGCCTGCAATAGCTAGGGAAATCTACTGCATGTAGATATTTGAAAATTTGGATGAGCATAGTCCAAGGCAGGTTCTAATGCACCTGAGGCTTGGATTTTCATTTTTTGATTATTAGCTGAGGTATTAATTAAAAGCCAAAACGAACATTAATAAAAAAAGTGTTCTTTTTTGAGTGTGCAGGACCTGTGCTGTTAAGATCCTTTTGCAAATCTCATAGCACAGATGAAAGGTAAGACAGATGGCTTTTTTTCGCCCCTTCTTTGTAGACACACATTTCAGCTGAACCATTGGAAATATGGATAAACTAAAAACATATTAAATTTTATACTTTTAATTTTCAAACACTGCAAACTGCATAAGAAATAGGCATTTTAACTAAGTTAGAATTTGTGGGTTCGCTCCCCCCCCCCCCCCTTTTTTTTTTTGAAACTCTCATCAAGCTCAAATTTAAGGGTATAGAAAAATGAAAAATACCCACTTAATTTAGTTACTTTCTTCTCTACAACAGTGCAATTCAATTTAAAAATACGAATATTAACCCTTTAAAAAAAAAGTTGTGACTGTCATTTTACGCCGCCTGGAGACACTATTTTTTCTACACTAAAAGTAACCAAATATCAGCATTTAATATTAAATACATGAAGTTTTTTCACACTGCTAACTAAGTGTAAACCAACAGAGTGAAAAATGTCCAAGCCGAGAATCGAACCCGGATCCTTGGAATAGCGCTCCAATGCTCTACAATTAAGCTACTAGGACAATACCCAGCATAGCCTATCTCACTCTTAATCCGGTAAGGCTGCAACTGTAGCACAAGGTGTACTAGACTTCATGATCACACAACCATGCGGAAAACTTGTGATGAAATAAAGGCCAGCCTAGGGTAACACATATAAGTATAATTTTAATTAATTTTCATCAGTGAAATTATGCTCGAAATTATTGAGTATTAAATGCGTGAAATTTTTTCCCATTGCTTATTCCAGGGATATGGGTTCGATTCCCAGCTTGGACATTTTTCACTCGGTTAGTTTACGTTTAGTTAGCAATGTGAAAAAATTTCACGTATTTAATATTCAATAATTTTGGTCGTAATTTCACTGCTGAAAATTAATTAAAACTATTCTTATAAATATCAGTATTTTAACACAATCTTTTAACAAGTTCTTGGTACACTAGATTTATATCAGATATAAAATCTCGAAACATTTGGACGATTAGAAGTATTTAAAAATATATAAAATCTTCAAAAACATCAATACGCGGGTGGCTTTTGCTTATGTTTTTAGAACTAAATATCCATACTTTTGCATGAAAATTATGCAGGCTTCTGAAATATTATATTTATAACTAATAAAACTTTCAAAGAGTTTGGACAATAAGAACTATTTTATTTTTAATATTGAATGACTCCCAACTTCCAAAAAAAGTGAGAAGAAAACACAGCCCTTTTACAATTAAATATATCAATATTTTTTGACAATCTTTAGCACTAAATATAAATATTTTTTCACGAATGTTTTATACAGTCTTTGAAACCATTATATTTATGACTTATAAAATTTTCAAAAAGTTTGGAAAATAAAAACTATTTTTTAAAAAAATATTAAAGCATTTGATGAGAAAAAATATATATGTAAAAATCTGCACTCTTTAAAATTATGAATCTACTATTTTTGTCAAAATATGGAAAAGTATAACACCCACTTAAAGAGAATCATTTTACTTTAAAACAACGGATAAAAAAAAATAAATAAATAAAAATAAATATTGTGTGTATCCAGGGCAAGGTTCACCTGGAAAGATTTTCATTTTGATGAATATTCGGCTACTATTCGGTACTTTTGTCAAATATTGAAGGCTTATTGGATGCCTTGGCCGAATATTTCGAGATATCTTGCCAAATAAATTCAGTATAAGATTTTTTTTTTCCCTTTTTTGCAATTTTTTTTCTCTAACCCAGACAAGCTACTTACTTTCAGACATGTTCATGAAGTCATTTTCCTTCTTAAATGCATAACTCAAATAAGCATTTTCTTGTAAAATTCTACAAAGTAAATTCATCTAGTGGTAACTTACACTTATTTTTATTTTGAAGTAAATTTATTTACCACTAGTAGTTCAAAAACATATTTAATGAGGAAGAAACTTTTGAGAACACAATAAGTACCATTTTGAGGCATCCATCTGATTTCGAAAATTAAGGTAGCTTTTTTTAAAAATCTATTTGTAAATGGAACCATCCTAAACTTTTTCTTAAAGTTATAATTGTAGAGATCAGTTAAAAGATGTTTATGATACATTAGTGTAGGATGAATTTAGCATTCCAATAGCCTAATAAGAACGCCACCTGCCTTTTGAGTGTCCACCGATTAAAGAGCCCTCATCTTGTTTAATTTTTTCCCCACTAAGCAGAACAACTGATACGCACCAATGAGATAACACCATGTTTTGATGACATCACAGCTGCACATCGTAGAGACAGGCGATGATATGTTTTTGCGAGAGAAGCGATGGGAAATGTTGGAAGAACTACCTTTTTTTTTTTTAGATGATCCAGAATATCTGGTTAAAATAGTGAAACAGTTTGTAATAAATTGAAACTTTTAAGATGATGCCCTTTCTAATGTAAATACAGTCGGACCTCTATTTAGCGAACTTTTCCTCAGAACCAACAACAAAATTTCTTCGTAAAATAACCTCCAAATAGCGAAGTGTATTCTCTATTTAATGAACTTTTTCTTCTGATATAATTTTTTTTTTTCTCCCTATTTCTCAAAATATTTCCAGACACTTCAAACTTATTCTTTCTTTTACACATTTTATAGTGCTCAATAACCTTGAATTAGTTCTACCAAGTGCCTAACTCAATGAGAGCAGTAAAATCCCTGTCATTCTTTGCATTTCATCCAGGAAATGCAAACTTTCAATATCCCCCTTTCATACTCAAAAGGGCTGTTCTCTGTAGTAAATAAGTTTCAGTAATTAAATTTAAGGATGCATGTAGTAATACAGTGCTTAAAATTACTTGTTAATAAATACGATAATGTCATTAAAATTCATTAATTTTAATGTAAATATTTTCTTAAAACTGAAAATACAGTGTATTTCCGGACAATATATTTTTTAAATTCTTGTTGTCCGTACAGATATCTTTTTGATGGGTAAAATGAATAATAATAAAAAAAATAAATATGATTTACAAAAAAAAGTGCGATTAGTTAAGTTTTTTAATAATGTTTAGTGTTTATGAATTAAAAATCTGTTTTGTGTAGTTTAAAGTATTTAAAAAGTTCATCTCTATTTAATGAATTTTCCACATAACGAACTTTTTTTCGGGATTTAGCGACTTCGTTAAATAGAGTCCGACTGTAGTATTGTAACATGTAAATAGTTTGTACTTAAATCCTTAATACATATATATTCAACTGAGTTCTAAAGTGTTTGTTTTTATGAGTGTTGTAACTTCAATCTCTATATTAAGACATGATTTCTGGTTTATAGTTATTTAATTTAGCTTAATGAGGGATGCCAGTTATTGGTTCCAGTAATTTCATTTCATCAGTCTCCAACAGAAGAGTTAATTATTGGTAATATTAAAGAAAGTTGAAATCTATTATTTGAACTGTTAAAAAAATAAAAAAAATTATCTTGTAGTCAACAGCATTAAAATTGTCCTACCGTTAAATAAGTTGTCCTACCAGCGCCTGACACCATTTGTCAGTTACAGGTTCATAAATGTCAGTTATTGGATATTTGCAATACGAACAATTTAAAACATGAAAAAAGAGATGCATCAGTAGTATGGTATCATATACAAATAAGGTTTAAGCAATCTTTTTATAATAAAGATTAAAGTATTTTTAAAGCATAAATTCCTTGAAATAAAAAATACATTTTTTAAAATCTTTGCAGGTAAAGTGTCAAACACTAGTTTACTTCGTGTCAGTTATTGGTTTTTCAAAATGAGGTTGGTGTCAGTTACTGGAGTTATTCACCATATTTATGAAAAAAATAATTTTAATAATACAATGTATAATTTCTGATAATTTTGTCAACATTAATTTTTAAATGTATCTTTACTAGCATTTCAAAAAGAAAAATAAGTATAAAGTAGGGTTAAAATTTTGTAACAGTGATTTCAGCAAGAAAGAATCTTTAAGGTGTCAATTACTAGGGGTTTCATCCTGCATCAAGTTATTACAAAATTTAAACAGATTAATAATAGAACATAAATTATTTGTTTTTAATTCTTTTTTCCATTTTAAATTACATATATATATACATACATGTATAATCAGAAGTTATTTTCTTTATTGGAAAAAAAAAAAAAAGTTTGTATTCGGCCTAAAAATTGGCCGAATATTCGGTATTCCGCCAAATCACTATTCGTCACATCCCTAATTTAAGGTTTTTGTCATGGGGCTGGAAAACACCAGCTAGTATATGAATAAAAGGAAGATGTTTGTCCATATATGTGATCGTGATGGCTAAGAAAATTTACCACACATAGAGGTCTGAAAGTTAAGATGAAAGTAGTCCAAAAGCAGGTCCCAATGCATCCCAGGCTCAAATTTTTCATTTTGTGATAGCTAAGATAATTAAATAATTAAAATGACCACATATAGTAAATACAAGGAGGATCCAATAGATGGAGTAGTCATAAATGATTTGAAGCCATTCTTACACACCTCCTGCGTCCGGCATATTTGGATACATCTTGCACTGGAAATTACTGATTGGACTGCTATTAGTCAAGTCAAATATGGTGGGTACAAGAGACTCGAAAGGACTCTTTTGCCAGCTACAAAACTTCCCACAGTAGAAGATTGATATATCTACTTCTCTATTTTTCAATTCGAAAAGTCATTTTTGTGATGCTGTTTTTGTTTTCCCACTTTGTAAGAAATTTTTAAGAAATTGCGTTTGCTATTTTGAATCGAAATATGAAAAAATATCTACTTAATCTGCATACATTTTACTTTAAAATTACGCATTTGGTTCAAAAAAATATTAACACTATTTAAAAAAAAAAAATATTTCCCAACAGACAATTGCCTGATTTTCGTTTTTAAAATTCTGCACCAGCTTTGAAATTAGAAAAAAAAAAATTATATATACACTTAACCAGCATACATTTACTTTTATGACGACATCTTCAGTTAAAAAGATATTAATATTAACCCTTTGAAAAAAATTCTTTTCGGGAAATCACTTAGCGATTTCGCCAGACTTTGTTTCTCAGTGAATGGTAAATTTTTCTCAGAATGCATTTCGAGTGTTGGTACCTATTTTCCCTTTCACATGGCTTAGAGCGTTAATAGCATAAGTCAGTTTTACTAGCAGTTAACATTAATTAGTTCTTAAAGGGAGTCATCTATTTTATTTCAGTATTTCATAAGATAAGTGGCATAATGGTGTAGTGATTGGATATGTCATTCTTTTCATGTGGCTTAAAATTCCTTTTGAAGAAAAAAGACAAAGCTCTTTCTAGTGCATTTCCTAATTTTATGGTGTTATTACGTTTTCCTGCCTTTTTCTTGTGGACTTGTTTATGTAGGTCATATTTACTCGCCTATATTATATGAGTATTTCTAACAGTAATTTTATTGTTTAATCCTTTTTGTGCTACCTTAGCAATGGTCTCTGCCCCTCTCCCCCCAGCAATTAGAATATGCAAGAAATTTGTGTTCAAGTCAAGAGGTGGAGGAAGAAAAAATTATTTGTTTGAAAGATCTAACCACTGAAATTGATAAAGCTTTGTTTACAAAACAGAAAAACAATGTTGGTCATATTCTGCTGCCACAATAGATCATTGAAATATATACATAGAGACAAAATAAACTCGTGCAGCAACATTAATATAAAAAAAAATAAATGAACATGTAAAGCAGAATAGTCTAATACATTCTGATCGTTTATTTGCATAAAAGGGAGGAAAGAAAGAGGAATTAAAGTAGAAGGTGTCACACACAGATATGATAAATATATTTAGAATTTTAAAGAAATATTACAGTAATTTCTATTATATTACAATAACATCTATAGTTAAAAATAACTTTACAAAATCTACTGTTTCAAAGTAAGCAATTAAGAACAATAAGAAATACATGCGTAAATAATTTGAATCAAATATTTCAGCACATTTTGTCAGAAATAAATAGTACTAAAATACAAACAATCTACAATATCATAGCCAATTAAAAAAATAATAATAAGCAAAAAGTCTACAATAAATTACCCATTGCTCAGGAAAAGATTTTAAAAAGATTAAACTTGAATTTATATCATATATACAAACACTTTTTATGAGTGCAAATAAAAGAAGTATGATTTCCTATTATTATTATTATTATTATATATAAATAATTATAAAACAAAGACTTTTAAAGAGCATGCTAAACACCAAAAAAAGGTACAGAAAATATAGCTTTTTAATCAGTTAAAACAATTACATACCAAAAGTTAATAGGAAGCCATAAAGCATGCTTAAGACCCAAGAATACCATCCTTTATGTTCCAAATAAAGTAGAGAATATACTGCATAACATCCTAAGAGAGGAAATAGTGCCCAGGACAAATAACGAAATGCCAACTATAGAAAAGACAGAAGTAGATTAATTAAAATAAAGCAATATTTTTTAAGCTTCATCTTGATACTTCCTTTTTATATGGCCCTTGTTAAGATAAATGGCAAAGGAAACTGAAGGAAAAATTTTACAAATAGTTTCTGGCAACTTATCCACTATTTAAAAAAAATCTAATATAAATAACTAGAAGCAAAGTATTAAATGCATACATAATTAACTATTAATACATCTTCAGTTGCTTTTACAGACACTTATATTATTTGGAAAAAATACTTTTTCCTGAAAACTGAATTATGCCAAGCTTAAAATGACAAGGCCATATAAAAGGGAAGTATTTTAATCTTTATGTATAAACACTTAAGTTCACATTCTTTTTCAAAAGAGAAAGAATGCTAGATTGACAATTGCTTTAATAGTTGCAATAAAAGATTAATAGTAAAAATATTTTTCTTCTCGTTAAAAAGAGCATAAAAATATTTTTCAAAATATTATTGCAGCTGATTTCATAAATAATGATAAGTTTTTTTAATTATACACCATGATTTAACAAAAAAAAAAGTTTCTAATTTGTTGTGTATAAAAAAAATGTTTGGGTATGCATGCGATGGTGTACTAGTTGAGTGAACTGTCATATTTTCTTAGAAATTATCTACCATTCCACATCCAAGATTTTTTTCACGTGTCAAATAATGACAACATCTATATAATAAATTAAGTCATGTGACAGTCATCAACAGTTCCGGGCTGACCGCTTCACTTTTTATATGCCAGGTGGCCATTTTGCTACTTTTACGTTAGCTAAGCGCAAGTGATAAATTGCCAAATATTGTACCATCGCCATCATTTCATCTATATTATATTAGTCTAAGTCATGTGACTATCATAAACATTTACGAGCTGACCACTCCACTTTTTATATGCCAGGCGGCCATTAGGTATTTTAAAGTTAGCTGGTCGCAAGTGATAAATTGCCAAATACTGTACCATCGCCATCATTTCATCTATATTATATTAGGCCATCATTTCATCTATATTATATTTAGTCTAAGTCATGTGACTGTCATAAACATTTATGAGCTGACCCTTTCACTTTTCATATGGAAGGTGGACATTTTTAATCAAAACCATTTTTACAAATAAAACTACGTAAAAGTTGCCTTTATCACAAAGAAATCTTTTATGTTACACTTTTATGTTAGCCGGGTAATAGCTTTTTTTTTTTTTTTTAATTTGCCAATTAGCATTTTTCATTTTTCGTGTGGTAAATTAAAAGAATGCTTTGATGTTGAAATTAAATGTCATGATTTATGGTATTATATATTATTTTTCTTTTTTTTTTTTCTTTCCTTTTCTAAAATAAATAAATAAATAAATAAAAAAAAAGAAATAAATGAATGCGATGAATTTTAAAAGTTTCAGTTTTAAATTAAAGTTACATATTTTAAATAAAATTAGTGAACATTTAATTTAATTTTAAATGAAATTAATGAGATGCGAAAAAATGCGATGGAAACAATGTTTGGCGATTTATCACCTAGGTCCTGCTAACATAAAAATACTGAGTTCTTGATTTCTCTATCAAAATCTTCCAGTTTGGCAAAGGATTGAGCAAGTAAAATAAATTTATAAAAGTAACATGATACAATGCTTAGCATTCATTTAAAAGAGACCAAACTGGCCACCAATGGCGGCTAGTCTATCAATAAATGGTGCAGCATACAAAAATACATACTGTATATTCAATCATATAATGCACACCTAAACTTTTGGACTTCATTTTTCTAATTTTAGTTGTATATTTGTTGCACAACATGCAATTCATACTTTGCAAAGAAATGTACATCACATACATATCAAAAGTAATTTTTTTTGGTAAATAAATAGCATGTTCATTAAATTAGAAATCATGGTTCTTATCTTTTTTTTTTTCTTAATTTTTAATCTTCCGATTTTATAACTGGCATATAATGCACATTGTAATTTTTGACTAATTTTCTTTTATCAAAAGTGTGCATTGCATATAATTGCATAGGATTGTACCGTATATAAAATGCCCCAACTTTTCCTGGCATTCCACCACTTTTGACAACTTTTATGTGACTGATAATTTTTTTTTTTTAAGCGAGGACCTCTATATAAGGGTTACAAAACATTCTTTATAGTATAAAGTACTCAATATTGTGCTAATTAAAGTCATATGATGCGAACTACTAATGTAAGAAGTTTGAAATTGCCACAGAATAGCTAAATGATCCTTTTGGGTAAAACAGTAGGTACATGAAAAGTTTTACATATTTATTAGTGTTACATAAATTGAAATTTGTTTTTGCACTAACATTTTGTTAATTGAGAAGCTTTGAATTGCATTACGTATAAAAACAGAACATATTTCGTTAGTTATAAGGACATTGAATCTTTTGTAATTAGCATTTTATTGTATTGTATAGAGAGAGTAGTTTGGGATATGAGGAATTTTTTTATAAAATCATAAATGTTAACGATTTTTTTTTTAAAAAACCAAATAATATGTTTATCAAATTCTGGCAAATTCAATGATTGAGAGGATATTAGTCTTTTGCTGACTTCAGAATAAAAAAAACATCTGACCTTACAGCAGTTGTTTAAATTTCTCTTTGTTGTTTTGATTGCCTGGCATTTTCATCAAGCGATAAACATGTCTGTCGGCAACAAAGTTGTAAATAATATGTCTGTTAATTGTTCTATCATCATGTAGATTGAATAAAATTAAACAAATGAATTTATAATTTTTTTTCTGAAATTCTTCAGCAAATGGGTGAAAATTTAAAAAAGATATACACCAAATCATTTAGAAATCCAAGCTGAATTTGTTCAAGCAAGCAAAAGCCACAAATCAGTTGTAGTTACTTTGATTAGACCCACATTCGTCAGAAAAACTAATTGCTTTGCAATATATGCCAGTGTCGAATTGTGACATTTTTCTCTAAAAGGGATTTCTGAGCTACGAGATGAGCATTGTGTAGTTCACAAGAAGGGGAATTGTATTTCTAAACCATAAAGAATCATAAAACCCCCAAACTTTTGGGATGTTTTGATATTTCAAGGGAGAATATCTTTCTGAATTCATCACTGATGTATGCAGTCAGTTTTAGTATGTTGCATCTCTGTTGGCAACATGCTCCCACATTTGCATTTAGTTCTGTTCTAAAACTCATGGACATCTGGTGTTACAAAGCTCTTTGTTTATTTAAATGTCGATTCTTTTGCTTATCAGTTTCATGTACTTTAAACTAAATTCTATAATGCTGCATATCACATAAAGATTGAATAAGTTTTTGTTCATTTTGGCAGCTCTTCTCCTTTTTAATACCTACATTTGATATAATTCTTCTTGAGATGAAGTATGCATTAATAATATCATGTTTCATTATTACAAATGAAAATATTGTTTCCTTTTAAATAGGACATCATTTTGTCAGAGGGTACAGATTTTAGATTGTGGTATTGGCAGAGGCGTTCTTTGGGGTGTGCGACAGGTGTGGTTGCACAGGACCTCGCACCCCCTCCAAAAAAGATTTTTTTATTTTATTTAATAAAGTAAAAAATAAACATTTGGCATTTGCATAAGTGTTAAAATAATTAGCATTTATTAAACAATTCACTGTATTTCACATATGATTTTATCTGTTATTAAGTGTATTATATTGTGCATTTCAATTTCTAAGCAGTTGATTCAGCTCTTTTCGCAGCATGGAATATATTTAAAATGCATACGAGTGTGACATTTTTCAGGAATGAAATTTAACTAGTTCATGCCACTATACTCAAGACAATCCAGAAAAGCTATGGGTCAACACAAGCCGACATTTTCCAATTTGTGTAAAAACCTTATTGGTCTGGCCCTTGTAAAAAATCGATGAAATTAAACCTTACATGCAATAAAATCAAGCACAAAACATACTGATATTTCATAAACATGATCTTAAAATTAAAAAATGCATACCTATTTTATGTAAAAAAAATTAAATTCCATTATTTTTCAAGTTGTATGTACACAGTTCATGGAATAAGGAATAATAAGGCTAATCGTGGGGAAGAAGAAAAAAGCATCACCCCAAGCTTTTTTTTTTTAATCACCAAATTCTTTAGACTCTAGAGTGAACAGTTCCCTGGAAGACTGGAATAGTGTCTACTTCCAGAATATGAATAAAAAATGTTTAATAGGGGCCATCTACATATCAGGCATGAGATTGCAAAAAGATAAAAATAAAGGAAAAGTGTGTGAAATGGGAAAATGAGAAATTTTTTCAAATAGCATGCATATAGGACCATTAAGAAGACTATTTTATCTGCAGTAAAATTATCAATAATATTTTTGTTTTAATGCTGCTTTATTGGGGGATGGGGGTGGGAAAGAATCAATTTTGAATAATGTATGCAAATACTATAAGTAATTCTGAATGAAAGTTTCTATTTTAAGTACATAATTCTGATGAGCATTTTGCCAAACATAAGCAATTTAGAGAACAAAGTGGTTTGTTTGGAGGAAAAAAAAAAAAAAACTCTTGCTTATAAAACTGCTGTTAATTTTGTACCAAAAAATAAATGTTGAACCATGCCAGTTGTTACAAAAGAGTAATCAACAAAATGATAAACCATAAAAAATTGAGTTGTTTCATTTAACAAACATTTGTGCTTAATGGAATATTTATTATTGCACTATATTGACATTGTGAAAGGCAGATTTTCACAAGCATGAATTAGTGATAAATGTTTGCCTTTATAAGCCTATGAATGGCAGTATGAAAGCAGCATATTTTTTGTGAAATTTGCTTTAACCTATCAAAATAAACTGATGAAATCGACACTTATCTGATCATTTTCTTACCTCAGAACGCTTTAAGTCATAGGACATCATCACAATTTATACAACAGTTGAAAGAAAGTGTTGTCTGTTCAGTTGGTCTGCCTGAGCACAATCTGTCCTAAGACACTAGCAGACCAACCCAAATTTTAACTTGTACTACAGCTCCCTTAGAGTTTAAATCATCCATAGTCATGTTGCTGATCAATGACTATTAATATTGCTGAGAATTCTGATTATGGAAGATTAAAGACAAAAAATCATTGAAACCCATCAAATTTTAACTTGTACTACAGCTCCCTTAGAGTTTAAATCATCCATAGTCATGTTGCTGATCAATGACTATTAATATTGCTGAGAATTCTGATTATGGAAGATTAAAGACAAAAAATCGTTGAAACCCATCAAATTTTAACTTGTACTACAGCTCCCTTAGAGTTTAAATCATCCATAGTCATGTTGCTGATCAATGACTATTAATATTGCTGAGAATTCTAATATTGCTGAGAAAAAAAATCTAAATATTGCTAAAGTGCCAAAATTAAAAACCCATTAAGAATAACCCTAGCACTGCACGCATTGAAAGATCTTTCAATACATAAAACGGACTAAAAAATAAATATTGTGAGAGACCCACAGAGAAAAATCATAGGCATTTAATGTATACATAAGCTGAGAGTGAGGTAGATATAGAAAACATGATATTGCAGGGAATATATTTAACCAGTATAAAAAGAGATAGTAACAATAATTTATTATTATTATTAGGAATGCAACAGATATCTGGCCGATCTGATCAGTATGCTGGATACTGGCAATAGACAGATGTTATGATTATCCAACAGTATATATAGTCTGAACTTATAAGGCTTTATACATGGTGTGTTCACAAAGTTTCAAGACTGGTCCTAGAATACAAAAGTTATTAAACATTTTTGTACAGTGAACTAAAATTCTTCGAAATATGACCCTTGGGCATCAATACACCGCTGTCAACTCTTTTTCTATTATTCATAGGCTCCCTGGGGGTCTTAGCGCACAGCGCTGTTAAGTGACCTCGTCGAAGCTAGAATCGTGGATCGCTGGAATCGTGTCGAATATCTTCCCTTTCAGGTCTTTCTTGATCCGAAGCAATAAAAAAAGTCGATGGGAGCAAGTTCGCGGCTGTAGGGAGGCTTGTGGCAGTATTGTCACGTTAAACTTAGGCAAAACTTTGGCGTCTGCGAGCGACGTGTTAGAGGGCGCATTGTCGTGGTGAACAATCAAATCTTCTCTAGTGTCTGGGTGGATGCGCCGAGTCAGGTCAGTTTTACACTGGAATGCCTTACTATTTGAAGGACAGAGTATGGCGCGCCCGCCCAGACATCAGAGACGATTGTATTGCTCACCACGACAATGCGCCCTCTCATAAGTCATTGCCGCTGCCTCAGTTTTGCCTCAGTTTCACGTGGCAATACTGCCGCAAGCTCCCTACAGCCCCGACCTTGCTCCCAGAGACATTTTTTGTTCCCTTGGAACAAGAAAGGCCTGAAAGGGAAGCGATTCAACATGATTCCAGCGACCCAAGCAGCTTCGACCAGGTGCCTTAACAGCCTTGCGCATGAAGACCCCCAGGGAGCCTATGAATAACAGAAAAAGCACTGACAGCGGTGTGTTGATGCCCAAGGGTCATATTTCGAAGAATTTTAGTTCGATGTACAAAAATGTTCAATAACTTTTGTATTCTAGGACCAGTCTTGAAACTTTGTGAAACACCATGTATGTTGTTAGTGATCATTGAACTCACTATTAAAATTTTCTGATTATAAAGCCAATAGCTGGAAAATACAATGCATTAATTTATTAAATTAAAAATAATTTCCTTATATTTATGGCAAATTTTATTTCTAAACTATTACAAGAGTAAATATTTGAAAAACTATTAATATCCTTACAATATATACCTGTATATGTGATCAATAGACATAGTTAGAAAAGCAAGGGTTGATACAGGCACAATTTGAGGCTTATTAAGGCTTCACAAAAATCTATTTTATAAAACAGGCCACTTCACAAAATTCCTCTTAATAAATCAGGTCCCTTCACAAAATTCCTCTTAATAAAATAGGCCCCTCTCAAAATTCCATTCAATTGAAACGTACTCTTCATCAAATATTTTTATTTTGTTAGGTTTTAAAATGTGTAATTTGCAAACAAAACAAGTTCACCAGAAAGAAAAACTTTAGCTTGGCTCGAATTTGAGTTACAGGATTTCATCTTTCATTACAAAATATTATTTTTCACACAAAAAAAAAAAAATAATAAAATTTCACAAAATGGACCCCAAGAAAAAAAACTTTCATTGACACCTGAAAAGGCAAGTTTTACTAAATTAATTCACGTTCTAGTGAAATATGACCATACCCACCATCTTTTGAAAAAGACACAATGTAAAATAACACATAAAGGTTATTTAACACAACTTTTAACAAAAAAACCCCCATGTAACCTATTTTTTAAATAACGCATAAATAAGATTTTTTAAAAGTACATAATAAATGAATATTATTAAATAATACATTGATAATCGTTATAAAGGTAATTTGGGGATAAAAATATAAAAAAAAAACATAACACCAGAGTTTGCTCCCAGACAGTTTCAGCAGGAAGCTGCGCCCTCCCTGCCCTTTGCTTTACAAATTAGCACTCTTCTTGCCCCTCAGTAAAAAGAAGTGCCTTTTCACCTTTTTTCATTAATTTGCTTGCATAGTAAAAACTGACTTAATGGTGTCTAGGTAAGAGTGCTCTGACTTTTAAATATTAAAAAATGACTTTAAAAATCAAAAGATTGTCTAAAAAAGTCCCTTAAGAATCTGAAAAAGTGTCCTTGAGAATCCAAAACATGTCCTTAAGAATAAAAAAGTGCTCTTTTCTCACCAGCAGCACCCTGACCTTTTTTAAATCTAAGGAAAACTCTGTAACACTCATTAAGCAAGAGATTTTAAAGACAGATTTTTACTTGATTTTTGCTTTTTAAAGAATGTATGAAAAAATTTATTCAAAATATGACTTCTTTTTAGATACAATGAAAATTAAAAGTTTCTCTCTAGTTATTTTTAACAATAAAACAACTCATTCTTTTAACAATACTAAATATATTCTTTGCATTCATCATTTAGTCATTAAAAGCAACTAGAAAATAATTCAATTTATAATTTAAGGGAAGAAAAATAAAACTTCGAAGATACTTTGGCAAAAAATTGTAAAAAATAAGTATCCTATGTGTAGTAAACAATGGTCAAAAAGTGCACATTTTACACCTAAAGTGTAAAAGTTGGCAAGTATGTTTGACTGTTGCAATAATTGAATTAAAAAAAGAAAAAAAAAATACATATTTTATTTTGTCACACAATAGTTTAGATACTAAACCAGTTGACCAATTTGTACGAAAATGAATGCAGCTCTTGCAACAGAGGCCTATAACATATTCACCAAATGAGAGTTAGCACACTTGTATGCACACAACATTCCTCCCCCCCACCCCCACCCACACACACTAAAAGCCTGCACGAAATTTACAGCCCTGGTATAAAAGTTATAAGTTCAGCCCGAGCCCACAGAAAAAAATCAGTGGCCCGTCCCCGCATAACAGCTAAAATTTTGGCACGAAACCGGGCCAGGCCAAATTTTACTGATCTTTGAAAGGAGCAGGCCACGCTGAGACAATGATTTTCATATGGCCTGGGTCAAAACTGGGACTGAAAATTTTGACCCGTGAAGACTAGGAAGAAGAAAATCAGCCTCGGTTCGGTACAGAAAAAATAAGTTAGGCCTGTACTGATCCTTTAGGAAAAAAGTAAGGCCTGAGACCAGCCTGGAAAGAGTAGTGACTACGCTAGGCCCGAAAAGAGTGGAGACCAGGCCCAAGTGCCGAGAATGAAAAAAGGCCCAGCCTGTGTAGATCTCTGACACATATACACACAGCAACATCATCAGAAAAAACACCGATATATACCCTTATTTCTAAATTCAATATTTCTAAAGTCAGGTTTTTATCACGGATAAAAAAATTCATAAAAATTTTGTTAAACTATATGTAAATGGAAAGTAAAAACAGAAGGTACACATTAAATAACATTTTATTAAAAATGTATTCAGTTTTAAGTTTTTATCAAAATAATTTACTATTGGGTCAAACCACAGTATTTGGTCCCAAGCCATCTTAATTTTTTTTATTTTGAAACTGATAAAACTTTCTATTTTTAAAATCTGCAGATATTGAAGTTTCTGAAAAATGTAAACAAAAGTAATTATAACATTTTTCAATAAAAGTAATTTATAGTTAAAATTGGATTTAGAAGAAAAATGTGTTGCGGAGGGGACAAACTAAAAATTGCTATTTAAAGGATAAGTATTTAAATACATTTCTTTTTTTTTAAATAATGCTTTAAACCCACATTTTTGTGTCACACTGAAACATTTTAAGCCTTTAATTGATTAAAAAATATAAATTTAATAAATTTAGACAAATAGAAAATTTTGGTTGTCCCCTCCAAAACATTTTTAAATATTATTTTTTATTTTTTTCAGTGTCAGTACATTTTGAAAAACATTTGACTTTAAACTTATCAAGTATTAGCAGAATGCAATAAATAAATTCCAAATTTGTATCAAATTCAACAATTAAATATATATATAAAGCAAAAGAAAAATGTTTTGGAGGGGACATTTTTGTGATGGAGGGGACAATTTTTTTTAAATTTTTATTCCAATTATATTCATTGTTTACACTGAAACAACAAAATTCTCCTACAGCTTCTATTTTATAATGTTACTACTAGATGGTACTACTGAAGCGTATGTTTTCCTTTTCTTTACATTTGTTAATACATATATACTAGGTTGTACAACACAGTATTTTGACCATGTGCTTCCCAGTTTGTTGGCATTATCAGTCAAGTGGCTAATTGAGTGTAATTCTAAAATATCTGTCTTAATTGGTAGGAAAATTTAAAAAATATATTTTATTTTATCAAAGTTTCTAAAAAATATGGCAAAAACAGCCACACAAAGATCAAGAGAATACAGGGAGAGGATAAAGTTAAATTCAGCTTTGCATGAAACAGAGAAGAAAGAAAGAGAGAAATTGAAAGTAAAGGCTGCTAAAATAGAAAAAAGCAGTAAGGACATAGCAGAAGAAAAAAAATAATAAAGAGAAAGAAAGATAAAGAAAAGCAGACTGGAGGCCAAACAAAAAAAGTAACAATATTACTCCAGAAAATCAATCATCCTCAGGTTATAAGAATTCTTCAGCTTTAGGAAAAGCACTTTCCAAGGCAAATAAGAGTTTAACAAAGGAATCTCCTAAGAAGGTATCAGTACTTGCAAAAATTGTTCAAAATTTAACTCCACAAAGGAAAATAGGTCTAATTTCACAATGTTCTGTTATAAAGTGCAATTTATTTCAAGAAAGAAAGCGACGAGCTGATGCCATTCCTGAAAAAACTGTTGCGAATATTACAACTTTTTTTGGTACTTTTCGGTTAGCCGGGCGCCACTGTTATATATATATATTTATATACATACATATATGTAAATATACATCTATATACATGTACACATATTGTATATGTACACACATATTTGTATGTAAATGTATATGTATATATACATACATGTATATATACATATATATGTATATATAACAGTGGCGCCCGGCTAACCGAAAAGTACCCTTTTTTTTTAACGTGATGACATTAGTCGAATGTTACCTGGCATCAAGTTGGTTGTATTTATGTCGGCCAATTATCAGCACGTGGGATATAGACCCTAACGGGGGTAGTGCCTTCCGTGGAGGTCTTTCGAAGGGAACCTAACCCGTATTAACGCTTGGAGAACCAAGGTTCGAAGAAAACCACGAAAACTCCGAACGATTAGGCCGACGGGCGCGATTGGGATCGAACCCAGCACCTCCCGTCTACCAGCTTCGAGAGCACAACCTCTCGGCCACTGGTGGGGCAAACCTGGCATCAAAGATTCCATCCTTATACGTAAAGGTAAACTTAAAGAAAGAAAGCAAAAAAGAGTTTTAGAAATGTGTTTAAATAAAGCATATTCTTTGTATTGTACTTCTTATGCTAAGCAAAGTATTGAAATTACTAAATTCTGAATGTTAAGACCCAAGCATGTATTGTTTGCTTCACAAAAGCACAGAGAAGTATGCTATTGCATTTACCATGAAAAGATTAACTTAAATCTTCATGGTTTCCAAAACAAGTCTTGTGTGCTGCAAGTTAAAAAAGTGAAAGAGTTATGCAATTAACTTTATGTGAAGAAGGTAAACATACAGAACTCTATGTTGATCGTCAGTGTACGGACTGCAGTGTTGAAGTTATTGAAACACATTTTAATCTGACTTTGACGATAGTTAGTTATCATCAATGGATCAACTTTGAAGGCAGTACAAAGAAACTCCCTGTAACATGCTCAGTTGCTGAAGCATTGTATGGTTCATACAGAATAGATTGTTTTAGTAATTATAGCATTGATTGTTGAAAATTAATTGATTATATATATTAATGACTATCATGAACTGACATTAAAGGCTTAATTTTTTTCTAAGAAGCGTATACAATTGCTAAAAAATACCCAATAATGAATAGGTTCCTAATTTTAACTAAATTCCAAAATGTCCCCTCTGAAACAGTCCCCTCCGCAACATGGTGCTAATTTTTTAAAAAATAATTGACAGTAAATTTTTTGTAATTCAGGTGTAATATTTTATGACTATAATGCTAAATAGCATAATTTAGTATAAAAAACTACTTTTAGTGCTATACTTTATTATACATAGGAAAACTAATGATGTAAACTGAAAATTTTAAAACTGTAATATTTTCCTGTCCCCTCCGCAACAATAAGAAAAAAATTTTGTTCTCTTTCACTTTTAATACTTGTTTCATTTTTTATGTTGGAATGTTTTCAACATATCTTATGCACTCATAAAAAAATTCAAACTTGGAGAAAAAAAAATTATTTTGATGTATTTAGTTGAAATAAATGATTAAATGTCCCCTCCGCAACAAAACAACTTACTGTGATTTGGCCCTATTACTAATCATCTTACCATCATACTTATCGTCTTTAGAGAAATTTCATTAAAACTTACAAAAAATTAATATGTCAAACTAATTCAAATGAAAAAAATTTGACAGCTTATGGGATCCTTAATAGATTCTTAAGCAACTTTAGCTATTTTGTGACAGAACAAATTTTATTTTTAAATGATTAAATACATGGAAGGTTTATTTTGGAGAAAGGTCTATTTTAAGATAGAGAAATTTGTTGAAGGTTCTTTAAAGTATTCAAATTCTTTTTAAACAGTTCTCTAAATGTACATGTTCATATTATGCCTCACATTCAGTGCACTACGGTGTTAGAACAATTAACAAGCAATTTTTTTTCTAACATTATTCTTAACCAATTAGCTAAAATAAAAAACACTTATAAAATTAACTTACTAGATCATATTGCTTTGTGGAAGATGCTGCATAAGAACCCTTGTCTGTTAATCTGACTTTTGGAATAAGTCCAAGCCATTTTTCTTCATGGTTTATTTCAATATTCGTAACTTTGTGAATTTTCCAAATCTCAATAAGAAGTCCAACGAATACAGAAATTCGTACAACCATGTTTGTATCATTGTCCAATACATACAACAGAACAACAACAGACTGGAACACATTAAAAAACACAGATCTAACAGAGAGTCCTTCAAGTGATGTCCTGTTATTCCAAAACTGGATATCTGTAATACAATAAAAAGGAAAAGTTATGAAAGTATAGGAGGATAACACTTTGTAAAACAATTTTATGTGCAAATACAAATACAGTTAATATGTAGCAGGAGACAATGCAGGTTTTTAGGGTTCTGTACATAAAAAGTAAAAAAAAAAAAAAAAAACCATTATAAGATCACTCCTGTGTCTGTCTGTCTGTCACAGCCATTTTACTCGTAAACTATGGAACGTGGAAAGTTCAAATTGGGGGAAGTAATAAAGACTATTAACCCACATATTTACAGATTATTAAACATTTACAAATATTTTTAGGAAAATGTAGAGGGCTAATTATGTTACATGGAAAAAAAATATATAACTTTGTATATCGTGTGAAAGCTTTCGTAATGCTGAACTGAAAAATACATTTCTTTTAATTTTAGGTATTATATTTTCAGAGATATTCTCGAAAATGTAGTGCAAAAATATGTTCCCCCCCATCTATTTCTGAATCTACTGAAACTAAATTTATGAAAAAATTAGAGGTAGTAGAGGTTAATTTAAACCTTGCAGGAAAATTATACTGATTACCATAGGTCACATGGTTTTCTAGGAAAGCGCATTTTCCGTTACACACAAATTTCGATTTGCCGGCATTCAGCAAAGGTGTTGAGGAGCACTGGGGGTACCTATCGTAACAGAAGTATAAAAGCATTGTTGATAATGATTTTTGAAAAAAAATTGTTGGTAATTAGCCGAGATATTAACCCTTAAAGACATGGACAGTTTGGACATACATAATGACAGGGGCGGCATACTTGTATGTACCATCGGCTTTTAAAGCCTAGATAAAAACTTTTAATGATACATTTGTGTAACACAATGTCCAGTAGCAGTAAAAGCAATAAATGTCAAATTGTTAAAAATAGACTGATTTAATTTGAATTAATCACATAAATACTATGGGATTCGTGACTAATTTGCATTGAGTAGATCTCTCAATACGCCTTCCGTGTCTAACAGGCATGAAAGTGGGAAATAGGAAAAAAGGTGGAAATTTTTCTCCATCTATACAATAGGACCAAACTTGTATAATTTAGACTCATTTTAACAGTCATTCATCATACAATAAAATGAAATATAACTGTATATTTGATAAATATCATTTTGAATGGTTTGATTTAAGATTTTATCCTTTTATAAATCTCTGTGCTAAATAAATGCATGTCAAATTGATCTTTGCTCCAAAAATGTATTTCCAAAAATGCATCAGTGAAATTAATTACTTTAAAGAACTTCATTTACATGACTTTCAAATGCTTATAATAAAAGCTTACTTTTGATTTGATGGCTCTTCTGTACAGCAATTCAGAAACAAGCTCCAATGATTTGAGTAGACAAAATGTTTGATTATTAAATTTTCCAGACTGCCCCCCCCCCCCTCCCTCCTAATATGCTTCCAATATTTTCTTTACATTTTTGCATCAATTCAGAGAATGTCCAAAATTGCTTTAAATAAGGTGGAATTCCTCCTTTAGGAGGAAATCTTTCATTCCTGCTTTAAAAGTTAATTAAAAACTTATCTGGAAAAACACGGCATGATCAAGGTGGCGTTGCTAGCTTTGTGACCTTCTTTCGAATTTTGCTTAGCAAAATGCCAAGTTTAAACTTTGAACAAGGGTTTAGTTTTATATACACTGTAAAAAGAAAAGATTACTACAATGCTGAATTTAGTTTTTTGAAATGCCAAAGGAAGTTTAAATATGCACTACTTTTATTGTCAGTGCCGAATTAATTTCATCATAAACAGATTAGGATAAGATTTAAATAAGAGTTATACAGAATAGTAATAGTTGATATTATTTAGGCTTCATATCTCTTTGAACTTTTACGGTATACCTATTCATACTTTTTTAGTATATATGCAGCTATACCCAAACCTACGTTGTATAGTTTTTTACAAAGTCTTATTTTTCTTTAAGTAATGATATTTTTTAATAAATACAGTTGATAATTTATATATATACTTACGGAACCCTCTGAGCACGAGTAATACTCGCACTTGACGATTTGTTTTTTTCTTGGAATCCCCATTTTGTGAGGTTTATTTTATTTTTGTAAAAAATGAAATTTTGAAATGAAAGATCAAAACTCATTTCTCAAATTCAAATTATGCATTTATTAAAAATAACTATCTTCCAGCTAAAATTTTCTTTTCTTTACTAGTAAACTTTTTTTTTTTTTTTGCAAATTACACATTTCAAATCCTAATAAAATACTAATAATGAAAAGTTTGCTTTTAAAGAATGGGATTTTGTCAATGAACCTCTTCTATTAAAATGTAATTTTGCGAAATAGCACTAAAAAGGCTCCAATCTCTGCATAGATTGACCTCTGTATATACTATTACCAACTACTTACCAATACTCTACACAAATTTTAAACTATAATAAATAAACGGTCAAGTGCGAGTATTACTCGTGCTCAGAGGGTGTACAATAAATATATGAATTATTAACTGCATTATTTAAAAAATAATTGCTAAAAGAATAATAACACTTTGTAAAAAAAAAAAAAAAAAACTACAGAACATAGGGTTGGGTATAGCTGTATATACCGTAAAACGGGGGTTAATCAGAACATTTTTCAACTTTAACGTAAAAAAAGGCAACTAACGATTTTTTATTTCTTTAATTTTTTACTAGAAACTTCGGTATTGTTTTGTTCTTGAAATTTTAAGCAAAAACAAAACATTTTTTACAGTTTTTATGTATATTTTTTATTCTTTTAATGATGTTCCGATTCACCCCTACCTGCAGGGTGTGTTAATCTGCAAATGGTAAACCTGCAAATGTTATAATCTTTATTTGTTCCGATTTAGACTTTAATAGGGTTAATAAAAACAAGTAATAATGATAAGCAATGAATAGGCACATGTAGTTACTATCAAATAAATCATTTACTTAATATACAAGTAAAGGTGACTTTTCAGAAATTAGAAAACAACTTTGAATTCAAGAAAGATTAAAACTTATTCCAAGAAAATGTATCTGAATTGAGAAAGATGAAATTTAATATAAATTAAATTCACATGTCATTGACAAAAGTTATCATATCTTTGAAACGATCAGATGTTTGAATGTTGTCCTTTAGCTGAAGTTTCTTTATGGCATCTTCTGGAAGAAATGCTGCCTCCTCTTCCACCGTTTCTTGAAATCTCCAAGTATGGGGACCCTTTTGTAAAATTTTCCCACATAACCCTCATCTTCTGGGTACAGGACTTTGGTCACATACAGTGTGTATGACTTTTCCTCCATGCACTTTAACGACAAGGAAATCTCATGGCAAAAATTTGTTCAAAAATTAGGAATTTTCTGGGATTCCAAAATCTGGGTCTTATTACAATACATATTCATATATATATGTTTTCAGATATGACATGAAGATATTACTTATTGAAGAATAAACCATGACAGTAATTTGCTGGGTGAATCGGAACAACAACAGAAATGTGTTCCGATTCACCCCCCTTTTTCATTATGTAGTTTTAGAAATACATAAAATCTAATACAGCATATCATTTATAAGTCTATCCTTAATAAAAAAAAGCAATGCTCTTAGGTTTAGAATACGAAAAAGCGTGTAGTTGCATATAAAGTTTTGCAGATGTTGAAAATAGGAGGTTTTTGAGAATCCTACTGCTGTTTTATTTAAAAAAAATTTGGCAACTAAAAATATCCTCACGTATATTTATTTTGAATTTATTTGTATGACTGGGAAGTTTCATTCCTGTTCACCCCGCTGTTCCTATTCATCCCGTTTTACGGTACTAGAAAAGTATGAATGGCTATACCATAAAAGTTCAACGAGATATGTAGCCTAAATAATATCAAATATTTCTATTTTGTATAACTCTTTTTTTAATCTTGTCCTAATCTGTTTATGATGAACTTAATTTGGTACTGACAATAAAAGTAGTGCATATTTAAACTTCATTTGGCATTTCATAAAACATTCAGCGTAGTAATAATTTTTTCCTTTTACAGTGTACCTAAAACAAAACTCTTGTTCAAAGTTTACATTTGGCACTGTGCTAAGCGAGCTTCGAAAGAAGGTCGCAAAGTTGCAACACTGCCTTGGACTGTGCCGTGTTTTTCCCCGATAGGCTTTTAATTAACTTTTAAAGACACAGGAGGCATATTGAGAGATCGACTCAATGCAAACTAGCCGCGAATTCCATAGTGTTTATGTGATTAATTCTACTTAAATTAGTCTGTTTTTAACAATTTGATGTTGATTGCTTTTATATTGCTACAGGGCATTTCATTACACAAATATATCATTAAAAGTTATTATCTAGGCTTTAAAAGCCGGTGGTACATAGAGTAAGACGCCTTGTCGTTTTGTATGTCTAAACCGTCTGTGCCTTTAAGGGTTAATATCTCGGCTAATTACCGAAGATTTTTTTCAAAAAACATTATTAACAATGCTTTTATACTTCTGCTACGATAGGTACTCAACACCTTTGCTGAATGCCTGAAAATCGAAATGTGTGTAACAGTAAAATGCGATTTTCTCAAAAACTATGTGACCTAGGGTAATCATTATAATTTTCCTGCAAGGTTTAAATTGTCTACTACCTGTAATTTTTTCATAATTTTAGTTTCAGTAGATTCAAAAATAGTAGGAGAGAGGAGGGGGCGGGACATATTTTTGCACTACATTTTCAATGATATCTCTAAACATACACTAGTTTCCAAAAATTAAGGAAAAATAACAAAAGTAGCGATTACTCAAAATGTTACAAGTAGATTTGAATATAACTGATACACAATGTACAACACATAGTAAAGCATAAAATAGCCTTAAAATAAATTACCAGACGATTGTGGTATTTCAGAAATTAATACAAGTATAAAATAAACAAAATAAATGTGTCAGTTTAATATAGGAAAAGTACCTTTAATATGGAGTATGATCACCCCTAGAAGCAATACAGCACATACAGCGATGTGTGATACTCTCAATTATGCGATCAATAAGTTCGCTGGGAAGTGCGAGCCATTGTTCTTGTAAAGCAGTTGCAAGCGTGGCAAGAGTCTGAGGAAGGGGATTGAGAGCAGCAACACATCTTACTAAAGCATCCCAAAGATGCTCGTGGGATTCAAGTCCAGTGATCACGCTGTCCATTCCATGCATTGAATTGTTTGGTGCTAAAGATAATCTTCTACGAAGGGAGCCCTGTGTGGTCTAGCGTTATCGTCCTGTAACAGGAAATAATTACCTATTGTGCCGGCATAAAGGAGAAAATAAGCATCAAGAATGTCATCTCTATAGACGTGAGCATTCACAGTTTCACGTGGAAAGACATGGAGGTCTGTACGTCTGCCCAAAGAGGTACCATCCCAAACACAGACACTGCCTCCTCCATACGAATCTCTTTTACGAATGTTTGATGGATGATAGCGTGTTCCCTGTTATCTCCAAATCAAACAATGCCTACTATCGCTTTACAGGCTAAACTGGAACTCATTTGTGAAGAGAACACGCCTCCATTGATCAGACGTCCAGAGGACATGTTGACAACTCACTTTAAACATTCCCTACGGTGATATGAGGTGAGCGGCACACAAATGTCTGGTTGCATTGCATAAAGATAACCTTCATGAAACTTTCTACGCACAGTAGACGTTGATACCAACCTTGCAGTGGCTGGAACAAGGGGGGCTCTAAGATGAGGGGGGTTGTTGTACTATTCCTTTGTACACATAACAGCAAATATCGGTCATCGGTGCTTGCCGTAACTCTTGCCCGTCTTTAGTTAAACCTTTTGGAGGCCGAACCAGTGGTTTGTAATTGTTTCCAAAGCCTATGAACAACAAAAGAACTCAGATTTAGCCAACTGGCCACCTCTGTCTGACTTTGGCCTACATTTAATCCTCCAATAGCTCTATATTGCAGTTATGCGGACAAATGATACCTCGAGGTCATATGAATTGGCTATCACAGTTTTCTTATCTCATAATCACAGCGACACCAGCAGCCGTACTCTCTAGAATGCATTTTTATGCTCCACACAGATGACGCAATTGATTGCAGTGCCACTAATTTGCATTTTGTAATTTTAATCAGCATCTTTTAGTTAACAACATATCCAAATTTCATACGGATAGGTTCATTTTTGAACGAGTTCTCTCTTTTTGTGATTTTTCCTTAATTTTTGGAAACCAGTGTACAATACATAAAATTAAAAGAAATTGTGTTTTTGAGTTCAGTGTTACGAATGCTTTCAAACATGATATACAAAGGAAAGATTTTTTTTTTCAAGTAACTTAATTAGCCCTCTACATTTTTTCTAAATATATTTGTGAATGTTTAATAATCTGTAAATATGTGGGTCAATAGTCTTTATTACTTCCCCCAATTTGAACTTTCCACGTTATATAAGTTTACGAGTAAAATGGCTATAACAGACAGACAGACAGACACAGGAGTGATCTTATAATGGTTCTGTTTTTACTTTTTAAGTACGGAACCCTAAAAAGGGGCAAAACTGACAAATTCCATTGAGTGTCCAGTTATAGCAATTTCTTTGGAAACAACATTTTTTAAACTAGTGGCTCATTCCCCTTCTTTTTTAAGTTAAAAGTGCTCAACAATAAAGTCCCAATTATAAATCGAATCACTTCAAAATTTCTGATATTAATTAACGTATTGTGACTGGAAAGAGTGGGATTGTTGTGTTATGCAGGAAAATTTTATTCAATCCTAGGTAGGCAGTGTCAGGATGAAAAGTCAGTAAAGATCACAGCACTTTGAGATGTTCCAGAGACAAAAGGTAAAACTAATTGCAGACCTACAGACAAATATGATTATGATGAAGGTGTGAAAATTTGTTTTGGCGTGTACATTTTCAAGGAATACAAAAGATGGCGATTGAGAGATAATTGCTGCTTTTTTCATTAAGCTGCCCTGTAGTTAGTGGCAGCTACTAATTTTGCCCTTTAATAAAAAGAGATGTCAAATGATGCTTCATATAAGAAATAATTAGAAAAATAAAAATATATTAAGATAATCAAAAGAAATTAGGTGTAATGCATCTCATTTATAACCATACAACATTAGAAAGATAGAAAATACAAATAAAACCCCATTCATTTTATGTCCTTGTTACTTGGATAATACGTGAACTGGAATTACAAAAAAATCTCTGAATAACTGAACAAGAAAGAAAAAAAAAATTATGCATCAAACATAGATTATGAAATACTTTCCAACACTTCCCGAATACTTTAATCAATTAATTAATCCAATTTCATTATTTTTGTAACAGTGTAAAATCATTAAAATACACTGCAAACTATTTTTCTTCATATATATCCTAATATAAGAATTTTTTTAGTGCTCCTGTAAACAAACTGCAAGTGCCACACATAACTTATTCTATAGCAACCATCTTAATACATCTGAATAATGTATATAAATTTAATTACATTTGAAATAGTATAGCATCATTAAACTGAAAATGATTTTTCTTCATAGGCCATAATGAAACTGAATATTTTTCAGTGTTTCTGTAAATGAACTATAAATGCTAAACACTTCATTTCCAATACCAAAAATGCTATGGTAAACCTCAATCAATCTGAGTATATTTATGCAAGTTAGAGTAGATGGCAGATAAACCGAATTCATAAATACTTTTCAACTATGTTGGAACATGTTAAAGATACTGAACTTTAAGTCCGATTAAAAGTAAAGTTTTACATTACGATGTCACATTTAGACTTACCATTTTTAAATGCCAGAAATTCAAAGATGCTGTGAACAATAGACACCACAAATGTAAGTCCCAAAAGAATGGGAGATGTTTCCAGTAAAGCCTCTTTCATATAATCTTGATCATCCTCGCTTTCTTCCATCAGATCCTGTCCCAAAATTGAGGTCCAACGAGATCGCATTGCCTGTGCTGTGTAGAGTTGCCAACGGAACAGCGATAGTGGTTGAAAGGTTAAATGCAAAGGTAAAGTTCTAAAAATCATTAGTGAGAAAAAATAATCAACAAACATAATTTAAAAGAATCAATTTTTTTTTAAAAAAGGGAGCAAAGGAATAAAAATTATGACAGCACTTTATATAGAATTAAAAACGAGATTCCTCTGGCGACTGCACGTACATGCATGCAAACACTTTCATTTATTAGAATACTAATTATTAATTGTGGCTCCACTTGTGTGAAAATTAATTTGAAATAGTATTTTTTTATATTACTGTTAAAAAAATGTGAGCTAATGATAACTTTGCATTATAATGAAAATCATTAATGAGTTTATTAAATCATCTTAAAGAATTTTATGTAAAGGCTTTTCATTAATTATGTACTTTAATATAAGCAACAGTGGAATGAAAAGCTTAAAAAATAACATCATTGTGATGACTATTAATAAACTATTTTATGAATAAAAATGCATGTTTTTCCAATTAAAAATTATATCATTTTAATGGCAGGAGCATCCCAATCTTGTGAGATATGAGATTAAGATCCTACAACTGTTGTTTTATGAATAAGTGCTAAAATGTATTAGATTGTGCCCGGGGAACTAACTCTTAAAATGCAATAAATTTTGGGCAGAGAGAAAAGCAGTGGATGTTTAAATTTCCACCAGGAATCTTTAATGTTTGGCATCAGATAAATGTTGGATTTTCTTAATTTTAGTAATGCAAAAGGCAACAGTCAAACATTTTGTTTAGGATATTTTCCAAAAATAATATGTTAGATGACTATGCATATTTAAATGCATCTTTTTTAATTAATTGGCCAATAACAACCTATATATATACATATATATATACTCACTGTGACATCAAGAGCATTGTATATTGAGATCAAAGGTAACCAATAAAGTACTTTATAGTAGTAATGGGCAATGTCGATACTTTTAATAGATTTAACCGATACTATGACCAACACGATTTTATTGATACTATAAATTTTTTTATCGATATTCCTACAGGTAATATCGTTCATTTTTATTTTCTTACAAAACCTGAAGTCGTAAACTAGTCGAATGTGCCAATACCAAAACTTTCTTCTATCTCATGCATGTTAATACTTCAAAATTCACTATCACAGTGTTAAATTTAAATGACAATCTATGCCCATCATGAGATTAAAAAAAAACTATAGGTTCGTTGAATTATGTATGTTTAAAGACATAACACATAAGCATTGCATTTTCCAAACAAATCATTGAGTTTCAGCACTCACCTTCTTAGATGTCTGCAACCGAAATTCCCAACTCAAAGAGCATAAAAGCGACACCTGTTGTACTGTATACACCCAAGCTTAATGAGGATCTATTTGTGCCAAAGTGTAACAGAATATGAAGTTTGATTAAATTCCATGCATTAGTTTTTGAGATATAGATATTGCGAATATAATGAAAAATGCAGCATAGCCACGCAACCTGTTATATGATTTAACCGAAAACCTAATCCGCAGCAACCTATGTCAATGTCTAACAGAATATTAAATTTGATGAAATTCTGTGCATTAGTTCTTAAGATATAATAGCTAAAATCATGTAAATCCTGAAAAATGCAGTCTAGCAGCCCCACCTGCTTGTAGATTTACATCAAAACCTAATCATAAACAACTTATGTCAACGTCTAACTGAATCTGAAGCTTGATGAAAATTCGTGCATTAGTTCTTGAGAGCTCTTGGGGAAATCGTGAAAAATGCAGCATAGCAGCAAAACCTGTTGGGCGATTTACACCAAAAACTAATCAGTACCAATTTATAGCAAGGTCTAATTGAATATAAAGTTTTAATAGATTCCAGGCATTAGTTCTTGAGATAGAGCACCCACAAAATTTTTGTCACAGACAGACAGACAATTTCTAAATAGTCGCATATGCCGAAACTTTCTTCTATCTCATACATGTTAATATGTCAAAATTCGCTTAATAAAATCGCGCAAAAAAATAAGTACCAAAATTAAATGACAATGTCTGCCCCTTATGTGGATTCTAAAGGTATAGATTCACTGAATTGTGTGCATTTATAAAAGAGATATAAGCATTGTATCTTTAGAAGAAGAAAGTATTGGATTCTTGAAAATTTTTGAATTCCGGTTTTCGATGGATTTACATGTTTTAGGGGTCAGAGATCACGAGAAACATGTTTTTACAAAATGTCTGTGTGTGACACAAATCTTGTGGGCGCTCTATCTCAAGAACTAATACACAGAATTTAATAAAAAATTATATTCAGTTAGTCTCTGATATAAATTGCCGCTGATTAGTTTTTGGTGCAAATCGCTCAACAGGTGGCGTTGCTATGCTGCATTTTTTACGATTTCCACAATGGCTCTATCTCAAGAACTAAAGAGATCTCAAGAAACTTTTTATGAAACTTCACATTCAGTTAGTCCTTGATATGAGTTGGCGCTGCAATGCTGCATTTTTCCTGATTCCCGCAATAGCTTTATCAAAAGAAGTAATGCACGGATTTTAATCAAACTTCAGATTCAGTTACCAAGTTGACTTAAGTTGTTGCGGATTAGGTTTTGGTATACATCACCCAACAGGTGGTGCTGCTATGCAGAATTATTTACGATTTCCGCCATAGCTCTACTCAAAAACTAATGCACGGACTCTCATGAAACTTCAGATTAGTTAGAAGTGGACATAAGTTGTTGCTGATTAGATTTTTGTGTAAATCACCTAACGGTGGTGCTGCTATGCTGCATTTTTCTGGAAGTATTAACATGTATGAGATAGAAGAAAGTTTTGGGATTGTCATATCCGACTAGTTTAGTATTATAACAACATACAAAATTATCACATTAGGATCATAACTTTAGGAGATGTTAATAAAAATATGAAAATATAATTTAACATTAGAAGCTCTAAATTTTGAATGTTTATAATTCAAAAAACTACAAATGATCTAGGCATAGTTTGAACTGAAGATTTAAAATATATTGTCAAAATTGGATGTTGCCATTGAAAAAAACAAAGTTTGGTTATGTTTTGATGTGTAGATGGCTCCCTAAACAAATTTTATATACATCATTTAAAAGTAGACTTTATTTCCAATCGATTGGTAGCAGTAACTTTCTTCTATTATAATTAGTTGCAGAGTTCGTAGAGAGTGTGTACTTTTTTCCACGACTGTACTTCAAAATCTAATCAGCAACAACCAGGTCAATCTGGTTTGATGAAAATCTGTGCATTAGTTCTTGAGATAGAGCTATTGCGGTAATCGTCGAAAATGCAGTATAGCAGTGCCACCTGTTGGGCAATTTACACCAAAACCTAACCAGCACCAATTCATATCAAGGTATACCTGAATCTGAAGTTTGATGAAAATCTGTGCTTTAGTTCTTGTGATAGAGTTATTGCGAAAATCATAAAAAAATGCAGCATATTCTTTGGTCATAAAATGACACTAGTGTACTTAAAAATATTCCAGAAAATTTAATTCAGATTAATCAGATTTGTTAATAAAAAACAAAATTTCAATCAAAGTGCTAGAAATAAAATGGAACTCAACTCGTGATGTTTTCAAAATCAATGTAACCATAGAACCATCATTAAAGGAAGTCGCAAAGAGACCTATGTTGTCAGATATAGAAAAAATGGTTGACCCACTTTGTTGGATCTCTCCTTTTATAATTTCAGCAAAAATTCTACTTCAAGAACTGTGGAGTCTCCATTTGATAAGGGATAATCCTGTTCTACTACTCATTAAAAAAATAGGTGGATAAAAATTTGGGAACAACTCATATGTTTAACATTTGTTCCGTTCCGGAAGTATAATGAGCTTCCCCTAGCGAGCAGTCTGTAAAAAAGTCAAGCTGTTGATCGTCAAAGCGTCAACACGTATGTCAAACCACTCCATCGAAACTACGCGATGGATATTAATTATGATTTGCAATCTATTCAAATTTGTGAAATTTATGTTTGTGTAAGTGTCATGCAGTTTTTACGTGTGAATAAAATCAAGTAAAAAGAAAATTAAACGTCTACAGTCCACCATATCAAATATTGTGGTCCTAGAGAGCCAGAGAGCTACTATGGATAAGCTTAATCGATTAAAAGGTACCATAAAGGCTGCTATCACAAGATTAGAGCAGTTTCTAACAGATACGACTGATGTAAAAACAACGAATGTGAGTACATTAGAAGTAAAATTAAAAAAGACAGAAGGTCTTCAAAATAAATTAGAGGAAATAAGGGAGAAATATTTTGACGTCCAAGAATTATCTTCTCAACAAGTGCAAGAAATAGAGGAGAATATTGACACTGCTATTGAGAGGCTCGGACAAGTGGAGGTAAGCTTAAAAGTTTTATTAGCATCTTTTGAAAATAAATGTAATATTGCCAGTGTTAATGATAATTCAAATGAAAACAAAACAAAGGTGCGCCGCCCAGAAATCCCATTGCCATCATTCGGAGGTGATTACTGTGATTTTGCTAATTTTAAAACACAATTCACTAACTTGATTATAAATACTCAATTAGATAATAGTCAGAAGCTATTTTATTTAAAAGCTTCTTTAAAAAACGAAGCTAAACATTTAGAATCACCTGATGATGATTTCAATTCATTGTTTCAAGCTCTGATACACAGATATGAAAATAAAAGATTGTTAATCGATTCACATATTTCTGCAATTTTAAATTATGAAAAAATGCGATATGAATCCCCTAAAGAATTGCATAATTTTATTGATTGTATTAACAAAAACATTCGCACACTCAAAATTATGGAATATACACAAAATAATTTATCAGAAAGTGTGTTCATAAATATAATTCTGAAAAAATTGCATAACGAAACTCAAAAACAGTTTGAATTATCTCTGGAAAGCTCAAATGTTCCGACTTTTGAATATTTAATTTCTTTTTTGGAAAAAAGATGCCTAGTATTAGAATCGATAAATATCTTGACCTCGACTGACGCCAGACAGTCACAATCAAGGTTTTCGAAAACTAAGAATAATTACGCAGTAAATAAATCCAGACCATTTTTTATCAACGATAATAAAAATAATGTAAAGCCATGTGTGTTATGCAATTCGCCTAACCCCCTTTTCAAATGATCTGCTTTTTTTGAACATGAATATTCGAGAAAGGAAAAATGATTGTAAATAAAAATAAATTATGTTCAAATTGTTTACGATTACATCAAGGTCAATGCAATTCTAAATTCACTTGCAAGCGTTGCTCCGCAGCTCATAATAGTTTACTACATGAAGTAAATGATATGTCAGAAACAGCAATAATAAATAAAAACAACGAGTTTGTTAAAAACAAACAAATAAGCAATTCTGAGCCTGAGAATAAAGAAATGCCAGTAATTGGTTCTAATTTGTTCCTAGAAGATAAAAGAAATTGCGCAATATTAAACACAGCTATAATTTTAGTAACAGATGTGTATGGAAATAAAATTAGATTAAGAACAATTCTAGATAATGGGTCCTCGATTAACGTTTTAAGTAAGAGCGCATGCGAGAAATTAAATCTAAAACCATTCAAGGGTATTGTTTCTGGCATTAACGAGTCATCACAGGAAATAAAGCAAATTATCAATGCAAAAATATCAAATGAAAAAGGAACGTTTTCTAAAACATTAGAGTTTGAAGTTCTACCAAAAATAACAAACAATATTCCGATTGAAAGAATAGACATTTCAAACTTATGCATCCCTAACTACACAGAATTAGCGGGCAATAATTTTCATATACCTGGTCAGATTGATGCATTGATTGGTAGTGAGGTATTTTTTGACATTTTAAAGAGTGAGTAAATTCGTTTAGCAAATGATAATTGTATGTTACAGAATACAGTATTTGGGTATGTAATCACAGGTTCACTTCCACAAGTTGAAAATAAGTCATATTGTTGCCTCTTAACTGAAAATAGCTTAGACAATACTTTACAGAAACTTTTTGAAATAGAATCTTTACCTGGGGATAATAAAGAAACTGTCAAAGGGGATGAAGAAATATTTTGTGAGGAACATTTTAGAAGCATCTATAAACGCGATCACACTGGTAGATTTACAGTACAGCTACCAATGAAAGAAAATGCAGAATCAATGTTAGGAAGTTCTAGAGAAATTGCAGCTAGGCGATTAAATAGTTTATGGGCTATATTAGATAAAAATAAAACAATGGCTAATTTATATACAGCTTTTATGGAAGAATACGAAACTTAGAGGCATATGACACAAATTAAAAATGAAAACAAAAATAAGCTGTCTTATTACATTCTACATCATGCTGTGTATAAACCGAAAAAAATATCCACTCCCTTGAGAGTTGTCTTCAATGCAAATTCAAATACATCTAGTGGTTATTCACTTAATTCTATTTTATTAAATGGGGGAACGGTTCAGCAAGATTTATTTTCGATTATAACTAGATTCCGTACCCACAAATATGCATTCTGTGCAGATATTAAGAAAATGTACAAGCAGATACTGATTGATCCACAACAGAGAAATTTGCAAAAAATTCTTTGGAAGTCCAGTAAGGACGCCCCGATAAAAATATATGAACTCAACACGGTTACATATGGCACTGTTAGTGCTCCCTTTCTTGCCATGCGGACATTGAAAGCTCTTGCTGATGAAGAAAGAAAAGATTTTCCAAAAGCTGCAGACGTGATTTCATAACGACATGTATGCTGATGATTGTTTATCTGGTGCAGGTTCCTTACAAGATGCACAGGACTTGCAATCTCAATTAATTCTGATCTTAAAAAGAGGAGGGATGGAGCTACACAAGTGGGTCTCTAATCATCCTGAATTATTACAAGACGCAGCCATATCAGAATATTCATTTGACGAACACTCGCAGCAAATTTCTGTAAAAACTTCAGGAATGCTTTGGAAACCTCAATCAGATCATTTTACTTTTAAAATTACTATCAAACCCAAAGATGTTTATACTAAGAGAGAAGTTTTGGCACAAATTGCTAAAATTTACGATCCCTTAGGCCTAATCGACCCTATTCTAACCAAAGCAAAAATTTTCATGCAACATTTATGGGAATTAAAGATAAATTGGAATCAACATCTGCCTGCCAGTTCTCTTCGGGAACAGCAAAGTTTTCTGATTAAATTGACAGAAATAAATTATCTTACAATTCTGCGGTATGCTTTGTCTGACAACATTGCAGGTCTAGATTTAGATTTACGCGGATTTTCAGATGCTTCTGGAAAGGCCTATGGTGCAGCCATCTACATAAGATCTCTCTCCACAACTGGACAGTTCAAGTCTAATCTTCTGTGCAGCAAGTCCCATGTGGCCCCCCCTAAAGCCAATGTCCATCCCGCGACTAGAGTTGTGTGCAGCTCTACTTTTGGCAAAACTGGTTCAAAAAATAATTCCCATCCTACAGCTATGCTTTGAAAAGGTGTGGCTATGGACAGACTCATCGATTGTTCTATTTTGGCTTAACCCACCACCCCACAAACTTAAAACTTTCGTTGCCAATAGAGTCACCACGATCCAGTCTATTTCTGAGAATTATCACTGGAACCATGTATCCTCAAAATCCAATCCAGCAGATATCATCTCCAGAGGTGCAACAGCCAAGGATCTGATCAATAATGATTTGTGGTAGTTTGGTCCAGAATTTCTTCAAAGGGAAATTATAGTTCCCAACCAATTTCCTACCCTCAAAAACATTGACTGTGACCATGAACTCAAACCTGATTTTAATTTATTAACTATTAATAAGGACTCTAACGACTTTTCTACTGTATTATATAATTCTTCTAATAATTTTCTTAAACTAATACGAGTATGTAGTTTTATTTTTAGGTTCATCAATAACAGCCATCATATAAATATAAAACGGAAGCAGTTTACCGGAATTGAGTTACAAAATAGTTTACAATTTTCAGTAAAAAAGGCCCAAGAAGGCAAATTCGCTCCTGAATTAGCAGCACTCAGAAAGGGACAAACTGTTCCTTCTTCCAGTAAATTAAAGGGATTAGATCCCTTCATTGACAACTGTGGATTACTTCGTGTAGGGGGCAGATTAATCAATTCTGACTTACCTTTTGATGTTAAGCATCAATTAATTCTGCCCAGTGATCATAAGCTCACTAAATTAATTTTTGAGTACTTTCATAAAAAGTACTTTCACATAGGGGCTCAGGGATTAGTTCATCAACTACGGATGAAATATTGGCCTATAAAGGCTAAAAGCATTGCCCGAAAAACAGTGCACACTTGTGTCACATGTTTCAGGCATAACCCCAAAACACTAGATCAGTTAATGGGCTCCCATCGCAACGCGTAACACCTAACCACACGTTTCTCAATTCAGGTGTCGATTTTTGTGGCCCCTTCCATATTAAATACAAAAATCAGAGAAAGGGCACTTATTCTGAAAGTTATGTGGCCATATTTAAATGCATGGCTACCAAGGCTATTCATTTAGAGATAGTAAACGAGTTATCCGCTGCTGCATTCATCGCTGCGCTTAAAAGATTTTGTGCCAGGAGAGGCAAACTAAATACGCTAACTTCTGACAATGCCACTAATTTTAAAGGTGCTTCAACAGAATTAAATAACTTTAAGAAATTATTGGCCACTCCCAACGAGGAATTATCAAATTTCTTTGCCAAAGAATTCATAACTTGGAAATTTATCCCTCCACGTTCTCCTAATTTTGGCAGTCTTTGGGAAGCTGGTGTTAAGTCCTTCAAACATCATTTGCTTAGGGCCGTAGGTAATAATAAAATTACTCTAGAGGATTTTTAAACTTTAGTAGTCCAAATTGAGGCGATCCTAAATTCCCGACCTTTATTTCTGCTTTCTGATGGCATAAATGAGTTTGAAGTGCTTACGCCAGGGCATTTTTTAATCGGCAGACCCATTAACAGTATTCCAGAGCCTAATGTTATGAATATTTCTGACAATAGATTAACCCATTGGCAGGGACCCGGAGAGCTCCGGAGCTGTATTTTCCCTGGAGCTGGAGCTCTAAATTTTCCCCAGCTCCAGGGCTCCTTTAGTTTTTAATATTCTTTTAAATCTTTTTTTTTTTCAGTCTTTTAAATTTCTAGGCTTAAAATATTTTAATTACATCATTGTTCAGTATTTTAATTATTTCATTTTTTAGGTTATTTTTTTTATTATTATTATCAGAGCAGGTAACCTTCTCAAAACATGGTAACACTACTTTACTTCTACTTTCTACTTGAACTAAGTGACAACACTATTTGAAAACAAATATGGCCGCCTGTTAATTTTGGCTGTTTGAAAAGTGTAGAAGAAATTTAAGATTTTTGTGTTTAAAATTCTACCAAACTTTCTATTTTAAAAGCAAAAGCTAAAAGATGTCATATTTTCTGAACAAGCATTTCAAGTTTGATGAGAAGAAAAATGCATTTTGTCAGATCTTTAATGAAGGTAGAAAGTATTAGTGAGCAAAAAATTAAACATGTAAATTAAAATCTGCAACTCAAAAGCGCGAAGTCGGAGTCAAGTCGGAGCCGGAGCCGGAGCCACAGTATTTTCTCTAGGAGCAGAGCTGGAGCATCAAAAATTGTTCGGCTCCGGGTCACTGCCCATTGGCAATTAATTACCAAATATGTTCAATGCACTTGGAAATGTTGGTCTATTGACTACCTAAATCCCTTGCAGCAGCGCGGTAAATGGCAATTTACAAAGAAAATATAAAGTTAGGATCTCTAGTGCTATTAAAAGAAGAAAATCTCCCACCATGTAAGAGGGCTCTTGCCCGAATTATGGAAATAATTCCAGGCAAGGACAACAGGATTCGTGCAGTCAAAGTCAAAACTGCATGTGGTATATTTTTAAGAGGCATTTCAAAAGTGTGCCTGTTACCCATTCAGGACTCTTAAATAATTTTCAAGCATCATTGTATTTCCTTTTTATTATTTTAAAGTAATTATCCTAATTGTTTTGTATATTAAGTATTTTAGTATCATTTGTAGTGTTAATTAGTTATCTATTGTATTATGTTTATAGTAATTGCTGAAATATGTCATATTTCATCCGCGGGCGGCATGTTCCGTTCTGGAAGTATAACGAGCTCCCCCTAGCGAGCAGTCTGTAAAAAAGTCAATTAAGCTGTTGATCGTCAAAGCATCAACACGTATGTCAAACCACTACATCCAAACTATGCGATGGATATTAATTATGATTTGCAATCTATTCAAATTTGTGAAACTTATGTTTGTGTAAGTGTCTTGTGCAGTTTTTACGTGTGAATAAAATCAAGTAAAAAGAAAATAAAACGTCTACAGTCCACCATATCGAACAACATTCATTACTGTGCCTCAGTTAGTAATCATTCCCTCAGCTAACAATTTTTAAATACATTCTTTTATAGATGCTTCTTTAATGGCATATGATACAGTTTATTTAAGATCTTTATTGGATGACTTGACTGTGTCAATTAGAATATTTAACATATAATAAACAAATTTAAATAATGATTAGACTGCACACTGCAATTTAGTCACTTGTGCCTGCAAAATGCAGTTAAATTGCAATGCATAGATTTGATCCTATAAAACTTTTTTTAACATGAGTATTTTGATCAATTTCAACATTAAATAGCGCAAAAATAATTCTTCAATTTAAAAGCTGTTTGCTTTAGCATGTTTATCAACTTTTGATTCAATGAAACTACCAGTTTTCATATTTTTATATGCAATAGTTTTATTTAATATAAGCCGAGAAAGAGCACTGGGCACAATAAATTCAATTATGTTAGCGATAGCAGCAACAGCGGTACTTTTTTTTTAAGAATAGAGAATGAGAGATACTATTTCTTATGTCTTTATCTTTATAGTAAACAGAATTTCCAAACTATTAGTAGGGTTATCATATGTTCAGTGGGTAGGGTTACTAGAATAATAAATGTGCCAAGTAATGATAAAAAAAGTAAGTGATTTCCTCTTGCAAATTAATTTCTTAGCAAGTGAACCATAGGAGCATAAACATTTTTAACTAATAGTTTGGGGCAACCATAATCAACTTTAGCTAGAAAATGAAAAATCTATATTAGAATGAGTCAAAACATAAATCTACAAATATCATATTTGAGCGATTTAGAAAAAAGTTCTTGATGAACCCCCCCCCCCCCCCTAAAAGAATGACAAAATACAAACATCAAGACATTGAAAAAATTTCTTAACAGCCAATTTAAAATATATTTCAAGAAGTGGACAATTTGTCAATTTAATTAATATACCTTAATGATATTGTTATTTCTTTAGATGTTTTAATCTGTTTTTCACAGCACTGGAATGGATACTGATTGATGTGCAAAATATTCTCTATAAAATTTTATAAAAAAAGGCAGGTTTAAAACAGATGTAAATTATATTTAAGACATGATGCATACATTTGATAGCATGAATAGATAGACCTTTTTTTACTGAATTTTGTTTGAAATATATACAAAATTTACTTCTGATAGTTAGGGCAGCCATTTTACCAGACACATTGTTCTAGAACCAGTATGTCCTAATGAAGCAGAATTTACTGAACCAGAAATCCACTCATTAATAATTTTTATTCAACATAAAATTTTCTGAATTAGCATTAAAAACAAAGCATACATACTTGACAGTTTCATTTATAGGAGTGTAGTCTCTCATTAGATTCCAATAATCATTAATGTATAATATTGGATAGTAGTCTCCAGATAATGGTTCAAATTCAACAACTAAAAGAGAAATAAAAAATCATAAAAACAGTTCAATGAAACATAAAAAAAACAAAAGCATTATATGTACTATTTCAATTATATGTACAGAATTAAAAAAAAAAAAAAAAAAAAAGAATTATTCAAATACCTACACAATCAGGGGCCGGAAGTAGCACATTACAAGTAGTGAAATTACAGTAGTCACTACTTTTATAGTAGTTTGTAGTGTAGTTTGCTATATTTTGAATAAATATTTGAACAATGTATTTATATATATATTTGAACAATGTAATATAGTGAGTAGCACAATACAAAAAATCAGTAGTTTGTAGCAAGATCTAATGCGACTTCAGGAATAAATATCATTCTAAAAATCATGTGGTTGTAACTTGCTTCTTTTATGCAATATTTGTTCTGCTCAAATATTTGAAAATCTCAGCTGCACTGTATAACAACACATCATATAAAGTCAGAGATTTTTTCCATTGACACTTGCTGCTAAAATCAAGTACTAACCAACATAAGGAATTAATTTTCTTTCTGTCAATGTTTGTCTATTTATTTATTATTACGTTTTGATGTTTTAATGCTGGGTTACTTACTGCTTTATTTACAGATTTATCTATTGTTTGCAACTAAGGTTATTTTTCTGTAAAATTCTAGATTATAATATTAGACAACTCAGTATAATTACTCTCAACAGAACTCAATTAGGCTACTTTGAACTTCAATTTAACCCATTAAGAGTGTATTGGAGAGTTGATTAACAAATCTATTGGAAAATACAGTAAAACTGCCATAACAGATAGCCCCGAATGGATGAAATAAGATGGATATGTCATCACTCGTATCTCTCACAATAAACAATACACACAAACATCCCACTGTAATTACACTTCAGTGATCAACTTTGTTTTGCAAAATGAAACTGACCTTTTCCACCTTTGAACATGACCTTGCGCCTGCCCATAAACAGCAGCTGATTATTGGTCCTCAGAACGACAATTCCGATTGGATGGTAGTAGCTACTACTGAAATCTGTTTCTTGAATCTCATGCATCTGTGCTCCTTTGTTTGACTTAAAGTAGTAAAACTTTCCTTGTAATGCAAATATTCAAACTCTATTTACTGTTTCAATGCAATATTAAATTTGTTTTTATTTGATATATAAATCATTGCATTGTGTGTTTAACAGCTTTTATATGCATTGAAAGTTGAAAAATATTCAAATTTCAAAAAGTGTCTACAATTTTGGCAACCACTGTTTATCAAACATTAATTTTATTAATTTATATAAAGTAGGGTAATAAATCTTTCAATAAAACTAATTCTGGATTGCTTGTTTGTTTTCAGATTTTCTCATCCTCATAAGGAAAAATAAATGAACAAACTATGGTAGATTCTTTCCATGTAATTTTTGTCTCCCTAGCTTTGGTCCTGTCCCAGCAATGCATCTTCACTACTCTGAAACTATCAAAAAGTATTCAGATATGGATGGGCCAAAATATTATGTTCCAAAAAAGAACTTATTTTAAAGACCGACATTTTAAACAACTTTTTTCATATGATTTTCAAATGTTCATAACATAAGCTGATCCTTGAAGAAAGAATAGAAACAAACTATAAAAATTTGAGTAAATAAAATCTTTGAGACTTAAATTTCTCAGATACTTCACCCACCCCCACCTTCCCCACAACCTTTCTAATATGCACCAGGTATTTTTGTTAATTTTTTTTCAACAATCCGTAGAATGTCCAAAACTGTTTTAAAAAAGGTGGATTTCTCTCTTTAAAAGAAATTCTTTCATTATTTATTTTTCTTATTTTCTGTTCATTTGGATCCTACAGTATACAGTTGTTTAATAATAGGTTACCTTAAAATAACTAATGTGAAAACCTTTAACATGGTGTAAATTTTGATATTTGCTTTAAAAACAAAAACAATTAGTGAGCTTTATATATTTTAAGAGCACATTTTAAAGTTTTAGGTAACATTTTTCATTTCCTATACTTTTTTAAAAATAAAATATTAAAATTTTCTATTTTTTTTCTCTCATACAGAAAAACTCAAAATCAGGATTTTTTGAAAGACCAACTGCTTTAGACCATTTCTACTTTATTTAAAGTAATTTTAACAAGTGGAAGCATTGAAACAGCATTGTATGGCACTTTATTTGTATTGAAAGCATATTTTAGGTATTGTGTGGAGAGACAAGGAAAACATTCTCCAACTCTTTTATCGTTTCTCCCCTCCCTCAACACCTTTGCTCTTTCACAGCATAATTAAGTTATAGATCCACAGTTCACACCTGAAAACATCTTTAAAGCAGGAAAGTGGACTTTTGCATTATTTTACCCACTTCATGTACATTTCTTCAAAACATTAAAAAAAAAAAAAAAAAAAAAAACAGCTGTAATTTCCAAATCTGACTTTTAAAGAAATAAAATCAATACATATCTTATATTTTAAAATTTATAGTCTCTTGGTGAAACATGATTAGCAAATAAACTAATAATCAGGCACATAGCCAGGGAGGGGGCTAAGGGAGCTGAAGCCCCCTCCGAAAGTTTAAAAAGACCAATCAAAGTTATCTCTAATGATAATAAAACTTGACAATGTTTTTCTTGTTTTTATCTCCCATTACATTAAAACTATGTACATTTTTAGTTGCAAATGCGTTGTTATGAATAATGCGTTGTTATGTTAATAATGTAGCGAACCGTCGAAGGCTCCAATGGATATAAAAAGCGAATTTACTTGCATATATTTATTCACACATAACTTATTCTATTTACGTTACACATACAAACGCAACACAACACCACATAAACATAAGTCAGAGCACTTGTTCTAGGTTAATTTCGGTTACAGTTAATGTCCTAATACCACATCTCCCTTTCTTCAAAGATTCAATTTCTGCGGAAGGCTAACAACTCTTCCACTTCTGGTGATATACTGATCCTGGTGCTTCAGTGTAGACATAGTATTACGTTTGCCTTTGTTACAGGATGGATGAAAGTTCTGACAGCTTGGTTTGGTTGTACTAGGAACCCTCTGTGGTATTGGAACTCGTTACCGAAAACGTCTGGTTGAAGGTCATCCATATCATCAGCTTCCGGCTGGAAATTAGTTGATGGGACAAGATACATTCTGTTTCGACGATATACCTTTTTTCCAGATTTGACTATATACGAACATGTATAATCTAATCTCTGTTGAACCATACCAGTAGCTCGCTTGTCTGTGATCCACACTCCATCTCCAACATCGAGATTACGGAGGTCTTGTACCCCATGACTTTTGCTCTTTGCTGTTCTCTTCTCTTCTCTTCTTTCCTTTGAAGTTCAGCTCTGTTTTCAATTTTTGGCTCTAGTTGAGATCTTGCAACTGGCAGAGTTAATTGAAGCAATTGGAATCTTAATACGACGATTCATGAGGAGTTCTGCAGGACTAAGGCCATTCTCTAATGGTGATGCTCTATATGCCATTAAAGAAAGGTAAGGGTCCTCAGCTTTCTTGAGTTGCAACTTGATAGTTCTTACTTCAGATTCAATGAAACCATTACTTTGCGGATACCTAGGACTTGACGTGATATGACGAAATCTATGAAGCTTTGAGAATTTTGAAAATTCAGATGAGTTAATTGGCTCAAATTGAGGACCATTGTTACATCTGACGATATTAGGAATTCCATGTCTGGCAAAGATTGATTTGCAGTGAAAAATTATTTCCTCAGAAGTTAATCTTTCCAGTCTTGCGATTTCTGGATATCGTGAGAAGTAATTGGTCATGATTAAGTACCAAAATCCACGAAGCTTAAAAAGATCCATGCCTACATGTTCCCATGATTTTTCAGAAAATTCAGTAGGGATAAGAGGTTGATGGCGATTAGTGGTCTCCTTGATACATGATGTACAATTCTTTATCATTTCTTCAATTTCTCTATTTATTCCAGGACAATAGACAGATGATCTTGCTCTTGCACGTCATTTCGTAATTTCCAAATGTCCCTCATGAATTTGTTGCAGAACCTTTTTTCGCTGATTGGCAGGAATGATGATGCGACAGCCCTTCATTATGAGTCCATCTTGGATCGATATTTCATACTGATGATTCCAATAGGTGTAAACAACTTGGTTCTAAATTTTTCCTTGATGGCCAACTGTTCAGGATTAAATTTTCTAGCTCTTTGCAAGTTGCATCAGACTTTTGGAATTGTCGTAATTCTTCTAACCTGTTGCATGAAGCGGATAATGAGAAGATTATCATACGAATATAAGCATCAATTTCTTCTTCCAATTCTTCATTATTTTCTCTAGTTTCTTGAGGTTGTCTTGACAAGGCATCAGCTGCATAAAGTTTCTTTCCTGGTATGTGGAATATGGAATAAGAATATCTTATCATCCTTATCTTCAACCTTTGCAACTGTGGAGATAAGTCTTCAAGTTTTTTCTTTGAGAAGATTGGAATTAGAGGTTTATGATCAGTTTCTAATCTGAAGTGAGCTCCAGTTTAGTGATGGGCGATTCTCGAGAATTCGACAATCGAGAAAAATCGTCATCGTAAAAAATCACAATCGATACAGCCATCGATTAATTCATAGAATCTACAATCGAGATGTTTTACAATCGATTATAACGAGAAAAGCTAAAAACAGTTATTGGAAAACTTAGCTATTATTCTGGCCGACAATTTCATAGTAGTGATAGGGCGTAGTGATGGGCGATTCTCGAAAATTTACCAATCTAAAAAAATCGTTATCGTAAAATACACAATCGATACAGTCATCGATTACTTTCGAAAATCTACAAAGGAGATGTTCTAGAATCGATTATTGAAATCATTGTTTTTACATATATATAAGGCAGATTTTATTAAATATAGGGTAACTGAAAACAGATGGAATAAAAAAACAACAAACCAAAGGGAAACTATAAAGGAGCCATAAGACTGGAAAAGTCTTGTAAGGGTGTCCTCTGGTTGAAAAAAGCTGAAAAAACGCGAGTAGCTATGAAGCGGTAAGGGGAGTTTAAGTATCAAAAATTAGAATTTTTCGGCAATTAGTACCAAAATGGCCAAAGAAATAAGAATCAAAAGCACCCCCTAGTGGCAAAAATATGAACTAAAGGATGATAAAAGGGATCAAAATTTTTTATTGATTTTTCTACGTCATTTGAGATTGGATCTTTAATTTCCCCATTTTTATAAAGTCTTCAACTGGAATACATTAAACGAACTCCCGCGGGGAGCAAAGTAGGAGGGAGGGGCAAGGAAAGTGTATAGTATGAATAAGTGGTCACAGGACTTTCCAACGATATGTCACATGAGGGGTGTCGGCTAAATTTAGAAAAGTTCCCCCGCGCGGGGGCAAAGTAAGGGGAGGGGCGCGGCGATATATAAAATGAAATAGTAGTCACAGAGCTTTCCAATGATATATCACATGAGGGGTGTCAGCAAAAGATAGAAAAGAGTCCCAACTCCCAGGATTCCAATTATCGTGCCCCCCCCCCCCCCCCCCCCCCCGAAATATACCCTGCCCATCCTTCTCTTTGAAATTTTCATATATTAAAAATTATTTATCGGAGGGCTCCGTAAAAAAAATCCGATCTAAAATGTTTAAAAACGCTACGATTTCAAAAAAGTTCGAAAAGTGCCTCTCTCGGGGCGCCAAACTAAGGAAGGAAGAAGAAAGGTTCATAATATGAAAGAGTAACTTTGCGATGATAACCGAAAACTTTCCGATGATAGATCAAATGACTGGTCCAAAAAAAAGTTTGAAATCTACCCCTCCCACGTGGGTTCCCTCTTTTATCCTAGAATATACCCGGAAATCACGCAGCCCCACTTTTAAAAATTTTATATTTAATAAATAATATTTATCGGAGAGCTCCATTAAAAAACCTCATTTAATGATATTTATTGTAGAAATCTCTACAATTAAAAAAAAAGTCACCCCCGCACCGCTCACCCCCCCCGAACCCCTTCCGGAATTCAACTCTGGGAGGAGAAAGGTTCATAATATGAAAGAGTGGTGAAAGGACTTTCCGATGATATGTCAAGGAGAGGTTTGGTAAAAGTTTGAAAATTACCCCCCCCCCCTCCCTTTGTGCACTCTCGCGCACCTCAGAATTCACTCACCTTCCTCTTTGAACTTTTTATATTTAATAAATAGTATTTATCTGAGTCTCCAGGTATGGGGCAGCTTGGCAGAGCTAAAATAAGAGACACATTGAAAATTCGTGGCAAAATGACACTAAATTTAACAGTAAAGTTTGAAATTAGGACTATACAGAACTGAATACATAAACCACTATGCTTCATAACCCACATCGGTTAATAGCAATAAAATGATAAGTGCCAGTTAAACTGATGGCATTGAGCTCACAGGTTATTAACACTAACTGTATATTATACTCTTATTTCAAAGAATAATGTCCCTCAAAAAATAAATGAAGGGAAATATCCCCCGTTTGCCCCTTTTATACTTAATCAATGAACCTCCAAATCTAATCAGGGAAACTCCTTAACTATAATAAATCAGTATATCAAATTTGAAGCAAATCAGATAATTCTGTATGAAAAAAAGAAACATATCGCTAAATTAAGGGTGGTCTAACCCCTTTATACTTAACTAATGAACCTCCAAATCTAATCAGGAAAGCTCCTTATCAGAACAAACATAGAAAAAAAATTAAAGTAAATTGAATAATTCTCCATGAAAATCCATTTATCTAAATTAAGGGACTTGCCCCCTTTTCGCCCTTGTATACTTAACCAATGAACCTCCAAATCTAATGAAGGAAGCGCCATATCGGAATAAATCGGTATATTAAATTTGAAGCAAATCCAATAATTCTGCATGAAAAACACTTTTATCTAAATTAAGGGGAGACTAGCCCCTCCCCTTTATACTTAACCCATAAAACTCCAAATCTAATCAAGGCAGCTTCTTAACATAATAAACCGGTATCCCAAATTTGGAGCAAATCGAATAATTCTGCATGAAAAACCCATTTATCGAAATTAAGGAGGGGGTCTACCCCCCTTTCCCCCCTTTATACTTAACTAATGAACCTCCAAGTTTAATCAGGGAAGCTCCTTAACATAATAAACCGGTATACCAAATTTGGAACAAATCGAGTAATTCTGCATGAAAAACCCATTTATCTAAATTAAGTGGGGGACCAGCCCCCCTTCTCCCCCTTTATCCTTAACCAATGAACTTCCAAGTTTAATCAGGGAAGCTCCTTAACATAATAAACCGGTATACCAAATTATGAGCAAATCAAATAATTCTGCATGAAAAGCCCATTTATCTAAATTAAGGGGGGGGGGGGGGGTCTAGCGCCCTTCTCCCCCTTTATACTTAACCCGTAAACCTCCAAATCTAATCAAAGCAACTTCTTAACATAATGAACCGTTATACCAAATTTGGAGCAAATCGAATAATTCTGCATGAAAAACCCATTTATCTAAATTAAGGAGGGGGTCTATCCCCCTTTCCCCCCTTCATACTTAACTAATGAACCTCCAAGTTTAATCAGGGAAGCTCCTTAACATAATAAACCGGTATACGAAATTTGGAGCAAATCGAAGAATTCTGCATGAAAAACCTATTTATCTAAATTAAGGAGGGGGGGGGGGGGGACCACCCCCCCTTCTCTCCCTTTATCCTTAACCAATGAACCGTCAAAACTAAACAGCGGAACGCCTTATCAGAATGAACATAAAAAAAATTGAAGCAAATCGTACATTTTAATCAAGAGTTATCGCGTTACGTACATACATACGTACGTACGTACGGTACATGCATACACACAGAACCGACAGGTACATTAGCTCTCAGGCTTAGATAGCCTGTGAGCTAAAAAGAGATTGGATAAGCAGATGGACTCCTTTGAGAAATTATGACTTAAACCAGAAATGCGGTAAGTTTGACTCTGAAAGCTTCATTTCCATCTCGCATTTCGGCAAATCTCATCTCGATGATTTTTCCAGCATTTCGACGCTTCCAGATGGCAAACTGCTCGATGGTTGGTTCTCTCGCGGTTTTAAACCTTTCGGGATGGGAAGTCTCTCGAGAGTTTCCTCTCGCCCTTTTCAACCTTTCCCGATGGGAAGCCTCTCGCTTGTTACTCTCGTCCTTTTCGAAATCTCCCAATGAAAAGCCTTTCGAGGATTTTTCTTGCGCTTTTCAACATTTCGCTATGAGAAGCTTTTCGAGGATTTCTCTCGTCCTCGGCAGAGAAGAAAAGTAAGAAAATCTATCGAGAGTACCAAGGGACGAGATAGAGAAAAAGGCATGACAATGAGCTGTGAAATGAAGCTTTAATTTTCAAAGTTTATCTTATTTTAGCCCTACCAAGATGTCACATACCTGGAACCCTCCGATAAAAATTATTTATTAAATATAAAATTTTCAAAGAGGAAGGTGGGTTGGGTGATTTCGAGGGAGGAGGACGTGAGAGTGGACTCATGGGGTGCAATTTTAAAAATTTTACCGAACCCTTCTTGTGGCATATAATCGAAAAGCCCTTTGACCACACTTTCATACTGTGAACCTTTCTTCGCTCAAAGGTGGGTGGGGAAGGGGCGAACAAATTTTTAAAACCGTAGCCGATTTCTATAATAAATTTAAATATCACTTTAAATATGGGTTTTTTATGCAGTCTTCCGGTAAATATTATTTATTGAACATAAAAATTTTAAAGTGGCAGCTGTGTGAACTCCGGGGTGAAAGAGTGGGCCCACGGGGGGAGAGAGGGGGAGCAATTTTCAAACTTTTTTTGGACCAGTCATGTGATATGTCATCGGTAAGCTCTCGGATGACTCTTTCATATTATGAGACTTTCTTCCTCCCCTCCCCAATTTGGCCCCCACTGCGAGGGTAGTTTTTTCCGCTTTTATCATTTTAGATCGGATTTTTTTATGGAGCCCTCCGCTAAATATTATTTATAATATATGAAATTTCAGGACACTTTTCCAAATTTAGCCAAGACCCCTCATGTGACATATCGTTAGAAAGGTTTGTGACTACTTATTAGTGCTATGCACTTCCGGTGGCCGCCCCCCTCCACTTTGCCCCCCCCGGTGGACACTTTTCCAAATTTAGTCAGTACCCCTCTTATGAGATATCGTTGAAAAGGTCTGTGACTACTTATTGATGTTATGCACTTCCGGTGACAGTCCCCCCACTCTTTGCCCCCCCCCCCCCCTGGGGGACACTTTTTCAAATTTAGTCAAGACCCCTCGTGTGAGATATCGTTGGAAAGGTCTGTGACTACTTATTGATGTTATGTACCTACGGTGTCCCCACCACCACTTTGCCCCCCCGGGGGCACTTTTCCAAATTCAGCCAACACCCCTCATGTGAGATATCGTTGGAAAGGTCTGTGACTATTTATTGATGTTATGCACCTCCGGTGACAGCTCCCCCAATTTGCCCCTCCCGGGGGACACTTTTTCAAATTTAGCCAAGACCCCTCATGTGAGATATCGTTGGAAAGGTCTGTGACTACTTATTGATGTTATGCTCCTCCGGTGTCCATCCCCCCATTTTGAACCCCCCCCCGGGGGGACACTTTTTCAAATTTAGCCAAGACCCCTCATGTGAGATATCGTTGGAAAGGTCTGTGACTACTTATTGATGTTATGCTCCTCCGGTGTCCATCCCCCCCAATTTTGAACCCCCCCGGGGGGACATTTAGCCAAGACCCCACATGTGAGATATCGTTGGAAAGGTCTGTGACTACTTATTGATGTAATGCACCTCCGGTGACCGCCCCCCCCCCACTTTTCTCCCACGGGGGTGTTTTTCTAAATTTAGCCGAGACCCCTCATGTGACATATTGTTGGAAAGGCTTATGACCACTTACTCATGTTATCCACCTCCCGCACCCCTCCCCCCCTTTCCCCCCACGGGGAGGGCATTTTTATAAATTCAGATCCAGACTTCTCATGTGACATATGGTTGGAAAGGCCTAAAGACCTGTGACGACTTAATCATATTATGCAGCTGCTGTGCCCCTCCGCTCGCTTTGACCCCTCCCCCAAGAGATCTGGTCCGACGTTCATTCGTTTCGGTATTATATTTTTTACAAGATTTTGTAGTGCGTGCACACCACACCCGCCTGCTATCATATATCAGTGCCGTATATAGCGAGTAACCTGTTCGTGATTTCATATTACAAGATTACGTATAAATTAGGGGCCCCGATTAAAGGAGGGGCCCCGCTAGCGGTCGAAGTCACCTAATCTTTATTAATATCGACTCATTCCAGTTCACCCGCAGACGATTCTTGATAAATGTATGGCGTATATAATACATAATATATGATTTATAAAAGAAATTTGCAAACTGTAGTCATCGAGAAAAAATTTATACAATCGAAAAATATCGAGATGTCCATACAATCGAGAAAATCGAGAAAAACATCTCGTTATCGCTCATCCCTACTCCAGTTAGATAATCTCGAAATTTCTCACAACTCCAAGTTAGAGCAAGTGCCTCTTTTTCTATTTGAGCATCTCTTTTCAGTAGGTGTGAGTGTTCTGGATGCATATGCAAAAACAGAAATTTCTCCATTCTCTTGTTCTTGTCTCAAGGTGGCTCCTATTACATAAGAAGAGGCATCTGTTGTGGCAATTGAAGTTTTCTGTGGATTATAAACCTTTAAAACTAGTTGAGATTTTAAGTACATTCTTCCAATTTTGAAATGCTTGTTTTTGAGGTTCGGCCCAGATAAACTCATTCTTTTGACTTAACATCGATGTTAACGGTGAAAACATTTCTGCAAAATTTGGAACAAATCTAGCGAGAAAATTTGCCATGCCTAGCATCTGCTTTAACTCCTTTTTGTTCTTTGGTGGTGGATATTCTCCCACTGCTCTAATCTTATCTTCATCAGGGTGAATGCCTTTGTCATCAATAATATGTCCCATGAATTTGATTATCTTGACTGAAAATGTACATTTCTTCTCATTTAGAGTAATGCCTGCTTCTTTAAGTTTTTTTAGAATAATTCTCAGCCTTTGATCATGCTCAGTCCCACACTAAGATGTCGTCCATGTGACAAATAGCACCTGGGATATTTTCTAGCAGCTGTGACATTCTACGCTGAAAATGTTCTGGAGCGGATGAGATTCCAAAAGGCAATCTTAAAAATCTGTATCTTCCAAAAGGAGTGATGAAAATCGTGAGATATGACAAAGATTCATCAAGTGGAATTTGCCAAAAACCTGAATTAGCGTCTAGCTTTGAAAAGATTTTAGCACCTGTAAGAAGATTCAATGAATATTCCACTGAAGGCAATGGATGAAATTATCTTTCTACAGACTTATTTAACTGGACTAAGCTGACAGATAAGCGAACAGTTCCATCACTTTTAGGAATGATAACGACCGGTGAACACCATTCTGTCGGTTTGGTTACAGGAACAATAAGTTTTTGGACAATCATCTTCTTGATTTCCATTTCAGTTTTCTTCAGTAGTGGAATTGGTATTCTGTGTGGAGCTGAAATTGCAAACAGGACAGAGTTCGGCTTAAGCTTAATAGTATAACAATCTTTCAGTAGCCCCAGGCCAGAGAACAATTTGGGAAAATCTTGCTTAGGATTTACTGTGATTTCTGAAATATTCAGACCTAATCCAAAAGCTAGTATTGCAGGTTTTCCCAATAAGTAGCTCTGCAGTTCTTCAATTACATGGATTTCCTCAGTGATTTTCTTTTCTTTGTATTGGATTTCTTCGATAAGTTTTGCTCTGTGTTTTAGTATTTTCCCATCCAGGAAGCAAAGCTTTTTGTCTGGTTTTAAGATTTTCGAATACTTCAAGATCGATAGAGTAGCAGGAATAACAGTGTGATCTGCTCCACTATCTATTTTGAAGCGAATAGTTTTACCTCTTATTTGAATAGGTACTGACTATAGCAAATCCTTATTATTATTAGAGCGTGTTTCCTTATCCTTTCAGGCCCGCATTTTTATTTACAAGAGGAAAAATCTGAATTTCTGGAATTAAGATTGTTTTTAGCTAATATAAACATAAATATAATTTTTAAAAAATATTTAACATTTTTAAATAGTTTTTTTAAATGATGCCATTTGGCATCACTGGGACCAAACGGGAACTGTACATGAAAAGCACATGATGCCATTTGGCATCATTAGAATCAAAGGAAAGAAAATATTCATTCAATTTTTAATGTGTATTCATTTTTTAATGCTTATTTCATGTATAATGGTATTTACTGAAGTTCCAGGCTTTTGGCAAGAATAGAGATTTGTTTGATGCACTAAGGTGGTGTTGGTGTTTCTCATGACAGCCGATTATCCATTTGAGATATATATGCTCGAGGGAGGGATGCCCTCAGTTGGGGTCTTTTTAAAGGAACCTAACCCGTATTTACACAAGGATATCCATGATTCGATGAAAACCACCAAAAACTATGAACAGTTAGGCCGACGAGCGAGATTGGTTCTGAACCAGCACTACCCGTCTATGAGCTTTGCCAGCGGAACCTCTCAGCCACTTGATACACTAAGTTATCTGTAATTTATTCAGCACAAAATAATTTAAAGTACTCATAAGGACTAAAATTTCATCAGGAGGCAATGAACAAGTTTCTCTAAATGTCGTGTCAAATGGTTCAATATTCTTATCTTCTAATTCATCTACATTTTTAACTTCTAATACGTATTACCTACAAAAATAATAACTGGACCGACTGAATCATTTGTATCCAGATCAAGAATATTGACAATTGGACACCCACGGGAAAACTCCGAACAGTTAGGCCGACGAGCGCGACAATTGAATTGGGCAACCATGCAATCAATTGTCGCAATGGTGCACGAAATCATCTGCATTTGATAGATTGCGTGCACTTTCACTGTCCTCTTCATCAGATTTTTCAATTTCTGCATCTGAAAGATCATCATTCCTTAGTTAATAAATGGCTCTTTCTATTGATACAAACTCTTTTTTTCGTTTTGGTATGATAAATAGTAAAGGAATTCTTTTTCCTTTCAAAAAACTATCAAATCATATAAGAAATCAGAATAGAGAGTTAAGTTGAAAATATCTATCAAGTCCCAGTGATGCCATTTGGAATCATGTATATTTACTATGCATTGTTACTGAAATAAAAATACATTTGTTGAATTATAAATACATAAATATGTACTTCATACATATTACAGATTATATTTAAAATATTGTAATTTAAAAAAAAAAAAGGAAAAGTGTGAATAATATTTCTTTTCACAATCATGTTTTCACTTCACGTTTTAAAAGGAAATCAAGCAATACTTTTCACTTTCTGGAACCTCTGCTACCATCTCTTGAGGAAATAAAAAAAATACTGCTGAAAAGACAGAAAAGGTATCTTTTGAATGACACCAAACAGAATCTCAGAGATTAAGTTTTTAAAGATAAAAAAATTCGTGAAAGTCGTGATGCCATTTGGCATCACTGGGCCTGAAAGGGTTAATTGTTCCTAAGAAAGAAATTTCAGATTTACCTTCATTTTTCCTACAAACTTGTGCAAAGTGCCCTAATTTGGAACATTTTAGATATTTAGCATCTTTTGCTGGACACACTTTTCTATTATGTGTATATTTTCCACACCATTTGCAAAGATCAAAGGGTTTTGGATTTTCTTTTTTTCTATAATTCCTTTTATCAGTTTCATTAAAATGTGGATTTTGACTTGATACTCCTCTCTTAAAATTCACCTTTGTTTTGTTTACATTAGAAACTATCGACAGAAGCATTATTAGAAGTAAGAATCTCTTGTTGCTTTTTAATTGATTCCGATAACCAAACTTTATCTATAGCTTTGCTCAAAGAAAGGTCTGGATCCAATTGTAATTTCTCACTTAATGATTTATCTCTAATACCAACAACTACTCTATCGCGTATTAGTTCATCATGAAGAACTCCGTAATCACAATGATCAGTTAGTGAATAAAGTGAAGTTATAAAACCATTAACAGATTCTCCTTCATTTTGAATGCGTTGATTAAACTGCACACGCTCAAAAATCGTGTTTTTTTACTATAAAGTGATCATCAAAAGTCATCATCAGTGACCTTTCGAAACGTTGCTTCCATTTAAACCAAAGTGCCGGTGATGAAAGAGTAAATGATTCTGGCGGTGTAACCAGATAAGAATTTCTATATTCTATATCTTTAGACATTTTAATCCTTAATAACATGAATATAAATTTGCGTATAATTATGCAAGAAAAGAAAAATTCTTACTTTAAGCTATGAATCTGTTTTTAGTATTCCACTGTAGTAAACATCCTTTTAACCGGCTGCCACCATGCGTTGTTATGAATAATGCGTTATGTTAATAATGTAGCGAATCGTCGAAGGCTCCAATGAATATAGAAAGCGAATTTACTTGCATATATTTATTCACACATAACTTATTCTATTTAGGTTACACATACAAACACGACACAACATCACATTAACATAAGTTAGAGCTCTTGTTCTAGGTTAATTTCGGTTACAGTTAATGTACTAATACCACAGTAAAAATATAAATTTATTCAATTAAAGTTACATTACTCTCTCGTTACATCGCTCATTCGAATATATATGTAGTTCTTTATTTGTATCTACCACTAAAAATACAAGTTCTTAAAACGCAATTATAACTACCTTTATGCACAGATAAGTGTAATTCCTTTATAAGGTAAAAGAAGTCATGAAAAACCAGGAAGACTAGTTTCTACATGTTTCAGAAAATGGAAAAAAGCTAAATATTTTTTCTTAAAACATATACAATTAGATTTTCAGAAACAGCCTGTTATATTAGCAAAAAAATTTCTTGGTATTTCTTCAGGGAAACAGAATGATATTGTCTCACTGTAGACCAATAATTGAAATAATCTTATTTTGTGTAGAGCAAGAAATGCCACTTAGCAGGGTTGGCATTTTTGCCGGGACAGTGGCAAAAACTGGAAAAAAACAGGGCAAAAATGGAAAAAACCAGCAAAAATGGCAAATTCTTATTTGTCTTTAATGTGTAATAAAATCTATAAGCTAATAAGGAAAATAATTGCATAAACAATTAAATTTAATAACATATTTAATTTGCTAATTAATAAATATAATTAAATATTTTTACATATTTTAAATCTTTATAAAATACGTGAGAATCAGTCTAATACTTAGGAATTTAAGAACCAAATGAAAAATTGGATATCTAATTTTTTTTCCATTAAGTAAAGTATTTTGTCAGCCATTAATATTTTTTTAATTATCAAAAGGTTTTATTTAACTTTGCTACTTTTGTATTTATGTTATGAGTCTTAAAAATATGTAAATATTTAAGTCTTTGGTACTAATTTATAATTATTTATCTGACGAAACTAATTTGTTATATCTTATGTTATTAATTTCAAGCTAAAAGAAAAATCCTTCCCTAATTCATATTTTGCAGAAGAAGTGATTAGTAGAGTCAGTGCTTATAATAATTGGTGGTGAAGTATCAAAAAAGCTTGTCAGATTTCAAAAGACTTCTGTTGATCAGTCGTGCACCTTCAAATATGTCCAAAATTTTTTCATTTGTGCAAACTAAAATTCGAAATAAACTGTCAACAAATACTCTTTCTAAACTAGCTTATAGTTACGCTTTGCTAAAATAGCAAAAATTATGTTTTGATGGGCATATAACAGAAGTATTTGAAATTTAATAGTGTTCTGCTTAAAATGTAATTTTATATTAAAAAATGGAATTTAGAATATAATTGTTTATTCGAATTTCTAACACATATAAACATAAATGTTTTACTCATTCAGGACCTCCACAGCTCTGTTATGTGAATAATCATTAATAATTGTATAAACATGAATAAATAATAAAGTTTTATATTTATTTATATAAAATTAATATTTCTTTCATTTATAATTTTGTTATAAAAGTTAGTATTCTTTCATAAAATGCATAATTATACTTATTTAACTTAAGAGTTCAAAAATAAATTTAGAATATTGATTTTTTAACTATTAAGTCTCTTTTTTCTTTCATGAAATATTTTTTTCTCTTTTTCTGGGAAAAAATTAAATGGACAGTCTATTTTTGCCGGGCCACTTTGGCAAAAACCTTTTTTTTGCCGGGACGGTTTTAACCAGGTTTTTTCCGCCTATGACAAAAACTTACCAACCCTGCCACTTAAAAGTGACAATGATAGTGGTCATCTAGCATTAGAGAAAATGACAATAAAAGACGGTAAGCTAAGATTTTTTTTTTTTAAGATTTAGAGCAAAATTTGGAGATGACTAACTGGAACGAGATATTATAAACATCCATAGAAATGCTACTTACTTCAGGTGGACATTTAGAATGAAATAATTGAAATCTGCTCGGATATATTTACCGAAGAATTAATTACCAAAATAAATAACATGATCTGTTTTAGCTTGGTTGCTGAAGAAACTGCAGACAAATCAAGCATAGAATAGCTTGCCCTTTCTGTTAGATATGTGGGGTTTTTTTAAATTTTACAAACCCCAATAATTTGGGAAGATTTTTTAGGTTTGATCCGCCGAAATTTAAACAAAAGTAATATTACAACGTTGTTTTGAACTACGTCTTGACATGTGTAAATGCACCGCACAAGCGTATTATGGAGCGGCCAATATGGCTGGTCCATGCTAATGGGGTCCTGTCTAGAATTCATCAGACGTATCCAAACATAAGATATGTCCATTGTGCAAGCCACCGCTTAAACCTACGTAGACCGCGAGCAGCAGCACAAATCATCACATCATCGAGTTCATGGCTGAAAATCTAAGATTAGTTAAAGATCAATTAGCATATTAAAATGCAAATGATCTGCCAAGTTATATCTTGGTGGAATCCACTTGGAGTCCCAATTTTAGTGGTTGATTGGTAGGTTTACCATTGTGTTTTCCTGCACCCAAAGGTATGAAAACATGAAGAACTGGGTGCAGGAAAACACAATGGTAAACCTACCAATCAACCACTAAAATTGAGTCTGCAGGTGATTTCCACCAAGATATGACTTGGCAGATCAGTTGCATTTCAGTATGCTAACTGAGCTTTAATTAATCTTAGATTTTCAGTCATCAACACGATAAGGTGATGGTTTGTGCAGCTGTCTTCCGGTCTATTGCATTGTCCAACAGCTCGCTGACTCCTGCCATCCCAAACAGTTTGAAATTGTTAATGAAGTGACAAATGTTTTTAGATATCAACTCAAGGCAAATTTAGCTCTTCAAGAAGCAATTTCATCATATACCCAAGAAAACAGAAGAAAACTACTTCTCCGCCTTCAGGACACAAGTTTTATCGAATGGCATGAATGCATATTAACTTATGTTGGGCCTTTTAAATGCATTTGCATTAGCTTAAAAAATCTTTCAGAAAACACATGGAAGATTTCTTCAGCAGCTAGAGCTTTTTTGGCAGTCATAGAGAAGAGTGATTTTCTCATAAGCCTGTTTATCTGTGACAAGCTCATTCTGAGAAAGCCATTGTCAGTTCTTCTTTAAGAAAAATATTGTAACATGATATCGGCTGAACTCATACTAAAGATGTCCTAATTATTTTACAGACACAGAGAAGAATCAACAGACCATGAGATATTGAATTCTGCATCTAAACTTGGGTTAAGACGTTTTCAAAACTGAAATAAAGTTTCCAAGTCTAACATTTAGGCAGACAGCACGTGCAAATCCTCAAATTACATAAGCTGAAGAGTATTATTACAGGATCACGGTCTTTATTCCCTGTGTAGAAAGTTTTACTCAAAATTTGAATGACAGATTCATTTCGAATGAAGACATTCTAACAGATTTTCAAGTACTTCTTCCAGGGTTTGCTTCTTTGGCAAAAGCAAACAAATTAGAGAATCTCTCTCAATATTTTGACAATAAAGTGTCAATGTCGCAAGGGAAAGCTGAATATGAATTATGATAAGAGAAAATTTCTTATGTTTACACAAACACAGATATCCTGAAAGTTTTAGAGTTGTGTAATACAACGTATTACAAATTTACAATACGATCAAACACTTGCTGACAGTCTTTGCTACAGTCCCAGTAACAACAGCCAGTGCTGAAAGATCTTTTTAGACAATGAAAAAAATTGAATCTTTGCCTCAAAGTGTTATGGCCAATGAGAGATTGAGTAGCCTTGCAATGATGCGTCATGGCTGAGAAGAAGTCACAAGATCGCTTCTATAGCACTGGTAAATTTATTGTACCAAGAGTACTGTATTTATAATTATTGTAATCAGCGAATGTGAAATAAAAATATAGTTTTTATGATTACATATATCTGTAGCAATTAATTATTTCTTTGAAAAAAAATAATGAGTGCAATTAATTTCATCAATGGATTAATCATTTTAAGACTCTGCACCCGTAATGTGAGACACTTGCATGAGAATATTAATACTGTGTTTTAAATTAGTTTGAATTACATGTTTGGATTTCAATATTTAAAAAAAAAAATTTCATAGGGTAAATGAGGCTCATCTGAAACATTGTTAGTTTGTGCCTTTTTATTTTCGTTGCAGTTTTTGCCTAAAAACACTCTCGGTTTCTGAACCGGTTTGAAAATTAGAAGTGCCCTTGAAAACCAAAAATTGTTACAGAAATCAAAAAAATACAAAATAACAATTTTTGACTGGTCATCAAGTATACTACACAGGAATATACTTCAGGTTAAGCAGTTTAATTTTTTTATTTCCGCTTTAAGTTATGCAAATTACTGCTGTCAGATCAGAAAAAATTCCAAGATTGAGCCCCCTCCGAAGGGGAATCCTTGCTACGGGTCTGCTAATAATTATAAACAAATCAATATTTAAAGAGATTAAAAGAGCAACAAAATAAACATACATTCATCAAGAGGTGGTGGAACATGACCCTGAACCCAGGCTGTATGATCATCAATAATGTTTATGGTCATATTAGGATGCCAATGAGAGATAATTTCAGTAGGAGACTCTTCAGCTTTCTAAAAATTAATAAAAAAGAATTGCTATAAATGGAAAATAGTACAAGTATGATTAAAATATGTAATACACCAAAAATAAAGTAAAAACAGTTTTAGAATAATGAAAAATGGAAATTTTTTGAATGGTTAATAAGCTTAAATTACAAAAAAAAAAAAAAAAAAAAAAAAAAATTCTTAAAATTTTGTAATAAAAGGGTTTGTGCTGCTAAATAAAATAATTCTGTTCGGACCTTGTGCGCATGCCGAACAAGCTCCGCAGTTTTGTGGTCATGTGACCCAGTTCAGTTGTTGTTCTTTAGCTGCCATTGCGGCACGTCGTGTTTTTAGCGGGTCTCATCCCCGATCATTCTATTTATGTTATAGCGGGTCTTATCCCCAATTATTTTGTTGCTTATAGCGGGAGTATTCACCACAATATGTTTTACGGACGTCACTTGTTCTAATAGTGGGTTATTACCCCAAAGTCACTTATCATTCTATGTGTTCTTCAGTGTTTGTGATTGTTTGTAACATTTGTGTGCTGTGTGTTAAAAAAAATGTGAAAAAGAAAACTATTCGTCTTCAATCTTAAAGTTACACACAGTAGTCACATACAAATCCCTTTTAGAAAATACAGGGTTGCAGTCAATCAACATTTCAAGTAAAACATAAAACATTATACGACTGCAGAAGGGGAATCATCAACAACTTATGTCAACATCTAACTAAATATAAAATTTAGGGAAAATTCGTGCATTAGTTCTTGAGATAGAGCTATTGCGCAAATCATGACAAATGCAGCATAGCAGCGCCACATGTTGAGCGATTTACACCAACACATAATCAGCAGCAATATTAATCAAGGTATACTTGAAACAGAAGTTTGATGAAAATTCGTGCTTTAATTCTTGAGATACAGCTATTGAGGAAATCGTTCTAAATGCAGCACAGCAGTGCCACCTATTGGGCGATTTACACCAACACGTAGTCAGCATAATTTCATATCAAGGACGAACTAAATCCGAAGTTTGATGAAAATGTGTGCATTAGTTCTTAAGATGGAGCTACTGCGAAAGTAGTGTAAATCTTGCAAAATGCAGCATAGCAGTGCCACCTGTTGGGCAATTTACACCAAAATATTACCAGCACCAATTCATATGAAGGATTAACTGAATCTGAAGTTTTATAAAAATCTGTGCAGTAGTTCTTGAGATAGAGCTATTGCGGAAATCCTGCAAAATGCAGCATAGCAGCGTCACCTGCGGGGCGAATTGCACCAAAAACTAATCAGCACCAATCTATATCAGGGACTACATGAATATAAATATTTATTAAATTCCGTGCATTAGTTCTTGAGATAGAGCGTCCACAAAATTTGTGTCACATACAGACAGACCAGACATTTTGTAAAAACATGTTTTTTGGAATCTCTGACCCCTAAAACGTGTTAATCCGTCAAAAACTGGAAGTCAAAAATTTTCATGAATCCAATACTTTCTTCTTGTAAAGATAGAAGAAAGTAAAAACCATTTATATCAAAACAAAAATTTTTACCTCTAAAAAATTTTTTTTTTATTTAAAGCACGCACATTGAGCAAAGTTTTTACCAAGTTTCAGGAAAATTCATGATGGTTCATTTTTTAATGGTCCATTGCAGTAAGTCATTTTTTGAGGGTGATATTTTCAGTTTGCATGTAATAAAAAGTATTAAAATGAAAATTTACTATTGTTTTGATATCATATATGCATTCTTAGTACAAATAGCTTCAAGTTGATGCCAAAAATATAGAATTTAAGCCATTAGTTGCCGCATTACGGGCATATATAGACATTAGCAGAGTTGTATAATATAGACGCACACGCGCATGCCGTGTGCGGAAAATTTTCCACAAAATTCAGAACTTTGCGGAAAATTTTTTTGGAAAAAAGAAAAAACGTACTTTTTGTTCCTTTTTTTTTTTTTTTTTTTTTTTAATACAGAGATATAAAAAATATTTCCCAATTTTATATACGATTTATTTATTGCTTGCCATGGGTGATTCTGTTCCGAATTTTCCGAAAATTTTTAAAAAATCGGTCATCAGCCCGAAAATTAAGGCATAAAAAAAGTCACTTAAAAATATTGCGAATTTCAACAAATGGTCGGCGAAAAAAAAACAATTTCGTCAATCGTTCACAGAAAAAAATCACCACTTTCGTCAAAGCATCGTGGAAAAAACGCGAATTTCGTCAAAGGACAGCGGAAAAAAAACACGAATTTCTTCAAAGGATCCTGAAAAAGAAAAAAAAAAAAAAAAGAATTTCGTCAGAGTATCACAGAAAACACGCAAATTTCGTCAAAGGAGCGCTGGAAAAAAACGAATTTCGTAAAAGGAAAGCGGAAAAGCCCGAATTTTGTCAACGGATCACGGAGAAAACGCAAATTTCGTAAAAGAATCCCGGAAATAAATGAATTTTGTCAAAGGATCGCGAAAGAAACACGAATTTTGTCAAAGGGCTGCGAGAAAAGCACGGATTTCGTCGAAAGATCGCGAAAAAAATCCACTAATTTCGTCAAAAGATCGCAGAAAAAACGCGAATTTTGTAAAAGCCCGAATTTCGTAGAAGGATCGCGAAAAAACGCACATTCCGTAAAAGAATCGCAGAGAAAAACTAATTTCGTCAAAGAATCACGAAAAAAAAAGACAAATTTTGTCAAAGAGCTGCGGAAAAAACGGGAATTACGTCAAAGGATCGCGAAAAAAAAACACTAATTTCGTGAAAAAGATCGCTGAAAAAATTTGAATTTTGTCAAAAGATTGCAAAAAAAACACGAATTTCGTGAAAAGATCGTGAAAAATAAACGAATTCCGTCAAAATATCGCGAAAAAATCATGAATTTTCTCAAAGGATCGCTTGTGAAGAAAAATAACAAAACGCAGACAAAAGATAAAAAAAACCCCTGTAAATTTCTTCAAAAGATCGCAAGTTTTGTCAGAAGATCGCGAAAAACAAGCGATATTCGTACAAAGATCGTGAAAAACACGCGAATTTCGCCAAAAGATCCCGAAAAATATGTGAATTTAGTCAAAAGATCGCAAAAAATACTCGATTTTCGTCAAAAGATCGCAAAAATACGCGGATTTCGTCAAAAGACCGCAAAAAATACACGAATTTCGTCAAAAGATCAAGAGATTGCGAAAAAAAAGTGAAATTAGACAAAGGAGCGCGAAAAATAAGCAAATTTCTTCAAAAGATTGCGAAAGGCAGTCCAGGTTAAAAGATCGCAAAAAACAGTCAAATTTTGATAAGAGATCGTGAAATCACATGAATTTTCTCAACAGATCACAATAAACACGCTAATTTGGAGAAATGGTTGCAAAGATTTTGTTTATTTTATTTTGTGATTTGCTGAATTTAAGTCCCTAAAGGTTCCTTTTTATGCGAAATATATGGTCTTTTTTGGTCCCTTTTTTTTTTTTTTTTTTGAAAAGAAAAATGGTCCCCTTTAACCATTTTTTACTTCAAAAGTTGAGTGGGAGTCCTGTATGTTGTATTCATAGGCTTTTCTTTGATTAGTTAAAATTACTGGTATAAAATAATATCTTTTAAAGCCAAATAAACTGATTTTTTTTCTTCCTGCTGCTAATTTTTTATTATTGCAATCTGTACCTAATTGTCGTTTAGAATGCTCAGAGTTAGCAAAATGTGTGGAGAAATTTTATCTAAGTAATTATTCTTTCAAATGTGAAAATATTTTCAAAATAGCAATCATTGTATTTGTTAGGAGTGTATTAGCATTAGAATTTCAGTCTGCTCTAAAAACAGAATTTTAATTTTATTGCTACAAAAATGGATTTTACTGCCCCAAAATCAGATTTTTGCTGCTCCAAAATGGCTTTAGTGCACTTTCCTCCCATGTCTTTAATAATGATACCTATGAATGGACCTCTCCTAATAAAATGTGATTCAATTGTTTCAGAAGCAATGCCGTATTATTTCTGTGAACAGAGTGACTGGCATTTTGTGCGAAGAGGTTACAATATTAAGGATTGGGCTGTATCTAAATGCATTGACAAAATAATTGATAAGAATTCACCTTTTCTTATCATGGATTTTTAGCTTTATTATTTTTTTAACTAAAATAATTATTCTTTAATTAATATCGTCAAAATAATATAACACATTTTTTTTTAAATTAAACATTAAATTAATTTGCAGAAAGTTTTTGACCCAATATTTGCGTGCACAGAAAGTTTTTGGTTTTATACAAGTCTGGACATCAGATTAGAATCCAAGATAGCCACCATTTGGTAAAAATAACCAATTTTCAAAAGGCTATATCTCAGCCAATATAGTGAAAATTACTTTTAAATTTCCGATTTGAGGGTTACACTACTCTGTCTGCCCATGATTAAAAAAAAAATAAATAAATAAAATCTGTGACTATGGTGCAACAAGTTTTCAAGTTTAAATTGGTTGATTTCACATGGAAAGACCCAAAACTGAAGGGCAGAGATTGGATATAACAACAAATTAAAATCATTAACATTTTCAATTAGCTTCTTTTTTTTTTGTAAATCCTAAACACTGTTCTTCAAACTTGCTACTTTGTACTTTTAATGCTACTAATAAATACATCATGGATGAAAACTTATACTATTTAATGTACATAATTTTTCTTTAGATTCAATGAACTCAGAGATGAGTTTTACTGTTTGTTAGCATGGCAAAAATATGTCCAAAAAAAAAAAAAAATCATGGAAGAAATAGGAAGAGGTTTTATTTTCTTTTAGGTTTTAATAAAATAAATTAAAAATATAAATTCTGATATTTATATTATGGATGAAGAACACTAAGATCGAACACTAAGTTTGTGTTTTTTTTTTACTGTAAGCCTCGTCGAAACTTTTATTGGCAGTTAATGATTTTTTAAGACCCATGGAGAAAAAAAAAAAAAAGGTGCAAATTTATGACTGACTAACAAAATTCATAATTTTTAGGGTTCCGTACTTAAAAAGTAAAAACGGAACCATTATAAGATCACTCCTGTGTCTGTCCGTCCGTCTGCCTGTTACAGCCATTTTACTCGTAAACTAAGGAATGTGGAAAGTTCAAATTCGGGGAAGTAATAAAGACCATTGAGTCATTGATCCACATATTTTCGGATTAATAAACATTCATAAATATATTTAGTAAAAAAGTAGAGGGCTAATTATGCTACTTGAAAAAAAAAATATCTTCTTTGCATATCATGGGGGGTATCCTGTGAAAGCTTTTGTAATGCTGAACTCAAAAATACATTCCTTTTAATTTTAGGTATTATATTTTCAAAGATATTGTTGAAAATGTATCGCAAAAGTATGTCCCCCCCCCCCCCAATCTAATTCCGAATCTACTGAAACTAAAATTATGAAAAAATTAGAGGTAGTAGACGTTAATATAAACCTTGCTGGAAAATTATAGCAATTATCCTAGGTCACATAGTTTTTGAGTAATTAGCATTTTTCTGTTATACACAAATTTCGATTCACGGTAATTCAGAAAAATTGTTGAGCATCGCTGAATATACCTATCGTTGCAGAAGAATAAAAACATTGTTGATAATGATTTTCGAAAAAAATCATTGGTAATTAGCTGAGATATTAACCCTTAAAGGTACGGTCAGTTTGGACATACACAAGGACAGGGGTGGCGTACTCTATGCCTAGTTAACAACTTTTAATGATATATATGTGTAATGTAATGTCCAGTAACAGTATAAAAGCAATAAACGTCAAATTGTTAAAAACATACTAATTTAAGAGGTCTCAGGACTCTTAAAAAGTGGGAAAAATGAAAAAAAGACCATTTTCAACATTTAATGTCTTAAAATGTATATGATTTTAAAACACAATTTTAATTGGGATGAAAGATATTAGTATGTTCTTTCGTTTCATGTATTTAAAAAATTGCAAGATACAGAATTAGTATTTATTAGGGGGCTCGAAACTGTTAGACATTTGTCGAACAAAAAACTGGCATAATAGTTTACACGCAGGATTACAAAAAATATATTGCAACTAGAATGAAAATTTTGGTGCTTACTTATACTTCAGATTGTAATAATTTCCCTGAACTTAAATAAATTTGTATTTAAAGCATTTTTATATTTTTAATGCAATGTTGCATTTAGCTAATACAAAATTTTGAAAATTTCAACAGTAAAATCACCTAAAAAAAATATATATTTTTTTTTAACAATAAAAAATAAATTTTAGGTTCAGTTTATACAGACTAACATGAAATATATGTTTTGAAAATTTCATGAGAAAATATCAGAAGTTTTTGAGGTATCCTGCGCGTTATTCCCAAAAAACGCCATTAGGAAAATAATGACTTTAAAGTTTCGGAAACGCTGCTTCAGCTATTGAGCGGGTATAATTCTAAAAGCCAAAACTTATATTCTAATGGGAATTTCAAGGAAACAATTATATCAAAATATTCAGAAAAGATAGGAGTTTAACATCTAAAAAAAATTTTAATTTCTTAAATTTTGAAGCTTTAAGAGTCCTGCGACCACTTAATCCTTTCCGGCATGGAGTAATTCTATTTATAAACTCATGAAATAATGAACTAACACCAGAATTTATAAACGAATTTATTAAAAAATGCGAACTTGCTTATTTTCACGTACATGATAAAAGGAAAATTTTAATTAAATATTCTTGGTTCCTTTTGTCTGTTTTGGAATTAAAGTTAGGTGTCTGTTTTTTAAGGGCATCACCCTCGATAGATTTAATTAGAAGGAATTGCATAAATACTGCGGGAGTTTGCATTGATTGTATCTCTCAATACGTTTCAAGTGACTTTAAAAGTTAATTAAGCACCTATCTGGAAAAACGCGGCACTGACCATGGTGGCGTTGCAAAGTTGAGACCTCAATTCGAAGCGCGCTTAGCACAATGCCAAACTTAAACTTTGAACAAAGGTTTTGTTTTAGCTACACTGTAGAAATAAAGGTTATTACTACGCTGAATTTAGTTTCATGAAATGCCAAATGAAGTTTAACTATGCACTGCTTTTATTGTCAGTACCGAATTAAGTTCATCATAAACAGATTAGGACAATATTAAAAAAAGAGTTATACGAATAGCTATATTTGATATTATTTAGGTTCCATATCTCTTTGAACTTTCATGGTATACCCGATTACACTTTTCTAATATATACAGTTATACCCAACCCTACGTTGTATAGTTTTTTACAAAGTTTTAGTATTCTTTTAGCAACTTTTTTTTTTTTTTTAATAATACAATTACAAATTCATATATTTATTCTATGGAACCCTCTGTGTGCGAGTAATGCTCGCACTTGACCGTTTATTTTTTCTATGATCACCCAACAAAATTAATGATTTTTTCTTTTCTTTTTTTAATGATCGTCCAACATACTTTATATATATATACATTTGTGATTGTTTGACAAAATTCGAAATTTTTCCTTGACCAATTGCTGAAATTTGCAGCTTCATCCTGCAACTGATTGATGAATTTTGCAAGCAATTGACAAAACCTGCAGATTTTTCCATTTAACAAAATTCATGAGCGTTTGATGAAATTCACGTGTTTTTTTTGTGTGTGATTTTTTTTATTGTGATTGATTGACAAATTGATTTTGTGTAAGTCGGCAAAAAATAAACCACAGAATTCTGCTAATTTGTAGAAGAATCACATGCCCATATCTAGTGTCTACAGGTAAGAATACCTCTAAATAATTTTCGAGCTACAAATTTATTGAGGAGGAGTCAAAATTACTCTCTTCTTGACAGGAATTTTTCTGCGCTGCTGCTATTGATTTGTGGTGGACATTTTTTTTTTTTTTTTTTTTTTTTTTTTTTTTTTTTTTTTTTTAAGCACCAATTTCCACAAAAATTACAGATTGAATTAAAAAATGCAAAAATTTGCAAATTTGCAGAAAAGTGGCATCCCTGATTTTAAAAAATGTATTATGGTAAATACAATTTAAAATAACAATTAGTTTTGAAGTTAAACTAGCCAATGTAAGACTATTTTTTTTTTATTGGAATTATTTTTATAGGTTTTTAAAAATTCATTTAACAGTTCCTTATTAATTGTTATTAGGGATGCACCGAATAGTGATTTTGGTCAAATACCGAATATTCAGCGAACAGGCGAACCAAATACCGAATATTCGGCTGGCCGAATAGTAACTGCTAGGCCGAATACCGAATATTCGACCTGTCGAATAGTAACTATTTGGCCAAATACTGAATATTCAGCTTGTCAAATACTTTTATATTTCAAAGTTTAAAGGCATTAAAATGTTAAATTAAAAAAAAAAATTACATAATATTTAAAACAGAAACTTTTATTCTAATAAACAAGAGCTTTTTTCAAGTAAACTTTATGCTGAAAAAAATCTGATTTGAGTTATTTAAGAAGAGGATAGTTATAAAAAAAATTTTTAATTAATAAAATTTAATTTCTTGACTTCTTCTGAGAATTAAAACAAATGAATAAAATTTTCTTAAATTCTAAAACAAACATTTTAAAATCAAAGAGAAATTGTGAAAAAATTGTACTGGATCATATATTTGCTTGTCAGGAAAAGACTAAAGTAAAAGTTAATAAATAATACAATCTATTCAAATTTTATATGGTGACAACTTAGCAAAATTAACTGTTCTACTCCCTTTGATTAAGCAAGGAAGTTTTTAAATGCATCCTAGATCAGTGTCTGGAGTGGGCAATCATTTTCAGAGGTTGTAAACGTTGTTCTTAAAATCTTAGCAAGAAACAGATTATTTACTGGACAATGTTGAGGAACTTGCATTTGTACACAATTAATTCCTATGAAAATCCTCATGATTGGTTAATTTTCTTAAATAATACTTAACAAACAGCAAATAAATAATGTAAAAACATTCTCTTTTATTTAAATATGATTCTGTTTCTAATTATTCTGAATATCTTTATAAGTTGACTGTTAAACATAGAAGTTGTATAAGGTTTTAAAAAAATATGTTTTAAAAGTTGTTTTTAAGTATTTGGTTCGGCCAAATACTTCGATATTCGGCAACATGGCCGAATACCGAATATTCGGTGCATCCGTAGTTTTTATTTGATCGAATTTAAATGGGTGCCACTCATAGTTTATTAAATTGAAAACATACCTTTATAGTTTCAGGACTTGCAGATGTCTCTCCAGTTAATAAGTTGTGTGTGCGTTGGTAACGAAGTTTTTTATATTTATTCATTCCTACAAAAATAGAAAAGAAAAAAAATGAAGAAAACATTACCTAATGATTAAATCGGTAGTATTATAGAAAAATGTTTGATAAGCACGCTGATGGAGACAGTTTTCAAATCGAAGAATTATTTTAAGAGATATTTAATGCCAAAGTTGGACAAAATCGTTCCATTAAAAAAGTTTTATAGGAGCAAAAACTGTACATAGGAATTTAATCATTTTATGCATCAGAATTTCCCGGTGTGCAGATTGCAGTTAGTTTTTTAATTTGAATAATTTTTCGAGTTTTTATTTCTATTTTAAATTCAAATCTTCAGCATTTCGAGAGATATTTTTTACAAATTTTAGAAAATTGTATTAATTTAAACTGTTGCCAACTGCATAAACAGCGCAAACAGTAATGTTTGCTTCAAATTAAAAATTTATTTTACACGTGACTATTATAAACAAAAAATATAAAAAGCAGGAACTCATTGAAAATTACGTCATAAAAACTATAGTTACACGTGAATTTTAAATGAGAAAGAATATTGTAAAATAATAAATTCAGTAACATGCGTTAGAAGTCTTAAATAGGAGAATTTACGTCATATTACACCTATTACGTAAAATGAACAAAAAATAATATTGCAAAACAGTTTTAATTTAAAAATTGCGCGAGACATTTACTTGACATTTTAAGATGATCATAATATTTCATTTCTAGCAAAAGTATTTTGACGTGAATATTAAAAAGAGAAAGAAAAGTTTGGTGAAAATTACGTCAGATTATAATTGTCAGATTCAAATTATAATTCAATCTTCCGAAATCTTTTTAAAGGCGATCAAATTAGCGTGCTGTTAGAGTCTGCGGTGTCTGAACGGGGGTTGACGAGCGTAGCTCGTAGGGAGCAGAGCCCCCTAGTATTTAAAAAAATAAATGAGGGTACTTTTCGGTCCGAGAAGTACCTAAATGCATATTAGTTGCAATGTATGTTTATACCTAGAAACAATTGAAAATTTCAAAAAATAAAAATATTTTTTTGCAATTAATAATTAAAAAATTTTTTTAATTATTAAATTACAATAATTTTAAATAAAACATAAATCATTGATTTATTTAATGTTTATCTATTGTTGTTAAAATATGTTTTAAGCCTGTTACATGTTTTTGACGTTTTAAACCAGTTTATGACAGTTTAAACCAGTTTTTGATGTCAAAAACACAACCCTGTTTCTAGTATATACATATATATATACACACACACACACACACACACACACATACATAGAAATAAGATTTCCTCGTATTATAATGTATGATAAATGGTAGCAAGTAACTTATGAAATATAATCTGAATACGAAAATATATTATTTTTTTACATAACAAAATTAAATATTTTATTACTCAACACATAAATTACAATATTACACTTAATTTCTTTTGAATAAAAATTTGCACATTTTATTTTTTAATATGCCTAATTATCAAACCACTTTCAAATCATCATTTAAATTTCCATTAGAGAGAAACATTAAAACAATGCAAATACCTAAGACGTGACAGTGACTAATGTAACTTATACATACTTTTACTTTTACACACAGCATCTCTTCTGGAATAATTTTTTTTATCTTGAGGATTTGGGGATCTACCATGCCGAACCACACATGTATGTAGCCATATACTAGAATTTCTTTGCATGTTCTATAAAAATAACATTTAAAAAATATTTAAATTAATTTATCTAAAATTTAAATTCCAATATGCCAAATAAGAAAAATGGATTTAAAAAATTTCATTTATAAAAATCTAATGAAATACCTCAGTGGTAGTGATTTCAGTTTCCATGGTGTATGTCCCATCATCGTTTGGACCTCCTCGCCAATCTCCATACATAATATTTGGCAGCAGCCATATTAGAGATTCCTCTTTAAATGATATTTTTTCAGTGTCTTCTAGATAAACATACAGATCCTATAATGATAACAAAATAGTTAAATTCTAAAAAACACAAAATTTAAATGGGCCTCGACAGCAGCATACAAATCATTGTTAATAAACAATGATAAGCAAATATCTCATTTGACAAAATTAATATCCTACAATCCACAATTTAAGTTATATATATTTATAAATACAGTAAACTTCCTCTAATCCGGCACGCTGGGTAATCCGGCAAGACTTTCGGTAAAAAAATAATAATCCTTGTTTAATCACTCCTGATGCCTATAATAATCTGATGAAACTTAAGAATGAGGAATTATGTATAACAACCCATTACAATCGGTTGAAAATAGCGAATAAGAAATAGCTCAATCCTCCGTCGACGAGGAGGTGGGGGGAGAAGAAAACATTTTTGTGTGTAATTTGCAAAATCAAACTGTTGAAAGGAAAAGTAAATTTTTATTATCTGAATTAAGCACTTTTTCCATTTCAGAAAAGAATCCTCAAGTTGAAACGGAAATTGATATGGGTCATCAAATAATAAATAATGAATGTAGACTTTTAGATTCAATTTTTTGTTTTATTTCTGCGAAGGATAAACAAAATAATTTAGATGAATTTTCGGAGTACATAAAAATTTATACTGATTGCAAAACATCAGAAGGCGCTAGAGATAGACGGCATACCGGACATATTAGCATACATGTAAGGGCACCATCTGTTCACGGTCGCCACCATGTCTATGTTTACGTTTCACGTTCAGTTTTTGCTCTTCATTCTTTCTTTGCGTCTTTGTTTGCGTTTCATTGTTCAGTGATGCTCAGACTAGTCAATGTCGAATTAACGAGTTTTGTTTTAGTATTTTGTAGAGCTTGTGAGTGATTTTATGGTGATTGGCAAGTGACATGGACATGGGTCCTAAAGTTAATGTCGTGTATTAAAAAAAAAAAACAAACATATGACTCTCAGTTTGTCTCAAAAGCTGGAAATCGTAAAGAAGCTTGAAAATGGTGTAAATAGGTACATCATTATGAAGGACTATGACATAGGGTCGTCTACTATTTATGAGATTAAAAAAAGCAAAGACAAATTTCAACAGTTTATGAACGAATCGGAAACTTTGAAAAATCTCAGTGAAAGGCAAACTTTAAAAACCCGAGTTAGACCAACTGGATTCGGTCTTGTACAATTAGTTTTCAGCAAAAAGATCAGAGGATAAACCCATAACTGGCCCTATGGTTGTTGAAAAAGCCAAAAGTTTCAACAATATTTGAACATTGATGTCGATTGCAAATGTTCAGAGGACTGGCTGAAGAGCTTTAAGACTCGTCATGGTATTAGAAAATCAGATATTTCTGGCGAACTGAAATCTGCTGATGTTGTATATGGCGAAAAGTTCAAAGTTAAATTCCAGTCTATTGTGTCTGAAAATGAACTGACAGCTGGTCAAATCTATAATACAGATGAGATCGGCCTTTTGTAGCGTTGCTTATCAAACTCTACCATTGCTGGTGGGGAAGAGACATGTGTAAAAGGTTTTAAGAAACATAAAGATCAATTAACAATACTGCTGTGCTCCAATTCATCCGGTGATCACAAAATTAAAATCTTTTGTGATAGGAAAGTCAGAGAATCCTAGGGCCTTCAAAGGCGCGAAAAGCTTACCTGTGATTTATGAAGCACAATCCAGTGCATGGATGAATTAACAATTAAGTGTTGTTTAACAACTGTTTCTTCAAGGACTTTGTGCCAGCTGTTAAAACCAATTTTGAAAAATTGTAAATGCCTGAACATAGTAAGGCTATTTTGTTTTTAGACAATTGTAAAGCTCATCCACACAAAGAAGAATTAGTGTCTGGTAGCATTTCAGTAGTCTATCTTCCTCCCAATGTCACATCTTACTTCAACCCATGGATCAAGGGGTAAACCAGAACTTCAAGTCCCACTACAGACAGTACTTTGTGCAGAATTTACTGGCATCAGATTGCAATGCAAAAGAATTTCAAGGACAATTTTCTATTAAAGACGCTATCTTTGCTATTGCTTTGGCTTGGGGTAAAACAGGAAACTTTGAAAAAGTCATGGCGTAAACTCTGGCCAGAAGTAATGGACGAAAATGTTGAAGATACTGAAAGCGATTTAGTTGAAGATAAACTAGAAGATGTTTTAGGTTGTTTGCCTTTGGAGAACCGCATGTCACAACTGAATCGAGAAGATATAAAAGAGTAGATTGAAGCAGATTTTGATGAGCCGACAGAGGAAATTTTAACTGATGAGGCCATCATTCAGAGTGTTATCAACCCCCCCCCCCCCCAAAAAAAAAAACCCCAAAGATGTTGATTCTGATGAAGATGATGTAGTCGAATCAAATAACATCAGTTGGAATCAAGCAGCTGATGCTTTGAATACGTTTATCAAGTTTTCTGAGTGCAACAGTTTGTTCAATGATGCCGAAATTATGAAACTCCACATCCACATCATACGAAATGCGTTCTTAAAAAAAAGAAGAGAGAAGACTTCTACAAAACAAACTAATATTCGAGATTTATTTATGATGACTTCTACGAGTAAGCCTACTGTGTAGGCCTACAATGCACTTTTTTTCATTTTATAGTCATGTACATATATTGTACTTTACAATATTGAGTATTTTTTTATTACATTCAAGTTGTTTAAAGAATTAAAAACATGCTTTACTGTCATTTTTTGCTTAATTCTAACTTCTAAATGTTTTTTCCGACATTCATCCTGTAATCCGGCATGCTTCAGGTGCCGGATTAGAGGATGTTTACTGTATATAAGATTTTTAAAAGCTTCCAAAAATTTTAAAAGTGTCACTAGAATTACAAGATTTATTTAGAAAAAAGATTTCTATTGACACTAGATTGTTTTGGTTTTACTGCCATTTTTCATATCTAACTAAAGTATGTTGAATGTATCATCTTTTTTAAGGAATTTTCCTTAAAAACAGTTCTTTATTAATACTTAACAGCAATAAATCAAAATATTCTAAAAATCATTAGTTATTTTAATATTGGAAGACCTACAGAAATAAACATTTGTATTTTAATTTAAGACAAAATACTAAAATAAATAAAATATCAAATCTTATGAAAAGGATTATACTAAATTAAAAATTTTAAAATGGAGATATATTTTAGCTTAAAAAAGTTTAGGTAACAGCAACACAGTTTAAAACAAAAGTCAGTCTTAGTTTATGTCATCATCTGAGTGAAGTACTGTACAATTGTGGCACAAAAAGTTAGAGTATGAGGTTTTTGGATTGTTTACAATAAATATATATAATGAATTATTTAACTTAAATGAAATATGATATGAAAAAAGCGAAGAAATCATTGTACGAGAAAGGTTTAAACGTACAATAAGACACAAAAACTTAACAGGAAAAGCATACAATCTGGCAACCTTAAGTATCATACTCTGTTAAAAATCTACAGCAAGCTGTACAGTCATTTAACCGTCTTTGTATATAGCATTACTTGGCAATATTATGAAGTGTTTTCACTGGCCAGGATAGATTAAAATTATGATCAAGTAACCATTATCTATAAAATCGGTTAAAAGACTGGACAGATTTGCTGCAAAGTTTTAACAATGCATTAACACTAGAACGTCCATTGGTGTCATTTCGACACCAAACCGAATTCAGCCTTATCTCTCTATCACATTTTTTTTACTTATAATCTTTAAATTTAGTGACTTTTAATCAATTTACGCAATGAACAAACTGTCGCAATTTTTATTATGTGATTCTATTTTTTTTAAATACAGCTAAATTCAACTGGAACGTAACGTTGATGTTATTTCGACACCAAGCAGAATATTAAAAAAAAAAAGTTTACTTGTCTCTTTCTTCCCAGTTCATGTGACCTTGATTTCAAAATCTTTCAATAAGGGAAGGTCTAATATACTTTCCACCCCTCATAAAGGGTAGGGGTAAAAGGTTTAGTCCTAGTCAGGCGGCAATGACAAGAAATAGATTTCGACAAATATCTGGATTTTTGCGATCTGACATAAAATCGACTTGTTCTAATTGACTTGAAATGAATAAATTTGCTATGATTTTTGAAGTTTCAGATTGTTTTATAGAAACTTGTATTCGTAGCTACAAACCTGGAGACAACACAACAATGGACGAACAATTATTTTCCAGTAAAACATGATGCCCATTTACCCAATTTATGACATCTAAATCAAATAAATATGGAGAGAAATATTAGACTGAAATTGATTTAGGAACAAAATACATTTTTAATAGTTTTCCTTATTTGGCGAAAAATGAATTTCCACCTGAAGGTAAACGATTAGCGGAATTCATAGTCCTAAAACTAATGGAACCATATAAAAATAAAGGTCATAATGTGACAATTTTTTTTTTTTACTTCAATGGAACTAGCAAAAGAACTGATAACGTGTAAAACAAGTCTGGTAGGAACTATAAATCGAGCTCGAAGAGAAAATTCATATTATCTGAAAAATACAAAATACAGTCTTTATTCTACAAATATATATAAACATGAAAGTACCGGTACCATACTTTTTTTATATCTTTCAAAAGAGGGGAAGAATGTTGTTCGGACCTTGTGCGCATGCCGAACGAGCTCCGCAGCTTTGCGGTCATGTGACCCAGTTCAGTTGTTCTTTAGCTGCCATTGCGGCACGTTGTGTATTCTAGCGGGTCTTATCCCCAAGTATAGAGTATGTTGTTCTTGAGCTGCCATTGTGGCACGTTATGTTATAGCGGGTCTTATCCCCAATTATTCTGTTTCTTATAGCGGGAGTATTCCCCCAAAAATATGTTTTATGAACGTCACTTGTTCTAACAGCGGGTTATTACCCCAACGTCACTTCATCATTCTATGTTCTTCAGTGTTCGTGATTGTTTGTAACATTTGTGTGCTGTGTGTTATGAAAAATGTGAAAAAGAAACCTAATCGTCTTCATTCCTAAAGTTACGCACAGTATTCACATACATTTTTGTGGTCCGTCGATTTCGCAGCGAAATAGTTGCTATGGAAAAATTAAATAGAACAAAGGGTGCTCTAAAAGGTGCTATAGCGAAATTAGAAAATTTCGTAAAAGATAATACAGACGAAATTAATTACTCGAGTACCAAGCTCGAAATAAAGATTCGAAAATTACCTGAGCTTCAAGCAAAAGTATCGGAAATACGGGATAAATATTATGATATCCCTGATATTAAGGACTTACCAGAAATCGAAAACGAGTTAGATGAACTCGAAGATCGTCTCGAGAAACTTGAGGTAAGTCTCAACCTATTTCTTAAAAATCTTAAAGTTTCTGAAATAAATGTGCATGCTGATAGTATTGAATCTATAAGTTTGAATAATATTAAAGTTAAGTTACCTGAAATCCCACTACCAACATTCAATGGTAAATATGAAGAGTGGTCAATCTTTAAAGTACAATTTACAAATTTAATTATCAATAATGCTCAGTTAAATGACGCTCAGAAGCTGTTTTATTTGCGAGCATCGCTAAAAAATGAAGCAAAACAACTAGAGAGCCCAGATGATTCCTTTGAGTCATTGTTTACAGCACTTACTGAAAGATTCGAAAATCAACGTTTGCTCATTGACACTCATTTATCAGCCATAATTAATTATGAAAAAATACATTACGAGTCTTCTAAAGAATTGAGATCCTTTATTGATTGTGTAAATAAAAATTTGAGGGCTTTAAAAGTATTACAATATGAACAAAACAATCTGTCTGATGCTATCCTTATCAATATTATATTGCAAAAGGTGGATAAGGAATCTCGAAAATTATTTGAATATTCGATTAAAAAATCAGAATACCCACAATTTAATGAATTAATGTCATTTTTGGAAAACCGAAGTTCTATGTTAGAAAGCGTAAATAGATACTCTGCTTCAAAACCCTTAAACAAAAACATTCCTCTTTCGAAAAAACAAAAAAATTTCATGCTAAATTCAAATGATAAACCGAATGGAAAAACTTGTATTCTGTGCAAATTGGCTTTTCATAATTTGAACAAATGTTCTCAGTTTCTAAAAATGAATGTTTCTGAACGATACGATTTTGTGAAGAAAAATAAGCTGTGTACTAATTGTTTGAATAATTCTCATTTCGTAAATTCTTGCATTTCAAAATATAATTCTAATACCTGTGGATTGCGACACAGCTCATCGCTTCATCGAGATAAAAAAAATAAATCCAAAAATGAATTGGCTTCCCCCCAAATTTCCTCCCCTCTTGCAGGTGCGGTAAATAGAGAAACGGAAAACATTTTGATAAATAATGAATCTTTAAAGACCTTGAATAATATAAGTAAAGAAAGAAAATCAATTTTATTGAGTACATGCTTTGTTTTTATAGAAGATAATTTCGGAAATAAACGAAAGTTTAGAGTAATTTTGGATAATGCTAGCAATGTCAATATTTTAACTAAGGATTGCGCTGACATGCTGAAATTTAAAAAAAGGATAATTAATGTACCGTTACAGGATTAAACGGTTATACTTATAATGTAAAAAATAAAATTTCGAGTGTAATTACAAACGAAGATGGCTCTTTCAGGGAGAATATAGATTTCTTAATTGTTCCCAAAATCACGGATGTAATTCCATCAAAGCAATTAAATGTATCGGACATTAATTTACCGAATATTGTGGAATTGGCAGACCCCACATTTTTCAAACCGGGAAAAATTCACGCATTGGTTGGCGCTGAATTATTTTATAGAATTTTAAAGCATAATTCAGTTAAGATAAATGATAAACTTTTTCTGCAAGATACTGTTTTTGGATGGATCCCAACTGGGGCGCTAGAGGAGAACACGCAAACAAACAATATTACTATGTGCAATTTCGTTAGAGATTTCGATGAAATAAATGATAATTTAAAACAATTTTGGGAGCTTGAGTCTATAGGCATTAAACATGATGATCCGAAAATATCGGAAACTGATCAAGCACAACAAATATTCGATAAAACTGTCAAATTTGTAGGCGATCGTTATGAAGTTCAGTTACCGTGGAAAAAAGACTGGAAGGATTTAAATGATAATTTTAATGTTGCGAAACAGCGTTTGGAAGGTCTAAAAAGAAAATTTTATCGAAACCCAGAGCTTTTTCGACAATATTCTGAAATAATCACGGAATATTTAAAGCAAGGAATTATAGAGCAGGTGCAAGAAAATGAACCTGTTTTATACAGGGCAGTTTATTATTTGCCCCATCATGCGGTCTGTAAAGAAGATAAACTTACTACAAAGGTCCGAATCGTCTTCGATGCCAGCTCTCATGATAACAATGATTTGTCCCTTAATGATTGTTTATGGCCCGGCACCAACTTAAATCCACTTCTATTTGATATTTTAATCCACTTCAGATTATACGAAATTGCCTTCTCTTCTGATATCGAGAAGACGTTCCTTCAAATCTCACTAGCTGAAAAAGATCGGGATTCTGTCTTTAAAATCTTTCAAGGTCTTCAGATTCAAACGTGTTATTTTTGGAGTCAATGCCTCTCCATTCCTCCTATCTGCTACAATAAAGGAGCACATCAAGCGGTTTATGAACCTACACCCAAGAACTGTTCACCTACTTGATAAATATATTTATGTGGACGATTTTATATCTGGCGAAGATACGCTGCAAGAAGCTCTTGATGTTTCCCTGAATGCTAACAAAATAATGTCTGAAGCAGAAATGATTCTTCGAAAATGGATAACCAATGATGAAGCGTTACTGAAGTGCTGGCAAAAGGAAGGTTTAAATATTCAAGCAGAACATGCTGCAATAAGCCTAGGAAGCAATCTAAGCAAGGTATTAAGAATGTCCTGGAAAACAGAAGAAGATTGCCTGACATTCGAAGTCAAAAGTTTAATAGAATTCTTGCCATCGCAAAAAAGCTCAAAACGTCTACTATTGCAAACAGTTGGTAAAATCTTCGATCCGTTAGGCATGCTAACGCCATTCACCATTAGAATAAAATGCCTGTTCCAAGAACTATGGCTAAAAAAGACAGCATGGAATGAACAGTTACCAACTAATGTGCACGAAAAATGGTTAAAGTGGTTCGAAGAACTTCCAAATTTAGCAGAATTAAAAATTCCGAGGAAAATTCTTGGTTGCTTGAATCAAGTAATAGCTGTAGAAATACACGCCTTTTCTGATGCTAGTAAAATAGCGTATGGCTCTGCAATTTATCTGAGAATAAAAAGAGAGAGTGGAGTGGAAGTCAATCTCGTGACCTTGAAGAGTCGTGTTGCACCGATAAAGGAGATAACTCTGCCTCGGCTAGAACTTCTCGGAGCCTTACTAAGTGCAAGACTGACCAATAAAGTAAAACCCATCCTAGATCAAAAAATCACATTGAAAGTGTACTATTGGACAGATTCCAAAATAACCTTATTCTGGATCAAAGGATCATCAACCCGATGGAAACAGTTTGTGGCAAACCGTGTCACAGAGATTAATGCACTTTCAGATTCGAACTCTTGGTATCACTGCTCTAGCAAGGGCAATCCTGCCGATCTCTTGATTAGAGGTGCGAGTGTTAATTCCCTTGTAGAGAATCCAATGTGGTTTAGGGGACCAAAATTCCTAGCAGCTGATGACTTAGTGACTGAGCAAGAAACTATTTCTGTGCCAGAAACAGATTACATTCCAGAGACTAAATCAAAATATAAAAATAACTGTAATGATTTCAATTCTAATATTTCTCTTTCTCTTTTCAGGAATCCTGAAGAAGTAAATTTTTTTCTCAACATAAGTGGTAAATACTATAGTATTCTTCGCATACTGGCATATGTTTATAGGTTTTTTCACAATTGCAAATGTAAGTTAGCAGACCGGCGCAGAGGCAGCCTCACAACCCCAGAAATAAAAAATTCAGAAGTTTCTCTAATTAGATTAGTACAAAATGCAGAATTTCAGGAAGAGATTAAGGGTTTAAAACGGGAATCAAGGGTTCCCCCTTCCAGTAAAATTAAATGTTTATCCCCCTTTTTGGATCAAGATAATATCTTAAGAGTTGGCGGTAGGTTGGAAAATTCAGATTTAAACTTTGATAAGAAGCATCAAATCATTTTGCCGAAGGGCCATAAGCTCACAAAACTCATATTTGAGCATTTTCACAGGAAGTATTTTCATATTGGTCCCCAAACTTTAATCCATTACGTACGAATGCGGTTTTGGCCCGTAAGTGGAAAAAATTTAGCGCGAAAAGTAGTGCATGATTGCGTTGTCTGTTTTAGGAACAACCCAGTTACTGCTAAACAAATCATGGGTGACCTCCCATCGGAAAGAGTAACTCCAAATTTTACGTTTAACCATACAGGAGCCGATTTTTGTGGCCCTTTTGAGATTAAATATAAAAATCAAAGAAAGGGGATTTTTCATAAGGTTTATGTCGCGATTTTCGTTTGCTTAGTAACAAAGGCTATTCATTTAGAAATAGTAATGGATCTAACTTCTGATGCGTTTATCGCCGCACTTAAACGCTTTGTTTCAAGGCGAGGAAAATGCGCTTCTATTATGACAGACAATGCTACAAATTTTAGGGGTGCTAAATCAGAATTGCACAAACTTCATGAGTTAGTTCGTAGACCGGATGAAAAATTAGCTAATTACCTTACTTCAGAAGCTATTGAATGGAAGTTCATTCCTCCTAGATCGCCCAACTTCGGTGGTTTATGGGAGGCTGGTGTAAAATCTTTCAAGTATTATCTTAAACGAACATTAAAAGGTGCTAGATTGACTATTGAAGAATTCCAAACAGTCACCACCCAAATCGAAGGGGTACTAAATTCGCGTCCCTTAACTCCGTTATCGACCGATATAAATGATTTTAATGCATTGACACCAGGCCATTTAATAATTGGTCGGCCTATCGATGCCATTCCAGAACCTCAGTTGATTGATATCACAGAATCGAGATTATCTAGGTGGCAGAGAATCACTAAATTCGTCCAATTAATTTGGAGAAATTGGCAATTAAATTACTTGAGTCATCTCCAAAATCGTTCAAAATGGCAGGTAAAAGGGGAAACATCAAACCAGGGGCGATGGTAGTCATAAAGGAGGACAATTTACCTCCCTGTAAGTGGATGCTAGGACGAATCTTAGAGGTTATACCAGGAAAGGATGGTAATGTTAGGGTTGCAAAGGTTAAAACAGCCTCAAATATCTTTCTTAGATCCATATCTAGATTGTGTGTCTTGCCCATTAATGAAACCTAATGTACATACCTTTTCTCATTGTCTACTTATTTTAAAGTGCACCTTAAGAATACATTGAACTATTTTTAGAAAATAGCTTAATTTTGTAACAAAGAATTTAATTTTATTGTATTGTATAGTCCTTGTTATTGCAACTTATTATTATTGTATTTGTATTGTAATATTATTTCATGGTATTGGTATTTTACTTAGTTCTTGTATTTATAGTGTATTTTAATATTTTGAATGTGCTACGCACATTGCAACGCGGGGCGGCATGTTCGGACCTTGTGCGCATGCCGAACGAGCTCCGCAGCTTTGCGGTCATGTGACCCAGTTCAGTTGTTCTTTAGCTGCCATTGCGGCACGTTGTGTATTCTAGCCGGTCTTATCCCCAAGTATAGAGTATGTTGTTCTTGAGCTGCCATTGTGGCACGTTATGTTATAGCGGGTCTTATCCCCAATTATTCTGTTTCTTATAGCGGGAGTATTCCCCAAAATATATGTTTTATGAACGTCACTTGTTCTAACAGCAGGTTATTACCCCAACGTCACTTCATCATTCTATGTTCTTCAGTGTTCGTGATTGTTTGTAACATTTGTGTGCTGTGTGTTATAAAAAATGTGAAAAAGAAACCTAATCGTCTTCATTCCTAAAGTTACGCACAGTATTCACATACAAATGTCATCGTACTGAACACACTTCATCCAAATGTTACAACTGCAAGTAACAAAAAGAAAACAACAGAAATTGTAATATTCTACATTGAAACCAAATGTGGTGTGGACATTTTAGATTAGACGGCTAGAAAATATTCTGTAAAATCTGGATCAAGGAGATGGCCTGTACATACATTTTAAAACATTTTAGACATTACAATTATAAATGCTTGGATTATTTAGAAATCTGCGTCAAGCACGCACATGTCAAGGAAATCTTATATTCAACAGTTAATAAATGAATTGCGTTTAAGTTATATAAAGGATAAAATATGTGGCACTAATAAAAATTATATACCGGAAGGAAACAAAAATATTTCTCTTAAATGCAGAAAATGTAAAATTAAAATGTGTAAAGGTAATTCCACAAACAAAAAATGCTCTCCGTGCATGAAGATGGTATATGGAAAATGTACCAAAAAAATGGCCTACTGCTGCACAAATTGTAAATAAGGTATGTGTATACTATAAAATATTTTACATAATCTCAACATATGCTTAAATTTTATATTGTGAAGAAAATTACTACATTTATTTCTCTTTAAAAAAAAAAATACATTTGTTTTCTTTTTATTAACTGTGAAATTTACCTTCATTTAATGTATTTTTCTATAACATAAATCACCATTCTTTTGTGAAAATAGAACAATATAAGCTTAATTAAAGTATAATGATCCAATACCAATAGAGTGTTAAATTAGAATTTGTAGCATTCATTTTGCATAATACAATTAGTGGTGTCGAAATTGACTGAAGTTCTAGTGTTAAAACGCAGTTTTATGCAATGATATTCTGATGGAGTGCTTATTCTTATAATTTTTTTCAGAACAAAAAGTACATTTCTTCAGGAAGGGGGTGGGTGGGTGGGGGCAGAGCCATTACCGTCTCAATACTCAAGGCCAAATAGGTGGGGAAATTGAAACCCCTTTGACGTCACTAAAGAAGATTACTCACTTGACCAGCTTGCAGCTTTCACCATAGTACCAGTTCTCAGTAAAATGTCGTATAAAACCTTGTGGTGCACTTTGCTGTGGATTATTTTCACGAAATTTGATTTAGTTTAATTAATCTATTTAATTGTGAAGTTGTGTATTTTTAATGACAAGTGCTGATATAAGAAAGAAAAAATGCCTCACTGTTGCATGGTTCCGGAGTGCAAAAGTAATTACATTAACAATCCAACAGGTTTTCCTAAATCAAAAGAATTACAAGATTCCTGGTTACATGCAATTCCAAGAAAAAATTATCAAGTGACTAATTCATCAAGGGCAAGTTTCTCATTTTATTGTTATCTTTACAATCTCTATTTAGGATGAAATTTTCTGATGTATTTTCAGGGTTTATTGTCCATAGTAATTTCTCCTGATATCAGACAATCTCGTATAAAGCATTTCTTGATTTCAAGTAATGAATTTTTTTCAAAGACTATTCAAATTATTTCTACAGGTATCAAACGACACTTGGGCGATTCTCAAAAGGTGGGCACTGGACACACATCATAACTTTAAGCCTTTCAAACATAACTTTAATTATCATTGACTTTATTTATTTTTTTTACACTGAGTTTTTAATTCTATTCAGACACAGAAAATGACATAATTTATTGTAAAAGCTTTGTATAAATATCTTAAAATTTTATTATTTTATGCTAAAGAGGCCAATTTCGGACATTCATAACGTTAACTGCTCCAATGTGCCACCAAGAAAAAGAGTTTTAACTTTTTTCCAGGTGGTCCTAATGGTAAACAACGAATGCATAAAGGAAACGGATGATTTTTTGATAATTTCGTTAAGAGATGGCAGGCTGATTTATTGCTTTTTTGAAGATAGAAGGACTTTTCTATAAAGAATTTTTTTTGTATTTTGTTATGTCCGAAAGTAACATACGTGACAAAGCATTTGATTTTATTATTATTATTACTCGGTAACAAAAAATTAATTATACATATATATATGTATACACATACAATTATAGGACACATTTACTACATTCTTAGTCTTAAGAATTTTTTAAATACTAACAAGGGAACCACTTTTGGTGTTGCTCGCACCTAGCATTGAGACCTGGTGCATTTTAAAGCCCTACATTATGAAGTTTGAGAATCGATAAAACTTTTGCAAACTTTTTTAGATTTTAGACTGGACAATTTTTTGCAGTTTTACAACAGCAGAGAAACAATCCTGATCAATATTGTCCTGGGATTCAAGAAAAATTCTCAATGTTTCAACGGCTTTTTCTGCTTCTTTTGGTGTGACAACTCTTTCTATATTGATATTGTCCTCATTATCATTTTCCTCTTCATCATCAGAAATCCCTCGAACGTTTTCTAAAATTTCTGAATCAGTTAATAATGTCCCGCTCGTTACCAGTGATTCATCTACGTTTACAAAATCTTTAAATGAACTGTCAAAATTTAGTTCATCTCTGATAATCCTCCATTCCTTGGAGTTTTCATCAATTTTCACTGCCGGCTTTTCTTCTTTGTCTTTTAGCTGTTGTTCTCTGACAGTGCATGGTTACTCAAATCCAGCCTTTTTAAAACAATTCGTTATAGTTTTTTTCTGTGACACATCTCCAAGCATAGTCTATCATCCTCATAGCATCCAAAACAGTTATGCTTGGAAGTTTTTCACCATCTTCAATTGCATTGATGAGTTCTCGAACGAGTTCTTTTCTGTATTCAACTTTAAAACTTCGAATAATCCCTTGATCTAACGGTTGAAGTTTTGAAGTTGTTTTCGGGGGTAGAAATTTTACCGTAACGTTCTTTGTTGAAGGAAGATTCTTATGAGAGCTGCAGTTATCGATAAAGAGCAGAATTTTTCTGTTTTTCAAGCCCATCGATTTATCAACTTTCTTTAACCACTCTCCAAAAATTTTGCTGGTCATCCAAGATTTTCTGTTTGCTTTATAGAGAATCGGAAATGATTTTATTTTTGCAAAACATCTTGGCTTTGCTGAACGGCCAATCATTACTGGCAGAAATTTTTCACTGCCATTTTAATTAGCAGCTAGAAGTACAGTTAGTCTTACCTTACTTTGCTTGCCTCCTTTGAATTCATCTCCTTTAAAAATTGCTGTTTTGTTCGGCAAACATTGGAAAAAAAGATCGGTTTCATCAGCATTAAAAATATCAGCTGGATCATATCCTTGCAACAAAGATGGAAGTATTTTAAGCCAATCTTCTATAACACTTGTTGGTACTGACGCGCTTTCTCCACAACGTTTTCTGACTACAATGCCATGTCTCATTTTGAAGCTTTCAAGCCAGCCATTACTTGCTTTGAAGTCGCTAAGTCTCAGTTCTTTTGCAAAATCTTCAGCTTTTTTCTTAAGCATTAACCCACTGATAGGAACCCCTTCTCCACAGTATTGCTCAAACCATTTTTTAACACATTTGTCCACATCAGGAAAAGTGCAGGCACGGTTCTTTTTCATGGTTTTAACGCTGTTTTCAAAGCTTTTCTCGATAGAATCTTTATTTTTTATGATGGGTAAAGAGTACTGGGTGGAATTCCAAATTTAATAGCGACCATACTTTTCATCACAGACGGATTTTCCTTCAAAAAAGTCAAAATCGCCATCTTTTTTTCGATCGATAAAACCTTTAATTTTCTTTTTACACCTGGCATTTTTAGCTCTAAATTAGCGAAATGTGTTGAAACGATTTTTTACTCGTTACTCATTTGGCTAAATGATTGTAGTAGCCTGCTTTTTCTCTCTCTCCGCGTAGCACGAGGAGAGGTTTTTCATTTCGACCAATAGCCTCGCACCGTGCCTTCATTTCCCTGCGTTTCCTTCGGAGCGCTGGCTTTCGGTCACGTGTTATGCAGCCAAATCTGAACTCTCCAGGACACGCAGAATTATTCTCGCACGCAAAATATTTGGCTATGTGTTGTAAAATTTAGCAAAGTTTATTTTTTTTTAAATTAACCTTCTGATCATTCAAATCGCCAAGATATTTTCATGATTCCTTGAAAATCTTCTAAAGGATCAAAGACTAAGAACGAGTTATCTTTTTGGAGAAAAATTAGAATAGAGTCCCACACCTCTTTTCTCCAACCCCTACTCCCTCAACTCCCTACATCGTAGAATCTATCTTAATTCCCACACTGTCCCTGAGCATTCCCTGCGGTGCGGAGAGTGGCATATGTCCCCTAGGAATTTCACGGAAATGAGGACTAGCGAGTTACAAACGTTTATTGATGCTACGGTGGGATTGTTTGTTATTCATAAAAAAGATCGGATCTCGAATTGAAAAGTGGTGTTTCTTCCGAAAATTCGAGATAGGCAGGTTTGGAGAAAAAATAATTTGAGATAAGTTTGAAAAATACGTTGATTTTTGAATGAAAATGCAGGGAAATTTGAAAATTTCGACATATACAGGTTTTCGAGATAAGCAGGTTTCGAGATAGACAGGTTTGACTGTATTTCTTTTCATCTGAAAGATATTTGTGCTCAAACTTTGTGAAAATTCCAACAATCTGAGTGGCAAAAAAATTATATATGACCCGCAAGAATTTTTCTAGTGTGAACTCGAGCTGCAGAAAAGTAGATTCATTCCGAGCCGAAAAAACAAAATTTGGAATAACCGGACCCGATGTTTGACTCTATTCAACGATCCCGAGGTGTCTTCTATTCAGAGACTTTACTATATTTGAATATTAAAGAATATAGATTTGTTAATTCTTCTATGAAAAGTATAAAAATGGTATTAGAGATACAATTGTAGAATTTTTTTCATAATGGCATTAAAACATGATTTACTTTTTTTAAATTGCAGGTTCGGGTTGAGGAATTTTTTTGGCAGGTTCGGGTAAGGTTGCGGGTTGACTTAAAACGGAATTTGTGGGTTTGGGTTGGGTTGCAGGACTGTAATATACATATATATGTCTATATACAAGTATATATACATATGTATACATATATATGTATGTATGTGTATATATACAATATATGTATGTATATATAACACTGGCACCCAGCTAAATGAAAAGTACTTACTAAACTATTAACTGATAAAAGAATATTAAAAAAGAAAAACATTCTTTATTTTTAATTTATAATTTATTTTCTACTTTTTCGCCTTTAAAATGTTTTATTGTTGCAGTTTCACAACCATTTGGCCTATTTTGGCAAGCGGTTATAGGCGTATAATTAAATTGTTTTTTCAACTCTTATACAATTGTATGAGTTACAGAGAATTAGAGGATATTTAGTGACCTATTCGCTGTGGCGGGCCAATGAAAAAATGATTTAAAATTAACATAATTTATAATTAAGTTCTAAAAATATTAAAATGCTGTATTGTCATAGGAAACACACCTGTGAAAGTAATTTTTATAATTCTAGCATATCAGGGAGTGGGTTAAAAATCAATTACAAAATTTCTTTACATACAAAAGCAAGGTTGAGCATAAAACTTTAACTTCAAATAAAATACAGATTAAACTATAAATTATTACCATAATAGTGCCATTAGCAAACAGATTTTGTGAAGCTTTAGGAGGAATTCCAGTAGTTTGAACATTTGTGGTGGTAGTCTGAGGCCGCCTGAAAAAGCTTGTAATGAAATAAATAATGACTGCTCTCAAGGCGATTCCTTTGACAATAGACCACAAAGACGGTTGCTGTGCCTGTTGTTGTTGTGGAACAGGTTGTGAAATTTGATCAGCAGACTGCTATAAGATTAATTTTTTACATATTAATTTTATGAAGAAACATGCTCATTTTTAAAGTGACAATCTTCACATAAATAATAATCAGTTAAAATAATATTTAATACAAAATTGTAAATTGCTGTCGGGGGTAACAAAACATTTTGGTAAAAATTACTTTAAAAAAAAGGGAAACACATAATTACTTAGCAGCCTCGTTGATCTATCATAATCAGATGCTCAGTTGACATGTGAAGAACTCAGATGATAAAGGTGCATGTGACCAGAAAAGAAATTGAGTTAATCATATGACTGAAGATAATCCATGATCCTCTATCATCTGTTAAATTACTATTTGAAAAAACTTATACTCACAGAGATTTTAACCGACAAAGGAGGCATTTGACAATAAACACAAATAGATATTTGGAACTAACTTTACAGCTCATTTTCTTAAAATGAGGATTGTGCCACTTACCACCTTTATCATCTAAGATCATCATGTGCTAGTGTGTTTACTGCAAGTGTGGTTTTAGTGACAACTGTTTAGACTTATTCACATTTTAAATTTTAAACCATACTGTTGGCAACATCATTCAGGTTTGTTATCAACTCTTGGCAAGAGATGCAGTTCTAGAAAATTAACCAGTAACAGGCTTATACTTATATAAAAATTATTTTTGGGTGTCTTGGCTGATAATAAGAAAAGTACAATACTTATGTATACAAGTAGGCAGCAAAAAAGGAAAAGATGATGATGATGATAATAAATAGTACGCAGGATTTGTTTTGTACACATTTCTTTAAATACAAATCAAGGACCTTTAAGAACTTTCAAGAACCAAAATCAAAAAAATTTAAGGACCTACAAACTAATGAATTATAATATGATTTTTTTAATACAGAGTTTCATTTTTGTAAATACAACTTTTAAACACTCAAATGGCAGGATAGGGGAGGGGGGAATGGACGTGGCAGTAGAAATTTAAAAGACTATACTAACACTTTTAGTTATTTCAAAATAATAAATGGGTTATTCTCTGCAATAGTGCAAAAAGTGCTTCCCAGTCATATAAATGCTCTTAATTTCATTACATTTTTATTTATTTTTATTAGAAGATCTAAACATAGTTTATTAGGGACAGAAAGTAAAATTTAAAAATAAATAAATTTAGTATTTAAAAATGTAATATGTATCATGCAAACATCATTCCCTCACTTTTCCCCGACCTGTACTACCATACATTATTGCCTATTTCTTTCCATCCAGAAATAAAAATAATTAAAAATACCCTAAGCAAAATAAAGTTCTTATTTGGTACATTACAAAAAATAATAATATTATTTTTTACAATTATTATATAGTCTACTCAATCAATTATATGTTTCCCCATGTTAGATCATCATTCCCTCACACATTGCTATTATCTCAAATCTCTACCACTAAAGAGCAGTAGCAGTCTAGCATCCTTCACAGAGAAGAAGCCATTTTGAGCACTTGTCAATCCAGCAACATAAATTGGTGGTGTAAAATTTTGTTAATTTTTCATAATTTTTTTTCAGTCAGTATATCTGGAAGCGTTTTTATTAGCAGTCATTCCCTCACACAGAATACTAATTTTTTTGTAAATATCAAACATTTTTATTTTATCATACATTATATATTAAGTGTTTCTCTTCAAGGAAACAGTTTGGATTTCTTCATAATTTTGCATTTTTTCCTACAATTAGTAAAAATGTCTTATTTCATCATTCCCTCACTTGTCATTCCCTCACATTTACCATTATGAGGGAATGACAAGATGAGTGAGGGAATGATGTGCTTTCTCTTTAAGTGATGGATTTAATTTTCCTGCTTAAAATTTATACTGATAGCATGTTATTTTTTTAAATTTATGTGGCTCAAACTAACCAAAACATTTTATTTAAACTGTTCTTGGAGAAATTTATAAATACGCCAGAGTAGTTTAGTGAAAAATTATGCATATACGTAGAATAGTGTTGATTAGCATTTTACATTTTTTATGTGATTAAAATATATTGAGTTTAAAAAAATCTTAAGAAGAGAGAAACTGAAAAATAATCCTTTGAAGCTTGAAAAACTGAAATATTTAAAAGAGAAAGGCCAAGTTAAAAGTGTAAAGGAGATGAGTTCTAGACAACAATGTCAAAAAAAGAAAACAGTGGAAGAAAAATTAAAATAATTATAGAGAAAATATTAAGAAAAATAAGAAGATTGAGCAATTTCTTTCTCTGCAGACTCCATCAAATAGTGGTAACACAGATTCAGCAAGTTTTAGTGGTTCTGAGGCTGAACGTCCTTTTTCAAGGCAGAGTGCTTGGAGAAAAAGGATTATACGTGGCAGATCAAAACTGTTTCGAGAAAATCAGTCATTAAAAGTTCAACTGTAAAGCTGCAAAAGGAGATAATCAAAATACAAAAAGTATTACCAAGCCTTACTTAATTTTTTTTTTTAAACATCTAAAAGTTAACTCCTAAAAGAAAAAATAACTGGAAATAAAGACGTATCATCCAAAATTAGAAAAAGCTTTTATTTGGAGATGTTCCTTACACAGCATTGGCATCAACTTTTAGCAATATGGGAAAGAGTCAAAAAGGTAGACAAATGTACTACAGAATTTTAAGGGAAGTATTTTGAAAAAATACAGATTGCTACATATGACAAATATATATATATATATATTCTTAGATATCAAAGCTTGAAGAATATTACTAGCAAGGAAGCTTATCTCTTTACTTATCGTAAGAGAGGCAATTACCTATTTAATAAAGTTAAACAGGATATATTAAGTTTTTGCTAAAAACTTTGTCCAGGAAAAAAAGATTATATCTCAAAAAGCAAAATAAAGAAACAAAAGAAGGCTTTTGTGCGAGACACATAAATATTTATACAAGAAGTTTCTCAAAGAAGTTGATTATGTTTTGAGTTATTCATCATTCTGTCGCCCGAAACCACTTTAGGTGAAAAAACCTAATGTTGAAGAAAGAGATACAGCTGCTTGTGAAGCTCATTCCAACATAAAAATAATTGTATTAAAACTTAATGAAACAGGAATAATAAATTTTAAAACACCTGATGTATTACTAGAATTATGTTGTGAGAAAAACAATATAACCTACCCTTCAAACCTTCAAAGGAAGTGTGAGAATTGTAAAAGTAACTTAATTTTATAAACTATTGAGGATGAAACAAGTTTATTAAAGCTGAAGAAATGGATCTTGGAAACACAAACTATAATTAACCAAACCAAAACTAGTCAGATGTGGCAATCCTAAAACTTTCTTCTATCTCATACATGTTAATACTTCCGGAAAAATACAGCTTAGCAGCACCATCGGTTAGGTGATTTACACTAAACTCTAATCAGCAACAACTTATGTCAAGTCTATCTTAATCTGAAGTTTGATGAAAATCTGTATATTAGTTTGAGATAGAGCTATTCCAGAAATCATAAAAAATTCTGTGTATCAGCGCCACCTGTTGGTTAATTTACACCAAAAACTAATCAGGACCAATTTATATCAGAGACTAACTGAATCTTAAGTTTGATAAAAATGCGACCATTAGTTCTTGAGATATAGTTATTGCAATAATCATGAATAATGTTAGCATATAAGTGCCACCTGTTGTGTGATTTACCCCAAAAAGTAATAAGCACCAAATTATATCAAGTACTAAATGAATCTGAAGTTTTATGAAAATCCGAGCATTAGTTCTAGAGATATAGCTATTGTGGAAATCGCGAAAAATGTATGATAGCAGCTCCACCTGTTAGGCAATTTACACCAAAAAGTAATCAGCACCAATTTATATTGGGAACTAACTGAATCTAAAATCTTATTCAATTCCGTCCATTAGTCCTTGAGATAGAATGCCCACAAAATTTCTGTCACATACAGACAGACAGAGACTTAGTAAAATAATATATTTTTTTCAGGATCTCTGACCTCTAAAACATGTAAATCCGTCGAAAACCGGAATTCGAAAATTTTCACGAATCCAATAATTTCTTCTTGTAAAGATAGAAGAAAGTAAAAAGATGAACATAATTACCACACATCTTATGGGGAAAGAAAGACTGAGCCCCCTCAGCCATGTGATAATAGATCATCAGTTTTCATGTTTTCATCTATTTAATTTTACTTTATACTATTATAATACTATTTTATTGTATCAATTCATATTAAAAATAATGTGTTAATTAACTTGCTTGTAAACAATCATTCCCTCATATCTGTTTCATCATTCCCTCACTCATCATTCCCTCACCATCATTCCCTCACTTTTAAAATTTTTATTTTATTTTTTTGCTAAGTCAAATTTTTAAAACGATTTCTGCTGCTATTAAAATCTTCAATAATTGACTAATTGCTTACCATTTATCTAATTTTTATGAAAATTTACGTATGTATCATTCAAGTCAGACTGCTTGGCCAAATTTGCAAGTATTGTAGAGAACAACCCAAATACAGAAAGGAAAAAAAATAGAAATTTAAAGATTATGAACTTAGTGTGCAGGAGAAAAAGGAAAGGAAGAGAGTGGATCCAAAATTTTGAAAGGGGGAAGAAGTTTTTTAGATGATTGCTTAGTTATTTATCATTACTAAATATTTACAATTGGGGCAGAAAAAAAAATGAAAGACCATTAAAGACAATGTGTTGAAGGAAAGAGTGAGAGGCAATTTCGGGTTGGGGGTGAACGTTAAATGATTACACTATATGGCCAAAGGTGACCGATCACTTGTGATTTTTGACGTTTTATTAAATATCTAGAAGAATACATGAGGAATCAACGTGAAATTGCAGGTATGTAAACAGTATAGTATAGGTCATATATTTCTGTGAAGATTTTTTCCCGAAACTCCATAACAAATGCCGTGAACAAATTGAAAAAGAATGAATATCTTTTGGATAACCCTGTAAAAACTAATATAGAAAAAAGCGTTCAAACTCGAGATTATTAAAAAGTGTCTTATTGTAATACACTGTGTTCATTCTTATGAGGATAGCATGTATAGCAGTAGAGAAATTAAGGTTTTTATAAAAACAGTCCCAAATTTTGCCAAGTTTTTTGCTTATAATTTGCAGAGTTCTTAATATAAAAAAAAGTTCTTTTCAAAAAATATGACAAACAGCATTGTACACAATACTCTGTAATCAGAATTAAAAATAATAATAACCGGATGAAAATGTTTAGTAAAAAATGTTTCTCTGTGCATGCGCGAATGCTATCAAAATGCAATATGCATGTATTAGCTAAGTATATCGAGCAACTTTTGTGAAAGTCTCAAAATCATAGCTTGAAAATTCTGAAAATTATCGTCGATAGAATAAGCTCGAAATCCGTTGTTCCCAAAAAGAAACAAAAAGATGAGGGGTTGTATCCAAATATAGTAGTACATGCAATATTGTGTACGCTATCTTGGCACTAATCAACAGATATTTGATACAACCCCTCATCTTTTTGGGAACAACGGATTTCGAGCTTATTCTATCGACGATAATTTTTAGAATTTTCAAGCTATGATTTTGAGATTTTCACAAAAGTTGCTCTATATACTTAGCTAATATATTATGCATGTTACATTTTGATTGCATTTGCGCATGCACAGCGAAACAATTTTTAGTAAACCTGCTCATTTTTCATCCAATTTTTATTAATTTTTAATTCTGACTGCAGAGTATTATGTACAATGCTGTTTGTCATATTTTCTGAAAAGAACTTTTTTTTTATATTAAGAACTCTGCAAATTATAAGCAAAAACTTGGCAAAATTTGGGACTGTTTTTATAAAAACCTTAATTTCTCTATGAGTATAAATGCTATCCTCATAAAAATGAACACAGTTTATTACAATAAGACACTTATTAATAATCTCGAGTTTGAACATTTTTACTACATTAGTTTTTACAGGGTTATCCAAAAGATATTTGTTCTTTTTCAATTTGTTGACGGTCCCCTATGGGGTTTCGGGAAAAAATCTTTGCGGAAATATATGACCTATACTACACTGTTTACACACCTGTGGTTTCAGGTTGATTCCTCATGTATTTTTCTAGATATTTAATAAAACGTCAAAAATTGCAAGTGATCGGTCACCTTTGGCCACATAGTGTATAACATTTAAATTTTATTACAGTAGACTCCCTCAAATCCGCACAGCTTGGGACCAGAGGTTGTGTGAATTTTACAATTTTGTGGATTTCTGGTCATTGATTTGTTTACATTTTTGAAACATTAATTTGATTGGTAGTTAAGCAAGGGAAAATATAATGAATGCTTACAATAAAGTGAAACATTAAAATAAGTAAAATATTAAAATAATTTATTAGTTTAAAAGTAATTATTAAAATAATTATGTAAAATAAAAATTTAGAAAAATATTAAATTATTACAGATCAAATCGATTCAATTCGTTTCCAAAAGTCCTATGCTGCCATCTAGTGGTAAATCGATCGTAAGATCTATACGTTATTATTCGTTCTTAGCACTTTTAACTTTAGTAACTTTTTTCATTGTTATTTAGAGTCTTGAATGCTTTTCTTATACTGCTTAGTATGTTTAGAAATAAACTTGTCTATAATTTTTAAAAAAATTCCGCTAACAATAATTTTAAAATAGCGTCCCGGTTCGTGGATTTTTCCATTTCGAACCCTGGAATTTTTGATATAGATATGCTAATTTATATCAAAATCAAAAGTAATGTAAATTTATTCAATAATAAATCAGCTGTAATAGACAAAAGAGAATAATTAACAAAAAATTTAGTAAAAAAAACATTGCGGTAGTCGCTGATTTCGGCACCATCTTGAATTTTGTTCCTGCAACTTAACTGTAGATTTCATTGTTTACATCTGAAAAAATATGCGGATTTTAGGGTCGCAGATTTAAGGGAGTCTACTGTATTACAATAAAATAACAAATAGAGCAAAGAAAGTTTTAGAAAATTGAAGAGGTTTGAAGATTTTTAATTTCGTGAGCTAGGAGGGGAACAAATGAGGAGAATCAGAAATTTTATGGTTTATTAAATGATTAATTATTTATTGTTACTAAAGATTTATAAATAAAACAGAAAAAAATTAAAGTTTTAAAGATTTTAAATTCTGTGTGCTAGGAAAAAAGGAAGACTAAGGTGGGAACAGCAATTACAGATTGTGGCAGGATTTTAGATGGTTAATTAATTATTGTTACAATAAGGTAACAAATAGAGGGGGGTGGAAAAAAGAAAAGAGTTCTTTGTGAGCTAAGGGGGGAAAGAAGAGGGGGAGTCATTTATTTACATGTTTATTAGATGACTGATTATTTACCTTACTACAGATTTACAAATTAAATAGGGCAAAAAATTATAATTAGAATTTTAAAGACTAAATTTTAAGTTCTTGGTGAAGAGGGAGAGCAAAGGGGAAACATCAAACTCAGGTGGTAGTGGGAGGAATTATATGATTGATATTTATTGAGAAATCGTGCAAGTTATTTCATACCCTGCCATTCAAAGAAAACTTTGTCCCACCCCATAAACTCTTGAAATGGCATTCCTGCTGCTTAAGAAGGGAATTTGTGATGTAAACATTCGCAGAAAGAAGATTTAGGTCAATATCTAATAAGAGGGTTTTATGTTAAGAAGTCTCTCTTCTACCGCAATTTTTTTTTGTCTCCTTTTTTTTTTTTTTTTTAAATGTCCAAATTCTCAGACTTATGAAAAATTTTCAGAAATCTTGAAACAGAATCACCCTCGGGTGCTTCTTAAATATAAAATTCATTGTTTACATCTGAGAAGTCATATGTGTTATATAGAATTCGGGGATCGATACACGTTTTTTTTTTCTTGGGGCTCATTTTGTGAAAAGTAGAAGTTATTTCTATGAAATTTATTATTTTTGTTGCGAAAAATAACATTTTGTCACGAAAAATGAAACACAAGTTCTCAAATTTATACCAAATGTTTGTTAATAATAACTTCTTTAAATTCTTCTGCTAAAATTTTCGTTTATGGTGAGTTTATTTTATTTAAATATTAAACAATTTAATAGAAATAATCAATGAAAAGTTATGTTTTTATCGAATGGAACTTTGTGATGGAGCCTGATTTATTGAAAGGAATTTTGTGGAGGCCTGTTTTATTGAAAGGAATTTTGTGAACTGGCCTGTTTTATTAAATGAATTTTTGTGAAGGGCCCCCAAATTTTGCCTGGATTTATCCCTGGAATTCCATTATAAAGATCTACTGTATTAAATATTGTGCATGGAATTAACTTTTGAGGCCTTCTACTTATTAGAAATTGCACTATCTTTCTTTTTTTAAAAAGATTATGCAGTACACTCCTTCAAATCCGCACAGATTGGGACCAGAGGTGGTGTGGATTTTAGAATTTTGCACATTTCTGATCATTGCTTTGTTTACATCTTTTAAACAGTAATTTGAATGTAATAATGCAATCGAAATTATAACGGATATTTGCAATATAGTAAAATATTAAAATAATTAAGCAAAGTAATAAACTAATAAAAATTAAGATAATTTTAAAAATGATGAAATTATTTAAAAAATAAAGGTCAAGTAAATAACAACGTATAATTAAAAATGCATAATAAAGATGAGATACATTTATCTTGAATTATTCAATGAAACTTGAAAAAAAGTACCCTACTAATTTACATCAGAATCATAAAATGAGGAAATTTTATTTCAGTTTTAGCCAGACTCAGCCAAACAAGCTTTCTTGGTAAAAAGAATGAGATTACCAGTGATATCAGCAATACCTAGAATTTCTTCAGAAATATACTTTCTTCATGAAAAAGTATGAGTTCAGTCATATTAACAAGAATTACATATTAAAATACAAGTGGCATGATACAAAAATAAAAAAGTCTGTATTTTTGTCTGTATATCTGAATTGAAAGTTTCTTGTTTACATCTATGATGATGTGCAGATTTTAGGTGTTTGCGGATTTAAGAGAGTCTACTGTATTCATTTTTATGCTATATACTTGAGCTAGGAAAAGTATAGGACTCTACAGTTTCTCACCAAGCGCAAGAAACAACAACTCAATGGGCATTGGACAATGAAAGAAATGAATCTCTGAAAATTGTTGCCAAATGATTTTTCAAGACTAAATATTATTCAGCCTAGTTTATATTTTGTAAAATGAGCAAAATTGGTTTGGACACCTCTATTGCTAGCATTCTATTAGTCATCGAAACAAATTACTTGTTTGTATGGAATATGCCAAGTCACTAAGTAACCAAAAGTAAATAGGAATTCAACGACTATGTTTTTAGTAAATGCCATTTTAAAATGCACTTTTTAACCTTATTTAGATTTCTGTTCAGCCCAAATCTTGAGATGGTAGTATAGACAATTATCAGATTTTTACATGTTTTGCATTTTGACAAAAAAGTCAAACCCTGGTTATCATTGATGTTTAATGTGTTCCTTAATAAATTCGATTACTACATTTAAAATACAGTAGACTCCCTCAAATCTGCAACCTTAAAACCCACAAACACCTAAAATCTGCACATCATTGCAATGAAACTTTCTGTTCAGATGTAGGGGCAAAATTACAGAATTTTTTATTTTATATGCATTTTAATATGCAATTCTCGATAATATGACTTAACTCATAGTTTTTCCATGAAGAAAGTACAAATGCATTTCTGAAAAAAAAAAATCAAAGGTGTTGCTGATGTCATTTGGTATAATCACAATATTTTTACCAAATATATATTTATCAAGTTTTTTTGGTTATTAAGACTGACTTGAATAAAACTTCCATACTTTATGATTTTGATGTGAATTAATAGGGTACCTTTATGCGGAAAGTTTCACTAATAATTCGAGGAAAATGTATCTTTTCTTTATTATGCATATTTAAAAAAACATAATTTAATCATTTAAAAAAGTATCCTTTTACCATTTTATTTTATTACTTTACTTAATTATTTTAATATTTTACTATATTGCAAGCATTCATTTTAATTTTGCTTGCATTATGACATTTTAATTACTGCTTAAAAAATGTAAACAAATCAATGATCAGAAAACCACAAAATTCTAAAATCCGCACAACCTCTGGTCCCAAGCTGTACTACTGTACTTCATTTTATTCACAAATACAATATCTTAGAAATAACTGTTTGTTTATAGTTTAATTTAATAATTCTACATTTAAATGCGTAAACTATTCTTTGCCGAAAATAATCTAAATAAATCAAATTTTATATTTGGTATATGTCACTACGTCATAATTAAAGTAACCCTATTCTTTAGTGTTTTTTTAAAATTTAAATTCATTAATTTTCCTATCTTAAAATTTTAGAATGGCAATATTCTTCCATTTGTATAATCTGGCAAATAGTTTGGCGATCTGTATAATTTGGTGAAATTGGTCCACACCACAGGATAATTAAGTAGCACCTATTCTAATTTTAACTCAATTTTTTTCGTTGAGTTTGGTCTCAAAGCAAGTTTATTAGAGATATTTTCCAACATACACATGCATGCACACAAACACAAAGAACTTATCAGGTTGGGAGGTCCTAAGGCCAAACCTACAAAATAGTTCTAGTTATGGCCATGGTAATCTGGAAAAAATTATTAATGTTTTTTAAATTTAGAGTTTTTTCGTTTACTAATTTAACCCAGTACTTTTTCTGGAACAGATGTATTATAATCCCGCATCTGCCATCTTGGAATTCTTTTCTTGGCGTGAATGAATTAAAAATTGTGTTTTAATTTAATAGTTATAATTATTATACTCCAGTTTTTTCAATATTATATTAATCTATCAACAATATTTAACCATTGGCAACATTTACTACTTGGCGAAAAAGGACTTTTCATGCAAGAAAATAATCCAAGATGGCGGATGCGGGATTATAATACATCTAAGCCCTTTATCTTGTAATACATTAATTTTATTTTCCTAAATTTACAGATAAATCGCTAACGATTTTTTTAAATATAGGGTAGATGTGCCAGTAATAAACACCCCTTGATGTTTTTGGTTCATAAAAAAAATAACTAATAAATATTTAGCTTTAATTATTTTTTTTATAATGCCCCTTGCGTGTTTTATAAAACTGGGTTATTGTTTACACTTTTAATCAAACCAATCAAGAAGCAGAAAATAATGTTTCAAAGTTTCACTGTTTTTCTGTGAAAATCTTAATGAAGAGGGTAAGAGTTGGCTTCGTTTAATTAATTTATATATTATTTATTTTCTTGCAAAATTTGAATGTTTTTATTTGAGTAGCAATAGGAAACTTAGAATATTATATACTAACGACCATTTACTAAATTTCATTTATTTTTAAGGTTTTAAGAAGGGGTGTCCATTACTGGGATGGTTAATTAGTCATTTTCCAGTAATGGACACCCCATGTAGACATTGCTAAAAATGCAATTTCAGTAATGTTTATAGTGCATAAAATATTTTGACTTAACTACAAACCTAAATAATCAAATTTAATTTTTAAATTATACTTACCAAAATGTAATAACACCAAAACTTTTATAAATAGCTGCTTTTAAGTTATTTTATGTGATTAATAAAATTTCAATATTTTATTATTTTTTTTTTTTTATGTAGTATATATATATATACCTCACATATTTTATAATCTGGCAATCAAACCAGCCAGGAAGCAGAAAAATACAGTTTAAGAGCACAATCAGAGAGGGGCTCATAGGGCTTAATCCCTCTCCGTTTAAATAAAAACAATTAAGTTACAGAAGCTATTAAAAATCCATTTTCTGTCTTAAATGTTTCCTTGTTAAAAAAAAAAAAAACAAAAAAAATGCAACACTATTAATGAAAGTTATAGGTAATATTCATGAAACTAATAAATCTGCAGATCAGTGGCCTCAAACATCAGTTCTACAGTTTTATTTTGGAATTATTTTATTTAGTATTTAAAATATTCAACTTACAATATCATTTCTTTCATATTTGTAATATTAATTATTATAAATGATATATCAAGTAATATCTGGAAGATTATTAAAAAATAGTGGCACAAAACTAAACGTTAATATTCCAAAACTTTTTTATTATTATTACCTTTTAAACCCACCACTGTTTCAATAATTTGATAGCTGTAATTGTCTGATATTTAGTATTTTAAATTATCCATCTAAAATAATTAAAACATTGATCTTCTGATAATTACAATAATTGATGCAAACAGTAAATGATTATCACAAATATTTTATTAATTACTGGTATCCTAATTGTTAAATTTATTTAAAATAACTATTTTGTTTCATTAGTATGTATTCATTAAATTCTGGTTCTAAATACAGTCATAAAAACAATTATATTTATTACTTTTTTATGGGGTGTCCATTACTGGAACAGAGGGTGTCTACTACTGGGCCAGAGCATAGGCGTAACCAGGGGGGGTGCCTTGGGTGCCCGGGCACTCCCCCGCTTGCGCAGACTCAAGTACAACTATTTTTAAAAAATCGAAATCTACAAAAGAAAAACGAAGTGAAAGCAGAGTTCAATTAGTTTAGCAAATTAGTTTAGTTCAAAAACTAACAGCCTAAGTTTTGAACTCTGATGGAAAAAAAAGAATCCCACGTTCTTTTTTTTAAAATTATGTTATTTTATCTTTTTTAAAACTAGAATATTCACAAGAACATTTACAAGAATCTGTATTACTCACAGTAAGTCAAAAAGAAGGTTTTATAATCCCACTATTGGGAGATTTTTTTTAACACCGTTCTTTCTATTGCATGTTTCTGCAATTTCATGAGAAATTAAAGCGAGTTCTTGATGAGGATAGAAAGGAAAATTATTTGTCTCTTTGATTTCGCAGTCTAAAGTCTAGAAAGGAGCAAAAAAATTTTAAAGGGAATGCAGACGTGAAACAGTGATTGTAAAATGCGATTAGCCGGGGGAAAGGTGGGGTGGGGGGGGGGGGGTGCACAGACCCTGCCTCCTTTGAAAATGAGAAAGCACAGAAAATTAAAATTAATCTGGAGTTGGTTGGTTGGTTGGTTGAATTTCATGTTTCGCGACCCTATTTTGACATTCGTAAAAGGAATGTGGTTACAGTCTTTCAAGTCAATAAAGTAATTTTTTTCCTCTGAAAATTTTTATGCGATTTATGGAGTTTCTTCTCGTTTCGCGGAGTTCTTTTGAAACTCGGAAAAGGACCCGGTTTCAATCTTTTAGCCCAGTGCAGTAAATTTTGATGAAGTTCGTGATTTTAATCTGCGATCATTTCATGATATTTACAATTTCCCCCAAAATAATTTGACGAAATTCACGTCTTTCTACGCGATTTTTTGTCGCTATCCGCACTCTTCACCACTAACCATTGGCAAAATTCGTGTTTTTCCGCGGTCTTTTGACGAAATTCGCATTTCTTATCACAATATTTTGACGAAATTGCGATTTCTTAACTCGATCCTTCAACTAAATTTGTGTTTTTTTTTGCACGATCTTTTGACGAAATTCGCTTTTTCTTTCCGCGATCTTTTGACGAAATTAGCATTTTCTTTCTGCGATCCTTTGACGGAATTCTCGTTTTCACCGCGATCCTTTGACGGAATTCTCGTTTTCACGGGATCCTTTGACAATTTTTTTTTTTTTTTTTTTTGTGACGACCTATTCACGATACTGATTTTTTTACAGAGGTCATTTGTCGAAACTCACGATAGTTTTGCGCGACCGATCGGGGAAATTTTCGATATCTTTCCATACCAATTATCAAAATCCTCTACTCTTTTCCGCGATTTTTTGACGAAATTGGCAACATTTTCTCGTCAATCATTTATCGAAATTCGTATTTTTTTGCGCAATCTTTGACGAAATTCGCGGTTTCTTTCTGCACTCTTTTATCGAAATTCACGATATTTTTCACGATCGTTTGAAGAAATTCTCAAATTTTTCCGGGACCGAATCACGAATTTCACAAAAGAAATAAAAATCGCGGACTTCAAAAGCATTTTAAAGTACTCACTGAAAATTCACAGAAATGTGAAAGAATTTTGAGGGCGGAAATACCGCACAGCATTTTTTATTATGCGGGACTTTCCTTTTCTGTGCACAAACTTCCTTTTCTGTGCGTTATTTCAAACCCTGCGCCTGAAAGAAAACTTCATTACTAGTAGAGTTTCGCTGGTTGATTTTTTTTAAAACGAACATAGAATTAAAGGAATCTAGGATTTTTTTTTTGGGGGGGGGGGGGGGCTGCGTTCGGCAACGTACCCCCGACCAAGTTACGACCGCTTCCGTCTCGAAACAAACAAATCCTGAATTATCGTGATTTTTTTTTTAATTTCGAGCCAAACTAAATTTTTAGCTTTCTTATAAGAACTGATTTGACATTCTTCTAATTAGAATTTAATCACGGCAATTGCAAAAATTACCAGACAGTTTTTTGTTTAAAAAACAAGTCAAAAAATCGCCAGAAAGGGCAAAAAACCCCGCTAAAAATCGCGTTAAAAATTCGGAAAATATTAAAAAACAGCAGGGAACGAAATTAACTAATTGAGTAAAATATTTAAACCGGATTCCTTTTAAGAACGTGAAAAAAAACTCTCTGAAAATAACATTAAAAAATTGTTACAAATTGAAAAATCGCTGTAAGAATCTCGAAAAAACTTTATTGAAAAGAAGACAAAGTTTACTGGATAAAATATATAAATCGGATTCTTTTTTACTAATTTGAAAAAATTTGCGTAAAAAATTAATTGAAAAATTTCAGAAATTGTCTTCGATATGCATGACTTCAGGCGAACAGGTACTTTCCTGTCCAATCTTGTGGCTGTGAGGACTGCATTGTTTTTTCAGAGTTCTGTGCGCGCGCGTACACACACACACACTCACCCAGAGACAGACAAGCACCTATCATTATTATTACAGTCTCATCATGATAATATAATTTTTATCCTCTTGACAAAATTTAGTGTATACAGTAGACGCTCAATTTTGCGAACCTCTTTTTTACGAATTCTTTGTTTTACGAACTGATGTACTGGTCCCGACCAGCATCCCATTGAACTAATGTTATTCCTATTTGCGAACACATTATATGAGTCCACTCGAGTTTTTAAAATCGAGCGTCTACTATATTATCATGACCTGCTTTACCTAATACATTGGACACATTCTGAGGTAAAAACATGAATTATTAATGAATATTGTGATTATTTATAATACAGTGGACGCTCGATTTTACGAACTCGATAGGACCCATATAATGTGTTCGTAAAATCGAAAGTTCACAAATGGGAGTAACATTAGTTCAATGGGATGCTGGTCGGGACCAGTAGTTCAGTTCGTAAAAACGAATAATTCGTAAAAAAGAGGTTTGTAAAATCGAGCGTCTACTGTATTATAGTTATTATTTATATGCACTTTCCTCCAAAATTTCTTGGGTCCTCCCCGGGGATCCCTAAAAAGTCATGGAGTCACATTCTGAAAAACTTTCGTGGGTATGTACTGATGTATAGCATGTATTATCTTTGATTTATCATCTGGCAAAATTTCATCTACAAGACTTTGACATAGATAATGTTAGGTCTCATGCAATGCCCCTGTGCCTGTAGAAGTTCCCAGCATGATTAAAGGCCTTTTTTAATCTTTATAGGAAGTACGGGTGCCCAAAAGGTTTTACACTTGTGACCACACTTAGTCACTGTCTTATTTCACTGCTGCAAGGAGATTTACATTTTTTTTTTCTTTTACCATTAGATTCAGTTTTGATGTTCTGAACCCCTACTCACATCCCCTCATGCAAACAAAAATCACGTTTGAGCCCTTAAAAAAAAAAAAAAAAAATACCACACAATTATGAATTCTAAGAGCAAACCCTGTCTAAATCGGAAATTCGACCGGTTTCACGGGTTTCGTTTTAGCAGGTTTTACTATATAACATGTCGTTTTTATCCAACATATTCAGGTTAAAAAGTCTGGGCACCCCCCCGTTCAAAAGGCTGGTTACGCCTATGCAGAGGGTGTCCATTACTGGGCTTTTGGGTGTTTTGATATATTTCTGTTAATTAAAATTAAATTTCTATTCATATGCAGGGATATGTTTAGGAAAATTTTAGGTCCTTTAAAGGACCCTTCACAAAATAATTTATCTTAAAACAGGACCCTTCACAAAATAATTTATCTTAAAACAGGAGCCTTCACAAAATTATTTATCCCCAAACAGGACCCTTCACAAAACATTTTATCCCAAAACAGGACCCTTCACAAAATTATTTGTCTCTAAAATAGACCTTTCACAGAATTTTTTTCACTTTCAAATTGAACTTTTCACAAATTTAGTCATTTAAAAATAAAATCTGGCCTGTAAGTAAGCAGTTGAACTCACCAAAGAGCATATTACTTAGCTTTTTATACATGAAGGATAGGACATGAAGACATCGATAATTTAAAATTCACAAAATTATGACTAGAATTTTCACAAAAATAAGAAAAACTTCACAATTTCACAAAAACAGGACCCTGTGAGAAAAGTCTGGACAGACCCCTGATATGGGGAAATGAGGCTATAAGAATGGTTAAATATTGTTGATAAATTAATATAATATTGAAAAAACTGGAATATAATAATTATAACTATTAATAAAAAAAATAATTTTTAAAGAAATTCCTTAAGGGTGTCCATTACTGGCACATCTACCCTATATAACTCTATGAAGATTTAAGAAAAAATGCATATAACAATGCATTTTCTAAGCTAATTTGATCCAAGGAGATTGGATACAGTGTCAAAAGTAGCTGTTACTAGTATTAAAATAATAATAATAATAATAATACAATTTTTATTTGTTGGCGGCTTCTAAACCCTGATCCATGTATAGGTAGCATTTAATAGTTGATGTTACTGCCAATCAGTTGGGATTGGGAACATTTTTATACGATGATTTGTACTTTTTTTCCCCACTAGCCACTACTGTACATGGCTACATTTAGATAAAATACGTATCAGAAAGTAATAAAAGATCTGAGGTATAAAAGTTCAGTTATAAAAGAGTATGCCATAAATACTGACCATAATCAATAGTTTTATTTTCAATGGATAAAAATATTTAACAAAAAGAGAAAGTAAAATTGGAGGATTTTCAAACAACTATAAAAACACACTTGAAAACACAATGCAAACTAGCCTATTTTTGTCTATTAAAATAGTAGTATTTTTTAAATTAATACACAAATTCAAATATACACACAAGATATTGATGAACAACTAAATCATTATCCTTATTTATTATACATAAAAATGCATTAATAAAATGTATCAGAAAATAAATATAATAAAAACTGATTTTTATTGAAAAAGCGTAATTTTGAAATTTAACCTAGATATTAACATGCGGTTTTTCTATAAGTTTTCATACTTCAGTTTGAGAACTTGGGTTTTCGGACCTCTCATTTACAGCTACAGAATTCTCTTCTGAACTCATTTCTATTTTATATTTATTTCTATACTTATTCAATACAATTTGCAAAGCTTTTATAAGTATAAATAAAACCGAATCAGCGGAGTGAGTGAAAGGGAAATTACTACTGAATCATTCATATGCTTTTTAACACAGATTCGCAACCGCAGAATACAGCGGTGTGAAAGTGAAAAATCGGTTTTCTTTTCTTTCGTGTTCTAAAATGACAGCACATAATTTAATGTGGAAACAATAAAATATTTACAGAATAACTGATTTCTTTATCAATTTTTGGATTCCTTTAAAAAATAATTCCCATTGTAAACAACATACTTATCTTTGACTGTAGCGGTACTTTATTTTTCATCTACTAATCTTTTTTAGCCGAAGGACGTTCTTGGTCAACATTACAGAAGTACTACATTTGTCTAACAGTTGTGGGTAGAAATTAATATTGGAAGATGAGTGCATTTAAGGTGAAAGAATTTAAGGTTTTACTAGCAATAACAGTAATCTGATAATATTTCATAAGTTTATGAGAAATTAATCGTTCATTTTTCTCTATGTTTGTGTAAACTGTAGAATATCGATTCATATTTCACACTTTTTAACATTTTCCAACATAGTTGGAAACTATTTATGGCTTCGGTTTGTCTGTCCCTATTCTAACTCTCATAAATATACCGGATTGCCAAGTAATTAATATATGGTGTTGAGGTTCCCCAGGTTTATTATGGCATGTTCGCTTTAGAAAGTAGAGTGTGTAGCATTATCGTTTACAGGGACACTCAGCTGTTACATTATGGTCTATGGAAGTAAATCGTTAGCAGCGTATTTTAATGATATTACATTACAATCAATTGGGTCATTTCCATGTAGATTCAACCGTGCAGGGGTGGGAATTTTCAAAAAATCTTACCACCCAGCAAAATGCAATGTACAGTAGAAAATTGTTATGCCAAAATTTGTGACTGCAAAAATAGTTTAGGTACTATTACTACAATGCATTTTCATTTTTTTTTTAATTTATAAAATATATACTATGCAACAGAGAAAAGTTTAATATATCATAGAACATAGTTTAATTTTTACATCACATTATTTTGGAAAGTTACAAAATACTGCTAACTAGTAAAGAAATAAAGTTTTTGGCGTATCTCTATAGCTTTTAGTTTTCATGGACTACCTACCTAAAAATTCACTCACCCTGTAAGAAAATTCACTCACCCTGTCAGAAAATTCACTTGGTAGTGGCTAATAAAATGATGTATTTCCCTACCCCTGACCATGGTTTGTAAGTCACCATCTGGGATTTTGTACATATTTATATATTAAAATATTTTTGAAATATCTTTTCAATATTTAAATTTAATTTTGGAAAAAAAATATGAGAAATGCAAAGTGTCGGACACCAAAAGGGTGTAGTATTTTTGGAATCATTCATCCTATTACATTTTAAAGTTTTTACACTTTGTAATCAAATGTTTTATTATACGTGGATTTGCCCTCTACTTCTGTCAGTATCTATTTGTCATCATTGGTCTTATTTATTTATCATTAGAGTGGGAGAAGAGAAAAATCTCATTCAATTACATTCATTAAAAAAAAATTTACCCTCCCCCCCCCCCTTTTCTTACACACACACACCGACCTTTGTCAGCTGGTTGCGGCCCTGAGTTAATGAAATTACAAAAGATTAATGTGAAAAAAACTGAAAGAAAATGCTTTTTAGTTTGCTCTCTGAACAATCCGTTGCTAATTGTAGGAACTCTGTCATTGACTATTTTTCGTCATTGTAGCAAAAAAATGTTGATTGTTGGGATAGATTTCTTTTAAATCATGCTTGAAAATTATTTAAAAAGCCATAAAAAAATCACTAAATTAAGCTACTGTTTTCAAACAAATTTCATTCGAAATTACATTTTTGTACCTATTTCATTATGTAAAAAGTGAAATTGTGTGATTTTTAGAAATGAGATGTTTGAGGAATAAAAATGAAAGCATACATTATTAAAGCGTCATTATTTTGCAATTAAACATTAAAATTTATTCTTTTTAAAGAGTAGTAGATTTCATACGCTTATTAAAATATAGTAAAACGTGTGAAAAGAGCCTGCCTATGATGCAAGGCCGAAACTAGCCTTTTTTTGCACCCGGGGCAAACATAGGATTTTGGCACCCCCCCCCCCCCCCCCCCCTCTTCCACAAAGTATATTTACAAAGAGAATTTTACTAATTTTATAATAGACGACTTAGTTTAAAATTTTAAATATGTAATCATAAAATATGTAATACTGAACTACGTAATCTACAGTGGCGGATCCAAGGGGGAGGTCCCTCTGAACATCAACAAAAATATTGTAAAGATCATTTTTAAAATGACATATTCAGTAGAGTCCCGCCTAACAGAGTTTCCACTTTCACAGAGTTATTTTCTTCTGATGGACTGATGGCTTCCATTATTATGAAACAGCCATTATAAATGAAGTGTTAGGTGAAGATGAAAGAGCAGTCGTAAAAAGTTAGAACTCTGATTTTCTGGTCCGAATGGAAAAAAAAAAGGCCATAATTTAAAAAAAAAAAAAAAAAAAAAAAGGCAATTTTTTTTCCCATTCGGATCAGAAAATCAGAGTTCTAACTTTTTACGGCTGCTCTTTCATCTTCACGTAACACTTCATTTATAATGGCTGTTTCATAATAATGGAAGCCATCAATCCATCAGAAGAAAATGATCCTTTCCAAAGGTATAATCCTTCACTTGGCGCCCCTTTGTTCTGGTGACCGGTGCACATGCCCCCTCTGCCACCCCTTAGTTTCGGCCCTGCTATGACGGAATCCTGTTTTAAACTGACCAACATGTTGATCCATGCAAAATTAATATACTAATATGTAAGAAAAGAATATATAATACATTTACACTTACTAAGAAGGGATTTTGGCTATAACACATTTTTTTTTTTTCCCCCTATGCAATTCTGTCTTAGCAGATTTTACTGTAGAGCATTTTTCAGATTTTTAACACTTCAATACATAGAGAATGGATTAACAATATGAATGATAACTGAAACATTTGCATACAAGAAATGGAGATTCATTAAAAAAATAAATATCACAGCCTGCGGCACTTCTATAAAAATGAAAATTATAAACATGAAAAAAAAAAGTTAAGAAAAATATTTTTGGTTAGAACTTCTCGTACGAGATAAATTTTTAACCAAATCGATGTATGTTTTGTAGAAATTTACTCAGGCTGGTCCGAGATTTTAACTTTTTTCCGAGCTGGTCCTGGGCCGATCTTTTAGCTGTTACATAGGGCCGGGACGAACTTTTAAATTTTTTACCGGGTTGGGCCAATATTTCTTTTGTGCAGGCCGGACCAAACTTTTAATTTTTGTATCGGGCTGGTCCGGATTGATTTTTTTTTCTACGAGTCAGGCCGAGCCCGGGCCTAGAAATTTCAGGCCGGTCCTGGACCTGGAAATTTTGGCCTCTAAGTGTCTCTATACGATATTTCAAGACCTCTAAAATCTGGAAAAACCGCGGCCGGAACGATTCCGGAATTTAGAGATTGTACTGTATAAATATCAGTTCCTTGGTGCGGCGCTTACGTTGATATACTTTTTTTTAAAAACAGATTTTGGTTAGTGCGGCGGGTATTCCCGAAAATACGGTAATGTATCTGCTTTTCTACATGATCACTTATAACATATTAAAATAACATCAAAGGAGCATGGGTTATGTATTTTTACGACTAGTTGTACTTTACCTATTGTTTTTCATAAGTTATTTGAAAAATTCAACAGGATATTTGGTTTACATACTGAATAGACTATTCGGTATCCGGCCAATCCCTAATTGTCAACCAGCGTTATTCATTTCTAGAAAAACTGTTTTTTGGCAGTAATTTTAAAGTGAAATGGTAATTAATGTCCGTAGTGAAAGAAATAAGATTTTGTCGTTATTTCCTTTCCATGCGTGATGCCCGGTGCAGCTGCACCTATTGCATACCCTTAAGGACGGCTCTGAGGGAACCTCAAATATTTTGGAAATATTACCAATATTTCCATAATTGGGTTTTTATCATGACTACAATACTTTCCTTATACTGTATGTGTATGGAAAGTAAAATTCAAAGATTTCAAACTTTTATTATACTTACCTTTTAAGTCAGCAATTATATCTCAGAAAAAAGACAGTTGAAAAGCATAAAAGGTTAATGGATAAATTTGCTTGATTCTTGTTTATTAACCCTAGAATACTAACCTGCGTAAATTTTACTCACACACCCAGGAAATGTGCGTGCCAATATGCGACGGTAAGTATAGTAATGGATATAGTAAAATGCAAGAATATATAGTAATTTTTTTAAATATGCCTTAAATGTATTTTAAATATGAAGTGATTAAATTTTATACATAAGTGTTAGCATTTAAGTACTAAATATAAATGTTAGTATTCTAGGGTTAAACTGGTTTGATGATATGACGCCATCAAAACTTTGTTTTAAAATATTTTGATCAGTAATTTAAATATAAGCGCCATATCAAGCGCCATAAAATTAATCATTGTATATCATCATTTAAAAAATAATTAATAAAGATTTTTTTAAAATTATAATGGTACTTCTTAGTTATCCCGTCGACCAAATTACTGTCAGCAAATTGTAAGATTAAATGCCAATAATGATTGCCATTAATTAATTAATTGTAAGATTAAATGCCAATAATGGCCAATAAAACCATTAATTTGACGTTTTAATTGTATTTTTATTAATGTTTTACTAATTTATTTGTTCTTTCGTTATTTAAAATAAAAATTATGTCAATCTGTATAATTTGGCGAGTGGTTTGGCGATTTATATAATTTGGCGAAATTGGTCGACGGGATAACTAAGAAGTACCATTATAATTAATTCTAAAATATTAAATGATCTTAAAATAAAGGTTATTGTCTTAACTGTAGTACCCACCACCTAGTGGTTATGGCACTGGCTATTGATTGTAAAATGCTAGATTCAAATCCTGATTGGTAATACTTTCAGAATCAACTAACATGTTATTATTAATCAAAAAAAAAAAGTGACCCGCAGCACTACATAAACAACCAAGCTTTGTGGTAATTATAAATCAACATTGAAAACATTACTGTATAAATTCGAAGAATTGAGAAATTGACATGCTTTATTATAATTTTTAAATCACTCTGAAAATGGTTAAAATTCTTAAAGGAAAGCTAAATATTTTGTGTACTGTGTGGATTATATTTCATTTATTTTTCTTTCATGTTACCAAAAAAATTAGAAAAGACATTTCTCTTTCAGAATATTGTGAAATTTCATCAAATATCTCGTAATATATCCACATCCCATCTTCGTTCCAGAGATTTAACCAGAATAAAAGAACTTCAAAGGCAATTCCAAGTAAGTTATGAACTTTGACATTTTATTTTTTGTTCTAAATTTGAAAAATAAAATGTTTAACAGCTCTTAATAAAAACTACAGTTTTATCCATTTTTCAGACAATCTAGTGAAATAATTTCATTAAATGAAAAAATTATATTTAAATCAATATTTAGTTTATGCATAGTTAATGAATAAAAGAGGATAAGTTCAGCTCCATCAACCTGTTGCAAAAGTATCGTTCGGCACAAAATTAAATACAGTGAAATCCAGAGGGGAAGGGGTCATAGACCATGTCTCCTTTATGCTAAAATAAAAATTTTCTTAGAAAGTTAAATTATATTAAAGAAAAAATAAACTTTTTTTCAACATTGTATAAGCATTTCAACATTGTATTCTAGAAGTTTCATTAGGCTTGTAACATACAAAAAGTGTGTTTTACTTCTTAAATTATAATAATTGTTCATGTTTAGAAAATAGAATAGAAAGAGTGAGAGAATGGGACAAAAATTCCTCAAAGGATTGTCATTTCATTGAGCAAAAAGATTTGATGTCAGATAGTTTTGTGTGGTCATTGTGTGGATTTCATTCAAATATCAAAGTTTTTGACACATTTTTATAATTTTACCCAGGGCTTGAATTTCAGGGCGGGATGGTGGGATTCACGCCCAAAATTTTAAAATCCCGCCCAAAAGAATATCATGGGTGGGAGGCTTCTGTCCAAAAAATTTCACCATTTTTCAGAAAATTTTGCATTTTGAAATTGCGATCAACTCCCGCGAACGCCTTGCGAATTTCCTGATATTTTCGCGCGACCGATTGGCACATTTTACGGGGGGGGGGGGGGGTTTACCACGAAATATCGTTGATATTCACTATTTTTCATGCGACCAATAGACAAATTTCATTATTTTTTCTCGAGATCAGTTGACAAGTGTCCGCGATCGATTAGCGAATTCAGAGGTGATTCTGTTCCGAATTTTCCAAAAATTATGAAAAATCGGTCATCAGTTCACCAGAAAAATATCCTGAATTTCGACAAATGATCGGCGAAAAAATTAGTTTCGTCAATCGTTCAAGGGGGAAAAAATCGCTAATTTCGTCGCAAAGGATTGTGAATAAAACTGAATTTTTATTAAAGGATCGCGGAAAAACGTGAATTACGTCAGATCACGAAAAAAAAACTCGAAATTCATTAAAGGATCGTGAAAAAATGCAAATTACATCAAAGGATAGTAAAAAAATCGTAAATTTCGGCAAAGCAACGCGGAAAAAATGCGAGTTTCGGCAATGGATCGCGAAGAAAGCGAATTTCGTCAAAGGATCGCTGAAAAACGGAAATTCCGTCAAAGGATTGCGGAATTTAGTCAAAGAGCCCCTGAAAAAAACGCGAATTTCATCAAAGGATCGCGAAAAAATGCGAATTTTGTCAAAAAATCGTGGAAAAAATGCGCGTTTCGTTAAAAGATTGCGGGGAAAAATACGAATTTCATCAGAGGATCGCGAAAAAACGTGAATTTCATCAAAATATCATGATAAAACGCGAATTTCGTCAAAGGGCTGTAGAAAAAAATGGGAATTTCATCAAAGGGTCGCGATAAAAACGCTACGGTCTCTTTAGAAAACAGTGCACACACAAATACAGTAGACTCCCTCAAATCCGCACAGCTTGGGACCAGAGGTTGTGCGGATTTTAGAATTTTGTGGATTTCTGGTCATTGATTTGTTTACATTTTTCAAACATTAATTTGATTGGTAATTAAGCAAGGGAAATTATAATGAATGCTTACAATAAAGTGAAACATTAAAATAAGTCAAATATTAAAATAATTTATTAGTTTAAACGTAAGTAATTATTAAAATAATTAGAAAAATATTAAATTACTACCGACGAAATCGACTCAATTCGATTTCTAAAGTCCTATGCTGCCATCTATCGGTAAAGCGATCATAAGATCGATATGTCATCATATAGATATGCTAATTTATATCAAAATCAAAAGTAATGTAAATTTATTTAGTAATAAATCAACTGTAATAACCAAAAGAGAATGATTAACAAAAAATTTAGTAAAAAAAAAACATTGCAGTAGTCGCTGATTTCGACGCCATCTTGAATTTTGTTCCTGCAACTTAACTGTAAATTTTATTGTTTACATCTGAAAAAAATACGCGGATTTAAGGGAGTCTACTGTATATCTATATTTATTATTATTGGTAAAGTTTTTAATCTGAAATAATATACTGAACTAACTTTTGAAAAATTGGGTTTAACCCGAATCCAATTTACAGAAATCTACATTCAGCCTAAAATTAAATCGAACCAAAAAAGATTTTACATGACCTGCAACAAAAATAATTAGCGCCTGGAGAGGATTTCCCAATCCCCTGCTGTAACCTTTCAGAAAATTTGCTATGAATTTCAGATATTAATTTTTTTTTTTTACTCATAAGCGCACGCAAATTTTACGGTTACTTTCTGCGACAGACTGACGAAATTCACAGTTTTATCCCGCATCTGATCAATGAATTTCGCAATTTTATACCGGGACCAATAGCTGAATTTCACGATATTCTTCCCTCGACCGATCGAGAAAATTCATGATGTTTTTTTCCTACGCCCGATATTGGCATATTTCACGATATTTTTTTCCTGTGACAGAAAAAGGAAAATATCCAAAAGGATGCGTCAAAAAAGGACATTAAGTGTCATCGGGCGCTGCGCTCTGGCAAATTGGTGTAGATTCAATACTAATCAAAAATAAGATTAGAAGGACTGCTAAGATCTTGTGGTGCTCATCAAAGAAAAATTCCGAGCTCCAATCAAACATATATAGGAACACCAAACAAGTTGATCCTTGCAATTAACAGAAATTGGGACTCGACAATTTAACCCATTAACTGCCAAAACTATAAAGTAGAAATTTTCACATTTATTTTTGAAAGTCGTTTCCCACCACAAATTCAGTAAGGTAAATTTCACTTTAGTAAAATAGCAAAATTTCTGCCAATAAATTAGACACTTTTTTTTAATTCTAAAATTGTGGTGCAAATGTAATTAATTCATTGTATGAGCAATTATTTTGACTGTTGTGTCAGCGGGTAATGGGTTAAAGTTAACCTACATTTCTGATTGTAGTAGAAGAAATGAATCAACAGTTTCCATTTCAAACTTTTGACTTTGATTGAACAAGCATTCAAATTTTAAACAAAGAAAATACCAGGGAGTCAGGTTTTGACTATAATTACATTAAGGATACAATAAAACAATTTTGCTCAGAAATGGATATTTATGATTCCATCACTGTACATTGTTCATGTAAGTCGTTAAAAATGAAGGCAAGTCAGATATTGCAGGTTTTTGAAATTTTTTTAAGAGAGCATAACCATACGTTTTCAATAACTTCCAACGTTATAAATGTTGTGCTTGTGCTGTCTGTCACAAGTTTACCTTGTGAAAGAAGATTCAGGTCCCAAAATGGAATAAAATCTAAATTCAGAAATTCATTTAACTACCCCATTGTTAAGGACCAGGGTTCGTTGATATATATCAATGGATATATATCATGATAGATATCTTGATATATATCCGATATTTATTTTTAAAATATCAAGATTTTTGATATTTTCGATATTTTCAAATTCTTGATATTTATTTTCAAAATATCAAGATGTTTGATACTTTATATATTTGATATTTATTTTCAAACTATCACCATGCAAGATAATTTTGATATTTTCCACATTCAAATCAAGTGTAAATGAAATTTCCACCTGTTATTGACTGTGTCATTCTGTAGATAATGAACTTTTGACTCTGGGCAGTGATATTTTTATCAAAAGAAGAAAACAAATCTTTTCCAAGCTTTATGTTTGAAACTTTTATTTTTAAATGTAGAACTAATAATTATGTTAGACAGTTAATTCAGAACAGTCATTGAAAGATAAAATGTAATTTTGATAATCACAAAGATAGAATGTAATTTTGATAATCACTTATATACAGCCAGGGCTCGTTGATATATATCAATGAATATACAGTCAAACCTCGTTATCCCGACACTCTAATGACCAGAAAAAAGTATCGTCATAAGCGGAGTGTCGCGGTAGCCGGAGTTGGAAAAAAATATGTTTATAAAAAACTGTATTTTTAATTAATTTAAGACAATTTTAAATTCATAACTTTTCTTGTAGTTTTAAGCTATAAAACATTATTATTAAACAAAATAAATACAAAAAAAAATTTTTTTAAAGACTAAAAATCAGATTTATGATTACTTGTTTTTATTGTTACATGAAATATTGATGAATTAAGGTTTGCTTACCCCTAGATGTGCTTCCAACAATTATTTTTTCAATATTATACAATGAATTGTAACCAATATTCGTTGTTTCAGAAATGGATGTTAGATAATTTCTGATCATTTCAATGCAATGCATTGGTTTCAGTCGGATGAAAAACGCCGTTTAACCACAAGAAAGCGCCACCTGACCAAAACAAAAAGACCGCAAGCAGACTAATACGTCTATCTAGTGCTTAAGTGGGTCATTCATAGTGTATGGATTTATTTATTCAGATAAAGGATTGAAGTAAAATTTCTCATTTATCTCAATGGGTATTTTAGGCACTTTTGTGAAAAGTTTGGCCAAGGCATTTCTTACCGCTTAATTTCCGTGCTTATAAGATAGAATTTAAAAAATGGGCGACTTTTCCTAAACCGTCGGGATATCCGGAAATCAAAAATTATTCAACGACGTAAAATCTGGAGTTTATTTACATTAAAGTCATATACAGAAAATCGGGACTTTGAAAAACTGATGTGATAAGCGGAGTGACGTGAAAACCGGGTGTCGTGATAACGAGGTCCGACTGTATATCCAATATTTATTTTCAAAATATCAAGATTTTTTATATTTTCATGTTACTTGATATTTATTTTCAATATATCAAGATGTTTCATATTTTCTGCACTTGATATTTTATTTTTAAAAAATGAACGTGCGCAAGATATTTGTTATATTTTCAGTCGTAATTCGTATTATTTCACTGTAAATGAAATAAATTTTCAACTGTTATTGACTGTCAATCTGTAGATAAAGAACTTTTGTCTCTTCTGGATGTGACGTTTTTAGCCAAAAAAGAAAAAAATATTTTTCAAGCTTTAGATTTGAAGCTTTTATTTTTAAATGTTGAACTAATAATTATGTGGAACATAATTCAGAACAACCATTGAAAGATGAACTGACTAGTAATTTAAATAAGCAATTATATACAGCTTCATTAGAAACTCAAGTTTTGGTTCATTTGAGTTTTAAACTATACAACATGTTAGGATATATGAAATAAGACATTTTATACTTACATTTATGTTACAATTTTTCATTTTTTTTTTTTTTTTTTTTTTCGGTATTTAAAATTTTGTTTTAAAAATATCTGATTTTTGTATACTTGATCTTGATACTGAATCCTATAGTTAGTTTTTTTATAAGTGTATAAATCAAATTGTTACTGTTTTCAACTATTTCATCTTCAATTTTGTTCTAAGTGGAAAAGAGAAAAAAAAAAATAAATAAATAAAAGAAAAATATTTTTAGAATATTCTTTGATTAAGTTTTCATGTTAAGTACAATATATTTTAGTTTCTAATCTATATTATGCTTGAAAACATTTATCAGCGGTAAGTTGGCTGCTTTGAAAATATCGGATATATATCGAAAATATCGGATATATATCAAAATATCGGATATTTTTGATATTTTCGAAAATATCATGATATTTACGAACCCTGTTAAGGACTCATGATATTTGGTTGAAAGTTGAAAAATAGACTATATAAAAGCTTAACTTTCTTACTTTTTTAAATAAAAAACATTTTGCATATTATTCAGAGTTGTTGATTTAAGTCGCTTCAATGGTATTTTGTCATGTCTGTATTAATACAGGCATGACAAAATAATTAATGTAAATCTTTAAATAGCACGTAAAATAACAGTGGGTTTAAGATTTTTTTCTCCCTGCCAAATAGCTCAACTCCCTTCCATTTATAAATGTTGGTAGGGAGACTTCCCTCCTTGGAAAAATTGAATTTCAAGCCCTGTTACCTATAACATGTATAAATGAGGTCTTTATCTAAACTAAAGTTACTAAAAGAATGTTTGAGAGCAAAATTAAAAGGGGATAGAATAAACGGATTTAACATTCATGTTATTGTTAAACGTTCGTGGATACTTTCACGTTACACCAACATTGTCTCCGATCATAATAGTTGGTGTAAAATGAAATGAAACATTTGAAAAAAAAAAAACTTTATTGGTATGAAAGCAAGCAATTGAAAAATATAACATTTGAAAATTAGACTATCACAAACTATTTTATTAAATCAATACAAACATATACTTGAAGTAAAAGAACATATAAATATACAATAAAGTAATATAACTCATTTCAAACAGCAGCTATGAAGTTGTAAATGTCTCTTAGCATGCCAGTCAGGGTTCGCAAAGCTGGGCCCACTTGAAAAAGCCCACTGAAAAACCCATAATGTGGGTTTTTTCAATTTTCAGAAATAATTTAAAAATTTAAACAACATATACATTTAATGAATTTAAGTCATTTCAGTTAATTTTGAAAAAATATTAATATATAGAAGCCATTACATACACATCTGAAGTAAAATAATGTAAACTTTAAACTATGTGCAAAATTACTTAAAAGATGAGAAAATATTAAAAGATGTTATTTTATACCTTAGTACTTTCAACTATAAAAAACACAGTCTTCGTCAGAGAAATATAAGAAATACAATTGTTATTGACGTCTAATTTTCAAAAACCACGTAGATGGTGAAAACGTACGTGGTTTTTGAAAATTAGACATCAATAACAATTGTATTTCTTATATTTCTCTGACGAAGACTATGTTTTTAGGTAGATTTCGTATGAAATACTACCTATTGGGATCGTTCCCATGTTGGAATTTCTGAAAAAATTTTGCAGATCTACACCGATCATGACCCCTAGAACCCAAAACCACCCTCAGTAAAAAACTTTATATATATATATATATGTATCTATCTATCTATATATATCACTTTCTTCTCGACACGATAACTTTCGTAATTCTGCACCAATCTCTTCCAAACTAATACATAAAATCAATGGGCATAAAATCTCGGTCAAGTTCGTTAATGGGCAAAATCGGACCAAGGGGATGGAAATAGGGAGGGGTTTTGCGAAAACCGAAAACCTCCCATAACTTCTTAATTTTTATACATATCAAATCAGTTTAAAGTTTTTATTACTTCTAAAAATAGGGCCAAAATTTTATGTATCACAGATTTTTGATAAAGTTAAAAATGGGCTCGAGGCACAAAAAATAGGGTTTTGGGGAGAAAAAAATTCATAACTTAGTCAATTCTTAAGATATCAATTCCAATTAATTTTATTATAAATCTTAATATTATCTACAACTTTTATATTCACAAGTTTTTGATAGGACCAATTCATACCGCAAAAAAAAATTAAAAACAAAAACAAAAAGGGTGTTTGAAGAAGTAAAAAATCCATAACTCTGTCAATTCAAAAGATATAAAATCCCCATGAATTTATCATATATCTTCTTAATATTGTCTACAACATCTGTATAGACAAGTTTTGAATAGGATCAATTCTTACAGCAAAAAAAAATTAAAAATACATAGCGATTGAAGAAAAAAATCATCTAAGTAAGGGTGTATTCAAATCCAAACTGCTTATTTTCTGACTCATTTTACAATTCATTTTTGCCTTCAAAGGCTTCCAATTGTTATGTTTTCTTACTCAGAAACAATATAATGTACCGAAATGGTCGATTTTTTGATAGAGGCAGAATATATTTTAAAAAGTGCTGTTAAAGTGGGCATTTTGAACCGAATTTCCCGAAGCGGATTGTGTTGGAAAAATCATTGCATTAAGGATGCACTCAAATCAGAACTGCTTATTTTGTTACTCATTTTTAAATTCATTTTTGCTCTCAAACGCATCCAATTGCTAGATTCTCTTATTCAGAAACTATATAATGTAAAGTAATGATCGATTTTTTGATAGAGGCAGAATATATTTCAAAAAATGATGTCAAAATTGGCATTTTGAACGGAATTTCCCGAAGCAATTGTGTTATCACTTTCTTCTGGACACGATAACTTCCCCAATTCTGCACAAATCTCTTTCAAACTGATACATAAAATCAAGGGACATAAAATCTCGCTCAAGTTCGTTAATGGGCAAAAGCGGACAAAGGGGATGAAAATAGGGAGGGGTTTTGTGAAAACCGAAAAAACCCCATAACTTCTTAATTTTTGTACATATCAAATCAGTTTAAAGTTTTTATTACTTCTAAAAATAGCGCCAAAAATTCATGCATCACAGATTTTTGATAAAATTTAAAATAGGCTCAAGGAGCGCAAAAAATAGGGTTTTTGGGAGAAAAAAATTCCTTACTTCGTCAATTCTCAAGATATCAAATCCAATAATTTTACTATACATCTCCTTAATATTATCTACAACTTTTATATTCACAAGTTTTTAATTGGATCAATTCGTACTGAAAAAAAAATTAAAAATGAAAACATAAAAGGGGGGTTGAAGAAGAAAAATTTTAATAACTCCGTCAATTCACAAGATATAAAATCTCCATGAATTTATCATATATCTTCTTAATATTGTCTTCAATATTTATGTAGAGAAGTTTTTGATAGGGCCAATTCTTACAGCAAAAACAAATTAAAAATACATAGTGATTGAAGAAAAAAATCATCTTATTAAGGGTGCATTCAAATCCAAACTGTCTATTTTCTTACTCATTTTTAAATTCATTTTTGCTCTCAAACGCATCCAATTGCTAGATTCTCTTATTCAGAAACTATATAATGTACAGTAATGATCGATTTTTTGATAGAGGCAGAATATATTTCAAAAAAGGATGTCAAAGTGGGCATTTTGAACAGAATTTCCCGAAGCGATTGTTAGAAACGAAAAATATTGCCCTACTGAGAAAATAATTGTTTATTAATCAAGTTTTAATTAATTGAAAGAAAAATAAAAACACAGGTCGCTTATAAATCTTTTCAAAAATCACGTCAGCATGTTTCATATTTTTTTTTTATTAAAAATGAATCTGAAAATGTGCCAGAAAATTTCAAGTTGTTGAGTATGGAAAAATATTTTTTTTAATATCGCCTTAACATGATTCTGATGAAACCAGCTATTTTATAAAAAGGAAATAAAAACTCGTCAAAAGCAGACAGATGTTAAAGTGGATTTATATTTAATAATGATTTTGTTTTTGTTGGTGAAATTAGTATACGTAACTTCGAAATCTACCTCTGCCTGTAGGCCGGGCCGGCAGGGATTTTTTTATAGTTGAAAGTACTAAGGTATTAAAATAACATCTTTTAATATTTTCTCATCTTTTAAGTAATTTTGCACTTAGTGCAAGTTTAACTTTTTAAGGATGAATTAAGCATTTCTATCTGTTTATTTACTAAAATAATGTATTTCAGCACATTGAAATACTTTACTAACATAGAACCTAGTAGGCAACATACATAGTACATAATTATAGTTAAAGGTTATATCATAAGAATGTCTTTATATAAAAAATTCAAATCAACTATATTCATGGAAATAAAAGATATGTATTTTTACTTTCTTCTATCTTTACAAGAAGAAAGTATTGGATTCGTGAGAAATTTTGACTTCCAGTTTATGATGGATTTGTACGTTTTAAAAAGGTCCTGAAGACAATTTGATGATTTTTAGAAAATGTCTGTCTGTATGTGAAAAAAATGTTGTGGGTGCTCTATCTCAAGAACTAATGCATAGAATTTCACAAAACTTGAGTTAGAGCTTGATGTAAACTGGTGCTGATTAGTTTTTGGTATATACTACCCAACAGGTGGCGCTACTATGCTGCATTTATCTCAGTTAGAGCTTGATGTAAACTGGTGCTGATTAGTTTTTGGTATATACTACCCAACAGGTGGCGCTACTATGCTGCATTTATCTCAGTTTTTGCAATTGCTTTATCTCAAGAACTAATGCACGGATTTTCATAAAACTTCAGATTCAGTTGCAAGTTAAGTTGTTGCTTATTGAATTTTGGTGCATATCGCCCAATGGGTAGTGCTGTTATGCTGCATTTTTCGCGATTTCAGCAATAACTCTTATCTCAAGAACTAATGTACGGAATTGAATAAAAATTTAGATTCAGTTAAACCTTGATATAAACTGGTGCTAAATAGTTTTTGGTCCATATCGCCCAACAGTAGCGCTGCATTTATCTCACTTTTTGCAATAGCTTAATCTCAAGAACTAATAATGCATGGATTTTCATCAAACTTCAGATTCAGTTAGATGATGACGTAAACTATTACTGATCAGGTTTTGTTGTAAATTGCACAACAGGTGATACTTATATCTCCTTGTTAAATGCATCCAATTCAACAAATCTATATTTTATAATCCTCATGATAGGCATAAATTGTCTTTTAATTTTGGCACTGTGATAGCAAATTTTGAATTACTAACATGTATGAGATAAAAGAAACTTTTGGGATTGGCACATCCGACTAGTTTACCCCTTTTTTTTCTTTCTACTTATATATTTTAAATTTTAATATTCCATTCATTATTTGATTTAAAGAAAATTAACAATTTTATATCTTCTATCTTATTTAAAACTAATTTGTGAGAAACACTGACATTTAATTTAAATTCATATAAATTATACAATTTATAACTTGTAAAATAGCATTACAATTATATTGTATATAAGGGAACAGTGTATTTTTCTATGTATAGTGTATATAATATATAGAAAATATAGTATACAATAATGTAATTACGCATACATTCTACTTTTGAAAAAACCAGATTTTCCCTGGGGAAAACTGAGTTTTTCATGAAAAAACCCATGTGGGTTGGGTTTTTTCAGAAAAACCCGGGGTTTTGTGAACCCTGATGCCAGTAAACTTTTTTTTTTTTAATGAAAATGTTTATGGCTTTTTGAAAAAATCTTTTTGTATGTATAATTCCAAAGTACTGTAACAATTTTATTGCAACTTCATCATCAGGTAAGGGTGACTTGATCCCCTGACCATAAAGCATACTAAAATCAATATGTAGAGTTTTGAAACCTAACCCTCTAGCATTGCATTGGGTTATATTGACACGGTTAATGGCTTGTTACTTTTATTCTCAAAATAAAAATACAAAGAGTGGGTTTATTGGGCAAATTTTATATTCAAATCAATGAGAATTGAACCTATTTACAGAATGTCAGTGTTTTTTTGGTTTTATTATTTTTTAAAACCACAAAATTTACATTTTAAGTTGCCTGGACAAAAAAGATCCAACGCAAGTGCCGGAGGGCTAGCAATACTTTTTAAAATGCATTATCTATATATGGGGCATTCTCACAATCTTTTGACTTTTATGTCCCTCAATAATAATTTTTATTTTAGTATATTTGCTTGAGTTTTTTTTTATTTCATATACTAGGGAACATCCCATTGCATGATTGCATAACACTATTAACGAGATAAATAAGTTTTGGACGATGTTGGGGGTCCAAATACCAGGAAAAGTCCTATACTGTCCCGTGTCCCTGATGCTGATTTTTAAGTTTGGAGCTGTCTCTATAAAATTGTTTCAATAAAAGTAATTCGATGTAATTTTTTTCTGAAACTAGGACAATTGTTTTACATAAATATGTAGCAAAAAATTAACCTGCACACATTTTTACGATGGATATTATTTTTTGAACTCTGTCCCTGGGTTTTAGATTCCTTATCGTCCCTCTTGCTAAACTTCAGACAGAAAATCTTCTGCGAACAGAAAATCCCTTCAGATGCAGCCACAGAATTTTTTTCAAGTTTTTTCTCATGCAGAAGTTTGCTAGAGAAAGAATGTCTAAAATTCTTTGACAAGAAATTTACTGCCGAATTTAAATCAGCATTTAAATATCAACTTCAAGATTTCATTTTCGTGGCTTTATTGGTGTCTTACAATCCCCAAGGTTTATTCCTGCACTTTTCGAGGTAAATAAAATTAAAAAAAAAAATTTAATTCAATGTAAATAACTGTTTCTAAAAATTAACGAACATTGTGACTACTACTTAGTCTTAACATGATTTGCCTAAAATAGGTGATAATTTTCCTTACCGTTCCATCCTTACCGTCCCGTCTTTAACACCCCTTTAAGACAATGCTATACCAAAATTTTATACGAAAAATACTACATTGTTATTATGTCTTATTTCAATGCCCTGTGGGTACTATGCAAATTCATTATAAATAAAAATTTAGAAGAAAATAAAAGGTTTTAGTGGTAAAATGGTAAGGAAAATTAAACTCGCAAACCTCAGTTAAATAAAAAAAAATTTCGCTGCTGACCATTTTTTCTTTATTTTGAATCATTAAGGCATTCGTCTATCAGATTAAAATGTTATTTTAGCTAGTTTAATTTCACCAGATTTTTATTCCTGAAAGTCAAAAGATTGTGAGAATGCTCCATATATATTTCTCTTACATGACGGCAAAATGAGGCTGAATTTATAGCTTGCCATTTGGCATCATCCATAACATCGATCTTCAGTGGTTAATTTATTGTCACAAGATCCGACCCATTCAGCAAATCAACATTCAGAAAAGTATATCTTTTTAAAGACAGATCATTGGATTGATGTATGAATAGCAGTGCGAGTGCGATTGGTTCATTTTGCTGTGACATATCCATTCAGCAAATCACTTTTCTGATGAAGACTGTCTTTTAGACACAGAAGAAAACGTTTTGTTTACATTTTGTTAGCGTATTCCTATCCATAGTGTTTTTCAAAGAGTTTTAAATGAATGTATAATGTAATGTATGCCGCACCGTGCAAAATTATAGGTGAAAAAATGCATTTTTATTTACATTTTCAACGAAATTTTCCATTACTTTTTTATGCATTAAAAATATTTGTAAATTTCATATATTAAAATTATTTATAAACCGTGCTGTGCAATATTATAGGCGAAAAAGTACATTTTTATATGCATTTTCAACTAAGTTTTGCGTTACCTTTTTAACATTACTGTTAATTTTATATGTTAAAAAGGTTTATGATAATATTCTTGCTGGCTAGACTAGATATAAATAGTGGTGAGCGAGCAAAGCAGTCCCAATGTGAATTGCATTGCAATTCAGAGGTGTTGGTGAGCATTAGCGAGCAGAAGGCTGAGCGCCTTAGTTTTAGATGACATAAAATCATTTATAGCAGTTTTGTTTTAACAATTTTTAATTGTTGCAAGTTCAACTTTCTTAAAGGTAAGTACCGTAAAATTCTGAAAATAAGCCTACCCTTTGACAACATGAAATACAGTAGACTCCCTTAAATCCGCGAACGCCTAAAATCTGCGTACTTTTTCAAATGTAAACAATGAAATTTACAGTTAAGTTGTAGGAACAAAATTCAAGATGGCGCTGAAATCAGAGACTACTGCACTGTTTTTTTTTTTTTTTTTTACTAAATTTTTTGTTAATCATTCTCTTTTGGCTATTACAGCTGATTTATTACTAAATAAATTTACATTACTTTTGATTTTGATATAAATTAGCATATCTATATAAAAAATTCCAGGGTTCGAAATGGAAAAATCAACGAACCGGAACGCTATTTTAAAATTATTGTTCGCGGAATTTTTTTAAAAATTATAGACAAATTTATTTCTAAACATACAAAGCAGTATAAGAAAAGCATTCAAGACTCTAAATAACTATGAAAAAAGTTACAGAGAGTGCAATAAGCTAATATATACTGATAATAGCATTAACACTGTTCTGTGCTTGACTGAACTAACACTGTGCTTGAACAAGAGTTTTGTTTTAGCTGCACTGTAAAAAGATAAGATGTATTATGATGCTGAATTTAGTTTTATAAAATGCCAAATGAAGTTTAAATATGCACTACTTTTATTGTCAGTGCCGAATTGAGTTCCTCATTTACAGATTAGGATATTATTTAAATAAGAGTTATACAGAATAGCAATATTTTATATTATTTAGGCTTCATATCTCTTTGCACTTTTACTGTATACCCATTCATACTTTTCTAATATATATACAGCTATACCAAACCCTACGTTGTATAGTTTTTTACAAAGTCTTATTTTTTTAGTTACGAATTTTTTAGTATTAATAATTCATATATTTATTTTACGGAACCCTCTGAGTGTGAGTAATACTCACACTTGACCGTTTATTTCTTTATATCATTACTAAACACGTTGCTAATATATTTTCTCATAAAATGCCTTTTTCTACTGAACTAGTGCCCTTTTGGTAACTAGCACCCTGACCCTTTTTTTTCTAGAATGAATACTTACTGCAATATGGAGCCGTTTATCCGAAAACTAGTTATCCAGAATCATATTTCTAATAGACTGATTTCATAATTTTTGCAGAAAAAAGTGCCATACGCTGCCAGTTTGGCATATACATTGCTTGAAACATTGCAAAATGCATGGTATAACTTGATGCCAGCATCTAGGATTTGAAATTGAAATATATTTAGTTACATATTGAACATTTTAATTTTTATGCAGGGGAAACCGTAGAACTTTTGAGGTTCCTATAAATTACCTTCTTTCAAACTTTGATTAATCTTTGATCTTGTTAAGATCTGATTCTTAATCTGAGTAATCTAAGAATTTGAAATCAGAAATAATGCCACAACCACATATATTCCACAAAACTTATCAAATGGATGTTGCTTTAATGCCCAACCAGTTATCCAAAATATATCTGACTCCAACCATTCTGGATAAATGGTTCTATATTGTAATTATTTCAGTAATTAAAGCATAAAAATGTTTATTTTCCAAAATTTTTCCTTCAGGTTATATATATATATATATATAGTAAAACCTGTCAAGATAAAATCATAAATATTGCTGGAAAATTCCGTTTTACACAGGTTTTCGTGTTGTTAGGTGTATTTGTATAGTATTCTTTTCCTTATCACGGAACATTTCTGTTTAAGAAAGAATTGCGTTATAGGCAGGTTCCCTTTTTACAAGTTTAGTGTATTTATATAAATATACTTATTTATGTCATATGAATAGAATAAAACTTGTCAAAATAGTAATTGTCTATAACAGAATCCTGTCTTTAACGGAAGCGTTACATGGTCTTAATATGAATTGCGATAGAATTAAATTTGCAGAAAATGTGTCTGAAAGGGGATTTTCATTGTTCTTTAGTGAAACCTGTGAAAGTGGAATCTTTCTATAATGGAATCCTGTCTCAAACGGAAGAGTTTCAGAATCCCTGAGAAACAAACAATAGATCTTATTGAGGTTGTGTTTCTTAGAAGCATAATTAATTACACTTCTTTCTATGGAAGCCTGTCTAAAATGGAACTTTTTACCAGCCCCTTTTAATCTTGTCTTGACTGTGTATAATAGAAGTATTTCGAGTAATTTTAAGAATTTAGGTATATCCTTATTTAATTTCTTAATTAAAAAAAAAAGCATGGATAAAAAATGTAAGGCCAATCTCTATAACTGCAACTAATAATACATTGAAGTTACCTTAATATTTACTAATGAAAAAGATTCACTATGATGTAAAAAGCTGAGAGCATAGTGAAGAGTTAAATTTAATTAACCCATTCGCTGTCATCCACGAATATACTTGTGGCTTTAATTTATTAATTACTTTGTCAGCACTATTTTAGAATTAAAAAAATTGCCTCATTTATTCGCAGAAATTTCGCTGTATTAGTAAAGCGAAATTTACCTTTCTGAATTTGTGGTAGCAAGCGACTTTTAACAAAAAATTTGCAAATTATTACTTTATAGTTTTGGCAGTGAATGGGTTAAATCATTTTTCGTATTACATAACATTTGCCGACAATAAAGTTAGGATCAAGTGGTTAAGTTTAAAGCAGCAATTTCCATGTTTAATTTCTTGCAATTGAATTAAGAACTTGTGCTGTAATAGATATTGGATAATGATTTCACATAAGTGTCAATCGCATGAGCCATTCATGCGATCTGCCGCGCTCCCCATGGTAGTTTTTGAGATAACCTGTGAGATGAAATCTCACAGTGTTTAAATTATGTTACTGTTTTATTTCTTTTGGCCTTATACATCGATGTTCTTTAAGCTTAAATCCATATTTATTTTTGCACAGCGATTTTGTTTAAGTTCGTACTTCGGCAAATTTGCCGCTTCACCGCACATCGGCAAGTTCGCTGACGTTCGGCTGCCCCTGGCATAGGGTGCTTCTCCTTTGAAATCTGTGAGTATTGTGATGACGTCATCGGAGCGACTGTCTCCCGGCGTAAGCTTTGAATGGATGTTGATCTTTTCGGAGGTGTGTCTATTCACTGAGCGTACAGCAAATAAAAACAAAACTTTTTAAATGTTTTCTTTCGGATTTGTTTATTAAGACATTACCTAATATTTTAAATTCTCTAATAGATTTAAATCTTTTCTTTCAGTAACTTTTGAAGTCCCCGTATTCTTACTATAAATTAAAAATTTCGTTAATTTTAAATCAGAATCTGTTTTGTTGGTGATCTGTTATGACTTAGTTCTTGTTTTAAAGATCGCGGGCTCCGGCTCCGGTCTGTCTGCCGATGGAAGTGGAATCCGGTAAAAAGTTTCCGAAAGCGATGTCTGCATTTTTAATAACTCCTGTTAAATTTATTCTCTGTTGGTTTAAAAAGGCTTTGAGATTTTTATCTATAGAAAGTTCTCCTAGTGCTGCATCTTACATCTTTAAAGATTTTCTTAAAGAGGAATAAGTTATTTTATCGGCAACATATTTATTTGAAAATCGGTGACCAAAGGGTGAGCCTCTTACTTCTCTTCTTCAAGATGAAATAAAAGATTGATTTATGCTTAAAGGTGTCCTCATCATTTATTTACAGATATACAAGTAAAAATTTTCCTTTTTCTATTTTTTTTACAATTACTGACCTCAAAGAACGGAGGGTTTTATTGCAAATATTACACAACGCATGTTACTAAAAAGAACTTCAAATTTAATTTTACCTTTTAATTAACGGCCCATATTATGGATTATAATATAATACAAAATATTTCCATCACAATTTGGTGCCGAAAAAAAAAAGCAGTGGTTCTGAAAAAAATTTATTGATTTAAAGAAAATTCGTAATATTTTAGAACTTTTGTTCTCAGAATAACTTTTGAAAAATTTTTTGATGTGTTCAATAGAATTCAAGATTTGTTCTTTTAGTAAATTTTTAAGAAATATGGAATATTTTATGCAAGAATTTTTGCATAACTACATATGACAATATTTTTTTTAGTATTGGAAGTTTCTGTTCTCAAAAAATTTCTTGCATAGATTTTTGCTGTTTTGAAGAATTAAATTTTATAATTCTAGAATGAATTTGTTCTACTCCATCTTGAAGAATATAATATATTTTACTAAGTTTCCCATATTTTTTTTAAACAATTATTTAAATTAAGATCAATTTCCCATTGAAGAATAGTCATATTTTTGTTGATGCATAATTATTATTCCATTTAAATAGTTTTATTTGAAAGAATTTCATCTACATATTTTATTTGTAATGAATTATTAGAGAACATAATTTTTTTTTTTAAAGAATGATTATTTGGTATATATTTTTTTGAAATGAATTATATATTGTTCTTAGAAAAATTCTAATGAGTTTGAAATAATAAAATTGTTCTCAAGAACATATTTCATATTTTAAGAGGCTATGACTTTGGGTTTTAAAATTTTTATGGCACTATTAAATTGCAACAAATTTGCAAATTCTATATATATTTATAAGAAGCATTATTTTTGAAATCATGATTATTGGTGCTGAGAAATTTTATTCTTATGTCATACTTATTATTCTGAAGCTGAAATCAGGGATGAGAATTTTCAGTCTTTTGGCGGATTTCCGCTTTTTTGTTATTTCAAGGAATTTCCGCTTTTTATTCTTCAAAATTCCGCCTTTTTTCCGAAGATTCCGTATTTTTTCTCCTGCAAAATTTTATTTTCCGAAATTTTCACTTTCCTATCGATTCCACCTTTCTTCAGATTTTGAAAGAACATTCAAAGGTGATGAAAAAACGGCAAATTTCGTTAAAAGATCGCGAAAACACTACAAATTTCGTCAGAAGATCTCGAATAGACGGCAAATTTTGTCAAAAGATAGCGAAAAGTGGCAAATTTTGTCAAAAGATCGTGAAAAAGCGACAAATTTTGTCAAAAGATCGCGAAAAAGCGGTAAATGTCACCAAAAGATCGCAAAAAAACTACAAATATTGTCAGAAGATCGTGAATAAACGGCAAATTTCGTCCGAAGATCGCGATAAAAATTGCAATTTTCGTCAAAAGATCGCAAAAAAGCGGCAACTTTCGTCAAAAGATCGTGAAAAAGCGGCAACTTTCGTCAAAAGATCGTGAAAAAGTGGCAACTTTCGTCAAAAGATCGTGAAAAAGCGGCAACTTTCGTCAAAAGATCGTGAAAAAGCGGCAACTTTCGTCAAAAGATCGTGAAAAAGCGGCAACTTTCGTCAAAAGATCGCGGAAAAAGCGGCAACTTTCGTCAAAAGATCGCGGAAAAAGCGGCAACTTTCGTGAAAAGATCGCGGAAAAAGCGGCAACTTTCGTGAAAAGATCGCGGAAAAAGCGGCAACTTTCGTGAAAAGATCGCGGAAAAAGCGGCAACTTTCGTGAAAAGATCGCGGAAAAAGCGGCAACTTTCGTCAAAAGATCGCGGAAAAAGCGGCAACTTTCGTCAAAAGATCGCGGAAAAAGCGGCAACTTTCGTCAAAAGATCGCGGAAAAAGCGGCAACTTTCGTCAAAAGATCGCGGAAAAAGCGGCAACTTTCGTCAAAAGATCGCGGAAAAAGCGGCAACTTTCGTCAAAAGATCGCGGAAAAAGCGGCAACTTTCGTCAAAAGATCGCGAAAGCGCGGCACATTTCGTCAAAAGATCGCGAAAGCGCGGCACATTTCGTCAAAAGATCGCGAAAGCGCGGCACATTTCGTCAAAAGATCGCGAAAAAGCTGCACATTTCGTCAAAATGGCGCAAAAATACATGTATTTAGTGCTTTTAGTGTATCCTCCCCTTCCCCCTCTTTTGTAACCTTTCAGAAAATTTGCTGTGAATTTCAAATTTTTTTTTTTACTCAGAATCACTCCTGATTCAGAATTCACACTAAGCTGGCTGTAGGTCCTGGTCCAATTAGCCCGTGTGACGAAAAATAACTAACCATTGTGATTTTCACTAAGTTTTTCATATTTTTGCTAAAAAATTTATTAAAATTATGACACACTAACTCTATTTTTAATTAAATTATTTCATTTTCAGGAGCGGTCATGATTCTGATAAGTCGAGCATTTCATATGACCCACACTCAATGTTTTAAGAGCTGTGTGTAATTTGGCTATTTTCACTCCTGTAATGTAGTATACGGGCTTGTGCGCTTGTCTCCATTTGCCCGGAAATCAGACCCTGGTTTTATTTCTTAAAGTATCTTTTACAGATAAAATGTGGTACAATTTTTTGTTTGTGCGTGGTTTCAGTCTTTTTGCTTTTTTGCAATTCTCATCCCTGTGAAATTCTTCACAGAAGTTATTAGTAGTTGTAAATATCCTATATAACATTCTTAGAGATTTCTATGCTTCTATTCTACAAATTTCAAATCAAGATATTTTGTTTAACAATAATTTGAATACAAGAGTTTGTTCATAGATTTATTCTTATGCTATCTGGACTGTGATGTTCTATTATAATCATACAGTTTGGCTTAGTGCAAAGATAATCTGCAACTTACAAATTAAGAATGTATGCATTTAAGAATATTTTCACATTTATTTTACAACTGTTTTCATGTTGTTTCTAAAAGCACTCTCAGCTGACAAAGTTTTACATTTGAAAAATTCTTGTTGCTTCTTTTTTTTTAAATATATTCTTATGGTAAGTTATAATTTTGACATCAAGACCTTTCCACTTCATCGTATGTGCAGGCTATGACAGTTTTCAACAAACAGTTTCTCATGTTGCTCTCAGTAAAAGAATGAAAGCAGCATTATTTTTTTTCTCTTGAGAAGAAGTAGGCATGGGTCTACTTCATTCCTGTTACAGTTATATTCTTGAAATTATTTTACATCATCTATTTAAAAAAGTCTTATGTTTTTATACAGCTTTTAAAATAAGTTCTCATATTGTCAGTGTTCTCTGCAATAATTTTAACTGTGTGTCACTGCTGTTTCGCATATTTAAAGACTGTCTCTCTACATATGCTGCTCTAAGAGTTCTCTTCCAATCTGTTAATACTCACCTGCAAAAAAAAAAAAAAACTTTGCTTCATTTTCAACAGTTTCTTACTTGATGAAGTTGGCCATTCACTGATGAGTTGTATCCATTTGTGCTGACCTCTTCTCTAGTATTTTCCTTGTTTTACGGTAGAAGATAAATATATTTTAATACTATACTTACCTGCTTAACTCACTGTTTTATAACAATAACTTTAAAATTTATGCTTCATTTTCAACGCTGAAGTAACTGTTGAAGAAGAGTCATGTCATGTTTGAGTCATTTTATCCTTACAATGTCTGATTCAATTCAATATCTTCGATGTTTGTCTCTAAAGCTAAATAAGATTTACGAGTAATCTCAAATGTTTTCTCAAGTATTAGCTGTCACAAGACCTGATTATGGAAGTTTTGTTGGTTGCCCTTTTCTCTTGTGAGAAGTAAATTGTCCTTACTAAGTGGATTGGTTGACTTATCTGCTCTGAAAAGTCAGTGTTGCTATTTTTGCAAAAAAATTTTTTTTGCTAAATCAAGAAGATTTATGAAATATTATAAAAAAAATTAGTTAATTTCAATATTGATTTTGTATGATGTATGTTCTTACATATAGTTGAAGTTACAGAATTGTTATTTTGATTCAGGAATTCTCAAGATCAATTTATTTTCTGTCTAAATTCCCCATATTTCAAAAATTTTATTGTGCCTTTGTTTTCATTTGTGATTATGCCCAAAGTCTCTAAATTTTTATGCTGTCATATGCCTCATATTTTTACACAAGTAATTAATTGAATGAATTCTGAAGATTTATTATTAATGAAGAAATTAAAAAAATTTTTAAGCATCAAATCAATTTCTAAACAAGATTACACAAAAAGAAAAGAAAAGCACAGTTCTTAGTAACTATTTAACAGCGCCTTTTGATATAGAAGTGTTCCTTGATGAATCTTCAAAATTACTAAGAAGTTTAAAGAAAAAGTGCTTATTGATATCATCACCTACCTACTTATGTCTCATTTGTTTACCCAAGATGTGTGTGTGAATCTTCATTACATTATCGATTTTTCACCAAATACAACATCATTTTGTCTACTTCAGTGCTCTATAATTCATCCTTTTAGTGTGTCTGAAAATAGTGATTACTGAAAGTTAATGATTAGCTTCAAAAGAAGTGAAGCACACAGATGTTGTGTTGTCGCCAAAAAAAAGTTCTCACCCAATGTTCCTGTAAAATGTCTATTCAATATTCAACTGTTAAGTTGATGTTACCTTTTTGTGTGTATCATCTAGAGATATGTGTCTGTTTCTACATGGTAAACACAATGTTTACACCTTTGCAACAATGCACATACCTGATGTCTTTTTGTGTACCAAAACTTTCAGCGTGTTTTTGAACATTCTGATAACATTTATTTATTTTTCATGCAAACTTTAAATTGTGTATATAACGCTAAGGTATCAAGGATCTGTAAAGAAGGACATTGCTATTATTGTTTTTGCAGTTATGGGATGGTATATTGTGCTATTTAGTGTATATAGTTATTTTTCTTTTTGCACAAGGTGTCAGGAGCCTTGTTTACGGAGATCCAAGCCACCTGAAACCTTGAGCAAGATGAGTAGTCACTGTGTATATTGTTCTATGATTGTGGATGATAGTATATTTTTTTTACATGATTTCTTGATTTTTCTGCATGAAATATTTTATGTAAATGATTTATAATATTTATATTATGGTACACTTAAAAATTTAAATTTCCCATGATAGTGTCAATTTTCTTTCATTGTATATGAAAGCATTTATTTTTTTCTGGGGATCCCCACCCACTCAACCAAATAACACTTACTCTTAAAACCAATGTTTGTCTGTTTGTCTATAAGTTTGAGTTTATCTTTATACATATTAAAAATTGTATTAATTGATGCCTCATATTTTAAAGAATAGTATATACTTTGAAAATTTTTGATGAGTAAATAATACAAAAAGTATTGGTGTTTGTTGATACATTGCTTTTGCAATACATATTTTCAGGGCTAATGAAAAGTGGTAAGAGTATATGTGATTCAACAGTAAAACACTTAATTCCTTTTAGACATGTCTCTCTTATATATATTGTTGCAACTACTTTAACTATCTGTGTTTTACATGTGGGTGGTCATTTAGTGCACGATTTGGCCACTTGTTCATGTGGAATACAGCTGGTTGTTTGAAATCACATATTTAGTACTAAATTGAATTTAAAAAAAAAAGAAAATGATGAATATCGTATTATGAAAGTGTTACTAAAGATATTTTTTATGTATGGCCAGTTTAGAGTAATTAAAAATAAATGCTCTATTTTATAAATTGTAAGTCCTAGGCTGTGATCAAATACTGAAGTTATTTTGATCTTTGTTGCTTGTCAAGTGCAACTTTTCTTATATGGTATACCAATTTAATTAAATGTTTGATAATGAGCTCATTTCATATATGCTAATTCTGATTTTGTTTAGCATTTTTACTTAAGTAATACATAAGATTTTATATATGCTAATTCTAATTTTCTTTAGCATTTGTACTTAAGGCAGCTTACTCGTGGGGAAGAAACATTTTCGATTCCCATGTTATCCTATGGAAAAAATACTTACCCTTCTTGTTCATTCAAATTTCAAAATTTCCAAAAATTTTTTTTTTCAGCATATAAGTACGGATGCTCTTGAGTACATTATATGTTTAAAATATTTTTTAAACAGTTTTGAGTATTTTAAAATTCGTGTTAAAGTTTCGAAAAGTCCCAAAAAATATAATGTGTAGTCTTTATTCCTTTTTATAGATTTTCCTTTTTATAGATCCTTATTATAGATTGGAGAAAGATATTAAAATTTGGAGCTTATGCAAGCAAAATTTGATTTGTTTTCTTTTACGTAATTAGGCAACTTTTAAAATTTATTGTAATCAAAACGCTGTAATTTTGAATTAAAAATTAGCTGTACCTTAAAAACCACTAGAGAGCTGTCAAGCTGTCAGGCTGACCTAATGGATTACTTGAGCTCTGGATGCAAGAGGAGTCACGTTGGGGGGTCAAGGGTTGCTATAAATGGAAAGACGCCAGATCTTTGTAAAAAGAAAACTTTGAGGTTAGGTCTTGGCATAGTAATTTTGAATAGACGAAGTGAACATAGGAACACTTTGTAGTATTCTATCCGACTGTTTAAAATTAAATATTGTGGGATAGTAGATTTTTTAGAATGTGCTCCGACAATATAATTCTTAATTAAAACTTTTGATCCTCCTGTCCTACACGGAAAGAGAGTGAAATCGTATCTCGAGATCTGTCGGTTCTTTTTAAATTAAATTTTGCTAAATGGTAATTTTTTAAGAATAGGTGCGTAAAAAGTTATTCTTAACTAAAATTTTGATACCTGATCTCCTTAAGGGGTCCGGGACACAATTTAAAATAATTTTTATTTATTGAGTTAGAATTTTGAATTTTTTTGTGATGGTTAACCATGTTATTTGTAAACAACATCACATGATAAAACTTCCCATATATATTTTTTTTTTATTAAAAATTGAACATTTATTAAAAAAGTCGGGTAATTTAAAATCGTTATAAATCGAAATGTTATTTGTAAAATTTCATTTTTTTTTTTCATTTAAATAAACAGAAATATATAAGTTTTAATTAAAGTCAGCATTTTTAAAAATATTAATTTTTTAAAAAATAAAAATATTATTATAAAAAAAAAAAAAAATGGTGTAACTTAAAAAAGAAATCATATTTTCAAAAGTAAACATTTTTTTCTAATTTGCTAAATCAAAATTAAAGAAAAACAATTGAAAAAGACATGTTCCACGTTTGAACCATTTATCTTTAACGGTTTTTGACTCATAATGATTTAAATACGGGAAATGGTGAAAAAAGCCATCATGAATAAATATATTAAATTTAAAAAACCAAAAAACCTGACTGCGTAAAAAGCGAACTAATTATTTCCCATCAATATGAAACTATTTTTATATTACTTACCTTTTTTATTTATTTACTTGTATTGATGACTTTTAAGTTGTGTTTAATTATTAATTCCTATCTACAAACACTGTTTTGATTAGGCCTATAGATGTCTATTAAGAAGGTTAGAGTTACAGTAAAGGTAGAAATCCTAAGTACACAACTTCCAGGTTGTGTAATATTTAAACGGAGCTTCTGACTGTAACATAGTCAATGAAACAGTCTTCATTTTGAAAGACCTATCCAATGATATGCCACTCAATAGGGTGCGTAAAAAAAATTTTCGTCTTTACCGACATTTTGTATTTTATGGCCGTCATTTTGAATTTTTAAAAACAAAACCTAGCCTATAACCATCGGAAGGTTAAGACAAATCATTAGAGACCTCATTCATTAAAATCCACCCAGCCTTTGGGATGTTTCGAGAGTATAAAGAAATTCACATACATAGATACGCGTGAAACACATAACCCTTCTTTTCAGTCGGGTAAAAAAACGCATTTTCACAAGAAATCGTTTTCATGACAACCATTGCTTGAAAGCTAGATTTTGAAAACAAATGAAAACGGAAAAATGAATATTTCCAGTTCTAATTAAGATAGAAACATGATTTAAACGTCATTTTAAGCAGAAAAATACAGAAATTTTTAATGCAATAATTTTTTTTTAGGAAATTTGGAGATTTTTGTGTCCCGGACCCCCTTAAAGAGTGAGAGTGGGGGCAAAAAATATCTTGAAATCTATTAGGCCTTTTAAAATTACATTGTGTAAGTGTATAAATTTTTGAGCTTTGATGCAGATGAGAAGGAGGAGGGTGAAAAACATAGTGATTTTTAATTAAAATTTTATCCCTGTGACCTCCTCTAGGGGTAGGAATGGGGGTAAAAAACGTATCTTGGTTGCTAACGGATGCTTTAAAATTAAATTTTGTGTGATTATAATTTTTTTAGCATAGTCGCAAATAAAGTTATTCTTAATTTAAAATTTTAATCGCTGTGTCTCCCCTCCATGGGATAGGGGAAAAAACACACCTTGGGTTCTATCATGCGCTTTGAAATTAAATTTTACAGGATGGTAAATTTTTGAGTATAGACACAGATAAAGTGATTTTTAATTAAATTTATTATCCCTGTGATTCTTCCATGGGTGAGGATGAAGGTAAAGATGTAGCTTGGATGCTATCGAGCGCTTTAAAACCAGGGTTCGCAAAAACCCGGGTTTTTCTGAAAAATAATTCACTTAATGTTTTGACATTAATAAGCAAAAAATAAATAGAGAAAATTATGAGATTTTGTTACGCAAGTCATTTTTCACAAGAAAACTTCGCACTTCATTGATCTAATTAAGCATGTAATGACCCACAATTTGTAGACCTCCTCCAGCCCCCATCAAAAATAAATAAATAAAAATAAATAAATATTATGGACAAAAAGTGTTATTTTTTTGTTCATATTCTAAATACAAATAGAAATAACAACCAAATCAACTACAAAGCGATAATGCCCCATACTTCCCCAAACTTCATACGTTTATATTTCACTCACTCCTTCAGCAAAGAAACCTTCTACTCTCTTTGCCCAAAGATGAGAGGGGCATTCAGCGGGATGTCTCAATTGTATCAAGATGGCCTTGGGTGAACTGGCCATGAGATAAGAGAAACTGTGCATTCACAAAGGGGCGAATAAGAAAAACGTAGCTAGAGCAGTTTTTACGTAAAATTTCTAAGCAAAATCTTTATTTTTACTTTTTCGATAAAGAAATTCATTGATTGATAAAATGGAACAGACAAGAATATGCAAACAAAATGGTAAAAAATGGTTTTATATTCGGGATTATAAAGCATTTATACAAGGATGTACATGGTATTGCACGATGAAGAGATGCCATGTAAAATTGTATTTAAATTACAATTTGCCGGTTTCTTGCCGGAAAAAATTAACAATTAATCATGGAAAGGGTCAGAATTTAGAAACAGAAAAAGTGCTTTGGAATTTATTAAAGAGTAAAACGTCAGAACACTTATCATGAAGAGTTGGAAAAATATTTCTGTGTATACAACACAAATTCAATTTTTTTTTTTAAATTCTCATTACAGCTACCGGTACAATGTAAATGTAATTCAAGCAGGGGCCTCGCTAAGGGGGAGCCTCCTCCCCGAAACATTCGCGAATGTATTACACTTGGCAAATTTACAAACTTAGTTGGCAAATTTGTTTAAAACTTTAATAAAATCTATAATATATTTTCTATTTCTGATAGAATTGACAAAATTACAAAACTAATTGGGATTATTGATAAACTGTTAACAAATGAGAACTATATTACATTTTCTAACTGTGTTAAGTTGACAAAATTATAAAACGAGTTGGCAAATACTGAAATTTGAGTTGGCAATTTATGGTTCTCTCCCCAACCAATAAAAAGTCTTAGCGATGGCGCTGAATTCAAGATATCATTAAAATAATTGATAATTAAAATATATATGCATATATTAAAGATGTTGAGCCAATCTCTTTGTGGTATTGCCTGATTAACGTTAATAAATTAACTTAAATATACATAATATTAAAAAATTCCCGCACTTTTATACACTTACGGATTCATTTCATTTTTATGGTATACAAATTATTCTTTCTTTATATCATTAACTGTATTTTTGCTTTGCGAGAAAACTATCACTAATTCTGTTATAAAATGAAAAAAGATGTTTTAAACATTAAAAATATCTAATTGAAAATGAGCATATAAATTTGTTTTCTACAGATATCAATAAATAATTGTGCGATAAAAATGTTCTTTTGTAATTCTGTTCATTTTCATGTATTGATAGAAACTGCAGTGATACAACTGAATGTTGTAACGAGAAAATTTGGATTTAAAAAAGGTCGGTTTTGCAAATTTTATTAAATTTAAAAAAAAAGATCAAAACCAGTTAATTAAATCCAATTCCTACTGCTAAAATTTTCTTTTCTGGTGAGCTCGTTTTGTTTTCGAAATTTCAAATCGTAACGAAGTAAAATAATAATAATAATAATGAGAATTGGCTTTTATGGACTGGAATTTTGTAAAGAGGCCTTTTTTGTGAAAACGAATTTTATAAAAGTCTTTTTATTAAATGAAATTCTGTGAGAGGATAGCAAAGAGGATACAATTTTGACCTGAATCGACTCCTGCTGCTGCATAGTTTAAGCATAGAAATAATTCTAATTTTGTCCATATAATTTACTGCCCACATTTTCAAACATACATTTTATCAGTTTTGATAAAAATACATTTGTTAAGAAAGCTGGTTTAAATACCAATATTTGTGGCGCAGTTACGACCTGTGCCTAGAAGAATCATTATTACTCTTCAATAATTTCATTGTGTAAAATGTTCAGAAATAATTTTTATTTCCTAGTAACTATAAGTTGTAAAAATGGACATAGTGAAGTAGCCAAAATAAATTCAGTCATGTGTTCCAGTTCATGTGTCCGAGGCAATTTTTTCCCTTTTCCGCACTGTCACATCCGGTTCATATCGCTAAGTTTGACAGAATTTTCTGAACGATCTTATTTCTTTACTGAAAAATGGAAAAAGTTTTACGAATCTTATAAATCCTTAGAATACTTATAAATCTACTTTCTGAATAAGAGCAAATATTATTAATTTTACTGTAAAAACAGTTAACAAATAAAATGACGCATACTATAATATTCTACTTATTTACAATCTAAAGAAGTGCTATTTTTAGCGAACAGCGAACAACAGAGCAGTGCTATTTTTAAGTTACATATATACAATATAAAGGAATTTTCACTTAAATTCTGCTGGTTGGGAATGCATTTCGAAATCTAATAATAAATGTGTAAATAATGTTAAAATAAGAGTATTATTTACAGTATCAGAAGAGTATCATTTTCACCATAAGTATAGTATTTTCATAACAACCCTGAGAAGGTAAATGATAAATTATAATGATTATATGTGGATTTCTTGATAATTTTTTTTCCAATTTCAGTAATTATTTCCTGGTGCTAGGTTGAATTCTTCATGCAATTTACACTTCGTTATACAATTTTCTGAACAAATAAATTTTTCAAACTTTATTAATAATTAATTGTGTAAAAACACTAAAAAATAAAATGACTCATTATAATATTCTACTATATTACAATTTTAAGAATTGAGATTTTAAAACTACAGGAGTAAATACAATGTAATTTTCACCTAAATTTTGCTGATTGGCAACAAATTTCGAAATGCGAAAATAAAATATGAAAAACAATAAACAATTTACACAATGCGATTTCTATAACTAATTAGATGATCTGCCTATTTATAACTCTTCAGAAACTTCATTTTTGTTATCACTATTTGTTTAGCAGTTCTGTTTTTTCTTTTCTTGTGCATTTAAAATGCTTACAAGATTCAATATTTAGGTTTTAGTAAGAATAAGAACTGATGAAATGTGGGGTAAACTAAGCGGTAACCCGCCAAAAATGCAATGTGTGGCCGGTCAGTTGGGTGTTTGATCGTCCCGCTTGGTGTGGGGGGATACTCCAGGATTCTCCAGAGTCGTAAATCATCTCCGCCCACAACGTGTTTCCCTTTTCGAGAGGCAGGTGGCGTTCGCTGTAAATTTCACTTGATATTTGTTGAATAAGTTGCCTTAAGTATTTGTGAAGATAAGTTTGACATCATACTGCAATTGCCATAAATAGAAAGACTTGGCATTTTTTATGTATACTATTTGAATATACTATGTATACTTTTGATGTATTTTCTTTTTCTTCTCTCTTCCCTTTTGGTCACCACTAAATTTTATTTGCAGCAGTTTAACTTTTGGCTTTACTTTAATATTTTAACTTTGATTTTTTTCTCTATCTTTGGCATTCAAAATTTTGTCATCCCGTTTCTGTAAAAAGTTTTTATTTCATTTTACCTTTTACATCACTTGCTCTGCCAAAATTTTACTCGGTAAATGGGGGTATTGTGAGATGAAATCTCACAGTGTTTAAATTATGTTACTGTTTTATTTCTTTTGGCCTTATATATCGATGTTCTTTAAGCTTAAATCCATATTTATTTTTGCGCAGCGATTTTGTTTAAGTTCGTACTTCGGCAAATTCACCGCTTCACCGTCACATCGGCAAGTTCGCTGACGTTCGGCTGCCCCTGGCATAGGGTGCTTCTCCTTTGAAATCTGTGAGTATTGTGATGACGTCATCGGAGCGACTGTCTCCCGGCGTAAGCTTTGAATGGATGTCGATCTTTTTGGAGGTGTGTCTATTCACTGAGCGTACAACAAATAAAAACAAAACTTTTTAAATGTTTTCTTTCGGATTTGTTTCTTAAGACATTACCTAATATTTTAAATTCTCTAAAAGCTTTAAATCTTTTCTTTCAGTAACTTTTGAAGTCCCCGTATTCTTACTATAAATTAAAAATTTTGTTAATTTTAAATCAGAATCTGTTTTGTTGGTGATCTGTTATGACTTAGTTCTTGTTTTAAAGATTGCGGGCTTCGGCTCCGGTCTGTCTGCCGATGGAAGTGGAATCCGGTAAAAAGTTTCCGAAAGCGATGTCTGCATTTTTAATAACTCCTGTTAAATTTATTCTCTGTTGGTTTAAAAAAGCTTTGAGATTTTTATCTATAGAAAGTTCTCCTAGTGCTGCATCTTACATCTTTAAAGATTTTCTTAAAGAGGAATAAGTTATTTTATCGGCAACATATTTATTTGAAAATCGGTGACCAAAGGGTGAGCCTCTTACTTCTCTTCTTCAAGATGAAATAAAAGATTGATTTATGCTTAAAGGTGCCCTCATCATTTATTTACAGATACACAAGTAAGAAGTTTCCTTTTTCTATTTTTTTACAATTACTGACCTCAAAGAACGGAGGGTTTTATTGCAAATATTACACAACGCATGTTACTAAAAAGAACTTCAAATTTAATTTACCTTTCATATTACGGCTCAATTTATTAGTAATACCACATAACCCACATAGCATGAACATTAGCAGCAAGTTTATTTTTTCTGATATTATCTTGCCGTGACAAATTTGAATTGAGAAATTCGCAGCAAATCTCCCGCAAGGTATGCCATCACCCACTTGCATGAGTAGTTTGTTGTGAAACTGATGCAAGACTGTCTTTAATTTACGAAAGTGATGAAAGCAAAAAATCCCTCTGTTGAGAGAATAGACAATCAGCACATACACAGAAATTACAAATTTTATTCAGTAGGCACCGCTTTTTCTAAGCACTATACTTATTAAATACCAAAAAATGCTCGAAATGAATTTACAAATTACCTAAACTTGTTTGTGGTGATAAACTGATGCATGCACCTTTTGACGGCACTTTCGCATCAATAGACTTGATCATGTCTATGGTCCCCTTCAAAGGGGTTAAACTTATAGTGTGACATGGAAGGATTACTACTTTGCAGTAAGTCTGCAGTATTTTTGATTACTTGTTTGACATTAGTTTGCAATAAATTTGATACAGTATGAATTTAACTTGCACGAAAAGTTAGCTGCAAGTTCAAAGTGTGGTGACTTCAGCATCTTGCTGCAGTCTTGTTATGAACTTTCAGTCTTGTCATGCTGAGCTTACTGCAACTTTGCAGTTTTTCAAAGCAAAACTTTTACAAATTTTCTGCAAACTAAAAATGCTATGTGGGAAGTTTTTAACTTTGAGAAAAAAATCTTGTATTTTCAGCTACAGAAATTAGTACATGTAAGAAGCACACACATCAAATATAGTTCATTCTGGAAAAAGCAGTTTTGTTACAATTGTCTTATTCAGCCATAATTCTTTTGGGTTTCTATGTTTCATGTCTCGCCACTTTTGATACCATATTCGATCTAATAGTTGCTTCCGATATCTGGTCGTCTTTAAGGAAGTTAAATTTTTGTAATAAGTTTATTTGTGATGGATTAGCACTATTTTGGAAGTATTAGAATGTGTAAAAAAAGGTTCATCATGGTTTCTGTTTTTGTACTTCCCAGAGAATTTATTTTAGATGGTTCAAAACAGTTTTAGAACATTCTCCAAGTTCAGCAGTAAGATTCAGATGGGTCAGATTTATGCAGCTCTAGAAGGGATACTTAGGAGTTCCGTGGAAGGGGGTAGCATCCTTCTAGACCATTAATAATCATAAAATTCCAAATCTTCCGATTGCACCCTTAAACAACTTGACAGGAGAGTGAAGAATCTCATCTCTGTATATTTCAGCATTCACAGTTGCACTGGTAAAAATGTGTTGGTCCCTACGCCATTCAAAATTATGTCCGTCCATACCATGATTCCACGACCTTTGTATCGATGCCTTTCACGGATGTTTGCAGCCTTATTGCATGTGATTTTCTCCCTCCATATGGTAACACGTCTGTAGTAATTCTCTCAACAAAATTGTGATTCATCGGTAAAGAAAACTCGGCTCCAGTCCGTGGTACTCCAATGACGATGATCTCTGCACCACTTTAACCGGGCGCATTTCGCTACCGGAGTTAGTGGAAAACAAATCATAGGTTTCCTTGCATGCAGCCTGTCACTCACAGTAAACCAGGAGTCGAGTTCTTGTTGCTGCAGCAAACTCCCTGCAATCTGAACTGACGTCAATTGCCTATTTCTTTTAGCAATCGTTGGCAAATTACAATCATGAGAGCCTATTGTGGTGCGTTTTCTACCTTGACCTGGTTGTCTGTGGACATTATACCAGTGTCTTTAAACCGTTTACAGATTCTTGACATGACGCTTTTGGCTATTTATAAGTCTTTACAGACTCCTAAGAGTGTCTGTCCTACTTCCATTCTCCCTATCACACGCAATTTCTCAAAATCGGTCAAATGTCTTCTGGACGACATATTCCATATATTAGAAGTTTTACCTAATTACACGTACAATCCTTAAAATTAGACTTCAAATTACCCACGTGCGCTCCTTTTCACATGTGAACTGAAAGAACGGGCTGAGGCTGAAAAATTTGCATATATTTCTGTAGCGAATGTTAATCCCATTGGACTATGTGATAACGTTGACATTGAGTTATCTTTCTGGAAGTTCATATAATAGAATTAACATAAAGCACCTTTTTATGGTTGTTCCTTTAATTTTTCTCGCCTGTGTATTTTGAAAGTGGTAACAAATAACCAGTCCAAAAATAAAGTTACTTTTATTAATTGCAGGCAGCAGATTTAAAGTAATTGTTAATATTGTCCGTTATAATGCGAACAAAGATAAGGCTCACGAAACTCAACCAATGTACCGTTATTGCGTTCGTATGAACTCGTTCTTTCCCATAAGTGTCGACAACAGAACCCCATCGAAGTCCAAGATAAAGAAGTTTTACGTTTAATCTAGTTGCAGTAAATTTGTGTAAACGGAATAGCAGGTATACTTGTATAGTTATCCTTCCGTCTCGGGACATTAAAATGTTTTTTTGAGAGGATTCTGTGTTTTAGAAAACCTGCCAAGAAGGATTCACAAGTGGAACAAGTTTCATTTCAGATAGGTTTCAAACATTAGCAAGCACAAATATATAGTGTTGTTTTCGTCGAACCTTGAACTGTTTTCTTTTGAGATAGGTCATCTTCACAGATTTTCCTGTAATAGATTTATGCTCTTCAGAGGTGGTATTATAGCAGTGGTTTCCAACATGCAGCAGCATACTCCTGGGGGTACGTGGCAGGTCTGCTGGGGTATGTGAAAATAATATCGGTAATGGCGGAAGTCACAAAAATGTTAGGAATATCAATGTAATTTGCATCGATTTATTATATGGTTGTGATAAGAAGATTACTAATGGAAAAAAGCATGTATACGTTATCTTCTTGAGTGGAGGGGGGAAGGGGGACGTGTTCATGAGAAAAACCTAAGAAAGGAGTACGTGAAAGAAAAAAGTTCAGGAAGTGAGTACGTTTTAGCAGTTTTAAGGGATACTGTGAAAAGGAAAGTGTTTATAATGGAAACCTGTCTAATACGGAAAAGTTCATAGTACCAAAAAAAGACATACCTTTGAATTATACCTTCTAAGATGAACACCTCTCTAAAGCGGAATGTTTTATAGATCCCTTGTGATTCTGTCTTAGCAGTTTTTACTGTTGTATTTGTATTCATGATTCAGTAAACCAGGTCTACTTTCGGGGGTGGGTGGGGTCTGGACCCCCCCCCCCCCCTTCGCTACGCCACTGAAAATAGAGACTTTGTTATTAGCTTGGTTGACAGAAACCTCAGTTAATCAAGGTTCTACTGTAATTGTATTTAAATGCCAACCATAGGTGCCAAATATTAAAACTTATTTTCCAGTAATATCGTAAAATATCTCTGCTGTATTTTTAGCTAGTTTTTCTGAAGAAAATGTTCTGTTCCTATATCCAATAAGAAAAGAAATATTTATTTTATTATTAAATTGAAAATCAAAAATTTATTATTATACTCAAAATGTTTAAAACAATATTCTGGATTACATAACATTAGATTTACAAATTGTCAATATGCATAATTGAGACATTTCTTAATTTCTACCATTTGCCTTCAAATGTTAAATATAAGAATGCGAACATATACATATCTTATACCTACACTTCAGGCATTATTAGTGTAGTAGCCATCACACTATAGACTTATTTTCCTTATTTGTTATTATATTTATATAAAAAAAATCATGACATAATTGTTTTTCATTTAAAAACTCTTTATCTTGTTTGTATGCACATTAAAATCAATTTCCATAAGACACATTTTCTTTACTTTTTCATAAAAACTCTAAGACATCTATACTTTTCGGCTCCTCTCTGAAAAAACGCTTTCATCCCTCTCCGGAGACATCCTCCTTCAGACATTATTAACGTAGTAGCATTTCAAACTGAGGATGTCTCCGGAGAGGGATGAAAGCGTTTTTTCAGAGAGGAGCTGAAAAGTATAGATGATGCATTGCTTGCTATATAACATATTTTAAACCTGCTGAAATATGTTTTTAAGTAAAATAAGGAAATATGTCTTAGAGTTTTTATGAAAAAGTAAAGAAAATGTGTCTTATGGAAATTGATTTTAATGTGTATACCAACAAGATAGTTTTTAAAAGAAAAATATTGTGTCATGATTTTTTTATATAAACGTAATAACAGATAAGGAAAATGTGTCTATACTGTGATGGCTACTACATTAATAATGCCTGAAGTGTTGGTATAAGATAAGTATAATGTAGGCATTAAACAAGTAATATAAAAATTTTGTTTTTAAAGTCAATTCCTACTTAGGTCATCAAAGAAAAATTTAATATAATCCCTTATGCTAATATTAGTTTTTGTTGCATTAAAATATCTCATTTTGTTAATTTTCGATAAGCAAGTAGGTTTGCAATGGAAGTTTATGGGAATTTGGCGAAATATTAGAGATATCGCCAAGTTGGAGACAAACTTGGCAGTATTTGGTGACAGAACAGGGTCCTCCATATGGTAACCCCCCTTATAGATATGAAGATGCATTAAATGCTGTTCAATAACCAATGGCCCCCATTTTGTCTCCCATATAAAACTAAAATTAATCAAAATTTAATTAATGAATTAATATTTGAAAAATCTGTATTAACATTGTCATCCAGTACAAGTTTTAAAAAATTTATTTCCACTTGATAGGATGAATAATAAGTATTTTATTAACGATTGGAAATTTGAACAAGATATATAAATAAATAAATATAGGGAGGAACTAATAGTAGGAATTGAAAAAAAGACAGTGACTTCTGTCAGTAAAATTTAACTAAATAGTCTAATAGGTTAGCTGAAAGTTTATTGTTGTAAAATTGCTCAATGGAAGGTAGGATTTATAGAAAAATGAACCTTAATTAAGTGCTAAACAAAGTTGTGCCTTTTTTTGTACTGTGCATGTGCACAAGATGTAATTTGCACAATGTTTCTGGTCAATTCATTCTTATGTGTATGATAATTAATATTAATGAAACCAATTGAAATTGTTAGTACATTTTCTAGCATATTTGCTATTTTTTAATGTAATTATTGTTAATTATATACTTAATGTAAGCCAAAATTAAAATATGCTACAAAATTACTCTTTGTTTTTCTCGGTTTCATCTTTAATTTTTGACAGTTTAAACCAGTTTTTGATGTTTGCCATCTCAAAAACATAACACTAATTATTTACTTTACAATTTTAACATATTTTTTTCTTACAAGTTAGTAAATTTATTATAAAATTGTTTCTATTTCAGGTGGATGATGGTGTTCCTGTATACCTTAAAAGGGGACCCTCTGATCGAATTATATTTGCAATGGTTACTCTTGGCTTGGTTGGCTGCTTAGGCTATTCAGCTATGACTATAAAACGTATAATCTTTCCTGCAAAACCTACATAATCTAATTTGTTTACTCTTTAATGTATTGATCCAGTAGAATATTCATGGTTAAAAATGTACTTTTTCTGATGTGTAAACAATAAATATTCTAGATGTGAACTGCTTTGGAAGTCTCATTCAAATATCTTTTAATCCATCGTTTCAAAACTCTTATTTTATCATTGTATAGTTTAGTTGTGGAATAATTATTTTATACTGAAAAAAAAAAATGATCCTGCAAACTACACAGTATTTCAAGTGTATATATAATTTACATTAAAATACGTAAAAGATGTACTTTTTTATCTTTAAAGTGCACCTTAATAAGGGGGGAAGGGGGGATTTATATGATGAGAAAGTAGGATTATTTTTACTACTACTTTTGGTATCTCTCAGGATGGATATCTATCTATCTATCATGATGGATAGTTTTGCTAGTATTTTATTTGGAAAGCGAAAACAAAGAAAGGTAATGACATATTGATTATATTAATTTATATTTATCTTTTAAAAATGACTACTGTCATAAATTAATTCTACTAATTCAGGACAGCGGCATCAGGTTTTTGAAGTCTTGATTTTTAATCAGTCTCCTGCTTTTCCCAGAATTTCTCTTGATTCTCTGCTATATCTGAAAATTCTGTCATTTTCCTTGCTTTTATTGTGTAAAACATGTTAGGTTCTAAGGAGGGTCATCTGATGCTGTCACTTTTATTTTGTATTCCTTTTACTTTATTAAAAATTAATTTTTGCTTTTATTACAACCATTGTTATAGTTATCTTAAATTACCCTTTTACTTACAGCTGTGATATTACTATCACATTTCCTTAATATTTTGTGTCTGCATGCTATTTACCTGCCCTGGACATTTTATTGTCACTTTTCTTTGGTATTCCTTTTACTTTATTAAAAAATACATTTTTGCTTTTATTACAGCTATTGTTATAGTTATCTTAAATTACCCTTTTAGTTACAGCTGTAATATTACTATCGCATTTCCTTAATACTTTGTGTTCGCAGCTCAGTCTTCCATTTTACCGTAAAATAACAGATTGAGTTTTACTGCCTGCCAGACTTGTATAAAGCCAAAAACTTTCCGCACACATAAATATTGGATCAAAAACTTTCTGCAAATTAATTTAATGTTTAATAAAATAAAGTGTCATATTACTTTGATGGTATGAATTAAAAAAAGTAGTTTTAAAATAATTACCATTTCAATTAAAAATTAATTACATAATAATTATGCTGGCTAAAAAAATAATAAAGCTAAAAATCCATGATAAGTAGGGCTGATTCTGTTCCAAATTTTCCTAAAAATTAAAGCGGTCATTTCCAATTAATTTAATGTTTAATAAAATAAAGTGTTATATTACTTTGATGGTATGAATTAAAAAAAGTAGTTTTAAAATAATTACCATTTCAATTAAAAATTAATTACATAATAATTATGCTGGCTAAAAAAATAATAAAGCTAAAAATCCATGATAAGTAGGGCTGATTCTGTTCCAAATTTTCCTAAAAATTTAAGCGGTCATTTCCGAAAATGTAAAAAAAATTGGTCATAAATTCGAACATAAAATACATCACGAATTTCGACAAATGGTCACCAAAAAAAAAAAATCAATTTTCTCAATCGTTTGAAGTTTGAAGAGAAATTGCCAATTTCGTCAAAGGATCCACAAATTTTGTCAGAAGATCGGCAAAAAAAACCACAAATTTCATTAAAGGATTGCGAATTTCGTCCAGGTATTACGAAATCGATCGCGGACCAGAAATTACAATCACAGAAAACGGCAAATTTCGTTAAAAGGGAGTGGATCTCTCTTCACCCCCCACTGTTGTAATCTTTCAGAAAATTTGCTGTAAATTTGAGAAAATTTTTTTAAACTCAGAATGACCCCTGATGATAAGAAGTGAATTCTTATCAGTTATTTTGTCAATGCAGTTAGAAACAGCCCAATCCTTAATATTGTGACCTCTTCTCAAAAAATGCCAGTCACTCTGTTCACAGAAATAATGGACATTGCTTCTGAAACAACTGAATCACATTTTGTAAGGAGAGGTCCATTCACAGGCATCATCATTAAAGAGACCGATGAGTTTTTATTGCGACCCTTTGACGAAATTCTTGTTTTTTTTTCTGAGATCATTTGGCGAAATTTCCATTTTCTGTGATTTTTTGATGAAATTTGCTTTTTTTTTTTTTTTTTTTTCGATTCTTTGACGAAATTCGTGCTTTTTTTCGCGATCCTTTGACAAAATGAGCTTTTTTCTCCTATCCTTTGATGAAATTAGTTTTTTCTATGGTTCTTTGACAAAATTTGCATTCTTTTCGCCATCTTTTAACAAAATTCGTGCTTTTTCTGCTATGCTTTTACAATATTTTTATGAAATTTGCTTTTTTCTGTGATTCTTTGACAAAATTCGCTTGTTTTTTATGATCCTTTGACGAAATTTGCGTGTTATCTGTGGCCTTTTTTCGAAATTCGTGTTTCTTTCGTGATCCTTTGACAAATTAGTTTTTTCCGCGATTCTTTTATGATTTTTTTTTTCTTTTTTTTTTCTGAGATTCTTGTATGAAATTTGTTTTTTTTTTTTTTTCGTGATCCTTTGACAAAATTTGTGCTTTTTCCGCTATGCTTTTATGAAATTCGTTTTTTTTTTCCTGTGCTTCTTTGTTTTTTCTGCGATTCTTTGACAAAATTATTTTTTTACCACGATTCTTTAAAGAAAATCGTGTTTTTTCTGCAGTCCTTTGATGAAATTCACGTTTTTTTCCGCGATACTTTAACAAAATTGGTTATTTTTTTGGCGGCTATTTGTTGAAATCTGCAATATATTTCTGTGATGTTTTTTTATGTCTGAATTTTTGGACTGATGGCCGATTTTAATTTTTGGAAAATTTGGAACAGAATCGCCCCTGGCAAACAATAAATAAATCGTACATAAAACAGGGGACATTTTTAATTTTTCGTTATTTAAAAAGAAAAAAAGTGCATCAATATTATACAACTCTGCTGCCTGCCTTTCCCTTCCTGGCACTTTGTATTTTTTTATGCAACGTACAAGTGTGGGTGGCTCATTCCTCTGTTTCTATTGTTAGCATATCATTTGCATCATGCCTACATAATAAAGGGGTGTGTTTTGCTTTGCTAGTGAAAAGTAGTTTTGCTTTTCATCTGCTTTTAATTTGTTTCTATGTATTGTTATCATATTTAACTAATGGATTTGAAGCTATTTTGGACTCACTTCTGTAAACCCCTTTGCTGTAGTTATATATACTGCTGCATTTAATTTTCTGACAGAATTTAAGAAATTTCAGAATTTGTTGACAATGTGATTTCTCAGATTTTGGGATCCGAGCCATAATACTTGTTCCAAAACTTCTAATTACGATGTTTTTCTAAAGTGATGTCATCGCTTATACCAAATTCAAATTGCTGAACTATAATTTGTTAATCGCAGAATAAGCTCAAAATTATAAATGGAATTTTATTTACCAAGAATTTTCTCATTGAATCTTATCAGCCATAATTTCTATGCTACGGAATTTAAAGACTGATTCTCTCTGTGGAATGTTTATTGGTGATGTACAGTGACCATTTAAAGTATTTTCTATACCTTCCCACCTCTCCATATGGGTATAAATAAAGCTGGATTTCATATCAATATGTCTCCATTTATTGTCAAGTTCCTTGCCTTCCAGTTCATTAAGTAAGATCAACTTCAATTATTATTTCTTTTATTTTTACTGCCATAAAGTTATAGACTGAAAAAAACTTTTTAAGGGTTCTGTGGATGTTCACAATGCACTTACTAACATTTCCTGCAAATTATTAACATTACATCTGCTAATATTATTAATGTGACAACAGCTTTATTCTCTTTGAACTTTATCATCCACTGGTCATATTTTTATTTCATTTGGCATTTCTCCGATTACTTTTGTCACATTACATTCACAGATCTTTTACCAAACTGACATCACTGCTGATCTTTCGCAGATAACGGGAACTGTATGTGAAGGAAGTATCTCTTCTGCATCTATTATAGGATTTCGTCATTTCCCTGATATTTCTGGAAAGAAGGTGTGAGATCTCGTTTCATTTGTGCCAGCATGTAATGGTGTATTAGCCTATATCTTTCAGAGATTTAGTAGCTTTGTATTTAGTCTTTGCTTCGTCTTTTTCATTCTGTACTTCAAATGGGTACACTGTTATTGTGTTTTCAAATGGCTTTCTGAACATAGAAGTAAGTAATGTTGTTTCAGAGAGGGGTCATTCCATGTAAGTTCAGGCAGGCATGTAACCCACCATCACAGATTTTGATGAAACTGCGTGTGTTTGTTCCTATTAATAAGATATGATCACCAGTATTTTTTTTTTACTCCTTGGTCAAATAGTTTCTGAGAAAAAAATTGTCAAAATTTTGAAGAACTGCCGTCAGTTGGCATTCTTGACTGCTCGGTTTTCAAATGTAGCATGACATAAATATGATAATATTTCTATATCTACTCTACAAATCATCTTCAAATAATTTATGCATAATATATAGGGTACGTAGTTTATGAAAAAAAAAAATACTGTTATGCTTATAACATTTTAAGTGTGTCTAAAAAAATGTTTAAACTTTGAAGTCGTGAATTTTTTATGAAAAATAATGCATTATCTAAAAAAGCATTATCAACAAAAGGCAGTATTTTTATTAAATTTATTTTTTGTGAGGGATATACTTAAAGGTGTCCTTTATCTGATTCTGAAATAAAAATAGTGGGATTTGGGGTGTTTTTAGTAGTATTTCCCATTTAAAAATATTTTGAGGCGTATTTCAAATCAAATCAGAGTCATTCCATGTCAGTTCGCCTAAGACATTTAATTCACTGTCACAAATTTCAATGAAACTGGGTATGTTTATAGCTCATTTTAAGACGTAATCACCTTGATCCTAAGTAAAATATTTTTTAAGATAAAAAAAAATATCTAAATATTGAAATTTTTTTTTAAATGATTTTAATGACAGATCTATATTTAAAGACTGCATAAAAAAAAAAGTCATTTCAATATAAAATCACTAAATAAGTTTCAAATAATGTATATGTGACAAATAACGTAGACAGATTATTATTTATTGTTGTTTGTCATGTTTAAACACTAAGAGTGTGTTTAATCTTGTGAATTTTTAAAATCAAGAATTTTATGAAAAATGTGTTAATCAAAAATTTATTATTAACCGAAGGCAGGCTGTTATTACTTTTTTTAATTGTATGTAAAAATATCTTTTCAATAGTTATAAAATAAAAATAGTGAAAATATGAGCAATTTTAACAATATTTTCACAAAATGTGAATGTTTAATGATAAATATTGAAGCTTTTTATGCTAAGATGTACTATAATGACTACGATATCGTGTATTGCTACTCTTGCTTAACTATAATACATACAATAATAAAATAACAAATATTATTTACAGCAATAAAAATTAAATAGTACCAGTTCCTTTACCAACACTACACTGCTCAACAGTCGACTTAAAATCAACAGCCCACTCTTATTGAAAAATACTTTCAACTGTTCAAATAATAAATAAACTAAATTTAAAAATCTTAATACCAACTAATTATCTTAAGACGATAATAATAACTAAACATAATGAATTTATAAATCAGCTTTTAATTGAAAATTCATAAAATGGTCGCTTTAAATGTTGCTGTTCATCGAGTCAATCAAAATAAATTATAAAAAAAAATAGTGAACCTAATATGCTGACTGCAATGACACTTCTAACAAAACTAATTAATTCACTACCATCTGAAATCAAACCCGAAAGATCAAAAAGAAAAAATCAGCTATAGTGTGAATGTGACATACTCAGTTGTTGTTGAGGTATGAATGTCTTTGTGACATTTTCACCTGTACTTCAATAAAATATAAACATGTACGCTTTTTTCATTCATCCAAATTAAGTAAAACAATTATAAAATTTTGTTGTCATTACACCAGATGTTAAATTTTTCGTTACATACTATTAGATAAGTTCTTTACTTTTAGATATTATTGACATAATATAAATTTTACCATATGTATTTTCTATAAGTGTATAAACAATATATATGCTTTATTATTAAACATAAATGAATAATTTTTAAATAATTTGTTTGAGAACAGGGATATATATATACACACACACACACACACACATATATATATATATATATATATATATATATATATATATATATATATATATATATATATATACATACAATATATGTTGAAATCCATCTTTCAGCAATGTTGTGATGAAATATATCAAATTACATATCATTAGAAACTGAATAAAGTTACAAAAGTGCAACTCATTAAGTTTTAAATATTTTTTTATATATAGTTATTTGAAAGATATAAATTCGGATTATGCATTTTTTGCATATATTTAAAGCACAGTATGTCAAAATTTTCTTCAAAGGAGTGAAATTTGGTATTTTTATTTTCAATATTAGCAGCCAAATATGAGTTTAAAGATTAGGAGTGTCATTTTGAAAATTTCTATTGGGCGGTGAGGAGCTAGTGATTTTTCTTTTTTGGAAAGGGATAATTGCTCATTGCCCTAAAAGTTTTACTAAAAAACAATATTGTTTATTTTTTTCCTTAAGAAACGAACATAAAAGATAATTAGAAAAATAAAATAAATGTACCGTAATTTCCGGTGTATAGCCCGCGGATCAAACAATCGTGTTTTGACACAGAAATTTTTTTAAATAAAATGTAACTTTTTAGATCACGGTAAATATTGGTCTTCAAATACTGAATAAAATTTCTGGGTCCAAACTGAATTGTTTCATCTGTGGGCTATACACCCGAAATTACGGTATAAATAAAAATATTTCCAGGGATGATGCATTGGATAGATTTTACATCTGAAAATATTGATAATTTTAAATATGATTTAAATACTACTAAAACCAACCGAAATCCCCTATTTTTATTTCAGATCCAGTTATAATGTAGTATTATGTACAACTTAAAATAAAAAAATTAGTCATAGGAACTCTGCCTCTGATTGATAAAGCTTTTTTAATAATTTCATTATTTTTTGTAAAATATTGATTTCAAAGATTATACAATTTTTTAGACACATTTAAATATTTTTTAACATTACAGCAATATTTTTTCATAATCTACATACTTTATTTACCTTGCTTAAATTATTTCAAGAAGATTTCTTTATTAGTTATTGAAATATGATTTTATATATAAAATGAGGCCTTTGAAAATTGAACAATCATTAATGGCAACTCGTGGCAATTTTCCAAAACTTTGATAATTTTTTCTCATATTTTCACTATTTTTATTTTATAACCATTTAAAAGATATTTTTACGTAAAAAGCAATAACACCCTGCCTTCATTTGATAATAAATTTTTGATTAACACATTATTTTTGACAAAATTCTTGATTTAAAAAATTCACAAGATAAAACACTCTCAACAAGATACATACTCTTAGTGTTTAAACATCACAAAAAACAAGAAATAATAATCTGCCAACATTATTTGTCGCATATACATTATTTGAAACCTATTTAGTGATTTTATATTGAAATGACTTTTTTTTTTTTAAAGCAGTCTTTGAATATAGAACTGTCATTAAAAAAAATTTAAACAATTTTCAAAAATTTTGATTTTTTTTATCTTAAAAAATATTTTACTTAGGATCAAGAAAATTAAAGGTGATTACGTCTTAAAATGAGCTATAAACAAACCCAGTTTCATTGAAATTTGTGACAGTGATTAAATGGCTTAGGGGAACTGATATGGAATGATTCTGCTTGATTTGATTTGAAATGCACCTCAAAATATTTTTAATTAGAAAATTCTACTAAAAACACCCAAAATCGCACTATTTTTATTTCAGAATCAGGTAAAGGACACCTTTAAGTATATCCCCCATAAAAAATAAATTTAATAAAAATACCGCCTTTTGTTGATAATGCTTTTTTTGTTAATGTATTATTTTTCATTAAAAATTATTTGTAGAGTAGATATTGAAATATGATTATATATATGACATGCTACATTTGAAAACCGAGCAGTCAAGAATGCCAACTGACGCCAGTTTTTCAAAATTTTGACAATTTTTTTCTCAGAAACTATTTCACCAAGGAGCAAAAAAAATTACTGGTGATCATATCTTAATAGTAAGAACAAACACACGCAGTTTCATTAAAATCTGTGATGGTGGGTTACATATTGGTATTTTACTGCCTGATTTGATGTGGAATGCCCTAGGTGTTAATTTTTTGGAACTGCCAACAACTCTTGTTTATTATATGGAAAGGTATTTGCAGTTCTAATCAGGGTTCTCCCTGGCTTTTGACCAACATTAGCGATTTGGCAAATAAGAAATAAAAAACAGCAGCCAAATGAACAGAAATGTTTGCAAAACAGATTCGGCTTGAAACACTGAAAAATCTATCTTTAACCCATCCCTTTTTTTCAATATGTTCTAAAATAACCTAAGTTTTTGTAATCCCTTATACAATAGAAATTAGAGTATCCGCTACAGAAACTATTAAAAAGAAGTACATTCTAAATGTCTCCTAAATGTGTAAATGTTCCAGACATTATTTTAGCTGTCTAAATAAAAATTAAATACAGCAACCTTTGATTTACCGCTGTGAAAATATACACTAAAAATGGCTATGAGATTTCGACTCCTAACAAATAGAAAAATCTGACCGGCCATTGATATTTTGCATACATTTATTAAATAGTATGGTAAATGGCTAATTTCAACAACGCATTCCAACAGAAATTTTCTCTATTTGACGCTTAATGCAAGTAATTTTGTTTGCATTTTTATTGCCACGATGCTGGAGTGATTAACTGACAATAGAGAAATACCTATCACATAATCCTTTCTGTGCCTTTGCCTGTTGTTAAACTAAATCCCATCAAAAAAATCTCCCGTAAAAAAAAAAGCCAAGTCTCCTGACTCTTTGACCATAAAAAGTTCTGAGATCATGTGTAGAGCCAAGCTTAGCTCTCTTATTAACTCTGATATTTTAATTCCCAAATTACTCCTAGTCTCTACACCCTTAGTAAATGATTATTTTGTGACTTGGCAATTACGCAGCACAGGAAAGTTATTCCGTAAACACTTTACTTATGTTTTGAATTGGGATTAAATTATTTGATTAAGGCTGAATATGAACGCAAGGGATAGAAGCCTGAAGGAGGTATGCACCGATTGGGGTCTTTGTAAAAGAGTAGTCTGGCTCGTATTCACATTACATAGGAAGAAAATCACCCAAAACCCCGGACATCAAGTTTGACCAGTAGAGAGTTTTTGCATTCGGACTTACAATGTAATGTAAAATTATTTCCATGCTACAAATACATATACGTTCAGTGCTCTTATCGAAACTATTTTATGCAAAACTTTATAAATAAACGTTAATATTAAAATGTAAACAACAGTCTTTACATTCTCGTGCTGCATCATTGCCAAGTCACAAAATAATCATTTACTAAGGGTGTAGAGACTAGGAGTAATTTGGGAATTAAAATATCAGAGTTAATAAGAGAGCTAAGCTTGGCTCTACACATGATCTCAGAACTTTTTACGGTCAAAGAGTCAGGAGACTTGGCTTTTTTTTTTACATGGTGTTTTTGATGGGATTTCACTTCTTTTTGTAAGGAGAAAGCCAAAGAAAGCTTTTCCAGTGGCGTCGATTTCAATTACACTATCTTTAACTTCATAGACTTTATGGCTCCTGATTGCTTCGATGTTCCGCTTTTCCTAGAAAAGCAAATTGGTATGTGTGCTACTGTTTTGAAATCCATTCATTCAATTTTTCTAGTAATTAGTTTTTGTTTCAATTTATCAGCTGTTCAATCAAAGTCCTCCAAAGTTAATTCTACTGTGCAGAGTCCCTTTTATAACTTTGTCTGCTTCCAGTCTATTTACCATTTTTTTAGTTATAGCTCTTGTAATGTTTTCTAAAGTGTTTATTTTAAACTGCAGCTTACCTCTAGACCTTTTTCGTCATTAAGCTCTAATATTCATACCAGGGTGGGCAACAGAACAGCGCGTAACTTCTTAGCGAGCTACGTCTTCCCATTTCAGGGTGTGAATCGCTGTAACGTTTTAATGTGTGTTTTTGTTTTCGATAATGGTTTTGACGATAGAGAGCTCTAGCTTCTTGAAGCTGTTGAGAACGTGATTTCTCGGAACAATTAGGCCTTCCCCTTTTGACCTCAATAGGTCTTCTAATTTTTATCTCTAGCTGATTTCTCTCTGTGATAGGTATTCATTTGGAAAAATAATAGATTATTGCTAGCTGTTAAGAAGAGGAAGTAGCAGGCCCGTAGCTAGACTATATTTCCAGGTAGGGCAAACGCTTTTCCAGGGAGGGCAGATTATTTCTTAATTTTTTCCCAGTCTCTTATTTGTAGTTCTTCAAAAACATGTACTGCAATTTTAAGGTAAACGTTTCTCATTTAAAACACAAGATTTTTCTAAACTCAGTATGACTTTTCTTTAATTTCTTCCGAGGGCACAATGCAAATGTGTCTAAGATAAATATATATATATATATATATTTAACAGTTTTTCCGCGATTTTGAAGTCCATGTTCCAAATCTTTAAATCTTTATTGCTTTTTACACTCCTTATTACATTCATTCTCCATTTTACATAAAAGCAAAAAAATATTTTTAAAAAATCAAAACTTATAATAAAAAAATTAAAAAAAGGTTTGTTTGTTTTACAGGTATACATTGTCGAGAACTATTCTCCATTTTACATTAAGCAAAAAAATATATATATATATAAAAGCAATTTAACAAATTACAACACCCATTTGGAAAATGATTTTTTCGAAGACTAAAATTTAAGGCATAAAAAATTGCACGGAGTTGATCATACATCACGTGCGCCATGAATTAAACATTAATATTCCTGGACCTATCATGAACAAATTTTAAAAGAAATTTCAGTTTTACAATTTTCGGTATTGTAAATTTTTAAACTTCTACGGAGCTGGTCATACATTACGTGCGCCATGGATTACACATTAATATTCCTGGACCAATTTTAAAAGAAATTTCCTACATTACGTACACCATGGATTATATTTCAGTACTGTACATTTTTAAACTTCTACGGAGCTGGTCATACATTACGTACGCCATGGATTAAACATAAATATTTCAGGACCAATTTTAAATGAAATTTCATTCTTAAACTTCTAAACATCCCACAACATTACTTTTTACACCGTCATATAGAGAAAAAAAATTACTTTTAAATGCAATTTGTTTGAAAGCTGTATCTCATTTTGTTTCTGAGTTATTAATTTTTTTTTGTAGCTTTTATTACTTTTTTGTCATAGTGGCAACAGAAGTATCCATCTCTGTTGAAAGTAAAGGGAAAATACAAATTACTGTAGAGACCAATCAGAAAACGAATAAAATGCGGATTCAACCAGTAAAACGCTTCAGATATGTTTTTGATTTCCTACCCTGACAAAGAACAATAACCATTTTTCCAAATGGTTAAAAAAATTAAAACTTATAATGAAAATATTAAAAAAAGGTTTTTTTGTTTTACAGGTATAGATTGTCGAGAACTTAAAAATAATCATACAATCAGTTAATTTATTCAAAAGTTAAACCTCTAAAAAATAGCGTTTCCAAATAACTGAATTTAAAATTTTTAACATTATTATCCATATGTTAATATTCTACTTTAAATACTTACCAAACATTTATCAATCACCCCGAAAAGATCGTTGATTTTTTTTCTTACGAATGTACTTGGAATAATTTGTTTATTTGCCTTGTTGCTTTTAGGCAAATCGAGATTGAGAATTTCTGGTTTACTTTTAGTAGTTAATGATAATGAATTTTTATCATTACTATTTACACATTATTTAGGAGCGGGACTCACCGTTTCCTGTTCTAGTTCACGATTCTTATATATAAATGAATGGATATCCATATTTTCAAATATATCTTGTAGTCACAGATAAAGTAATCAGTTCACACACACACATTTTTCCAAAATATATAACTTTTAAATCGAGAACCCTTTTTTTCATTCTGTCACCAAAGGCTGATTTGCACCTAAAATCTGCAGCAGTTGAGCTAAAACTAGTGCATAGTGCATTATTTTCATTTTCACAAACGGATGTTTGGCAGTCGCTAAGTCAATTTCTCGAAATTGCTGACCAGTACTCAAAAAACTTTCTGGCGGCCCTGCACAAACACATGTCCGTAGTCAGCACAATCACAGGGATGAAAATTTGCATCGATATCGTCCCATTGTAAATTCTTGAAAAACTAACTTTTGGAAAATATTTCATACTACCTCTTTATTTAGAAAAACAATCTCTTAGGTGGTTTAAGAACATTTCAGAGGAAGGATAACACAATTTCACACCATAGGTGGTCCAGTGATATGAAAGAAAATCACTGAATAATAAGTACTAAAGGGTGCTAGGCAGTTCGGCTACTTAATGATTCTTGTGAGAGGCGATCTCTTTGCAGTCTTGAAGCTAGGCAACCTTATAAGTATTATAAATGTGACAAACTGAAGGGGGGGAGGGAAGAAGCTTGAAAGCAGGGGCAAATTCAAAGTTGCACACGGGCGTTCTAGGTTTTTTTTTCTTTTTTTAAAATAGATCAAGTCTTCTAAATTCTCATGCTTGTGTTCTTTTATTCAAGACTTAATTTATACAAACCAGTGCCCTCTCAGTTTCAGAATAAACAATGGCATTTTTTGCTTGTTCCGTGCTAAATCTTATTAAAAATAAACAATATTTATACAATTTAGTGTTTAGAGCAGAAGATCTAGTCTGTGCAAATATAAAATATTTTTTAATTTATATTTTTACTTGCCCATTTCCCATAAAGGATCAATGTTTCTTTAATTTAATTTTTAAAAATAGATATATATATTGTATATACTTAAGACTGTTGTCTGTTCGGTCACATGCATCCATAATTATTTCATATACCCTCCATGATGTTCCAAAAAATCAAATAACGTTTTTTTCTTCTTCTCTTATCAAAATAATGCATTTTTCAGAAAATGCTGGTAAAGTGTCCATGTTTAAACTGATTTTTGTTGCATAAATCAGGGCTTCCTCTTGCACATATTTCTATTTTATTGGCACCACTAATTTTAAAAAGCAAAATTTGTAGTGTATTTTTCTCCTGCTCATGTTGTTGAGTTGCGTGTAAATTAGTTTTGTTTTGAGAAAGGCTAATAAAATATATAAATTGGTGCAAGTGAGAGACCTGATAAATATTACAAGAAAATAGTCATCATAAAGAAATCGACTTCTGTCAAGAAATCATCACATAATAAAGGAAAACGTCATTCGATTGTTTACAATATTAATGAGGAGTTTAAAAAAATCATGTATGGAGTGAAGGGAGGCTTATTTTATGTATATATATATATATATACAATTAAATCTGTCTAAGGCGGAATCGCTTAAGACTGAAATAAAATGCCGCCTTTGACAGATTTCCGGCTTAGACAGAAAATCTTTATACACATCCCATTTACAGAATATTAATCATTTCTTTGACTAAAAATTAAAACTAACGTATTTTTCAATTTTTTTTTAAAATTAAATAAACATGAAATCTTTGTACATATTTTTATATATTTATAATAATGTTAATTCATACTACAAATTGATAGTACACGAACACACTGTTATAAATCAAAATTACAAGTTTTAGTGAAGAAAAGTTATATTTACCTTAATAAACGCCTTAAAATTCTATTATCTTAATTTTTTTTTTTTTTACGAATATTGTTGTTTATTACTGTCATCAATCAGTGAGGCACCTTTCTAACCTCTGGGAGTTGGACTGGACAATACATGTCAGTATGAAAAGATAAGGTTTCTTTCCATTTATATTTCCAAGCAGAATTTTCTTCCGTCTTAAAGAGTAACTTTGCTACATGGAACCCCAAAATGAATGTCCGGTTCCGCGTTATACAGATTGTTTCCGTCTTAGACAGATTTCTCGAAAATCTCTATGTTTAAAAATGTGGGTCTCTGAAATTTCCCACCTTAGACAGATTTCACTGTATATATATATATATATATATATATACTATGTTAAAAAAATATTTTATATTTGTACATACTTTTCATCACTAAAAATAACAAATATGTAGGTTAACAGATGGTTATAGCATGGAACAAATATAGTACATATGCTATTTCGCTTCTGACCGCGAGCTGTGAGGTGCGCCTCCCTAGCTCTCACATTCATATGTTTTAAACTTTATTTTTTAAATTTTGCACTGATGGAGCTTTATGCACATTTTTCATTTGTGACATTTAACGTTATCCATATTTTCTTAATATATCGGCGCAAAGTTCAATCCTCTTATATTTGTAAATATATGCATACCTATTACACATATAAAAAAAATTTCAGACTCAACAATACGATTTTTTATTTTATTTTTTTTTTTTACAGATTCGCATTACCGTATTTATAAGAGAAACATAAAACTTACAGGCATTACTACTGAAATGATTTGGAATCGAATACCGTCTTTCACTTTTCGGTAAATGTATTGCACTTTAAGTTGTAATCTATTTCTATCCTTTATCAGGTTGTCGCGTCAAATAATTTGCTTATAATAGCACCTTTAACGACATTTTCTGGAAACTGATTTGCTTTTACGAAAATGTGGAAAAGTCTATTGAATTTCTTTGTTTCTTAAGAGCACACATAAAATTTTTGAATTTAAAAATAAAAATGACCTTTTGAATCTGCCAGTAAGTAACAAATGTAGCTCGACATACTATTCTGAAAATTTCTGGGATGATTTCCAGATGATTTATTTTCCCATGTACCCCCAAACGCTTGTAGTCAGCGCTTACGATGGATTTAATTTGTTACTATGTTCGATAGTAAAAAGTCTTTTTAAAGTGTAAGCAAAGGTATGATATTTTTTTAACCTACTTGAATCATATTGTTATCGGCACATAACTCCCTTCAAAGAATATAAAAAAGTAATATTTTTTGCAAGGGAAAACTTTATTATAAAATCGAAGTGTAGTTATTTAAATCTTATCATAACTTTTTTTCCTTTTATCCCTTGATTTATTACCGATTGGTATTACTTCGTTCCTTTCAGATTTTTGTTAATTTAAGATGAAAAGGTATTTTGTTATGTTACATAAAATTTATTTAAAGTGAAATTCATGCAAAAGTGTAACACAGTAATAATTTCTTCTGCTAAAAGTCACGTAAATCCGTAAAAAGAATGAGAAGTGTAAAACACGTGTACATTAAAAACAATTAAGAAAATTCTGTAAATTTCTTAATTGAAACTTAAATTTATATCAGTTAATTAATGCAAAATTTGATATTCTATTGGTAAAAGATGATATTTTCAATGTAATTACATTTCTCCTACAAAAAAATTTTGAGATATTTGTTTGACAATTTTTTATTATTCCTTAATATGTAATAAAAAGTGCGAAAAATGAAACAAAGAGCGTATTGGGTTTAGTTGACCCCTCTTCTCAGAGAAAACAAGTAAACATCCATCACAAAAGAAAAAGAAAAAAGTCCATATGCTTGAAAGTTGGAATACCAAGTTTCATGGAATCCGATCAATTTTCGGTGCAACAAGCAGAAGTGTAAGTAGAACACATGTATTCAAAGTACCCTGAGCAGAACTGTCAGGTACAGTTTATTGAAGTTAACGAAATAATATTGTAGGCTGTTTCATTGTAATTTCAGAAGCCTTTGGTTTCAACCCCGCCTTCCTGACGATCCATTTTGTATAGTGACAATTGTACAAAGAAAGAAAGTTTTACGGATATAAGCTAATTCAGATTTGTTTGTGAGGCGGTGAGGAGTGTGGAATAATTTCTACAAAGCAAAGAAGCCAGGAATGACATCAGAGTAAAGATACTTATATGAAAAGTATGTGGGAATGACCAATGCCACAGTTCCGACAGGCCTGTTAAAAGAGAAAGAGAGAAAAAAAAGTGTAGATGAAAATTTTCCTATTTTTGTTTGCCGGTCTAAAAACGAAATAGAGGGGTTCTCTTTGATTAGGTCTGGCATGAAGGAGGGGGAAAATGGAAATTTAATGTATTAAATAAAAGTTATTTAAAGTGAAATAGTGGGTGATAATGTGATCGAAATGTCTAGCTAGTTTCATGGTAGGTTGGACAAAAATTTGAAAAAAAAAATAGAAATTTATAATAGTTGTTTATACTGGAATTTAGAGTCTCACGCTAGGTCGGGCAAAATTTTTTCCAGGTCGGGCTTTGCCCGACCTGGCCCCTGCCTAGCTGCGGGCCTAGGAAGTAGGACGTCAAAGTGTCCTCCAAAGAAACTAATCACAGCTAATCCCAGTGTGCAACCACATACTCAACTGTAGCACATCTGATATCATACGACTAGGCTATGTTACTTAGCACAGAAAAGAAAATATAGATGAAACAGATACGAACAATCTCCAGATGTAGGAACTACTCGATGAGGACTTTCTTCGCTATGATCAAAATATAACATTTCAGTTTTTTTCCTATCAAACTTTCTTCGATCAACAATGTCTTTCATTGGAATAACATTCATCATTACAATTTCGCGTTTCCCTCCGTCACCGTGTCTTTTCAGCAATTTTGCAGATGCACTCTGACATCTAGAATTCAAATTTTACACAATATAAAACTGTGTCGCCAAAATTTGAAATTTAGTTATTCCTTTTTTCGATATGTAACACTTACAATCAAGTTATTTCTAGAAACAAGTAGGTGAAAGAATTTTACACTAAACTTTCAAACCTTCGTACTTTTGAATTTAAAGTAAATCGTAATAATTTTTTTATTTAAATGATTTTAGTACACAGTAGAACAAGCATAGTTCGGTAGTTTTTTAAAAATATTTATTTTGTTTTAATAAATGTAGAAATGTGATAGATACTATCCGAAAAACATAAGTTGTGGAGAATATAGCGGAATTTTCGTTAATGCGTCTCCTCTTAAGACGTATCTCCGGTTAATGCGGGTAGTTTCATTTCCCCATCATATTTTAATTAATGTTAAAGGCATCGTTTATTGCAGATTTCGGTTACAGATGAAAAATGGCTCCCTTGGAAGCCCACTAACAGTTGTTCACTGAATATTCATTTCTACTGCTCGTAGTCTTAGCACGGTTGAAAGTGAAAAGTCAGAGAAAATGACGTCACAGTGGTACAAAAGTGATGATGTTTAAGTTTTAAGTATAAAAATAATTGATTTATTTTCAATATGTCATTTTTTCTGGGGAGAGGAGAATGTAGAATTTTGATTTTGAATTCCAAAACGATAATTTGAGTACCTAAAAACATATTAAAAAAAATTATTCATCGCAGGGGTTTGTATTGCCATTAAAAAAAATAAGCTTTTTTTTACGTATGCGATTATTTTAGTCATATCCTGAGTGCCACTCTCCATGTTTTATAAAAATTGAATTTATTATTCTTCAACAATTATTGTCTACGTCAATAGTTTGGCAGCAAATGTGAGGTAAGTTTGACAACAAAATTCTCTTGCTTTTAAAACTGCTGCTAATTTTGCGCCATGGTCTATTTCCATTGCATCAAACTATAGCAATGTTTAAAATAATATGGTAGTGATGTTAAATATAGCAAAAGTATAAGAGCAGCTATCTATCAAGAAATGTTAGCATATTTGCAGAATGTTTATAAAATATTTAAATTCACCAAATTAACATTTGGTAAAATAAATTAATTTTATTTGGGTACTATTTGATTATCCCGTAGATCAATTTTGCCAAATTATACAAATCGCCATATTTTTATTTTAAATAATGAAAAAGCAAATAAATTAATAAAACCTTAATGAAACTAGAAGTAAAAAGTCTAATTAAAAATCATTTGATGACGTAACAAACACGTGTATGGTGTTTAATGTCAAGTGAATACGACATTTACGACCATCCATTATTGGCATTTAATCTTATAGTTTGGCAATAGTTTTTCGGTCGACGGGATAATAAAGTAGTACCTTTATTTGTTTTAGTCAATTAAAATGAATTTTACTGTATTCAGGACCCAGCTATTTCGTGCTCGATTTAGTATAGTTGACAAACTGCGTTTTATCATGTTGATAATCAGTGAGCAACAGTATTGGCAATAATTCCAATTACGAAAAATAAAAGATTTTCAATTTTTTTTTTTTCGAATTTTCCAATTTTTTCTTTCTTTGTATCACAAATATTACCTTCTTACCAAATTTCAAGTTTCTAGGGCTACAGGATGTACCTCAGATTTTTGATGATCGGTGAGTCAGTCTGTCAGTCAGTGTCGAAAAAGCGAAACTTTGAGTTCATATATTTTCTGAACTAGAAAAGATAGAAACGCGGAAATTTTATCATTTGCTTCAGCTTGAAGAGTACTTTTAGAAAAACAAAGTTTCAAGTTCCTGGGAAATTCCAGCGAAGGGATATAGAGCTGTCAAAAGTACCCTGAGTTGCTTCCGGAAAAGGATGCTTACGGCTGTGCTTTCTCGACTTGGCAGGGGCACTGCCGTGCCCCCAGATTGGTGTTGAGTCAGTATCTCTATAAATAGAGCAATGTAAGTGGCACGGTGCAATTGAACATATAAAGCGGCATCAATCTTTCAGTAATGCGCCTAAGAATCTCAACTGTATTGGCACACCACACAAACTGAGCACTTGCAATTTGGTGAGTTTGACTGTCGGTTTACTTGCCAAATGAAGAATTTTGTCGCAATGGCGAGCGGCAGCGAGAACCCTGGTTCTAATGAAAGTATAGTGTATGTACTCTCTTTTAATACAGGCATGAAAGAGTTCCTTTTAAAGGAGGAATTCCACCTTTTTAAAAGCAAATTTGGACATTCTGTGGATGGATTAAAAAATGCAAAGAAAATATTAGAAGCATATGGGGGTGGGGAGGGGGGTGTCAGAAACTTAATAATTAGATATTCTGTGTACTCAAATCCTTGGATTCTGAATTGCTGTACTATCAAATCAAAGGCGGCTTTTATTGTAAGCATTTGAAACTCATGTAAATTAAGTTACAAAAAGAAAATAACAATCCTATGTACAGTTATAATTCATTTTATTGTATGAATAACTGTTAAAATGTGTCTAAATTATACGAGTTTGGCCTTAGTATAGATTGAAAAAAATTTCCACCTTTTTTCACATTTCCCACTTTCATGCATGTTTAATAGTTTTAACATAGCATTTTCTACAGTTTTAATATATTTGGCTTGTTAAGGATCAGTACATAGAAAGTTTTGCAGGATATGTTTACTTCAACATTTATCAAACACTTAGATGCTGAAATGGGATGAAGTACTAGGCAAGATATGTACAAAAGTTATTATTTTGGCAAAATACATCAGGATTGTTTGAGATGTTGTCGGATGATCTTCTTTTGGAAGATCATTTAGATAGGCAATAATTATTCTGGTGTTAAAGTGATTTAGGCCATTTCATTAAATATTTGTTTACCTTTTTACTTTCTTCTATCTTCAATAGAAGAAAGTATTGTAATCGAAATTTTTTTCGACGGATTTACATGTTTTAGGGGTCAGAGATCCTAAAAAGCATGTTTAAAGAAAATGTCTGTCTGTCTGTGTGTCCGTCTGTCTGTCGCCATTGTACCATCAAAAAGTGTATGAAGTTATGCATAGAATTGAACCAAATTTTTATTTTAAGTTTTTGGATATGGCAAGTAGGTCCTCCCTGAATTTGGAAAAAATTCGACGGTAGAGGACGCTGTAACAGCGATTTTTATGCAATTTTCAATATTGTACCATCCAAAAGTGTATGAAGTTATACATAGAATTGAGCCAAATTTTTATTTTAAGTTCTTGGATATGGCAAGGAGGTCCATCCAGAATTTGGAAAAAATTCGCCGGTAGGGGGCACTGTAACAGTGATTTTGAATATTGTACCATCCAAAAGTGTATGAAGTTATAGATAGAATTGAACCAAATTTTTATTTTAAGTTTTTGACTATGGCAAGCAGATCCTCCCTCAATTTGGAAAAAAGTCGCCGGAAGGAGGCGCTGTAATAGCGATTTTGAATATTGTACCATCCAAAAGTGTATGAAGTTATGCATAGAATTGAACCAAATTTTTATTTTAAGTTTTTAACATCATGCAGGTCCTCCCTGAATTTGGAAAAATTCCGCCGGAAGTGGGCGCTGTAATTGTGATCTCTGTACCATTTTCATTATTGTACCATCGAAAATTGTATGAGGTTATGCATAGAATTAAACCAAATTTTTTGTGTACGTTTCTGGCTATGGCAAACATGTTCTCCCTGAATTTGAAAAAAATCTGCCGAAGGGGGGACGCAGTAATAGCGATGTTTGTGCCATTTTCTTTATTGTACCATCGAAAAATGTATAAAATTATGCATACAATGGAACCAAATTTTTTCGTGCATGTTTTTGGCTTTGGCCAACAGGTCCTCCTTGAATTTGGAAATATTACGCGGTAAAGGGGCTTTGTGATAGCAATTTTTGTATTGTTGATTTTTCGTAGTTCTGTTGTTCATCGGCGGCTCGTGCAGAGGCGGAACTCGCTTTTTGCTAAGCCATCTATTCGCAAACATCTGATAACAACAGAATAAGGATAAACTATTAATTTTAACAAATGTCATGATATTGATTAATTCGTTTTTAGTCCGTTTAATTGACTGAAGCAGAAATTTAAGATGAAAATCTAAGTTGGTATAGTATTAAACTAAAAATATTGAAGTATTAACATGTGTAACTAGTTTTTGAAACATTATGTATAAGATAGAAGAAAGTTTTGGGATTGGCACATCCAACTAGTTTGTTTTTCTTTTGATTGGCGTCATGTTTGTAGTTTTTTTTTTTTTTTCCTTCCTTCACTAATTAAATTTTAGTATGATGTGCATCATTCAGCTTCCAATGAACATGAAGTGCCATGGGTTTCAGCCGGCTCATGGAGATAAGCTATGTTTACTTCAGTTTACTGTTACCTGGATTGTTATTCTCCATTCAGATTGTGATATTTAAGCTGACTTCACTCTATTTTTTAACGTAATACATCTGGAATACTATCATTGGTATCTGGTGATTTGAATACTAAAGGATTTTTTTTTTTTTTTTTTTTTTGGACCAAGTCCCAAACTTGGTCATTTCTTGTTTTAGTTCTTGATTTAATGTAAATTGTTTATTAAAATCAATTACCTCACATTTAATGTATTTAAGTATTGCGCGGCAGCACAATACTTATTTATTTCCAGTGTCACTTCTCAATGTTAATTTAACATAGCAAAGCCTATGGAGATCATAACTTTTTTATTTTTTTTCTTCCCACCTTTTTGTCCCTGACGCCACTCATTTTTTATTCTTTGTTAATTTTAATAATATTATAAATTTAAAGTGCAAAAACATTTGCCTGATATCAGACAGAAAACGGATGATAAAATGTGTTTGCATATGGGTGGATTATACTAACCCAGAAAGTAGCACAGGCTATGTTTTATTTAAATTATTCAAATATTTTTCTTAATTATTACAAATTTCGCTATTTCCATAGAGAATCGATGGGCATTTTCCCATAAAATTTAACATTTCACATAGGCGTAACCAGCCTTTTGAACGGGGGGGTGCCCAGACTTTTTAACCTGAACATGTTGGATACAAACAATATCTTATATAATAAAACCTGCTAAAACGAATCCAATAAAACCGATCGAATTTCCGTTTTAGACAGTTTTCCATCTTAGAAGGTATAATTGTGTGGTATTTCTTTTAAAAAGGGCTCAAACGCAATTTTTGTTTGCGTGAGAAGGGTTGAGAAGGGGTTCAAAACATTAAAACTAAATCTAATGGTTAAAAAAAAAAAAAAAAGAAAAAAAAATATGTAAATGTCCTTGCAGCAGTGATATAAGACAGTGACTAAGTGTGGTCACAACTGTAAAACCTTTTGGCACCCTAACTTCTTATAAAGATTAAAAAAGGCCTTTAATCATACTGGAAACTTCTATAGGCACAGGGGAACACTGCATGAGATCTAAAATTATCTCAGTCAAAGTCTTTTAGATGAAATTTTGCCGGATGATAAATCTCAGATAATACATGCAGTACATCAGTACATGCGCACGAAATCTTTTCAGAATATAACTCCATGACTTCTTAGGGATCACCGGGGGGACCCAAGAAATTTTGGAGGAAAGTCTATATAAATAATTATTATAATATTATAAATAATTATAATATTCATTAATAGCGCAATTTCCTGCTTATAATCCGCGGCTCAAACAATCATGTTTCGACCCAGAAATTTTATTTCATTATTTAAGTTAAATATTTATCGCGATTTAATAAGTTACGTTTTATGAAACAAGATTTCTGGGTCTGAACCTAATTGTTTGATCCACAGATTATAGGCCGGAAATTACGGTAATTCAGGTTTTTACCTCATAGTGTGTCTAATACATTAGGTAAAGCAGGTCATGATAATATAAACTAAATTTTATCAAGATGATAAAAATTATACTATCATGATGTGACTGTAATAATAAAGATAGGCGCTTGTCTGTCTCTCTGTGTGTGTGTGTACGTGCACGTGCGCTGAGCTCTGAAAAAACGATGCAGCCTGCACCCGTAAGATTTGACAGGATCTGTATGCCTGAACTCATGCATATGGAAGACAATTTCTGGAATTTTTCAGTTAATTTTTTATGCGAATTTTTTCGCATTTTGCGGCAATTTTTTCAAATAAGTAAAAAATAATCCAATTTCAATATTTTACCCAGTAAACTTTGTCTTCTTTTCAATAAAGTGTTTTCGAGATTCTTACAGCGATTTTTCAATTTTTAACAATTTTTTAATGTTATCTTTAGAGGGTTTTTTTTTTCGCATTTCGCAGTATTTTTTTTTTTTTTTTTTTTTTTTTTTTGACATTCCTAAAACGAATCCGCTTTAAATCTTTTACTCAATTAGTTAATTTCGTTCCTTGTGGTTTTTTAATCTTTTCCGAATTTTTAATGCGCTTTCTAGCGGGGGTTTTCGTGCTTTGAGGCGATTTTGTGACATTTTTTGAAACAGAAAAAACTCTCTGGCAATTTTTTCAATTGCCGTGATTAAATTCGAATTGGAATAATGTCAAATCAGCTCTTATAAGAAAGCTGAAAATTTAATTTTGTTCGAAATAAAAAACGCAATAATTCAAGATTCGTTTGTTTCAAGACGAAGAGGTCGTAGCTTGCTCGGGAGTACGTTGCCGAAGGCAGTCCCCACCCCAATCCTAGATTTGTTTAATTCTATGTTCGTTTAGAAAAAACCAACCACTTCTCTAGTAATGAAGTTTTCTTTCACGGACAAGGTTTGAAATAACGCGCGGGATCGCGCGATTTGTACACAGAAAAGGAAAGTCTCTCATAATAAAAAATGCTGTACAGTATTTCCCTTTTCAAATTCTTTCACAGACCTGTGATTCTTCAGTGAGTATTTAAAAAAAAATTAGTTCCGCGATTTTTATTTCTTTTATGGAATTTCTCAAAATCAATTCGCGAATCAGTCCCGGAAAAAATTGAGAATTTCTTCAAACGATCGTGGTAAAATATCGGGAATTTCTATAAAAGAGTGCAGAAAGTAATCGCCAATTTCGTTTAAAGATTGCGCAAAAAAATTACGAATTTCGATAAAGGATTGACGAAATTTTTTTTCAATTTTCATCAAAATGTTGCGGAAAAGAGTGGAGAATTTTGTTAATTGATACGAAAAGATATCAAGAATTTTTCCGAACGCGTCGCGCAATACTATCCCGAATTTCGACAAATGATCTCCTGTAAAAATATCAATTTCGTCAATCGGTCGCAACAGAAAATAAATTTCGTCAAAGGATCGCAGTAAAAACGAGAATTTCGTCAAAGGATCGCAGAAAGAAAGCGCGAATTTCGTCAAAAGATTACGGAAAGAAAAAGCGAATTTCATCAGAAGATCGTGGAAAGAAAACGCGAATTTCATCGAAGGATCGCGTGCTAAAGAAATGCCAATTTCGTCAAAATATTGTGGTAAAAAATGCGAATTTCGTCAAAGGATAGCGGTAAAAAACACGAATTTTGTCAAAGGTAAGTGGTGAAAAGTGCGGATTTCGACAAAAAATCGCATAGAAAGACGAATTTCGTCACACGATTTTGGGGGAAAATTGTAAATATCATGAAATGATCACATAATAAAATCGCGAATTTGTCAAAATTTACTGTACTGGGCTAGAAGGCGGAAACGGGGTTCCTTTTCCTACTTTCAGAAGAACGCCGCGAAACGAGAAAAAAACTCTAAAAATCGTATACAAATTTTCAGAGGAAAAAAATTACCATATTGACTTGAAAGACTGCAAACATATTCCTTTCAAGAATGTCAAAAATGGCCACGAAACACTAAATTCAACCAACCAACCAACCTGCAATTAATTTGAATTTTCTGTGTTACTATTTTTCATTTACAAAGGAGCACGGGTATGTGTCTCCCCCCCTTTACCTCGGCTAATCGAAATTTGGAATTATCGTTTTCACATTTGCATCCCCTTTCAAAAATTTTTTTGCTTCTTTCTTGACTTTAAACTACCAAAGCAAAGAGACAAATAGTTTCTATCCTCGTCAAGAACTTGTGTTAATTTCTCAAGAAATTGCAGAAACATGCAATAGAAAGAACGGCGTTAAAAACATCTCCCACAGACAAAGGACGTCACAGTGGGATTATAAAGACACCCTTTTGAATTACTATGACTAATACAGATTCGTGTAAATATTCTAGTTTTAAAAAAGATAAACAACATAATTTTCTAAAAAAAGAAAAAAAAAAGAACGTGGGTTTCTTTTTTTATCACATTTCAAAACTTAGCCGTTTAGTTTTCTGAACTAAACTAATTGAACTCTGCTTTCACTTCTTCTTCTTTTATCTTTTGTAGATTTTGATTTTTTTTAATAATTAGTCTGCGGAAACGGGGGGGTGCCCGGGCACCCAGGGCACCCCCCCTGGTTACGCCTATGTTTCATATTGTTACAAAAAATTCAAAAGCCGTGATAAATTTTTGCCTCCTGCAATTAATTTTAAGTTGAGAGACTTCCAAGTAAAAAATGGAATTAAAATAATTTTTTTTTAAAAGAATTAAAAATAAGATGAATATGGCGTCATAGTGGAAATAAAAGTAATACAAGAAATGTTAATATGAGTAAATACAGAAAGTAGGTGAATATGACATCAAAAAATTTAAATAAATTTTACCACTACTGATTTTTAAGCGTGACTATAAGTTACATACAGATGAGCGCGTAGTTCGAATAAAAAGGTGTTAACTTTGTGATTTATTTATGTTTTCTTTTATTTATTTATAGATGAAGTTTTAATTTCATTAAGGAATATTAGCTGGAAACCAAACACTGAACTGTTTCTATTGTTTTAAGACTGCGTAAAAATTGAATTTTTCCGACGTTTAGAAGTTAAATTTTCAAATAAGTGAAATTTATTTTGCCGGTTACATTGTTGATGATGTCAGTGTTACACACAGTGATTTTCGCTGCTTGATATATGTATTGTTTATAGGCAATTTCTTTTTTATCAACAAGAAATAAAAAATAATGGACCCCATCAGTGTGACGTCACAGGCAACTCAACTCAGCGTATGATGGATCCAAACAAACCCAGAAAGTTCACAGTGTATAAGAGATGCACTATGCATGAAAACGGCTTACAATATGAAGCCAGATATCGCTCAAATCATTCGGTCCAAATAAGACGAGCATGTGGAACCAGGGTTGAATTATTTGGAATAGGAGAGGTTTTCAAAGCAACCCGCAATTGTTTGGACCGAATTGTGACAGATTTCAAGGTTACATTTTTTTACCTTCATGCCAAAACATGTTTCCTCCCTATCTGTCTCTGAACTCTGTGGTTTATTTGAATCCAATTTATGGTTGTTTCACGGAATTGAGTTGCCTTTGATGTCACTGCTGATTGGGTCCATTATTTGTAAATTTTAAAAAGATGGGGACTTTTAACGTTATGTCTATGGCATTTTTTATCTAAAATTTTCCCTCAAGGTCTTTTGTCATTTTTTTGTCTGGCACGGAAATGACTGGTGTTGCCGCAAAATAAATACCCGAAGTTTAACTTAGGTAACGATTTTCTTTTATGTTTACATCGTTCCCTGTGAGGAAAAAGGATAAAAAAAATTTTAAGGCTGTTCTCAACTGATCTGCTCAACAAGCGCAAAACGTTTTGACACATTTACAAATTCACTTTTTAACGGAAAGATATAAAATTGGAAAGCCTGACCATGGAAGCGATTTGAAATCGAACTGTTTTTTCTATTTTTGGATCCATCAATTACCTATTGAGTTAGAAGCGATTTTTATCACGTGACAAACATGTTTTTTACCTTCTCTTGAGTGGATTTTCTCCTTTCGCGTGAAAATTCGGTTCAAAACGCCTACTTTGATACTATTTTCTGAAAGATTTATTGCGTTTGCAAAAAAATAGAAAAAACAGCTCGATGACATAGTTTCTGAACAAGGCCTACTAGTTTCATGCATTTTCGAACAAAAATAAATTAAAACTTATGTCAGAAAGTTGCCCTTTTGGATTTGAGAACAGCCAAGTAAAACTGGAATTTTTCTTTTTATATATACAGGGTGTCCGGTCTCAACGGTGTCCAATGGCTAATTCCTAATCCAATTAGAAAAATGCTTTAAATCAGGTAAAGTAATATTTTAAAAGCGATTTAGGTTAATAAAAACATTTCTTAAAAAATTACGAAATTTAATTTTTTATACGGTCCCTCGGTCCTATAAGTTATATTTAGTAAAATTTTCCTATTACACTGACAATTAAGACCAAAAAAGTCCCATTCATATAACACTAAAATTGTGCGAGTTATGAAACTTTAAAAATGCATGACTTATGCCACTTTTCTGCTCTGAAAACAAATAAGTTCGGCTTGGCTTTGAGGGATCACATTCCAAGTGCTTAAAGTATTCGAAGATCTCATTTCATGTGTATCTTCGCTTCGAAAAAAATCGTACAAGTATTACCATTAAGTTAACATTTATTAAGTTTCAGATTGGCTGAAATAACATGTTTTATTTTGTCAGGATTTAAGACAGTTTCATTTATGATTTCTTTTTATAAAATTGTTATTTTTATAAGTTTTTGTGTTACTTCAACGATCTTATGTATGATTTTTCAGTTCAAAATTTGTATTCGAACTTTAACCCAATTTCAAATATCCGATCGAGATTACATTTTACATACTGTCGCAAATCCGATAACAATCTAATATTATGATTTTCGGTGGTTACCATTTATACTTATTTTATAGGATAACACAAAAAATTTCGGATAGATTACCGCCAAGAAGTTTAAGAAAAAGTTTTAGATTAGATAATACAAGATGGAGATTGTTGGGTTTTTTAACTTTTATGTACTTTTTAGCACTGAATCCGAAAATTGCCTTAATTTTTAACCATCATGTCAGGATATTTCGCAAATCATAAATTGTCGAATTTAAAGAATAACAAAAATCGGATACTATAAAGTAGAGGTGATGGTTGTATTTTTTAACTTTTGATAATTGATTTTACGTACTTTTTAGCACTAAATCTGAAAATGACTTTTATTTTTAACCATCAGGTTAGAATTTTTTTGCAAATGTGTAAGTTAAAATATAGCGAAAATCTCATACTATAAAACATATGTAAGACTTATTTTATTTTATTCAATAATTTATTCGATATTTTTGCTTATCTTGGGATTCTTACGGCTGGGTGATGTGATGAGATGGGGGGGGAGATTAAATTTTAACTTTGAAATTTACAATTTGCGAAAAATCCTGATGTGATGGCTAAAAATGAAGGCCAATTCCGGATTCAGCGGTACAGAATACATAAGAATCAATTATCAAAAGCTAAAAAATATGAAATAATCCAACTTTTGCAGACTAGTGTAATCTAATAATATTTTAAAATACGTATCATTTTGTAAAGAATTGAGGCTGTTAATTTAGCATCATTTTATTTAACAAAAATTCTGCTTTTTTCTTTCTTCTTAAATGTTTATTACAAATTGTATATTTTGCATTAATATGTCAGAATGGTTAAAGATTTCAAATTTATATTGCAGTGTTAATTTTACTCTCAACCATTTTTTAACATATCTGACGAAATCATATTTCGACTTAATTTGTGAATGACCCCCTTTTTGCAGCAAAAAAATATGCTCCAACTTTAAACAGGTATTACTCGGTCAATTTTAATCGTAGAACAACGGAACTTTTTTTGTATTACTTGTCAGAGTAAAAGGAAAATTTTACTAAATATAACTTATAGGACCGGGGGATCATATAAAAATTTAAATTTCGTAATTTTTTAAGAAATGTTTTTATTGACCCAAATCGCTTTTAAAATATTTCTTTACCTGATTTAAAACATTTTTGTAATTGAAACTATATGTCTATGACTAACGGTTTAGGAATTAGCCATTGGACACCGTTGAGACCGGACACCCTGTATATATATATATATATATATGTCTTACTGTATAACAGCTATATTGTTGTTAAATATTAAACACTATTTTTGCATTCATAGCGTTCCCCAAGTGGAAAATGGGGGTAACTAAATTTAAGTAAATTTTGATTTTTTATGCTCAGATTGGAAGTTTTTGTCCAAGCAACGACAACCTGCTTTCATGAACCATTTTGGATTATTCATGATAAATTTCACCACAAACTGTGATGCGATAATCAAACCTTAATGATGGTACATTCCGTTAATTTTTAAAGGAGTTCATTTGAGAGTTTGTCTGAATGCAGTAGTTATTAAAAAACTTGACATATTAAACAGCATATATTAATGACATATTAATTTGCAGAACAAATTAAAGAAAATTTATTTCCTACATTGTTTAAGCCTGAGAAGGGAAGATTAAGAAGAAATTAAGATGTTTCATTCAGTTAGCTCAACGTTTAATGTTACATTTTTGTTACAACAAATAAGTTAAACCAATTGAACATTAAAAAATAAAAACAAAATTCAAACAATGATACTTTTAACACCCTAAAAACTTGGGTGGGTTCCATTCAGATGTAAGCGAAATAAATCTTAGACTTATTTAAAGGTTTGTATTTTAGACATGCTTTATGATTTTATGTACAATCATCATAAACATAATACAAAATCTGCAATACAAATATTTACAACTAATAAATGGAAAACATCTAAGATTTATTTCGCTTTCATTAGAACGGAACCCAAATTTTTAGGGTGTTTAATGTATCATATTGTTTGAATTTTATTTTTTAATGTTCAGTTGGTTTAACTTATTTATTATAAAAATGTAATATTAAACGTAGAGCTAACTGAATTAAACACCTTAATATCTGTCCCTTCTCAGGGACTTTAATTTGTTCTGCATCAGCCATCAACTAGCAATTAAACCTTGTACAATATTTTTATAATTATTACAATTTATTTACAGGATGTACATTTTATAATGTTTAATAAATATATTTTTACATTTTATATTTTAAAATTGTTTATTAAAGTTAACATTTGGTTCTATCAGTTGATATATATTATTTTCGAAGTAGTTTCTACAATGGTTATTATTTTAAGTCAGAAGAATATGTTAAGTTTGCTTTCCTATAGTGCAATATTTTACAAAGATAAAATACAGTAATCCCTTAACATTCGCAAATACATAACTTTTTTTACAAAATAAACTCACTTTGTTTTACCAATTGCATAAACTATTTGACACCGGACAGCTGCATTGTATTCTATAGCCTAAGTTCCGAGGCTCTGAACCCTTGTATCGAGGCAAAATATATCAGTACTTCCGAGAAACGCTACAAATAAAAAAATTCTTAAATTTTCTAAAATTCAAAACTTTATTGCAAGTGAATTTTTTGCTGTAAAAATTGTATGATAAATTTTAAAGCTTCAGCAACTGCTTGTTGAGAAAGCAATGGAATGCTATCCTTCCCTGGTGGGGAGTCTTAAATTTAAAAGAAAAATAGAGACCACAACTTTTCCTTATATGGAAATTCATAAACAAAAGATCTGTTCAACCAAACAATGGTATTGGTATCAAATATTTCAGCCATCAACTAGCAATTAAACCTTGTACAATATTTTTATAATTATTACAATTTATTTACAGGATGTACATTTTATAATGTTTAATAAATATATTTTTACATTTTAATTTCTTTTTTTCATTAAAAAATATCCTAAAACCTAACCCCCTTTTATGCACTAGAAGAGTCTCAACATTCGCGGAGTTTTCCGTGAGCCTAACCCTCGCGAATGTTAAGGGATAACTGTACTATTTTTTGTTGCATTTTGGTTTTTAAACTAAACCTTGTCATCATTATTTTACATCACTGCACTCGTATCATTTCCACAAATCAGTGTATGCCAATTATCTGTATTTTTTATGTTTTCAGTGTTCCATTTTTAAATACTGATGCCCATTTAATTTCATAATGCTAATAAGAAATTCGTTATCTAGATAATCACATTTCTAATTGTGTATCGCATTACGACAACTTTTCTTAGTATTAGTTGTACATCTTAGCTTTAATTTTTAGGATGGGCAACATCTGACGATACTTCATATCTCTAACAAAGCAGAACCAGCCACCAATACACCTATGGGGAAGAACTTTTTTCCTCAGTGGTTGATGTGTGGATTTAACATTACTTTTTAAGTGTATGTCGAAGTAGTTAAAAATGTGATTCAGCTTCCCAATGAACATGAAGTGCCATGGGTTTTGGCTGGTTCATAGAGATAAGCTATGTTTACTTCAGTTTACTATTAACATGGATTGTTACTCTCCATTCAGATTGTGATATTTAACCTGACTTAGCTCAATTTTTCAAAGTAACACATATGGAATTAGAAATGCCTGTTCACATTGCAAAACTCAGCTGATCCGATATTTAAACAATTCAGAAGAGCAGGCATGCACATAAATTAAAACTAATCTTAACAGGCAATCGGATAAAACTATAATGGTCTGTACAGGGTGTCTACAGAAATTCTAAAAAAAAGTTTCCATGATTTCCCTGATTATTTTTATCAGACTTCCCTGATTTCCATTAATAACAATACACATACAGTATTTTTTCACGTATGCAGATTCCTCGTATAACACACTTATCCAGCTTGCTAATATCTCATTTGGGAGAAAAAACAAGAGAAAAACATCAAAACTGCCTAATATTCATTAAGTATTGGTTAACAGTTTTATAAATCCAAACTCAACTAACTTCATAGCGTCCAACATCATATAGAAGCCAATGGATATAGGGTGACTAGAAAGTTTCCGCATTTTCTGAAAATATTCAATTCTAAGACTTATCTAAATCTGACGGTATAACTAATTGGATTAAACTGGCCACCTGGTCAGACTATGCTAATGTATCATTTAAAATTTTCGAAAATGGGTATATTGCCTTCAATATAAATGCTATGTATAGAAAATTAGGACATCTGATCACCTTAATTTACGTTAAATATCAAAAACTCATACCATGTGCATCTTTTAAAAAATATTGGGAAAGATTAATCAGCATCTGAAAAAATATGGTACATAAAATAGACGAATCAGTCTCGTTGGCAAGGTAAAAATGCCAATATTTTTGCAATATAGACAAATTTCCCTGATTTTCCAGTATTTTTACAAAGTTCCCCGACATTTCCCTGATTTTTCCAGAGTGATAAACCTCCCTGATTTTTTCATGATTCCCTGATTTCCAGATTCTGTAGACACCCTGCTGTATCTAGTTATAAGGTCAATCCATTCCAAATCACCCAGGTGGTTGCACTCGACATTTTTAATTTTCCTAATCTTTTAAACAAGTTTTCTTCATAGTTTTCCGAGTTTAAAAACATGATCAAATTTTTTTTGATTGTATAGTTTTTTGGGGGTGGCCATTTTAAACGAGATACACAGCCATTTTTGGGTGGAAAACTGGTTTTACAGAAAATGCTGTAACTGCTTTATTTTTTTATCTATCAAGATGAATAAAGTACCCAAATGTTCAGAATATGATTGTCGACATTTTATGCAATTATAAAATTTTCATTTGACTTAAAGATGCAGGTCAATACATGTTTAAAAACTGGAAAAATAAAAAATCAAACACCACATTTCGCTGCCATTATTTTTTTATGAAGATCAGACACACCTTTTTTTTCCTGACACAGATCTCTTATAGGACTACTTATTTTTACAAAGTTCATTCCTGAAAACCCCCCGTTTTTTTTTGTTTTTTTTACGGCTCATCAAAACTTGCGTTAAGTCTAATTTTGGCAATTTTTGTTGAACATTACAAAAGTAATGTCCAAAATATGAGCAGAGATCAACTAACAGTGAAAGGATCAAATGCTGAAATTCCGACGTAGCCTAACACAAAAAAAAGTTAATTTATGAAAAAGCTGAAAAAAAAAACTATATTTAACGATTAATCTATTAAGCCTGTAAAAAGAAAAACATATGTGGTGGAAAAGAAAAACAAACAAGTTAAAATAAACAATTGTATTTTATTTAAAAGCAGAAATAAAATATAGTCAACAAATTAATAAAATTCAAAGTACAAGCAAAGTCTCAATATTTCTATATTCCTTTAAAATATTTCGTTTCATATTTAAATTAAACCCGTTTACTTAATCATTATTTAAACTTAAAAATCATTTAGTTAAGCCTACAATATTTCATAACTTAAATAGAAAAACATTTCTTTTAAAAATATAATGGATTAAATATATCTATCCCGGAGCTGGTTATGCAGAAACTATTTGTATAAGTAGACATGGCAAAGAGACTATGTATGGATTATATCTTCACCAACATCCCCAACACATTTGTAAAACAGGAAAAGCTCTTGAATAAAAATGACAACCGTAACGAGAAATAGCAAACTTTCATTGTTATATCTCCCAGTAAACACCATCAACTTCCATATCAAGATGCCGCCATATTCCTTAATGAGCCAGAAGCAGAACTCAGTAGACAACGAGAACATGTCCCGGCCTTAAACTAAATTACTGAAGCACAGACTTCACTTATAACAGAAAAGCACTTATCAAAATACGGCGATACGATGTATTTCGTTTTAAAAAAGAATATCACAAACTGTTCACACTAAAACCATTGGAGATAAAAATGCATATATTTAACCCGTAACTAGGGCTGGGCGATGTCTGGAATTATATATCGTGATAAATCGGCATCTTTATACCATGATATTTCGATATATCGATATTATGACATATGTACAAAGTAATAAAATATCAAGTAATGTATAAAACTGAACAAAATAATAAAATATAGTCGGAAATAGTCGGTATATTAATATAGTCGGGAAAAAAGTTTTTTTTGCATGCTCAAGAAATCAGGGACAGAGCAATGAAAATGAGCCTCGCGCGCTTGCCGATTTTCAGAAAATAATTCGGAAAATTCAAAAATTTTTGTAAATCTGCTAATTGTAAAATTCCTACCTTGGACTATCCTCATCTAAATTTCCAGACTTGTATGTGCGGTAGATTTCGTTAGCCATCGCCGACACACACAAACACACACACAGGTAGAGTGAAAGTTTCTTTTATTAGTATAAATTACAACATTTAATAAATAAATGCACTTATTCCAATGAAATTATAATATAAGCTATTTAAAATTACTGTTAAAGTAAAATTTATTATTTCCCGGGATACATGTAAAAAGAACGATATATCCGAATGCGCAATCTAAAGAGGCGAGAAATGTGTGGCTGCTGTATTAATGTAATATATGCTGCCACGGGCACTGGCGAAGAGATGTGCGGGAGGGCCACTGCATCGCCGTGCATTCTGAAATTTAGTAAATCTTCTTTATGTTTGAAAAAGTAAAATTTAATCTTCTTAGCAGAAAATGTAGAAAATTAAAGGTTAAAAGAAAAAAAGTACTAAAATTTCGTTGAAAGAGGGAGGGAAAAAATGTAATAATCCGGCTATAATCACTTCTTAAATTTTTTATATAATTCTTAAATTCCTACATTGCTTTTTGGCTGGTATGTTTAAACATTGTATAACATGGTGGTGTCTCCTACAGAAAATTCTTATTTTATTTAATTTTTATATTCTTCATTAAAAAAAAAAAAAGCAAAGCTCTGCCTACACTGTGGCCCACAATCAAATGTCTTTCAAAATTTACCTTATCCTTCTTTTCATTCTTCCGATTCCGAAGTCCATGTATGCTGTATATATGAGGCGTTATAAATATTTTTTTACAACAGCAGATTGGAATTTTAATGAGTCAGTGTCCCTTCCAAATACTGGATATGCAACGCACTATCTTCCGCACCGGAGAAAGACAGAAAGAGTGAGGGGGACGGTTGGGGAGGCGAAGAGAGAGCGAGAGAAACATACCAAGAACAAGTGCCATATCACACGACGTGCAGCAAACAATCATAATCGAGCTTCCACTTTTGTTAAATCCAATCCCTTCGCTTAAAAATAGTTCCACGGTTGCTACTCTTTTGTAAAACAGCAACAAAACCCCCTTTTTTTTTTCCTGACTTTTATTCTAATTATATTTTAAGCTCAGTACTAACAACCCACAAATACAATAATTCCATTTTGGGCTTGTGACAGGGTGCAATTATTATTGTGAAAATTATCTTGTGTGTATTTTTACCTGAACCGAAATATTTAACATGAATCCGAAGCGAAATGAAAGAAAATTAATGCCACATTTTCATGTGACTATACGGTAAAATAGACTACAGTCATGCCTCTCGTTTTGAATGTTAAAAGGAAAATATTTGATTAAAAAAAATTCTGAATTAAAAATATACATCTTTTCCTAACCTTTAAGACTCCATTTCTTATACTTGTGATAGCAGGGAAGTTGGATAAGAATCTATTGCGTTTCGACCAATGTCCGCTTAACGAAAAAAAAAAAAAAAAAAAACTATAACCTTCCTCCCCCCCCCCCCCCCCCAAAAAAAAAAACACAGAAAAAATTGCGTCTCTCCTTTTATTGCCAGCACGCAAACTTTAACTGCTTAATTTTTCTGCCATATTTGTTATTTTGAATTCTGGTGACATTAAATAAATAAACAAACATCTAATTGTTCTCTCCACTCTCTAGAAATAAATGATGCCAGAGGCAGTAAAATACTAAATACTCACATATATCAAACGACTGTCAATTTTTAAAAGAAACCGTCAGGAGAAAAAAAAAACGCGCTTCACTGAAGTAAAAATATCTGCATTAAAAAGGACCCTAGAATAGACATTAATAAATATTACTATGGAAGTATTATTTCATTTATTCAATTAAATCGCCTGTTGCAAATAAAATATAATATTTCATTTCTTTGTCGCCCTGATTATTTGCACTTTGTTCAAAAACAAAGAGCAAATATTCAACACGGCTGAACTCTAAATACCAGAACGAAATTAAAATCATGGTATCTGATCTATAGCATTTTGAGCTGTACACCGTCAATACTGTAAAAACAACATAAATATCCGCTGACGACAGTTGCATGCGAAAACCAGATGTATGATATTTATCAACCGTCATATAAACATCCAAACGATCACTTTTTCCCTTTTTCAAAAACCGTTTAGGCTGTGGGAAATCATACCGTTAATACCATGATAATATCGGCAACTGCGGATTCGGTATTTAATAAAACGATTGAAGCTGGGAGAATCTTGAGGAGTCATCATGGTTTAGGCTGTGGGAAATCATACCGTTAATACCATGATAATATCGGCAACCGAGGATTCGGTATTTAATAAAATGATTGAAGCTGGGAGAATCTTGAGGAGTTCGATTGCAGTTTAATGAAAAAGTATGATAATCGTCGTTTACATCACGATTATGATAATCGTGGTTTGCATCACGGTTATGATAATCACAATTTGCATCACGATTATGATAATCGCAGTTTACATCACGATTATGATAATCGTGATGTACCGTTATGTAGGATTTTTTGATATCGTTATCACGATTTATATTTTATATCGATTTTATCGATACATCGCCCAGCCCTACCCGTAACTAGAGACAGGAGTCAAAATGACTACGCGTTGTTCTTTGGCTCTGATTATCACGTGGTTTTTCTCCTTGAATAAAATCATCTCCTCAGTACCATCAAGAAGTTTTTTTATCATTACATGATTTCCAGAATATATTGTGTTTCCAAAATAAATTCCAGTGCTGTTTACAAAAGACAAAAACTAAAAATAACATTGGAGTCTTTTCGACTCTATGTCTCTGATCGCGTAAGGAAATTCATGTCTCCAGTTACGGGTTAAAAGCTATTTTCACCAGTCAAAACATTTCACTGGGACTTCAGAAAAACTATTTCATCGAAAACATTAAAACTGATTCATGCCGAAATACTATGCCGTCACGAACACCTCCTGAATGAGAGGAAAATGTCAACTGCAATTAAGGTCAACGATCTCTCAGCATATATATGATATGAACACACAGAAAAGGGTTCTATGCATCCTCACTAGCTCCCCCTACTACCAGCGCTCAAACCGTGTTTCCGATCATGCGTAGCAGTGACGTCAATCTTGATCAGATGGAGCTGCTAAAGCCATCTAGTGGTCATCACATGCACTAAAACAGTAGCCAGCGAGATATGGAGAGACTAGTATGAAGAAAAGTTAAACAGAAGATGCCATGAGTTAAGTAACGATCTATTGTATAAAAGGATATACGAAACTGAAAGACTGAATTATAGAATATAAATAGAAAAGGATTACTTTACTTAAGAAATAAAGATAAATGTTTAAATGAAAGTAAATATTAATAAATAGAATTCCTTCAGACTTAGCCTACCAACAAGCATGTACAGTAATGAGATCTAGGGAAGCATTTTTTCTAACAATTTTCGCTAATTAATATCTCAAAAGGGACTGAATAAAAAATTCTGAAAATTTTAGATAAGACATCTTTGTAATGAAAAGTTAAATCGCGAATTTTATGATTAAGACTTATCAGATTTTTGAATAACAGTTCACTAAAAATGCACCAAAAACTCCACTCACTTTTCTTTTTTTTCCAGATATAAAGCTTTACGGCTACTTCCTGCTTAAGTACGCTCAAAATGATGATAAAGACAAATTTTACGGATTATTGCTTAGTAAATATAACATTAAGGAATGATCAAATATTCTAAAAAAGTATGGAACATTCTAAATAAAAAAACATTATGATTCATTGGTAAATAAATAAATTTTGGGGCAAATGAGCAAGTCATAAAATAAGCTCTCAATACTTTGATATGCAATAAATTTAATTATGTAACATTAAATACTCAACAGAACGTTAAAAGAAGAATACTTATAGAAAAAATGTGAATTTCGCTGATTCGAATAAAAGGTGTACTTCCAAAAATCAAAAGTTCAAATATGATACTTGGCAAGGTGCAGGGCATATGCAAACGAGATATTTTATAAAATTTCATTAACGAGCTGGTGTTTTTGCTTGAGTGGAGTAGCTTCTAATAGAGTACTTAGGCTTATTTTAAAAATATATGTCACAATAAAAATATTAGGTGCTTCTCAGCTGTGCACAACAAAATCAAAAGCAGGACCCATTCAAGAAAGTTTCCAAAAGATGTCCTGCCCCTAATCTTAACACCTGCCTAGTATCATACTCACTTCATTTTAATTTTTGAAAATACACCTTTCATTCGTATTAATAAGTTTTTTTTTTTTTTTTTTTTTTACATTCGGTTGAATATTTAATGCACCACAAATAATTTAACTGTATATTAAATTGTATTGAGAGTTTTACAATTTACCTCCCCCTCTCAAAATAAAAACCCTAGCACTTTGGGGTCATAGGGTCAATCCATTTCAAATCACCAAGGTAAAATTTGCGTAACATTTGTCTTTATCGTCATTTTGAACGTACGTAAACAAAAAGTATCTGTAATATCTGGAAGAAAAGAAAAATGAAATGGGGCGGAGTTTGAGTGAACTGTTATTCAATCATAGTTAAGTCTCAATCATAAAATTTACAATTTAACTTTACATTACAAAGATGTTTATTATCCTAAATTTTCAGAATTTTTTATTCAGTCCTTTTGAGATATTAATTTACGAAAATTGCCAAAATCAGACTTAATAGAGTTTTTGATGAGCTTGAAAAAAACGCAAAAGGTTTTCAGGACTGAACTTTATAAAAAGAAGTAGTCCTATGAGAAATCTGTGTCAGAAAAAAAATATTTAAGGCGAGTCTTATCTCCTTCATAAAAAATAATCCATGCCAGCGAAATGTGGTGTTTGATCTTTTAATTCTCTGGTTTTTAAATATGTTTTTGACATACATCCTTAAGTTAAATGAAAATTTTTTAATTACAAAAAATGTAGACAATTTTATGCTGAACATTTGGGTGTTTGGTTCACCTTGATAGTTAGAAAAACTAGTCGTTGGGGGCCACCATAATACTTATCCATCATAAATATGCATAATATAAAATATGTTAATAAAATGCATTGCAATTCCAAGATAAAATTTAAATGCATATTTAAATGAACACAGGAACCTGAAAACAGGACCCTGATTGTATTACAATGGGAGTCTATGGGAATTTGGTGAAATACCGGAGATAGTGCCAAGTTGGTGTCACTTTTGGCGAAAGATTTTTATCGTCAGGCTGGCGATAAACTTGGCAGCATTTAGCTATAGTTTTTGGTCGATGGGATATCCCAGTAGTACCGAATTGCATAAAACAAACATCCTTATAATGCCAAAAATGATAAGCATATTAACTAACAGTTTACTGCGTCGGATTAAGCGTCTTATTTCCAATTAAAATACATCTTTGAATTGAAATTTGAATGAAATACAGGGTCATGAAAAATAGGATTGCAAATATCTCGGCAACTAATTATCCGAGTGACTTCATCTTTTATGCAAAATTTATATTTTTTTACTGTCTTTTACATTCACTCCTTAAAATAAACAATTACAAAATTTTTTATATACCTTTTGTCAAAACAACTATTTTGAGAGTCCGAAAAAAATAGTGCCGGATAATCGAGGTTACTGATATTCAATAGGCTTCTTCCCATTATTACATACCAAGTACACACCAAATTTCAAGTCTCTATCTCAATTTGTTCGGGAGATAGAGCGTTTACAGACACACACACAGACAGATGGCAAAAAAATTTTTCTAAAAATGTTTTCTGGAATCGCCAGTGAAATGTGTAAATCAGTCAAAAAAAAATTTTAGATTTTAAAAACGATTACAAGATTTACTCTATACTACGTATGATGGGTAAGTAATAAAGCAGTTTTCCACCCAAAAAAACTATACAATCAAAAATTTTTATAATCATGCTTTTAAACTCTGAATACTATGGAGAAAACTCCTTTAAAAGATTAGGAAAATTAAAAATGTCGAGCACAACCACCTACCCGGCTGATTTGGAATGGATTGACCGTATAGATTGTTTCTACTCACTAAGAGAGTTTTCAGAACTTCTTAAGTGAACTGGGGAGGGGTGGAGGAGGCTGAATGAACTTAAACCATGCAGTTTAAATAGACTATCATAGAGCAGTAGTGAGTAGCAATTTTAATAATCTCATGATGCATTTTTTCAGACTATTTTGATTATATAGTGTCATCGATGAACAGATGTTTGTATGCTAAATGCATGACCTATTATTTTGATTCCACAATTTCTCATCGTGGAAGAGGAGTAGTAAAACAGGTTAGAAGCCAAAAACATAGATAATGTACAATGCATTGAAAAAAAAAATCTTAAATTTAGTGTTGATGAAGTGGAACAAAGAATCATTAAAGTAGAATACAGTCGAGTCTCTATATATCGAAATCCATTGTTCCAGTAAAAAATTCGTTATAGAGAGAAATTTGTTATATAGAGAATGAGTAAAAATTCCTATTTAATGTGTAAATTTTGAACAAAAATTACTTTTCAGGTGTTTAATTAAGAACTGGAAATGTTTAACTATAAATATTATCCTAATATTGTATTTCTGAATTATTTAAACAGTTTCAAAAAAGAGAACAGACATTTATTTGACAGCATAATAAAAAATCACATAAGGAAATCTTACATTAATTTTAGACGAAAAAATCTGTAATTTTTCGCTGTTTTGATTTCAAAATTGTTACACTCTCGAAAAAATGTTCACACTTTAGCAAAGAATGAAAAATTGTATCGGGGACATTTTCCTCCATTTGAATTCTCATTCACCTTAAACTTCAATTACCTCTCTGATCCCGCTCTTATATGTGTAACAATCCAATTGACACTGTTTTAGGAAGTATGTTGGTATGTGTGTGGGAGGGGGAGATGAATTCGTTGGGCATAAAAAACAAGGAGATTCAAGGTAGAAAAGTAAGATAAAACATTCAGCACTGAACGATAAATCACTAATCGGTGATGGAAAATTGATTCCATGTGATTTGGAAGCTTTTTTAAAACAATAAATAAAGAACATTTTATGAAAAAATTCATTGTATGGAGATAGATATTTCGCTATATGGAGACTGTTTTTAATGAGATCATGGGAAAAAAGGACCGTTCCTACTAAAAATTCGTTATATAGAGAAATTCGATGTATGGAGTTTCGTTATAGAGAGACTCGACTATTTCTATACATCAGTTTTATTGGATCATAGTTTACCATTCAATGCTTCCGACTATGCAGTACCCTTATTTAAAAAGATGTTCCTGGACAATGCTATAGCAAAAAAAATATTCATGCACAAGGGCAACTGCAATGGGCAAAAACAACTGCAATTGTGAAGGAAAGGGCCAATAAATTAAACATGATCAGCATGTGGCAGAATTCTGCATTTAAAAAGCTTCCTGGTTTATTGAACACTAAATACATAAACTTAATAAAATTTGTATGCTTAAGTTATTGTAAAGCATATCATTAAAAAAAAAATCTTACGTTTCTATTATGTATTGAAAATAAAGTTATGTATTGGAAAAAAAATATATATTTTTGTGAACCCTTGACGAAATAAGCATTTAATCGGAATTCCGGGAAGAGTTTTCTTCGCAACCCTTTTATCAAATTTGTGTTTTTTCTGCGATTCTTTGACGAAATTGGTTTTTTTCCCCCTGTGATTCTTTGACGAAATTCGCGTTCTCCCCGTTCGTTCGATTGTTGCTTGCTTCAAAGAAGACATTCTTTTCAATGCTGCCAATGTCTTAAATATGTTAGTTGAATAGGATCAGTATTTTTCTGCCATTCGAACCATTTTTCAAACATTCAAAGGTTTCGTTATTTGATGAACCTGGATCATTTTCAGAGCATTCTTTTTCATTTTCGTCCCGTCTTGAATCTCATCATCATTTTAAATCCAATATCCAGGCCTAATAGGGTGTTTGGATAACTGGAAGTTCGTTTAAAAAAAAAAAAAAGAAGAAGAAAGAAAGAGGCTGTTTGGATAATTGGAAGTTCGGTTAAAAAAAATTTTTGAGAGAAATTGGATGTTTGGATAATTGGAGTTCGGATAATCAGCGCTCTACTGTATACATTATACGAAAGGGAGACTGTATAAAAGTTAATTATCGTATTTTAATGTGCATACAGTCTCTTTTTAAATAAATACCATATTTGAAAGATGTACTTGATTCCTATACCTTTTGTAATTGGAAGTAAATTTTTATTATCAGAACTTCAAGAAATTGTATCGATTTTGTATCACCCAGTATCGTTTAAGTAAATAGTACTATTAATGCAAGTATTTCAGTGTATTTCTATTAAATGCTCATTTATATATTTTTTAGTCCTTTACATTTTAATTTGTATTCAAATTCATGGCACAATAGTAAATATTAGAGTCCATAAAATGAAGGTCCCTTGAGAAATAAAAGTAATCGCAACTTTATATCACATCTCTAAAAAATTCTAACTTATCATAACTTGAAATATCGCTTTTTTCCAAACTTTCAAGGAAAGCAAAATGGCAGTGTCACTTTACCCTAAAATGGTTTTAAGTCCACCCAATATTTTTCAAAAGTTGGCACCACTGCTGCCGAACGTAAAAAATACATTCAGATATTTAAATTGCAATTAAAATATTAAAAAGTATTGTTGAAATTGCTACTCTTTATAAAACCAATCGCTGCTGGGGCACTATTTGATATATAAGCTTACTTTTTTATGTCAAACATTAAGTCAAATTTTTCATAATCCAGTCAAAAATATCATCTATGGTGGTTGTATCGAGAATAAGAATGATTTACAGAAGCTCTTCACTTGTTTTCAAGTACACAATGTCTGCGAATAAAAACTGCCAACTGAGTGGAATTTTGTATGCCTGTATTTTCATGAATTATAATGTAACAGGCAACAAATATTGAAATTATAAATTTGTTTTTAGTATTGAAATTTCTGGCTATATCATTGAAATTTCTGGCTATATCATGCATCTTTCTAGCAATGATACTTATATACTTCAGTTTAAAAGTTTTTGTATGGGCAGAAAAGATCATTTACTGCAGGGAGGTCAAATCCTCTCATCATGAAAAATATATTTAGCAATCATATGAAACTGATATTTTAGTCATATTTTACAAATTTAACTATCAGAAAAACAAGAACTCTGGTATTCAAAATGAAATAAATACCTGAATTCAGATACATTACCCAGGGCTTGAAATTCAATTTTTCATAGGAGGGGAGTTCCCTACCAACATTTATAAATGAAGGGGAGTTGAGCTATTTGGGAGGGAGAAAAAAAACTATGAAATCCACTGTTATTTTACGTGCTTTTTAAAGATTTGCATTAATTATTTTGTCATGTCTGTATTAATACAGGCATGATAGAATACCATTGAAGCAATTTAAATCAACAACTCAGAATAATGATGCAAAATGTTTTTTTTACTTTAAAAAGTAAGAAAGCAGGGGGTGATTCTGAGTGTAAAAAAAAAATTTCTTAAACTGACAGCAAATTTTCTCAAAAGTTGCTGTCAGTTTTTTCTGCTGTGTTTTTTCGTGTGCAGAAAAAACACAGCACTGTGTTTTTTCATGCACACGAAAAAACACAGTGCTGGACACTCCCAGCACTGTGTTTTTTCGTGCCCCTTTGACGAAATTTCCGTTTTTTGCGATCTTTTGACAAAATTTGCCATTATTTCGACGAAATTTGCCGTTTTCCCGTGATCCTTTGACGAAATTAGAGTTTTTTGCGATTCTTTGACGAAATTCGCGGGGTTTTCTTTCGCGATCCCTGGACGAAATTTTCAATTCTTTGACGAAATGAGTGTTTTTTCACGATCCTTTGACGAAATGCGTGTTTTTTTCACGATACTTTGTCGAAATTCACATTTTCCCGCAATCTTTTGACGAATTGCACGTTTCTTGCGATCCTTTGACAAAATTCCAGTTTTTTTGCAATTCTTTGATGAAATTCGAGGTTTAGCGGCCATTTAACTAAACACTAAATTTGTGTTTATTCCGCGATCCTTTGACGAAATTAGCTTTTTTCCGCGATCCTGTGACGAAATTAGCTTTTTTCCCGCGATTCTTTGACAAAATTAGTTTTTTCCACAATCCTTTGACGAAATTATCTTTTTTCGCGATCCTTTGACGAAATTTGATTTTTTTTGCTATCCTTTGATGTAATTTGCGTTTTATTTGCGATCCTTTGATGAATTTCAAGTTTTTTTCCCGCAATCTGACGAAATTCACGTTTTTCTGCGATCCTTTGACAAAATTTGTGTTTTATTAGCAATCCTCTGCCATGAAATTGGCAACTTTTTCCTCGAACAATTGACAAAATTGATTTTTTCGGCGATCATTTGTCAAAATTAACGATATTTTTCTGTTGAACTGATGACCGATTTTTCACAATTTTTGAAACCTAATGCCTTAAATTTTCGGAAAATTCGTAACAGAATCACCCCTGAATTCGCCAATCGGTCGCGGACACTTGTCAACTGATTTCGAAAAAAAAAAAAAAAAAAAAATTAATGAAATTTGTCTATTGGTCGCATCGAAAATTCGTGAGTTTCAACGATCTTTCGCGGTTTTAAAAAAAAAAAAAAAAAAAATTGCAAAATGTGTCAATTAGTCGCACGAAAATATCGGGAAATTTGCAAGGCGTTCGCGGGAGTTAATGGTAATTTCAAAATGAAAAATTTTCAGGAAAATGGTGAAAATTTTTTGGACGGGAGTCTCCTGCCCACGATATTATTTTGGGCGGTATTTCAAAATTTTGGGTGCAAATCCCGCCCTGATTACCTGAACACAATCACTCGTGATTATTTTCAACTTTCCTTAACTGCTCTGGACATCATTTCTTCTAATTCACGGTGAATGATTTTGATTTGCATACAATTGAATGTAATAGTTTTTAATGTTTCGTTATTCGACAAAACCCTATTCATCTCACTCCTCTGTCTGTCACAGACCCATTCTCAGAAACTATATATGTTGGAAACTTGAAATTTTGCATACTTTTAGCTGAACAAATCACATCAAACGACTTCTGGGCTCTCTAACTTGTGTATTTTAAGCATTTTTTCTAACTCAGCCCCTAATTAAGTTGGACTTGAAATTTTGTATACTTATAGCCAAACACTTGTAATCACACGAAAAATCATAAAATTTTCAAAAAGTCTTATAATTATTCTTATAATATTTACCCCTCTGAGCTCCACTTGTGTATTTTAAGCAATTTTTTTACCTCCCCTTTTCACCAAGGGAGCACTATTCTAACTTTTGCCGACACCCCTCACGTGATATATCATTGCACAGCCCTTTGACTACTCTTTCATATTATGCACCATACCCTTACATATTTTAGTTCTGTTTTTTACCACGAGGGAACACCTATCTATCTCGGGTGTTATGGGTCCCGATCCCCTCGACTAATATACCTACTGATAGATTGTAAAATGGAGTTTTGTTCGGATAGAGGTTTGGAGTGCATCCCCTGGTTGCGAAATATGGAACTAACAGATTTTGCAAAAGGATAAAGCATTTTAAAAGGAATATTAAACGATACCCTCTGTGCGATCACAATCTCCTACTTGTTTCTTTTTTAAAGCAGATGCATTACCTTTGATGGTTTTCAATAATACCATGAGTTCACTTTTTAAAATTCAGTATCAGTTTCAAATCTAACAATTTATCTTTCCAAAGTTCTTCTAGATATTTTGGAAGTACATTTTTTGCAAAATCTGACAGTTTCATTTACATATCGAACATAAAATTCAGCTATGTCAATATAAAAGTATTGTAAATTGAGTTTGTCAATCTGTAATGTTCATATGTGTTTTTTTCACATTGGTAACTTTAAAATAATTTTAAAAAATACTAAAATGCATGAGAGTCCGAATATAAGGAAATAAAAAAAAAGAAAGATCACATAGGAACATTACAAATGATCGTTTGCTAACCTAAATAAAAATAATCTGTGATCAAATACAAAGACCATGTTTTCTCCAAGTGAAGAGCCAGGGAAAGTCCCCCCCACCCCACAAAAACAAGACAAGAATTCATGTCACTTTCAAAGCTGCTCCTTTAAAAGCTATTTTTTAAAATGTTTAATTAGGGTTATAAAAAAGTGGTCATAAAAACAGGCTTTTCAAACTTTCAGAGGATATAAACATCAGAATTTCTGTGATGTTTTCTAAAATTTTAGGTGTTATTTTACATTACATTACTCTAGAGTACATCCATATCCATTTCAAAAATATTTTTGGGGAATAACACCTTTTTATAACATATTTTTCCAAGCATGTTTTTATGACCACTTTACCCCAGGGGGTGGGGTAAAGTGAGTAGTGCATGGGGTAAAGTGGTCACATTGAAAAAGTGTAATAAAAAAATAAACTAATGAATAAAAAGTGACATTTTATTATTTACAAACATTTTAAACAACCTTTATAATAAGTTATCTGCCATTTTATTTTATTAAAGTGTAAATTTGTAATGTTAAAATTGTTTGTTGTTAAAATTTGGTTCTTCAAGGATTTTGATCACATCTGATTCTGGAAAAGTATAATGATTGCCAAATTTGGATTTTTTTTAACATACTTTAAAAAAAAATAATCATGTTTTTTCCAATAAATTGCTTTATTGATTATTATTATTGATTATTATTATTTTTTTCGAGGCCCTTTGATAAAATTCGCATTTCTTCCATGATCCTGTGAAAAATTCGCGTTTTTTTTCACGATCCTTTGACGAAATTACTGTTTTTTTCGCGATCTTTTGACGAAATTTGTATTTTTTTCCGTGATCTTTTGACGAAATTTGTGGTTTTTTCGCGATCCCTTGACGAAATTTGTGGGTTTTTTTCGCGATCTCTTGACGAATTTTGTGGGTTTTTTTCGCGATCTCTTGACGAAATTTGTGTTATTTTCGCGATCTTTTGACGAAATTTCCGTTTTTTCCGCGATCTTTTGACGAAATTTCCGTTTTTTCGCAATTTTTTGATAAAAGCGTTTTTTTTTTTGCGATCTTTGACGAAATAAACATTTTTCTCGCAATCTTTTGACGAAATTCGCGTTTTTTTACGCGATCTTTGACAAATTTCGCGGGGTTTTTTTACGTGATCCTTGACAATATTCGCGTTTTTTTTACGATATCTTTGACGAAATTCGTGTTATCTCCCGCGATCTTTGATGAAATTAGCTTTGTTTCAAAGATTTTTGATCGAAATTGGCGTTTTTACGCGTCTTCTGACGGAAGTTGCATTCTTTTCACAATCCCTTGGCAAAATTAGTGTTCTTTCCCCGCGATCTTTGACGAAATTCGCGTTCTTTTCACGATTCTTTGCCGAAATTAGTGTTTCTCCTGCGATTTTTGACAAAATTCGCATTCTTTTCACGATCTTTCAACAAAAATGGTGTTTTCCTTTGCGATTTTTAAAGAAACGAGTGTTTTCTTTTTGCGATTCCTTGACAAAATTTGCTTTTTTTCAAATATCTTTGATAAAATTCTTTTTTTCCCCGCGAACTTTGATGAAATCCGCGTTCATTTCAGTCACGATCCTTTGAACAAATTCGCGTTTTTTCCCAAGATTTTTGACGAAATTCACGTACTTTTCACAATCCCTTGTCGAAATTAGTGTTTTTTCCCGCGATCTTTGATGAAATTCGCGTTTTTTTTTTTTTTTTTTAAAATTAGGACTTTTTTCAAGATTTTTTCAGAAAACTGGCGTTTTTTCGCGATCCTTTGACAAAAGTAGCGGTTTTTTTTCGCGATCCTTTGACAAAATTAGTGTTTTTTTTTTCGCGATCCTTTGACGAAATTAGTGTTTTTTTTTCGCGATCCTTTGAAGAAATTAGCGTTTGAAGGAATCTTTGACGAAATTAGCGTTTTTTCACGCGATCTTTGACAAAATTCGCATTTTTCAGCAATCGTTTTTCCCCTGCGCAAAACCATACTGTTCATCCGTACAACCATACAGTCAGAACAAAATCCATACATTGTACGGCCAATCCGTACAAGTTGGCAGCTATGCATCTTTAGCGATTTATAAATGGATTCAAAAGAGAATGTTAACTAGGGATATTTTGTTGTTTTTTTCCTCTTGGAAATTTAAGCAACTTTTAAGTATCTCATTCCTCTTGTTATTTTTGCAGATATAATGCAAGTGTTTTTTCTGTCAATACTACCCCGATCTTGGGCTGGACACATTTCCTTTTCCTTTAAAACTATGTCTAACAATTCTATTCACAGCTGAAATGAGTGTAGATAATGTTGCCAATGTAGCTTATTTTAATTTTTTTTTATATATTTTGCAGTCGGCTTTCTTGATACTGTTTCTTTAAAATTCCTTTCCAGGCTTTTTTTAAAGGTAGAAAATACACCTAGATCTAATGGTTGTAGACTATGACTAGTATGAGGTAGCAGGAAGAGTATTATAATGTGATTGTCGATAGCTATTTTTCACAGCGTCATAATTCATTTATGCCCATCACAATCATAAATAAAAGGGCAGGCTTTTGTAAGCTTTCGGTGTACTATCTACTTAATAAAATGATCCATCCAAGATTCAAGTACAGAATCCTGCATCTATCCAGATTCCATGATTCATACAATGCTCTTGCATGACCACCCTTTTACCCATAATTCTTATATACTCACTCATAAATTGCGAATGGAAGAATGTAATAACCACTAGCTGATATACCAAAAGGAACAATAAACATCTTTCCTCTGGTTTCTGAATTTTATATAATGCGCAGAGGTGCCAACTTTTAACCGAAGCCATCAGTAATCAGCCGTACCCACCCGTGGACCGTCCTACACCCTTACCAAGATGTTAACATACAAACATAACGTAATCAAAACTGAAACAATTAAATTATAGATAATTATTAGTCTAATAATTAAAAATAATAAAGCAATTAATGAATACATATTTGAAATTTAAGAAACAATAATTGAAACTGAGAAAAACTCTTTCACTCACCTAATCAAAATTCCTCAACATATCACAAAAATTCTTAACTTTCTATAAAAATACTGACTTGTACATGAATTCTTTTTAATAAAATAAAACACAATATATGACAATAAAAATAAATTTCTTTCCAAAATATTTTTATTAAGACTAACTTCCACTACCCATAAGGGCTAACTTAGTAGCTTTTTTAGCTGAATAATAGAAGGCTGCACTTTCAGAAGGAAGGCAATAACACCCTTGTACTGACCTGTCATCGTGTATGCATTATCTAACGAAAATGATACACAATTAGTCCATGGGATTTGTTTCTTGCTCAGTTGAGCATTTAAAATATTAAAAATGCCTTTCGCCAGTGTTAATACTCGTCTGGCACAAGGACAATACGGTATCGATTTTACCGGCAGATTCGTCGAAATACGATACTATGATAGGATATAGTTTATTATCATCATTGTCATTACTGCCATCTGTAGCAATGGAATAGGGGCGATTTTTCAAATCGTTCACAATTTCGGATTGCGTTGATTTCGCCATGTCTTGAATGATTGCAGATGTTTTAGTCTGTGCACAGCCGTACTTTTTGGCGATCTTAGAATCCGGAAATTCCGCCAGCATGGTCGGTACTAGCAATCTGCACGTTATGTTCAATCACAAAACGTGTAAACAACATTTCTTCTTTTATGATGGCATTTTCGTCACTCTGTTCAGCGAAAAATTTAGTAACAGGCTTATATTTTTTGAGAGTCCATTTTTCTCATGCTTCTTTGATTCAATCACTGGAGCAAACCGTGCAAAACACATAACGTTCAGATATTTCTGATTTTTGGATACACGGCCACTCCTTAGTATATTCAATCTGTATCGTTACAAAACCTTCATTTTCTTTGGCTTCGGCTCCGTCTCCATCACTGAAATTCTACGATCAGTCGCAAAACTTTAACAAAATACAACGTGCACGTGCAACAACTATCATAATAGGCGATGCGCATATGCGAAATGTGAAGCTGTTGCCAATTTAGAAAAGCAAATTTTGAATTGGCCTGAATCAGCGTTGCCCATGGATTGTACCTACCCTTTGCTTGCTTTGCTTTCTTCCGTCAGATAAGCAGCGTCATAAGCCACGCCTTCTGCAGTTAGCTCTGCCCAATAAGCTGCTAGCTCAGTGACTGCGCCAAATACAGGAAGAAATGAGCTTGTTTATGTTCTGCACTTTCATTTTCTGCTTTCTACGTAGCGAATTCGGCTTGCGAACGCATCACTTACAGCTTGAATTTGACTTTCTGCTTTAATATGCTATCGAAATATGGATAAACAACTGTTTCAGTAGTTAAAATTATCACATAATCTCAAATAATCACAAAACTTTAATTTCCGGATTTTTTTATTATTTCCGTAATTTTTGTAGAGACGTCCGTAATCCCGTAATCTAAAGTTAAAATGCAGAATAATTCCGCAGAATCCGTAATGGTTGGCAGCTCTGAATGCGCTGCATTGCGTAAATTTTTTTTAAATTGGACTATTTTGGCTATCCATATCCATTCCAGCCTCATCAACATTAATTCTTTCAGGACTTTCTTGTGGACCATTTTCTTATATAATACAAGTATAGGTATTAGAAAAAGTAGTTAATGTGTTGGTTGTTAAATTAGTTGATGTAACCTTTGCAAGCAATTCGGGTTTACACTTAGGTTTAATTTTTAATAGGTTCAGAATAGTGAATGAATTAACTAATCTTTTTTAACCCCCATATTATAAACTATTATTAAATAATAACTATTTGCAGTTAGTTTTTAATAATTATTAGTATTTAATAAACTGGCATTGTATATAATGAATAATTTAACTCAGATCAAATATTTATAAATTAAGCCTAACCCTATGACCACTTTACCCCATGTAACAAACTATTATGAAATAAAATCTGTGATAAATATAACTTAGCTATAAATGAAAATATGTTCTTGAGATATGTGAAAAGCTTTCTGAACTGTCAATTTAAAAAAAATTGGGATAAACAAAATGCAGCAGAAAAGTTAATTAAAGAGTTAAAAGAACAAGGTGTAACAAAGACAGACAAAATGAGTGCTCAGTGGCTCAAACATGTTACTAAAAATGTTTTTTTTTTTTTTTTTTTTTTTTTGAGTGAGAAACTTTGATCAATACTTAATAAATCTAAAATTAAAAGAAAATTATTCAAATTTCCATATTAGTCAGGATTTTAGACCTTTTTATGAATTATGACCACTTTACCCCGCCTGACCACTTTACCCCACCTGACCCTATTGCAAATTAGTGCTGTATTTTATAAGTTCTTCCAATACATATTTTAGTACTTAATCTGCACATTATTTTGTAATGTACTGTAAATTGAAGGAAGCAGTAAGTTAAAATATTAGCTTCAATATAAAATAAATTACTTTTTTAGAAAGCATAAAAATTTTATTAATGTTTACATTTTCAAAAAAAGATTCATGATATGCTCTTTGTAGTTTTCTGATTGTTTATTTTAACATCTGGAATCTCTTGGAGCTGAAACAGTTAAATAAGTTTGATCAGATATGCATATATATTTTTTTTACTGTGTTGCAATTTGGATTAATTTTGTTGAAAAATAGACAGATTTGGTACAAAAATATGGAGCATTATTGTTTTGGCACAATTGGTGCAGCTGTTCCATCAGGAGTGATTATGACTCAGAGTAAAAAAACCTGAAAATCATTTATGCAAAGTAAAAACCCCTGAAAATTAGATGCAAAATACCAATATTATTTTACATCACAACAGATGCTGTAATTGCATGAAGATCAAACAACATAAGTACAGATTTGACATAATTTGCAATATTTTTTCAACGACCAAATGACTAAATTTGAAATTTTTTTTCAACGATCGACTGATGACATTTGATGACATTCGCAATGTTTTTCCCACAACAGATTAATGAAATCAAGAGATGTTTTTGAAGGAAATGTTAGCATACGTAAATATCAGTTGAGGTGAAGAGTCTAAATGGCTCCAAGATGTATTTGCAAAAGTCCACGGGACCCGAAATAAAATTATTTCAAAAGACAGATGGGTAGAGAACATATCTCCAATTGACACAGGGAAGAAGGATTTCCTGTTTTACTGCAATCAATTTCTGCATAAGGGTTGCTATGAGTAAAATGTTTATCACTAATCCTTATCACCTTTTGTCCTTTTGTTTTTTACATCACATTTTCGAGGTTTTAAGATTTGTTTTTCTTCTAAACATAACGATCTAATAACACAATCACTCCTATCCATCACCACAAATGCAAAAATGTAACATTTTAAATTACAGGGTTCCTAACCCATTATTCAACTTCAGTCGATTTTCATTATTTCAAATCTTTTTGGTCCCTTTAAAGTATCATTTTACTATTTTTGCCTACAGATAATGCAAGTTGTTTTCCGGAATCTGAAAAACAGAAAACCCAAGAATTAGATTCTGAGTAATTAGTTTTTGACAAGAACTGCAAAGCCCCCCACCAAAATAAGTTTTATATAATCGCTCAGAGTAATGCTATAATCTTTTGAAATAAACTGCAACCACTAGATGTCTGCACGGGCCAAAATTTCCAGGCCCGGAACCTGACCCGACTCATAGGGAAAAAAATTCGGCCTGGCCTGGCACAAAAATTAAAAATTCGGCCTGAGCCCAGCCCGAGTGAATTTGTACAAAACATTGATTTTTACGTCGATTTGGTTAAAAATTTGGTCTTAAACGAGGAGTTCTGACCAATTTTTTTTTTTGTTGTTGTTGTTCATGTTTATAATCTTTATTTTTATAGAAAAAGCTGCAGGCTGAGATTTTTTTTTTTTTTTATGAATCTTTCTTGTATGTTTCAGTTATCATTAATATTTCAGTGTCATGTTTCAGTTATTAATATTGTTAATCCATATTCCGTGTATTGGAGTGTTAAAGATCTGACAAATGCTATACAGTAAAATCTTCCAAGACTGAATTGCATAGGAAAGGGGGAGAAAATGCATTACAGACAAGTTCCCTTCTTAGGGAGTAAATGCATTATATGATATATTCTTTTCTTATGTATTAGTATAAGAATTTTACATGGATCAACACGTTTTCCAGTTTAAACAGGATTCCGTCATTGGCAGGTTCTTTTTCACATGTTTTACTATATTTTAATTCAGCTATAATTTAATAAGCGTAGAAATCTACTATTCTTTAAAAACAATAAATTTTAATGTTTAATTGTAGAATAATAGAGATTTAAAAATGTATGCTTTTTTTTTTTTTTTTTGAAAAGTTATGGGCCAGGCCTAATTTAACTGATCTTTGAATGGACCAGGCCATGCCAAGACAATGATTTTCATACTGGCTGGGTCAAAACTAAGACTGAAAATTTTGGGCCGTGTAGACTAGGAATGAAACCAGTCCCAGTTCTGTACAGAAAAAAGAAGTTAGGCTCAGACTGGCCGTGCAGATCTCTAACAACCACTAACACAATTTTTTGCATATCTGGGAAAAAATTCAAGCAAGCCATTTTGAGGATCTGTACTTTCATATTTGACTGTCCTCTTTAGTAGTGATGTGACGAATATTCAGCACTTTACCAAACGTTGCAAGATGTCTCACTGAATAAATTCAGGATCCCCATCCCACCCCCAACTTATGAAAATTTTTTAATCTAAACTGGCTACTTTCAGGCAAATTCATGACGTCATTTTCATTACACAAAATATATAGTTATTCAGGATCTAAAAAAAATCTTAGCATTTCAAGTACTGTGAAAGTAAAGTATGTTTTAGAAAATGGTGTCCAAATTGGAGATTTAAACTAACTATAGAAATAACTGTCAGAGATGTCTACATTAGGGAATAATACAGCTCAAGATGTAAAAACTTTTATAGAAAAACAAAGAAAATGAAAAACAGATTCTAAAACACTTCAATATTCATTCAGGAGCTACTTCACACAAAGCAACTGCTCGCTAATGTTAAATTTATTAAACAGTTCTTTTAAAATATCTTGTTCACATTTTAATGTTTCTAAACTATATATTTTTTTGCATTGGATAGCTGAGGTTGAATCTACAACTGACGTTAACTTGCTACTTTTTTTTTTTTTGGGGGGGGGGGGTAGAGGTGGGAAGAAGGATACTTTCACTTTTCCACCAGTCCCGGGAGAAAAAAAAAAAAAAAAAAAAGAAAAAAGCATCCTCATTGAAAAAAAGTGCAAACTAAACCAAACTGTAAAACTGATTTCAGAAATTGACTTCAGCTGCCAAATGCAAATAGTTTACAAATATTGAAATGCAAACAAGATATTTTGAAAGAGCTGTCCCATAGGATCAACATACAAGAGTGAGTGAAGTAGTCTCTTAATGTTAGCAAATTTCAAGCATATATAAAAAGGGCTTTATGAAAATGTCAAAAAGATTTATTTGCAGCTTTATGAAAATGTCAAAAAAGATTTATTTGCAATGCAACTTTCAAAATGTATTTAATGGCAATACATTTAATATTACTTAAACGCAAACTCCTTTATATTTTGTATATAACATATTTATTATTAAGTTCTACATATTTTAAATGTAAGAAAGGGTAAGTGAAGTACATTCTTATGGATATCTTTTATCTATTCTTTAAGATAGTAAAAATTGAAGTATGTTCTTCATATTTTAATGGAAATAAACTTACCATCCGAATTTACTAAAAATCAATTTGATATATCTCAGTATAAAATGAAATTTCGTAATTTTTTTAATTAAAAATGTAAATTAAACAGCCGTAATGACTAATGAGTTTATTTTAAATAAAATGCTTATGAATTGCTTGTCTTTATTTAGATGTAAAAGTTGTTACTAGCATAAAAGTATGAAATATTACAAAAATACTTCAAGCGATTAAAAATTTTTAACAAATTATTTCCATTAAAAAATATATAATCAAAAGCCATTTTCCTTTTTGGAAAGAAAATTGGTATTTGACCTAAAATTTTGCTGAATATTCGACCAAATCAATATTCGTCACATCACTATTGCAATTACATTTTTAATTTATCTTTGTTTCATCATTTTATTTTTCTCACTTATTTCTTCTTTGGATTCCTGACTATTTTGTACAATATAAATGCTCCTTTCATACATGTGTCAACTTTTCCCCTGTATGTCCTTTTATTATCCTATTAAATGTTCTCCCAGACTTCTGTTTTGGTGAGTTTTCTATAAATCACTTCTATTGCTGAATGAAAAATCTGTAATATACTTTCAATTTCACTTTGATAGTTTCATAGATACTTATACTTATTTGAACTACAGGTGATCTGCACTAATTTTCAACTTGCTTATTTATATCAAAATCTGTATTTTCTTAAAACTTCTAAAATTATGAGTGAACATTATAAATGATGGACAAACAGTAACTTTATTCACAAAATACAAACATTTCTAAACATGTAATAAACTTATGTCCAGTTTGAAAAGAAAACACCTTTCAAGGCTCAATATTTTATGACTTATTACTTAAATAATTTTAAAATTTTTTGTACAGTGAAAATTCCTTAAATATATACAAGAATGCATTTTAAAAAATGAAATAGCAAGAGAAATTTTGATGTATAAAAACACAAGAAAATGAAAATTTCTTCAAGTGTACCTATGATTCAAATATAGGCATTCATCTCAAAACATACCACAAATGTCAATTGATAACAAGGTGGAAGATCTAAAAATTTTGAAATCTGGGAGATCTAGAAAATTTTAAAACTACCAATTCCAAAAATTCTGGATTTAAGAATTATAATACATTTAAAATATGCATTAAAAATGAGAAGGAGTGGCAAAAAGGAAAAGTCAATTTGGCACTAACTTGGTCCAATTTTGGGGGAAAGAAAAAAGACAATTTGATATCTAAGCAACTTAATTCTAATAGACTAAATAAGAAGCCATAAATTAACATTGTTTTGCAATCTTTATAACATGAAAACAGGACAATTTTGAATAGAACAGAGCCTTGCCTTAAAATGAAGCTTTAAAAAAAAAAAAATTTCCAGCAAAAGAAAAAAAAATCATGCCTTTCTTATTAATCACAAATAAGTCTCTGCAGATTTTTTTCACATAAAACAGATGATATTTGAAAGTACTGTTATGTATGAAAAAAGCATTGCAAATATCTGTACATTATGAAGTTTTGGACAGACTACAGAGAATGATGATTTATGCATAAAATTTTATCAAATGACTTATGGTATATATACTGGTGAGACCAAATGAGCCATGATCCTAAATATCACACCATTAATTACTGCTTTCACACTATGAATCATAAAACTAAGCTCTGTACTTTTAAGCATTTACAAACATGATGGATTACATCAAATATAAAATAATAGAAAGCTATATCTTATCACAAATGTATTAATAATTTACTGATGCATCAGTGGTGAGAAACAAATGAATGTACTATGAAATGAAGAAATTATATGCACTATGGTATGAATATATATATATATTTTATAGTAATTAGGAATTAAACTATAGCTTAAAGAGAAAAGTTCTAAACTTTAGAATATCAATATCTAACAGTATAAACAATGATTTGATTAACAAATTCAAACAAAGAAGCCAAAGTTAGCAGGAATTAACGACAAATTAATTTACCTTACAACAAAAAAAGCAAATAAACAAAATAAAGTAATATTATGGCTAGATAGCTAAAATAAACTACATATTACTTATAATTAAAGTTTATTAATTTGGCACTAATGGATATAGAGATTTATCAATTATAGAAAGTACCAAAACAAGAAATGCCTGCTTTATGTGGATTATGTTAATATCTTTTTAATAAATATCAAATCATTTTAAGAGATTAAAATTACCTGTTAACAGTTAATGTAATTTAACAGCTAACAACAGTACATTATAGGATAAATTTTTACTTTTAAAAAATTTGTTAATTATTAGCTAACAGAAAAAGGAAAAGAAAAGATTTCATAAAAAAACTTTTATTAACAATAGTGATACACAAGCTGATATGAAGAGCTTGTAATTCAATGATGAAAGTGATTGATATATATATATATTATATATAAAGCAATGGGATTTTTAAAAGCAATGACAATTTAACATAAGTCAAACCAGGAACATGCTTTATTGAGCTTTAATGAAGTTGGGAAAATATTTTTAGAAGCAACAGTAAATGAAATAAAATTCTGCTATAAAAATTGCATAGATTCAGTTTTAAGAAATCCTGAACTTATCGAGAATGGGAATTCAATTTTGAATACACAAAGATTGGGGAAGGGAGAAAACAAAGTCTATTTCTGTGCAACTCTTGAACTGGAGGGGGATGTTTTATCATGCTCATGGGATATTAAACTATGAGGCACAACTCAAAAGCAGGTTGCAAAGATTTGCTCCCTGCTTCCATCATTTGGTCTCAATCATAATGAATATTTTATGTTTTGCAGTTCAATGACAATGATTTGCAAAAGCAAAACATAAAAAGAAATAGATGATATAAAAGTATGCTGTACATATTTTTATCACTCTACATGTTAGGATGAATAGATGAAGCAATGTTGGAAAGTTTCAGTCATCCTCTCCATCATCCCCATCTCTTTTTCTCTTCTGACCACGAGGTACTTCACCTGCAAGAAACATTACACAATTAGATTAACTTTTAAACAAATTAAGACTGACAACTTATGCATTAGTATGTTGTTAAACTTTACTTTCAATCAATCAAGAAGGGAAAAAATCCACATAGTTTTCCATGATTATTAAATAAAACTATTTTTACCCATATTCATATAAGAAATTGTTTATTAAAAATCTTCAGCTTGAGAAAGTTCTCTATTGAATATCAAGTTATATTATTCAATAATAATTATACAAAAATACATAATATATGCATATTTATACTGAATGTAGCAATGGCAGATGGAATGGCAAAAGGTTTTTTTTTTTTTTTTTTAAGCTACATCATGATCAATAGACTTAATATAATTCATTCCCTTTTCAAGAAGCATTAGATACATGCAAGATAACTGCATGCATAATAATGTCCCTTCTGTTTCGAATCTTACCTGATCTTTAAAAATTTTTATAATAGGTATTTTCAATCAGGGTATTTTTAAAGAATAAAGCATTTTAACTTAGTACAATATATATGGCTGCCACAGGCGACTATTTTTTAATTCTAAGGCCAACATTAGACAGGCAAAAAGACGCCCGTCTGACATTGGTCTATCTGGCCCCACTTTCTTAAAACAAATCCTTAACATACACTTTGCAAGATAAACAAAAACTTCAAAATTTATATTAGAAAAATACTGGTGCTAAAAGAATATAAAAATAGTCACCTGTGGCATCCCTGAACATAGCTTAGCTATATTGCAAAATGATCGCTTGGGGAAAAAAAAAAAATTGTCAAATTTACAGCATTGGCAACCAGGTTCCTTTTAAAAATGTCAAAAGAACGCTGCAAAACGAGAAAAAAATAAAAAAATTGATAGAGGAAAAAATGTATTATATTGAACTGAAAGATTGAAACCAGATTTCTTTTACGAATGTCAAAAAAAGATGTGAAACATGAAAAAATGCAAAAATCACAAATAATTAAAAAAATAGCTGTAGATATAGCGAATTCCTTTTACTAATGTAGAAAATTCTACACAAAATTTGGGTAGGTGGGGGGGAAATCAAATAAGGAAATTGTCAAGCTCAAAAAGTCCTAACACTGGCTTTTCAAGGTACATAGCTTCAGATGTGGAGGTACCCTTCTTGCCAAATCCTGCAGCTCTGCGCTCGTCAGGAAACATTAACGTTTATTATTATAATAAATACATATAGTTGAAAGAATATACAGAACTAACTTTCGAAAAATCAGTTAACATAAACCCAACCTGCAAGAATCTAAACTCAGTCCAAACCGAAAACAATTAGTGTTAACCCGATTTGCAATGTAAACACAGCAGCAATTTGAATTTTGTGTGCAACTATTTCTCATTTTTAAAGTATGGCAGGTCTTGTGGTGTGTCAAAACCATGCGAGTTTCTTTTGTGGTTTTGTGAAAGACGTGTGGTTTATGCTCCTTTAATGGGACTTTGATGTGTTTTTAATTAATAAATCGACTAGTTATCAGAAAATTAGAATTATCAGGTGTGTCAGGAACTGCCATGGACTATCACGACCAAAATTGTCAGACTTCTAGGTGTGCTATATTTCACTAGCCATCGCAGACAGACACACAGAACGAAACTTTTATTAGCACCTGTGTTTTTATGACGCTACCAGTTCACCACACATCTGTACAGAAACTTACTATGTTCAGTAATTTGGTTTCTCTCCCCCACCCCCAAACTTTGAAAACATTTCCATGATTACTAAAAATAAATTTATCTTATGAAAATGTAAGTAAAAAAGATTTATTATAGTGTAAAAAAGTTGCAGTTGATATAAACGATAAACCATTTCATGCTTTTAAAACATCAATACGTTAAGTTCTTTTCCTTTGAAAATAAAAATAACATACTACAAAAAATTTTTTAAGTAACTTCTGGCATAAACTGTTTTTAAATATATAAAGATTCAAAAGAAAATTTATTGACCTTCTTCCTCTTCCTCATCACCTTCAGTGTTGAACTCATTGCCCTCACTTTCTTCCTGTAGAAAAGAAAAATATTTACATTGTTATAAAGGAAAACTTTAGTTTAATTACAATAATAATACTCTTTACATTAAATTTAATAAAGAGAAAGGTATAGGATATGTGCTATTTATTATGCAGAGAAAAGAGAACATTACAGCTACAAAAAGCTGCTGATATATTAAATTTCTAAAATACTTCATAATGTACACAAACATTAACCCCCCACCCCCCTTTTTTTTTAATTCTATGAGGATTGTACAGTCAGTCAATCAGTAAAGCATGGATTATGAAACATGTTACAACATATCCAGAATACTGTAACATAACTTTGCCATTTAATAAGATGAAAGACAATTTGGAAAACATAACGCATTTGAAAAAACAAATTCAGTATTTGTCATCTATGATGTGAAAACTATCTGAATTCTTAAATATAACCTAGAATATGATCTATTATTTCCATATATATATTGTGTAGTATGCTAAAATTTATTTTAGTCAGAAAACTTAAAACACCATTGGAAATTTCCCTTCAGCAATTTGCATCAATAAATGGTAATGTACTTTTTTTTTTTTTTTAACACATGTATTGTGCTAAACTTAAATTTAGATGGTTACAGACAGTAACATTTACCTGATTTTATATTTTTTGAAAATGTAATCATTCCTCCACTATAGGTTTTAACATGTGTAATTTGCAAACAAATCAAGTTATCACCAGAAAGGTAATCATTTTCTGAAAGACTTTAAGAAGTTAATAAATGCTTGGTACAAAATGAGTAAATTTCATCTTTTATTACAAAATGTATAATTTGAAAAAATCCAAAACTGAAATACAAAAATTTGATAAACAAGAATTTGGAAGCATTTTAAGATTTGCAACAGTTGTAAGTTAAGACAAGCACATGATTGCATGACATAAATAATTCTTGCAACCACAGTTTCTTCTTTCATGTTACACCATAAACAATCCTTATTGAAAATCTTCGCTTAATATTACTATTACCATGAGATAAATATAATCACCGCTTTAATAACAAGTACTGCATCATTACAAGTTCTTGATTTGGACTGTAACATATTGAATTAAAAGTTAGCAATTACCACAGTTCTTTGCTTTTCTTGTTATATGAGACTACTCATATAACTAGTCGGGTGTAAAAAAATAGTGATTTTTTTTTTTTTAATTTAAATCGGATTTATGTTTTTTTCCCCCTTGTTCAAATACAGAATAGCTACCAAGAGTTTTAGGCTTCCAAAACAATTAAAACACTAATTGCTAACATAATCTATGTTTTTACATTTTAATTAATAAAATTATAACAGTAATTACAGGAATTATAAAAACTGCAAATTAGTAGTTTCATTAGGTAGTATCATAGAATAATGAGACATACAATATAATACATTAATATTGAAATAATTATGTAAAACTTTATAAATACTAGTGATATTTAACATTTATTAAAATTATTAATTGCATTTTATATTAAATAGTTAAGGCTACTTCAAATTAATAATTATTAAACAATAAACTCTCTAATTGGGAACATATTATACATTTTTAAGCCTTAATTATTAAAATGATAATAATGTAGTATTCATTTTAGAAAGAAAAAGGGACAGGATGCTAGATCCAAAAAAGGACACTATTTCATGAGAAAATATATTAGTAATGTGTTTAGTAATATATAAGAAAAAAAAAAAAAAAAAAAAAAAAAAAGAATTTTTAGTATGATAAATAAAGTGTCCTTAATTTTTAATAATTTTATGAATAACAAATTGAAAAATACAATTCAATAACACATTTTCATAATATCCTGTTTTTTTGTAAAGAAATAAAGTTCTATTATTTTTGCAAGATCTTGGCCACATGAATTTAGAAATACTGTTGAATGGGAAAGTTTTTTACAAGAAATCTCTGGCTACAACTACAGATGAATTTCAACTTTTTTTTTTTTTTTTTTTTTTTTTTTTTTAAGGCAGGGTGCATTTTGCCAATTTTAAATGGGGCATGATGTGGCACCATTTAAAAAAAAAAAATGGAGTAGAAGAAACAGTACAAGTAATTACAGAATTAATAAAAACTGCAAATAAGTAATTTCATTAGTTAGTAGCACAAACAACAAAACAAATATTATTTGCAGCTCGTTTTGCATTTGTATTAAGAAAAATTACTGTAAACTAGCAAAATCTAAACTTTCACACATTATGTGTATGCTAACCAAAAAAAAATTATGAGAATGAGTTAAACCCATTCATATAGAATAAATATAAGTTAGCCACTTATATCTGAAATCCTCAAAATATTTAAGTAACAGCATTATTATTTCCTCTCAGTGTGGATTATTAGCTTTCAGTGGTTCATTTTTTTTTTCTTTTTAAGAAAAGTTTTGCTGCCTTTTCAATCCCCGATTAATTATTTTTATTTAGTATATATAAGTTACAAAATTAAAGTCTTTATCAACCTATACCAAAGAAGCTCTTGCTGTGCTTAGCATTTTTATACCAATTACAGTAGAACCTCTTTTATCCGAAACTCTCGGTTAACCGAAATCTATTTTTAAAGCTTTTAACTATTATATTCCTTGTGTGCAATAAAAAAAAAATAATCAAATAAAACGTTATTTGTATTTTATTTAATAAGTAAATGTGTTATTAACATCCTACACACATTACATACAGCTGAAATCTAAGCTGGTGAGTATTTCGCAGGATTAAACAATATTTCTTGAAGAAAAATAATTTAACTGGTGAGCATGTGGCAGGAGTCGAAATATTGAAAATACTGCAATGTTCTTAAAACACGTTTGCGTCCAGTGAAAAAAAAAAAAAAAAAAAAAGGAGAAATAAATTATTTGAAATGCATGTGGAATCAAAGCTGATGAATATATTTTGCAGAATAAAACTGCATTTTCTTGAAAAAATAATCCAACTGAAGGGCAATGACAAAAAGCCGAAATATTGAAAATACAGCTAAATCATTGTAATCTGCTTGCATCTGGTAGAAAAAAGAATTAACCAGTTTGCTAATTAGATGTAATCAAAGTAGAGACGCATATTTCTATGAAAAAGGCTATATTTCACTTGGCGATCGATAACAGATTTTTTTATCGCCACTTGGCGAGTGGCGACTGGGGTGGCGATCGATGGCCAATTTTTTAATCGCCACTTTTACAACTTTAATCGCCACGTGGCGAGTGGCGACCGCCAATTTTCACCTATATTTCAATCCCCTTTCTTTGATACCCCTTTTGATTTTAACTTGAGCTCCCGTAAGTTGTGGAGTGGAACGAAGAAAACCAACAAATTAGCAATTCTGAAGCATTTGAATGCTTTTCTAATGTGTGGCATGGTTGAAGCAGCAGAAAGACTGTGATACTGGTGAACTAATAATACTAAAAAACTGTGATAATAGTAGGAGAGCTGTTGAACATTTTTGAGTAGGTATTTGAGGCACCCTGAAAATTTGTAATGCCTGAATACAAAATCGAATGTCTGGCTGAAAGATCATGGCCCAAAACCTGTGCCAGACACGTGTCAAGTGCCATTTTTTGACACTACCCAAAAAAGGTATTTGAGGCACGCTGAGATTGAAACAGAATAATATTTATACTTAGAAAAAAATATTTTGAAAATGACAGACACTTTAGTCGGCCCAAAAACTGTGCCAGACACGTGTCAAGTGCCATTTTTTGACTACCCAAAAAAGGTATTTGAGGCACGCTGAGATTGAGGCACAATAACATTTATGCTTAGAAAAAAATATTTTGAAAATGACAGACACTTTAGTCGGCACAAAAACTGTGCCAGACACGTGTCAAGTGCCATTTTTTGTCTGGCACAGGTTTTGGGCCACGATCCTTCAGCCAGACATTCGATTTTGTATTCAGGCATTACAAAAGAAGTGTTGCACAAATTTTCAGGGTGCCTCAAATACCTTCCCTAAAATGTTTAACAGCTCTTGGATTATAAGAGTTTCAAAGCAAAGGCAATCCAAACTGCGACAAACAAAGCATTTTTTCAAACCCTTGTGATATACATAAAAGGTACTTAATTTCAAACTAAAATTCAAGTAATTTATTCTTGTTTCTATTTTAATATTGCTTTATTTTTATTAAGCACCTATTACCCTAATAAGAAAAATTGCATTATTCTCCTTAATCTTTTAAAACCAAAGCACTCTCGATTATCCGAAAATTTCGATTTTCCGAAAGACGGTCGGTCCCAATTACTTCGCATACTTGTCAACTAAATTTCGGTAAAACTCAGAAGATTTTGGACAAAAAATCAGAAGAAATCAGACAGGGTGTCTACAGAAATTCTAAAAAAAAAGTTCCCTGATTTTTCCATGATTTCCCTGACTATCTTTATCAGACTTCCCTGATTTCCATTATTAACAATACACATACCGTATTTTTTCATGTATGTAGATTCCTTATATAACACACTTATGCTTGCTATATAACTTGCTAATATCTCCTTTGGGAGAAAAAACAAGAGAAAAACACAAAAATTGCCTAATATTCATTAAGTATTTGTTGACAGTTTTATAAATCCGAACTCAAAATTCAATCCAACTTCATATAGTGGCCAATGGATATAGGGTAACCAGAAAATTTCCTCATTTTCTGAAAAATATTCAAAGACTTATCTATATCTGACGGGATAGCTGGGTTAAGCTGGCCACCTGGTCAGGTTATGCTAATGTATCATTTAAATTTTTTAAAAATGGGCCTTCAATATAAGCAGGATGTACAGAAAATTGGGACATCTGATCACCTTAATTTGCGTTAAATATCAAAAATTCATACCATGCGCATCTTTTTAAAAATATTGGGAAAGACTAATCAGCATGTTAAAAAATAGACAATTTCGTAATATAGACAAATTTCCCTGATTTTCGAATATTTTTACAAAGTTCCCTGATATTTCCCTGATTTTTCCAGATTGATAAACCTCCCTGATTTTTCCATGATTCCCTGATTTCCAGATTCTGTAGACACCCTGTCAGAAGATTTTCGTGAAAAATCAGAAGATTTTTTAAGTTTTATAACAGGGGGTGGCCCGGGAGGGACATATTTTCCCGGAGCATTGAAATGTCCCCCCTGGGAGATTTGAGATTTTATGCTTTTAATGGTCAAAAAGTGCAATTTCCCCCCGGAGCCACAGATATCACTCCTGGAGAAAAATGTCTCAATTCAACACTACCCACGTCCGAAAAAGAAATAGAAAAGAGAAATTAGAGACGTCACATGGTATCATATAATCTAAGCAAAAGAAAAATAATCGCTGAAAACCTAACGTACGATTTTATTTACTTATTTTTACTCTTTTATAAAACAAAGATAAGAGCTACTCTTATTTTATTTTATTTGGGGGGAAATTGCATACTGATTTTTTGGCAGCAAGAATTAAAGGCAACAAGAATGCGACGAGAGCAGGGGAAAAAAAAACTATTTCGCAATGTCGATTACTGTTTGTTTCTTGCTTGTGATTAACATTTCGAGAATGACCTTAAAAAACTATTAACTTTAAAAGAAAAATTTGAAATTGCAAGTGTACCTGAGAAAGAGAAATGAGCGTTTTAAAATAGGTAAAACATAGATGAGATAGATTTTATTAAACATAGAAGAGATAATTTTTTGTGTATTAGTAACTCTAACATCACCAAAAATGTGAAATTGAGGAAGACTAATTCCATTGAAATTGATTCTATAATTCTGAATTGGTTTACTTCAGTTAGTTCAAAAAACATTCCTATCACTGGGTCCTTGATTCAGAAAAAGGTTTAGAAGTCGCTAAAGAACTCTGATTACACGATTTTAAGGTTTCCAGTAGGTGGCTGGAAAAGTTCTGACCTCGGCACAACATATCTTTCAAAACAATATGTGGCAAAATCTGTATGTCTTAAAGAAGTGGAGGATTGCCATGAACGACTGCCGAATTCACGTGGTGACTTTCAGGTGACCCAGACACTATTGTGAAGTCGCCATTGGACTCTCTGTGAAAAGTTACCAGATTATTTCATTTTCTGTCACTTGGGAACTCGTCACAAAGCAACTATCATGGGGACTTTACAATGGCGTCTCTAAATGAAGGTCACATGAGAGTCACAAGGTAACTTCATTGTAAAGTCACCTAGTGACTTGTCACCAAACAACAATCGTAGTAACTTCTCAATAGAGTGACCAAGCGAATGTAAGAAGCGACGAATGAAAGGTATCACATTTCAATTCATTGTAGTGACTGACTCTTGTGGTGTCAAGGAGAGTTCACATCGATGGGTTGTGCTGTTAGGGTAGTATCTATTTTCTAGACTTTCTGTTTATAGAATTTTCTTTTGAGCATTCACGTATTCAAAAATAAGTATTTTGTGACTGTTGCTTAAGTTTTGCACACTTGTGTAATTTTAATTGCTGATTAATCATATAATAGAGGTTTTAGGACATATAAAAGTCAATTAATGAAACATTAAGCATTTCTTAGCAATTTTTGAATCTCTGAGGCAGGGACGTAGCTACAGGGGGGGGTGTGGGGGGGTGCGACACCCCCCCACTTCGGTAAACTCATATACATTCGGTAATTTCACTTTCGTTCAAAAACTGTATCATTTGGCTCTATTTTTTTTTTTTTAAGAATTTTTAAAAATACAAAACAGAAAACAATGTCAAAAAATATTTAAAATCTACTTATTATAAAAGCTGAGTGCACGTGACCGACGGAACGATGCCGGTGCGAACCACTCTGGTCTGCGAAACGACCGTAGCTAAACGCCATGTTAGGCTTAATGAAAAACATATCTTAACATATGACAGCTAAATGATAATTTTTTCTACTTAAAATCATGTCTGTTTAGCATATTTTCATATAAAACATGTGTATCATATCCATTTATAATGTATTAAGTTCTAAATTAAAATTAAGCTATTAGAAATCAAATCTAAACAAACGATACTGTTGCCATTCAGATTCAAATTCCAGCAAATTAAGAAACAAATGAATGACTCTTTGACGATTCATAAAAAAAAAAAAAATACGGCTAACATCTGATTCTGCTTTAAATATATTTTTTAAAGCATATTAAAGCCTTTAAGTTTTTTGAAATGCGTTTTTCAATGCGTTTACATTTATAAGCAGCAATTTTATTTACGACTGTTTACATTTACAAGCAGTCAGTTTACGACATACATATGAAATATTACGTAATTTATTGAATAAATATTTAAAAAAACATTATTTAATGATTATTCATCATTATTCATATGAATCATTCATATGAATTTTGATTCATATCAATGATTTATGTATTTCACTCTTCTGTAGTGGCAACAGTGAAACGCTGTTTCTTTAGGAAAAACAACAGAGGGATAAACGTGCTGATTTTACGCCACTACTCGCTTTCATCTGTCAATAGTTATTTTTGAATATTTTAAAAGTTTTTTTAATTTTTATTATGGGCTTTCGGAAAGAAGGCGCCAATTGACCAGGAAAAGAATTGCGCGATCGCGGCAATCAACGGATTTCTCAGTTTGCCTGATAAACTCAGCTGAGTTTACACCGAACAGAATTAAACACCCATATGCACAATTTTTTGTTTATTTTTTATCAAAACTATGCATATTTTAAGTTCATGCTCATAAAGTGTTTATCACTCACAGGAACGTTTCATTATAATAAAGATTTAAAAATCAAAATTACATTTTTTTTTTTTTTATTTTACTAAATTTTTGTACCGTTAAAAAACATAGTTTTTTGTATGTGTATTACTTTCAATGATGCACATAATGGTGTTTTAGTTTTGGCCAAATATATGAATCAAATTTTAAAGTTTCATCTAAAATTAAAAAATAAACATCTGATTTTTTAAAGAAATGCCATATGTTTTTTGTTTTATTTTTAAGTTTCTTATTTCACCTATGCTGCATTTTTTAAGCTGAATTTAATATATTTCTGTGAATTATTTTTTGCTGTTTGAAAAATGCAACAGCTTTTTTTTTTTTTTTTTCAACTATGCATATATTTTTAAAAGCATTTACAGACATGCCACTTTCCAGCGAAAACATGGAATTCCATTTTTTCGGCACAATTTATCATCCCTGGGATTGATGCAAATCAGTATTAAAATTTGTTGACATTTTTAGGACGAGAAGGGGGGGTGTGTAGCAGAATTTGACAAAATAAAAATGCGAGTACAAGCAACTGCAATTTGAGTTTATTTATAATCCTTTCCCATGACCTGTGCATTAACCATGTATAGAAACAAACAGGATGAAAAAAACATATAGCCAGGAGCTTGCAAAAATCATCAAAATATCGTAGAAAAAGGGTGGTGTCATCAAACGAATATGAATTCCATCAAAGGATCGCATAAAAAAGCACAATTTTTCCCAAAGGGTCCTTTAGTATGCATGTTTCGTCTAAGGATCATGGAATATGTGAATGTCGCCAAATAATCGTGGAAAAAACATGAATTTCATCAGATGACTGCAGAAAAAATGCATTATTTGATCAAAGTATCGCTAAAAACGTGAATTTCGTCAATTAATCACAGAAAAAATATGTTTTGATTAGAGGATCATAGAGAAAACGAGATTTTCATCGAAAGGTTGCAAAAGTGTAAGTTTCAACATAAGAACCTAAAAAAAAATGTAAATTTTGAAATCGGGGGATCTTGAAGCTTATTGGTTCATCAGTATCAGGTGAACCGTTAGTCAGCTAAGTTTTCTGTTACGTAACTAATTTGCTGCATACATTCGGATGCACCTGTGCTTCTGTCAACGTATTTTGATTGTAAGGTAAGTCTCGCTTGCTCTGCTGTTTCTTTCTTTTTTTTTTTTATTAGGATTTTTGCATTAGCTGTTTAAAATGCACCCTTTATTGGTGAATATATCGATTTTTACATTGTTTACCGTTTTAGAGACAGACGATTCAGCCAACGGCTGCCGAAAAAATTCAGAGTCTGAAAACATCGAGGGTGTATTACCAAACATCCATCAAAATTTAAATTTAATTCAGTTAGAAGAGAAGTACCATACCTTGACGATGTTTCAGACCCTGACTAGGATCCCTTTTTCTAAACATTAAATTATTGATTTTTTTTTTTTAATTTTAACTGATTGTTTTTTATGTAAATATTTGAAAATTTTTTTGTATGAAACTGCCCCTTTTTTTTATGAATCGCTGTCTCATTTATTGGTATTTCTTTATATTTATCCTTTTAATTTTATTTTATGTTTCATAAATTTTTTGGCAGTTGTGAGCGAGATTTTACCTGCATTCGTAACAAATTTTTCAAGATGGCAGTAAAACTTCGTTTTTAAATCTTTATGTTACTTATAAATCCATGTTTTTACATCATTTTCTATTTTTTGTGCAAATCATTGATTTATAAATAACATAAAGATTTAAAAATTGAGTTTTTCCGTCACCTTGAAAAGATTTTTGGCACAATTTTTTTCGTCAAGCGGCACAGGATGCGAAACTCTTCCCTGAATTTTGTCAAAGAAACGTGAGAGGTGTAATTCATAAAAAAGGCGCAGGAAAAACGTGAATTTTGCAACAAATCCCGATAAAAACACTCATTTCGTGAAAGGATTGTGGTAAAAACAGTCATTTTTTTAAAAGGCTGCGAAAAAAACATGAATTTCATCAGAGATGTGCAGAAAAAAACGAGAATTTCACCATAAACATTAAATTATTGATTTTTTTTTGTTTGTAAATTTTAACTGATTGTTTGTTTTTTGTGTAAGTATTTTTAGTTTTTTTTTATATATTTTTTTCTGTATGAAACTCCCCTTTCTCCTGAATCGCCGTCTCATTTATTGGTATTTATTTATATTTATCTTTTTATTTTACATTAGTAAGTTTTTTGGTAGTTGTGAGCAAGATTTTACCGGCATTCGTAACAAATTTTTCAAGATGGCGGAAAAACTTCGGTTTTAAATCTTTGTTATTTATAAATCCATGTTTTTACATCATTTTCTATTTTTTGGGCAAAATCATTGATTTATAAATAACAAAGATTTAAAAATGATGTTTTTCTGCCATCTTGAAAAGATTTTTGGCAAGATTTTGAACAATTTTTTTTTTTTTTTTGCCAAGTGGCACTCTTCCCTGAATTTTGTCAAAGAAACGCGAGAGGTGTAATTCGTCAAAAGGGCGCAGAAAAAAGCAAAATTTTCAACAAATCCCGATAAAAACACTCATTTCGTCAAAAGGCTGCAAAAAAAACACGAATTTCATCAAAGATGTGCAGAAAAAATGAGAATTTTGCCATAGGGTTATTGGAAATAGCTCTTTTTTTCCCCCCCGCATGAGGTGGTTCATATTTTCTTCATTTGAAGGTTGACTTTTACAAACACTATTTTTTTTAATGCTTTTGAGGACTTGCCACTATCTGAATAATCATGCATATCAATCCCCTGTTTAATTGAGTCTGACTTAATGTTGTAAACTTACAATAACACTTTCCCGTCATTTTTGACGGGGCCATATGCTAGTTATTAAATATTTTCTGATTAGAAACTAACCTTTCTCTTTGCATTATGTAATTTTTTTTCGCTCGGAGTCGATTGCAATTTCACTTTTTAGCTATTCCATGTATGTAAGAAGGGGAGGGAGGAGGGGGTGTCCATGATACAGTATCCCTTAGAAGATTAAATATACCTTCTTCCTATTTTTATGCAGTATCCCTGTAGAGAATATCTTCGCTTTATTCAAGAAAGGAATCTGGAGAAAAATGCCCTGAGGGTAAATGAATACACTCCTTGACCAATGCAAATGAAATTAGAAGGCCAGACTTCTTGTTCGTTAAAATTCGTTTTGCTGGACTCTGAAAACTATGGAGGGGGGGGGGGGGAATATTTCGCGGTTTTTTCAGGGGACAGGATGTCGCCAGATCTTTACTGTTGTATTGTCTATTTTTCAAAGCCAAAAATAAGAGAAAACCGGGAATATTTTCTTATCAAAGAAAACTAAAACGGTGTAATAAAATTTCATCAGCTACTAAGGATGTACCGAACAGTGATTTTGACCGAATACCGAATATTCAGCTAGCCGAGCAGTAACTATTCGGTCGAATATTTTAAAATTTTATTAATTAAAAAAGTTTCATATTTCATGGCTTCTTCTGGAATTAAACCAAGTGAATATATTTTTTTTAATTCTAAAACAAACAACTTAGCAAAAATAACTTTTCTACTGAATATTCGGCCTACAGGCGAACCGTATACCGAATATTCGGCTAGCCGAATTAACTGTTTGGCCGAATGCCGAATATTCGGCCAGCCGAGTAGTAAATATTCGGCCAAATATCAAGTACTCGGCTGGTCGAATACTTTTATATTTCAAAGATTAGAGGCATTAAAATGTTAAATTTTAAAATAATTTACATAATATTTAAAGCAGAAACTTACATATGATAAACAAGAACTTTTCACAAGTAAATGTTATACATGAAAAAAAGCTGGTTTGGGGTATTTAAGAAGAGAATTTTAAAATTTTATTAATTAAAAAAGTTTGATATTTCATAGCTTCTTCTGATGAATTGTTATCCAAGTGAATATATATTTCTTTAAATTCTAAAACAAACAACTCAGCAAGAATAACTTTTCTACTGTCTTTGATTTAGCAAGGAAGTTTTTAAATGCATCTTACATCAGTGTTTCGAATGGGCGATTATTTTCAGAGATTGTAAACATACACATTGTTCCTAAAAAAATTGTAACAAACTTTCAGCAGAGATAATGTAGTTAAGACAAAAAAATTTTGAACAAGAAACAACAGCTCACTCCATTTATTCCATCAAAATTACAATACATTCAGTCAAATATTCTGGGTGTGCAACTACAAGCCGAAACTGAATTTTCATTCACAACTTTATCAGTAAATGAAGATATTTTAGCAAGATTTGTTTCATATTAATTTAGTTTGTATTAAATGTGATGATATCATTGAAAATGACTGAATTTTGGCCAGTGACGCAGTATAAATACTATATATTGCATTCTGAATAAAGGAATGTCTACCTCATAGCTGTTTAAATATGAAAAGTGGCAATTTCCAGCACTTCTCATTATGATATTATATTTCACAGAAATCAAAGCAAGTTTGTTAAAATTGTATTCCGCTTCAACAGTCAGGCCTGCCAATATGCTTAATAAACGGTCAAGTGCGAGTATTACTCGCGCACAGAGGGTTCCGTAGAATAAATACATTAATTTGTAATTGTATTATAAAAAAAAAAAAAAAAAAAATGTTGCTAAAAGAATACTAAGACTTTTTAAAAAACTAAACGTAGGGTTGGGTATAACTGTATATATTAGAAAAGTGTAATCGGGTATACCATGAAAGTTCAAAGAGCTATATGGAACAATATCAATTATAGTTATTCTTATAACTCTTTTTTTAATATTATCCTAATCTGTTTATGATGAACTTAATTCGGTACTGACAATAAAGGCAGTGCATAGTTAAACTTCATTTGGCATTTCATGAAACTAAATTCAGCGTAGTAATAACCTTTATTTCTACAGTGTATCTAAAACAAAACCTTTGTACAAATTTTAAATTGGGCATTGTGCTAAGCGCGCTTCGAATTGAGGTCTCAAAGTTGCAACGCCGCCTTGGTCAGTGCCGCATTTTTCCAGATAGGTATTTAATTAACTTTTAAAGTCACTCGAGGCGTATTGAGAGATACAATCAATGCAAACTATCGCGAATCTCACAGTATTTATGCGATTCATTCTAATTAAATATTTCGAGGGCAATGCCCTTAAAAAACGGACACCTAATTTTAATTCCAAAACAGACAAATGGCACCAAGAATATTTAATTAAAATTTTCCTTTTATCATGTACGTGAAAATAAGCAAGTTCGCATTTTCTAATAAATTCGTTTATAAATTCTGGTGTCAGTTCATTATTTCATAAGTTTGTAAGTAGAATTACTCCGTGCCGGAAAGGATTAAGTGGTTGAAGGACTCTTAAAGCTTCAAAATTTAAGAAATTTTAATTTTTTTAGATGTTAAACTCCTATCTCTTCTGAATATTTTAATATAATTGTTTCCTTGAAATTCCCATTAGAACAGAAGTTTTGGCTTTTAGAATTATACCCGCTCAATAGCTGAAGCGGCGTTTCCGAAACTTTAAAGTCATTATTTTCCAAATGGCGTTTTTGGGTATAACGCGCAGGATACCTCAAAAACTTCTGAATATTTTTTCATGAAATTTTCAAAACATATATTCCATGTTATTCTGTATAAACTGAATCTAAAATTTCCTTTTTATTGTTAAAAAAAATATTTTTTTAGGTGATTTTACTGTTGAAATTTTCAAAATTTTGTACTAGCTAAATGCAGCATTGCATTAAAAATATAAAAATGCTTTAAATACAAATTTATTTAAGTTCAGGGAAATTATTACAATCGGAAGTATAAGTAAGCACCAAAATTTTCATTCTAATTGCAATATTTATTTTGTAATCCTGCGCGCAAACTGTTATGCCAATTTTTTGTTCGACAAATGTCTAACAGTTTCGAGCCCCCTATAAATACTAATTCTGTATCTTGCAATTTTTTAAATACATGAAACGAAAGAACATACTTATATCTTTCATTCCAATTAAAATTGTGTTTTAAAATCATATCCATTTTAAGGCATTAAATGTTGAAAATGGTCTTTTTTTTCATTTTTCCCACTTTTTAGAGTCCCGAGACCCCTTAAATTAGTATGTTTTTAACAATTTGACGTTTATTGCTTTTATACTGTTACTGGACATTACATTACACATATATATCATTAAAAGTAGCAGCAACAGGGGTAGCAGCAACACTAGGCAACAGGGGTGCAGAAAATGTTTCTACTCCCAACATTTCCCCCAATCTACACAAAAATTTCCCCAAAATTTTACGGTATGTTACAGGTAAGTGCTGTATTACCGTAGGTATAGAAAATTTATTTTTCAAATATTTCTCAACTTATGCGCGTGTATATATGGCAGGGGTGATTCTGAGTGAAAAAAAATTTCCTAAAATTCACAGCAAATTTTCTGAAAGTTTACAGCAGAGTGGGGGAAATCCACTCCCAATACTATGTATTTTTCATAGATCTTTTGACGCAATTCGCGTTTTTTCGCGAACTTTTGACGAAATTTGCGGTTATTTCTCCTTCCTCTTGACGAAATTCGCAGTTGTTTTGCCATCATTTGATGAAATTCGCGGTTGTTTTGCGATCGTTTGGCAAAATTTGCTGTTCTTTCGTGATCTTTTGACGAAATTTGCAGTTTTTTGCGACCTTTTAACGAAATTTGCGATTCTTTCGTGATCTTTTGGCGAAAGTTGCGGTTATTTCGCCCCTTTTGACGAAATGCTTGGTTGTTTCGCAATCTTTTGACAAAATTTGTGTTTATTTCGCGATCTTTTGAGTAAATTTACGTTCATTTTGCAATCTTATGACGAAATTTGCGTTTTTTTCGCTTTTCTTTGACGAAATAGAAGGTTATTCGCCCTGTTTTGATGAAAATCGCGGTTATTTCGCCATGTTTGGACGAAATTCGAGGTTGTTTCGTGATCTTTTGACGAAATTTGCGATTGTTTCGCGATTTTTTGACGAAATTTGCGATTGTTTCGCGATCTTTTGGCGAAATGCGCATTTATTTTGCGATCTTTTGACAAAATTTGCGTTCATTTCACGATCTTTTGACGAAACCTGCGGTTCTTTAGCGATCTTCTGACGAAATGTGCGGTTATTTTGCAATCTTGTGATGAAATTTGCGTTTTCTCCGTAATTCTTCGCGGAAATTCGCGGTATTTTATCTCCGTATTTTCAAATGACCGATTTTTTTTTTTTTTTAACAGAATGTCTTAAACTTTCGAAAAATTCGGAACATAATCACCCCTGATATACGGTACATATTATTCTGAGATCGATTTTGTGAAGGTCGCCATACGGATATTTTTATTTGTACTGAAATTGTTCTATCTCAGGGAATTATGGAGTTCGTTGTTAAAATCGAAATCAATTGTGTATGTTTCTAAAAAATTTCCCCAGGGGGTTAAAATTTCCCCCGATCCTAGATCGCCGGATTGGACATATTCTGCAACCCTGGGCATAGAGTACGCCGCCCTGTCCTTGTGTATGTCCAAACTGACCGTACCTTTAAGAGTTAATATCTCAGCTAATTACCGATGATTTTTTTTGAAAATCATTATCAACAATGCTTTTATTCTTCTGCAACGATAGGTATATTCAGCGATGCTCAACAATTTTTCTGAATGCCGTAAATCGAAATTTGTGTATAACAGAAAAATGCTAATTACTCAAAAACTATGTGACCTAGGGTAATCGCTATAATTTTCCGGCAAGGTTTATATTAACGTCTACTACCTCTAATTTTTTCATAATTTTAGTTTCAGTAGATTCGGAATTAGATGGGGGGAGGGGGGGACATATTTTTCCGCTACATTTTCAACAATATATTTGAAAATATAATACCTAAAATTAAAATCTATTTTTGAGTTCAGCATTACAAAAGCTTTCACAGGATACCCCACATGATATACAAAGAAAATATTTTTTTTTCAAGTAGCATAATTAGCCCCTCTACTTTTTTGCTAAATATATTTATGAATGTTTATTAATCTGAAAATATGTGGGTCAATGGTCTTTATTACTTCCCCGAATTTGAACTTTTCACGTTCCATAGTTTACGATTAAAATGGCTGTGACAGACAGACGGACAGACACAGGAGTGATCTTATAATGGTTCCGTTTTTACTTTTTAAGTACGGAACCCTAAAAATGAGACAGAAAATGTGTCAGAAAATTTTGCGTTGTTCAGTAGGAAGCTCGAGAACCGCTTTAAAAGAAAAATAAGATAGAGAACTATAAAATATTGGAATTTTTCCTTTGTAACCTAATATAAACCGACGATATATTTTAAGATCTGGATCTGTTTTTGTCACGGGGTAGTCGAAGGTATACGGAGATATACACCGTATACGCTCTGCTTCTCAAATGAAGCATTAGCGTATACTGCATCCATGAATGTTCATGACTTTAGCGTATACCCTTTGTTTTTTATGACTGCAACACTGGTTCTTGTCATTCAGTTCGAAAAGATATTTTTTATTTATGTTTTTGAACTTATTTTAAAATCATCAGTTGTATTGATATCTAAAGACAAGTGCATTAATCTTTCTTCTAATTGGCGTTTTGAGACATACATTTACTTTCTGCTGCAAAAACTGAAAGCAATTTTTTTCTTTGTTTTCTGAAATGAAAGGATCTCAAATTTAATTTAAGTAAATTAAAAAAAAATCCTTTGACTTGAATCAGGCTAATTCGTGTAACAGAATCAACGCTACAGCTCACAAAAAAATGCAAGCAAATAAATTTTGCGGAAAATAAAATAATTTTCCACCCTGTCTACCCTCTCTCCCCTTCCCCATCGAAAAAAAATCTGTGTTCAACACTGTTTTTTATTATTGCAAATTAAAATAACAATATTTAATTTTTTATACTAATGCTCAATTGCTCAACATGATATTTGACTATTTCAATTCTGATAACTTTCTATGTTACAAGTTCCAGCTTAAAAATTCAACAGAAAAAATATCGTACAAATAAAGTGCAGCTTTGATTAGCCACATTTTGTGGTTTTTAAAAATTATTTAAAGCTGTTCTGAAATCGTAACATGCATATTTTTTTACACTTTCGTGAAGAAATTTTCATTTTTAAATGCACGAAATTTGCAGCTATTCTTTCTTATTCGTAAATGAATAGCGTTTCTCTTTTTTCCTATAAAGGTAACTGGTCTTTCAGAAAATGGTGCCAAAGTTGACGTCTGTAACAGATTTTTTTTTAAACGTGACAATCGGCAAAAGATCATTATAAGGTAGCAATTGATTATAACTTAATATGTAATACATTTATCAGAAAATTTAAAAGTGCTATTTGATTTCAAAGCACTTTATGCCTCATGCCTGCTGATTACATGCTTCTGGATTTTAAAAAAATGTCTACTTAAATGAGTCAGTAATAAATAATTTTGGCAAAACATAAATTAGGCCTGATCAGGCCGAATTAATGTTTCTGTACCGAGCCGGGACTGGTTTCATTCTTCCAAGTCTTCACAGGCCAAAATTTTCAGTCCCGGTTTTCAACCAACCCGTATGAAAATCTTTGTCTCAGCGTGGCCTGGTAGCGAAATACAGTTAAATTAAAATGTAGTAATACGTGTGAAAAAGAACCTGCTTATGACGGAATCCTGTTTTAAACTTAAAAATGTGTTGATCCATGCAAAATTAATATAATAATATGTGAGAAAAGAATATATAACACATTTACACCTATTAACAAGTTGGAAATTGCTCGTCAAACGTGGCAAATGAGGTGCGTTCGTACTATAGCTAGTTTTATAATTATTTTTGCTCCCCATATTGTACTGAATGCATATTTTTTTGCACTTCATAAGTGCATAGTCTGTAACATCATTAAAATGCTCTTCAATATTTTTTTCCCCATTCCCTGTAATGTAACGGAAAACGTTTGACCTTTCCTGTAATTAAACTATACTTCTGATTTTCATAAAATTTGAAATGGCTCGACAAAATTTTGCAATAATTATATATTTAAAATTTGAGACCAGTCGGAAGGCTGTAACAGCATTAAAATGCTCTTGCAATAATTTTTTCCCATTGGCTGTAATGTAAAGAAAAACTTTTGACTGTCCCTGTAATTAAACTATGCCTCCGATTTTCATAAAATTCGAAATAGCTCGACAAAATTTTGCAGCAATCATATATTCGAAATTTCAGACCATTCGGTTGAGTAGTTTTTGCTCTGTTATATGCGGACGGACGGACAGACGGACTGAACGACGACTATAGGTGCTACATATTTATATAATTACGAACGCACCTAAAAAAGGAACGTGTCAATAATGCATTTTTTAGCTCACAGGCTATCAAAGCCTGAGAGCTTATGTGCTGGCCGGTTCTGTATGTACGTAACGCGATAACTCTTGATAGAAATATCAGATTTGCTTCACATTTTTTTTTTCTAGGTTCCTTCTGATGAGGCGCTTCCCTGATTAGTTTTTGGGGTTCATTGGTTAAGAATAAAGGGGAAAAGGAGGCTAGTCCCCCACTTAATTTAGATAAATGGGTTTTTCATGTAGAATTATTCAATTGCTCCAAATTTGGTATACCGGTTTATTATGTTAAGGAGCTGCCTTGATTAGATTCGGAGGTTCATTAGTTACATATAAAGGGAGGACCCCCCCCCCCCCCTTAATTTAGAGAAATGGGTTTTTTAGGCAAAAATATTCGATTTGCTCCAAATTTGGTATACCGGTTAATTATGTTAAGCAGCTTCCCTGATTAGATTTGGAAGTTCATTACTTATCTATAAAGGGGGATACCCCCCCTTAATTTAGGTAAATGTGTTTTTCATGTAGAATTATTCGATTTGCTCCAAATTTGGTATACCGGTATATTATGTTAAAGAGCTGCTTTGATTAGATTTGCAGGTTCATTAGTTAAGTATAAAGGGAAGAGGAAGCTAGCCACCCCCCTCCCTTAATTTAGATAAATGGGTTTTTCATGAAGAATTATTCGATTTGCTCCAAATTTGGTATACCGGTTTATTATGCTAAGGAGCTTCCCTGATTAGATTTGGAGGCATATTAGTTAAGTATAAGGGGAGGAAAGGGGGCTAGACCGCCTACCCCCTTAATTTAGGTAGTTGGGTTTTTCCATGCAGAGTTATTCTATTTGCTCAAATTTCGTATACCGGTTTATTATATAAAGGAGCTGCCTTGATTAGATTTGGAGGTTTATTGGTTAAGTATAAAGGGGAACAGGGGATAGTCCCCCCCCCCCCTTAATTTAGATAAATGGGTTTTCATGCAGAATTATTCGATTTGCTTCAAATTTGATATACCATTTTATTCCGATATGGCTTCGTTGATTTGATTTGGAGGTTCATTGGTTAAGTATAAAAGGGGGAAAGGGGTGCAATTGCCCCTCCCCTTAATTTAGATAAATGGGTTTTCATGCAGAATTATCTAATTTAGTTTTTTTTTTTTTTTTTTTTTTTTTTTTTTCTTTTCTAGGTTCATTCTGATAAGGAGCTTTTTTGATTAGATTTGAAGGTTCCTTGGTTCAGCATAAAGGGAGAAATAAGGGAGCTAATACCCCCCTAAATTTAGTGAAATGGTTTTTTCATGCAGAATTATCTGATTTGCTTCAAATTTGGTATACCAGTTTATTATGTTAAGGAGCTTCCCTGATTAGATTTGGAGGTTCTTTGGTTAAGTATAAAGGGGGGGAAGCACGGGCTAATCCCTTCATTTATTTTTGAGGGGCATTATTCTTTGAAATGAGAGTATAATATACAATTTGTGTGAATATCCTGTGAGCTCAACGCCATCAGTTTAACTGGGAAATTTCCTTTTTATTTACTTTACTGTGCAATTCCGTCTTAGAAGATTTTACTGTATAGCAATTTTTAGATTTTTAATTCTCCAATACATGGAATATGGATTAACAAAATTAATGATAATCAAAACATTTGCATATAACAAATAGAGATTTATTTAAAAAAAATATGTATCGCAGCCTACGGCATTTCTATAAAAGTGAAGATTACAAAAAAAGAAAAAGAAAAAAAAAAAAAAAGAAAGAAAGAAAAAAAGCTAAGATTACGTATTTTTGATCAGAATTCCTCGAATAGACAAATTTTTATCCAAATCGACGTAAAAATCAATGCTTTGTAAAAATTCACTCGTGCTGTCTCAGGCTTGGGTCGAGATTTTCATTTTTTTCCGGGCCAGGATGGTCTCAGGCTGAACTTTTAGCTGCTATAACGCCGGGCCAGGCCAATAATTTTTTTCGACAGGCCTGGCCGAGTTCAGGCCTAATTTTTATAATGGGCCGAGTCGAATTTTTTTCTATGGGTCGGCCTGGTCCGGGCCTGAAAATTTCTACTCGTACAGACTTCTAACTTAAAATTTAAAAAAGTATTGCAAATTTCAAACTTTGAGTTATAAATAAAAGAAAAAAAAGAATTATTTTTTAAATATTTTCTATTGAATTTATTTTTATTGTAATAATAAATAAACAATCTAAATCTGTCTTTTTACACCTCACCCCAAATTACTGCTTTTACCTTTGCCCCCTCCCTCCTCACTAAAGTATCGAGCACGAAAAGCTTAAACCTTAAGTGATGAGGTGATTTTTTTTTTAATAACGTGGTGAGGTGGTGTGTTATGCAACCCCAAAATTTGATTTCTTGTCTTGTGCACTCCACAAAATGTAGCGAATTAAAATAAGAAAATCTGCTGTGAATAATACCAAAAAAAAAAAAAAAAAAAATTCATAATTGAAATTTCTCTTGGGTGGAAAAACCCTCACTTGATCAGTTAAGGGTTAAAGTCTTTAAAATTACTTTTTTCCTCTGCTTTATTCGTAATTCTGCAATACGATAAATAAATCAGCAGTTATCTACTTCACTCCCTCCATTCATAATTTCTACTACCCTCGCTCCCCCCAGTTTGTAAAATTTTAAATGGTTGAAATTTAGATTTTTGTTAAAATTTTTTGGTCTGTTTATTTATATATTGCTGAAATAATAAATAAATGTCTAATCCCCCCCCCCCCCCCCCCGCTAAAAGAAAATAATGCGAAAAAATACAAAATACAAATAAGTACAAAATGCAAATAAATACAAAATTTAAAAAAATACAAAATTTACTATGAACATTCGGTAAATTCGATCTCCACACCCCCCCCCCCAAACGAAATGCTCTAGCTACGCCACTGCTCTGAGGTTTCCCCAATAGCGGACACCACCGAATAGCGGGCCGTTTCCGTATTCCCGAGGTATCTTATTTAAAGGTTTTACTGTAGTACCATAAAAACTATGTATCGGAGCTGAATACACGATAAAAGACTAAAATAATCGCAATAAAAGAAAGCACCACGTTGAATGATAGAAATAAATCAGTGAGTGAGCGAGCATTACGCACGTGAAAAGATCAAGTCATTCAGAAAGATTTCTTTCCTGATGCCATATCCAAAAGTGAAATAAACGCACAACGAAGCCAAAGAGATTAAGCAGTCTCCACAGAGATAAGACGTTTAATCTCCTACTTCGAAGGAGTGTTTAAAAACCCAGCGATCTACGTCACACCCTCCTTCTCATTTGTAATTGGCTGAAAGGGGGAGCATCGTGTGCAGGAGCGAGCTATTGCTCTTGTATTGAAATACGGCAAAAATTAAAAGAGCAGAGACGATCGTAAATGCAAATATTAATAGCAAATACATGAGAAAGTAGGAAGATATAGGAAATATAGGACATTTTTGAAGGTTATTTCGTAAAATAGGAAAACTGCGACCCCTGTATTAACCATTTCAAAAAGCATGATCTAGGTGGAATTTTCATAGCGTGCAATGCTCCTGAAAGAAGTGCATATAATCGAGTAGATAGGCGAATGGCACCACTCAGTCGAGATCTGTCAGGTCTTATACTCCCTCATGATCATTATGGCTCCCATCTCGATGAGAACGGTCGCACTATTGATGAAGAAATGGAGCAAAATAACTTTGCATATGCTGGTAAAACTCTCGCAGAAATCTGGAACTCATTAAACATTGACGGTTATCCTGTTACTGCCACACAGGGTTGGAAAAAAAACTTTTTTTTTTTTTAAAGAAAAAAAACAAAAAACGTGTTTTTTTTTGTTTAAAATGCTTTTTTCTCATTCAACAGCACAATTTTGATTAAAGCGAGCAAATATTATTAAATTAAATATAAAGAATGAAAATATTTTCAAAAAACAGTAAACAAGAAAAAAATTATTTAATAAATACCAAACATTAATTAACAATTAATTTTTTATTCTTGGTAACTAAAACATCTAATTATTAAGTTCTTAAAAATTGTAACAAGCTTGGCAACCTTATCAACACCTAACTGGTTTCTAGTTTTGCTCAGCACAAAGCCAAAAGTCGAAAACTTTCTAAACCATCCACACAGCTGTATGTAATTGTTTTGTGATCAGCATGATATTTTTATCGACGTGTTTTTCAAAGCTTATCCACCAAGATAAAGGTGTTATTTCTACAAAATTGTGCACTTTATTTGATTCTTGAACAGCGAATTTATGAACTGACAGCATATCATTTTTATTTATTTTTTTGCATTATTATTAATAGCATCAAACATAACTGGAGAATGGAGCTGACTTAGCTTTATAGTTTATAATTATAGGAATTAGTTCAGGACATAATTCAGCTGCAAGGTTCATGCCTTTGTCTGTCTCATCAATTGTAAGTGATTCTCCTTTAAAGCATGGATCAGTAATGTCTGCCAAGAAATGTACAGATGTCATGGCCAATTCATATCTGTCTTCTATGGCTTTTTCAATGTTTTTTGTAATCATGGTGAGATTACTAGCAGCACATATTTCTGCTATTTCTTTTTTAAAATCTTTCCAAACTTCAACTACATCACTAATAATACAATTATTACTCTGAGCTTTGTCACATGAAATTGCAATATGTTTGAGCCTTTGGATATAATCTTCAACATTTCTTTTTAACTGCAAATCTATGGACTTTCTTAGAAGTATCAGAATTGATTTTCTCTCGATTATCTTCACAAATTTTGAAAATTTGTGACCAATTGCTTATGTAAGACTCCATTGTGTCCAACATGGAATTCCACCTGACGGTAACTCAAGCTTTTTAGCAACTATTTCCCGAAGCTTTGCTGAAGCAAAATGATCATTTCGAAAATATTTAACAATATTAAAACTTGAGCTTTTATATTAGAGATTTTAATGTCTTTTGCTAGAAGATTTAAGACATGAGCTGAACATCCATAAGTTAAAATATTCATATTATGTCTCTCAACCTTTTTAAGTTCATTTTTCATCTTCATGGCAGCATTGTCTGTTACAAAGCTGCCAATAAAACAACCATAGCGTTCCTCGACTTTATTTATGGCAATACTTGCAAGCTCACAAAGATAATTAAATTCATGAGGATGGCCAGATATATTAATTGAATCTACTAAGTAAATTTGGCCTTTACAAGATACTGTAATTCCTACAACCGGCTCATTGAAAATGTTACTCCATCTGTCAAGAGCAGCACAAACAATCTGTTCTCTTAAATCATTTTTATAAGTTTCCAGCACAGATTCATACACTTTGTCAAGTAATATGCCTCCTATTTCATGATGATTTGGTGGTTTGTAGCCAGGTTTTGTACTCAACACTATCTTTTTAAATTCTGAATAATCCACACATGAAAATGATGTATTTGTTGCGTAAATAAAGCATACAACTTGAATATCAAACATGTTTTAAACACTGTTTTAAATGTAATGTTAAACATGTTTTAAACACTGTTTTAAATGTAATGTTAAACATTTTAAACAACTGTTTTAAACAAAATGTTTTAAACGTAACAACCCTGCTGCCACATATGTTGATTCAGGCGAACCATACTCTCTTGGTTATGACTTGGATTAGTATTCGAAGCACGTACAAGAAAAAGAAAGTCAATACTTGCTGCAAATTGTAAAATGCAAAGAAAAGAATTGTTGCTCTCCTGCACGAAGTGGATTATTTCGTATATTAAAAGGACAATTCATTTCTCCTCCAATTAAAATGATACAATCGTCAAATGACATTACAAGTGAGGTGGGAGAATTTATAGATTTTTAAGTCTCTGTCTGGCCTTAAATCTGAATATTACAGAAAAGGGATTTTTAAAGATGCTGTATGACTATTTTTGCCCTTCCATACAGTTGCAATTATCCGCAAGAACTTATGGAAGTTGTAGCAAATATCATGCATCTCAGAAGTCAGCAAACAGACAAAAAAAATTCAATACAGTGAAAAAAGCGAGAAGGCCTGCCTTATATGACCTTTGAGAATTGCTGCTCGTCGAGCAAATGAACTTATGTGTCATAAAATTCGTGGAAGATACGGAAGATGTTGAGTGGATCAATGAAGATGATCAAGATTGCATCCGAAAAGAAAGCAATGAAGATAATCAAGTAAAACTGGAATCCAATATCATAACATATGGAAAAATGGCTTGAGCAGCCGTGGTCATCGGAATAAATATGGACATGTTCAAATTTAAATTTTATAAATGGCTAAGTTTTTCTAAAATTGTGATCTAAGAAACTTTCTTAAATAGAATTGTAAGGAAATAAAACAAGCATTTATTATTTTTTTAAGTCGAGAAGAGTTTTTTTTAATTATTTGAATTAAGTCCTAATTTTTTAATTAAATTATTGCTGTTAAAACTAGTCGGATGTACCAATCCCAAAACTTTCTTCTATCTCATACATGTTAATACTTCAAAATTTGCTATCACACTGCCAAAATTAAATGGCAATCTATGCATCTCATGAGGATTCTAAAGATATGACTATCGCTGAAATCGTCTAAATCCAGCAAAATGCTGCCTAGCAGTGCCATCTATTAGATGATTTATACCAAATCCTAATCAGCAACAATTTATGTCAGCGTCTGACTGAATCTGAAGTTTGGAGAAAATCCGTGCATTAGTTTTTGAGATAGAGCTATAGCGAAAATCGTGAATATTCCTGCATAGCAGCGCCACCTATTGGGTGATTAACACCAAAACCTAATTAACAACTTGTGTCAACATACAACTAAATCTGAAGTTAGATGAAAATTCATCCATTAGTTCTATAGATAGAGCTATTTAGGCAATCATGAAAAAGGCAGCACAGAAGCGCCACCTGCTGGACGATTTACACCAACACATAATCAGTAGCAAGTCATATCAAGGACTAAGTGAATCGGAAGTTTGGTGAAAATCCGTGCGTTAGTTCTTAAGATAGAGCTATTGGGGAAATCGTGTAAATCCTACAAAATTCATCATAACAGTGCCACCTGTTGGGTGATTTACACCAAAACGTAATCAGCATCAATTCATATCAAGGACTAACTAAATCTGAAGTTTGATCAAAATCTGTGCATTAGTTCTTGAGATAGAAGTATTGCGAAAATCGTGAAAAATGCAGCATAGCAGCGCCACCTGTTGAGCGATTTACACCAAAAACTAATCAGCATCAATTTGTATTAGGGACTCACTGAATATGAATTTTTATTAAATTCCGTGCATTAGTTCTTGAGATAGAGCGCCCACAAAATTTGTGTCACATACACACAGACAGACATTTTGTAAAAACATGTTTTTTGGAATCTCTGACCCCTAAAACGTGTAAATCCGTCGAAAACCGGAATTCGAAAATTTTCATGAATCCAATATTTTCTTCTTGTAAAGATAGAAGAAAGTAAAAAAGTGGGGGAGGGGGGTCAAAAATTGCCAAAAACATGCTTACGTAATATTTGAACAGCCCTTAGTGCAAGAAGAAATGACCAGATAATAAATAACTATTGGCTAACTTCATTTCATGCAGATAAAAACATAATAAAACAATGCTGTAAATCATCCCTTCGGAGCTCATGCCATAAATTATTCATCGGAATTCAAATGTATGTGCTAAGTCCTCAAAGTGTGGTAGCGAGAGCGGCAAGTATACTTCGAAGGTGTGAAGTTTAGTCAGTTATAGAAAATATTAAGTTATTTTATTAAGATAAAAATAAACAGATAACCAGGGATGAGATTGACCAAAAAGCAAAAAAGCTGAAAACTGCGAGAACGACGTTTGAACAATGACAGTTATGAATTTCAACTGCAACAAATATAATTGCTATTAATATATACACACACACTACACGATAATATTACACACAATTCAGCTTTGTGTAAATTAAAAAGAAATTATTAACATGAATTAGGCAGAAATTATTTACTTATTAGGTAGAAATTATTTTCTAATGAAAAGATTATTTTTTGATCTTTAGATGAAATTTGCCATTTTTTTACGATCGTCAGACGAAATTTGCCAATTTTTCGCAATCTATTAACGAAAATTGTTGGTTTTTTTCGCGATCTTTTGATGGAAATTGCCGATTTTTCGTGATTTTTGACTGAAATTGTCGTTTTATAGCGATCTTTTGACAAAAACTGCCTTTTTCCCGCGATCTTTTGGCGAAAATTGTCGTTTTTTCCATGATCTTTTGACGACAATTCCAGTTTTCTCGCGATCTTTTGACGGAAATTGATGCTTTTTCGCGATCTTCTGACGAAAATTAACGTTTTTTCTTCAATTTTTTCACGGTCTTTTGACGGAAATCGACGTTTTTCACAGTCTGACAAAAATTGACATTTATTCACGGTCTTTTGACGGAAATTGGGGTTTTTCACAGTCTGACGAAAATTGACGTTTTTTTCGCGGTCTTTTGACCAAAAATTGACTTTTTTTTTAGAGATCTTTTAACAAAAATTGCCTGGAGTAACATTTTCAATGAGCCAGTTGTAGGAATTACAGTATCTTGTAAAGGCAAAATTTACTTAGTAGATTGAATTGATACATCTGACGATCCTCATGAATTTAATTATCTTTGAGAGCTTGCAAGTATTGCCATAAATAAAGTAGAGAAACACTATGATTGTTTTATTGGCAGCTTTGTAACAGGCAATGCTGCCAATGTTATGAAGATGAGAAATGAATTTAAAAAGACTGAGGGATAATATGAATATTTTAACTTATAGATGTTCAGCTCATGTCTTAAATCTTCCAGCAAAAGACAAAATCTCCAATATAAAAGCTCAGGTTGTTGATATGTTAATTATTTCCAAAATAATCATTTTGCTTCAGCAAAGCTTCAGGAAACAGTTGCTAAAAAGTTTGAGCTACCATAAGGTGCCAGGTGGAATTCCATGTTGGATATAATGGAGTCATATATAAGCAATTGGCCACAAATTTTGAAAGTTTGTGATTATAATTGAGAGAAAATCAATTCTGATATTTCCAAGAAAGTCCACAGACTTGCAGTTAAAAAGAAATGTTGAAGATTATATCCAAAGGCTCAAACATATTGCAGTTGCACGTGACAAAGCTCAGAGAAACAATTGTACTATTAGTGATGTAGTTGAAGTTTGGAAAGATTTTAAAAATGTCAGAAATATGTGTGGCTAGTAATCTTACCATTAGAAAAAAACATTGAAAAAGCCATAGAAGACAGATATGAAATGGCCATGACACCTGTGCATTTCTTGGCAAACATTACTGATCCACGCTTTAATGGAGAATTACTATTGATGAGACAGAAATCGGCATGAACCTTGCAGCCTATCATGTTCTGAACTAATTCCAATAATTATAAACTATAAAACTCAGCTCCATTCTCCAGTTAAATGTTTGATGCTATTAATATTATGATGAAGGGAAAAGAAAAAAATAAATTAATTAAAAAATGATATGCCGTCAGTTACCAATCAAATTTGCTACTCAAGAATCAAATAAAGTGAACAATTTTGTAGAAATAACACCTTTATCTTGGTGGTTAAGCCTTGAAAAACATGTCGATAAAAATGTCATGCAGATCACAAAACAATTACATACAGCTGTGTGCTCTACTGATGGTTTAGAAAGTGTTTTCTACTTTTGGCTTTGTGCCAAGGAAAACTTGAAACCGGTTAGGTGTTGATAAGGTTGCTAAACTTATTACAATTTTTAAGAACTTAGTAATTAAATGTTTTAGTTTAGAATAAAAAATTAATCGTTAATGTTTGGTATTTATTATTTTTTTTCTTCCTTACTGTTTTATGAAAATATTTTCATTCTTTATATTTAAGTTATTAATTTTTGCTCGGTTTAATCAAAATTCTGCTGTTGAATGAGAAAAAACATTTCAAATGTTTAAAAAATGTTTTAAACAAACAAAAACACTTTTTTCCAACCCTGAAATGAAATAAATTTTCAACTGTTATTGACTGAGTGAATCTGTAGTTGAAGAACTTTTGTCTCTTATAGATGTGACTTATTTAGACAAAAAAGAAAACAAATATATTTTTCACGCTTTATTTTTTTTTTTTCTCACCATTATGTGAAGTGACAACTCATAGATGATCAAATAATATATTTTATCCTTGCACAACACAAAACATTTAAAACCTGGCCAAGAATTATTATTTAAGAATGCTATGAAATTTCTTAAGATAAAGATGACATTTTTACTGATGTATATTATTGTTATTCTGAAGTTCCGGTAACTTGACAGTTCTTTAAAGTTCAAAAATTAAATTATAGTTCTGTACTGTTGAATTTGTAAATAGGGTTGAAGTAGATCGAAAATGTCCTTTTTGGAGGATGTACATTATGTATTATGTAATGCAGTTCATGGAAAGTCATTACGGAGAGGAATGTTGAAAGAACTAAATTGCTGATGATATCGGAGAGCGTAGACAGCTAAGCTAAGTCATTACATTCTTGAAAATTTATGAAAAACGACAGGAGCAGGAATATCGAGAATGGCACTTTTTCTGCACGCAAAAATGTTGAAACTCTTGGATTATCACTGACATTCGAAAACGCGATGTCCGCTTGCAGTCACATCCACCGCTCGCAGTCGAGAAGATTCAAACTTCTATCAGGATCCCTATTGAGTACTGGAATTCTATTAATCAGGATACGAAGGCATTTTATTTTTAAGGAATTGAAGATGTGATCCGTAGTGGTCAGGACTTTTAAAAATCTTCTCATGAAGAAAAATTTGGCTTCTTACAAGGCTTCTCAAAGGAGGATACATCTCACTCAAGAAAAATTTTTCGTCTGAGGCCAGAGCCTCAAATATGTACGTGTGCATTGCTCGTTACATCGTTGACAAGTGAGAGAGACAAAGCGCACATGGCCCCCAAAGATCGTTGGACTGACGCTGAACTCAAATTTAGCCAATGAGCGATCGGCAAGCACGCTTCTCAGTCACATTGATAACGATTTTCATCGCAATCGAAATATCGATAACGATTTGTATCGTAATCGAAGTTGCATTCCTGAGTTACGGAGATATCGCTGCCTGATACTAAAACAAGATGGAGGATAGAGTGACGTCATGTTTTTCTGCAGGGAAGAAATACAAAAATGTCTAACTGCGTCGGGAAAAAAATGGATTGCGGGTCTTTTAAAACTGACAGAAGTGATTAAATATTGTAATGCGGATATCTCGCTAAATTAGGGTTTAAAATTAATGAAATTTTGGCAATCGCTTAGAATTAAATAGTAGCATCCAATAAAAATAGTTTGGGAATAAAATAATTAATATTAAATAACTTTTTTAATTTAGAATTTCGGAAGTTAGCGATTGTTAGAAAAGCATAAAAAGTTACTTGAACGTACGATATTCCGTAATGTTTATATCATAAACGATTTTAACATTATTAGAATGACATTTAATTACATATTATAATATCTATTACTGTAAATAATTATTAACGGAATATAAATTATTTAGAATGCTTTTTATTTATTTACTTAATATGTTTTTAAAAGTTGTTTTTGTACTTATATATTTAAATTTAAATAGGGAAATAATGCAGACGATAAATTAACATAGACGCCAACATTGTAAAGACTGTATCAGGAGTAAACCAGTTAAATTTCAGGAGTTTTGGTCACTCTTCAGGAGTAAAATGTTTACGTTTCAGGAGTCATTTCAGGAGTTGCACATAGTTTTTTACGAGCTATATTTTTTACAATTATTCTCAGTCCTCTTGCAGCTTTTGCATTTATCAACACAAACATAATTTAATTAAAGGTTACTTAATTTACTTTTACTTTTAATGTATTAATAAATTTCTATAATAAATTTATAAAAATGGAATATTTTTTTTATCCCTACAGAGCAAAAAATCCATGATTGAAATTGAATTGTGAAATTACATGACTATTTTTCCCCCTACAAAAAAATAAAGTGACTTTACCCGCGACCAATTAACAAAATTCGCGATTTTTCGCCGAGATTCACTTACGAAAATCGCGATTTTTCGCCGCGATTGACAGACGAAAACCGCTGTTTTGCCGCGACTGACGGACGAAAATCGCTATGTTTTGCCGCGACTGACGGACGAAAATCGCTATGTTTTGCCGCGACTGACGGACGAAAATGGCTATGTTTTGCCGCGACTGACGGACGAAAATGGCTATGTTTTGCCGCGACTGACGGACGAAAATCGCTATGTTTTGCCGCGACTGACGGACGAAAATCGCTATGTTTTGCCGCGACTGACGGACGAAAATCGCTATGTTTTGCCGCGACTGACGGACGAAAATCGCTATGTTTTGCCGCGACTGACGGACGAAAATCGCTATGTTTTGCCGCGACTGACGGACGAAAATCGCGATGTTTTGCCGCGACTGATGGACGAAAATCGCGATGTTTTGCCGCGACTGATGGACGAAAATCGCGATGTTTTGCCGCGACTGATGGACGAAAATCGCGATGTTTTGCCGCGACTGATGGACGAAAATCGCGATGTTTTGCCGCGACTGACGGACGAAAATCGCGATGTTTTGCCGCGACTGACGGACGAAAATCGCGATGTTTTGCCGCGACTGACGGACGAAAATCGCGATGTTTTGCCGCGACTGACGGACGAAAATCGCGATGTTTTGCCGCGACTGACGGACGAAAATCGCGATGTTTTGCCGCGACTGACAGACGAAAATCGCGATGTTTTGCCGCGACTGACAGACGAAAATCGCGATGTTTTGCCGCGACTGACGGACGAAAATCGCGATGTTTTGCCGTGACTCACTGACGGAAATCGAGATTTTTTGCCACGACTCACTGACGGAAATCGAGATTTTTTGCCGCGACTCACTGACCAGGGCTGATTCTGAGTAAAAAAAAGAAATTATGAAATTCACAGCAAATTTTCTGAAAGGTTACAGCAGAGGGGTGAATCCACTCCCGACACTAACTATATGTTGGCAAAATTAGTATTCTTTCGCAATCCTTTGACGAAATTTGCGTTATTTGTTATATTTTTGACAAAATTTGCGGGTTTTTTTGCGATCTTTTGACGAAAATTGCGGGGATTTTTTTCGCGATCATTTGACAAAATTCGCGTTTTCCCCGCGATACTTCGGCAAAATTGCCGATTTTTTTTTTTCGAACGATTGACAAAATTAATTATTTTGACGGAATTGATTATTGTCGAAATTTGTGCTATTTTTTTATGTCCGAATTTTTGGATTGATGACCGATTTTTTTAATTTTCGGAGCCGAATGCCTTATATTTTCGAAACAGCGATTTTTTGCGACGACTGACTGGCGAAAAGAGCGATTTGTTGCCGCGACTTATTGACGAAAACAGTCATTTTTTGCCGCAAATGACCAACGGAATTCGTGAGATTTTTGCAGTGCAGCGAGTGATTGATAAAATTCGCGATTTTTATCATTGGCCGAATACCGGATTTCAGGATATTTTTTATTCAACTGATTAACGCAATTCGCGATATTTTGAAGCGGCTGACAGCCGAAATTAGAGTTTTTTGCAGAATGAAAAAAATTGTGATTTTTATCGACGAAAATTGATGAATTTCCCGATTATTTGCAGCGACTGATTGACAAAAGTTGCAACTTTTTTCAATGATCGGTTGGCGAAATTTGCGATTTTCTGCCGCGAGCGATTGTAGAAATTCGCGGCTTTATCGACTAATAGACAATTTTCGCGATATACTTCAACGACCGATTGACGAAATTCGTGATTTTTTGCAGCGATCGATCGAAGAAATTTGCGATTTTTTTGCCTCAAATTTCCATATTTTCTACCGTACTTCCGTATTTTATCCTACATTTCCGGAGAAACTCCGGAATTTCCGGAGATATTGGCATCTATGAATTAATAATCTGAAATATTGAAAATGTAACACCACCTTTTCCCTGATTCTGTATAATGACATAAGTTCATTTTCTGCAATAAAATTCCTTTGTTCTAACTCTAATATTGTTTTATCCAAACTATTTATTAATTCTTCTGTTGATATTTTCTTTTCTTCGTTTACTGAATCATCGGAGTCATTTTCCGAACCGTTTCCTTTATTTACGATACTATTAATGATTTTGGTATCGCTGTGTGAACCGACAATTGGTACACTTTCGTCAATTTCCATAATTTCATCTGACTTATCCAGACTTACAGTTCCATTTTTTGCGTAATCTAAAAGCTCCAAAATTTCGACTTCTTTACGAGAAACTGTAAATCCTTCAAAGTCAATAGCGTTATGATCGTCATCATTAAATATCATGGCTGGCAATACATGGCGCCAAGCATTTTTCACAATTTCCGATTTAATAGAATCCCATGCATTAGCGGCACAAAAAAAAAATCTCATTTTTGATATTGAAAGATTTTACAAAATCTATAATATTTTGGTTATTTACATGCGCTAACATTTTTCTCAAAAAATCATTTTTGTAACGGCATTTAAAAGCCTGCAACACTCCCATATCCATAGGCTGAATCAAAGTTCCGCGACAGAAATATAACTTTAATAGTTCTATATTTCAAATTCAATATTTAATCAAATTCTATATTCAATTAATTTTTCTACATTCAAAATTTCAGCCTCTGCATGAGCACAGCAGTTATCCAAAAATCAATAAAATTTTGGAGTCACTTAGGAACCCTTTTGCATAATGAGCCTGAACAGCAGGAACAAAATAGGCATTGAACCATTCCTGGAATAGTTCCTTAGTCATCCAGCCACATTTGTTTCCACGGTAAATAACTGGAATAGGTATACCTTTCAAACATCGGGGATTAACACTTTTTCCGATCATTAATAATTTTAATTTGTGAGTTCCAGTTGCATTTCCACAAGCTAAAACTGTGAACCTCTCTTTCATATCTTTAATTCCCGCAGGACTTTTTTCATTTGCAGTGGCTAGTGTCTTTCGCGGCACATACATATCTCCAAAACAGAGAAGTTTCGTCAGCATTATAAATCAAATCATATGGTATCTGTTCTTCAGATATTATTTTGGCAATCGCATCAATGAAAATTTCACTGGCTTCATCATCGGCACTAACTTTCTCTCCACATATTCGAAGATATCGAATTCCATAACAATTTTAATTTTTGTAGCCAACCAGTCGAATAATTGCATGGCAAACTCACCCCCATCTTTTCATGAAATATTTTAGCTTGTTCTACGATTAATGGACCACTAAGAGGCACGTGCTCACTTTGCTTCTGACGAATCCTCTCAATTAAAACATTGTCCAAATCTACATTATTAGCAGTGCATTATTAACAGTTTTTCTTTTTTTTCATATCAGGAGAATCGTTATCCATAACAAATTGACGAATCTTATCTTTCTGTTTCAAAATATCGTATACAGTTGATTTTCCAACGCTGTATTTTTCACAGATACTGTTGACAGATGTATCTTGATCATGTGATTTTAATAACGATATTTTATCTGCTATTTGACAGAGAAATATGTTTTCTCTTTTTACTCATTGCAGACATGACTGGATACACTAGTAAATTAAAATTATCTTCAAAAATATTAAGCCTAAATACTGATCGATCAAACGAATAAGAAAAACTTCTCAAAATAATTAGAGGAAATGACTGGTACGGGCATCTATATGTAAACTGCAGAGTACAAAATAAAACTGCAAAAATTTAAGAGAATTGTTTGGTGCTGCTATCTGCCGACTAGTAGTGGGCGATGCATCGATACATCGCGAGATATCAATGTAAATCATAAATCGTCAAACCGATTTCCTGATCTTTGAATTAGCGATGCATCGCATACATACGATGCATCACACCGGGATCACAAATAAATGGGACAGTACAGGGAAATCTGGTTTCGCATCCGATGTGAATAAACAACTCGTGCATAGCTAGATATCGATTATGTGCAAAACCGATGGCAGAGTAAGGAGAGACTGGTTTCTCCTTCAATCATCGAAGCAGATAAACAACGTAATCCAAAATTGATACCAATTACAAATCGCTGCATGCTTCATATTTTCAATCCTGTTTTTCTAGCTGTATGAATAGTACCATGAAGTTCATTTGAGAAAATACTATGATGCCAAAGATACATTTTCCCTAGGCCACATTACTCTGACTCTGAACATGTGCTATAACATGTGCAACAACCGGGAGTCAGCTGATTTTTCATCTTGTACTGACAGGAAAAGAGGATTGGTTTATTTATTTACTTTGATAAGATGAGTCATTTTCTGTGTTTTTTTATTTAATATGTATTATAGCAAAACTATTGTAGTCAATCAATTAATATAACAAATAGCAACAATTGATGCAGTAAGTTTTAGTAAGAAATGCTTCTTAGTGTTATAATCCATTTGCATCCATTTGTTTTTTTTTTAATTACTTTATCTTTATTAAGGAACTGTTATTTCAGCTTATTTTTCAATGATGTTACAACTATATTTTGATAACATCTTAATTATTATATTTCTAGTTATTTATTTTAAAAATATTCCTCATTACGTTTAATCAATTGAAATCAAATTTCGTGTTAATTCCCATACGGTGGGACCATATGACAATCCTTTTGCATCCTTTTAATTAATTTTTATTTATTAGGTACTTGTATATTTTTTCAATCTTAAAAATGTAAATATAGAAATTTTACTCTTATTTTATTGATTTTTATTTTTTAATTAAAATAAAATGGAGGTATTTATAATCCTTTTACATCCTTTAAATTAATGATTATTTCTTATTGCACTTTTAATATTTTATATCTTAAACAGCTAAAGATGTACAATCTATAGCAATTTTATTGGTTTCACCCCCCCCCCCCCCCTGTAAATGGAAAAAATTACAAATGTCTACGACATTTCATGTCTTTAATATCCTTTATTTTGCAGAACCAATTCAAGGAAAAACCAGTTTGCAAATTATTTAACACTCAATTTAAAAGAGGGAGATTTTTTTTGGGGGGGGGGGGGCTCCCCTTCCTAGAATTTTCAATTTTTTATTAATCTGAAATGAATATACTTGGATTTGTAACTAGTTTCTTAATATTTTTTAAAATTTAATACTTGATTGCTAAGAATTAATCCCAGTATTTCTTTTCTAAACTGAGTCCTTTTTAGGTGCGTTCGTAATTATATAAATACGTAGCACCTATAGTCGTCGTTCAGTCCGTCTGTCTGTCCGTCCGCCCGCATATAACAGAGCAAAAACTACCCGACCGAATGATCTGAAATTTTTAATATATAATTGCTGCAAAATTTTGTCGAGCCATTTCCAATTTTATGAAAATCGGATGTATAGTTTAATTACAGGGACAGTCAAAAGTTTTTCTTTACATTACGGCCAATGGGAAAAATTATAGCAAGTGAATTTTAATGATTTTACAGCCTTCCGAATGGTCTGAAATTTTTAATATATAATTGCTGTAAAATTTTGTCGAGCCATTTCAAATTTTATGAAAATCGAATGTATAGTTTAATTACAGGGACAGTCAAAAGTTTTCCGTTACATTACGGGGAATGGGGAAAAAATTATTGTAAGTGCATTTTAATGATGTTACAGACTATGCACTTATTAGGTGCGTTCGTAATTATATAAATACGTAGCACCTATAGTCGTCGTTCAGTCCGTCTGTCTGTCCGTCCGCATGTAACAGAGCAAAAACTACCCGACCGAATGATCTGAAATTTTTAATATATAATTGCTGCACAATTTTGTCGAGCCATTTCCAATTTTATGAAAATCAGATGTATAGTTTAATTATAGGGACACCCAAAAGTTTTCTGTTACATTACGGCCAATGGGAAAAAATTATAGCAAATGCATTTTAATGATTTTACAGCCTTCCGAATGGTCTGAAATTTTTAATATATAATTGCTGCAAAATTTTGTTGAGCCATTTCCAATTTTATGAAAATCGGATGTATAGTTTAATTACAGGGACACCCAAAAGTTTTCCGTTACATTATGGCCAATGGGAAAAAATTATTGCAAATGCATTTTAATGATTTTACAGCCTTCCGAATGGTCTGAAATTTTAAATATATAATTGCTGTAAAATTTTGTCGAGCCATTTCAAATTTTATGAAAATCGAATGTATAGTTTAATTACAGGGACAGTCAAAAGTTTTCCGTTACAGTACGGGGAATGGGGAAAAAATTATTGTAAGTGCATTTTAATGATGTTACAGACTATGCACTTATGAAGTGCAAAAAATATACATTCAGTACAATATGGGGTGCAAAAAATAATTATAAAACTAGTTATAGTACGAACGCACCTCATTTGCCACGTTTGACAAGCAATTTCCAACTTGTTTAAGATGTGAAAATCTTTTTTACATCCTTTAAAAAAATGATTATTTTCTATAAACATGTATATTTTTTCAATCTTAAACATAACAGTATATAAATTTTAATCTAATTTTATTGATTTTCTTTTATTTTTACTTCATAAAAAAGAAATATTTCCTAAAGGCAAGCACATTACATTTCAGTGCCTTAGTATTTGGCAATTTGTAGAAAGAAGGTAATCATGTTATAATCCTTTTACATCCTTTATTTCAATTATTTTCTAAATACACTTATATTTCCACAATCTTAAACATACCAGTATATAAATTTTAATCTAATTTTATTGATTTTCTTTTATTTTTACTTCATAAAAGGGAAGTATTTCCTAAAGGCAAGCATATTACATTTCAGTGCCTCAGTATTTGGCAATTTGTAAAAAGAAGGTGACCATGTTATAATCCTTTTACATCCTTTATTTTAATTATTATTTTCTAAATACATTTATGCTTTCACAGTCTTAAAAATGTTGATCTATAAATTTTATGGATTTTTTAATTTTATGAAATGGAGTACTTGGAATTTTTCACAACATTTCTGTGCCTTAATATTGGTTATTTTGCAGACTCTCTCTTATAAAAAAGGCAGGGGCAATTTACAAATGATTCAAGTCGTCATCAGTGCTTCAGTTTTGCAATGCATCTCGCCGATCTCCAGACATCGGTTCAGACCGATGTGGAGACATAACTGAAACCCATGATTGCCGGTTCACGAAAATCAACTTCCACATTCATGGGAAGTAAATGCGCATGCGCAGAAAATCGGCGATCATTTGGAATGAAACCGGTTCACTGGTTTAAATTAAGGAGAGAGAGAGTGCCAGGAGGTGAGAAATTTGCCTACCCTCTCCTTAAGTCTTCAATTTTTGTATTAGTTGAGTTTTATTTTTAAACTAAAATAAAATGGAAGTGTTTATAATCCTTTTACATCCTTTAAACTAATGATTATTTCATATTGCACATTTAAAAATTTATATCTTAAACAGCTTAAGATATAAAATGTACTGCAATTTTATTGGTTTCACCCCCCCTCCCCCCAAAATGGGGGTGGGGGGGGTCCCCTTCCTTGAATTTTCAATTTTTGTATTGATCTGGAATGAATAAGAAACTAACTAGTTATAAATAAATCTAAGAATAATCTTTTATAAAATTTAATACTTGATTGTTAAGAGTTAATCCACATATTTCTTTTCCATGAAGTCCTTTTTTTTAAGATGTTAAAATCTTTTTACATCCTTTAAAAAAATGATTATTATCAGTATAAATTTTTTAACCTAATTTTATTGATTTTTTTTTTTTTTTTAACTTCATAAAAGGGAAATATTTCCTAAAGGCAAGTACATTACATTTTAGTCCTTTGTATCTGGTAATTTGTAGAAAGAAGGTAACCATGTTATAATCCTTTTACAACCGTACCGATGCATCAAATTACATCGGTGACGAGTTCCTTCCTCAGCATAAAACCGGATTTTTCCTGCCCATCCCTTTCTTTTCCCATCGTGAATAAACACACATCCGTTTGGTGAATGAACACACATCGGTTTCGTGAATGACTACACATCGGTTTCGTTTCTCTTCCCATCCTGAATAAACATGCATCGGTTTCTCTCCCCATTCAAGAAGTGAATGAACAATAGCAGGCAGAGACATCGATACCAGCTGTATGATGAACAGTGAATAGTAACGCGCGATGTTGATGTTTATTTGAAAAGAAAATATGGCCTGTGATGTGATAGTGACAGCTGATTTTTCTTGTGTTCACAAGAAAAGAAGATTCTTTTTTTTTGTTTATTTTGGTATGATGATCCATTTTAATTTTTTTTAAATCAATTTATCTTTAATAAGGAACTTTTATTTTAGTTTATTTTTTAATGATATTTTAACATATTTTAAGAAAATCAGAATTATTGTGTTATTCTTAATTATTTATTCAAAACTACTTCATATTAGTTTTAAATCAATTAAGACTGAATTTAGTTTTATTAATTAACTACAAAGTATTTTATTAATATCAAAGATTGAGAATGCCTTTCTATTAAATATTTAAAATTACTTCTTTAAAACTTTTTTCTTAAACTGTAGGATCTATTGTATTTTTAATTAATTTGAAATAAATATTCTTAGATTTGTAAATCTGTTTTAGAATGTAACTTAATCCTTGATGTTAATTTTGATGATTAAGATTTAATGTTTTTGTAATTTACAACCCTTCAATATTATTTGAGTATTTGCTTTATAAACACATTACAAAATCTTATTTAGGTGTAATCAGATCATATGACAATCATTTTACATCCTTTACATTAATGATTATTTCTAATGTACATATATATTTTTTCAATCTTTAAAATCAAAATATATAAATTTTATTCTAATTTTATTGAACTTTATATTTTAATTTAAGAAACTGGAAGTATTTATAATCTTTTTACATCCTTTAAATTAGTGAATATTTCTTTTTGTACATTTAATATTTTAAATCTTAAATATCTAAAGATATAAAGTGCACTCTAATTTTATAGTTTCCCTTCCCCCTTTACAACCCTTCCCTTCTTTAAGACTCCACTAAATTTCATTACTTTTGTACATGGTATTTTGAAAAAAAATTCTGATGAGGAGGGAGAAGGGGATCAGTATGCAAAGTATTTGGCATTTGAGTTTAAAGAGGGCTGAAAGTGCTGTGATAAGTAATTTTATGCTTGATTGTTGTGTTTTCTTTTTAAACAAGATCTTTTTTTTCAAGATGTGACTATATGGCAATCTTTTTGCATCCTTTAAAGTATTGATTATTCTTTATGTACAAATATATTTTTTCTATCCTAAACATCTCAGTGTATACATTTTACTTTAATTTTATTTATTTGTAATTTGTAAAAAAGTAACTATGTGATAATCCTTTTATGTCTATCAGATTAATTATTATTTTACTTATACATATATGTTTTCTCAAACCAAAACATATAGATCTATAAATTTTACTATAATTTTGTGATTTTTTTTAAATATTATGAAATGAATTATTAGCAGACTTACCTCAGTATTGAGTATTCAATATTGAGTACCTCAATATTGAGTATTTTGCAGGAAATTTTCTTGTATAAAAAGGAAGGAGTATCAACTTGCAATTTTTTTAATTCTTAGGTGCTGGTAGGAGTAAGAGACCAGGGTTCATACAGAGTTGGGAAGAAAAAATCCAAGGAGTACCCGAAAAATCCAAGGAGTCCAAAAAATTTTAAGGATTTGCCATTTTTGGTAGATTTCGTATGAAATACTACCTATTGGGATCGTTCCTATGTTGGAATTTCTGAAAAGTTTTTGCAGATCTACACCGATCATGACCCCTAGAACCCAAAACCACCCTCAGTAAAAAACTTTATCTATCTATCTATCTATCTATACATATATATCACTTTCTTCTGGACACGGTAACTTTCGTAATTCTGCACCAATCTCTTCCAAACTGATACATAAAATCAATGGGCATAAAATCTCGGTCAAGTTCGTTAATGGGCAAAATCAGACCAAGGGGATGGAAATAGGGAGGTGTTTTGTGAAAACCGAAAAAACTCCATAACTTCTTAATTTTTGTACACATCAAATCAGTTTAAAGTTTTTATTACTTCTAAAAATAGGGCCGAAAATTTATGTATCACAGATTTTTGATAAAGTTAAAAATGGGCTCAAAGGACGCAAAAAATAGGGGTTTTGGGAGAAAAAAATTCATAACTTCGTCAATTCTCAAGATATCAAATCCAATTAATTTTATTATAAATCTCCTTAGCATTATCTACAACTTTTATATTCACAAGTTTTTGATAGGACCAATTCGTACCGCGAAAAAAAAAATTAAAAACGAAAACAAAAAGGGGGGTTGAAGAAGAAAAAAATCCATAAGTCCGTTAATTCAAAAGATATAAAATCCCCATGAATTTATCATATATCTTCTTAATATTGTCTACAACATCTATATAGACAAGTTTTGGATAGGACCAATTCTTACAGCAAAAACAAATTAAAAATACATAGCGGTTGAAGAAAAAAATCATCTTAGTAAGGGTGTATTCAAATCCAAACTGCTTATTTTCTGACTCATTTTACAATTCATTTTTGTTCTCAAAGGCTTCCAATTGGTATCTTTTCTTACTCAGAAACTATATAATGTACCGTAATGGTCGAATTTTTGATAGAGGCAGAATATATTTTTAAAAATGCTGTTAAAAAGGGCATTTTGAACCGAATTTCCCGAAGCGGATTGTGTTGGAAAAATCATTGTATTAAGGATGCACTCAAATCCAAACTGCTTATTTTCTGACTCATTTTTAAATTCCTTTTTGCTCTCAAGCGCATTTAATTGGTAGATTCGCTTATTCAGAAACTATATAATGTACCGTAATGATCGATTTTTTGATAAAGGCAGAATATATTTCAAAAAATGTTGTCAAAGTGGGCATTTTGAACGGAATTTCCTGAAGCGATTGTGTTAGAAACGAAAAATATTGTCCTTCTGAGAAAATAATTGTTTATATATCAAGTTTTAATTAATTGAACAAAAAATAAAAACACAGTCGCTTATAAATCTCTTCAAAAATCACGTCAGCAAGTTTCATATTGTTTTTTAATTAAAAAGGAATCTGGAATTATGCCAGAAAATTTCGAGTTGTTGAGCATGGAAAAGTATTTTTTTTAATACTGCCCTAACATGATTATATACATGTTGCTATTATATAAAATGAAAGCTATTATATAAAAATGAAATAAAAACTCGTCAAAAGCGGCCAGATAAAATTGTTAAAGTGGATTTATCTCTAATCATGATTTAGTTTTTGTTTGTGAAATTAGTATATTTGACTTTGAAATCTACCTCTGCCTGTAGGCCGGGCCGGCAGGGATTTTTTTGTTGTTGTTTTTATGTGCTGCATCGTTATGTGGTATGCACACTCCAATTTTTATTGCCCAATTTGGAGAGAAAAACATTTCAAAAACAAATTTTACTCTATTAGAATATAATTGTTAGTGCTGAAATTGCACAGTATTCACAATATATTGCTTATTGATTTCGTAAGTTTAAATACAAAATTGACAATCTACTTTTTTCTGCAGTGACCAATGGTCATGTCACAGGGGTGATCTGAGTAAAAAAAAAATTCTCAAATTCACAGCAAATCTTCTGAAAAGTTACACTAGAGAGGGGGGGGGGGGGGGGGTGAAATCTACTCCCGACACTAGCTATGCGTTTTCTCCTTGGCTCTTTAACGAAATTCGCGTTTTTTCGCGATCTTTTGACGAAATTTGTGGGTTTATACACGCTCTTTTGACGAAATTTGTGGGTTTTTCGCGATATTTTGACGAAATTTGTCGATTTTTCGCGATCTTTTGACGAAATTTGCTGTTTTTTCGCGATCTTTCGACGAAATTTGTGGGTTTTTTCGCTACGAAATTTGCGGGGGTTTTCACGATTATTTGACGAAATTTTCATTTTTTCGCGATCCTTTGACGAAATTGGCTATTTTTATGCAAACGATTGACAAAATTTATTTTTTTCGGCGACTAAATGTCCGAATTTTCGGATTGGTGACCGATTTTTTTAAATTTTTCGGAAATGAATGCCTTACATTATCGGAAAATTCTGACTAAAATCACCCCTAGGTCATATAAATAGAGATTAGTCAAACCCTAAACACTTATTATGTATATCACATGCATGATACATCTTAAAGAAAATTTTAAAAGGCAAAAAAAAAAAGAATGCTAAATGCTATACAAGAAAAATATAAAACGTTTTGAATTTATTCTTTTAGAACAGCGGTAATCGCTTTCAAGGTGAAATTTTGACAAATTCGCATTTTTTTCGCGATCTTATGATGAAATTCGCGTTTTTCTTTTCGCGATTTTCAGGGAGAAATTCCGTTTTTTTCGCGACTTTCTGGCAAAATTTGCTTTTTTCCCGATCTTTTAATGGAGTTTGCGTTTTATTTTGATTGTTTAACGAATCTGACGTTTTTTTCGCGATCTTTTGATGGAAACCGTGTGTTTTTCGCGATCCTTTGACGAAATTTGCGTGTTTTTCGCGATCCTTTGACGAAATTTGCATGCTTTTCGCGATCCTTTGAGGAAATTCGCGTGTTTTTCGCAATCTTTTGGGGGAAATTCGCGTGTTTTTCGCGATTTTTTGAGGAAATTCGCGTTTTATGAGATTTTTAGAGGAAATCTGCTTTTTTTTCTCGAACTTTAATGAAATTAGCGTTTTTTCGTGATCCTTTGAGTAAATTCGCGTTTTTTCGCTGTCTTTTAAGAAATTCGTGTCTTTTTAAGAAATCCGAGTTTTCCCGTGATCTGTAGGAGATATTCACGTTTTTTCACGATCCTTTGACAAAATTTACGAATTTTTCCCGCGATCGAATGATGAAATTTGACGGTATTTTTCTGGAACATATTTGCGAAAAACGCGATTTTTCCGAGATTCTTGGCTAAATGCCAAACATCGATAAAATTTAAAATAAAGGTCGGCTAAAAGTGTCGAAAAACGAACTTTACGGACCTAATAATTGAAAAACGACCTAGTGGGAGCCCTGCTATTAAGGGCTATACTCCTACCCAATCAATGTTGTGCTTCAGATGAATGACGTGCATAAAAGATTTACCGTGAATTTTTCAATCGCAATTTCTTTTTCCCTCAGCAGCAATATCGCTTGCGTCCGAAGCCGCGATAGAATATAAGGAGTTTCTAAGTAGTGGTTTGCTTATCTAAGTAGTTCTAAGTACTACTTGGAAATGTTTTCATTTCTAAGGAGTTTCCAAGGAGTCTAAGGAGTCGGTGCGAACCCTGGAGACCTTCTCTTCTGAATTTTTATTTTGTAATTAATTTGAAGTTTATATTAATTTCTATTATTTTTTAATTATAAAGGAATGCTGCTTTTTATGGATTTAGTTTGAATGTTTTTGTAAATCAAACATAATATTCTTATCCACATTTTTGCTTTCTGAACAAAATCCCATTTAAAGTTGTTATATGATAATCCTTTTACATCCTTTACATTTATGATTATTTTTTATATATACAATTAAAGCTTTTAAATCTTAAATATGGGGGGGGGGGGGGCAATTTTCAGTTTTAATATATTACCAAGCATCAATTCGCAAATCAAAGACAATTTAATGCTCTAAGGAGAAAAATTTCCACCCAGGCCACTCCCGGAATTCACCATCACTTAGAAATCTGGAGTTTTGAAGAATAATTATTTGAAAAAAATAGGGGGGGGGGGGGTGTCACTTTTCATGTTATCAGTTGAATCATGGACACATACAGTGAGAAGTGCATCCCCCTTCACTATTACTTTTTAAAACTTTCTTGGTTAAAATATATATATGTATTCCCCAGTTGGATTTTGAAGTTTAGGTATTAAAAGAAAACTATTATGACTTGCCATAATTTTTTTTTTTTTTTTTTTTTTTTTGTAATAAAACAATAGTTTAATCACGAGGTCCACACCTAGTCTAACATCATGATGCATCGCAACATCGCGGTTTAGCCTCAGTGATGCATCGCGATGTAGAAATCCTAATATCGCCCAGTCCTACTGTCGACAAAATAAGAAAACGAAACTAAAAAATACGAAAAAGAGATTAACATTTATGCAGTCCGGATTTTAGAGACTGTACTGTATTTTAGTTTCTAATCTATATTATGCTCAAAAACATTTATTATTGGCTGCTTTGAAAATATCGGATATGTATCGAAAATATCAGATATATATCAAAATATCATGATATTTACGAACCCTGAGAAGGATAAACAAGCCAGCAAGTAAGTATGCACAAAACAAATGCCACCGTAACAGCTGTCAACTTCTTTTATCTATATCGGCAAAACGCCGAGATCAGCTCTGCAGTGAAACTGAAATCAGAAACTCCTCCTTCCATCACACGTGGAGAAATCAATTTGCATAGGCAAGTGCCAAAGGCAGAAAGTGCACTTGTGGACAAGCAACGCCACCTACCGGTCAATGAAGTTACTGCCCAGTTTGAAACGATGTATGACCGAACTCGGCTGGGAAAACATTGCGATGCGAAAGTCCAATGACACGATGCAAGTACTCTTTAAAAGCAAATAAATAGCTGCAAAAATGGAAGGAAATAAAGTAGCTGCAAGAGTAAAAGGTAAGTCATAACTAAAGAAGCTTTAAGTTAAATTATATTTAGTTGAATAAAATAAAGATATAATGCAATTGATAAGAAAAGTGGGGATATGGCTAACATTTTTATTCAGCAAGCTGGAATAGGACCAAACCAAATAAAATTAGCATTAATTTCAAGAGTTTTCAAACTATTGGTTCAAAATTGCTGAAGGATAAAAGAAACAGCTAATATTAATTCATATACAGCGGCTAACATTACCTAAGGTATTGCTTGCTTAGAAACAAGTCTCATTGGCAAGGGGAAAATGTAAATAATCTTCAGTTCAACTGATTTTAAAGCATTTATACAAAATTCCCTGACTTTCTAGACTGATAAACTTCCCCGACTTTTCCCAGATTTCAATTATCTGAAGCCACCCTCTTTAGTGAAAAAAAGAAAAAAGCTTCATGTTTAAAACACAGCCGAACCCACTTAAGACTAAAGGTTATTAAGTTCATTTCTTCTGGAGTCTTGAACATCACACATAAGATTAATGCAAAAACATCACATTTAAAACACGCTTTAACATGCCTAATTCAGTCCCTTGAGTCAAAAAATCTCAATATGCAAATTCATAAACCAATATGCCAATTTAGTAGGATTTTAAATTCAGATATTGTACTTTCCAAATAGTAATATTCAGTTTTTTTTTTTTTTTTTTTTTAATGGTAACTTAATCAAGGCAAATGTTATTAATTGGAAATCGAGAACGCTAGATGAACTTTTGTCGCTTTTTAACCACGACAGGGGTCTGTCGAGACTTTTCTCACAGGGTCCTGTTTTTGTGAAATTGTGAAGTTTTTCTTATTTTTGTGAAAATTCTAGTCATAATTCTGTGAATTTTAAATTATCGATGCCTTCATATCCTATCCTCCATGTATAAAAAGCTAAGTTATATGCTCTTTGGTGAGTTCAACTGCTTACTTACATTCCAGATTTTATTTTTAAATGACTAAATTTGTGAAAAGTTCAATTTGAAAGTGAAAAAATTCTGTGAAAGGTCTATTTAACAGACAAATAATTTTGTGAAGGGTCCTGTTTTGGGATAAAATGTTTTGTGAAGGGTCCTGTTTGGGGATAAATAATTTTGTGAAGGGTCCTGTTTTAAGATAAATTATTTTGTGAAGGGTCCTTTAAAGGACCTAAAATTTTCCTAAACATATCCCTGCACGATCCATACATTTGAGAACAAATAAATAATATTCAAGGACTGTTTAAATACATGCAATATTAGATGCATTAAAATGGCTCTAGATTAAACAAATGAGGGAAATAGTCATCACATGGACCGTAATTCAAAGAAATCTATCAGGTCTTTAAAAATTTGTATAAAAAAACATTCTTTCCAGACACCTTACTATTTAGAGAATTCTTTAACCCTTTCCGGCACAATAAATATTCTGTTCGTAAAATGATGAACTGATTGACTGACACTGGAATTTACAAACGACTTTTTTTTTAATTAAAACATTCTTAGCTTAAAGCAGTAAAATTTAAAAAATATTCTTGGCGCCGTTTGTAAGTTTGGAATTAAAATTAAGTAGTCCCGGCATGGGACCACTGCGTCGGAAAACGTTAAAAATAAGGTATTTTAACTTAGTAAGGTACCATGGAAAGAAATTTTATATAAAAAGTTTACACTGAGTACGAACACAACAAATTTTCATGGACACCTAACTTAGCCCGAACCTGAAAATTCCATCCTAAGTCAACATGCAATTCTACAAAAAAATTCCATCATATGAACAATGAGCTAAACTCAGAATTTTATATATACATGTTAAATCAGTGTATCCTGGGAAATAATATATACATGACGTTTAACCCTACTTTATATTGAAAATTATGAATTCGTGAAAATTTCATCTTCTAAAGCATTTTTTGTGAATTTTTGAAACTATATTAGAAGATTTAAACAATTTAATAAATTTTAGAAGGATTTTGCCAATTAAAATTAAATTTATAGGTATTTTGTGCAATATTTATAATTCTGCTCAAATTTTTTTATTCAAATACTTTTTTTAGTATTTTATAGAATTAGAAAATGTACAAATAAAATGAATGTTCTTAAAAAAGAAATTTCCTAACTGAAATCTTTCAACCTCAAAAAAGCTGAAAAAATGCAAATGGAGAAAAAATAAAAATCCTTTTAAAATCATTTTTGTTTTGTGCAACCAATAAGGCTTTTTTGGAACAAGAGGAAGTAAAGTATCTACAACTCACTCTAAACTGTATTACTACTATTCGATGTATTAAATTAATTTTATAACAAGTTATTTTAACTTTAAAGTGTTGTTGGGGCATATAGGGTTAATACATAAGGTTTAATATACAGGGTTATAAAAATATACACGACATTTTAAAAATATGCATGACATCTAAAAATTAACTCTGGAATTTCTAGGACACATCTCCCCAAATCCCCGGAACACAAACAGGCATATGTGTGTCTATACTGAATTCGGTACCAAGACTAAATATCAGATTATTTAAAGTAAAACATGCATATACCAGTATGCCACAAAAAGAAAAAGACTTACATCTTCTTCATCTATATCTTCTTCATCTTCATCATCATCATCAACATTGACATCTTCATCATCTTGCTCATCTAAATAAAAGTTTTAATTGCAGAAAATTATCTGAATAACAGCTTTTTCTTCACAGTTGAATGACAAATGCAGCAAGCTAAGAGTAAGAATTAGCCCAAACTAAATTATACACAGTGATCAAGAAAAAACAAATGTTTTGTTGTATCGAACTACAACATTATTGCAAATGCAGTTTACTGGTTTTGTAATTGAATAGAGTAGGGTGAGGAAAAATGGGTCACTTTATAAATAATTCAATGTAAATAAAATTTAAATTCAATTTTTTTAAACTAGCATTTGTAATATTTATTAATATGTTGGCAACATTTTTTATTTTCAAAAAAGTTAGTTTCATGAATATGACAACAGAAAAAAAATTCTTTACAAGCTGTGGATGGTGGTATGGTTTACTAACTTCTGAAAATCTTTGTATTTTAATAATAAACAGTACAAATTTGAGGTATTTTCTCATAAAAGCAGCTTTGGAAAACAACAAGCCAATCATGTAAAAAAAATATTAAAATATTTTCCTTTTTATTTAATTTTTTTTGATGAGTTTCAAAATGGGTCATAGTTAAGCTTAGGGTTTGTGTGTGTATGTGCAGGTCTACTACAGTAAATTTTGTTAAATTTACACTATAAATTAAACTTGCATATAAGCAGTATTAAAAATTTTAAACAATATTTTTTTAATATTTTAATTGTTACTTATATAAAAAGTGCTTTGTTTTTATTATCTTTAAATTAAATTTTGATTTTTTTCATTATTTTGGTTTGGTAAGTTAGTTTTTATTACAAGGAAGATATTTATTTATTGTTGGCTTTTTCGAAGACATGCCTAGAACCTACGTTAAAAAAAAAAACTGTGGGATATGACAAAGAATGTTTACAATCAGCACTGAAAGATGCACAGAACGGAAACCAATTTGTGCAGCTGCAAAACATGGTGTGCCATTTAAAACTTTGAGAAGATGGTTTTGTAAACCTATTCATAAGGGCTCGAGATGGAATACAGTCTTGACTCCAGATGAAGAGAACTGCATCGCGATCGCTCTAAAATTCCTTGCAGACAGTGGCTTCTCATTTGATCACCAAGACGTTCTCAATATTGCTCAGGAATATATAAGATCCAATACCAAGCTTGGCATAGACAGAGTTGTATAATATAGACACACGCGCGAAAGTCGTGCGTGGAAAATTTTCCGAAAAATTCGGGACTTTGCAGAAAAAAGTTACGAAAAGAAAAACGCATGTTTTGTTTTTGCAACTTTTTTTAATACCAAAAATTAAAAATATTCCCCATTTTTATACACGATTTATATATTGTTTGTCCACAATTCAAAGTTTAAAGACTCAAAACATTGTTGTGACATCACAGACCCTTTTATTTCTATTTTCCATAGACTAAAACTTGTCGCCGATCGCTTTTCTGTTGGCAGCTGCAGTGACAATTTAGCCTGGCAACGACTGTTAACCCTTAAATGCCGGGTGTTGCTTTTCGGTAAAATACCCAATTTAGGCTCTAAAATACTATTAGAATAATATTGAAGCTATAATGCCTAATGTTGCCAATAAAATACTTTCTGAAAATATTATTAAATCGATTTTCAACATGTAGATGGCAACACTTGTGCTGTTTAAGAATAAAGATATTTATTTTTTCAATTGTTGCTACTTGTTCTTTTTGTTTTGTTTGGAAGCTTGCGAAATACCCTATTTTGTTCTACAGTGTGCAGGTAAAATTTATTTCTTATTATAGTTCCTAAAATTCTTGTGTGTTTAAATATTATAGAATTTTATCAAAGAAAATTATTTTTTCAATTAAAGACCTAGATTCAATTAATTTCAATTAAAGATTTAGTAACAAACTGTTTTTTAGCCGTAAACCATACTTAAAACAAGATATGATTTTTTAAAGTATTTTTCCCCATGATTTATTTAAAAAGTGAAAGCCGAAAAACATTAAAATGATTTTTGAAAAATCAGGCATTTAAGGGTTAAATCGAATAATTTCGTAGTGTTATAAGAGAGACTGGCATTTTGTGCAAAGAGATCACAATCTTGAGGATTGGGTTGTTTCAAAATGCATTGGCAAAACGATTGAAAAGAATTCACCTTCCTATCATTGATTTTTGCTTTCTTATTTTTATATTAAAATAATTAATTCTTTAATTAATATTATTTTTTAATTTAAATAATTATTTTAAACTATGATTTTTAGTTCATATCATCAAAATAATATAATACGTAATTTTATTAAACATTAAATTTGCAGAAAATTTGACCTAATATTTATGTGTGCGGAAAGTTTTTGTTTTTATATAAGTCTGGGCATAGAATGGCTAAGAGCTTTTGAAAAGAGATGGAGCTCTCAGCCGATTCAAAGAGCTACTGATCAGTCGGATGTGTCATCTACTTCTTTGAATATGGTATTATTACAGGAGCCTAAACTAGCTACTTCAGACGCTGATGCAGAACTTTCTTCCTGTTCAAGCAATGACAAAACAATTCAAGACCCCATTAATGTATTACTGTCATCACCATTCAAAGATTTAAAATGAGCTATCCTAGGAACTCTATCACCTGTACAAACAAGTGTCACTAAAGCTGCTATTATTAATTCTAAAAAGCACAGAAAAAGAGACACAGAGCTGGAGAATTAAGGACAGAACCTGATGTAATTGAACATCTTCATTAAGAAGTAGCAGAATGAATGAAAAAAAGGAAATTTGAACTGTCACAGTTAAAACTTAAAAAAAGAAAAAATCTCACTCTACAACAGATCGATCTGATTGCAAGATGGTCAAGAACATAAGTGAAATTTTTCCTGGAAAATGGGTAGTTATTGAATATAAAGGGAAAATGTCTGAAAAGATTTGTTGGCCAAATCACAAATATTGAAGGTGATGGATATACATGTGAAGTATGAAACCAATTCCAGAATAGGGGATTATTGTGTTTTTCCTGAAAAAGAGGACATTGATAAAGTAGAAAAAAATGATGTAAAAGTTTTAGAAGAATCACTTTGCAATAAAGATGAAAATAAGCACTCGCCAGTTGCCACTCAGCGACTAAACGTGAAAAACTGGCGACTAAAAATATGGAAGGTACCGGCCAAATGCAGGATTTTCCCAAAGGGATTTCGTCAAAGAATCGTGGAAAAAAACCCGCGGATTTTGTCAAAAGATCGCGAAAATACCACACATTTCGTCGAAGGATCGCTCAAAAACGCAAATTTCGTTGAAGGATCGCTCAAAAACCCAAATTTCGTTGAAGGATCGCTCAAAAACCCCAATTTCGTTGAAGGATCGCTCAAAAACCCCAATTTCGTTGAAGGATCGCTCAAAAACCCAAATTTCGTTGAAGGATCGCTCAAAAACCCAAATTTCGTTGAAGGATCGCTCAAAAACCCAAATTTCGTTAAGTGATCGCGGAAAAAACGCAGATATCGTGAATGGATCGTGGAAAATACGCAAATATCATCAATAGATCGTGAAAACAAACGCGAATTTCATCAAAGAATCGTGAAAAAAACAGAGAATTGCGTCAAAATATCGTGAAAAAACACACGTTTCGGCAAACGATTACGAAAAAAAAATGTAAATTTCGTCGAAGTATTGCGAAAAATTCCAAATATCGTGAATGGATCGTGGAAAAAACGCAAATATCGACAATAGATCGCGAAAAAACGCAAATATCGACAATAGATCGCGAAAAAATGCAAATATCGTCAATAGATCGCGAAAAAACACAAATATTTGATGTCATTAAATTAATGACAAGGATTAAATTAAGTTAGATTAGCAGAGTTTAATTAAAAGCACAATGAAAACCAACGCTAATAGTCCCAATAAAGTATTAAATAGTTTATGAAAAAGAAAAGAAAATGTATGGTGGCGAAATAAAAACAAAGTAAGTTTAAAAGCAAACTAACGTTTATTAACTAAAATATAAAATAAGTTTAAATATAGTTCAAACAATAAATCAAATCTTTAAATTCAAGAAATACATTTAAGCTGTCAAATTAAATATAAATATATATTCAGGAAACCATCTGACAATAAAAGAAAACTGAACTCATAGCAATAAAGAAATGAAAAAGATCACAGAATGACTGGTCCTCCTCAAAGTTCCATGTTGTTCACAAACATCTAATACGCCGATAAATATTAAACTGAAATACAGTGAATCATATATTCGTGCCGAAACAACTTCAAGAAAAATACTTCTTTATAGATGAAGATGCGTCGTAAATAGCCATTAGGTGAAACGTCAAAATGTAGATGCCGATAATAAATAGCGAGTAAAACATCTCTATACTTCATCATAACAATAGCCATCTTGACTCACACATCAGTGTATCCATTTAAACACGATGTACGCAGAGTCCACCTTTAAACAGCAGAGTCAAAGTCTAATACTATCGAACTCATAACAATCAACTTATAAAAATGGCCGACGAACGATGAAGTAGGAAGTAAGTAAAAACATCAACTTATTAAAAGCACACAGCACTTCAAGAAGACATCTCCAGCCATAATATAGCACTATTGAAAAGTCGTGGAAAACCAACACTGTTAGTAAAACGGACGAAACGAAACACGTAGACAAACACAGGAAAAGAAAGCAACGAGTGCAGACAGGCAGGCCAGCAGGAGAGAAAAGTATTTCAATTTATATCAGCCGGGCGTTCTAATAACGCCTCATTACGCAATGCAAGGAGCAACTGCAGACAGTTCCAGAATGAGATCATCATGACGAAGGAACGCAGAGCCGATGTGTCGTAAACTCAAACGAGCGACGCCATCTGGCGGCGATCGAGAAACTAATCTATGATCATCATTCAAACGAAATGCGTGCTCATGTTTGCACGGAAGCAGACAATTGAAAAACGTGAATATGAACGGCAAAGAAAGATAAACATCGTAAAAAGGAATTAAAGATAGAATAACAGGAATGAATAAAAAGGTAAGTGAAATGACTTTATATACTGTTAATAAAGGAAATAATTTAATAAAGGAAATATATATTAATAAAGGAAACATATATTAATAAAGGAAATAATTTAATAAAGGAAATATATATTAATAAAGGAAACATATATTAATAAAGGAAATATATATTAATAAAGGAAATATATATTAATAAAAGAAATGTATTTTAATAAAGGAAATACTTTAAGTGTTAAATAAACATAAAGGAGATATGCAATGTTAAATAAATAAAGGAATGCAGAGGAGATATATCTGGACAGTGTCAAGACAGGAAATAAGGTATTTACTCTTATCAATATCGTCAATAGATCGCGAAAAAACGCAAATATCGTCAATAGATCGCGAAAAACGCAAATATCGTCAATAGATCGCAAAAATCGTCAATAGATCGCGAAAAAACGCAAAATATCGCCAATAGATCGCAGAAAAACCGCAAAATATCGTCAATAAATCGCGGGAAAACGCAAAATATAGTCAATGGATCACAGAAGAAACGCAAAATATAGTCAATGGATCACAGAAGAAACGCAAAATATAGTCAATGGATCACAGAAGAAACGCAAAATATAGTCAATGGATCACAGAAGAAACGCAAAATATCGTCAACGGATCGCGAAAAAACGCGAATTTCATCATTAGATCGCAGAAAAAAACGACTGTCAAAGAATCGCGTAAAAAAGAGAATTTTGTCAAAGAATCGCATAAAAAAAGAGAAATTCGTCAAAGAATCACGAAAACGAATGCGAATTTCATCAAAAGATCGCGAAAAAAACGCAGAAGAAACAGAAACATCGCGGAAAAACGCGAATTTTGTTAAAGTATCATGAAAAAAATGCATAATTAGTTCCAGGAGAGACCCCCCCTCCCCTTCACATTTCAGAAAATTTATTGTAAATTTCAGACTTTTTTTTTTAATTTTTGAAAAGTACCTAAGTATACTGGACTAAGTATAGCTATATAAGCATGTTACATATAACTTCGCTGTTAACTTAATTTAAAATTTAAAATAGATTGTATCTCAAGTTTATTCAAAACAATATGAATTAAAATATTTTTATTTATTACATAAATTACTGTAAACTTATATATTTTAAAATTAAAGACTTTAAATGTGAAAATAGCTAAAAAGTGACCCATTTTATCCCACCTGACCCTAGTGTTTTATTTGGTAAAGGTAAATCTTTCAGAAAATACTGTCAAGTTGACATTTTGAACCGAATTTCTGGACATGACAGCAACCACTAACTCTATAAATTCATTTGTCAAAAAATGAGAAACAAAATTAGATTCCAGATAACTTCAATAGTGACACCTGCAAGTGCCATGATCTTGAGTTTAAAAATGAGTCTGTAAACGTGTCAAAATTATGTTATTAAGTAGGCTTTTTTTTTTTTTTGAAAGGGAGGGGGGGGGGGGGGACTGTCTTAATGGGAAAAGTTACCATGAATAAATTGGTAAATTTTATTTTTCAAATGTTTGTAAATGAAAACATCTTAAAAATAAATTTAAAGTATTTATTACACACACACGTGAGTGTGTTAATTACGTAAAAACACACTAAGGGGTGTATGTGTTTTCAAATAAAAGACAATTATACTACTTTTATAATTATTTATTACTTTAAAATCCATAAACCAAGAATGATTTCCTAATTATACGAATTTCATTTCATTAAAAAATGTTTTAGGAATAATATTATAAACCCACCACGAGATGAGACTTGGGAAACACCCTCTTTTAGATGAGTCTATTTTACGGAAGGTGTGCAAGGCGATACTGGAGGGGGAAAATGATCCCGCTGTTTCAGTTTGACCATTCCCCACTAAGAGCTAGGGGTTGCAATGAAATAATTTTCGCGCCAATAACTTGCTCATTCCTTGACATAAACCTGTTTTCCCTCTCTCGATTAGCTGTGTTTTACTGTCTCTCTGTCATTTAGTTTATTTTGCCATTTTTAAACTGCTTTTTTTTTCAAAACAATTTTTTTTTAAATATTAAACAAGTCCTCAAAAGGGAAAACAATTCATTCTAAAGAAAGAATGATTGTACATAAAGTACAGCACAAAATTAAAGAAAAGTTCTGCCATTCTGAAACAGCAAGCCGCTTATAATTTTACAGCAGGAGCTCCCCCCCTTTTTTTTAAAGTGCATTTCTTAATTTAACTTATTTCATATATATATTCTTCTTTTTAAAAAATACGGTCTGGGCTACGGATTTTAGATGCATCTATTTTTTAATATTTCCCTTCGTAGATTCTTTTTTCTGTCCATAGAGCAAAAAATAAACGTAGAAAAGATCAAAACGGGCGTTTTGAACAGAATTTTCGGACGTGACAGCACAAAAAACTGCCATTCTGAAACAGCAAGTCGCTTATAATTTTACACCAGGAGCTTCCACCCCCCCCCCCTCCTTTTTTAAAGTGCATTTCTTAATTTAACTTATTTCATATATATATTCTTCATTTTAAAAAATGCGGTCTGGGCTACGGATTTTAGATGCATCTATTTTTTAATATTTCCCTTCGTAGATTTTTTTTTCTGTCCATAGAGCAAAAAATAAACGTAGAAAAGATCAAAACAGGCGTTTTGAACAGAATTTTCGGACGTGACAGCACAGAAATAAAGAAAAAAAAAATACTGCCATTCTGAAACAGCAAGTCGCTTATAATTTTACATCAGGATCCCCACCCCCTCCTTTTGTCAAGTGCATTTCTTAATTTAACTTATTTCATATAGATATTCTTCATTTTTTAAAACGGACTACAGATGCATCTATTTTTTAATTTTTCCGCTCGTAGATTTTTTTTTCTGTCCATCGAGCTAAAAATAAATTAAGAAAAATGTCATAGTTGGATCATTAATTTGCCTTAAAATTTTTTAGTAATTATATTATAAATTAAGCTCGTAAATTAAAAATAAAATCTTTAATTATTACTTTATTTTTTAAATTTTTCATTGACTATTGTGTTAAATTATATCTTTATTGGTTATTAAAAGTATTTAAAAATACATTAAGTTTTAAGATAATATAAGTTAAAAGTCCAAAATATGATATTATTACCTTTACTGTTAGTACCTATACAAAAATACACAATTCAGTTGATTATTCTTAAATGAAAGATGTGCTTAAATAAAGTAAATTAGTACAGTACAGGACCCATTATCCGGAATTCCAAAATCCGGAAAGACCCGAAATCCAGAAAAAAAAATTTGAAAATTTCCTAAATTTGTAAATTTTTACTAAAATTTTGCAATTTTTCGAAAATTTTACAGATTTGTAATTTTTTTTGGTCTATTGTGTTGCAAAGTGTAACCACTAAAATATGCTATATCAGTGATGGTTGTTCCCCCCCCCCCCCCCCGCAAAAAAAAAAAAAAAATAATAATTTTTTTTGTCAAATTTTAGTTTAAAATTTATATTACGATTTGTTTTTTAAAAAATCATCAGATATTTCATATCCTCTCTCTCTCACTTTGACAAAATATTATGGCTACTTACTTGAATCAGGGGTGATTCTGAGTAAAAAAAAAAAATCTGAAATTCACAGCAAATTTTTTTTTAAGTTTACAGAAGAAGTAGGGAGGGCTCCTCTGCACTAATTATGAGTTTTTTCTGCAATCTTTTAACGAAATTCTCGTTTGTACACGATCATTTGACGAAATTAAGGGGTTTTTTTTCTGATCCTTTGAACAAATATTTTTTGCTATCTTTTGACGAAATTTGCGGGGTTTTTTACCGAGATTTTGACAAAATTTGCATTTTTTCCCCGTGATCCATTGCCTAAATTTGCATGTTTTTCGCGATTTTTTGAAGAATTTTTTTTTTTTTTTTTTTTTTTTTTGCTATCTTTTGACGAAATTTCCGGTTTTATTCGCGATCTTTTGACAAATTTGCAGTTTTTTTCGCGATCTTATGATGAAATTTGCGATCCTTTGACGAAATTGCGGGGGGGCTTTTTCGATCCTTTGAAGAAATTTGTGTTTTTTCGTGATTCTTTGACGAAACTTGCGTTTTTCCCGCGATTTTTTTGACGGAATTCGGGAGGACCCAAAATCCGGAAATCCTTCGGTCCCGATGATTCCGGATAATAGGTCCTGTACTGTATTTCTTAAGTATTTCGCTATTACAAAAAGTCGAGATGTAATTCATTCATTAAAAAAGAAAAAATACTATTTTTTAACAAAATTTTTAATAAATTATACTTAAACAAAAATAATTAATTCACTGTATTATCGTAATAATTAAAAAGTAACATAGTTTATATAAATTTTTAATGCTTTTATGTAATTCCCCTTTAAAGTCAATATTATATATATAAATAGCGCCAAAACCTCGCATATTTGGGAAATATGGCAACCTTTCCTTTTTCCCTTACGGCGCGGCGTAGAGAAGACAAATCCCCGCTCCGATTTGGAAGAAATGGGTTCGTCTTAGACTACGTCATGTATGATTGACAGGTCTCTTCTCGTCGTGGGTCTATAATACCTTGTTTTACCTTTTATAGGATGAATACAGAAATTGCGAAAAAAAAAAGTTACCTGGTTTACCCCTGACTATCAGATTTCACAGATTTCCTTTATTAACAATACCATAACGGTATTTTTTAAAATGTATGCTGCTCCACATATCTTATAGCACACTTTTCCAGCTTGCTAATATCTCATTTGGGAGAAAAACATAATTGCGCAATCGTGTCCCATTGTTGGTTTAAATATCGCCAGTTTAGTGATGAATCTTGCAAGGCGAAAACGCAAATATTTTCCAATACGACAAATCTCCTTGATTTTAGAGTATTTTTATGATATTCCATAACTTTTCCAAATTGGTAAATCTCTCTGATTTTCCCCTAGATTTCCAGAATCTGTCGACACCCTGTTATATGACTTTTGTAAATGATCATCAACTGTTTTATCCTACACTTTTATTCTGCATCTGCCTTAGAATGCGTTCAAAATACTTCAGTGGTATTCAAACTACAAATTTTCTATCGATACTAAGCCTGGAGATTTTAATGTGCATGCAGAAAGCATTTGCAAAGTTGAAGCTCATAGCAATAATAATAAAAAAAGATCCATTTGAGCCAATACAACTCAAATCAATGAGTGAGAAAGTTTCTAAAGAAAGAACTGAGATTTTAAGCAGTTTCAGTAGGGTGCTGCATCCTGCCTTCCATTTGATTAAAAAAATAGCACCCTTCTTGCCCCTTGAGATAAAGCTAAGACTGAAAATATTTTGAAAAAAAAAAAAAAAAATCTGATTTTTTCCCCTTATGACCGATTGATAACATTCGCTTCCCCCCCCCCCCTAGATCAAATGATGAAATTAGCGATTTTACTCCAGGATCATGTGACAAAATTTACGATTAATATCCAATTTCTTGATGAAATTTGAGATCCTCCCCCCCGCCCAAATGCATTCAAGGAAACTCATGTAAATTTTTAACATTTATTTATGTAAAAAGCTGGACAATTTTTTCAACCTCCATGATTCACTGATGAATTTTACAACATCCTTCTCACCCCCCCCCCCCCAAGCAACTTTTAAAAAGGATTTGTCTCTTATTTCAAAACAGGCAGGAAATTCCTTTCGACGTCATAAGACCTCCCACGAAGCGAACATTCCTTCTTTTCCCCGCTCGTGAGAGTGTTGCCATTCCACGGTGATTATTCTGCCGCTAAAACATTTTCCATCGATTCATTATCGATATTCCGGCCTTTGGAGTTTTCTGATTGGCTATTCCGCCGACATCGTTCTCTCGATTTTCGGCAGGCGTTTCAAAAAAAGATAGAGTTCGTTTTTTTTTTTATCGGTAGAGAGAACATCGTTTTTCTAATACGGAATTTTTGCCATTAATAACGTTTAATTCAAGATGAAAATCAATTAAATATATTCTCAAGGGTGATTGTGAATCAGAGTGAAAAACCCTGAAAATTAATTGATAAAAAGTGAAAAACCCTGAAAATTATACTCAAATTATACCAATATCAATTTATATCACAACTGATGCTGCAACAGCATGGCAAACAAATAATATATTTCAGCTATTGTTTGAAATATACAATTGCAGAAAAACATAATTTGGTAAACTTACATTAATTTCACTGAAAGCTAAATGACTTCATCAAATGGAAAGTGCAATTTATCTTGCTTAAATATGCAAAATTCGAATTCTTTAATCAGTAAATAAATTTATTCCAAGTACTCATGAAACAAGTACAAATTATGTGTAAAGAGTGGGATCTCTTAGTAGATTTAATGCAAGTCATATAATATGGCACCAAGTTATTTGAAAACAGTAAAATAAATGTCAAAACCAATCCAATTTTACTTTTAAGTGACTAAGTATTAGAGAAAAAAATAAATATATATATATAAATAAAAATAGAAATTGTTTTTTAGCTTTGCTCTTATACAAGGTAAATTTCTTTTTCCTGCTTTCTTCCTGGGTATTACACATTACAGATATGCAATTCTGGACCATTTTTGTACAGAGATTGAGATGGATGACACAATACCAGGGGTGATTCAGAGTAAAAAAAATAAAAGTATCTGAAATTCACAGTAACTTTTCTGAAAGGTTACAGCAGAGGGGGGAGAGAGAGAGAGAGAGAGAGAAAATCACTGCTGGTTCTAATTATGTGTTTTTTCTGCAATCTTTTCACGAAATTAGAGTTTTTTTTCCCGCGATCTTTCGGCGAAATTTGCGGATTTTTTCACGATTCTTTAAAGAAATACATGTTTTTTCCCGCGATCATTTAACAAAATTTCCATTTTTCTGCGAACCTTGACCATATTTCCGTTTTTCCAGCGATCCTTTGACGAAAATAGCGTTTTTTTCCGCGATCTTTTGGCGAAAATCGCGTCCCCCCCCCACGATCTTTTGATGAAAATTGAGTTTTTCCTGCGATTCCGAAGAAGGGGGGGGGGGGGGGGTATTCCCTGCCAGTTTTTCTGCACTCATTTGACGAAATTAGCATTTTTTCCTAGATTCTTTAAAGAAATTGTTTTGTTTTTTTGTGATCTTTTAATGAAATTTGCGTTTCTCTCGCTATCTTTGGACGAAAATGACATTTTTTCCTGCGATCTTTTGACAAAAATCTTGTTTTTTTTCGCGATCTTTTGCAAATTTTACGCTTTTTTTACGATCTTTTGACGAAATTTGTGTTTATTTCGCGATCATTAGACGAAATTTGTTATATTTTGAGATCCTTAGGTGAAATTTGCATTTTTTCGCATTTCTTTAACGAAATTTGCGTTTTTCCCACGATCCTCTTGCGATATTTCCATTTTTCCCTCGATCTTTTGACGAAAATCGCGATTCCAGCATGGGGAAAATCCTTCCCAGTTATAATTATGTATTTTTTCTGTGGTCCTTTGACAAAATTCCCGTTTTTCCTGCGACTCTTAAAGAAATTTATGTTTTTTTTCCGCGATCCTTTAGTGAAATTTGAGTTTTTCGAGCGATCCTTTGACGATATCTCAGTTTTTCCCGCGATCCTTTGTGAAATTTACGCTTTTTTCGCGATCCTTTGGCGAAATTTGTGCATATTTCGCGATCATTTGACGAAATTTGTTTTTATTTTGAGATTTTTTTGACGCAGTTAGCATTTTCCCTCAATCCCATGACGATATTGTCGATTTTTTTGAGCGAACAATTCAAGAATTGATTTTTTTTGACGACCATTTGTCGAAATTTGCGATATTTTTTAATATCTGAATTTTCCACTAAACGTAACGATCTCATAAACCCGGAAGAATCGATCGAAAAACCCGGAAATCCGGGGTACACCCGGAACACAATCATCCCTGTATTCTTCAACAGTTTTTACAAAAAAAAAATCTATTTTTGTGAAACTCCCAGAATTATCTTCGTGGACTTCATTTCTCTTGAATATCTCTAAATCACTTTAAAGAAATGAATTTTCATCCTGCATGAAATTTCAGGAATACTGATGGTGATTTCCAGTATGAGCATCTTGATTCCCAACTACCCGACGTAAATAGATTTTGATAGTTGGAGCCCAGCGTAAACATTTCCAAATTCCAATAGTACTTTCCTGCCTTTTTCACCTTTCATCATGATTCATAGAATTTACTTGTAATTTCCAATCACTACTTAACTTCGAATGAACTTGAACTCGCATGATGGATCTCCTCATTTGGCTTGGCATCAAGTTTCGATATCATCACATTAATGTCCTTCAAGTGTTTTTGGAATCATTAATAACATTTCATCATAATATAAATTTTTGATAGATTTCTTGAACTCTAATGACAATTTCTCACAAATAATATGGATTGAAAAACTTTCAGACTGATTCATCACCATTACACCATCGTATTATTTGTCAGTAATTCAATATTGAAAAATAATCATCTATTTAATTTTACTACTACTAATAATATGCAATGATGTTTCAAGAAAAGTCTATGTTAAATTATTTTCATTATGAATATATTTTTATAAATGCATATATCTGTTGCAAGGATCCTGCACGATTAAGTATATTTTAATATAAATAAAGTGATTGGTTTAGCAATATTGTATGTTATGTTTCCATACCTACAACATTTCAAGGGGTGAGTAACTACCATTCATTTATTTATTTGAAAGTTCATTATCTTCTAGTTAATTTAATCTAGTTATGACGCGTACTACTTTACCACTATACGTACGGCCATAGTGTGATTTCGGGGAATGTGAATTGAATTTGTTTCGATCAAATTTGAATATTTCTTTTCGGATTTTCGTTTCAATTTACATATCCCAGAATCTCACTTAACATATACCAACAGTGAAAACCTACCTTCACCCTCTTCTTCATCCTCATCTTCACTATCCCCATCTTCATGAGCATCATTTTCATCATCATCATCTTCATTGGCTACAGGTAGAGAAATATTAAAAGGAAGATGTCTTAGCATTCCAATAGAAAATTATTAAAATATGCTTGATTTTACATTACAGATTGTCCTTTTAATTTAACTTGAAGAGGTCATATGAATATTCAGAAAGACTGAAAATACAAATAGACAGTCTGCCAAACATCCAGTTCTGTAAAATATCAAAATAATTGGCACAACTGAATACTTAGATATATTTTGTAAAATCTTACAACTTACTTTTAACTGTCAAAAACATTCCAGATGATTAAGAAATAGAACAATTTAAATAAAAGGAGATTATTTGCTGTTTGAAAAGTGCATTTAAGAAAATTAAGCATTGTGGAAGTAGAACATACTGAAACAAAAAATGTTTAAAAAAAGGAAGGAAATGTTACATTTACAATAAACCTACAAAAATAATTACAATAAAATATAAATCTCTCATTGGTTCTTTAAACAAATATTTTTAATCAAAGATACTAAATACTAATTCCATTAACTTTTCAACTTATCATAAAATTAAACTTTGCTCATATAAGTAATCCAGGGTCCGTACAAATTTCTTTAAATAAAAATCAAGGACTTTTAAGGTCCAAAACCAAAGAAAATTTAAGAACCTACAAATTAAACTAATAAATTATAATATGCTTTTTTTAATAAAGAGTTATTTTTGTAGATAAAAATTATAAACAATCAACTGGCCAGGAAGGGAGGGGGGAGAGATTTCAGCGTGCGGCAGTAGAAATTTAGAAAATTTTAAAATAAACACAGCAGAAGAAAAAACAAAAACTAGTCTGATGTGGCACTCAAAACTTCCTTCTATTTCATACACGTTAATACTTCAAAATTCGCTATCAGAGTGCCAAAGTTAAATGACAATCTATGCCCATTATGAGTATTCTAAAGATATGAAATTGCATTAGTTCTTGAGATAGGACTACTACTAAAATAGTGTAAATTATGCAAAATGCAGCATGGCAGTGCCACCTGTTGGGTGATTTACACCAATACTCAATCAGCAACAACTTATGTCAACTTCCAACTGAATCTGAAGTTTGATGAAAATCTGTGCAATACTTTTTCAGATAGAGCTATTGAGAAAATCTTGAAAAATCCAGTATAGCAGCGACGCCTGTTGGGCAATTTACACTAAAACAAACACCAATATTTATCAAGGTTCACCTGAATCTAAAGTTAGATGAAAATTCATGCATTAGTTCTTGAGATAATGCTATTGCAGAAATCGTAAAAAATGCAAGTACTCTTTAAGTTGGGGGAGGCAGAGCTAGAGCAAAGGAAAAATGCCAACTTTGGATGGGAAGAGAAATCTTCATGATCAATTATTCGACAAAAATGGGGAAGCAAAATTTTAAGAGGGTGAAATTCAGATGAAATTTTTAATGAAATGAATTGTCAATGAAATTTAGGGCTGATTATTTTATTCACTATAACAAATAGTGTAGAAAAAGTTTACAAAAATTAAATTTTAAAGATTTTAAACTTTGGTATTGTGTGAGGAAGAAATGTGAATTTCACCAAAGAATTACAAAAAAAAAAATTTCTTCAAAACGGTGAGAAAAAAAAATACGAATTTTGTCAAGGGACCACGAAAAATGCAAAATTCATCAAAGGGTCGGGAGGGAAACACTAATTTCATCAGAAGTCTGCGAAAAAAAAACAAATTTTGCGTACTTCTCGAACTTGAGGCCTCTGAAGCTTCCGAGGGTTTTTAAAAGCATCTTTATTACCTATGTGTGGTTCTGCTTATCCTTCACACTTTAGAAATCCTACAAGAAGTTAGATGATGAAAAGTTATAAGCAAAATTAATAAGAATGCATCATGCTTACCATGTTTTAAACAGAATGATAAAAAATTCTTAGTTTATTATTTATTCATTAAAATGACATGCAAAATTTGCAGACAGATTATGAAATTTTAAAAGCTTGTCGCAGACAGCTATAAAAATTTCTGCCACTGGGATAATGATTAAGTATTGGCTGACAGTTTTAAAAATCCAAACTGAAAATTTAGTCCAACAACTTCATAAAGCAGCCAATGGATGGTGACCAGAAGATTTCTTCATTTTCTGAAAAATATTCAATTCTAAGACTTATTCTACATCTGACAAGATAGCTAATTGGATTAAGCCACCTGGTCAGGTTATGCTAATGTACCATTTAAAATTTTTAAAAATGGGTAAATTGCCTTCAATATAACTGCTTATCTACAGAAAATCAGGCATGCAGGGATGAGACAGAAAAAAGCAAAAAAGAGGAAATTATGTGTGAGGTAAAAATTGAGCAAACAGTTAAATAACGTGTGAAGTAAAAATCGAGCAAAAATGTTAAAATAAAATGTGTCATTTGAATTCAAAATGAAACATATATATGAATACAAAAATACATTAAAATGAAATATGAACACAAGTAAATATAATAAGAATGGAATTCAAAATTTTATTCAATAATTTACTGTAAATGACAAATATTAGTATGAAAATTCCCCAGAAATGTAAAACTTATTTAAAATTTGTATAAGTAAATACATTTAAAAATCTGCATTCAAAATAACTTGTCATGAATACTTTCAAAAATTTCTTTTTAAATTAATGAAATTGCAAATATATTATGAACAAAAAGGTTATAAAAAAATTTTTCCTTTTTTATTTTTTAACTTTTGCTCTTTTAACAACAGAAGTATTCACTAAAAATTAATTTTTAACATAATAGGTAATGCAAAAGAGTAAATGATCACTAGAAATACATTCAAAGAAAAACATGCGCAAATATTTAGAATTTATTGGACATTTTATCGACAATCGTGGTTATTTTTTACTTAGTGCATATTTCTTAATATAGCCTACCTGGGAACATTTTATTAAATAGGACTGCTGCCTGGTCTGAAACATTTAATTAGCAACTATGATCCAGTAAAAGTCAAAAAAAGATATTTCCTTTATTTTCTTCTTTGATTAAATTCATCAACATTAAAATTTTTTTTTAATGTATTATAGATTATCCACAGATTTTGAGCTCTACTATATCTCCTGACTAATTGTCAATTCAAAACAAGATGCCGTGAATTCAGCAAACCAATTTCTTTCTCCCACGATACTATAGTATTTTTAAAATCTCAAAAAGATAGGTGAAAAGACAAAGCATAATTATTTTTCTTTCGGAACAATAATTACAAATCGATAAGCAAACAACGAATTTAAACACTTAATCCATCATTTTAGAGAGTTTCTGCTCGCTAACAAGTACACAAACAAGGCTTATCTATCTACTTAAAACCACAGCACTTCGCTCTCATTCGTCAGATGTATTGTGACGTCAAACGTAATCACCAATCACAGACGAGAAAAGTAGAAGAGAGAGAGAGATAGGTCTTCGGATTGGTTGACTGGTTTCGTTTTACCCATTAACGGGAAATGAAAATGACAGAATTATCAAATGTAATTTCAGAAATATCGGGAGTCTTGGGAAGTCTGATCTTCTGATTCTGTTTTGATTTAACTGAAAAAAAAAAAAAAAGTTTAAAAAAAATACATAAAATCTTTGTTAAGCGGAAATCCGCAGACTTTCAAAATAAGCAAAAATGCAGAAATCTGCATTTCAGCAGAAAAGTGGCATGCCTGGGCATGCTACAGGGTAAAAAAAAAAAAAAAAAGGCTTAACTTTATGACCTCACAACTGGGTTTTTTGTCCACAACCTTTTTACAAAATTTTCATTTTTTCTGCAATACTTTGATGAAATTAGTGGTTTTTCACAGCTTGTTCATGAAATTCGCATTTTTTCTGTGATCCTTTGACGAAATTAGTGAATATTTGGGGGGGGGGGGGGGGGGGGCATTTGTTGACAAAATTTGCGGGGGTTTTGCAGCCTTTTGACAAATTTAACGTTTTTCTTGCGATTCTTGGACAAAAATTGCATTTTTTCCAGGATTCTATGATAAAATTTGAGTTTTTGCTGCCGTATCATGAAATTCGCACTTTTTCTGAGATCCTCTGATGAAATTAATGTTTTTTCTGCGATTATTTGACAAAATTCATAATGAAAGATTTTTTTTCCCTCGATCTTTTCATGAAATATGTGTTTTTGTATGATCGTCTGACAAAATTTGCGTTTTTCTGGACCATTTGACGAAATTCGTGTTTTGCCAAAGGATTGAAAAAAAAAAAAGAGCAATTTTTGTTGAAAACAAAAATTGCTTTTTTTTATTTTTTGCAATCCTTTGACGAATATCATGTTTTTTCACAATCATTTGACGAAATTATGTTTTTTCTGCGATCCTTCAGCAAAAGCTACATCAACCAAGCCAAGCTTCCAAATTTTACATTTTTGTCCGTTGGAACACAATAATAATTTCTTTAATTATCTTCTGCTAAATTTTAATGATCAGGTTATAAAGCATTGATAGAGATGATGATATCTCGTCTTCTAATATTTGTTCACTAAATATCTCAAGATGCATCATGTTTATTGCGTTAAAAAGTTCATTCAAGGTCGAGCAGAAATGGATGTTTTCTTTCACTTCTTGAAGGAAATGAAGGGCCTTGAGAATTGGTGTATTCTCAATAGACATTTATTTCTAAATTACCATGGTCCGATACGAAGCAGCAATCTATCTTGAGATTAAATGTTGAAGTGGAATCCTTTTCTTCATCGGCTCCCACAATTTCCATTGGAACGAAAATATCCGTTGGAGTGGAAAAATGCATTTCGTTATTCTCACGAATTTATTAAACTATCTTCATCCAGATTCTCTATTTGAGAAACTCTTTGAATGGAATTTCCACGCCTTGTGTTTTCACTATCAAGTACAGGATAAACAGTGTTTTAAAGAACGATTTAAGTTTTTTTCTTATCTGAGATATGAAGTTTGGTGACGGTTACAACAATTTACGATTACAGATGATGTTAGTATTTCTTTTAGTGCATTGTAGATGAATGATTTTAGATTTTATTATGCACGATTATTAACAACATTTTTGATATATATTGAAAACGTAAGTGCTGTGAAATGTTAAATCATTTTTTGGATAAGTGTACACTTTCTCCCTCCCCATTTCCCCCAGTTAATTCAAATAATATTTTAATAAAGGAAATTGTTTATTTAAGTATATTTGCGTATTTTCCTCCTTTTTGATTTATGTGTCTCTTAATCTTATCATAAAGTGTCAAATTAATTTATTGCAATGAAATATTACAGAATTATTAATTATAAATGTTTAAAAGTAAAGATTCAATACTTGGCACAATTCTAAATATGTTCAACATACGTGATTTTCAGGCAAGATGAAGTAATATAGTTCAGGTGAGTCTATTTTTTATTATTTATATTTTACCATGAAGATTCCTCAGTTTATATTTATTTACTTCTTTCACATGCAATGTTTTTGTAGACCACCAACGATCTTTCGGCCAATCTTATTAATAAACTTTCTCTTTTCTAATTCATATTAAATTTACATATTTTATAAACATCCTAATTTTAATAAATTTAAATTCTTTTCCTCTCTTCTTTTTTTCTGCATAACACTAAACATACAAAGCAGTATAAGAAAAGAATTCAAGACTAAATAACAATGAAAATTGCCGTTCTCCGTCCACGTAGCGTTAAAAACGAATAATGACGTATCGATCTTACGATCGCTTTACCACTAGATGGCAGCATAGGACTTTTGGAATCTAATTGAATCGATTTCATCGGTAATAATTTAATATTTTTCTAAATTTTTATTTTACATAATTATTTTAATAATTACTTACTTTTAAACTAATAGATTACTTTAATATTTTACTTATTTTAATGTTTCACTTTATTGTATGCATTCATTATAATTTCCCTTGCTTAACTACCAACCAAATTAATGTTTCAAAAATGTAAACAAATCAATGACCAGAAATCTACTCTATAACAAAAAAAAAGCCACTTACCATCTTCATCATCTGCTTCTGAATCTTCTGCCTCTTTATCTTCTCTGTCATAACCATCTAAATATTTTAAACTGCTTATAAGCCCAAAAACTTCATCTCTGTAGTTTTCTACGTTTGTAACTTCACAATTAAATAGGTCCAAATTCTTTAAATTTTTAAATTCCTCCTAAAAACAAATAATATGGTATATTTTTTAGAATAATATACATTCATGCCATATATGCATAGACAATATATGCACTTTTTATTAGATCAAGATCAGCATGTGCATTTAATGAATTCTATAAATAATTTAAAGCTGTGCAACAGTCATATTATATAATTATGGTGCAAAAAATATTTCAAGCATAAACCTTAAAATTTCTATGTTTAGAAAAAGTTAAAGAAAATTTTCAATTCACTTACAAGAGGTTTTAATGTTTCTATGTCTTTTATTTTATTACCACTGAGGTTAAGATGTGTAAGTTTTGGACTTCCATGTAACCAATTCAAGCCTCCAGAAATCCTATTATCACTCAATTCAAGCTAAAAAAAGAAGGAAAAGGAATTAGCACATAAAGATGTACACAAATAACCAAATGATCAGATATTCCATTTAACCAAATAAAATTAAATAACACATTAAAACATACCAAGACCATTTAACCAAATAAAATTAAATAAGACAAGATCAGGAATCGAAAAGAATGTTCCTTTTTTTGTTAAATATCTTATCAATGACTATATCAGGGGTGGCCAACCTCTTTGGGAAGTGTGCCACTTCTAATTTTTCCAACATACTGAAAATAATAAAAAGGCGAAAACATGTTATTTATAGACTGATTATGTGACTTTTACACAAATTGATAATTTTTTCCTTGTAAGTCTGAGTAGTGGAGATTTAAAAATAAAATAAATAAAACAAAAGTATAAACTTAGGTTTTATTGTTAATAAAGATTATGAAAGGTTCTGCCAGATTATGGGTAAAATAAAAATGAATAACTTGAAACATTTAATTCTAAATAATTATTAAACAAACAGTCAGTACTTAGTTATTAATGTGGCTTTCGAATTTTTAACTTTTTTACTATGTCATCTATATTAGGATTAGTTTTTGAAGGTGCTAACAAAGTTAGGTGTTTTAGATGCATATCAGTTAATCTTGAACGATATTTTGATTTTATTATGTTCATAATAGAAAACATTTATTCACAAATATATGTTGATCCAAACCTACAACAATATCCGACAGCCAAATCATGTAAATTTGGAAAATTGCTTGCTGGTACAAATTTCCAATATTCAATATAATTTGGATCACTTGCAGTTGGAATAAGTTCCTTACATTTGCTTTTCAGTATAGTATGGTACTGTTGGTCAATAATTTTGGTTTGTATTTCAGGTAGAAAAACTGATTCTTCCGTTTGCCGTTTCATTGACTCAAGAGCGGCTGTATATTTTTAGATTGAATTTACTGCAGCGCTGTTAATGTTTTTTTATTAATGATTTCAGGCGCTAATTAGATTAATGTAGAGATTTCTTTTAAGTTTATTGCAAAAATTAACTTTGGACAGTTAACAAGGAGCATTTATTACATCTGGATTTCTGCCTATCATTTTTTCATTTTTTTTTAATTTTTCAATAAGTCTTCACGTGCCACCTTTAAAACTCCGCCGCGCCACACTGTGGCATGCGTGCCGCGGGTTGGCCATCCCTGGACTATATATTGTGATATATTTCAATTTCATGACACATATGTCGAAGTTCAATTTTCCTAAATTTTATTGCCAGTGGCACTATCTTCAAGTGTCTGCAACGCTAATAATTTTCAAAAATAGTCTGCAATACGCTATATATCATATAAATATCTTCTTACTGTTGTAGTGTTATTTAATTATGGCATCATAGGCAGGGCCCGACTTAGGCTATGGAGGACCCCGGGGCAAGCATCATTCTGGGAGGGGCCCCCTTCTACCTATCTATAGAATTCTTTTGTGAATAATGTGGAACTGGCTAGTACTAAACTTCATACATATTATATGTATGCATAAATTTTGTAACCGTTACTGCTTACATCTGTATACAGAGTATCACAAAAAAATTGTCACAACTTTAAGAAAATATACTAGTATAGGATAATTGTAGAAAAATTGATAGATTGGTTGACAGGAGTATTTCTTTGCAAAGTTTTACTTTGCTTATCTACGTACGTTATAAGATGTCTAAAAAAAATGTCCCAAATTGGTCATAATTAATGGTTTTAACTTGCCACGTTGCGAGAAAAAGGTTAATAAAGAATTTTTTTTAAAAACAATAGTTGTTATAGTTAGTTGATAGTTATAGTAAACTAAATTGTTATAGTAAAATTTTAATAATTAGTTTTAAACGATATAGTTTGTTTTTTGCATAGGTGGAGCGGACTGAAAGCAGAGAGGGGAGGGGGCGCACTCCCTTCCTAAATGTTTGAAAATATATGAGCTTTGGTCACTTTTAGCTAATTTGAATCATTTCTAACAATATAGTTTGTTTTTTGCATAGGTGGAAGGGTTCTGAAAACAAAGGCAGGAAGGGGGGGGGGGGGGGCACACTCCCTTCCTAAATGTTTGAAAATATATGAGCTTTGGTCACTTTTAGCTAATTTTAATCATTTGGCACCTTTTAATGAAAATCCTGATTACTCTCATGGGCAGGGGGGGGGAGGAGGGGGGGGGCATCTGCCTCGCATGCCCCCGCACAAGCCAGGCCCTGATAGGTATATATATATATATTTCTTGAAATGTTTCAGCAGAAAGGGGGAGGGGGGGGGGGGGGGGGGGGGGGGGGGGGGGGAATTCTCCCCAAGCGCTTATTACTTTTGTTCCATGTCGGGTTAATTCTGTGTTTGGTTGGGTTCGGGTAACCTGATTTTTCAAAAGTTAGTTCAGTATATATTATTTCAGATCAAATATATCTATAATAATAAAACTAGATGTTTGTGTATAAGCTGTTTTCTAAAGAGACTGCTGTGTTTCTTCTGTGACCCTTGTGAAATTCACTTTTTTTCACGATCTTTTAAAGAAATTTGCATTTTCTCGCGATCCTTTGAAGAAATTCATGTTTTTTTTTTTGCGATCCTTTGACGAAATTCACCTTATTTTCGCGGTCCTGTGATGAAATTCAAATTTTTTCAATGTCCCTTAGACGAAATTCGCTTTTTTCCCGCGATCATTTTACAAAATTTACATTTTTTTGCGATCCTTCGACTAAACTTTCTTTATTCAACGGGCCTTAGACGAAATTCAAGTTCTTTCTGCGATTATTTCTCAAAATGTGTTTTATATGCAATTCTTTGACAGCATATCTTATGCAAGTCTTTTGCGAACTTCATGTTTTTTCTGTGATGTTTTGACGAAACCGCATTTTTTCTTCAATCATTTGACGAAATTAGTGTTTTTACTGTGATCTTTTTATGATATTCGCACGATTTCTGCAATCCTGTGACGAAATTCGCATTTTTTCTGTGATCATTTTGCAAAATTTGCATTTTTTTCCGCGATCCTTCAACTAAATTTGCATTTTTTCAATGACCCTTAGACGAAATTCACGTTCTTTCCGCGATCATTCCACAAAAATTGCATTTTTTATGCAATTCTTTGACGAAATTGGCATTTTTCATTAGTCTTTTAGGAAATCCACGCTTTTTCCGCGATCCTTTGACGAAATGCCCATTTTTTCTGCAATCATTTGAAGTAATTTGACTTTTACCACGATTTTATGACTAAATTTGCATTTTCACTGCAACCTTCTGACAAAATTCGCATTTTACTGCTATCCTTTGATGAAATTCGTGCTTTTCCAAGATCCTTTGCGAAATCTGCATTTTTCGGAGATCATTTGACGAAATTTGCATTTCATGAAATTGTCCCTTTTTATGCAATTCTTTGAAGAAATCTGCATTTTTTTTTGCAAGCATTTGACAAAATTCACGATTTTTCCCGCGATCCTTTGCCGAAATTCACGTTTTACTGTGATCCTTTGCCGAAATCAACGTTTTCCCGCTGTGGTTTGCTGCAATCTGCGTTTTTCCACAGTCATATGCCGAAATCCGCATTTTTTCCCGCAATCCTTTGGCGAAATTTTCTGCAAAAAATTGACGAAAAATGCTTTTTTTTTTTTCAAATCAGTTGTCATAATTCACGATATTTTTCAGTGATTTCTTTTTTTATTTCAATCAAATGTTCGGGCCGATGACCGATTTTTTAAAAATTTTCAGAAAATTCATAGAACTATCCCTGCCATAGACCTGTTTCTCACTTAGCGAATTCTGTTTGGCTTTTCATAAAAACATCACTTTCCCCTCGTTCCCCCCCACCCCCCGCTGTGTATTATGTTTTTAGTCTGCATAAGCCCAAAAATGTCTGCAACGCTCGTCACGGTGTCGCGCACATTCTGCCACGCGGTTTTATTGGCTGTGCCGTTTGTTGATAAAGAGCTTTTGTCTCAGGCAGTGACTTTTTAGCCTCCCCCCCCCCCCCCTAAAAAAAAAAAACCTTTTTCAAGCTTTAAATATGAAGCTGAATTTTTTTAATGTAGAACCAATAATTATGTGGGACAATTATTGGTTCTTTGTTATTTTTTAACGCTTAGAATAGCCACTATAAACTAGATTCTAAACAAACCAGTTCAAAATATTTTTTGTAAACAAGGTACAAGTGTGCCCATTTTTAGAATAGTGTGCCCTATTTGAAAAATTCCTGCCCGACAGCCTTTTTTTTTCCTCCCTAAAGTCAACACTAATTTTCCAGGCCAGCTTTATTTTGCCCACCCTGTATATCACCGAACCAATAAGTGAAATAAATTTATCTAAATTTCTACAAGAGAATAACAAAGTTAGCATCTTTCATCAGTTGTGAAAGAAATTAATTGTTCTGACGATAAAAACTATGATTACCTAAAAAATATCATGGAAACTAAAATGTATTCAACATAATACATTGAAAACTAAAGGGACACTTTTATGTTAGCTAGGTGCAGGAGATTAATGAATACTGTCCTTGTCACTTTCATTTATATTGCACTAATTTAAAATACAGTAGACTCTCAAATCCACGACCCTAAAATCTGCGAACACCTAAAATCCGCGCATTTTTTCAGATGTAAACAATGAAATCTACAGTTAAGTTGCAGGAACAAAATTCAAGATGGCGCCGAAATCAGCGACTACCGCAGTTTTTTTTTTTAATAAGTTTTTTGTTAATCATTCTCTTTTGGCTATTAAAGCTGATTTATTACTAAATAAATTTACATTAGATTTTACTTTGATATAAATTAGCATATCTATATCAAAAATTCCAGGATTCAAAATGGAAAAATCCACGAACCGGACTGCTATTTTTAAATTATTGTTCGCGGAATTTTTAAAAAAAAATTACAGACAAATTTATTTCTAAACATACAAAGCAGTATAAGAAAAGAATTCAAGACTCTAAATAACAATGAAAAAAGTTACTAAAGTTAAAAGTGCAAAGAACGAATAATGACATATCGATCTTATGATCGCTTTTCCACTAGATGGCAGCTAAAGGTCAAAATTAGCACTAGCCACCGGCCACAGGGCCAGTGAATGAAAAAAAGTGGCCAGTGAAAAATTGCCTGTCAGCGGCCACCTTCCGGCCACTTTTTTACAAGGAGATAATAAAATTTCCTTGCATTTCATCAAGGATTCTACTTTTTTTGGTTCCAATATATTTATATTAACATATTTATTTGGGCTACTCAGTTTTAGATTAATAGTTATAGAAATTTTACTGTTTAGCATTTTGAAATAAAAAAGTGGCCGCTAGTTTAAAGAAAGCGGCCACTTAAACAATTAGTCCTACCGGCCAGTGACCGCGAATGAAATTTCCCAATTTTGACCTATAATGGCAGCATAGGAATTTTGGAATCGAATTTAATCGATTTCATCGGTAATAATTTAATATTTTTCTAACTTTTTATTTAACATAATTATTTTAATAATTACTTACTTTTAAACTAATAAATTATTTTCATGTTGCACTTTATTAAGCATTCATTATAATTTCCCTTGCTTAACTACCAATCAAATTAATGTTTCAAAAATGTAAACAAATCAATAACCAGAAATCCGCAAAATTTTAAAATCCGCACAAGCTCTGGTCCCAAACTGTGCGGATTTGAGGGAGTCTACTGTATAAACCTTTCACGCATTTCACTTAAAATACATAACTTAAAAACAAAATACATGCTTTTCAATTTGATTAAAGAAGAACAAGAAATACCATAAACCAAGGCATTTTATTTCACAAATGAAAAGCTTCTAGCCTGCTATTGATGAGATAAAAAATGATATTAATGAGATTTGCACCCGGCTAACATACAAGAATAGCAAAAAAGAAAAACACTTGACATTTAAAATTGTAAAAATATTTATTATAAATATTCACCTTTTTCAAGTTTGGCAGCTTTGGGAAACCTTTCAAAGTTATTAGTCCCACATTAATTAAACTCAGCGTTTCCAAATTACAAAACTCTTCAGTTAAGCCAATAATTTGTGTAGACCGACAATTGTCGAGATTTAATTCCTTGATCTAAAGGAGAATATAAATATATATATATAAGCAAAGATAAAAAAAATAACAGACAGCAAAATATAAAACTATTAATACAAATCAAAATATACCTATGAAAAATCATAAGTTTCCACATCCATAAGGTTTCCACATTTCAAACATTCATAACAAAAAATAAATTTCCATATCCGATTATGATAAGTGAAAAAAGTGAAAGTGAAAAAAAAAAGTCTGCCAATAGCAAATTAGTTCAAATTTTCTTAAACTATTTTTTGCTGTAAAAGTTCCTACCATCTGCTTCTGCATATCTTTTGGTGCAAACTGCACTACGATACGACAATTTGTTAAATATTTGTGAGCTATGAAATATAAATGGATTTAAGGGACAAATATTTTGCTTTTGTAATTAAAAAAAAAATTACACTTTCACAAGTCTTAGTCTTACGGTGCAAATGCAAACAGCACTGCGGCATGGTGGTGTTACATTTTTATGAAAATTTACAATCAAGTTTATTTATTGCTCTCAACTTTCATTTACTTATATGACCATTAAAAGTACAACTTTTTGACAAAACTTACAGAGCTGCCAACCCTAGCGAGAGAAAAAACAGGAGATTTTTCGCAGTTTAAAGGGAGATTTTTTTTAAGTGAATTTACATAAGAATAAAAAGTGTTTATATTTTATTTAAAATAGATTACCGTAAAATCCTGATTGTAAGCCCCCCTTTTTTTTTCAAAAAAAGGGGAAGTTAACTTTGTTTATAATCCAGATTTCGTTAAAAAAGTCATTAAAACTGTTTTTTACCATTAATTTAGAAATAAATACGACAAATACATGGGGGAGTATCTATATCAGATTTTCGATTTGTAAAAAAAATATTTAAATCCAACTTCCCTAAAATCTCCCTCAACAAAAACCTCTAAGCAAAACTTAATTCAAATTACTTCTTTTTACTTACGCATCATATGTAGTATAGGATAAGTCTTGTAATCGTTTTAAAAATTGAAAAAAAAAAAAAAAATTGACGTTTTTACACGTTTCAGTCAGACACTGGAGATTCCGAAAAACATTTAAAAAAAAAAAAAAAAAAAAAAAATTGCTGTCCGTCTGTGTGTGTGTAAATGCTCTATCTCCCACACAAATTGAGATAGACTTGAAATTTGGTGTATAGGGAAGACTTGATCCCTTAAGTTTTTAATTTTTATTTTGGAGAAAACAAAATTTTTAAAAATTTTTCCAGTTATTATTAAAGGCTCATGTGTCTTTCTTGTTGTAGTTTTTTTTTTTTTTTTTTTGAAAAACCATTTTCAAAATAAAAAATTGTTTTCCAAAAAATAAAAAAAGGATCATGTCTCCCCAGTTGCAGGGAGACTTGATCCTTGAAACAGATGCATTGAAATGATTCAAATTAAGTAGTATAAATTAAATTTATTGTTGACTAACATGTAAAAATGGAGAAAAACACAAATAATGATCAAAAACATTTTTGAAGTTTGAAAAATCAATTGTAAATATTAAAATTATTGCAGCTTGAAGAATTCCACCAAGCATAGTTGGTTTGGGTAGTTTTTTGACAATGTCATTGTTCACAACACTATTGTCAACATTTTCTAAATAAATTGGTCGAAATTAAGTCCTCAATTTCTTAGAAAATGAATTTCACTTTCAGATGATAAAACCTTCTTTCAAACTTTTCCTACAAAATGACTAATTTTCTTCTTTCCCAGAAATTGCACAATGACAAAGTCATTTTCATCAATCGACAAATTTTTTTTATCTTAAATGATTTCATCAGAATATTCATCAACTGGATCTGGGATGATTGAATCGTAAACAATATAACTGCTTTTATAACTTTCTGAAAATGAATTTTTCCCGATTTTTGTTTTTTATTCAGTTGACGATTTTGTATTTCTTCTTCATACTGTCTCTTAGTTGGTGTGCTTGTCAAAATTTTTGAAGACCCTGTTTTTACTTCTTTAGATTTTCCCATTTTTGGCAAAGAAACTTGAGGGAAGACTTTTTTGTCTTCTGGTTTAACTGTAATTTTTTTACTGCTTGTTGGAGTTAATGGTTGATTTGAGACGAAAGATGATAAAACATCATCTTCAGAAATTCCTATTTAAGGGATATATTCCAGTGATTTAAAAGCTATTTATTATGTTAATTGTCATCATGGTTTTAAGATAGGCAATTCCGACCAGTTCAGCAATTTGATAAATTGTTGTCCTTTGAGCAGGATGATTAGTCATTCAGCCTTAAGCAGCCATATTAAAATATCTTAAGTGGTCCATATATAGTACAATCCAGAGGCTGCAGTTTGTGAGAAGTGTGTGGGGATGTTTTTAACAAAATTATTTCATTTCCTTTGGCATAATTCAAACTCTCAATGCTTATATGGTTATCATGATTATTCATTATGATTAACCTTTGCTGTTTTGATTATAATATCTTGCATTCATTACGAAGTGCTGTAAAAATTTTGCAAAGTTAGACATATGTCTCACATGCGCAATAATCCACTATGTTCTTCACATCTGTATGAATAACCATGCAACACTTCATGAAGACTAACTGTTCCTTCTTGATAAATAGAAACTTTAAAAAAAAAAAAAATTACTCAAAATTTCTAAAAAATTTAATGTTATCGGAAATTATAATTTTTTTATTGAAGAATAACTTCATTTTGAAAGAAAAATGAAATTAATTTTTGAAATAACATACCATGATGGACTAATTATGCTATTTTTCCTGCGACTGATTAACAAAAAAAATTTTTTTTAATCGAACGCAAGGGATTGATGAAATTCGCCATTATTTATCAATGACCAATTGGCACATTTCTTGGTAATTTTCCATTGCTGATTGGAAAAATTTGCAAGCTTTTCATACAACAAATTTGCAATATCTGCAATAAATTTCAGTAAAAAATTTTCAAAATTCGTGATTTTTTCCCCATACCGGATCAACGAAAGTTGTGTTTTCCACTTGTGATCAAATTATTTAGTTTATGGTTATAGTTTAGTTTTGTTCCGCGATCGATTTTCGAATTTTTCCCCCATCGCAATTTTTCCCCCATAAGAGAATGACAAAATTTGTAATTTCTTTTCAAGAATGAACGGCAAATTTTACGATGTTTTTCATGATGCACTGAAAAATTTTAAATTTTTTCCACTGACCAATTGGCAAAATTCATAATTTTTTCCTGATATACATTTGTGTAATTCGCAATTTTTCCCAGCAATAAATTGACGAAAGTAGAGATTTTTTTTTCTCCCGCACACAATTGGCGAAATTTGCGATTTTTTTCCTGCGACCAATGGATTTCTATTTCATGATATTTTTTGCGACTGACACACAAAATTTTCTTCCATGAGCTATTCACGAAATTCATGAACTTTTGCAAAATTCATGATTTTTTCAATGAGCAATTGAAGAATTTCGCGATATTTTTTAGATCAATTGTCAAAATTTGTAATTTTTTTCCCATCAATTGTCGAAATTCTTGATTTTTTTTACAGCGACAGATATGACAAAATTCGCAATTTTTTTCTCACAATGAATTGATGAAACTCCCTATTTTTCCTCATCCAATCATGAAATTTAAAAATTTTTTTGCGCCCGGTCGACGAAATTTGCAATTTTTCCACTCCCGATCAACAAAATTCATCATTCTTAATTGTCTGACGAAATTTGTATTTTTTTCCGCATAAAATTGACGAAATTCATGATTTCTCTCGCAATAAACTGGCGAAATTCCACAGCCGATAAACTAAATTTTTGATTTTTCCACACATTATCGACTAAATTCGCAATTTTCCTTTGCCTGATTAAGGAAACTATATTTTCCCGTACCAAATTGACAAAAATCACGATTTTTTCGCACTCTATAAACAAAATTTGCGATTTGTAACTGGCTCCAACAAATTTTGTAATTTTCCCTACAGATAATTGGCGAATTTTTTCTGGCGATAAACTGACGAAACTCTCGATTTTTCCACAGCCGATCAACAAAATTCGCAATTTTTCCTCGCCCGATCAACAAAATTCGCAATTTTTCCTCGCCCGATCAACAAAATTCGCAATTTTTCCTCGCCCGATCAACAAAATTCGCAATTTTTCCTCGCCCGATCAACAAAATTCGCAATTTTTCCTCGCCCAATCAACAAAATTCGCAATTTTTCCTCGCCCAATCAACAAAATTCGCAATTTTTCCTCGCCCAATCAACAAAATTCGCAATTTTTCCTCGCCCAATCAACAAAATTCGCAATTTTTCCTCGCCCAATCAACAAAATTCGCAATTTTTCCTCGCCCAATCAACAAAATTCGCAATTTTTCCTCGCCCAATCAACAAAATTCGCAATTTTTCCTCGCCCAATCAACAAAATTCGCAATTTTTCCTCGCCCAATCAACAAAATTCGCAATTTTTCCTCGCCCAATCAACAAAATTCGCAATTTTTCCTCGCCCAATCAACAAAATTCGCAATTTTTCCTCGCCCAATCAACAAAATTCGCAATTTTTCCTCGCCCAATCAACAAAATTCGCAATTTTTCCTCGCCCAATCAACAAAATTCGCAATTTTTCCTCGCCCAATCAACAAAATTCGCAATTTTTCCTCGCCCAATCAACAAAATTCGCAATTTTTCCTTGCCCAATCAACAAAATTCGCAATTTTTAAATGACTATCTGACTTAATTTTTATTTTTTCCATGGCTAATTGGCGAAATTCGCAATTTTTTTTCTGGCGATTAACTGACGAAACTCTAGATTTTTCCACAGCCGTTCAACAAAATTTGTAATTTTTCCACACCTCACTGATAAAATTCGCGATTTCAGGAGCCCGATAAACGAAATGAGATTTCTCCGAACCGAAAAAAATTGCGATGTTTCCGCACTCAATCAACAAATTTCGCGATTTTTAACTGACTGACGAAATTTAGTTTTTCCCGGAGCAAATTGACGAAATTTCCGATTTTTTTCAGCGACATATGGTCAAAAATTGCGATTTTTCCAGTTATAAATGGACGAAATTCGCGGGCCACAGGTTGTGCATCCCTAGCTTAAGTGATTATATTAATTAAAGAAGTTATTGGAGAAATTCATGAAAAAAAAAAAAAGAATGATTTGTGGAAGTCGGCAAATTTTAAAAATATAGGGTAGATGCACCAGTTTTGGCCACTGTACCAGTTTTGGCCACATTGGATCAATTTGTCCAATATTTAGCCTGTGAATTCATGCTAACAAATAATATGCATTCTTACACTTTAAGCAAACTCTCTTTTATCATTTACAATATCATTTGTTTATTTTTTGCTAAAATGTGACTTGTAAAAAAAATAAATGTGTGAAACTGCAGTGTGTGCTTACATGCATTAAGATTTTTGCTTAGCAGACAAGTTTTCAGAATCTTTCAACATTAGGCACTTATAGGTTTCTATTTGTTCTGAAACAAATTTCTATTAGGTTTTATGAGGTAAGCTTTCTCTCTACTGCAATTTTACATTTAAATTACTTATTTTAACAGTTTAATGGGGGGTGGCCAAAACTGGTGCATTAAATTTGCTATATGTACCAGTTATGGCCATGGGGGTGGCCAAAAAGGGTACAACATATGTTCCACTTTTGGCCACATGATTCATTACCATTATAGAGGGAATTTTAGCCATTTAATAAATTTAAGAACATCTGGATAAATCAAAATCAATTTAGTTTTGTTTTATATAGTAATGGCTTCAATAATAATAATAATAAAAGCAAGGCTAATGGCAGTTCTATAAAAGAGATTTTGTTATTCTCTGTCCAATAGATAATTCACTTTAGAAAGAAGGACATTGTGCTAGTCACTAAAGAAAATATAGTATTGTGTTTATTTTTGATAAAGCAAAAGGGGAGGTGATATGTAATTTGTAGATATGATAAATAAACTAAAACATAAATTTTGAAAGATTTTACAACTTATAAATTAAAACGTTCAATAAAATTATAGCATGATTTAATTGCTCGTATTTTTCCTAAAGAAATGAAGACGTTCCATAATTTTTGCAATATTTCAGGCACACGGATTTTGAAATACTAAATATTGTGAAAATCTTTACTAGAGACATCTAAATACAACTAAGAATGTATTTCACATTATTTAAAAAGAAGAGGATTCATTGTAACAAGTTTAAAAGAGATTCTGTGCTCTTAAAAAATGGCCTAAAGGGAACACTGCTCTAAGAAGTAAAATTAAGGCCATTCAAAATGTAATGCCAGCACTACAAGCTAGCAAAGTTTTGGAGTAACCCGTTCTTGCCTTACATCAGAAGTTTGTAGGATGGACACCACTTTCCTCTAATAATGTTGAATCTCAAGTAGTAGATCTAGGTACTAGGAATTGAAGTTAAAAATCAATTAGAAAAGTGGATTTTAGATATTGTCAGAATACTATTTCCTATAAAAATGGAACAACTTTTAAGATTCTATCCAGAAAATTGTAGCCGGTAAGATAGAAACTCCATTTCAAGATGGAAGACCAGGCGTGAAATGGTATGATTCGCTTCTGAAATCACACCCTAAAATAACTTGCAAAGAAGCAGGGTACATAAATAAGGCATAAGCTAATATAAATCAAAAGATAATTTCAAGAAGTATAACATTTTTGATGAAAATCAACCCAAAATCAGAAAATGCTTTCAAGAAATATAACACTTTGATGAAGATTCAAGTGTTCTAAACAAGCCACAATCCATGAATAATTACAAAACTGATTAAATAATTAATCTTTATGTCCTATAGGCACTGTTGTCCCGTTTATTAATCAAATTTAAATATTTTTTTTTTGTTTTTTAATTGAAACTTTCAGTTAAAATCAAAATAAGTATATTTTACTTGATATTTTTATCAATTCATAAAGAAATTTGCAAAATTCTCTTAATACAGCAAACAAATATATGTGTGATAAAATAGATGTTGCATAAAAATGCTTTATTTTTATTTATTATCAATTAAAATGTTTGTTAAACTACGTGATATTAGAGTGGCCAAAACTGGTGCATAGAGATGGCCAAAACTGGTACAAATTGGAATAAATTACTTGATGAGTCATTACTCACAATCTAAAATATTCTGTAGAAAATCATTATAGCTAACAGAAAGACAATTAAATTTACTAAAGAATGATGTTATTATGATTTAATATGCTTAAATTGGTCAAGAACTGTAAAATTTCTATTTCGAATTTTCTCTAAAAGTGGCCAAAACTGGTGCATCTACCCTATTTGCAAAAAAATAAACTCCGGATTGCAGAACTTCACGGCCAAATAATAAATAATCAAGAGGGGAAGAGCTGAAAAATATATAAAAAAAATAGGAAATTTAGAAAAATAGGAATTTTTTTTAATTTACAGGAATTATAGGAACGCTGCGAGGCATGTAATTGCTTTACTTTAAAAATCTTCAGCGGAACATTCAGTTTGGCCGAATAATACAGTATTCGCCCGGATACTAAAGCAAAATCATTTATATTTATAATAAATAACATAAATTGATATATTTTAAATAACATACCTAAAGGTTTATATTTATGTGTTACACATAAAAGTAATTTAAATGCTTATTAAATTCATAAATTCATTATTTCAAATATTAAATATAAATTTAATAATCTTTTGAATTTTCTTAACATCCAATACATGAAAAATAATCCTATTTTAAAATTTCAAGTAAATTTATTAATTTTAACTTTATTGAAGTTGGCGGGTTTTTTTGTTGTCAAGAAATTTGGAATAGTGTGAAAGATGATAAAGTGTGAAATGGTTGGGCAAGAAAAAATGTAAGGGAATGGGGGTTGTTAGAGGAATATTTGTTTTGGTTTAATTAAGGATAAAACTTTGTGAAACTAGAAAAGAGATAAGATATTTCAGGAAATGTATTCAATACATAAAAATTAGAAATAAAATGTTATCAAAAGGGATTGAAAATTATAAAAGACTATTTCAAAATAGCTGAATAAAAAAGCATTATGTAATTGATCAAACATAATAATGTAATATAAATATATAATGCTGTATTTGTACTCTGATTTTTATTATTAGATTTAAAACAGCAATTATAAACTTTAGTAAACCTTATGAACAAAACATTTTAATATAAAAATAAAATAAATCTTATGAACAAAATGTTTTAATATAAAAATAAAATAAATCTTATGAACAAAATGTTTTAATATAAAAATAAAATAATAAATCTTATGAACAAAATGTTTTAATATAAAAATAAAGCTAAATATAAAGCTGTTCAAACAATCTAATCATCAAAGCATCTTAAAATTTGAAGTATATTGCAATAATCATTCTAAGCTTTTTCTTCTATTTAAAATGTCTGATAATTTTGTTTAGTTTTGATAAAATCTTTAAATCTAATTTAAATTTTGTTTTTAATTATCTTTAAGACTGAATATGTTAAATAAGAACTATATGAAGATATCAATATATATAGTATTTTGGTTTAAATTAGAACTTATGAATTACTATTCGCATTTGGCTATCACTTGGCCAAGTACTCGGTTATTAGGCCAAACCACTATTTGTTGCATCACTAGTCAAAAAACAAAGAAAAAAGTTACTTCCATAAAATTGAAATAACCCAGATAAACACAGGGATAATATTTGTTAAGATGTTGCAGTTATTCATTTGTAAAGCTTTTATCTTACATTTTAAAATCCTCCTAAATTAAGCAGAAACACTATTTAAAAGTAATTTTTTTTTTTTTTTCAGTGAAAATGACCAGTATTTTAAAAAGGACAATAATAATACATATACACACTACAAATACTTTATCACCCAGAAAAAAGTACAAAATAACTTTTATTCACCACTAAATTAATGGGCTTTTGTACGAAAATTTAAAATTTTATTTGTTTGAAATAGTATTTAATAACTTTATTCTAGCCATTGCTAAGTTTCATTAATATTTAAATTATGTGCTCATTACTTCTCATAAAATCCAATCAAAAAAATGTTTTTAATAAAATCAGTATAATATCCCTAAACATTTTAGACAAATGTATCACTGTATCAACTACATAAATATTTAAAATATATACAGTATGAAAATTTTCAAAATATAATCTATAAATTCCACTCTAACAAAAAGAAAATCTAGCAGAAAAAAAAAAAAAATCTAATATTTAAACAAAAACTTAATTTAATGTTAATTGAAACCATTTTTATCAAGTAAAATGGCCCAGAGAAATTGAACTTTAAAGTGGATAACAGACATGAAAAACGAATAACTGACGACCATATTAAAATAAATAGAAATATAGCAATTAAAAAAATCACTAAGCGACCAAGTAATATTTTTTTTCAAGCTATATAATAATAATAACTAATTATGAATACTTAAAACTGCATAGAAAAGTTTGCATCATAGAGACCTCTTCCCCTCCCCCCCTCACCTTTCCACGGTATCCACCATTTTTTCTCCAAACAGGAATACCAAAACAATATCAATACAAACAAACAATTTTTTCAAGGTTATGGGCAGCGAAGTTACCAAAATTTTATAAAAAATAATTAAAGTACGTTTTTACGATTAAAATGCCTTAAAAATATCCAGAATACGTCCCATGCTAAAAATTACGCTGTATCCCCAAGTTATGTGCAAAGAAAACATCTTAGCCAACGACATGAGTTAAACCCATCTCTTCAAGAAGTAAAATCGTATTACAGCAGGTGGAAAAAATAGAATCGCATGTAATTAATAAAATTATGCATATTACTATACATTATTACTTAAATCGCAATATAAATAATAATAAAAGAATTGCGGCGATATGCACATGGCTGTTTCGAATCCCACTTCAGTATGGAGACTATCAATTCGCCATTACTCCGCAGGATGCACAGCAAAACACAATTTAACTTCATCAATTCAACTAATCTCGTCAATTAAAAATTGCAAATTACTAATCTAGTATTATATAGGAATACAATTAAGAGTACTTTACCATTGCAGGATTCCTTCCCCGCTTTTCCAACTCGATCCGCTTCTCCATGTTGCCGACTTTGAAGACTTGCGAAAGCGCGTAAAAAGCGTTGCTCACTTGTTCAACAAGAAGATGAATAACGTTGCCAATTTCAGAATACAAAAATTGTTTTTGTAGGTAACATTTATCAAAAAAAGTTGGCAAACAAATTATTTTAACTTATAAAAATATTTTCGGCAAGAAGTAATAAAGTATTTATGAAAAAATTTTAATTGGTTTATGCTTTAACAAATTAAATGGTTTTTAAAGAAAATTTAAAACGAACGCGCAAAATCAGATTTAAAATCAGACGCAAAACATAAATGAAAAAAATCTAAATTTGGCAAATGTACTTGTTTTTCAAACACTTTTTATAAGCAAGGGCAGCGAAAGAGGAGGGAAGGTCCATCCAGGGGGGTGCTCTCTTCTGGCGCCCCTTCTTGTCCCGCCCGTCTGTGTCAAAATTTATCGGGGAAAACATTCTTAGGGACAGAGCTCTACTCCGCCGAATTTACCGGCACCGGATTTGACACACGAACCGGGTGCGGGTTATTTTTCTTTAAATGAGCGCAAATTCTATCATCTGCTCGAGCGGTTGGGCCCCACCAGTGGCCGAGAGGTTCTGCTCTCGAAGCTGGTAGCCGGGAGGTGCTGGGTTCGATCCCAATCGCGCCCGTCGGCCTAATCGTTCGGAGTTTTCGTGGTTTTCTTCGAGCCGTGGATCTTCCGTGCGTTAATACGGATTAGGTTCCCTTAGAAAGACCCCCACGGAGGGCACTCCCCCGGGCCTATATCCCTCGTGTAGATAATTGGCCGTCATCAATCAACCCAACCCAACCCAACGCTCGAGCGGTTGGAATTCAGTTTTTTTCTTTGCAAATCTGGCTCACTCATAGATATAGGAAGGATATATATGTATCCCTTATTCCAAGGGTTCACTAAACTATTTGTTTCTGGTACAGATCAAGTTTTGATGTTCGCGGATCTGGCCCAATTTTTCAAAATAATGTCCAGAATATTGTCTTAGATGAAAAACTATATCTGAATATGAATGACTCTTACAGGGTAATTCATAAAGATCGAAACAATAGGCTATTTCCTTAAATATTGCTTCTAGACACATACTTCCAATTGCAAAGTTTCATAAGAAAGAAAAAAAAGGAGCAAAATTTGATGAGATAATTTGCAACTCAATGGGAGGGTCTATTTGAGAAAATACGAAAACTAAATTTTTATACGGCCCCGTAAGGTCAAATTTCCAATTAGAAAAATTTTCCTTATCCATTCCCAGATAGCATGAACAATTGCAGCAAGATTAATTTTTTCTTGATATTTTCTTGTCACGACAAATTTGAAGTAATAATATTGCCGCAAGGACACTACTAGGTAGACGGAATATAATCAATATCTTTCTTGCAACGCAACTTTGCTCTAAACCTGATACAACACTGTCATAAAATAACGACGTAAGCGAAAAATTCCTTTTGTTGGAAGGAGAACAGACAGCGCGGAGAACGGGCATGCGCGGAAATTTGACAAAGACAAAATTACAACACTTATTTATTGAATCCCATGAAGCAGCGCCATTGGATTAGCGTTCAAGTAAAGAACCCAGATATAAAGGTATTTTTATTTTAATTATTCAAATGTGATTCGGATAGTTTTGTATTTTCTCTGTACAAACTACAACTTATTTCGTACAGAAATTCTAATAAATTAAAAAGTTATGTTTATTTACTGAGGAATGCTTACATTTTTTTTAAATAATTTGGTTTTGTTCCATGTTAAGGCATTATTGAAAATTTTAATTTTTAAATGAATTTTTCTCAACTTTAAGAGGAATTTCTAAGATATTGTTTTAATTAATATTTGCTTTTTTTCTTGCTCATGCCGATCGAGCAGTGTTGAATTCAGATATTTTTCTCCGGGAGCAATTTCTGCGGCTCTGGAGGGGGGGGGGGGGGGACATTTTAGAGATTTGGTGTGGAAATTGCTTATTAAAAAGCATAAAATCTCAACCATTCCGGGGGAATGCCCCTCCTCTTGAATTCAGCAGTGCGTTCGAATGTATTTTTTAAATTTAAACTATCTTTTCATGGCCATTAAGCCCTTTTCTATATATAAATATTAAGTATTTTAAACAGTTTCTTAGTGTGCTATTCTCCATGCTTCTTATCATGGACTTCTATTGCAACGCTATTTTCTAATTTTTATTAAAGTTATTAACAGTATTTCCTTCCGGCGTCAGTTTTATTTAATTCTTTAAAAATGTCTCTTTTCTTTTGACATAACTGCTTGTTAATCGGATGTGTATAAGTCTTTTTATTTCCTATTTTTCTTAAATTTTAAATACGAATATTTTGAAATTGTTAATTTTTCGCGTCAGCAAACCTGGGCTTGAAATGTGCCGGAGCAAATCGGAACAATATTCCGGTTCGTAAAATTATGCCAAATATTGATCTGATTTGCAGTGTTGTAATCGTAAAAAAATCAGAGGGTGTACGCTAAAGTCATGAACGTCATGTCTAGAGTATATACGATATAGATTTATTCGAGAAACCGGGGGTATACGGAGGTTTTAAAAAAAATCCAGAAGGTATGCGGCGTATACCTCCGTATACCTTCCAATACACTCCGGCTGGTTTGTGAAACTATGGTAAATATCGTTGCGATTCGGTAATACATATTATTATTATAGTTTTATACATATAGCTTTTATTGTGCTGACTATAACTTTTTTGATTATTTTGAATTTTGAATGCATTTTTTAAAATTGATTTTTATTGTTAGACATAAATTTGCCTAAAACTTAAAAAAAAATTGTCAAACTTTGAAAAATAGATTTCCGGCTAGTGAATTTTTCCATTTCGAGTCCTGCCGCAAACAATTGTACTGAAACTTGATTGGTAAGTTTTTTTGCAATGAATTAGAACTAAATAACTAAAATGCATTGACTAATCACTTAAACCCTCCCCCCCCCCCCCCCCCCCCCAAAAAAAAAAGTTATAAAATAGCTTTGTGTGATACTTAAAACCTCGGATACCATAGCACCAAAATATTATTTTAATAGTTACAAAATAGTTTTTTGTGATAATTAAAACTTTGGACCTTAAAACCTTAATTCCATTGTTATATTGTTAATGGAATTATTAATAATTCGAAGACTATTTATTTGTGTTATTATTAAAGACGTTTCGTTTTTAATCCTTTTTCACATGTAAAATAGTGTTCAACTGCATCTTTATTTATTATTTTCTTCTGTGATAACAATCTTTAATAAAATGTAATTCTTAAAAACCGACACTAGTCACCCGAAGTAAAATTTAACATTCAAGCTAATGTTAATTCTATAGACAGTTCTTTGCATATTTCGGGCTCACATTTTAATATTTTTTAATATTATTTTTTGCATAGGATACACCTGGTTGATATATATAGTTGTGCAATCGTACCTTTTCGAGCTTTTATGCAATTTTTTATATACAGATACTTTCAATTTTGTAACCTGTTCTGAAAGTGAAACTGTACTCATATAAAAGAAAACTGTAACCAAAATCGAAAAAGTACAAAAGCACAACAATATATGGGGCATTCTCACAATCTTTTGACTTTTATGTCCCTGAATAATAATTTTTATTTTAATACATTTTTTTGTGTTTTTTTTTATTTCATATACTGGGGAACATTCCATTGCATGATTGCATAACAATATTAACGAGATAAATAAGTTTTGGACGATGTTGGGGGTCCAAATACCAGGAAAACTCCTATACCGTCCCGTCCCTGATGCTGTTTTTTAAATTTGGAGCTGTCTGTATAAAATTGTTTCAATAAAAGTAATTCGATGTAATTTTTTTCCGAAACTGGGACAATTGTTTAATATAAATATTGTGCAAAAAAATAACCTGCACACATTTTTACGGTTGATATTATTTTTTGAACTCTGTCCCTGGGTTTTTCATCCTTACCGTCCCTCTTGCTAAACTTATACAGAAAATCACTTCAGATGCAGCCACAGAATTTTTTTCAAGTTTTTTCTCATGCAGAAGTATGTTAGAGAAAAAATGTCTAAAATTCTTTGACAGGAAATTTACTGCAGAATTTAAATCAGCATTTAAATATCAATTTCAAGATCGCGGCTTTATTGGTAGTCTTTCCGTCCCCAAGGTTTATTTCTGCACTTTTCGAGGTAAATTAAGAAAAAAAATTATTTAATCCAATGTTAACAACTGTTTCTAGAAATCAATGAACATTGTGGCTATCACTTAGTCTTAACATGATTTTCCTAAAAACAGGTGATAATTTTCCTTACCGTTCCATCCTTACAGTCCCTTTTTTCCCCATTTCGTCCCGTTTTTCCTATACCGCCCCCCCCCCTTTTTTTTAATCTTACCGTCCCTTCTTTAATACCCCTTTAAGACAATGTTATACAAAAATTCTGTATTAATTGTACTACATTTTTATTATTTCTTATTTGAATGTCCTATGGGTACTCTGAAAATTCATTATAAGTAAAAATGTAGAAGAAAATAAAAAGTTATAGTGGTAAAATGGTAAGGAAAATTAAACTCGCAAGTTTAACTTAAACCGCAGTTAAATAAAAAAATTTTCGCTGCTGACCCTTTTTTTCTTTATTTTGAATCATTAAGGCATTTGTCTATCAGATTAAAATGTGATTTTAGCATGTTTAATTTCACCAGATTTTTATTCCCGAATCTCAACAGTTTGTGAGAATGCCCCATATATACTCGTAGTTCTCAGGTATCCTATGCAAATATATACATTATTTAAGCTGTATAGCATTTTAGCTGTAAAGATTTCTCCCATATACTAACGTTAGCCTTCGAGTTTCTTCGCGTGACTAGTGTAAGTTATGTATAATTATGTAGTGGGTTAAGTATATGTATGTACTGTTATGAGACTAATTCAGTTACGCGAAAACACGCCGTTCGCTAATATTAATACAATGGGAGAATTTTTTAAAGGTATTTTCGTTTGCATTTTAATATTTTAATTTTTTTTTTGTATTTGAAAGCTGAGGTGGATCTGTAGAAAGATCCTTTTGCACTTTTTTTATTTTGTTTACAAGTATTTTTAATTAGAACACTTTCACTTTCGGAATCGGCTTCGAAAGTGAAAGCATCCTTATAAAAAATCCTGCAAACAAAATCGAAAAAGTAAAAAACGGTCTTTTTTGAGATCGACCTCAGCTGTCATATGCGAAAAAAACAAGCTGGAAATTGCTCGTCAAACGTGGCAAATGAGGTCCGTTCTTACTATAACTAGTTTTATAAATATTTTTTGCACCACATATTCTACTGAATGTGTATTTTTGTGCACTTCATATGTGCATATCAGTTTCAATCTCTTCGAAAGGCTGTAACATCATTAAAATGCACTTACAATAATTTTTTCCCATTGGCTGTAATGTAACGGAGAATTTTGACTGTCCGTGTAATTAAGCTATACATCCGATTTTCATAAAATTGGAAATGACTCAACAAAATTTTACAACAATTATATATTTAAAATTTCAGACCGTTCGGAAGGCTGTAACATCATTAAAATACACTTGCAATAATTTTCCCCATTGGCCGTAATGTAACGGAAAACTTTTGAATGTCCCTGTAATTAAACTATACATCCGATTTTCACAAAATTTGAAATAACTCGACAAAATTTTGCAACAATTATATATTTAAAATTTCAGACCATTCGGTTGGGTAGTTTTTTCTCAAGAATTTCTCCCACATAATTAACATTGCCGAACAAGTGTTTTCCACGTGACTGAAATAGCCTTTTACACTAGTCATGTGGAGAAATTCTAACGCTAATGTTAATCCTATGGGAGGATTTTTTACAGATTTCTCGCTTGCATTTTAATATCTTTAAAAGAGTTTTTGCATAGGGTACCCCATCTCGATAACTTTTATCGTGAATTTGTACTTTTTCGATTTTGGTTGCAGTTTTTTTATAAGTACAGTTTCATTTTCAGTACCGATTCTAACCGGTTTCAAAAGTGAAACTATCTTGATATGAAAAACTGTAACCAAAATCGAAAAAGTACAAACGCACGATAAAAGTTATCGACCTCACGTACCCTATGCCAAAAATCTTTTTAAAATATTAAAATGCAAGCGAGAAATCTGAAAAGATTTTTCCCACAGGTTTAACATTAGCGTTAAAATTTCTTCGCGTTACTAGTTTTAGCCCTTTACGCGGAAAAACTCGAACTCTAACGTTAAGCCTATGAGACAAATCTTTACAGATTTGTCTCGTTCACTTTCGGAAGAGGTTGGAACCTGTTCTGAAAGTGAAACTATTTTCGTATAAAAAAACTGTAACCAAAATCGAAAAAGTACACAAACGCTAACATTAGATATCGACCTCTGGTATCCTGGAGAAAAAAAAATCGTGTAAAAATATTAAAACGCAAGCGATAAATTTGAAAAGATTTTAACCATAGGTTGAACATTAGTGATCAAATTTCCTCCCGTGACTAGTGTAGACCCTTTACGCGGAAAAACTCAAGTTAAATCTATGAAAAAAATCTTTACGGATTTCTCATTCGCATTTTAATATTTTTAAATAATTTTCGTTAATCAGGATACCTGAGGTCGATATCTATTGTTGTGAGTTTGTACTTTTCTATTTTGTTTGCATTTGTTTTTTTATATGAGGATAGTTTCACTTTCACAACGCGTTCCAACCAGTTCCAATAGTGAAAATGTCCGCATAAAAAAAAAAAAAAAAAAAAAAAAAAAAAACTGAACAAAATCGAAAAATTACAAACGCACAACTATATATATCGACCTCAGGTATCCTATGCATATATTTCTCTCTCATTTAAGCTGTATAGCTTTATCGCTGTGAAGATTTCTCCCACATACTTACCATTAGGGTTCGAGTTTCTTCGCATGACTAATGTAGATTCTTAAGAACTTTCTTCAGTCACGGGGAAAAGAAAAAACGCTGATGCTAAGTCTATGGGAGTGTTATTTTCAAATTTCTCGCTCAAATTTTAATATTTTTGAATGATTTTTTTTCGCATAGGATAGCTGAGGACGATCTACAACCTGGCTAGTTTTTACTTTTTGGATTTCGGTTTCAGATTCTTTTTTAAAAAATACAATTACTTTCGGAACCGGTTCCGAAATTGAAACTATCCTATTATAGAAAAAAACTAGTTGGATGTGCCAATCCCAAAACTTTCTTCTATCTTATACATCTTAATATTTCAAAAACTAGTTACACATGATAATATTTCAATATTATTAGTTCAATACTATACCAACTTTAATTTTCATCCTAAATTTCTGCTTCAGTCAATTAAACGAACTAAAAACGAGTTAATCTATATTATGATATTTGCTAAAATTAATAGTTTTGCTTATTCTGTTGTTATCAGATGTTTGCGAATAGCCGGCTTAGCAGGAAGCGAGTTCCCGCCTTTGCACGAGCCGCCGATGGACAACAGAACTACAAAAAATCAAGAAAAGTATACAATAATTGCTATCACAGAACCCCTTTACTGTGCAATATTTCCAAATTCAACGAGAACCTGTTGTCCAAAGCCAAAAACATGCTCAAAAAATTAGGTTCAATTGTATGCATAACTTCATACACTTTTCGATTGTACAATAATGAAAATGCACAGAGATCGCAATTATAGCGCCCCCTTCTGGCGGAATTTTTTTAAGTTCAGGGATGACTTGCTTGCCATAGCCAGAAACATACACAAAAAATTTGGTTCAATTATATACATAACTCCATACACTTTTCGATGGTACAATAATGAAAATGGTACAGACATCGCAATTATAGCGCCCCCTTCAGGCGGAATTTTTCCAAATTCAGGGAGGACCTTCGTGCCATGACCAAGAACAAACACAAAAAATTTGTCTCAATTCTATGCACAACTTCATACAATTTCGATGGTACAATATTCAAAATGACACAAAAATCGCTATTACAGCGCCCACTACCGGCGATGTTTTTCCAAATTAAGGAAGGACCTGCTTGCCATAGCCAAGAACTTAAAGTAAAAATTTGGTTCAATTCTATGCATAACTTCATACACTTTTGGATGGTACAATATTCAAAATCGCACAAAAATCACTATTACAGCGCCCCCTACGGGCGAATTTTTTCTAAATTCAGGGAGGATCTGCTTGCCATATCCGAAAACTTAAAATAAAAATTTGGTTCTATTCTATGCATAACTTCATGCACTTTTGGGTGGTACAATATTCAAAATCGCACAAAAATCGCTGTTACAGCGCCCCCTACCGGCGAATTTTTTCCAAATGCAGGAAGGACCTACTTGCCATATCCGAAAACATAAAATAAAAATTTGGTTCAATTCGATGCATAACTTCATACACTTTTGGGTGGTACAATATTCAAAATTGCACAAAAATCGCTGTTACAGCGCCCCCTACCGGCGATTTTTTTCCAAATGCAGGAAGGACCTACTTGCCATATCCGAAAACTTAAAATAAAAATTTGGTTCAATTCGATGCATAACTTCATACACTTTTGAATGGTACAATGTTCAAAATCGCACAAAAATCGCTGTTACAGCGCCCCCTACCGGCGAATATTTTTCCAAATTCAGGGAGGACCTACTTCCAATATCCGAAAACTTAATATAAAAATTTGGTTCAATTCTATGCATAACTTCATACACTTTTGGATGGTACAATATTCAAAATCGCACAAAAATTGCTGTTACAGCGCCCCCTACCGGCGAATTTTTCCCAAATGCAGGGAGGACCTACTTGCCATATCCGAAAACTTAATATAAAAATTTGGTTCAATTCGATGCATAACTTCATACACTTTTGGATGGTACAATATTCAAAATCGCACAAAAATTTATATTATAACGCCCCCTACCGGCGAATTTTTTCCAAATTCAGGGAGGATCTGCTTGCCATAGCCAAAAACTTAAAATAAAAATTTGGTTCAATTCTATGCATAACTTCATACACTTTTTGATGGTACAATGGCGACAGACAGACGGACAGACGGACAGACGGACGGACGGACAGACGGACAGACGGACAGACGGACGGACGGACAGACGGACACACAGACAGACAGACATTTTCTATAAACCTGTTTTTTGGGATCTCTGACCCCTAAAATGTGTAAATCCGTCGAAAACCGGAAGTCGAAAAAAATTTCGATTACAATACTTTCTTCTATTGAAGATAGAAGAAAGTAAAAATGAATCAAAATCGAAAAAGTAAAAACTAGTCCGGTTGTAGATCATCCTCAGCTATTCTATGCAAAAAAAAAAAAAAAAAAAAAAAAAAAAAAATTAAATTAAAATTTCAGCGAGAAATTTGAAAATAACGCTCCCATAGACTTACCATTAGCGTTCGACTTTTTCCAAGTGACTAGTATGGGCTCTTAACCCTTTAAGACCGGGAGCTTTTTTGGTAGAAATTGAAAGTTTGGGTTTCCCCTTATCGATAGGATCGTATTTGATTGAAAACAAATATAAAAAAATACCCGATGTCAGGTTATGACAAGAGAGGACCCGCACAATTGTGTGGGTTCGGCCTTAATGCAGCCGTTTTCGGGCTAAATCTACACAATTGTGTAGTTTGGGATTATGTGTGCAAATCCTTCTACATATAAAAAAAAGTTTTGATTTGGAAATGGACCAATGAAAATCTGCGTAGATCATCCGAGTATACTCCTACTAGATCGGCATCAATATTTTTTATGATCGGGAGTCTTTCTTCGTTAATATTAAGAAAACTGTTTCATACAAAAGTATGAAAATCAGTGGTATTATAGAGACATGTTTGATAAACACGCTGATGCAGACAGCTTTTAAATCGAATAATTATTTTAAGAAATATTTAATGTTAAAGATTGTCAAAATCGTTCCATTAAAAAAAGTTTTATAAGAGAAAAACTATACATAGGAATTTAAACATTTTTAGATCATTTTATACATTGGAAGTTCCCGATGTGCAGACTGCAATTATCTTTTTAATTTGACTCATTTTTTGAGGATTTATTTCCATTTCAAATTCAAATTTTCAGCATTTCAAAAGATTTTTTTACACATTTTAGAAAAGGGCAATTATTTTAAACTGTTGCCAATTTTAAAAACAGTGCAAATGATAATATTTCCTTCAAATAAAAAAATTATTTACACGTGGCTATTATAAACAGAAAAAAACTTTCAAATTAGAATTAAGTGATTACGTGTTAAAAATCAGGAAAATATTAAAAATTACATCATAAAAACTACAGTTACACTTGAATTTTAAAAGGGAAAGAAAATGTTTAAATACTAAATTCATTATTATGCGTTAAAAGTCACAAATGAAGGAAATTACGTCATATTTAAAAAGGCCAAATAAATAAAAGTTTGCAAAACACTTTAAATTAAAAAATATATTTGCATGAGACATTTATTTCATATTTTGAGATAATCTTTTCAACTATTACCGTGAACTCTAAGACAGCGCAAATAATATTTCCTTTCTAACAACAAAAGTATTTTCATGTGAATATTAAAAAGAGAAAGGAAACTTTGGTGAAAATTACGTCAGATTTAAAACGATACATTTAAAAGAACTTTCTCATAGCGTTGTTAAAAAATACCGAGAGAAAAAAACTCTGTGTACTTAATTCATTTTACATTAGCTTACTTTCAAAATTTTAACTAATTTTTAACACTTTCCAACAAAGTTGAAAAGTGTTATTGATTTCGGTTTGTCAGTTCGCGCTCTAACTCTCGTAAATATACTGGGATCGCACTGAAATTTTTGGTTATTGACATTTAGCCTAGCACGAACCCTATTTCAAATGAAGTTTGTAGCATGTTTAGTTGATTTACAGGGACAGTCAAAAGTATTCCGTTACATTACGGCCAATGGGAAAAAATCATTCAAATGAATTTTAAAGATGTTACACACTTTCAAACATAATAAAAAATATATGCATTTACGAAGTGCACTAAAATATGCAGAATATTCTAGCACATGCGGTGCAACGAATAGTTACTATTCATTTACAGGGCTACACAAAAGAATTCCATTACAAATGGTATTGGGGGAAATTGTTTGCGGCGTATTTTAATTATACAAATTCATATATAATAAAATTGATATACGTCGATGAGACTTACTTAAGTTATTTCATGTATAATACGAAGTGCATAGCGTTTACAGGAACATACAAAACATTTCAGACAAGTATTTTCTATCCGAAGTAACTGTATATTAGCGGTGATGACAGGGAATGCATTTTTAATTTGCACTAATATGCGCTTTTAAGTTTCACTATATTTATGCATGCTATATGGTGTGTGTAAATGTTATAGTTGATATACAGGGATACGCAAAAGAATTCGTAAAGGTTACCGAGTACTGAGTAAAGGTTACTGAGTAGTACTGAGACCGTAAATTGCTTAAAGGTGGGTTTAAAATGTATTATGCTGAACTGCATGTAGTTTCTATGAAATGTTTGTAGAACATAGATAAAATGCTATACAGGGCCAAGCAAATAATTGGATACATGGCCGCCTACGGATGATAAATTCTGGAAATGCGATTTCAGTAGTTTTAAGAGTGATTTAGTTTGAATTAAAGTTTAGTTAAATAGTGGCGTATAATAAAGGTACTAGGGCAAACAGGGCTGAACAAAAGTATTCAAGTATGTTTCCATCTATTAGTATAAATTGCTGAAAGAGAAATTTCAACCTGTTATGCGTTTTCTTGCTAAACTAAATTTTCTATTATATAATATATATATATATCAGCCTATAGACGGGGCTCTTCGGAAGAATTGGAATAAATATTTGGCTATGGATGGTAATTCCTGAAATCAGTTTTTTAAATGTTTAGTTAGTTATCTTATTTAGCTTATTTCCCTAAATAACGAAGTTTCGTTAAAGCTTTCAGGGAGTGTTGGAAAGTGTTTCATAATCTATGCCGTACGCATGATTTTTCTTTCTTGTTTTTAATCAAAGATGAAAACAGCCATTGCATCTCTTAGCAGCGGCTGATTTCGTCATAAAAATCTGCAATCGAAGGAAAATGAATGAAAACCCGTTTACAGGGAGACCGTTCACTGTTTTTTTTAAAAATTATAATTCAATCTTTTTAAGGCCGATGAAATTAGCATGCTTTTAGAATCTGCGGTGTCTGAACGGGGGTTGGCGAGCGTAGCTGTAGGGGGCAGAGCCCCCTAGTATCTAAAAATAAAAGTTTAAGCAAAAAAAAGTTGTTGTTTATTGAGATAACTTTCATAAGCCACAATGAAAATATTTGAAACAATTTTTGTTTTTGGACAGACCACTACAATTTCATTTTCTGAGACGTGCTCAATGCTCGCACCCTCTTAAGAGCCTTTGACAAATAGTATGCCCTTCACTTCGTTTGGATTGTGCCTGATCCTTCAAATTTCTTTTTTTATATAGTTTTTCCAGCAGCGGTATTTTGTTGAAATACCGATCGAAGTACATAAAACTAGGTCTGAACCAGAGTAAGGACTACAGCAGGTCCTAAGCCTAGATCATTGTGGACCAGGTCTGTACTTTCCGACTGGTATAATACAAAATTTAAAACTATCCCAGATGATGCTGTTACAACAGAGTGTGGTTTGTTTTTAACCATTTGGGAAAATGGTTATTGTCCTCGTCAGGGTAGGAAATCAAAAGCATATCTGAAGGTTTTTATTGGTTTAATCTGCAATTCATTCGTTTTCTGATTGGTCTATACAGTAATATGTATTTCCCTTTACTTTTAACAGAGATGGACAACAGAGTGTTGCCACTATGACAAAAAGTAATAAAAACTACAAAAAAAAATTAATAACTCAGAAACAAATTGAGATACGGCTTTCAAACTAATTGCATTTAAAAGTACATTTTTTTCTCTATACGACGATATAAAAAGTAATAGTGTGGGATGTTTAGAAGTTTAAGAATGAAATTTCATTTAAAATTAGCCGTCAGATTTCTTGGAAATCTGACGATGGAAAAGCCTTTTCCCGAACAGCCAATGAAATGCTTGGATAATACTTAAGTTTCAGGTGGATAATATGTGCGAGTCGCAGGCGATTTCTGTCGCTTGAAACTTTTACGTGTAATAACAAAATATTAATGTTTAATTCATGGCGTACATAATGCATGATCAACTCCGAGCTATTTTTTATGTCTTAAATTTTAGTCTTTGAAAAAATCATTTTCCAAATGGTCGTTGTAATTTGTTAAATTGCAGTTTTATATACAGGGTGTCCGGTCTCAACGGTGTCCAATGGCTAATTCCTAAACCGTTAGTCATAGACATATAGTTCCAATTACAAAAATGTTTTAAATCACGTAAAGAAATATTTTAAAAGCGATTTGGGTCAATAAAAACATTTCTTAAAAAATTACGAAATTTATATTTTTATACGGTCCCCCGGTCCTATAAGTTATATTTAGTGAAATTTTCCTTTTAAACTGACAAGTAATACAAAAAAAGTCCCGTTATTCTACGATTAAAATTGACGGAGTAATAGCTGTTTAAAGTTGGAGCATATTTTTTGCTGCAAATTGGGAGTCATTCACAAATTTAGTCGAAATATAATTTCGTCAGATATAAAAAATATCTGGGAGAAAAATTAACAATTCAATATAAATTTGAAATCTTTAATCATTCTGGCATATTAATGGAAAATATACAATTTGTAATAAACATTTAAGAAGAAAGAAAAAACAGATTTTTTCTAAAATAAAATGATTCTAAATTAACAGCCTCAATTCTTTACAAAATGATGCGTATTTTAAAATATTATTAGATTGCACAAGCCTGCAAAAGTTGGGTTATGTCATGTTTTTTAGCTAATGATAATTGATTCTTGTATACTCTGTACCGCTGAATCCGAAATTGACCTTCATTTTTAACTATCATATCAGGATTTTTCGCACATTGCAAATTTCAAAGTTAAGGAGTTCAATGTTAAAATTGAATTTCCTCCCCCATCTCATCGGACCACTCAGCTGTTTAGCTGTAAGAATCCCAGGATAAGCAAAAATATCAAATAAATATTTTAATAAAATAAAATAAAATAAAATAAAATAAAAAATGTTTTACATATGTTTTATAGTATGAGATTTTAGCTGTATTTTAACTTACACATTTGCGATTTGCAAAAAAAATTCTAACGTGATGGTTAAAAATGAAGGTCATTTTCAGATTCAGTGCTAAAAAGTGCGTAAAAATCAATTATCAAAAGTTAAAAAACACAACCATCTCCACTCCTTTATAGTATTCGATTTTTGTTATTCTTTAAATTTAAAAATTTATGATTTGCGAAATATCCTGACATGACGGTTAAAAATTAAGGTAATTTTCGGATTCAGTGCTAAAAAATACATAAATGTGAAAAACCCAACAATCGCAGTCTTGTATTATCTAATCTAAAACTTTTTCTTTAACTCCTTGGCAGAAATTTATCCAAAATTTTTTGTGTTATCCTGTAAAATAAGTATAAATGGTAACCACCGAAAATCTTAATAATATTAGATTGTTATCGGATTTGCGCCAGTATGTAAAATGCAATCTCGATCGGATATTTAAAAGTGGGTTAAAGTTAGAGTACAAATTTTCATCTGGAAAAACATACATATGATTGTTGAAGTAACATAAAAACTTATAAAAAAACATAATTTTTGTTAAAAGAAATCATAAGAGAAACAGTCTCAAATCCTGACAAAATAAAACCTATGTTATATTAGCCAATTTGAGACGTAATCATAATTCTTGTAGGATTTTTTTTCAAAGAGCAGATATACATGAAGTAAGACCTTCGAATACTTTAAACACTTGACATATGATCCCTCAAAGCCAAGCCGAACTCATTTGTTTTCAGAGTAGAAAAGTGGCATAAGCCATGCATTTTTAAAGTTTCATAACTCGCTCAATTTTAGCGTTATATGAATGGGACTTTTTTTGTCTTACTTGTCAGTGTAATAGGAAAAAATTACTAAATATAACTTATAGGACCGGGGGACCGTATAAAAATTTAAATTTCGTAATTTTTTAAGAAATGTTTTTATTGACCCAAATCGCTTTTAAAATGTTTCTTTACCTGATTTAAAACATTTTTGTAATTGGAACTATATGTCTATGACTAACGGTTTAGGAATTAGCCATTGGACACCGTTGAGACCGGACACCCTGTATATATATATATATATATATATTTAGTATATATATATATACTGCTTTACTGAGGCACGTCCTAAAAAAAGGAATCGTCTGCTCATCTATGGAAAATTTTCCCTGATCTCCGGGTAAATTCAAGCAGACACTACGGAATCTGTCGAGCATTTGCTGAACTTTCCATAATTTATTATTTATTCCTGGTGGTTTACTTGCTGTGTCGACAAAATGGAATGAATTTATCAAACTTAAAAATCAATCTCGTGGTATGCATATAACTCATATAAAACTTATAAATCATATATGGCATCTATAACTCAGAGCAGAAACATACAGTTCGTTACATGTGCATATTATATATCTAATACTATCCATTTTGAATAGAAATCATGAATAGTACAAACCTATTAATTTAAAATTGGTCAGCTATAAAAATTTAATTAATAAAAAATAAATTGCTAAAAACATAAGTTTAAAAAAATCACTTAAAAATAAAAATTTTATATATTAGGAATTGTATCTATTTTGGAAATGGTAAATGCCGGACCCGCACAATTGTGTGGTGCATTAGTTTTTCAACTTTTCTGAAGCCTAATTAAATTTATCAAAGACAAAATCAATTAAAATCATGAATAAACTATATGAAAAGAAATATTAAATCTAAGCAAACACTATAAATCATATTTAAAAGAAATTACGACAGTACATACTTTTTGTCAATTGCTGTCAGATGATATAGTCTTTTTAAAAGCAGAAAATCTAACCCTGTATTGTAGTTGGTACTCCCTAATTGTGTTTTATCAGAACATCTAAAGCATGTAAATGTGCAGATTTGGTTTTAAATCGCACAAAAACAGGAAATAGTCATTCTCTTTTACTTTAGTATCGCCGCACAATTGTGTGGGTCAGGTCTTAAAGGGTTAAGAGGCTACTTCAGTCAAGCGGAAACACCCATTCGCCAATGTTAATCCAATAAGAGAATTTTTTGAAGGTAACTCGGTTGCATTTCAATATTTTTAAATGATTTTGTTTATATGCTTTCACTTTTGAAGCCGGTATAAACAGTCAAAAGAATGAAAGTGTCCGCACAATAAATAAATAAATAAATAAATAAATAAATAAATAAAATAAATAAATAAATAAATAAAATAAAATAAAAACTTCAACGAACTTAAAATAAAGTAAAAAACCACAGTTGCAGAAATTTACCTCAGCTATCCAATGCAAAAGAAAAAGTCTTTTTAAAATATAAAAATACAAACGAGATATTTTAAAAAATCTATCTCGTTGGATTAACATTAGCGATTTGGTCATTTTGCCTGAAGAGTTATAATTTGTGATCACCTTTAGAATTAATTCTAAGCAGAATTCTTGAAAACAGTAAAAATTTAACTTGTAACTTATAAAATGCACTCTATTGTTTCTTTCTTTTAGGATGCAAAGACACGGAAATAATATAGAGAAGAATGTTAAATAATTGTATGTTAATTTGGTAAATATTATGTTAACACTTTGTGTTAAAAACTATTATTTGTAACTGTGAGAAAATAAACTTTGTAATTTTATAGACTGTATTGTTTTATTATAACTTTGCTCTTTTTAAATTCTTGAAACTTTTCAAATATGTTGTTTTTGTGGAATTATATTTATTCAGATTTAAGAATAGGGAAATTTCAAATTTAAAATGAGTTTTTTTTTCCTTCTGGAAGTTAATAAGTTTTAGCAATATATTCCACTCTGGCTAAAAAGAAATTAAAATAAATTATATTTTCTTTAATAAAATTATATATGAAATTAAGATTGGGGGTGTGTGTTTATACTCATCTAGGTTTGCTTTGCATTGGTTATGTACATGGACCATTTATTTTTAGATAATGTTTTTAATTACCTTCTAAGAATTAGAAGAGAATAAGCAACTAATTGAGAATTGGCGAGTCTAATAAAACTTCTAAACAAATTAAGGTATATTATTGGAAGTTATTGGGGCTTACCAACCAGGTAGTTGAATGGTTAGCCCTGTGGCCTCCGATTCAACTATGTCGGGTTTAATTCCTGCGGGTGTGGTAGCGCATTTGTGGTGATTTGGAATCTATTTTAAACTATAAGTCCTTGTTTACTCGGTCTATATAGCATAAAAATGTCAAGCATTTGACAAACCTCCGATTATATGGAATCCTGCACAAAACTCGCACAACCTCCAAAACTAGGTCTATTAGCGTACAGATAAAAAATATACAATCAAAAATTGAGGAGAAATGCGGCAACTAGTGACCATTCACCAAAGTTTGGGAAGAATTTCATTTTGATACTAAAAATGAATATTCGATGAGTCCTTAAAAAATAAAGTTCTTTTATCATGTTTTGGGGGCATTTTTAACTCAGGGAGCGGGAGGGGCAAACTAAAAAAAATTTAAGTATGTTAAGAGACAGGTATCGTTTATTATGTTCTTTTTTTTTAATCGAATGATTACCATTTGCAAATTGATACGATCATTTGTTACATAGTTACGACAAGTTTTATAAATACGAAGTCGAAAACTATAATTTGGTGCAGGTACCGTAGGTTTTTACAGCAGCAACTGATAACCATTCAAGAAAATTTATCTGGTGAGATCTGGTAATTTTGGCACTAGAAATGAAGATACGATGAGTCCCCCCAAAATAAAGTTGTTTCATCGTGGGGTTCTTTTTGAGGAGGGGGGGGGGGGGACTTTAACACGGCATGGGTGAACAGAACTTATTTTTAAAATGCCAAATGGGGTATCGTTTGTTATGAATTTTTTTATTCTGAATAAAATGATATTGCACGCAAGCCGATACGATCATTGTTTACAAAATTAGGCCATGTTATAAGTAGTGGATTTTGGTAAATTTAATGACTTTGAAATAAACTCAAAATTATCCTGATTTTGATTATTGCTATTTTGAAGACATTTAATAGTTTTGAGATGACTTAATATGATATAAAAAACTCTTTTTAAACGTAAAATAAATGTGACAAAACTACGCTAAAAAATAAAATATAATTTTTCACTTTGCATTGATAAAATCTTTTCTGTAACTTTCTTATAAATGTTCGTATCGACTTGCCGATAATGTTATTCAAATACATACGAAACGATATCCCACTTGACCTATTTAAAAAAAGTTGAATTTTGCCCCCTCGAGCTAAAATGCCCATCCCCCCCCCCCCCCTAAAAAAACACGGTAAAACAACTTTACATTTTGGAGACTCATCGGATCTTAATTTGTAGTGCCAAAACGAGGTTTGTCTCAAGCTTTCGTGAATAGCAATCACTTGTTACTGTAAAAACCTATTTTACCTGTAAAAGACTTTGTATAAATAAAACCTGCCGTAACTTTGTAAGAAATGATCGTATTGACTGGCTGATGATTTCACCTGATTCGGAATTATAAAAAACATAAACAATATCCCATTTCACCTACTTATTTATTTATTTTTAGTTAACCCCCTCCCTGAGCTAACAATGCCCCCTTTTGCGCACAAAACATGATAAAACAACTTTATTTTTTAGTACTCATTAGATCTTCATTTTTAGTATCAAAACGAAGTTCTTCCCAAATTTGGGTGAATGGCCATCTGTTGTCTCAAAAAATCCTATTTTACCTGTGTCCTACACTCAAAATTCAGAGAATCGACAACATTTCAATGAAATTACTACATATTTGTACCTATACTTGTCATGACAAGATTCCGAGTTTGCAATTCATTTGTAGTTGTTCTGACATGACAATATTGCAAATTTACAATGCGTTTGAAAATAGTCTGACATCGCAATATTACTAGTTTGCTATGATTTTGCAGTAAGATTGATGCAACAAGATTGCAACTTGTACGACAACTTGGCTGCAAGTTCAAAGTATGGTGACTTCGGAGTTTGCATAATCTTGTTGCAGCCTTGTTATGAACTTTCAGACTTGTCATGCTGAGCTTGCTGCAACATTGCAAGTCTGCAAAGTAAGATCGCTGAAAATTTTCTGCAAATTAAAATTGCTATCTGGGTTCCTGAACTAAACACAAAAATTTTCATCTTCATATCTGCAAAACTCACAGAGATATGGCCGTTTAAATAATTCGTCAGGTTTCAAGGGATTAGGCACAAATTGAAATGCGTATAATTCAAGAAACAATGTTACTTTAAGAATTCCAAGAAGCATGTAAGAAATATATTTATTGAGTTAAAGTTTTGATTTTTTTTTTTTTTCGTTTTTTCTGATGATTAACCATATATAATTTGCAAACAAAATCACATCCTAACATTTCTCATAAAGTTTTTTTTTTAATTTAAATGTTTATATATATATATATATATATTTAAGTGGGTAATTTAAAATCATCATGACTCAAAACATTATTTGTCGAATTTTAATTTTTTTTCATTTAATTAAAGGGGAAAATATAATTTTAATTTTGTTTCAGGGTTTTTTTAAATATTCATTTTAAAAATATTAAAAATATAAATTTTTAATTCTTAACTTGTAATAATTTAAAGACTAGAAATTGTGAAAAAAGAAACCATCATGCAAAAGACACATTTAAAGTTTTAAGTAAAGATTTTAAATATATAGATTAGCTCCTAATAAAAGTTTAAATGCTTTTTAAAAAAATGCAGGTGACAGGTGAGTAAGTAACTCCTTCCTCCTTCCTGTAGTTTAAACTTCCGATTCAGTTTAACTTTAGCCCTTTCCACCTTCTTTTTGTACTATTTAAATGTCCGTCAAATGATTTAAAACAAGGCTTTTTATGCCGATTAAGAGTTTTTTCATAATTTATCGTCCCGGCGAAACCTAAAAAAAAGTCTGTATTCTGAGACTGGGCAAGGTCCGGACCTTACGTTTTTCTGAAGGCTCGGCCGGGCCGGGCCGGGCCTATCGTATTTTTTCATACCGAACCGGTACTGGCTTCCTTCTTCCTAGGTCTACACAGGGCAAAATTTTCGGTCCCGGTCTTGACCCAACCCGAATTAAAATCATTGTCTCTGACTGACCTGATCCGCGTAAAAATCAGTAAAATATGGTTCAGAATTGAATGGCACCAAAACTTTTTACAAAAATGCATATATAAAAATAGCAAATAAAGCCTTTGTGCAACAATATTAAAAAGCAGAAAAACCAACGTTTAAAATGCACAAATAATATATGAAAAGCAGCAAACAGCTATTTCGAATCTACTAGCGAGATTCTTCTTCAGTGCAAAAGGAACAGCGTGCTAGAAAAAGTTGTCTTATTCCTGCTAACTTTAAGAAGTCCCTTATTCCGCCTATTGCGTATTGTGCCAGGTTTTATGCTTTACCTAAGGTCCATACCATAAACCTGACATTCCTTTTAGACCTATTGTCTCTAGTATCTGTACAGCTTCTTATAAGCTTGCCAAATATTTAGTTTCTGTTTTTTCCCCACTTTTGAGCAGTAACTGTTTCACTGTTAAGAATTCTTTTGATTTTGCTAAAAAACTTCATAATTTTAAGCCGCAGGGTCACATGATGGTTTCTTTTGATGTTAAATCATTATTTACAAACGTTCCGGTTGAGGGGGCTTTAGATTGCCTCAAGAAAAGGCTTTGTGAATTCCATTTCTCTTATTTTGAAATCGAGGAACTTATACTTCTCACTCGCGCTTGCTTGTCGCAAAATACTTTTGTTTTCAATGGTAATTTCTTCCGTATGATTGACGGTTTGGCTATGGGTAATCCTCTTAGTCCAGTTTTATGCGATATTTATATGCACTATTTTGAGGTCAAGCTTTTTGAAATCTTAAAATTTCCGTTCTATGTTCGTTATGTTGATGATGTTTATGTCCTGATTGAAATGAATTCGGATATTAATCATATTCTCTCTATTATGAATTCCATTGATCCTTGCATTCAATTTACCTCTGAAATTGAGACCAATAACTGTCTTTCTTTCCTGGATGTCCTTGTTATTCGTTGTGAAAATGGCTTTCAGACTACCGTCTTTCGTAAACCTTTTGCTGTCAGTCTCCCACCTCACAGGTATTCTTCTCATCCCCCTAACCAGAAATTCGCTGCTTTCAATACTTTTGTTTTTCGGGCTACTAATATTTGTTCCACTCCTCAGTTACTTAGTGCTGAACTTAATTACCTCAAAGCTATTGCTGTCGATCGTGGTTATTCCTCTAATATTATCGATTCTATTTATAAGAAATTGACGAAATCCGACCATTCTGAAAAGCGTTCTAATTCCAACTCTAATACTTCAGTTGTATTACCATTTTTTCGTAAAATCAGACAGCAAGTTGCTAAAATCCTAAGAAGGTTTGATTTTAAAGTTATTTTTTCTCCTGTTAATAAAATCCCTTTTTCAAATCTCAAACACCCCGTTGATCGCCTAGATAATTGGGGCATTTACCAGATCTCTTGTCAGTGTGGTCTTTCTTATATTGGTCAGACTAAACGTGCTCTTAGATTTCGTTTAAAAGAGCATGAAGGTTATGTTAAAAATCAGGAGCTCAAACGTTCTTCTATTGCTCAACATTCTTGGTCTTCTCAACATAGGTTCGATTTTTCCTCAGCCATCATTATCCAAAAATGTTCTTCTAACCTTGATCTTGATTTTTGGGAAGCTTAGCATATCATTAAAAATTCTCAATCTTTAGTCAATGACTTATCTAGTACTCCAGATTTTCCAAGTATTTGGAAAGCGTTAATTTAATTCCCCTTTTTTGGTTTCTTTTCTCTACTTCTCCGGTAGATGTCGCTACTTGTCCACCCAGTCGTTTCCACTGCTTCTCTCTCATTGGTTGTTTCGGCGCCTTCGCCACCCGCATAGGGTATAAAAGCCAGCGCGTTTCTGTCTATGATTTTGCTCAGCCTTGCTTTTTCTAGCACGCTGTTCCTTTTGCACTGAAGAAGAATCTCGCTAGTAGATTCGAAACAGCTGTTTGCTGCTTTTCATATATTATTTGTGCATTTTAAACGTTGGTTTTTCTGCTTTTTAAAAATGCATATATTTTTTAATCGCTATTATTTTACAATTAAACTTTAAAATTCGTTTTTTTAAAGGAATTTAAAGGCAAAAAAATTAAAATGCAGTAAAACCAGTGAAAAAGAACCTGCCTATGACGGAATCATGTCTAAAATGGAAAAATGTGTTGATCCATGCAAAATGAATATAATAATACCTGAGAAAAGAATAGACTACATTTATACACCTCCTAAGAAGGGAGCTTGTCTGTAACGCCTTTTTAGCTCACAGGCTATCAAAGCCTGAGAGCTAATGTGCCCGCCCGCTCTGTATGTATGTATGTATGTATGTATGTATGTATGTATGTATGTATGTATGTATGTATGTATGTATGTATGTACGTACGTATGTACGTAACGCGATAACTCTTGATAGAAACATCCGATTTGCTTCAAAATTTTTTCCTTGGTTCATTGTGATAAGGCGCTTCCCTGATTAGTTTTGGGAGTTCATTGGTTAAGGATAAAGGGGGAAAAACGGGGTTAGTCCACCCCCTTAATTCAGATAATTGGGTTTTTTATGCAGAATCATTCGATTTGCCCCGAATTTGGTATACCGGTTTATTATGTTAAGGAACTTAACTGATTAGTTTTGGGGGTTCATTGGTTAAGGATAAAGGGGGAAAAACGGGGTTAGTCCACCCCCCTTAATTCAGATAAATGGGTTTTTCATGCAGAATCATTCGATTTTCTCCGAATTTGGTATACCGGTTTATTATGTTAAGGAACTTTCCTGATTAGTTTTGGGAGTTCATTGGTTAAGGATAAAGGGGGGAAAAACGGGGTTAGTCCACCCCCTTAATTCAGATAATTGGGTTTTTCATGCAGAATCATTCGATTTGCCCCGAATTTGGTATACCGGTTTATTATGTTAAGGAACTTCCCTGATTAGTTTTGGGAGTTCATTGGTTAAGGATAAAGAGGGAAAAACGGGGTTAGTCCACCCCCCTTAATTCAGATAAATGGGTTTTTCATGCAGAATCATTCGATTTGCTCCGTATTTAGTATACCGGTTAATTAGGTTAAGGAACTTCCCTGATTAGTTTTGGGGGTTCATTGGTTAAGAATAAAGGGGGAAAAGGGGGGCTAGTCCACCCCCTTAATTCAGATAAATGGGTTTTTCATGCAGAATGATTCGATTTGCTCCAAATTTGGTATACCTGTTTATTAGGTTAAGGAACTTCCCTGATTAGTTTTGGGGGTTCATTGGTTAAGGATAAAGGGGGAAAAGGAAGGTTAGCCCGCCCCTCTTAAATTAGATAAATGGGTTTTTCATGCAGAATGATTCGATTTGCTCCGAAGTTGGTATACCGGTTTATTATGTTAAGGAACTTCCCTGATTAGTTTTGTGGGTTCATTGGTTAAGGATAAAAGGGGAAGGGGGGCTAGTTCCCCCCTTAATTTATATAAACGGTTTTTTCATGCAGAATTATTCGCTTTGCTCCAAATTTGGTATACCTGTTTGATATGTTAAGGAGCTTCCCTGATTCGTTTTGGGGATTCATTGGTTAAGGATAAAGGGGGGGGGGGGGTAGTCCACCACCTTAATTTAGATAAATGGGTTTTTTTGCAGGATTATTCGATTTGCTCCAAATTTGGTATACCGGTTTATTATGATAAGGAGCTTCCCTGATTAGATTTGGAGGTTCACTGGTTAGGTATAAAGGGTGAAACGGGGGCTAATTCCCCTTCACTTATTTTTTTGAGGGGCATTATTCTTTAAAATAAGAGTATGATATACAATTAGTGTGAATAGCCTGTGAGCTCAATGCCATCAGTTTAGCTGGGCATTTTTCTTTTTTATTTTCTTTCCTATGCAATTCCGTCTTAGAAGATTTTACTGTATAGCATTTTTCGAAGTCTCCAATACATGGAATGGAATACGGATTAACGATAATAAATGATAAGTTGAAGATTTACATACAAGTAGGAATTCATTAAAAAAAAAAAAATAAATATCACAGCCTTTGACGCTTCTTTAAAAATGAAGATTATAAACATGAAAAAAAGAAAAGCTATAATAAGTATTTTTGGCCAGAACTCCTACATACGAAACAATTTTTAACCATATCGAAGTAAAAAAGTATATATATATTTTTAATTCAGTCAGGCCGGCCGTGCTCGGGCTAAGATTTTAACCTTTTTCCAGGCTGGGCCGAACTTTTTTTCTCTGTGTCGGCTCGGGACAGGGCCTGGATATTTCGACCCGTGCAAACCTCTAGTGCAAACTTCCAGCATATTTTGAAAGCGGGTCATTCCATGTCAATTCAACCAAATTTTTTATGGTTTGTAACCCGACCCCCAGGGATTTGGATGAAGCTTGGTGTATATACTAATTCTATCATGATATGAATACATCAGAAAAATTTCCTCCCTAGACCTCATAGTTTGTGAGATATGAGGGGTCCAATTTTTGGATTTTTCTCAAATCGATCATTTCTGAGTCTGTATTTTTAGACTGCAGTTCCATTTTCAAAAAATTGTTTCTCTGGATCTAAAATGCCAATCATCTTAAAACTATCACCGTAAGTACATCAAAAGACGCAGATTTTAATAAAAAAATATTTAAATAAAAAGAAAAGTGCCCAGCTAAACTGATGGCATTGAGCTCACAGACTATTCACACTAATTGTATATTATAATCTTATTTTAAAGAATAATGCCACTCAAAAAATAAGTGAAGGGGAATTAGCCCCCGTTTCCCCCTTTATACTTAACCAGTAAACCTCCAAATATAATCAGGGAAGCTCCTTATCATAATAAAGCGGTATACCAAATTTGAAGCAAATCGAATAATCTTGCAAAAAAAAACATTTATCTAAATTAAGGGGGTGGACTAACCCCCCTTTATCCTTAACCAATTAATCGCCAAAACGAATCAGGGAAGCTCCTTAACATAATAAACCGGTATACCAACTTCGGAGCAAATCGAATCATTCTGCATGAAAAACCCATTTATCTAAATTAAGAGAGGCGGGATAACCTCCCTTTTCCCCCTTTACCCTTAACCAATGAACCCCAAAACTAATCAGGGAAGTTCCTTAACATAATAAACCGGTATACAAAATTCGGAGCAAATCGAATCATTCTGCATGAAAAACACATTTATCTGAATTAAGGGGGGGGTGGACTAACCCTGTTTTTCCCCCCTTTATCCTTAACCAATGAACCCCCAAAACTAATCAGGGAAGTTCCTTAACATAATAAACCGGTATACCTAATTCGGAGCAAATCGAATCATTCTGCATGAAAAACACATTTATCTGAATTAAGAGGGTGGACTAACCCCGTTTTCCCTCCTTTATCCTTAACCAATGAACCCCCAAAACTAATCAGGGAAGTTCCTTAACATAATAAACCGGTATACCAAATTCAGAGCAAATCGAATCATTCTGCATGAAAAACACATTTATCTGAATTAAGGGGGGTGGACTAACCCCTTTTTTCCCCTTTATCCTTAACCAATGAACTCCCAAAACTAATCAGGGAAGTTCCTTAACATAATAAACCGGTATACCGAATTCGGAGCAAATCGAATGATTCTGCATGAAAAACCCATTTATCTGAATTAAGGGGGTGGACTAACCCCCCCTTTCCCCCTTTATCCTTAACCAATGAACCCCCAAAACTAATCAGGGAAGTTCCTTAACATAATAAACCGGTATACCAAATTCGGAGCAAATTGAATGATTCTGCATGAAAAACCCATTTATCTGATTTAAGGGGAGTGGACTAACCCCGTTTTTCCCCCTTTACCCTTAACCAATGAACCCCCAAAACTAATCAGGGAAGTTCCTTAACATAATAAACCGCTATACCAAATTCGGAGCAAATCGAATCATTCTGCATGAAAAACACATTTATCTGAATTAAGGGGGGTGGACTAACCCCGTTTTTCCCCCTTTATCCTTAACCAATGAACTCCCAAAACTAATCAGGGAAGTTGCTTAACATAATAAACCGGTATATCAAATTCGGAGCAAATCGAATCATTCTGCATGAAAAACCCATTTATCTGAATTAAGGGGGTGGTGTGTGGACTAACCCCGTTTTTCCCCCTTTATCCTTAACCAATGAACTCCAAAAACTAATCAGGGAAGCGCCTTATCACAGTGAACCTACGAAAAAATTTTGAAGCAAATCGGATGTTTCTATCAAAACTAATCAGGGAAGTTCCTTAACATAATAAACCGGTATACCAAATTCGGAGCAAATTGAATGATTCTGCATGATAAACCCATTTATCTGATTTAAGGGGGGTGGACTAACCCCGTTTTTCCCCCTTTACCCTTAACCAATGAACCCCCAAAACTAATCAGGGAAGTTCCTTAACATAATAAACCGCTATACCAAATTCGGAGCAAATCGAATCATTCTGCATGAAAAACACATTTATCTGAATTAAGGGGGTGGACTAACCCCGTTTTTCCCCCTTTATCCTTAACCAATGAACTCCCAAAACTAATCAGGGAAGTTCCTTAACATAATAAACCGGTATATCAAATTCGGAGCAAATCGAATCATTCTGCATGAAAAACCCATTTATCTGAATTAAGGGGGTGGGGTGTGGACTAACCCCGTTATCCCCCTTTATCCTTAACCAATGAACTCCAAAAACTAATCAGGGAAGCGCCTTATCACAGTGAACCTAGGAAAAATTTTTGAAGCAAATCGGATGTTTCTATCAAGAGTTATCGCGTTACGTACATACGTACGTACATACATACATACATACATACATACAGAACGGGCGGGCACATTAGCTCTCAGGCTTTGATAGCCTGTGAGCTAAAAATTAATTTTAAATATTTAGGGCCAAAAAATTAAACCAAAGTTGAAAGTTATGGTTATTTTTCCAAATTTTTGTGACTTTACGAAAAAGGCTCTACACAAAAAGGCAAATAAAATTTCCAATTTCTTTTTGTTTTAAATAAAAGTTTACACTTTGGGCTTTCTATTTATGAAATAAAAATGATGTCTTTCTCATGGCTTATGCAAAATTTTTCACCTATTTTGGGATGCTGTACCTATCAAGAGATAAATATCTTTAACTTTACTTATGGTACCTAAATAATTGCTGCACATTTTAAATATAAATTTATTAATCATTTTGATTTATTTCCTAAAATGAACCCTTAAAATCAGACTGATTTATTTATTTTTATAACAGTAGAAAATTTGTATCTTATTGGTACATATCACACATTATCTCAAATTGTGTTGTTCTCAATCTTATCGCATATGTTTGTCACATAAATGTACATCTGTCATTGGATTCAGTGGTATAGCATTTCTGTAAATACTTTCTCAAAGGTAGTATGTAAAGAATATGTACAATATTTAATGGAGGGGGTGTAGATATTGAAATCATAGATTTCTTTCTCATTTTACTCAGAAAAAACAAAGCAAAAACTTTACTTTGTAAATAAAAAAAAAGAAGCACTTATATTAAATAAATTCAACAAGTCATAGGAACCACAGTAATTATTTAGCAGATTTTAATAAAAAAAATATTTAAAAAATTAATTTTAAATATTTAGGGCCAAAAAATTAAACCAAAGTTGAAAGTTATGGTTATTTTTCCAAATTTTTGTGATTTAACGAAAAAGGCTCTACACAAAAGGGCAAATGAAATTTCCAATTTCTTTTTGTTGTAAATAAAAGTTTACACTTTGGGCTTTCTAGTTATGAAATAAAAATGATGTCTTTCTCATGACTTATGCAAAATTTTGCCCTGTTTTGGGAAACTGCACCAATCAAGAAAAAAAAAATCTCTGCCTAATTTTAGCTGAGGTACCTAACTAACTACTGTGGTTTCTATGACTTGTTGAATATATTATTCAATGTTTCTTTCTTCTTTTCTTTTGAAAAGTAAAGTTTTTGCTTTTTTTTCTTTCTTCTGACTAAAAGGGGAGAAAAAGTCTATGACTGCAGTCTATCCTCCCTCCATTAAATTTTGTGCATAATCCTTATGTTTCCATTGTGTATTCATTCCAGTGGCGCAGCCAGAATTCGGTTCTAGGGGTGGGGTTGAGTTTTTTGATAAAGGTGTTTGCCGGTTATTTGAATCACCGGTTAATATAATCTGTCTTTTTAATGAATCAAATCATAATGCTTTTTTCCCGCAGTTACATTGATTGTGTTTCATTTAAACAGCGTTTACAGTATTAGAGTTAGAAAACATAAAATGCACCAATGAAATAACCCCAAACTTGGTTAGATTTATAAAAAGTGTTTAAAGATGATGAGGCAAACTTTAAGAGTTGTAAGTGTGCAGACCAGCAAATAATTTTTGCATAGAAAATAACAGAATTCCAATCCACTTGTTCAACCAAAAATACACAGGATTTCATTCCAAGACAATCTCGAATTCTTCTTTTTAACTTTAATAATAATGAAGCCATTTTAACAAAATTTTCAATATACTTACCGTGCTTTTATCAAATGCAACAACATCACGAAAATTGGTGGAATTTATCATCATTTACGTCCAATTAGTGCTCAGTTAGGTAATCCATATTTTGGAATGTAGTTGATATTAAACATGGTATTTTATTTATTTTTTTTATTGTGCACTTCCAGTACTTTACATGACATCGAATTTGCCATTAAGTAACGTAAATCTGTTGAAAATTTCGTTAAATCATCTTTATTATTGTTAAAGCTCTCTAAAAATATCTGGGTTCAAACTGAAGTCGTACCTGTACTAATATTATAAAGAAGTAACCCTTTTTTGTAGGGGTTACTTTTGGAACTACCGAACGGATTTAAAAAGATAATCGGTCGTGTGCGAACTTAACTCGCATACAAAGGGTTCCATACAAATATCAGAACTGTTCAAAGATAATATTTACTTGCGTACATATAACAATACCACATGCCATAATTTAATTCTACTGGAATGAAAACCGATGAATATTTCTCCCTCTAAAACACAGACTTTGTACAAAGTTTAAACTTGGTAGAGAACCAACCACGCTTCGGAAAGAGGTTGCAGAGATTCTCACGAAAAGTCACTTGTAAATCATATTTCATGTAATAGTGGACAATTTTAAAGGAATAAAAAAAGTACGCTTAATAATGTGAAACTTTTCTTTTCATTTTTAAAAATAAAAGCATATTCAGACATAATTATTGAAATGACTTCTAATCGAAAAGTTTTTTTCCTTATAAATGAATTATTTATTGAATTATAAGTAATTTTTGTCTCAATTTAATGTCTTGGAATTATTATATGAATTATCTTTTTAATATTTGCCTTCAATAATTAAATTCAGTGGGAATAAAAAGTGCTTATCATGTTTCACCTTACCTAAAACAAAGATCTTATACAAAGTTTAAACTTGGCACCGTGCCAAGCACGCTTCGAAAGGAGGTCACAAAGTAGCAACATTGTTTTGATCCGTATCGTTGTTTTCTACATGGGTTTTTAATTAATATCTCGGCAAATTACAGACACATTTTTTCGAAAATCATTACCGACAATCCTTGGAAGATTCTACGTCGCTTAGGTACACCGAGTGCCTTCAACTCCCCCGCTGACCGCCAGAAAAATAAAACGCACGAATGATCTTATAATAATTCCGATTTTACTTTCTAAGCGTAGAGTGGAACCTTAATAATAATGGCAAAATGATGGTGACTATCTCCGTTTCAACATAAGCTATATTTTACATCGGTAAAACAACGGCTAGAAACATGGAATTTGGCATGGTTGTTAATTTAGAGACTTAAATGCATGCCCTGAACAGTTTTTTAAAAATTCGAAATTTTAAAGGGTGCAAGAGCAAAAAAAACTTTCTAAAATTGTGATTTGTGTGATACGTTTTTTATAGAAGGTTAGAATCATGCATGGTGATAACTTTTGGGATGTATAAATGCTCAAGAACGGTTCCTAAAAAAATTCAATTTAAAAAGGATGAAATGAGCGGAAAACGGTCTGAAAACGATCTAAGGTTAATGTCAGACGGACACCTTTTTGCACGCTTTTTTACTTGCGTATTATCCCTACACAATGCTAGCTGCATTATATAGCCTTAATTATGATTTAGTAGGAATGGTTAGAGCTAGATACATTAAGTTTGGCATGGCTGTTACTCTAGAAACGTAAATGATCACCAAGAACAGTTTTCCCAAAATTCGAAATTAAAAGGATGCAAGACCAAAAAGCGTTCTAAAACTGTAGTTTGTGCGATATACACTATATGGCCAAAGGTGGCCGATCACTTGCGATTTTAGACGCTTTGTTAAATATCTAGAAAAATGCACGAGGAATTAACTTGAAACTGCAGGTGTGTAAACAGTATAGTATAGTATAGGTCATATATTTCCGCGAAGATTTTTTTCCCGAAACCCCATAGGGCACCGTCAACAAATTGAAAAGGAACTAATATCTTTTGGATGACCCTGTAAAAACTAATGTAGCAAAACCTTCAAACTCGAGATTATTAATAAATGGCTTATTGTAATATACTGTGTTCATTTTTATGAGGATAGAATGTATACTCGTAGAGAAATTAAGGTTTTTATTAAAATACTCCCATATTTCGCCAAGTTTTTTGCTTATAATTTGCAGCTTATAATTTGCACCTTAATATAAAAAAAAGTTCTTTTCAGAAAATATGAAAAACAATATTGTACATAATACTCTGCAATCAGAATGGAAAAATAATAAAAATTGGATGAAAAATGAGGAGGTTTATTAAAAAATATTTCACTGCGCATGCGCGAATGCAATCAAAATATAATGTGCATAATGTATTAGCTAATTATATAGAGCAAGTTTTGTGATAGTCTCAAAACCATAGAATGAAAATTCTGAAAATTATCGTCGATAGAATAAGCTCGAAATCCGTTGTTCCCAAAAAGAAGCAAAAAGATGAGGGGTTGTATCAAATATCTGTTGATTAGTGACAAGATAGCGTACACAATATTGCATGTACTACTATATTTGGATACAACACCTCATCTTTTTGCTTCCTTTTGGGAACAACGGAATTCGAGCTTATTCTATTGACGATAATTTTCAGAATTTTCAAGCTATGATTTTGAAACTTTCACAAAACTTGCTCTATATAATTAGCTAATACATTATGCACATTATATTTTGATTGCATTCGCACATGCGCAGTGAAACATTTTTTAGTAAACCTACTCATTTTTCATTCAATTTTTATTATTTTTTAATTATGTTTGCAGGGTATTATGTACAATGTTGTTTATCACATTTTCTGAAAAGAACTTTTTTTATAATAAGAACTCTGCACATTATAATGAAAAAACTTGGTGAAATTTGGGACTGTTTTTATAAAAACCTTAATTTCTCTACGAGTATACATGCTATCCTCATAAAAGTGAACACAGCATATTACAATAAGCCACTTATTAATAATCTCGAGTTTGAACGCTTTTGCTACATTAGTTTTTACTGGGTTATCCAAAAGATATTCGTTCTTTTTCAATTTGTTGACGGTTCCCTATGGGGTTTCGGGAAAAAAATCTTTGCGGAAATATATGACCTATACTATACTATTTACGCACCTGCAGTTTCAGGTTAACTCCTCATGTATTTTTCTATTTATTTAACAAAACGTCTGAAATTGCAAGTGACCGATCACCTTCGGCCATATAGCGTAGTTGATATAAAAGCTTGGTTTTTGACATGGTGGTTACTTTTAAGGTATAATGAGAATGAGAATAATGAAAAAATAATGAGGATATTCCATAATATATTCAAGTAACCATTTTCTATAATAGCGAGTGACTATAAAGCTAAAACTGCAGGTTTTTAACAATGTGCTTGTTAATTTAAGTTAATACATGATTAGCATAAAATTGTGTATAATTATATTTTATACAGTCTAAGAAAATGTTTTACATTTAACCCCTCTCTTTTCAAAATCCATACTCACAGACATATTATCTATAACTCAATGAAATTACAATAAATGCTTCTTTCCTACGTGACACGGGTGGCAATGCTTCTCCGAGAGCAAGCACCATTGCTCGTTGCTACATTACTAACTAATGGAATACATTCTTTAAATTTGTGTACAGATCTCCTAAGGAACAAATGGTTCGAAAGACACGCTGATTGCGATAATTTGTTCAATCACAATCCAAAACAGCTTTTTACAACTTTATAGTTACTACTTTTTTAATTCTTATTTTATAAAGATTTTTTCTTGGGTACTGTAATGAACGACCTGATGGTCGCGTGTGGGTTTTCTGGAAAGATTGGCCAATGGTCTAAACATCACAAACGTTTATTACAACACGGAGGACATCACGATGCACAACACTAGCACATATAAATAACACTTATAACTGTCCCATTCCTCATGGGGTTTCGTTCGTTACTTTACGACCGGGAGTGTCCGCGGCCGTTCACAGATTTTTCTTAGCTCACCTTCCTAGGTGAAGCTATCCCAGGTTCTGCCTGATTCTCATCTTTTGGCCACAGATGGCGCTTCTATAGGTGAGAGGCAGGGACGTAGCTACAGGGGGGGTGTGGGGGGGTGCGACACCCCCCACTTTCGGTAAACTCGTATACATTCGGTAATTTCACTTTTTTTCAAGCATTACATCATTTGGCTCTGATTTTTTTTCCTGTTTTTAAGAATTTTTAAAAACATATTACAAAATCTATTACAAAACAGAAAAAGCATACTTAAAATTATTAAATATTTTCTAATAAGAAACTTCCTTTCTCATTGCATTATTTAAGTTTTTTTTCGCTCGGAGTCGATTGCAATTTCACTTTTTAGCTATTTTATGGGCGTAAGAAATGGAGGGAGGGGGGGGGGTGTCCATGATACAGTATCCCTTGGAAGAAGAAATATACCTTCTTCCTATTTCTATGCAGTATCCCTGTAAACTAGGAGATTGGGGCAGCTAATATCTTCGCTTCATTCAAGAAAGGGACCTGGAGAAAAAGGCCTTGAGGGTAAATGGTACACGTACACTCCTTGACCGATACAAATGAAATTAGAAGGCTAGATTTCTTGTTCGTTAAAATTCGTTTTGCTGGACTCTGAAAGCTATGGGGTGTGGATATTTCGCGGTTTTTTCGGGGGACAGGATGTCGCCAGATGTTTACTGTTCTATTGTCTGTTTTTCAAAGCAAAAAATAAGAGAGAACCGGGAATTTTTTCTTATCAAAGAACGGTATAATAACATTACATCAGCTACTAGGGATGTACCGAACAGTGGTTTTAACCGAATACCGAATATTCGGCCTAGAGGCGAACTGGATACCGAATATTCGGCTAGCCGAATTAACTGTTAGGCCGAATGCCAAATATTCGGCCAGCCGAATAGTAACTATTCGGCCAAACATCAAATATTAGGCTGGTAGAACATTTTAAAATTTTATTAATTAAAAAAGTTTCATATTTCTGGAGAATTAAACCAAGTGCATAACTTGTTTTTTTAATTCTAAAACAAACAACTCAGCAAAAATAACTTTTGTACCGAATATTCGGCCTACAGGCGAGCCGGATACCGAATATTTGGCTAGTCGAATTAACTGTTAGGCCGAATACCGAATATTCGGCCAGTCGAGTAGTAACTATTCGGGCAAATACCAAGTATTCGGCTTGTTGAATACTTTTATATTTTAAAGATTAAAGGCATTAAAATGTTAAATTTTAAAACAATTTTACATAATATTTAATGCAGAAACTTACATATTGATACACAAGAACTTTTTAAAGTAAACTTTATGCATGAAAAAAATCTGCTTTGAGTTATCTAAGAAAAGAAATTTAAAATTTTATTAATTAAGAAAGTTTTATATTTCATGGCCTCTTCTGGTGAATTAAACCAAGTGAATATATATATATATATATATAATTCTAAAACAAACAATTCAGCAAAAATAACTGTTCTACCAAATATTCGGCCAACAGGCGAGCCGGATACCGAGTATTCGGCTAATCGGATTAACTGTTAGGCTGAATACCGAATATTCGGCCAACCGAGAAGTAACTATTCGGCAAATACCAAATTCGGCTGGTCAAATACTTTTATATTTCAAAGATTAAAGGCATTAAAATGTTAAATTTTAAAACAATTTTACATAATATTTAATGCAGAAACTTACATATTGGTACACAAGAACATTTAAAAGTAAACTTTATGCATGAAAAAAATATGCTTTGATTTATTTATGAAGAGAATTTTAACATTTTATTAATTTAAAAAGTTTTATATTTCATGGCTGTTTCTTGTGAATTAAACCAAGTGAATATATATATTTTTTTAATTCTAAAACAAACAATTCAGCAAAAATAACTTTTGTACCGAATATTCCGCCTACAAGCGAGCTGGATACCGAATATTCGGCTAGTCGAATTAACTTTTAGGCCGAATACCGAATATTCGGCCAGCTGAGTAGTAACTATTCGGCCAAATACCAAGTATTCGGGTGGTCGAATACTTTTATATTTCAAAGATTAAAGGCATTAAAATGTTAAATAAAAAAAAAAAAAATTCATAATATTTAATGCAAAAACTTACATATTGATATGCAAGAACGTTTTACAAGTAAACTTTATGCATGAAAAAAATCAGCTTTGAGTTATTTAAGAAGAGAATTTTAAAATTTTATTAATTCAAAAAGCTTTTATACTTCATGACTTCTTCTGAGAATTAAACCAAGTGAATTTTTTTTTTAATTCTAAAACAAACAACCCAGCAAAAATAACTTTTCTACCGAATATTCGGCCAACAGGCGAACCGAATACCGAATATTCGGCTGGCCGAATTAACTGTTAGGCCAAATACCGAATATTCGGCCAAGTACCAAATATTCGACTGGTCGAATACTTTTATATTTCAAAGATTAAAGGCATTAAAATATTAAATTTTAAAACAATTTTACCTAATATTTAATGCAGAAACTTACATATTGATAAATAAGAACTTTTTACAGGTAAACTTTATATATGAAAAAAATCTGCTTGAGTTATTTAAGAAGAGAATTTTAAAATTTTATTAATTAAAAAGTTTTATATTTCAAGGATTTTCTGGTGCATTAAACCAAGTGAATAATTTTTTTTTTTAATTCTAAAACAAACAACTCAGAAAAAATAACTTTTCTACTGACTTTGATTTAGCAAGGAAGTTTTTAAATGCATCTTAGATCAGTGTTTCGAATGGGCGATTATTTTCATAGATTGTAAACATACACGTTCCTAAAAAATTGTAACAAACTTTCAACAGAGATGATGTGGTCGAGACAAAAAAATTTTGAACACGAAACAACCCATCACTCCGTTTATTCCATCAAAACTACAATATATTCAGCCAAAAGTTCTGGGTGTGCAACTACAAGCCGAAACTGAATTTTCGTTCACAACTTTATCAGTAAATGAAGATATTTTAGCAAGATTTGTTTCATATTAATTTAGTTTGTACTAAATGTTATGATATCATTGAAAATGACTGAATTTGGCCAGTGACACAGTATAAATACTACAAATTGCATTCTGAATAAAGGAATGTCTGCTTCATAGTTGTTTAAATATGAAAAGTGGCAATTTCCAGCACTTCTCATCATGATATTATATTTCACAGAAATCAAAGCAAGTTTGTTAAAAATATAGCTATGATATCTTCGTTAGGGTTAACAAATGGAAATCCAAGTTTGGCCTCGAATGAGATACACTTTATTTATAACTGAATAAGTGGATTGCGATTATGGTTTTCTGAACAAAAATTGTCTTTCTTGATGTGTATTATCAACCCTGAAAGTTTTTCTGTTTGATTAGAAACACCCTTTTTGTGATAAAGCAAGAAACAGATTATTTACTAGAAAAGGTTCAGGAACTTGCATTTTTACATTGTTAATTTCTATGAAAATCCCCATTAATGGTTAATTTTCTTAAGTAATACTTTACAAAAAGCAAATAATGTAAAAACATTTATTTTACTTAAATATGATTCTGTTTCTAATTATTATGAATATCTTTATAAGTTGGTAGTTAGAAGCAGAAATTGTGTAAGATTTTTAAAAATGTTTTAGAAGTTTTTTTAAGTTTTCGGTAACATGGCCGAAGAGGCCGAATACAGAATAGATACCGAATATGCGGTACATCCCTATTAGCTACTATATATAATGGTATGTTGTATCTTCGAAGAACTAAAAGTTTCTTGGAAAAAATATTTAAAAAAGAATGCGGGAAAAAATCCTTAAGGCTGTTCTCAAATCAAAAGAGCTACTTTTTGAGACATTTCTGAATTCATTTTTTTTCGAAATTGGAAGGTGTTATTCAGAAACTATGTAGTCGAAAGACGTTTTCCATTTTTTGGTAAACACAAAAGATTTTTCAGAAAATATTGTCAAAGTTGGCGTTTTAAATTCCAGACGCGGCATCTCGAGAAAGACAAAAAACTTGTCCTCATGTGACCACAATCGCTTATAACTCGATAAGTAATTTTATCAAAAAATGTAAAACTAGTTTCCATTGTATTCTGCTTCAACAGTCGGGCCTGCCAATATGCTTAAAAATGAGACAGAAAATGTGTTGGAAAATTTTGCGTTGTTGAGTAGGAAGCTGGAGAGCCGCTTTAAAGAAAAATAATAATAAGATAGAGAACTATAAAATATTGGATTTTTTTCTTTTGTAACTTAATATAAACCGACGGCAATATGTTTTGAGATCTGAATCTGTTCTTGTCACGGAGTAGTTAAGGGTATACGGAGATATACGCCGTATACCCTCTCTCTGGATTTTTTTAAGAAGCTCACCATACCCCCTGCTTCTCAAATAAATCATTAGCGTAAACTGTATCCATGAATGTTCATGACTTTAGCGTAGGGATGCACAACCTGTAGCCAGCGGGCCAAAAGTGGCCCGCGATGGGTTAACAAGTGGCCGGCGAATTTCGTCAATTTACAAATGACAAAAATTGCAATTTTTGACAGTATATTGCAGGAAAAAATCGCGAATTTCGTCAATTTGCTGCGGAAAACGCAAATTCCGCCAGTCAGCTAACAATTGCGAATTTCTTTAATCGTCTAGCCGATACAATAAGGGATAAAGCCCAATAAAGGAAATTCCCGATAGCCCCTGAATAGCCCAATAAAAGAAATTCCCGAGTTGCTATTTTTGTCAGTCGCTACTCAAAAATACCTCGAATTTCGTCGGTCTCGCGCGTGATCGAGCACGGAGAAATCGTGAGTTTACCCTGTTTATTGCGAGAAAAAGTCGTGAATTTCGCCAATTTTGCGAGGGAAAATTACAAATTTTGTTAGTCAATTAAGAATTGAGATTTACGTTGACTTGAGTGCGGAAAAATCGAGTTTCAGTTTCGTCAATCGGGCGCGGAAAAATCGCGAGTTTCTTCGATCGGGTGCGGTAAAATCAAGAATTTCGTAGATCAGGCACGAAAAAATCGTGAATTTCATCAATCGGGTGCGGAAAAATCGCGCGTTTCGTCAGTTTATTGCAATAAAAAATCGTGAATTTTGCCAATTTGCAGTGGGAAGTTGCAAATTTCGTCAGTCATTTAAGATATGCGAATTTAGCTGATCGGGTGCGGAAAAATCGCAAGGTTTGTCGATCGGGTCAGGAAAAATTGGGAATTTCGTTGATTGGCTGCTGAGAAATCGTGAGTTTCGTCAGTTTATCGAGAGAAAAAGCCGCGAATTTCGCCAATTTGCCAAGGATTTTAGTCAGTTAAGAATCGCGAATTTCGTCGACGGAAAAAATTGCGAGTTCTGTCTATCAAGCGTGGAAAAGTGGCGAATTTTGTCGATCGGGCGCGAAAAAAATCTCAAAGTTCGTTGATCGGACAGAGGAAAACATCGTGAATTTTGTCGATTAGGTGCGAAAAATTGCAAATTTCGTCGATCGGCTACGGTAAAATCGCGCGTTTCGGTAGTTTATCGCAAGAAAAAGTTGTGAATTCCAACAATTCACCACGGGAAAAATTGAAAATTTCGTCAGCCAGTTAACAATCGCGAATTTTGTTGACTAGGCGCGGAAAAATCGCGAATTCCAATGATAAGGTGTGGAAAAATAGCGAATTTTGTCGATCAAGCTCGGGAAAATCTAAAATTTTGTTGATCGGCTGCAGAAAAATTGAGAGTTTCGTCAATTTAACTTCGTTCATAAAGTTGACATTTTCTTGGGCACTAGCCACTTTCATGCCTATGTTTGTTTTTTAGCACTTTTAATAAAGCAAAATTTAATCCAACCGAATAAAGTCAAGGAATATTTTCACGCCTTGAAAATAATCTTTGCTATATCTCTGTTATATATGCAAACATAAACTGATGATATACCCTTGCCAACTGTATTGAATATGATATGTTGACTGGGTAGGGGAACCTAAACGGGTAAAACTGCCACTGCTCTGAAACCATGTTTTTTATAGGCCACAGATCTCCCCGAAGTAGAATTATCCCTGTGTTGCTGATGTGGCCCTCGACAATCCAGGCATTTTTGTAAGTGGCCCTTCTCTTAAAAAGGTTGTGCACCCCTACAGCGTATACCCTTGTTTTTTTACGATTACAACACTGGTTCTTGTCATTCAGTTCGAAAAGATATTTTTTATTTATGTTTTTGAACTTGTTTCAAAATCATCAGTTGTATTGATATATATAAAGGCAAGAGCACTGATGATAAGCATTAATCTTTCTTCTAATTGGTTTTTTGAGACACACATTTACTTTCTGCTGCAAAAAGTGAAAGCAGTATTTTTTTTTTGTTTGTTTTCTGAAATGAAAGGACCTCAAAGTTAACTAAAAAAATCCTTTGACTTGAATTAGGCTAATTCATGTAACAGAATCAACGCAACAGCTCACAAAAAAATACAAGCAAAGTAATTTTGCAGAAAATAAAATAATTTTCCACACTGCCTATACCCTCTCTCCCCTTCCCTTTCTCCATCGAAAAAAACCTTTTTGTGTTCAAAACTCTTTTTTTATTGCAAATTAAAATGAAAATATTTACATTTTTTTTTATACTTATGCTCAATTGCTCAACATCATATTTGACTATTTCAATTCTGATAACTTTCTATGTTACGAGTTCCAGTTTAAAAATTCAACAGAAAAAATATCCTACAAATAAAATGTAGCTTTGATTAGCCACATTTTGTGGTTTTTAAAAACTATTTAAAGTTGTTCTGAAATCGTAACTTGCATCTTTTTTTACACTTTCGTGAAGAAATTTTCATTTTTAAATGCACGAAATTTACAGATATTCTTTCTTATTCGTAAATGAATAGCGTTTCTCCTTTTTCCCATAAAGGTAACTGATCTTTCAGAAAATGGTGCCAAAGTTGACGTTTGGAACAGATTTTTTTTTGAAACGTGACAATCGGCAAAAGATCATTATGAGGTAGCAACTGATTATCACTTAATATGTAATACATTCATCAGAAAATTTAAAAATGCTATTTGATTTCAAAGCACTTCATGGCTCATGCCTGCTGATTACATGCTTCTGGATAAAAAAAATGTCTACTTAAATGTGTCAGAAAATTTAACATTCTTGAGAGGAGTAAAAATATTTTTTAAGAACAAGTGTTTGTTTTTTTAATAAACGTGGCATTTAATACGAAGTTAGAAAACTGTTTAGTTATTTCAAATCTGAACCCGTCTCCGTGTATGGTGTATTTGATAATTTTGATCATATGTGACAGAAAAATATACAATACTAGAAAACAGGAATTCTTTTTCAGAATTTAGTGTCTCCTCCGATGAAAATATATATATATATATATATATGTATATAACAATAATACAAAACATATTTTAAGACTTACAACACACGCTTTTATTTTATGTAAAATGACGTCATTTGCATCCGCTTAAGAATTCCACATACGATCCACTCTTAAACATCTACAGTAAAGTATGCATAGGACGTCACTATCGCGAAATAATACACAAATGCAGCACAAAGATGCCATCATTAAAGGAACTCGACACACTCACAAAAAAAAGGCTGTCTAATGACTCATAGGCCTTCATTTGTTTGTAACATTAATATAGACACTTAAAAATAGTTTATAATAGTTCCATGTTTTAACAGAAATCATTCGTTTATATATTTTCAAAATACCACGTATTTTAATTAAATTTTCTTTCGGCTGTTATGAAAAAATGGCAACAAAAATATATGAGTAATATTTTACAACTATTTTTCCTTTACTTTCTACAAAAATGGAGTACTTCCGTTGCCAGTGGTTGCCAGGAGCAAATGGCTCCAAAAACTACAAAAAAATTAATATCTCAAAAATAAATGGAGATGCAGTTTTCAAACAAATTGCATTTAAAAGTACTTTTTTTCCCCAATACGACGGTATAAAAATTAAAAATGTGTGATGCTTAGAATTTTAAAAAATTGCTATTGAGTATTTAATCGTACTGCTGTGTTTTACGGCTGGCTTCTGTATAGGTAACGTTATTTTTTGAAGATGTCACAATATACGCTGGGAGAAAGAAATAGCATACCGTATCGGGGGCTAATAAGAATAGGAGCATTTGGATTTTACTCTTTTATTTTCTTTTTATTTCTTTCTCTTTTTTCTATAAATATTTATCCAAGTAAAAACGTTCTGTAAAAAAGTTCCAAGTAAAAAAATTCTTCTGTCCGGCTTTATGCAATATTATCTACTAAATGTTTCCGTCGTCCTCTGTAGTTTGTTTTGGTCCTTTGATCTGCTTTGGGAAGCAGACAGTTGAGATTTTCTCATTGAAGTAATCTGCAACAATTATCCTTATTCTAATTACCATGGAGAAAACAAAAACTACTAATTAACCAATTCTCTCAATTTTTTTTTTCTTATTTTATCTTACGTTTTTACTTGGATAAATATTTATGGAAAAAAGAGAAAGAAGTAAAAGAAAATAAAAAATGAAATTCAAATCCTCCTATTCTTATATTGTGCATTTTTCTATCACATATGATCAAAATTATAAAATACACCATACACGGATTCAGATTTGAAATAACTAAACAGTTTTCTAACTTCGAATCCCAGTGGCAGAAACACCGCGACATAGTCGCGGACAAAGAAAATCTCTTAGGGATAATTTTTGTTTTCACTAAAGAAATTAATTTAAAAAAATTGTCCGCAACTTTCGGCCTTTTTTTCCCGTGGAAAAAACACGAATTTCGTCAAAGGATCGCGAAATACACGCAAATTTCGCCAAAGGATCGTAAAACAACTGCAAATTTCGTCAAATGATCGTGAAACAACCGAAAACTTGGTCAAATGATCGCGAAGAAAACGTGAATTTTGGCAAAGGATCGCGTAAAAAACACGAATTTCGGCAAAGGATCGCGTAAAAAACACGATTTTCGTTAGAGGATCGCGAAATAAACGCAAACTTCGACAAAGAATCGTAGAAAAAATGCGAATTACGTCAAAGGATCGCGGACAAAATGCAAATTTCGTGAAAATATTGTGAAAAAAACGTGAATTTCGTCAAAGGATCGGGAAAGAAACTCAAATTTCGTCAAAGAATTGCGGACAAAATGCAAATTTCGTCAAAGGATCATAGAAAAATGCGAATTACGTCAAAGGATCCTGAAAAAAACCCGCAACTTCCGAAAAAGATCGCGAAAAAACGCAAATTTCTTCAAAAAACGCGAAAAATGCGAATTTCGTCAAAAAAACGTTGCAAAAAACGCGAATTTCGTCAAAGGATCGCGGACAAAACGAAAATTTCTTCAAAGGATCGTAGAAAAAAATGCGAATTACGTCAAAGTATCGTGAAAAAACGCTAATATCGTTAAAGGATCGTGAAAGAAAGAACGCAAATTTCGTCAATGGATCGCGAAAAAATGCAAATTTCTTTGCTGAAAAAATGCGAATTTCGTCAAAAGGTCGTAGAAATAACGCGAATTTCGTCAAAAGATCGTGGCAAAAACACAAATTTTGTTAAAGAATTGAAAAAAATGCTAATTTCCTCAAAAGGCAGCGGAAAAAACGCGAATTTTGTCAAGGGATCGGGGAAAACGCAAATTTCGTCAAAGAATAGCGAGAAAAACGCAAATTTCGTCAAAGGATCGCAAAAAAATGCAAATTTCTTCGAAAAAAATGTGAATTTCGTCAAAAGGCCGTAGAAATAACGTGAATTTCGTCAAAGGATTGTGGGGGAAAAAGACAAATTTTGTTAAAGAATTACGAAAAAAATGCTAATTTCTTCAAAAGGCAGCTGAAAAAAACGCGAATTTCGTAAAGGGATCGTGAAAAATATGCAAGATTCGTCAAAGGATTGCGGAAAAAACGCGAATTTCATCAGAAGTCCGCAAAAAAAAAAAAAAGAAATGCGCCCAAGGATTGCAAAAAAACAAAAAAAAAGGTCCAATTTCATAAAAGTGTTGCAGAAAAAACTCAGTGCTTTTCGTGTGTGAGGCTGTGAAAGTTCAGCTTTTTTTTTTTTTTTTTTTTGACTGAGCCTGTAGCATGTCCGAAGGTTGTATGTGGTGTGTATGATTGTGAAATGGTGAAAAAAAACTTGAGCACACATTTTCAAGGACGCCACCCTGGTGAAAATATTTAAATAAAAGGATAAAAAATTCCTAGTTATTTATTCATTAAAATTACATGCAAAATTTGCAGACAGGTTATGAAATTTTAAAAGCTTGTCGCAGACAGCTACAAAACTTTCTGCCACTGGGCTTCGAATTAAATGCCACGTTTATGAAAAAAAAAAAAAAATACTTGTTCTTAAAAAATATTTTTACTCCTCTCAAGAATGTTAACTTTTCAGATACATTTTTTTTTTTATTATCTAGAAGCATGAAATCAGCAGGCACGAGGCATAAAGTGCTTTGAAATCAAATAGCCTTTTTAAATTTCTTGATAAATTTATTACATATAAAGTTATAATCAATTGCTACCTCATAATGATATTTTGCCGATTGTCACGTTTTTAAAAAATCTGTTACACACGTCAACTTTGGCACCATTTTGGCAGAACATAAATTAGGCCTGACCAGGCCTAATTTATGTTTTCTGTACCATGCCGGGACTGGTTTCATTCTTCCAAGTCTTCACGGGCCAAAATTTTCAGCCCCGCTTTTCACCTAACTCGTAAAAAAATCATTTTCTCAACGTGGCCTGGTAGCAAATGCAGCTAAATTAAAATATATTAAACGTGTGAAAAAGAACCTGCCTATGACGGAATCTTGTTTTTAACTGAAAAATGTGTTGATCCATGCATAATTTATTAATTTATATAATAATATGCGAGAAAAGAATATGTAGTACATTGACACCTATTAAGAAGGTAACTGGTATATAATGCATTTTTTTACCTTAGTGTGCAATTCCGTCTTAGAAGATTTTACTGTATAGCATTTTTTAGATTTTTAAGTCTCCAATACATGGAATATGGATTAACAAAATTAATCATAATCGAAGCATTTGCATACAACAAATAGGGATTTATTTAAAAATATATATATATATCGCAGCCTACGGCATTTCTATAAAAATGAAGACTACAAAAAAAAAAAAAAAAAAAAAAAAAAAAAAAAAAAGAAAAAAAAAAAAGAAAAAAAAAGAAAAAAAAAAGAAAAAAAAAAGAAAGAAAGAAAGAAAAAAAGCCAAGATTAAGGCTAATGTCAGACGAGCGTCTATTTGCACGCTTTTTTCCTTCCTACAGCCTTCCTACCCCTTCGCTAGCATGGGTTTCTGTGCACGTTGAAACAAAAAGCGTGCAAATAGACGTTCGTCTGACATTAGCCTAAGTATTTATGGTCAGAATTCCTCGTACAGATAATTTTTTAACCAAACTGACGTAAAAATAGGCCAATAATTTTTTTCGATAGGCTTGGCCGAGTTCAGGCCTACCTTTTATAATGGGTCGGGTCGAATTTTTGTCTATGGGTCGGCCTGGAAATTTCAACCCGTACAGACTTCTAACTTAAAATGTATTGCAAATTTGAAATTTGAGTTATATAAAAAAAAAAGAATTATTTTTTAAATATTTTCTGTTGAATTTATTTTTATTGTAATAATAAATAATCAATCTAAATCTGTCTTTTTATACCTCACCCCAAATTACTGTTTTTAACTTTGCCCCCTCCCCCCTCACTGGAGTATCGAGCACGAAAAGCTTAAACCTTAAGTGATGAGGTTATATATATATTATATACATATATACATAACGTGGTGAGGTGGTGTGTATGCAACCCCAAAATTTGATTTCTTGTCTTGTGCACTCCACACAGTTTAACGAATTAAAATCAGAAAATCTGCTGTGAATTTTGCATTATTTACTTGAATAAAAACAACTGGAGAAGTACTGCAAGTGTACATGCATATACATATAAATACACGTATCTAAATACCACAAAAATTTTTGGTACTTTTCGGTTAGCCGGACGCCAGTGTTTTGTATACATACATAAAATGTATATATACCTACATACATATGAATAAATGCATATATATGTGTATATATATGCACATACATGTATTACTTTAAAAAATTACATGTAAAACTTTAAATGGTTGAAATTATTTAGTTTTTTGTTCAAATTTTTTTGTCCGTTTATTTATATATTGCTGAAATAGTAAATAAATGTCTAATCCCCCCCCCCCCTCACCCAAAAGAAAATACTGCGAAAAAATACAAAATAAAAATAAATACAAAATTTACTATGAACATTCGGTAAATTCGATCTCCACACCCCCCCCAAACGAAATGCTCTAGCTACGCCACTGGTGAGAGGGCGTGTACAAACATCACACCTCCCCATTCAAAGTTTTGATTTAGTTTTTAAAGACTAATCAAAATCTAATGGAATCTCTATAAACATTTTAGTATACACACTATTAATAAAAATCAAAATTACAATACTTACTTAACATAAAGATAACTAAAAAGGATAACTAAGATGCTAAACAATATTAGATTATGATACTAGTATTGATGCGTTAAAGTTCTAGAATAAATATTTTAAAGTTCAAGTAATAATGTTCAATTAATTAATGTCCACAAAAGTCATATTTAGAAAAGTCTTGGAGGTAGCATATAGTCACAAACAAAATAAATCAAAAGTTTATCGTGAGTTTTTTTTTTTTTTTTTAAGGCAAAGTTTCTTTCATTTAAGTCCAATGTTGAGGCATATAGTCTACTTAATGAGTCCGCATTAGTGTGGAGTTTTCCACGTCGATAGGCTATGTGGGCTTGAAATCGCTGCAATGCCAGAACCCACCTTTGAAGGCGCGCACTTTGGGATGCACAATCGGTCAAGAATTTCAAAGGGTTGTGGTCACTCACAACAGTCACTTGCGAGCCATATATATAATGTTCAATTTTTTAGAGCGAAAATAACCGCGTAGGCTTCCTTCTCTATAGTGGCATAACGTTCTTGGCATTCGATAGTTTTTTGCTGATGAAAGCAATGGGATGTTCTTGGTCACTTTCATCTTTTCTAGATAGGCAAGCACCTATCGCGTACGATGAAGCATCTGCATGTATGATGAAGGGTTTTGTAAAGTTCGGTGAATAACAAATTGGCGTTTGGCTGATTGCTTGCTTCAGATCACGGAAAGCTGTTTCACACTGCTCAGTCCAGGTAATTTCATTAGGAGCACGTTTTTTTGTAAGTTCAATCAATGGTCGGGCCATTTCAAAGAATGTCGGGATATAGGACCTATAATAGGACACAAGGCCTAATAAACTTCTGACATCTTTCTTGGATTTCGGCACTTCTAAATTTTGGATGGCTGCTACTTTCTTTGGATCAGGAGCATGCCTGCCTGATCCTACCACATGTCCTAGGAATTTTATCTGGGATCGTGCAAACACACATTTCTGAAAATTTACTGTCATGTTTGCTTCTTCGAGGGTTGTCAGAATAGCGTCTAGGTGCTCGAGATGATCAGTCCAGTTATCAGAAAAAACAACCACGTCATCTATGTACGTTTTGGCGGTTATTCTCTATGTTGGACTAAAGTGCGGTTCATGGACCTTTGAAACGTGGCTGCCGCGTTACGTAGCCCGAACAGCATGACTACGAAGAATACTGTCCTCGGTGTGTGACGAAAGACGTTAAATGTTTGGAGTCTTCACTTAATCTTATCTGCCAGTGCCCTTTCAGTAAGTCCAACAGGCTGATGAATTTCGCTGGAGCGACCTTGTAGAGCAAGTCTGTAGCGTTAGGCATAGGGAATGAGTCGACTTCTGTCTGGGAGTTTAAATATCGATAGTCCACGCATAATCTGACTGAGGAGTCTTTTTTGGCTACACATACGATCGGGTGAGCATATTCACTCTCCGAGTGCTCGATTAGTCTTAAACTTAATAATTCTTCGATTTGTCTGTCGACTTCACTTTTGAGTGCCTCTGGGATTCTGTAGGGCTTCTGACGTTTTGGTTGGTTATCAGGTTTTAATTTAATTTTATGTTCTCCTACATTTGCAATTTTAGGGATTCCCGACTGAAGGTTGGAGTGTCTACGTAATATGTTGATCAGTTGCTCCCTCTCATCTTCTGTTAAATGGTCCACATGTAATTTTTGGTGGAGGTTATCCGGATCGTCTTTAGTAATCTGCGGGATGTTTTCGATCTCGCCAAAATCGATATCATCATCATAGATGACGCCTATGTGTGTTGTCTGAGCTTTTAATTCGCTGATTTTATTCGCGTGTAAATGCTTTATACTATTATCTGGCAATTGTACTAAATAACTATAGGGAGATTTCTTTTCAAGTATCGTAGCTGGTGCTGTCCACCTAGCGTATATTTTGTGATTACTGTCCAGAATTAATACAATAACTTGATCATTCGGTTTAAATTCTTTATGTCTAGCTCTCCTATTGTGATAATAAGAGTAAGCCTGCTGCTGATCCTTGCAAGAAATTCCGGCATGCTCGGCTGCTTTTTCTAACTTTATTTTCAGGTCATTTAAATAGTTGGTAACTGAGCCTAACTGACCAAGTAGAGGTGTTTCGTTGGTCCATGATGATTTTAATATGGAAAGTTCATAGGCGTAACCAGGGGGGGTGCCCTGGGTGCCCGGGCACCCCCCCTCTTGCGCAGACTCAAGCACAATTATTTTAAAAAATCGAAATCTACAAAAGAAAAAAGAAGCGAAAGCAGAGTTCAATTAGTTTAGCAAATTAGTTTAGTTCAGAAAACTAACAGTGTAAGTTTTGAACTGTGATAAAAAAAAAGAATTCCACGTTCTTTTTAATTTCTTCTATCTTCAGTAGAAGAAAGTACTGTAATCGAAATAATTTTTCGACTTCCGGTTTTCGACGGATTTACACGTTTTAGGAGTCAGAGATCCCAAAAAACATGTTTATAGAAAATGTCTATCTGTCCGTCTGTCTGTCGCCATTGTACGATCAAAAAGTGTATGAAGTTACGCATAGAATTGAACCAATTTTTTTTTAAGTTTTTGGCTATGGCAAGCAGGTCCTTCATTAATTTGGAAAAAATTCGCCGGTAGGGGGCGCTGTAATAGCGATTTTTGTGCCATTTTGATTATTGTACCATCGAAAAGTGTATGAAGTTATGCATAGAAATAAACCAAAAAAAAGTTTTAAGTTCTTGACTGTGGCAAGCAGGTCCTTCCTTAATTTGGAAAAATTCGCCGATAGGGTGCACTGTAATAGCGATTTTTGTGCCATTTTCATTATTGTACCATCGGAAAGTGTATGGAGTTATGCATAGAAATGAACCAAATTTTTTGTGTATGTTTCTGGCTTAGGCGAGCAAGTCCTCCCTGAATTTGAACAAAAGCTGCCGGAAGGGGGCTCTATAATTGCGATGTCTGTGCTATTTTCATTATTGAACCAAATTTTTTGTGCATGTTTTTGGCTTTGGCCAACAGGTCCTCCTTGAATTTGGAAATATTGCGCGGTAAAGGGGCTCTGTGATAGCGATTTTTATATACGTTTCTTGATTTTTCGTAGTTCTATTGTCCATCGGCGACTCGTGCAGCAACGGGAACTCGCTTCCTGCTAAGCCGGCTATTCGTAAACAGCTGATAACAACAGAATAAGGAAAAACTATTAATTTTAACAACTATCATGATATAGATTAACTCGTTTTCATTCCGTTTAATTGACTGAAGCAGAAATTTAAGACGAAAATCAAAGTTGGTATAGTATTGAACTAATAATATTGAAGTATTAACATGTGTAACTACTTTTTGAAACATTAAGATGTATAAGATAGAAGAAAGTTTTGGGATTCGCACATCCAACTAGTTTTTAAATTATGTTCTTTATCTTTCAGACGAACGTCTTTTTGCACGCTTTTTTCCCTACGTATCATCCCTACACAATGCTAGTGGCATTGTATAGGGATGATATGCATGTAGGGAAAAAAGCGTGCAAAAAGACGTTCGTCTGACATTAGCCTTAAAACTAGAATACTTACAAGAATCTGTATTAGTCATAGTAAGTCAAAAAGGAGGTTTTATAATCCCATTTTGACGTCTTTTTTTTGTGGGAGATTTTTTTAACACCATTCTTTCTATTGCATGTTTCTGCAATTTCATGAGAAATTAACGCAAGTTTTTGACAAGGATAAAAACAGAAATTATTTGTCTCTTTGATTTCACATTCTAAAGTCTAGAAAGCAGCAGAAAAATTTGAAAGGGAATACAGATGTGAAACAGTAATTGCAAAATGCGATTAGCTCGAGAAAGGTGGGGGTGCACATACCCTGCCTCCTTTGAAAATGAGGAATAATAGCGCAGAAAATTAAAATTAATCTGAAGTCGGTTGGTTGGTTGAATTTCGTGTTTCACGACCATATTTTGACATTCGTAAAAGGAATATGGTTGCAGTCTTTCAAGCCAATATAGTAATTTTTTTCCTCTGACAATTTTTATGCGATTTTTGGAGTTTCTTCTCGTTTTGCGGAGTCCTTTTGAAACTAGGAAAAGGACCCGGTTGCAATCTTTTAGCCCAGTGCACTAAATTTTGACGAAATTCGCGATTTTATTCTGCGATCATTTCATGATATTTACAATTTTTCCCAAAATCATTTGACAAATTCACGTCTTTCTACGCGATTTTTTCTCGAAATCCGCACTTTTCTCCACTAACCTTTGACAAAATTCGTGTTTTTGACTGCGATCCTTTGATGAAATTCGCATTTTTTACCGCGATATTTTGACGAAATTGGGATTTCTTTAGCACGATCCGTTGACGAAATTCGCATTTTTTACCGCGATATTTTGACGAAATTGGGATTTCTTTAGCACGATCCTTCGATGAAATTCGTGTTTTCTTTACACGATCTTTCGACGAAATTCGCATTTTCTTTCCGCGATCTTTTGATGAAATTCGCATTTTCTTTCTGCGATCCTTTGACGAAATTCTCGTTTTCACCGGGATCCTTTGACGAAATGTTATTTTTGGCGACCTATTCACGAAACTGATTTTTTTTACAGGGATCATTTGTCGAAATTCGTGATAGTTTTGCACGACCAATCGGGAAAATTCTCGATATCTTTCCGCACCAATTATCAAAATCCTCTACTCTTTTCCGTGACTTTTTGACCAATGGCGGATCTAAGGGGGGGGGGGGGGGGGCGATCGCCCCCGTCGCGCCAGTTTTAATCCACAAGACTCGTGCTGGGTCAGGTCTTCCCTCTTTTAGAGCCGGGCCGTGTCCTGATCTTAAATTTTTCTGCAGATTCGTTTCTGGCCAGATTTCTTTTTCTTCCAGGTCGAGCCTGGCCTGGACTTCATTCTTCCTAGGTCTGCACTGGCCGAAATTTCCAAGTCGGACCTCGTCCCGGAATAAAAGCTAAACGTTCAGTCCGTGTCAGTCCTTATGATAAGCGTTACTATGCGACCTGTGCACTCCTCTAAATTCCGACTGTCTGTCCATCTGTCTGTCTGTCTATATGTGACACAAATTTTGTGGGCGCTCTATCTCAAGAAATAATGTGCAGAATTTAATAAAAATTTATATTAAGGTAGTCCCTGATATAGATTGGTGCTGATTAGTTTTTGGTGTAAATCGCCCTGCAGGTGGCGCTGCTATGTAGCATTTTGCAGGATTTCCGCAAAAGCTCTATCTCAAGAACTAATGCACGGAATTTTATAAAACTTCAGATTCCGTTAGTCCTTGACATGAATAGATGTTGTTTACGTTTTGGTGTAAATCGCCCAACAGGTGGTGCTGCTGTGCTGCATTTTGCAGGATTTACACTATTTTTGCAGTAGCTCTATCTCAAGAACCAATGCACACATTTTCATCAAACTTCGGATTTAGTTAGTCCTTTATATGGAATGATGCTGACTACGTGTTTGTGTAAATCGCCCAATAGGTGGCGCTGCTGTGCTGCATTTTGAGCTATTTCCTCAATAGCTCTATCTCAAGAACTAATGCACGAATTTTCATCAAACTTCAAATTTAAGTATAACTTGATTAATATTGCCGCTGATTATGTGTTGTTGCAAATCGCTCAACAAGTGACGCTTCTATGCTGCATTTGTCATGATTTGCGCAATAGCTCTATCTCAAGAACTAATGCACGAATTTTCCTCACACTTCATATTCAGTTAGACGTTGACATAAGTTGGTGATAATTAGGTTCTGGTGTAAATAACACAATAGGTGGTGCTGCTATGCTGCATTTTGCTGGATTTACACGATTTCAGTGACAGTCATACCTCGAGAACTAATGCACGGAATTTCATATTTTTAGAATTCTCATGATGAACACAGATTGGCACTGAGATAGTGAATTTTGAAGTATTGACATGTATGAGATAGAAGAAAGTTTTGTGATGGCCACAACATACTAGTTCCTTGTAGAGCTTTAAAATTGTGATTTTCTTTTATCATCCGTTTCTTTCATTCTAAACTGATTTTTTAACTGGATTTTCATTTGAATTTAATTGTCTCATATTTTTAAGTAGTGTTTATGTACATAATTGCCTAAATAGTCCTTAATAATATCGTTTTTATGTATTCATGAATTTGGAACATAATCTGAAAATAAAATATGAGCATAAGTAAGTGTGGTGTGCTTTATGAATAGTTTTAAAGGCAAAATGCAGGCTGTGCTGGAGTCGATTTTTTAGCTTTTATACGGGCCGGGCGATAATTTTTTTGTGCGGTTTGGACCTGGACTTGGGCCAGAAAATTTCAGCTCGGGGAAACCTCTAACTGACATATCGAAGGCCGCTTTATTTTTTTTTTAAATGCTTCTTTCATCCATCATCCCATAGCTAATGAACATACAGGGTGTCCCAAAATGCACTGGCTGATTTTAAAATTCAATAACTTGCAAATGGTGGCAGCTATTAAAACAAATACTTGCAGGAGAGTTATGTAAGAAGTCAAGGAGCAGGGATGATTATGTTCCGAATTTTCCAAAAATTTTACCCGCTCGCTGCGCATCCCGCGATTTCCACGGCCAACGTAAAAGTAGCAAAATTTGCACAACCCGCGATTTCCGCAGCAAATCTTTTTTTTTATGATCTAATTCTATTTAAAAAAAAAAAAAAACTCTTTCACAAAGGTTTCGGGCATATTTTAACTCTAAAATATATGAAGATTTGAAATATGTAATAAAATAAATGCGCAATTTTTGAAGCTATTTTGCTTAAAAATACGCGGCGAGAGGATTAAGGCGTTCGGTTCAGAAAATTAAAAAAATATCATCAATGCTTAAATTCGGATATAAAAATAGTCACGAATTTTGACAAATGGTCGTCATAAAAAATCTATTTCGTCAATCTAAAAATAACTTCAATTCCTCCAAAGGATCACGGAAAAAGCGCAAATTTTGTCAAAAGGACGACGAAAAAGAGTGAATTTGTTCAAAGAGACACCGAAAAAGCGCGAATTTGGTCAAAAGGCCGCTGAAAAAACGTGAAATTCTTCAAATGATCGAGAAAAAACTGAGTTTCGTCAAAGGGCAGCAGAAAAAACTTAAATTTCGTCAAAGGATCGCGGCAGAAAACGGGAATTTTGGCAAATGGCCACAAAAAACCACGAATTTCGTCAAAGGTTTGCGAAAAAATGCAATTTTTATCAAAGAATCGCGAAAGAAACGCGAATTTCATCAAATGGTCGCGAAAGAAACGGGAATTTCATCAAAGGGTCGCAAAAGAAACGCGAATTTCATCAAAGGGTCGCGAAATAAACTCGAATTTGGTCAAAAAGTCTAAAAAAAACTCAAATTTTGGCAAAGGATCGCGGATAAAACTCGAATTTCGTCAAAGGATTGCTGAAAAACGCGAGTTTTGTGAAAGAGTAGTGGAAAACGCGCATTTTGTCAAAGAGTCGTGGAAGAAATGCAAATTTCACCAAAGAGTCGTCGAAAAAATACAGCGGTCTCTTTAGAAAACAGCACACATATATATATCTATATGTTTATTATTATAGATATCGTTTTTAATCTGAAATAATATACTGAACTAACTTTTGAAGAAACGGGTTAACACAAACACAGCTTGTGCAAGAATCTGCACTCAGCGACTCAGCCTGAAATCGACCCGAATCAAAAACAGTTAACCCGACCTGCAACAAAAATAATTAGTGCCAGGATTAAATCCCCCCCCCCCCTCCCTCTACTGTAACCTTTCAGAAAATTTGCTTTGAATTTCAGATTTTTTTTTTTTATTATTTATTGGGAATCACCCCTAATCAGGAGTTTTTTTACTGCGATTCTATATTTTAGTTTAAAATAGCAACGATAGAGGGCGCTGCAAGCAATAGATGCTAAATCTGTTCCCGGAGGAGGAAGGCCAGAAATTGGGCCCGATTTAACGACTATTGATTGCAGCGCCATCTATCGCTGCTATTGTAAAGTAAAATCAAGAATTGCAGCAAAATTTCTCCTGACATCTTACATAACCTGCAAGATTTTTTTTAAATGGCTGTCATCATTTGCAAGTTATTGAATTTTAAAATCAGTCAGTCCATTTTGGGACACCCGGTATGTTTTTTGATAAGTTTCAAAGCAATTACTGAATTACAACTGATCTTAGATATAAAGAGACAAGCAGTTTTATACCAAATTAGTACTTTTTACATAATCCTGAAGATTGAAAAGTATCCCTAAATAATTATTTGGACGTGTCCGTTATGGAGCTTTTACTGTATATTGTTTTTATCTTCAAAAATACACTGCTCAAAACAATTAAAGGATATTGCAGTTTTAGGTGGATTTTGTATCTGGTAAACTGTTTAGCTGATTGATACATGGTCGACAGACATAGTAGGTTATATGAGAATAAATTACACATGTTTGGCAGAAAAAAATGCATTTTATTGCGCATTTGTGTACTAAAGGAAAAAAACACAATTTGTGCATATGAGAAAAAAAGAATAAGAAAAGGTGTTTTCTTCAAAGAAAATCATTTTCAGTAGGGGGTATGGTTTCCACGGGTGGCCAGCAACGTTGAACACCTTTGAGGCATGGACTCAATGAAGCTATTAATGACGAGTTGGTGTATTCTGCCCCACTCTTCCAGAAGAGCTCTTTCCAGTTCTTGGAGAGTTTGTGGGGGTTGTTGGCGGCCAGAAACTCATCTTCCTAGAGCGTCCCAAACGTGCTCGATTGGATTCATGTCTGGAGAATACGCTGGCCATTCCATTCGAACGATTCTTTCCTCGAAAAGGAAATCCTCCACCAGGTTTGCACGATGTGGCCTGCAGTTATCGTCCATTAAAATGAAGTTATCTCCGATTGCTGCAGCGTAAGGGACTACAATAGGTCTGAGGATCTCATCCCTATATCGGCGACCAGTCAGAGCTCCATCTCGAATGATGTAGAGGTCAGTGCGCCCGTCAATGGAGATGCCACCATACACCAACACTCCTCCACCGCCAAATCTGACATTTTCGTGCACGAACGCAGGATTATTCCTACTGCCACGGTCCCTCCAGATGAAAATACGCCTATTATCCGGATGCACAGAAAAACGGGATTCGTCAGAAAACAGAATATTGCTCCATTCATTTCTCCTCCAGTTGACATGCTCGGTTGTCCACTCCCTGTGGTCGCGACGATGCCTTGATGTTAATCTAACACATACCATCGGTCGGCGAGCATACAGACCTACAGCATGGAGCCGGTTTCGGACAGTCTGAGTTGAAATCGTGGTGCCTGTAGCCGAGCGAAGGTGTTGTTGGAGAAGAGTAGCGTTCATGGTTCGGTGTCTCCGAGCTGTTAACGCTAAATACCGATCTTCATTGGGCGTTGTTGCCCGTCTACGACCTTGCCCTGGTCTTCGGCCTGCACATCCACTCTCCAAAAAACGGTTCCAGATCCTGGAAATGACACTTTGTGACACTCCAATGGCTTGCACTACTTCGGCTTGAGTTTGGCCCCCTTCTGACCTACCAACAATTCTCAAAGCTTCTGAATCTGTCAAATGACTTCGCTGAGACATCGTACTCATCGAAACAAAGCAATCACTGAATGCCGATCATCCTTGTCTTCATTCTCTTTTATCCAGTTGAAAGTCAAATTTCATTCGCTGCCGCTGAAGCGACGTTTTTGACGTCGAACTCAAAATTTGCATACTCCATAGTTTGAAAACCAGAAAAATTTGCATTTGTGATTCTCTTCTTCTATTTTCGGCAAAAAAAATTTCGTTTATATCTTTATTTTATATAAAACTTCAAATATCCTTTAATTGTTTTGAGCAGTGTATTTAGACTTACTTTTCAAAAATCGGGTCAACCCGAACCCTTCTCGCAATAGTGAAAACCCAATCCGAAATTGACTCAAGCCCGAAATAATCTATGTCAATCTAACCCAAACCCAGCGCGCTAGGCGCAGCTAAAAAGTAGAAGTTAACCCGACCCGCAGCAGAAAAATAGAAGTCAACTGGGCCCAAACCCAACCCGCAGCAAAAAAGTAGAAGTTAACCCGACCCGCAGCAAAAAGTAGAAGTCAACCGGACCCCAAACGCGACCCACAGAAAAAAGTAGAAGTCAACCCGACCTGCAGCAGAAAACTAGAAGTCAACCGGGCCCAAACCCGACCCGCAGCAAAAAAGTAGAAGTTTACCCGACCCGCAGCAAAAAGTAGAAGTCAACCGGACCCAAACGCGACTCACAGAAAAAAGTAGAAGTCAACCCGACCTGCAGCAGAAAACTAGAAGTCAACCGGGCCCAAACCCGACCCGCAGCAAAAAAGTAGAAGTTTACCGACCCGCAGCAAAAAGTAGAAGTCAACCGGACCCAAACCCGACCCACAGAAAAAAGTAGAAGTCAACCTGACCTACAGCAGAAAACTAGAAGTCAACCGGGCCCAAACCCGACCCTCAGTGAAAAAAATTAGTCCCGACCCGCGCATCAGATTGGAGTCTCCAAATTTCTAAAATCGCCCCCCCCCCTTGAGGACCCTCCAGATCCGCCCTTGTTTTTGACGAAATTTGCAACATTTTCTCGTCAATCATTTATCGAATTTCGCGATTTTTTACGCAATCTTTGACGAAATTCGCGATTTCTTTCTGCACTCTTTTATCGAAATTCACGATATTTTTCACGATTGTTTGAAGAAATTCTCAAATTTTTCCGTGACCGAGTCACGAATTGATTTTGAGAAGTTCCACAAAAGAAATAAATATCGCGGACTTCAGATCACTGAAGAATCATAGATCTGTGAAAGAATTTTTAGGGCGGAAATACTGCACAGCATTTTTTATTATGCGGGATTTTCCTTTTCTGTGCACAAATTGCGCGATCCCGCACGTTATTTCAAAACCTGCCCCTTAAAGAAAACTTCGTTACTAGGTGAGTTTCGCTGGTTGTTTTTTTTTTTTGTTAACGAACATAGAATTAAAGAAATCTAGGATTTGGGGGGGGACTGTCTTCGGCTACGTACCCCCGACCAAGCTACGACCACTTCTGTCTCGAAACAAACGAATCCTGAATTATCGCGATTTTTTTATTTCGAGCCAAATTAAATTTTCAGCTTTCTTATAAGAACTGATTTGACAATCTTCCATTTCGAATTTAATCACGGCAATTGCAAGAATTACTGGAGAGTTTTTTCTGTTTCAAAAAAAGTAAAAAAAATCGCCTCAAAGTGCAACCCCCCCCCCCTAAAAATCGCATTAAAAATTCGGAAAAGATTAAAAAAAACAGCAGGAAACGAAATTAACTAATTGGGTAAAATATTTAAACCGGATTCTTTTTAGGTACGCGAAAAAAACCTCTAAAATAACATTGAAAAATTGTTACAAATTGAAAAATCGCTGTAAGAATCTTGAAAAAACTTTATTGAAAAGAAGACAAAGTTTACTGGATAAAATATATAAATCGGATTCTTTTTTACTAATTTGAAAAAATTCGCATAAAAAATTAATTGATAAATTCTACAAATTGTCTTCGGTATGCACGACTTCAGGCAAACAGGTACTTTCCTGTCAAATCTTGCGGTTGTGAGGACTGTATTGTTTTTTCAGAGTTCAGCGCGCATGCGTACATACCCACACCCAGAGACAGACAAGTACCTATCTTTATTATTACAGTCGCATCATGATAATATAATTTTTATCATCTTGACAAAATTTAGTGTATATATTATCATGACCTGCTTTACCTAATACATTGGACACATTCTGAGGTAAAAAATGAATTATTAATGAATATTGTAATTATTTATAATATATAATAATAATTATTTATATGCTTTTTCCTCCAAAATTTCTTGTATCCACCCCAGTGATCCCTAAGAAGTCACGGAGTCACATTCTGAAAAACTTTCGTGGGTATGTACTAGTGTACAGCATGTATTATCTGAGATTTATCATCCGGCAAAATTTCATCTACAATACTTTGACATACATAATGTTACGTCTCATGCAATGCCCTTGTGCCTATAGAAGTTTCCAGCATGATTAAAGGCCTTTTTTAATCTTTATAAGAAGTTACGGTGCCAAAAGGTTTTACACTTGTGACCACACTTAGTCACTGTCTTATTTCACTGCTGCAAGAAGATTTACATATCTTTTTTTTTACCATTAGATTTAGTTTTGATGTTTGTTTTTAACCCCTTCTCACACCCCCTCACGCAAACAAAAATCGCGTTTGAGCCCTTTTTAAAAGAAATACCACACAATTATGAGTTCTAACAGGAAAACCTATCTAAAACGGAAATTCGGCCGGTTTCATGGAGCTCTGTTTTAGCAGGTTTTACTATATGAAATATTGTTTGTATCCAACATATTCAGGGTAAAAAGTCTGGGCACCCCCCCAAAAGGCTGGTTACGCCTATGGAAAGAGGACCAGTTGGACGCCTACCATATAACATTTGGAATGGACCAACGTTCGTTGTAGCATTTGGTACCTCCCTGTATGCCCACAACAAAAAGGTATGTGTTTATGCCAACTTCCGGCATTTTCTCTTATAGCATGGTGTATCATCCCTTTAAGTACCCCATTCCATCGTTCCACTAATCCATTTGACCGTGCGTACCCCGGAACGGAAAAACGCGGGGACGTCCCTAAACGTTTCATAAATTCTTTCGTGAGGGCCGAAGTGAAGTTTTTATCCTGATCGCTAGCTATTAATTTGGGAATTCCGGTCCGTGAAAATATCTGTAAAAGGGCATCGCATGTAGATTTAGCAAAAATATTTCGTAAACAGACCGCTTCCGGCCAACGCGTGCACTGGCCTACCGCGGTTAGTACGTACTTGTATCCTCCACTAGCCGGTTCTATTGGGCCTATTATGTCTATATTTACAATCTGCATTGCCTCGTCAGGACGAGTAACTGGGGTTATCGGTACATTATCAAACTTATTTGCTTTCGCTCGAAGTTGACAGGACAAACATTTGTCGCAAAACTCGCTCACATCTGTCTTAATCCCAGGCCAAAAAAAAGAACATTTTAATCTTTCAGTGGTCTTTCGTTTTCTTAAATGTCCACCCCAGGGGCTTGAATGAGCGAGCTCTAGCAACTGCTTTCTACGCGGCTCGGGCACGAGCAATTGATGTACCGTTTCCCCTAATATTTTGTCCGATGGTATAACAGATCGCCCTGAACAAAACAATTATTACGCTCATTTTTGGCATCTGTCCAACACTGATTTAGTGATGCATCCATCTTTTGTTCCCATTTAAATTTTTCCAAGTCGTTCGTGAAATTTCTGGTATTTTCATTGACATCGTTATCAATATTCTCGTCTGCATTTCCTATTTTAACCTGCTCGGCCTCCGTAGCAGCGCAAGCTAAATCTAAATCTACAGCGTTGTTTTCTCTCGTACGGGGCAAATTTATAGTACTAAAATCATTTATTGCGGTGTCGGGTTCATTACTTTCGCATATTGTGCTTAATTCCTTATGAGCATTTAAAGATAACAGTAAATCATTAATTAATAATAAGATCTCGTTATTTTCTTGTTTCAAATCGCTAGCTTTCTGTTCTAACATCGCCAAATTTTCTTCAAGATAGTCTAAGTTTGGCGTGTCGAACACAAAATTATCTTCAATTTTTTTAATTATTGGCGTAATAGAACTTTTAGTTACGGCGCGAGCTTTTTTTAATTTTGAGAGCTTGTCTGCCATACTTTAAAGTAATGTAATAAAATCTTACCTCCGTAAAAAGATAATCCGATAGGGATAATATAGGGAAAAGATAATCCGCACGTCCAGGGAAAAGATAATCCAGGGATAGAGAAAGGATAATCCGCACGTTAATATTTCTTATTGGCCAAATCCAAATCCCACAATACTTCTGACGCCAGTGTAATGAACGACCTGATGGTCGCGTGTGGCTTTCTGAAAAGATTGGCCAATGGTCTAAACATCACAAACGTTTATTACAACACGGAGGACATCACGATGCACAACACTAGCACATATAAATAACACTTATAACTGTCCCATTCCTCATGGGGTTTCGTTCGTTACTTTACGACCGGGAGTGTCCGCGGCCGTTCACAGATTTTTCTTAGCTCACCTTCCTAGGTGAAGCTATCCCAGGTTCTGCCTGATTCTCATCTTTTGGCCACAGATGGCGCTTCTATAGGCGAGAGGGCGTGTACAAACATCACAACAAGCTTGGTCTTAGATAAAGCTTGGTCTTAGATATAATGGGGAGCAAAAACCGTAAAACAGGGCGTTTGAAACTGAGAGAGATCAGCAAAGAGTATGTTTCATGTTTTTTCTGAAATTCGATGGTCTATTATTGTTTCGAAGATGGAACAAAGAAGTGCAATTAAGAAATGGCCCATTGTATAACACTTAAACTCAAAGCGTCTGTGTGGCAGGAAATGACCATTCTTTTAGCATAAGACGTCTCGAAAAAATGACTTAGTCCAAATAACCAATTTTCACAAAACCAATGCATGTAATATGCGCTTTCATAGTTTTAAGTAGAATTTTTGCCGTTTAATTGAATCACTTTGTTGAATAGAATTTGATTTCTCAAAGCGGCGGATTTCGAAAAACGCCAAAACGTTTAAATATTAATTTTGGTTTTGATTCATATAAAAGGCAAATATTGTAATTTTTCTTAGCTCTGGGGGGTGTTTTAACCCCCAAACCCCTCCCGTGGCTGCGCCACTGATTCATTCATATATTTTCTTTTATTATTAGCCTTTTTTAAAAATTTAAACAATCCCTTAATTTGGTGTTTACAATATAACTGTAAACAAAAAATCTTTTGTTGATATAGAATAAGAAAATGCAATAATGACTTTTTACCCATCAAATTTTCAATATGTTTTTTTCTGTGTGTGTATGTGTGTTTGAATTAAAATATTTTATTTATATTTAACATTCTTTTAAAACTTTCTATCTTATTATCTTGGATAATTTTAATCATTTTAAATATGTTTTTTATAGTTTTAATACTTTATATTTAACAAAGCCTAGTTCATTTCTACAGTATGAGACATATTTTTACACCTGCCTTGTATAAACAAATTCTGACAAAGGCATGATAAAATTATTTAGTTAAGGCAGGTGTTTTCGAATCTGTTAATCAAATTATTATTAGTCTGCTGTTTCTCATAATAGTTGGGGGATCTATTTTTCCTTGTGCTGCAAATGAAAATAATAGATGAATTTGATGTAACTAATTATGCTGCAAGACCGTCATGACAACGTCTGAGAGAAAAGAGAATCTTGTCCATGCCAGAAATAAGAAAAATTAAAGATACAGCTACAGGTCCAGAAACAATTGAACTAATTGAAAAGTTTTGTAATTGTAATGAATATTGAAGGACCATGACTGGAAAAAAATGTAGTTAGCATTGCTAAGAGTGTACTATGCACAAAAGCGATTGATATTATGTGTATCTATATGAGTTGTATTCTCTTTTTAAACAGGAATTTCCAAAAAACTTGAGAATTATAACTCTAGGTATTCAATGCAGTATTAGCAGCACTGTTCATTTAATTGAATTTGTGACAAGCTAAGTAAAATATTTGGAAAATGTTATTCCACTCTTTTATAACGAAAGCTAAATCTAATTTCCTAAAAGAAACTAAAGCAAACTTTGGCCCTCAAAAAGCTATCGTTTTGTAGGATTTCAGCATAAATTTTACTTTTCTTATTCAAGATGAGGCTTAAAGTTACCATTGGACCAAAGAAGCTGCACTCTTGATCCAACTGTTATATACACTCTATCTCTCAGTATTAGATTATCAGCAAGCAATATACAGATTTTATCTTATGACATGCAACATGATTTCACTCTTATGTGTTTAACACAGAAGGAAGTGATATCCTTTGTAAAAGAGATATTTCCTGATGTAAAGAAAGTCCTTGACTTTTGTGATGGATGCTCTGGCAATAAGAAAATTGCAAATTTTCATAAACCTTTACCAAAATGAAGACAATTTCCCCTTAAGATATTTAAATTCTTTTCTGGGGGGTGTGGGGAAGGAGAGGAGATAGCCGCTGATTTAATGTTTTAGATACTAAATCACGAAGATCTTCTAATATACCAATGTTTTGTTGTGTTATTATGTTTGGAGTTACAGTAAGATAGGAAAATTGACATATATATTAGAAGGTTCTCAATGTTGCTTATTCATAATAAATATAAATTTTAAATTGCACGTTAAAAAAATGTTGCAAAATAAGTCTAAGTGATACTGCAAAAGTACGTCATTTATTTCTATATTTATATTTAGCTCAGTTATATTTTTGAATTTCAATCTTTTAAATATAATGTTTATTCTGATTTTTTAGCTTTAAAAATTTGCATATAATTTAACAAATTCTTTATTTGTTACATAAAAAAATACAACAATATAAATCTTTAAATTATTTATAAGCAATTTTATTTAATGCATTAGATTTAATTAATGATTATTTCAATTTTAATAAAAATGAATTTTTTCTCCTAGCTTATGTAAAAATTTTGCGCTGTTTTGGGAACTTGCACCATTCAAGAAAAAAAAATATATATCTAATATGTCTAATTTAAACTGTGGTACCTAAATAATTACTGTGGTTCCTATGACTTGTTGAATTTATTTAATATGAGTGCTTCTTTTTTTTTATTTACAAAGTAAAGTTTTTGCTTTGTTTTTTCTGAGTAAAATGAGAAAGAAATCTATGATTTCAATATCTACACCCCCTCCATTAAATATTGCACATATTCTTTACATACTACCTTTGAGAAAGTATTTACAGAAATGCTATACCACTGAATCCAATGATAGATGTACATTTATGTGACAAACATATGCGATAAGATTGAGAACAACACAATTTCAGATAATGTGTGATATGTACCAATAAGATACAAATTTTCTACTGTTATAAAAATAAATAAATTAGTCTGATTTTAAGGGTTCATTTTAGGAAATAAATCAAAATGATTAATAAATTTATATTTAAAATGTGCAGCAATTATTTAGGTACCATAAGCAAAGTTAAAGATATTTATCTCTTGATAGGTACAGCATCCCAAAATAGGTGAAAAATTTTGCATAAGCCATGAGAAAGACATCATTTTTATTTCATAAATAGAAAGCCGAAAGTGTAAACTTTTATTTAAAACAAAAAGAAATTGGAAATTTTATTTGCCTTTTTGTGTAGAGCCTTTTTCGTAAAGTCACAAAAATTTGGAAAAATAACCATAACTTTCAACTTTGGTTTAATTTTTTGGCCCTAAATATTTAAAATTAATTTTTTAAATATTTTTTTATTAAAATCTGCGTCTTTTGATGTACTTACGGTGATATTTTTAAGATGATTCGCATTTTAGATCCGGAGAAACAATTTTTTGAAAATGGAACTGCAGTCTAAAAATACAGACTCAGAAATGATCGATTTGAGAAAAATCCAAAAATTGGACCCCCCATATCTCACAAACTATGACGTCTAGGAAGGAAAAATTTCTGATGTATTCATATCATGATAGAATTAGTATATACACCGAGTTTCATCCAAATCCCTGGGGGTCGGATTACAAGGTCTGGTTGAATTGACATGGAATGACTCAAGCAGGTTTAACGTAAAATCTATACCCTGTTATTTTATGTCGAAAGGAGAGGCACCGTCTTAAATCGACTTTTAATAACGTACAATTTGTGGGTGATCTTTATCTTGCATTCAAAATGAGTTAATAACTCGTCGCTCGGAGGCATGGATAAATGGTGTAAATCACGAATTTTGGATTTTAATATCTGTGTGAGTTTTGTAGATATTGAGATGAATTTTTTGGTGTTTAATTCAGGAATGGTTAAGGAAAAATTTCCTAATTGGAAATTTTACTTTACGGGGACCGTATAAAAATTTAGTTTTGTATTTTCTGAAATAGCGCCCCCCCCCTCCCCCCACGCATACAGTTGCAACTTATGTCATTAAATTTTACACCTTTTTTATGAAACTTTACAATTGGAAGTATGTGTCTAGAGGCAATATTTAAGGAAATAGACTATTGTTTCGATCTTTGAATCACCCTGTATATGAAGACGTGAGTTTCAAAACTCGCCTTATCCAAAATTTTAATAATCGAGTTTTCTCTATCAATCTATTCTATTGGTAAACCTGCATCGAAAAAACACTACATCTGCAAAAAGGTTAGTTTTATCGTGTATTTCTGCCATTGTAAAATCTGTTAAAATTATTTTTTCTTGAGATAGTATTTATGAATAAGCAACACTGTTAAAAATCTGGGGCATTTGCTGCATCGTCACTCCATCACTTTTATAGGAAACTGTAACTTGACTATATTATGGGGTATTCTCATTGGTTAGAACAGAAACATTCTATAAAAGTGGTGGAGTGAGTATGCAGCAATTGCTGTATATTTTTAACAGTGAATGTTAATCTCTCAACTTCACAATAACAAGTTTGTAATCGCCGACTGACAATCTCTCTCTCTCTCTAATAAACTCGATGTAAACCAAATATTTTGACGTTTCTTTCCTGAGCTCCGAGTTTTTTCCTTCTAAATTTTTCTATCTTATCTGTGATAATGCATTTTTAACACGTCATCAGTCACGATGCTCTGAAGAAGTTTTTTATACGTGAGTTAGTAGACGGCAAATAACTACGAAAATAAACGAAGTGAGAAACACGCGTGCGCTGCTAAGCCTAACTGACAGAATGGATGAATTGAATATTCCCAAGCTAAATGGAGATAATTATACGGCATGGAGTGACCGTACGCGTGCTGCTAATGCAAAGGAACTGTTGGGAGGCGATTGATCCAGGTTGCGGCTCAGAATTAAAAGAAGACGGAAATAAAATTAACGAAAAAGCTCTTACGTTCCTGTTCCTCGTGGTAGAAGATAGCATTTTGGACGATATCGCCAATTGTACGAGGGCGAAAGATGCATGGACTTCTCTAAATGATATCCATACGAAGTTTGGATTGTTACATACACTTCAGCTATTTAGAGAATTTTTCAACGTAAAAAGGAATCCTGGTGAAAGTGTGAGCTCCTATTTAGGATGGTTGGTTGATTTTTGACGGCCAATTATCTACTCGAGGGATATAGGCTCGAGGCGGGGAAGTGCCCTACGTGGGGGTCTTTCTAAGGGAACCTAAACCGTATTTACGCTTGGAAATCCTAAGTTCGAAGAAAACCACGAAAACTCCGAGCGATTAGGTCGACGGGCGCGATTGGGTTCGGAACCAGCACCTCCCGTCTACCAGCTTCGAGAGCTCCAATTTAGGAAGAATAATGGAATTGCATCGCAAGGTGCCTCCTTGCGGACACAGATTCAAGGACAGAGATGTATCCCTTATCATGTTGATGGGTTTACCTAAAGAGTAGAAGGCTTGATATTAATTCTGGAACGAGATGAAGACACTTTGTCCACAAAAACTGTTAAGTCGCGCCTAATAATAGAAGAGAAGAAATTGCTCCGTTACAGTGCCGAAAATTATCAAGAAGCTGTTGGTGAAAAAACAGTAGAAACGAAAGACAGTTGAAAAATATGAGGGCATGAAGCATCCGAGAAATATGTCAGAGAAAATGAAACAAGAACTTGGTGTTGTTTTTCTTGTGGTTAGTGGGGGCATATTGCCCGAAAATGTCCTGTTCCTAACTAGAAATTTTCAAATGATGTATATCAAGCACTACTTACTGATACTTGTGGAAACAAACCTGTTTGTGATTGTCACCTTGATAGCGACACCACTGAGCATATGTGCGCACAAATAGAAAAATTTGTTGATATGTTATCCATAAAATCGAAAGTTGAAATAGAAAATTCTGAAAAGATTTAAGCTATAGGGACAGGCAATATCATTTGAAGGCCCTCGGAAGAATGCGGAACAGAAACTCTTTTCTTAGCAGATGTGTTGTATGTGCCTAATCTAGACAGTAACCTCCTCTCAGTTGGAAGAATTGAAGACATGGGCATGACGATTTCCTTTCAGCAAGGCTATTATTACGCAAGGCTATTATTAGAAATCCTAAACAGAACAAAATCATTCTTACTGCCCATAAAAGTGGAAGACTGTATAAAATTGAAGAACGACAGATGCATAAAGCACATATCTCCAAACATGAGGGACACATGCATAGACGTTCGGACACTTTCACAAAAATGTAATGAAGAAGCTTGTCAAAAGAGATGGTTCGAAAGACACTTCTAAAGGAATCTCAAAAGGTAATGACATTTCCTCAACATGCATTCTGGGAAAGATGAAAAAGAAACCTTTTCCAACTAATGAAACTGTACACGTTCCACAAAGTTACTAGAATTAATTCACAGCGATGTCACGGAACCTATAACACCTGACTCACGCTGCCATTTAATTGCCGGTAGGAGAAGAATGATTGGCCACGCCGCGTGGGCAACAATCGCTCATTGGTCAAAGTGGGAAACAAAATGCTTGACGATTCAGCCTGTATTATAGGAGCCCTACCTACATCAAAAGGAGGTTCCAAATATGTCATCACCTTTGTCGATGATTGTTCAAGGTATGTTGTGGTAAAACCAATGAAGTCAAAAGTCTAAGCGCTTGAGAAATTTATCGAATTTACAAATAAAGTTGAAAACCCACATGGTCTTAAGATTACCACATTACGAAGTTATAATGGTGTTGAATACTCAAGTAAAGAATTTGATGATTTTCTAATCAAAAATGGAATCTCAAGAGAACTCACTGTTCCTAGAGCTCCACAACAAAATCGAATTGCGGAGAAGATGAATCACACATTATTTGATATGACTAGTATTGTAACTTAAAAATTATGTTTATTTAATACTTAGATGAAGATGATAGATACGGCACATGCCGCGTAGATGACTTTACAAAATATAAATTACACAGTTTAAAATAAGGCTGGGGCGGTTACAGGTAAGGCTAATAAAAACGATTACGATTATACACAATTATACTTACATACATAACATCTCCCTTTAAAAAAAATAGATAAAATGACAATATAAAAAGGGATTAAACTTGATTAAAAATAATACAGACTTGAATACAATTAACAGAAATAAAAAGTTATATGTTCACATCAATCAGTAAAACGTTTTGGAGGTCTGACGACACGACCAAGACGTGTGACACGGGTATCACTAGTCTGGGATGATGGATGCAATGGCATAGTAGAATGAGAAGTCTGAAATACACCTGGTTGAGTCTGTGGCACTGGACCAACTGAACTCGAAAATAAATCTTCAACTGATGGTTTTGGTATAGATGTTTGTGAAGCTTTAAAGGGTTTTATATGGAAGCGATTTCTACAGTATTGTCTACTATTCTCTGACACGATAGTATAAGACCTTGGTTGAGGTCCCACTATAGCTATCTTTCCTCTCTGCCATTTGTTTTGATTCCAAAATAGGATTTCTTGTCCCTGATGCAATGACTTAAGTGGACGAGAATGTAAATCGTATTTATGTTGATGTTGCTGTCTGCGTTCTAAATTTTCTTTAATTGTTCTGCAGTCATAGTGAGGTGCAAGACTTTTAGGGAGAGTGGGAACTAAAGTTCGAATACGTCGACCCATCAAGATTTCAGCTGAGAAGGCAAACCATCCATTGGAGCATTCCTATATTCCATCAGAACAAGGTGTACGTCCCTGTGATCTTGTGCTGCTTTGGTCAGGCTAGATTTGATGGTTTGTACACATCTCTCGACCTGCCCATTCGAACGGGGGAAACCAGGACTTGAGGGATTGGAAAAAAGTCCCAACTCTTACAGAAATTAGAAAATTCTCTGAAATCAAGAGGTGGACGGTTATCAGCGACAATTTCTTCAGGGATTCCAAAGCGTGCAAAACAAGTTTTTAATGCATTAATGACTACTGGTGCTGTTGTATGATGCAAATGTTGCAATTCAATGTACTTTGAAAAATAATCAATTATTAGAAGGTATGTTACAGAATTCAAATGAAAAAAATTGATAGCAACTTTCTACCACGGTCGATCAGGTAGTTTCCTATCAAGAAGAGGCTCTTTGATGTTCTGCCTTTGATTTTGTAAACAGATAGTGCAATTTGATATCAGTTGTTCAATCTCAGTAGTTAACCCTGGCCAGAAGAGAGACTGTCTGACAAGATTTTTGCATGTGACTATGCCTCTATGACCTACATGCAGACGCTGTAAAATATCCTTGCGACAGGACTTGGGAATTACTAATCTCTGTCCACGACAAATGAAACCATCTTCAATATGCAATTCTGACTGACAGTTCCAATATGACTTAGCTAGAACATTAACATCATGTTTTCTCTGTGGCCAGCCATTCAAAATGTAATATTTTACAGATTGCAATTCTGAGTCATCTAGTGTAGCTGTTTTAATTTCATCCAACTTAGATTGTGAAGCATTGACAATTACCGATACCATTAGATGTACATTATCAATGTCAGTAGTAACAACAGGATTAATAGGCAGAGGATATCTAGATAATGCATCAGCTACACATAGCGGTTTGCCTGGAACATGGATAAGAGTGAAGCTGTATCTTTGTAAATGAAGCAGTAATCTCTGGAGTCTGGGTGATATTCCATCAAAGGGCTTTTGCACTAAACCTAACAAGGGTTAATGAACAGTTTCAATAACAATATGTTGTCCATAGACATAATAATGGAAATGCTCAGAAGCATGGACCACAGCCAGGAGTTCCTTTTCAATTTGGGAATACCTGGACTGAGCATCGGTTAATGTTGCAGATGTATAGGCTACAGGCTTGCTTTCCTGCAGCAGTACACTACCGAGTCCAAAGTAGCTAGCATCGACAGAGAGCACAATTGGTTTATGTTTATCAAAAAATTGCAGGATAGGTGCTGACTGCAGTAGTTGTTTAATTTTTAAGAACGCTGACTCATGATGAGAGTCCCAAACCCAACATGTATCCTTCTTTAAGAGGTCTCTTAAGCTGGCAGTTTCTTCGGAAAATTGATGCACAAATTTCATTAGGTATGTTGCCATGCCCAGAAATCTCACGAGATCTTGTTTATTGGCAGGTGTGGGAAAATCTACAATTGCTTGTACCTTTTTGGGATCTGGTGAAAGCCCAGCTGATGACACAATATGCCCCAAATATTTTAGTTGAGGAACAGCAATTTGGATTTTGTCTCTGTTAAATTTTAACCCATTTTGTCTTGCGACATCAAGCACTGTTTTTAATTTTTGGCAATGTTCATCAATAGTTTCACTGTGTACTATAATGCCATCAAAATGTGGATGAATATCACAATAGCTTTCAAATAAATTATCCATGGCCATTTGGAACACTTCTGGTGCGCAGCTTAAGCCGAATGGCATGACAAGAAAGCGATACCTTCTAAAGGGAGTTATAAATGTGCATAAGTCTGCACTTTCATCATTTAGTTGTATGTGATAGAATGTATTTTTTGCATCTATCAGTGAGAACAATTTTGAGCCATTCAATTTGGCTAATAGCTGTTCTTGCGATGGGATTTGATAATGCTGCCTTTTGATATATTTATTTAGATGCCGGGGATCAAGGCAAATTCGGATGGAGTCATTCTTCTTAGGGACAATGACTATTGGGTTCACCCAGTCGGTTGGCTTAGTTACCCTCTCTATAATTCCATCTTTCTCCATTCGCAAGAGTTCATTCTTCACTTTGTTCTCTAGAGTCAAAGGAACTTTTCGACAGGAAGCTACTAGTGGTGTAGCTCCTTCATTCAGAAGAATTTTATGTTTGCCTGGAAGGCGACCAACTCCCTCAAACACCCCAGATAGCATGAACGTTTGCAGTAAGTTTGACTTTTTCTCGATATTTCCTTGTCTTGACAAATTTGACGCAACAATTTTCACTCAAAAGTACTGCAAGGCAGATGAAACAAAATCGATCTCTCCCTTGCAATGCCATTTTGCTGTAAAACTGCTGCAACACTGTCATATTTCAACGACGTCAGCGAAAATTCCCTTTGTTGAGAGCAGAATAGATAACAACGTATGACTGGAAATTCAGAGCTCAGAGTCAAAAGAAAAAGACACATCGTTATTGAATCTTGTGATTAGCGGATCATTGATTAGCGTTCAAATAAAGGAACCCAAAAATAAAGGTATTTCTTATTTTAATTATTCAAATGTGGTTATTTTCTCTAAAGTAACATTTCTTTATAATCTACAACTTATTTCATAACAAAAATTCTAATAAATTAAAAGTTGTGTTAATTTTCTAAGTAATGCCTACGTTTTTCAATAGTTATGTTTTGGGTCATGTTAAATATTTTTTAATAAATTTTTCTGAACTTTACAGAGAGTTTAAGATTTCGTTTGCTTTTTTTTTTTATTGTTGTTGCATTTCACGCTGCTGGAGCAGTGTTGAATTCAAACGCTTATCTCCGGGAGAGATTTCTGTTGCTCCGGGATGAGGTGGAGGGGGGGAGGGGCAGGGGCGTCGCGATAGGGGTTATGGGGGGAGACCCCCCCCCCAATATATGTGAACTTGGGAAATTTGAGCTTAGAGTTAGGAAAGTATAGATTTTTGAAACTTTTTTGTTTGGCGAATTATCACCTGCGTCTCGCTAACATAAAAATATCGTCAGAATTGATTTCTGTATCACAATCTTTCGATTTGGTGAAAGATTGTTCAAGTAAATTAAATTATGAATAAAAGTAGCATGATACATTTCTTAGCATTCATTTAAGGTAACCTTTTCTGAAATATGAAAAAAAAAATACCTGTTTGATTAAAATTTGAGTTGCCATCATTAGAAAAATGTATATAAAATTAGAAAAAAATTAATATTTCGAAAACTAATTCGAATTTAAAAATTCTAATACCAGTTTTGAAATCTGCGGATCAATATTGATTTTTGGTGTTAATTTCATCGCAAAGTATTCCATATTTTAGGAGAAATCGCCGTGAAACATAATCAGTTGTTTAATCAGTCGATTCATACTTCCGTTTCATAAATTCGTTTCGTTAGAATTTTATATATATAGGGTAGATATGCTTTAGATTACTGTTCGCAAGCCATAGAATGCAGAATAGCATCAGTACCGTCCCTCCATGTCGGCCCAGTATATAGACCCATTGCACTGACGTCACGTTGCTATTAGCAACGACCGATACTATAGCTTCTGGAGCACACACGTGGAGCACAGAACTCCCCGTTTGCCGTTAAAAGCCCGTGTTAACTTTCTCTTTAATTTAGAGCTTCCTTATTTTTATTATTGTAGTGCAAATAAGACTAAAAAATCAAATAGAGAGTACCATATTCGCCTTATATGTGGGCGCCATACGAAGCGATTTCAGACATGTGACGTCATGTGCAACCCGTCTATAGAAAGAAAATGTAAGCCTGATCCTGGCCCAGGCCGAGTCTGCTGAAATAATTAAGCTCTGGTTCAGACATGACGCAATCACTGAGCTCGATATTAGAGATGTGTCATTTGTTGAGGAACGACTCCAAAGGAACGATTCCATTCTGTAAAAAGGAATCGGTCCTTTTCGGAACGATTCCGAAAAGGGACGACTCCTCGGAATCGGTCCTTTTCGGAACGGTTCTTCGGAACCGGTCCTTTTTGGAACGATTCCTCGGAATCGGTCCTTTTCGGAACGGTTCCTTGGAATCGGTCCTTTTTGGAACGGTTCCTCGGAATCGGTCCTTTTTGGAACGGTTCCTCGGAATCGGTCCTTTTTGGAACGATTTCGAAAAGGAACGATTTCTCAGAATTGGTCCTTTTCGGAACGATTCCTCGGAATTGGTCCAAAATGTACCGACTCCGAAAAGGACCGATTCCTCGGAGTCGTTCGAAATGTACCAACTCCGAAAAGGACCGATTCCTCGGAGTCGTTCCGTAAAGGACCGATTCCTCGGAGTCGTTCCGAAAAGGACCGATTCCTCGGAGCCGGTCCGAAATGTACCGACTTCGAAAAGGAACGATTCCTTGGGAATCGGTTCTTTTCTTGAAGACTGGCCAGTTTTAATAAATTAAAATACGCTATTTTATTTCAAAATAACAGATTTTGATTCTATTAAAGCTGACTTTATTCCAAAATATCCTTCTAATGTGTGTGCCCTCCCCCTCCTCAAAAAAAAAAAAAAAAAAAAAAAAAAAAAAAAAAAAAAAGAGAAAGAAAAGAAAAGAAAGAAAGAAAAAAGAAATTGAAGTGCGGGGCGGAGTAGGGCGTTTAATAAACATTACTATTTGATCTTCTTGTGCTAAATTAATCTGAAAGAAATAATTAAAAAAAATATTTTATACGAATTGGATTTTTTCCACCTTAGTGAAAAAGTACCCGAGATGGGATTCGAACCCAGAAACTTTACGTGCTTTACCGATTGAGTACCTGGATCCCGAAGGTAATGGAACACCATGTGTACTTTAATACACTAATACTTTTTTCTAATTGGTAAATGTATCATACGAAATGAATTTTTTCTAAATGAATTCTTAAGGCTGTTCTCAAATAAAAAAGGATAACTTTGTGACAAAAGTTTTAATTTATTTTTATTCGGAAATGCATGAAACGAGCAGGTGTTGTTGTTCAGAAACTATGTTATCGAGCTGTTTTTTCCGTTTTTTTGCAAACGCAATAGATCTTTCAGAAAATAGTGTCAAAGTGGATGTTTTGAACCGAATTTCCGCGCGAAAGAGGCATAATCGCTCAAAAATGGGTTAAAAACATATTTGTCACGTGATCAAAATCGTTTTTAACTCAATAGGTAATTTACTGATCAAAAGATGGAAAACACAGTTCGATTCCAAATCGCTTCCATGGTCAAACTTTCCAATTTTATATCTTTCCGTTAAAAAATGAATTTGTAAATGTGTCAAAACGTTTTACGATTGTTGAGCAGATCACTTAATAACAGCCTTAAGAAAAACAAAGAAAATGCTTGTTTAATTAATAGTGAAAAATATTTTTTTTAAATCTGATTAGAAACAGCTTTGAATAATATAAGAAATATATCACTAGGCCATAAAAATTGCATTTTAATAGGATAATAATAACTGATTTTCAATTATTTTAATAATTGTAGAGTTACGCACTTTCATGCATATTTCACTATTTCATGTTTTTTCCTCAAACATAATTTCAATTTGAGAATCCTCTTTGTCAAAAGAAATATATGACCAGCTACGAGCGCTCGAGTACCACTTTATTTCCACAGTTTGGCGTCTTGTTTTTCTCTCCTGAAGAAGATGATTAAAAAAAATCTCGAAACTCTCGAAGATTGTTGTTTTAATCAACTTACATTGAGGTTTATTACATAGAGTAAAATCTGTTAGAACAAGGAATTTTTGTAAAACGTTTCTTTCTTTCTTAAGATAATGAATATTTCAAAAAGCATAATGTCTAATAATAATAATAAGATAACAGTAACAGTGGTGGATGGGATTGAAATAATTTAACCGCGGTTCGCTCTCTTAACAGCCGTTTTGAGTATAAAAACGGGAAAGAAAAATCACGTGCTACATATAGATTATCGGACTTTCTCCAACACTGCGACATATATGTAAAGCTGCATATTTTATGCTTGTTTCGGTTTAATAGATTTATGTTGACCCTCCGCCTACCAGAGGGGTTCAATGGCCCCGACAGGTACATTTATAGGGATATTTCTAATTTATTTTAAAAACTGAAGTTTCTGTAAATATGGGTTTTTTTCTGGAATGTTCTATTCTTTTGAGTAGAACATTCCAGAAAAAGTCACATATTTACAAAATTTTCATTTTTTAAAATGTGAAAAATCAATTTGAATGTACCTATCGGGTCTGTTGCACCGGTCTGGTATGCGGAAAGTTAATATTGCATTTAAAAAGTTTTACAATATACGAATTTAATTATTGGTTTCCAAAGAATGCACGTTGTGATTTTGTACAGTTCTTTCATTTGTCATTTTATTTCTATTTCTTGCTAAATAATTAGAATTTAAATAACTGTGACTTTGTTTTAATTCAACGTAAAATAAAAGCCAAAAAAAAAAAAAAAAAATCGTTTATCGTAATAATTTCTTATAATTCAGATTTCTTGATCGTTATTGATACTCGCAAATCCCGAAATCAATGCCACGATTAATGCCTGTTACTGTGGTAATGGATAATACATATCTGAGTTTAATTTCGATCAAAGCAAGGCTCCCTTCATGCCAAACTAAATTTAATGTTTCAAGCCTAATACCAAACTTCCGTTTTTATTGAGGTAAAACTTACTGCAAATACGATACTAAATTTTATGTATTTTCCTTTCTTATTGTTATTCTTTTCACTTAGAAGATTTATTTATTTATTTTCATTTTTTTTAAATTACATAAAGTTTTCTGAAAAGTTTGAATTTAACAAAATGTTTTATCTATTTTAAATAGTTTTGACAATAAAAAGTTTAACTCCGAATAAAAAATAGTCAAATTCTCAAAAAATTAAGGTTGGTATTATCTATAACACGTTTACAACAGATGTCTTTCATTCAACGGCCGAAACATCGTCAAAAAGATAGTCCTTAATATAGTACTACACTCTGTAATAATAATGGACATACTTTTAATTCGTTTAATTTAATTAAACCAATAAACCGCTTTTCAGTTAAAATGTTAGCAAATTTCAAATTTAAAGAAATAGAACTTTGAAGTTTAGTGAATCACTATATCTTTTGCGGAGATAATATGTACTATGTATGCATAAAATCATATATATTACTATATATATACATATTATAATATTAATATATATAATATTATCTTATAAATATCACTAGCCATAGCCATACTGCTAATGAATCTGTTTACAAATTATCTGAAGGAACTTTTACTCTTTCGTGTAACACAAGTGTTCTATGACTTCATGAGTTATGAAGCTCCAAAGATCCCAACCCAAACAAAGATAATCGCAACTCACTCACACCGAACTGAGGTTCAGTATAAGTGGAGAGAGGGTGACGGCGGATGAGAGTGTGAAATTAGAGAAATCCTTGTAGGTTCTCGTGAAATTGGAGATTCAAAAAGAGTTGTAAGTTTATTGAAATTCTACGTAGTTAACAGCAGTTCACAAATAGCGATGTTAGGGTATAAGACAAGACATACAGCAGTCACTCAGGAAAGACAGTGTGCAAAAACGTGCTTTACTTTTTAACCCTTTCCAATAAAGTTAGTGTTTATGAATGCGGTTTGTCTGTCCGTCAGACCGTCTGTTCACGCTCTAAGGCAAGTCACACACTAAGGCGACACATAAGACATGTCGCTTGAATTCGCTAGAAAAACTGATTTAAAACAAGTTTGTAACAACTTTGTTCTTTGTTTCGACCGGTTTTTGCGCTTTATGTCGTTCTGTCATCTCAGTGTGTGATATACCTAACTCCCTACACCTAACTACGTAAATATACTCGGATTCACATGCAATTGATATATGTTAATGATGTTTATCATGGGATATTTGGTATTCAATATGAAGAGTGTAGCATTAATAGTTCATTTACAGGGGCACTCAAAAGTATTTCGTTACATTATGGTCAACGGGAAAAAATCGTTTGCAGTGCATTTTAATGACATTAAGCTATTTCAAATGCATTAAAATTGATTTATATCACTGAATTGCACTACAAGATGATTGCTATAGAATAGGGTGTTCCACTTCTGAACCAGATCCTGAAGGCAGTAATGTTGATGAATTATGCGAAATATCCTGTGTGCGTAAAGTTAGGGAACTGAGGGGAAAGACGATAAAGGGGATAAAGTTATTGAAAGTATAGACACTGGAACAAAACGAACAAAAATGTAATCTACTTTAACAAGTTACATATCCAAACCAGTAGGTTCATCCAAATGAAAAATGAGATTCAGAATGAAAAATGCAATTAAGACTACCTATAGGTAGATTTTGAAGAGGAATCTATGAGACTAAAAATTCCTTGACCCTTGTGACAAATATCAGAGCAATAATAAAATTTCCTATACAGGATGTTAATGTCCACTCTCAACGATGTCCAATAGCTAATTCCTAAACCGTTAGTCATAGCCATATAGTTCCAATTACAAAAATGTCTTAAATGGGGGTAAAGAAGTATTTAAAAAGTGATTTGGGTCAATAGAATCATTTCTTGAAAAATTACGAAATATAATTTTTTATACGATCCCCCGGTCCTTCAAATTATAGTTAGTAAAACTTTTCTATTACACTTACAAGTAAGACAAATAAAAGTCCTATTATTCTACGATTAAAACTGACCGAAGTAATGGCTGTTTAAAGTTGGAACATATTTTTTGCTGCGAAATAGGGGTCATTTACAAATTTACTAGAAATATAAATAATCTTCAGATATATAAAAAAAATAGTTGATAGTAAAATTAACATTGCATTATAAATTTGAAATCTATAATCATTCTGAAATATTAATGCAAAATATACAGCTTGTACTAAACATATAACAGGAAAAAAATAATAGAATTTTCGTTAAATAAAATGTTGAAAAGCAACAGCCTCGATTCTTTACAAAATGACACATATTTTGAAATGTTATTAGATTACACAAGGATGCAAATTTGTGTTGTGTCATGTGTTTTAGCTTTTGATAATTAGTTCTTACGTATTTTGTAGCACTGAATCCAAAAATGGCCTTCATTTTTTATCACAAAGTACAGATTTTTTGCAAATCGTAAATTTGAAAGTTAAAAGTGTAAAATTTACGGAAATCTGATAGTAAAAAATAGACGTGATTGTTATTTCTTTAACTTTTTGATAATTGATTTTTATGTATTTTAGGTAGCTTTCTTTACAAAAAAGCTACCTATTGCAGCCGTTCGGAGGAAAGCGATTTCAAAAAATTTTGGTATATTTTCATCGATCATGACCCCCAGACCCCGAAACCACCCTCCGTTCAAAATTTATATATATATATATATATATATATATATATATATATATATATATATATCTGACCTATGTCACACTGTAACTCCCGTAATTATGAACCGATTTCGATGTAATTCGGTGTGTACATAGTACATACCAATGTCTCGACCGAGTTCGTTGGCCAGCTTCATCCGCCATTTTGTTTCAAAATGGCGGCCATTTAAAATTTAAAAAAAATTTTAAAACTTGAAATGTGGTACCAAAAAATTAAAAATGGAAAAATATTTTTTTCTTATGTATTTGACCTTTATACAAAGATTCCGGAGCAGTTTTTGTTTCGTCTATATCTTAAAAAATGGCTGAGTTATAGCATTTTGAATTTCTAGCGTGGCTGACATTTTGAAACGTCTTGAAATTTGTCACGCGATAAAAGGCGTATTTATGAACGATTTGGATGTAATTCGGTGTGTACATAGTACATACTAATCTCTCGACCGAGTTCGTTGGCCAGCTTCATCCGCCATTTTGTTTCAAAATGGCGGCCATTAAAATTTTTTTTAAAATTTTAAAATTTGAAATGTGGTACCAAAAAATTGAAAATGGAAAAATATTTTTTCTTATGTATTTGACCTTTATACAAAGATTTCAGAGCAGTTTTTGTTTCGTCTATATCTTAAAAAATGGCTGAGTTATAGCATTTTGAATTTCTAGTGTGACTGACATTTTGAAACATCCTGAATTTTGTCACGCGATAAAAGGCGTATTTATGAACCGATTTGGATGTAACTTCGTTTATACATAGTACATACCAATGTCTCGACCGGGTTCGTTGGCCAGCTTCATCCGCCATCTTGTTTAAAAATGGCGGCCATTTAAATTTTTAAGAAAAATTTAAATTTGAAATGTGGTACCAAAAATTGAAAATTGAAAAAATATTTTCTTCTTATGTGTTTGACCTTGATAAAAAGATTCGGGAGCAGTTTTTGTTTCGTCTATATCTTAAGAAATGGCTGAGTTATAGCATTTTGAATTTCTAGCGTGGCTGACATTTTGAAAGTTCCTGATTTTTCTCACGTAATAACAGGCGTATTTATGAACCGACTTTGATGTACCTTGGTGTGTACATAGTACATACAAATATCTCGACCGAGTTCGTTGGCCAGCTTCATCCGCCATCTTGTTTCAAAATGGCGGCCATTTAAAAAAATTAAAAAATAAAAAAATTTAAATGAGATACCAAAAAATTGGAAAATGAAAAAGATTTTTTTGTATGTGTTTGACCTTAATACAAAGATTCCGGAACAGTTTTTCTTTCGTCTATATCTAAAAAAAAATGGCTGAGTAATAGCATTTTGAATTTCTCTTGTGGCTGACATTTTAAAACGACCTGATTTTTGTCACGCGATAACAGGCGTATTTATGAACCTATTTGGATGTAATTTGGTCTGTACATAGTACATACCAATGTCTTGACCGAGTTCGCTGGCCAGCTTCATTCGCCATCTTGTTTCAAAAGGGTTGCCATTTAAAAAAAATTAAATTTAAAATTCAATATGAGGTATTAAAAAATTGGAAAATGAAAAAGATTTTTTTTATGTGTTTGGCCTTGATACAAAGATTCCGGAGCAGTTTTTGTTTCTGAAAATTTGTTCTTTTGTTGATATCTTAAAAAATGGTTGATTTATAGCACTTTGAATTTCTAGCATGGCTAACATTTTGAAACGATCTTGTATTTGTCACGCGATAACACACGTATTCGCCTATTTCGATGTAAGAAGGCCTGTGGATAGTATACATCAACACCTCGACCAAGTTCGCTGGCCAGATTCATCAGCCATCTTGTTTCAAAATGGCGGCCATTAAATTAAAATATATATATATATTTAAAGTGAGGTGCAAAAAAATTAGAAATTGAAAAAGGTTTCTTTCTTAAGTATTTGATCTTGATATAAGGATTCAGGAGCATTTTTTGTTTGTCTTTACCTTAAAAAATGGCTCAGATATAGCAGTTTCAATTTCTATTGTGGGTGACATTTTGAAAAATCTGATTTTTTGCATGCGACAGCACTCCTATATATTAACCGATTCCGATGTGAGTGAGCATGTGCACAGCAATTACTAAGGTCTCGACCAAGTTCACTGCTTAGCCTCATCCACCATGTTGTCTTAAAATGACAGGCACTTTAAGAAATTGTCGAATTTGGCAGCCAAATATAAGTTACTTTAAAGAAAAGCAGCTTGGATAAAGCTGACTAATTTCGCGAAATTCTCATTCATTATATTGATAAAAATTAGTATTGAATCTCCTATATTCGGTTTCCACTAAATTGAGCTTCGTGTGTTTGCATGATATAAGTTGGCTTTTTTAAAATAAGGATTATGAAAGCTACCTCTTCCTCCCGGCACTGGCCGGAAGGACTTTTTTACTATTGAATCCGAAAATGACCTTCATTTTTAACCATCACGTCAGGATTTTTCGCAAATTGTAAATTTCAAAGTTTAAAAGTTCAAAGTTTTAATTGAACCTCTTCCCTTCCCACATCATCGGATCTCCAAGCTGTTTAGCTGTAAGAATCCCAGTATAAGCCAAAAATTGAATAAATTCTTGAATTAAATAAAATTAAATTGAATAAAAGAAGTTTTACATCCATTTTATAGTATCAGATTTTCGCTATTTTTTAACTTTGAACTTTACCATTTGCAAAAAAGTCTAACATGATGGTTAAATATGAAGGTAATTTTTACATTCAGTGCTAAAAAGCACATACAAATCAATCGTAAAAGTTAAAAAATGGAACCATCGACTCTATTTTATAGTATTAGCTATTTTTTCAATTTTGAAATTTACTATTTGCGAAAAATCCTGACATGAAAAAATGAAGATAACTTTCGGATTCAGCACTAAAAAATACATAAAAATCATAATTTTAAAAATACTTAATTTTAAAAATAAAAAAACACAACCATCGCAGCCTTGTGTTATCTAATCTAAAACTTTTTAGTAAACTTGTTGGCAGTAATCTATCCGAAATTTTTTGTGTTACCCTGTAAAATAAGTACATATGGTAAGCACTGAAAATCATAATAATATTACATTGTCATCTGATTTACGTCAATATGTAAAATTTAACCTCGATCTGATATTTTAAAGTGAGTTGAATTTCGAGTACAAATTTTGAACTGGAAAGACATATATATGATCGTTTCAAGCTAACCCATTACCCGCTGGTGTTGCGTTCACGCAACGGTCAAAATAATTGCTCATGCATAAATTAATTACTTTGCCACCACTATTTTACAATTAAAAAAATTGCCTTATTTAATGGCAGAAATTTTGATATTTTAATAAAGCGAAAATTACCTTTCTGAATTTGTGGTGACAAGCGACTTTCAACAAGAAATTTGAAAATTCCTACTTTATAGTTTTGGCGGTTAATAGGTTAAATAAAAGCCTATAAAAATAGCATAATTTTTGTTAAAAAAATCATGAAAAGAAACAGCTTCAAATCCTTACAAAAATCTGTCGTAATACGATTTCTTACAAAGCGCAGCTACACATGAAATAAATCCTTAAAATACTTTAAGCACTTTGTTTACGACCCCTAGAAACATGGCTAAACTCATGTGTATTCGGATGCAGAAAAGTGGCATAAGTCTTGCATTTCAAAGTTTCGTATAACTTCATGAATTTTAGTGTTAGATGAATGGGATTTTTTTTGTCTTTCTTTTAAGAGAACAGGAAATTTTTACTAAATATCACTTATAGGGCCGGGGGACCGTCAGTGCCATCGCTACGACTTTTTATTGGTGGGGAGAGAACCTCAATTTGCCAAGTCAAATTTCAGTATTTGCCAACTCATTTTACAATTTTGCCAACTTACCACAGTTAGAAAATGTAATATAGTTCTTATTTGTTAAAAGTTTAATAATATTCCTAATTAGTTTTGTAATTTTTGTCAAGTCTATCAGAAATAGAAAATATATTGTAGTTCTTATTAAAGTTTAAGAGAAATTTGCCAACTAAGTTTGTAAATTTGCCAAGTGTAATAACATTCCGGAATGTTTGGGGGGAGGCTCCCCCCCCCCCTTAGCGAGGCCCCTGGGGACCGTATAAAAAGTTAAATTTCGTAACTTTTTTAGAAATATTTTTATTGATCCTAACGACTTTCAGAATAATTTTTTACCTTATTTAAAACATTTTTGTAATTGGAACTATAGGCAGTGTTCTCGCTGGCTTTTGACCAACATTAGCGATTTGGCGAATAAGAAATGAAAAACAGTAGCCAACTGAACAAAATGTTAGCAAAATAAATTCGGCTTGAAACACTTTAATTTTTTATTGTATCCCTTTTTTCAATATGTTCTAAAATAACCTAAGTTTTTGTAATTGCTTATATAATAGAAATTCGAGTATCGCTACCGAAACTATTAAAAATAAGTACATTCTAAATGTCTCCTAAATGTGTAAATGTTTCAGACATTCTTTTAGCTGTCTAAATAAAAATTAAATACAGCAATCTTTGATTTACCGTGGTGAAATATACACTAAACATGTCTATGAGATTTCGATTCTTAACTGATTGAAAAAATTTCACCGGCCAATGATACTTCGCATACATTTAATAAATAGTATGGTAAATGGTTAATTTCAAAACCGCATTCCAGCAAAAAATTTCTCTATTTAGCGCTTAATGCGAGTAATTTTGTTTACGTTTTTACTGCCCCGACGCTGGAGCATAGACAGTGATTAACTGACAATAGAGAAATACCTATCGCATAATCCTTTCTGTGTCTTTGCCTGTTGATAAACTAAATTGGTTTTGAGTCAGAATCTCTATATATAGAGCAATGTAAATGGCATGGTGCGATTGAACACGTAAAGCGACATCAATCGTTCAGTAACGCGTCTAAGAATCTCGACTGTATTGGCACACCACATACACAAACACATAAACTGAGCACTCGCAATTTGGCGAATTTGACTGTTGGTTTACTCGCCAAATGAAGAATTTTGTCGCGATTTGGCGCAAAGGCGAGCGGCAGCGAGAATACTGACTATAAGTCTATGACTAACGGTTTAGGAATTAGCCACTGAACATCGTTGAGAGTAAAGACACACTGTATAAAATAATAATATAAATCGACGGTCATTTGACGACATATTTTCAAGAGAAACCAATGATTACACTGAAAATCGAATAGACCTTGCGCCGCCCTTAAATTTCCAAGAGGAATTATGCTTTATGCCATAAATCATAAAGTTAGTAATAACTGCAAATTAATTGCACACACTGATCAATGAAATGTACTCTTAAAAACAAAATCATCTGTCCAAAACATTACAAAATTAAGGCGACTGGATGCGTAAGAAAATGGATGCTGGGTACATAAGAAAATAAATTAGTAAAAAATATTATGGATTGCATCTGGTTCTCTTTATCTCGGAAGTGTTTCTTTTCTCTTGGAATCCTTTATTTTTCAAAATCGTTCTTTTTTTCTCGGAATCGTTCATTTTTTCTCGGAATCGTTCCTTTCCAAAGAACTCGTTCCTTTCGGTGAACGATTCCTTAAAGGGAATAATGTTGCCCATCTCTAGTGATGGGCGATTCTCGAGAATTCGACAATCGAGAAAAATCGTCATCGTAAAAAATCACAATCGATACAGCCATCGATTAATTCATAGAATCTACAATCGAGATGTTTTACAATCGATTATAACGAGAAAAGCTAAAAACAGTTATTGGAAAACTTAGCTATTATTCTGGCCGACAATTTCATAGTAGTGATAGGGCTTAGTGATGGGCGATTCTCGAAAATTTACCAATCGAAAAAAATCGTTATCGTAAAATACACAATCGATACAGTCATCGATTACTTTCGAGAATCTACAAAGGAGATGTTCTAGAATCGATTATTTAAATCATTGTTTTTACATATATATAAGGCAGATTTTATTAAATATAGGGTAACTGAAAACAGATGGAATAAAAAAACAACAAACCAAAGGGAAACTATAAAGGAGCCATAAGACTGGAAAAGTCTTGTAAGGGTGCCCCCTGGTTGAAAAAAGCTGAAAAAACGCGAGTAGCTATGAAGCGGTAAGGGGAGTTTAAGTATCAAAAATAAGAATTTTTCGGCAATTAGCACCAAAATGGCCAAAGAAATAAGAATCAAAAGCACCCCCTAGTGGCAGAAATATGAACTAAAGGATGATAAAAAGGATCAAAATTTTTTATTGATTTTTCTACGTCATTTGAGATTGGATCTTTAATTTCCCCATTTTTATAAAGTCTTCGACTGGAATACATTAAACGAACTCCCGCGGTGAGCAAAGTAGGAGGGAGGGGCAAGGAACGTGCATAATATGAATAAGTGGTCACAGGACATTCCAACGATATGGCACATGAGGGGTGTCGGCTAAATTTAGTAAAGTGCCCCCGCTCGGGGGCAAAGTAAGGGGAAGGTCGCGGGCGATATATAAAATGAAATAGTAGTCACAGAGCTTTCCAATGATATATCACATGAAGGGTGTCAGCAAAAGATAGAAAAGAGTCCCAACTCCCAGGATTCCAATTATCGTGCCCCCCCCCCCCCCCCTTTGAAATATACCCTGCCCATCCTTCTCTTTGAAATTTTCATATATTAAAAATTATTTATCGGAGGGCTCCGTAAAAAAAATCCGATCTAAAATGTTTAAAAACGCTACGATTTCAAAAAAGTTCGAAAAGTGCCTCTCTGGGGGTGCAAAACTAAGGAAGGAAGAAGAAAGGTTCATAATATGAAAGAGTAACTTTGCGATGATAACCGAAAACTTTCTGATGATAAATCAAATGACTGGTCGAAAAAAAGTTTGAAATCTACCCCTCCCACGTGGGTTCCCTCTTTTATTCTAGAATATACCCGGAAATCACGCAGCCCCACTTTTAAAATTTTATATCTATTTATATAAAATCCAAGTCTCTGTGTGTCCCTCACGATTCCGGTAGGACCGCCTCATTGAAATGAGTAATTGTTGAAAAATACTAATACAGGGTTACTACAGTAGCGCCAAATGTTGGCCAACTTGGCGGAATAAAGCCAAATTTAGCGACAAAAATAAGTTGTCATATATGAATTGGCGATAGATGGCTAATTTGGCAAAATTCCCATTTAATACCATTAATCTTTCATAAAGGAGGTCACCGCAATTTAATTTAAACTCCGCTCTTTTAAGATATTTTTTCAAAATCTATGGGTGATAATTTAATGTGTAATATACGAAAATGTACATCTTTACATCTTCCTCCCGATGAGACTTATAAAATAACCGCCAATAGACGACGCTGTACTCTCTGAGCTCCTAACTACGCGATTTTAATGTGCTTTAGGTACTTTTCCAGTATAGGTGCTTTGGCGAAAAAGGAAAATTGGCAACATATTTTCCGGGAACCTATCCACTGTTTCATTTTATATACACACGCATTTTTTTCGATATTTATACGATTTATTTAACCTAAAAAAGCCATTTACCTAATTTTATGCAGAAACAGAAGTGATTTCTCCATAAAAGACATCAATAATATACGTATAAAATAAACATATAAAACAAACAAAAAAGCTCATCAAGTTTGTTTTCATAACTGTTTATATGATCTGACAACAAATCTCACTTTTTGATTCCCGAATTACTCCAAGATAAAAAAAAAAAAACAAAAAAAAAAACGCCAAAGCCCCTACAGTGGAAAAGTACCAAACTGTCTATTATTTTGCGCTATCTGCGCTATAGTTTGCACTATATGCAAGGGGGAGGGAAGCAAAAGTTTAAACATTAAATATTAAAGTTTCTATAAAGCAGTATAAGACTAAAAAATTAAGAATAAAATAAATGTAAAATAAGACTAAACAAGAAAGAAAAATCGTGCGTTAAGCATAGAATATGAAACACTGTCCAACATTTGCTGAATGCTTTAACAAAACTTCGTTATTTAGGGAAATAAGGTAAATAAGGTAACTAAGTAAACATTTGGCACAGATGTCATATTGGAGAGATTTTTTTATGACGCCAATGTCATATACGCAACGAGTTCTTAACTGGCGCCAAAATGTCGTTAGTTTGTTTGATATGGTAACCCGGATAATGTTGATTATGCTGTTGATGTTTTCGCCAAATTAGCAACGGAAAAAAATCGCGTATATGACATCTGTGCCAAACATTTTAAGAAAAGCATAAAAAAAGTAAAAATTGATTTCAGCAGTTACCGTCCATAGCCAATAGCACTGTTATTACACGCCACTATTTAGCTAAAATTTAATTTAAATTAAAACACTCTTAAAACTACTGAAATCACATTTCCAGATATTATCACCCATAGACGGTTATATATCCAATTCTTTGCGTGACCCTGTATATCATTTTATCTATATTCTACAAACATTTCTTAATAAACTAAATGCAATTCGGCGTAAAAATGCATAACTCCTTTAAAAACTACCTTTAAACAATTTACGGTACTACTTAGTTATCCCGTCGATCAAAAATCTATCGCCAAACTATAAGATTAAATGTCAATAATGGTTGATCGTAAATGTCACATTCACTTGACTTTAAGCAAGTTATGCGTGTTTACGTGATCAAGTGACTTTTATTTCGACGTTTTATTTGTATTTTTATTAATGTTATACTAATATATATGTTCTTCTGTTATTTAAAATAAAAATTATGTCAATTTGTATAATTTGGCGAGTGGTTTGGCGATTTATATAATTTGGCGAAATTGGTCGAAGGGATAACTAAATAGTACCCAATTTAATCTCATACTCATTAACCCTTACGAATTCTTTTCTGTAGCCCTGCATATGAAATATAGTATTTATACACACAGTATAGTATGCATAAATTATGTGAAACATAAAAGCGCATATCATAATTAAAAATGCATTTCCAGAAATCATCCCTTATGCACAGTACTTCGGAGAAAAGTTTCTTGCCGAGAAAGAAGTTTGCCAACGTATTTTCTGACAACCTATTTACTATTTCATACTCACAAGCAATTTTTTCCATATGTATACAATTTATTTAATATACCAAAAGGGTACTTTTCCGTTATACGGACAGCATTGTCGCCAAGCGCAATAGTTGGCCCAAAATGAAAATCACGTGAATTGAAACATTTGAAAAATAAAATAAAAAACACTGTTGATAGTAAAGTGAGCATTTTAAAAATATAACATTTTAAAATTACAGACTTTTAAGAACTATTTTATTAAATCACAAATATATACTTAAAGTAAGTGAACAAATAACTGTTATACAATAAAGTAATAAAATAAAAAAATCATATTAAACTGCTGCCATAAAATTACAAATATCGTTGAGCATTGCAGTAAACATTTCATTTTTTGAATGAAGACGTTGCCACTTAAACTCTATGAGATACGACTATAAATGATGACGAACAGTTCTCCGATGTCTTTTTTTGCGCCATCCCATAATCTCTCAACATTTTGAGTATGACATCCAGTATTAGGATCGACAAAATTGTATTTGTGATTTACTGTGAAATGATCATAACCAGCACTTTGCAGTTCATCTGTTTTATATCCTTTCCAGCAATCTGTATAAATAATACTTCCATCAGCTACATTGTTTTCTATTGCCGCCTTTAAAGTTTCAGCTGTACGATCGGGAATAGGAGTAAGAAAACATCCCCGTGTTTCACGGCATAAACCACCTAACACCCATTGAGGAGGATGAACACGCCCTACGTTGCTTTTTCTTCTGGTAAAAAGACTTTCATCTGCTTCTACAATTTTATTTGGTCCACCGATTTTTCTATTTGGTCGTGAACAAAAAGCATTTGCACAAACTTCTCTAAATTAACTATTCCAGTCCACTGTTGCGTTATGGTTCATATCAAGTTGCAGCTCATAAAACCCAATCGATGTCAACTCTTGGCACCATAAATATATATAAACCTCAAAGTATTAAGTAAAGACAACCGCGATTGTTCAAACCATGTATTTTTGTCGTATTCCTACGCTCTCTTCGCACAACCTTATATTATGCAGAATTCAAATTCTGAAACAGTTTTATCGCAACTTTCTCATCAACTGGTAATTGCCAAATGGTAAAATCCATCTCAGCGTCAGCAGTAAAAGTAAATTATAACTTTATATAAAAAAGCATTTTTAATTCGAATAATAGCAAATTAAAAAGCTTTCCAAAGTTAAGGTTAAATAACATTCACGTGATTCATGTTTCATAAATAACTAATCACAATGTTTCGCATGGTTTACAATAAAAATCCTTTTCACGATCAGGGTTGATATAATTGGCGCATTAGCATACATTTTGGCATGCTGTCCTTATAACGGAAAAGTACCAAAAAAGCTATTTACGCATTTTTTATAAAAAAACAGAAGCACTTTTTTGCACAGATGTCATATACGCATCGCATCGGGTTTGGCGTGATTTTTTTCTGAGGCCAATTTGGCAAAAATCTCGCTTTCGAACACCAATTACATATATATTTTTAAATTATTTGCTATCATTTTGAAAAGAAAATAACAATAAATAAATAAATGTTTAATTAATAACTATAGAACAAAACAGTTTATATAATTTTAAAAAAGGGTACTTTTCGGTTAGCCGGGCGCCAGTGTTATATATACATATGTATGTATATCTATATATACATATATATGTATATTTATACATATATAGAAGCTATATGTATACATATATATATGTGTGCGTACATATATAATATATATAAATGTATATTATATATATGCATATATATATAACACTGGCGCCCGGCTAACCGAAAAGTACCAAAAAAAGAAAAGAAAAGTAAATTAAAAAAAAATAGCTGGGTTACCATATCAGGCAAAATAACACCATTTTGGCGCCAGTTAGGTACCCCGGTGCATATATAACATCTGTGCCGTAATTTGTATATAAAAAAATATTATATATATTTAGAAATGATTTTTTATGTATATAAATACATATATAAACAAAAATAAAAGTTCATTAGATTTGTTTTCATAGCTGTTTATATATTTTGGCAACATATTTCACTTTCTGATGCCTGAATTGCGCCAAGTTTTTAAAAAAAATGCAAAATGCCCTATAGAGGAAAAGTAGCTAAATAAATAATTGATAATAATAAATACATGTATAAACAAAAATAAAAATTCACCAGGTTTGTTTTCATAGCTGTTTATCTATTTAGGCAACATATCTCACTTTCTGAAGCCCAAACTGCGCCGAGCTTTTTTAAAAAATGCGCTATAATGGAATAGTACCTAACTAAATAATTAATAGAAATAACCAATTATATAAACTAAAACATTTTATTTCAAGATCAAAACATTGTTTTTAATATCGATTGAAAAGTACATATATCCTAGGATAATTTCAGTTGAAATTAGGTTGACAGCTTAATATCTCATTCCATAAACCTAAACAAACACAAGTGATTCATTCATCGTGAGCCGTAAAAAATATTAAACCATTGAGGCAATCATTCACAAAGTCAGTTATCCAACAACCAATGGCCAATATTCTTATGACGTCATAGTAGGTAAAACAGTGGCAGTATCTTTGTTTCTGGTTTGAATTCACAAAGATTTTATTTCGCAATGTCTCTCAGTTACATTACTTTATTGTCATATTTATGAGCTCAGAAAAAAGGCATATTTTTTTCTTTATTTAGTTATTAAATAATGATAAAAAATTATAAATGCATGATTTGAAAAATTTAAATAATGTTCTTTCTTAATACTAAAGAATAACATTGAAGTAACAGCGTGTTTAAGTTAAATAAGTTTAACTGTTTAATCTGTTGTAATATTGAAAATAACTGTATTTATGAGATTTCAGTAAACAACATCAGGGCCCGATTAAACTTTGAAGTTAGAGGAATTACAATGTCATTTGAAGACCTTTCTTTTGGAGAAGCTTTTCTAAATTCCACATATACATGGAAATTCTTCAATGTTACAAATATTATTCCTAGGACTGACATAACATCAGAACAGCCGACAATTTTACACAAGTTTTTGAAAACTATATCAAAAATTTTATTAAAAACTGATTACTTCTTTGTTATAGCGGCCCACACAATTATGATTATGACAAGTTGCAGCCAATTTCGTCAACGTCGTAACTAAGATCGTGATTCACACACGTATAATACCATATAATATCATTTCATTAAATCGTATACGATAGGTCAATAGTTTTTAAGTTACTTCAAGTGTGTCATTTATTTATTTTTAAGAATTAACAATCTAAATTGTCCAATATATGAATTAAAAAAAAAAAATGTAAACAAAGATTGAATAGACATGAACGCAAAAAGCCTGAAATCCGCAGAACACTTGAACCAAACTGTGCAGATTAGTGGTCTTCTACTGTACACAGTTTTTCATAACTGTGTTTTGTTCTTAAAATGTGCTATTTTCCTCTATCACCGCGGAACAAGCGAGAAAAACTCATATTCTTGCACATGAGTTATATATATCTCTATATCTAAATTTCCGTCATTTTTGACGGGCTACCTCTCTAGTTTAATAAATAATATTTATCGGAGAGCTCCATTAAAAAACCTCATTTAATGATATTTATTGTAGAAATCTCTACAATTAAAAAAAAAGTCACCCCCGCACCGCTCCCCCCCCCCCGAACCCCTTCCGGAATTCAACTCTGGGAGGAGAAAGGTTCATAATATGAAAGAGTGGTGAAAGGACTTTCCGATGATATGTCAAGGAGAGGTTTGGTAAAAGTTTGAAAATTACCCGCCCCCCCCTTTCCCTTTGTGCACTCTCGCGCACCCCAGAATTCACTCCCCTTCCTCTTTGAACTTTTTATATTTAATAAATAGTATTTATCTGAGTCTCCAGGTATGGGGCAGCTTGGCAGAGCTAAAATAAGATCAACATTGAAAATTCGGGGCAAAATGACACTAAATTTAACAGTAAAGTTTGAAACTAGGACTATACAGAACTGAATACATAAACCACTATGCTTCATAACCCACATCGGTTAATAGCAATAAAATGATAAGTGCCAGTTAAACAGATGGCATTGAGCTCACAGGTTATTAACACTAACTGTGTATTATACTCTTATTTCAAAGAATAATGTCCCTCAAAAAATAAATGAAGGGAAATATCCCTCGTTTGCCCCTTTTATACTTAACCAATGAACCTCCAAATCTAATCAGGGAAACTCCTTAACTATAATAAATCAGTATATCAAATTTGAAGCAAATCAGATAATTCTGCATGAAAAAAGAAACATATCGCTAAATTAAGGGTGGTCTAACCCCTTCAACCCTTTTATACTTAACTAATGAACCTTCAAATCTAATCTGGAAAGCTCCTTATCAGAACAAACATAGAAAAAAAATTAAAGTAAATTGAATAATTCTCCATGAAAATCCATTTTTCTAAATTAAGGGGAGGGGACTTGCCCCCTTTTCGCCCTTGTATACTTAACCAATGAGCCTCCAAATCTAATGAAGGAAGCGCCATATCGGAATAAATCGGTATATTAAATTTGAAGCAAATCGAATAATTCTGCATGAAAAACCCTTTTATCTAAATTAGGGGAGACTAGCCCCTCCCCTTTATACTTAACCCACAAACCTCCAAATCTAATCAAGGCAGCTTCTTAACATAGTAAACCGGTATCCCAAATTTGGAGCAAATCGAATAATTCTGCATGAAAAACCCATTTATCTAAATTAAGGAGGGGGGTCTACCCCCCTTTTCCCCCTTTATACTTAACTAATGAACCTCCAAGTTTAATCAGGGAAGCTCCTTAACATAATAAACCGGTATACCAAATTTGGAACAAATCGAGTAATTCTGCATGAAAAACACATTTATCTAAATTAAGTGGGGGACCAGCCCCCCTTCTCCCCCTTTATCCTTAACCAATGAACTTCCAAGTTTAATCAGGGAAGCTCCTTAACATAATAAACCGGTATACCAAATTTGAGCAAATCAAATAATTCTGCATGAAAAGCCCATTTATCTAAATTAAGGGGGGATCAGCCCCCTTCTCCCCCTTTATACTTAACCCGTTAACCTCCAAATCTAATCAAGGCAACTTCTTAACGTAATAAACCGGTATACCAAATTTGGAACAAATCGAATAATTCTGCATGAAAAACCCATTTATCTAAATTAAGCGGGGGGGGGGAGAGCGGACCAGCCCCACCTTCTCCCCCCTTATCCTTGACCAATGAACTTCCAAGTTTAATCAGGGAAGCTCCTTAACATAATAAACCGGTATACCAAATTATGAGCAAATTAAATAATTCTGCATGAAAAGCCCATTTATCTAAATTAAGGAGGGGGGGTCTAGCCCCCTTTCCCCCCTTCATACTTAACTAATGAACCTCCAAGTTTAATCAGGGAAGCTTCTTAACATAATAAACCGGTATACGAAATTTGGAGCAAATCGAAGAATTCTGCATGAAAAACCTATTTATCTAAATTAAGGAGGGGGGGACCAGCCCCCCTTCTCTCCCTTTATCCTTAACCAATGAACCGTCAAAACTAAACAGCGGAACGCCTTATCAGAATGAACATAAAAAAATTTGAAGCAAATCGTACACTTTAATCAAGAGTTATCGCGTTACGTACATACATACGTACGTACAGTACATGCATACACACAGAACCGACGGGTACATTATTTCTCAGGCTTAGATAGCCTGTGAGCTAAAAAGAGATTGGATAAGCAGATGGACTCCTTTGAGAAATTATGACTTAAACCAGAAATGCGGTAAGTTTGACTCTGAAAGCTTCATTTCCATCTCGCATTACGGCAAATCTCATGTCGATGATTTTTCCAGCATTTCGACGCTTCCAGATGGGAATCTGCTCGATGGTTGGTTCTCTCGCGGTTTTAAACCTTTCGGGATGGGAAATCTCTCGAGAGTTTCCTCTCGCCCTTTTCAACCTTTCCCGATGGGAAGCCTCTCGCTTGTTACTCTCGTCCTTTTCGAAATCTCCCAATGAAAAGCCTTTCGAGGATTTCTTTCGCGCTTTTCAACATTTCGCTATGAGAAGCTTTTCGAGGATTTCTCTCGTCCTCGGCAGAGAAGAAAAGCAAGAAAATTTATCGAGAGTACCAAGGGACGAGATAGAGAAAAAGGCATAACAATGAGCTGTGAAATGAAGCCCTAATTTTCAAAGTTTCTCTTATTTTAGCCCTACCAAGATGTCACATACCTGGAACCCTCCGATAAAAATTATTTATTAAATATAAAATTTTCAAAGAGGAAGGTGGGTCGGGTGATTTCGAGGGAGGAGGACGTGAGAGTGGACTCATGGGGTGCAATTTTAAAAATTTTACCGAACCCTTCCTGTGGCATATAATCGAAAAGCCCTTTGACCACTCTTTCATACTATGAACCTTTCTTCGCCCAAAGGGGGGTGGGAAGGGGCGAACAAATTTTTAAAACCGTAGCGGATTTCTATAATAAATTTAAATATCACTTTAAATATGGGTTTTTTATGCAGTCTTCCGGTAAATATTATTTATTGAACATAAAAATTTTAAAGTGGCGGCTGTGTGAATTCCGGGGTGAAAGAGTGGGCCCACGGGGGGGAGAGGGGGAGCAATTTTCAAACTTTTTTTGGACCAGTCATGTGATATGTCATCGGTAAGCTCTCGGATGACTCTTTCATATTATGAGACTTTCTTCCTCCCCTCCCCAATTTGGCCCCCACTGCGAGGGTAGTTTTTTCCGCTTTTATCATTTTAGATCGGATTTTTTATGGAGCCCTCCACTAAATATTATTTATAATATATGAAATTTCAGGACACTTTTCCAAATTTAGCCAAGACCCCTCATGTGACATATCGTTAGAAAGGTTTGTGACTACTTATTAGTGCTATGCACTTCCGGTGGCCGCCCCCCCACTTTGCCCCCTCGGAGGACACTTTTCCAAATTTAGTCAGTACCCCTCTTATGAGATATCATTGAAAAGGTCTGTGACTACTTATTGATGTTATGCACTTCCGGTGACAGTCCCCCCCCACTCTTTGCCCCCCCTGGGGGACACTTTTTCAAATTTAGTCAAGACCCCTCGTGTGAGATATCGTTGGAAAGGTCTGTGACTACTTATTGATGTTATGTACCTACGGTGTCCCCACCACCACTTTGCCCCCCCCCGGGGGCACTTTTCCAAATTTAGCCAAGACCCCTCATGTGAGATATCGTTGGAAAGGTCTGTGACTACTTATTGATGTAATGCACCTCCGGTGACAGTCTCCTTCAATTTGTCCCTCCCGGGGGACACTTTTTCAAATTTAGCCAAGACCCCTCATGTGAGATATTGTTGGACAGATCTGTGACTACTTATTGATGTTATGCTCCTCCGGTGTCCATCCCCCCCATTTTGAACCCCCCCCCCCGGGGGACACTTTTCCTAATTTAGCCAAGACCCCACATGTGAGATATCGTTGGAAAGGTCTGTGACTACTTATTGATGTAATGCACCTCCGGTGACCGCCCCCCCCCACTTTTCCCCCACGGGGGAATTTTTCTAAATTTAGCCGAGACCCCTCATGTGACATATTGTTGGAAAGGCTTATGATCACTTACTCATATTATCCACCTCCCGCACCCCTCTCCCCCTTTCCCCCCACGGGGAGGGCATTTTTATAAATTCAGATCCAGATTTCTCATGTGACATATGGTTGGAAAGGCCTAAAGACCTGTGACGACTTAATCATATTATGCAGCTGCTGTGCCCCTCCGCTCGCTTTGACCCCTCCCCCAAGAGCTCTGGTCCGACGTTCATTCGTTTCGATATTATATTTTTTACAAGATTTTGTAGTGCGTGCACACCACACCCGCCTTCTATCATATATCAGTGCTGTATATAGCGGGTAACCTGTTCGTGATTTCATATTACAAGATTACGTATAAATTAGGGGCCCCAATTAAAGGAGGGGCCCGCTGGCGGTCGAAGTCACCTAGTGTTTATTAACATCGACTCATTCCAGTTCACCCGCAGACTATTCTTGATAAATGTATGACGTATATAATACATAATATATGATTTATAAAAGAAATTTGCAAACTGTAGTCATCGAGAAAAAATTTATACAATCGAAAAATATCGAGATGTCCATACAATCGAGAAAATCGAGAAAAGCATCTCGTTATCGCCCATCACTACCCATCTCTACTCGATATATAAGAGATCTGTCTTCCTATTTCCCGACATAATTTCTAGAGGTCAGCGCGGAAGGCTTGTGACTATAATTTTAGTTCGCATTCATGGCAAAAAATGCGGTTTATCACGCCTTACATCGTTAGAGAATCATTTATTGATTTGATAAGTATAGCTTAATTAGAGAAGCATCAATTAGGATAATATATTATCCTAAAATGAGAATGCTAATAAGAACACTAATATCTAACATTGACAACGCGGACTATTTTCTATCTTTGCCTTGCAAGCTTCTGACAGTCGACTCAGAACTCCTGTTATACAGGGTGGTTCAAAAATATATGTCAAAAATGTAAACGCGGGTAGAGGGGACCTAAATAAGAGATTTCGTATAGAAATATGGGTGCGGAAATGTAGCATTGAGGCAGTAGAGGGTACTGTTGAGTTAGGCGGATGAAAGCGCTTCGCTTCCCGCACAGATTTCGAGCAACACGCATCGTTACACCAACGTGGAGCTTGCTGATATGCATTTCATGTATGAGGCTACGCAAGGAAATGACTCATACCCAGGGACCGATTTACGAATTTGGGGGGCCCCGGGCATAGATGCTTACGGGGGTTCCCTTGCAACGATGCTTACAGGGGGATTGAGTAGGGAGAAAAATTGAAAAAGGTACTTACTAAAATAACCATTATGGACTTTAATAATTACTTTAAAATACCCATTAAAAAATTAAATATGATAATCATTAATTTACTTTTAAATAATTATTTCACTATTATGAAATTTAAATGAGTATACGTTTCATAATAAATTGTGTGGTGATGATTATTTTTTCATATACAAGTCTATATATCTGGAATGATAAGCTATGCAACAACTAATAATAAATTCTCGACAACACAAAGCTACAATTTAAAATATTATGGGGCTCTACTACCTGCAGACTACCCTCACCAAACCCCAAATAATCTGACGAGAACAGGAACAGGATTAAATAAGAACTAAAAATACAATGCATTTTTAAAGTGATAAAGATAAAATAAAATATTACCTATAATAAAGTAATTATAAATGGATGTTTCAGACAAAATATACAACGTCATAAAAATACAATATGGACACAATAGAATGTAGAATGAAATGTAAAATTCCATTAGATATTAAAACTACATCAGATTTTGGACAATATTTGAACAACCTTCAGCAGTATTTGGGGCCCGTGCCCCGAATGCCCTGCCGTAAACCAGGCACTGTTCACACCCAACAGCTCTCGAGCTTGTCGAAGGACTATCCTCTACTGTGCGTATAATACTGCTTTTTCCACTGCATGAATTCTGCGATATCTTTCAGTGCCCGTATCACGCCTCGAAGCATAAAATGATCCACTCGTGCACAACTCGTGATGAAGACTCTCAAATATTTGGAGATCCAGCAGATTCCTATCCTGGAATCGTTCCATGTATATCCTTTGAGCAACCACTCCATTTCCTTGTGCAGCCTCATACATGAAATGCATGTCGGCAAGCTCCACATTGGTGCAACGATGCATGTGTTGCTCAAAATCCGAGCAGAGAATGAGGCGCGCCACACACCAGGGAGACATGCAACAAAAAAGCGTGAGGTATGCGACAATTTCATCCTGTTAACAAAGAAAAAACCGGTTTGAACAGCAGAATTTGCCTCATGTCTCACAGTCATTGTCGCATGTCTCTCTGGTGTGTGGCGCGCCTGACGATTCAAGTCAGCGAAGAGCTTTCATCCGCCTAACTCAACAGCGCCATCTACTGCCTCAACGCTACATTTCTGCACCCACATTCCTATACGAGATATGATTATTTAGGTCCTCTCTACCTGCCTTTACATTTTTGACACATAGTTCTGCACCACCCTGTATATGGAACTCACTGGATGCAACTGCCGATCTCTACGCTGGGCATGTTATATTTCTGTTGCTGTCTATCTAGCATCGGTTCGTCCAGAATATTTATGCTATCTTCGCCTCAGTCACGTCCATAGAAAACTGTCCATATTTTATTGGCGTAGTTTGATAATTTTATATCAGGCCGAATTTTTTTGGGGGGTTCGGCCCGCCCCGTTTATTTTTTCATCAGCCCGGCTCGTTACAAAAATTGCCTTTAATATGCCGGCCAGGCCTGTAGGAAATGTTCTCTTCATTTTGCAGGCCCGTGCATACCTCTAGCGCGAGGCTTTTCTATGCTCGAGGCCTTGTGCAGCCGCACATCTAGGCTATGCCTTCCTCTATAATAAACTATAAGCTGCGTGTTATCCAACTGGCTTTGATAACAAACATTAGAAATAAGGGTTAAACCATCAAGTAAATCTGAAGGTTTCAAGGTACCTCTTCACATCACTGGATTTTTAATATTTGTTGCATGATGGAGAGGACCAGTGCCAGATTTTTTTTTTCTTTTTTTAAATTTGACCAGAATAAGTTTTCTTTATCCCCCACCCTACTTTTTCTCAATAAAGATTACGGACGTAGTTCTGGCAATATATTAAGTTGTCAAGTTTGTTATACACTAAAAGAATTTGAGTTCTATAACATGTTTAAACAAAAAAGAAAAATCATGCGTTAAGCATAGATTATGAAACACTTTCCAACACTTCCTGAATGCTTTAACAAAACTTTGCTATTTAGGGAAATAAGGTAAATAAGATAACTAAGTAAACATTTTAGAAAACACGTAAAACATTTGAAAACTGATTTCAGCAGTAACCGTCCATAGCCAAATATATATTCCATTTCTTTTGAACAGCCCTGTGTTTAATCTGCAGGTTGATATATATGCTATATAATAGGGAAATTTAGTTTAGCAACGCATAACAGGTTCAAATTTCTCTTTCAGCAATTTACACTAACAAATGGAAACATACTTGAATACTTTTGTACAACCCTGTAGTTTACCTAGAACCTTCATTACACGCCACTATTTAGCTAAAATTTAATTAAAACTCTCTTGAAACTACTGAAATCACATTTCCAGAAATTATCATTTATAGGCAGCCATATATCCAATTCTTTGTGCGACCCTGAATATCATTTTATCTATATTCTACAAACATTTCTTAGTAAACTAAATGCAGTTCAGCGTAAAAATGCATAACTCATTTAAAAACCACCTTGAAGCAATTTGCGCTCATACCCAGTAATCCTTATGAATTCTTTTGTGTAGCCCTGTATAGGAATTAAAGCATTTATACACACCATATAGTATGTATAAATGTAGTGAAACATAAAAGCGCATACCATAATTAAAAATGCATTTCCAGCAATCATCGCTAATATACAGTACTTCGCATACAATATAGTATCTGAAATCTTTTGTGTTTCTCTGTAAATACTACGCACTTCGTATTATACATGAAATAAGTTATAGTAAACCTTAGCGACGTATATCAATTTCATTATATATGAAATAGTTTAACATAATTAAAATATGCCGCTAACAATTTCCTCCACCCCTATATCAGTATGTAATGGAATTTTCTTGTGTGGCTCGGTAAATGAGTAATAACTATTCTTTGCACTGCATTTTCTACAGAATGCATATTTTAGTGCACTGCATAAATGCATATCAATTTTATTATGTTTGAAAGCGTGTAACATCATTAAAAATTAAAAACGATTTTTTCCCATTGGCTGTAATGTAATGGAATACTTTTGATTGTCCCTGTAAATGAACTAAACTCAAACTTCATTTAAAATAGGGAACGTGCTACAGTAAATGTCAATAACATCCATAAATTTCAGGACAATCCAAGTATATTTACGAGAGTTAGAGCACAGACAGACAAACTGAAATCATAAACACTTTTCAAGTTTGTTGGAAAGTGTTAAAAATGGTTATCATATTTTTCAGTATGAATCGAAAACACATTTAAAAGTTTTTTCTTTAGCTGAGAAAAAAAAAAAAAAAAAAAAAAAAAATCTGAGGTTCTCCATTAACTGCCATAGTTTGTACTAATATAAACTTAGACAATGCAAATATCTTTCTTACCTAGTTTTTCGTAGCAATTTCAAGCAAGGATTTTTATTGCCTTCTTCATCTTGAATTATATTGAAAATGCAAACGGCTACTTCATTTGATGGTCTTCGCTATATCATTCACATTTGTAAAAATAAATAAATAAAATGCTTAATTCCCTTGCATCCTACAATATTAGAACATCTAGTATACGTAAAAAAATGGGCAAGACCAATCAATTGTACGGCGGGGTATTATTCTTTAACTAATGTGTAAACTGTTGTCATATATGAAGTATTGTCACCTATGATTGATTACAAGATTTTTTTCCAGATTATTTTTTACAGTGAGATATGGAAATACCAATTATTTGGTTAAATACCTCAAAATATAACTACCTGCTGGATATTTTACCCATCCCACATCCTGTGCAGAACCAATCAATCAGTTCCGAGGCTAAAATAATAATGCAAATGCTTATTCATGGGTTTTTTCCAAACAAAATGACATCGTAAATGGCAGGAAAAAAATCTCTTTTTTGAAATTGAACCCTTAGTTGCTTAGTAATTTAGGTTCAAAAATATGCATCTAAAACAGGCATGTCAAACTCATTTAACGCCGCGGGCCAAATTAAGCATTATATACAAAGCCGCGGGCCATATTAAAAAAAGATAATATTATTACCATTACACAGAATAAAATTTGTCAGTACGAAATATAGCAATGTTAAAAAAATGTTAACGCAAAGTTCCAACATTAAATACACAGTTTTTTTCTATTATTTTTTTCGAAAAAATGCGCAACATTGGTTTCATCACCCCCCCCCCCCCAAATAAATGGCTTTTGTAAATTGCGTTTATTTTAAAAATTGCTTATATGCGCTAATTTGGATTTATCAAAGGCATTGCTGTCAATTTTCCGTGTTTTCTCTAAGTAAAAAATAAAAATAAACATTTTGAATCAGAAAAAATCTATTTAATAAAGTATGTCATATATATTCGCTACTTATTTGATTTAATTTATTAAAAATATGTTCTGGTTCAAATTGTGTTTATTTGATTTGAAAAATAAGAAAAGGCTGCATACTGTACTTCAAAAAATTAGTCGATTAATGAATAATTACAGAAATTTGGAAACTCGATATCTATATACATAGGCGCTAATATGGTATCGTGCTAAATTTTGATTAGCTGCAGCAATAAATTCTGAACAATAATTTTAACATCAATTATTAAAGATGAAAGAAACAGATTGAACTGATTTTCATATTTCTTGAAATTCAAAAATCTTCTTTTGAAATCATTTTTTAATATATTTTTTAAAAATTTCTACTCCGATGATTTTGTAATAATGCAATCCGAGATGTCCCCGGAAAAACTCGACTGATGGCAGGCAATAGGCAAAGGCTATAATAATTAATTTAATATCAGAATTAAAAATCTTCAAAATTAATTAAAGCATATATATAAAAACAGATCTTTCGTTTGTTTGCCATCTCTAAGATCACGGCTGGTGCAAGTGTGATCATGCAAAGTGTATCTTCAGCATGCGGGTTTTAACAATTAAATTAAACAAGTGTAAAATGCTAAAGGTTTAGCGGGCCACAGATAAGATGTCGGCGGGCCAGTTTGGCCCGCGGGCCGCGTGTTTGACATGCCTGATCTAAAACTACAAACCCCCATAAAACATCAATTTAATAACCATTAACCTAAATTAACAAAATCACAAATTTAAGAGCTTTAAACAAGTAAATAATCTACAAATTCTCAAAATTTTTCATTGAAAAAGATTTAAGTTAAATACTTATGAAAATTTCTCACTTTCTTGGTCATAACTGTCTTTTGGGCACTTTGCAAACTCAGCTGAAAATAACATTTTATGTGGGAATCAGCTTAGATGCTGCCACTTATTCGTTTGCTTTGAACACAAAAAACATTCAGCTATTAAGAAGTGATGTGAAAATGTAAAAAAATCGAACATTTTAGTTTTTATAAGGAAAAGAACAGAGGCCCATGTATGGGAGGGGGGGGGGGCAGGGACCAAAGAGGATATTTGAAAATAATGAGGTAGTGTAGCTAAAATCACCAAATTTACATTGTCTCATTTGTTTTAACTATTATTGTTCTACATTTAAAGTCGGTAAGTAATTTGACTTCTGAAGCATTCACTGCTCCATTAAACCGATTTTGGTCTCAGAGGAGCTCCTCAGCATTTAGTGATCACTTGTATGTGCTAAAAGGCATCTTACAGATTTATACAAATTTATTTGTTTAACTGACAGAAATGAAAAAAAAATTGCTTTTTTTTTAATTTCAAAGAAACATTGAGTGGCACATATTTCTACAGTGAGCCCACAATTTGGTGGACTGTGATAAGCCACAGTTTGTTCCATAAAATTTCATATCAATCGTGTAATTGGAAATACTAAATTAACATTTGAAGAATTGCATATTTTTGGACTCAAATTGGAGCTACCTTGAATTCTACATCACTAGTAGCAATTGAAAGTCATAATTCAGATATTGACTCTCCTTTTTACTTTCTTCTATCTTTACAAGAAGAAAGTATTGGATTCATGAAAATTTTCGAATTCCGGTTTTCGACGGATTTACACGTTTTAGAGGTCAGAGAACCCGAAAAACATGTTTTTACAAAATGTCTGTCTGTGACTCTGTGAGTCTGTCTGTCTGTGTGTATGTGACACAAATTTTGTGGGCGCTCTATCTCAAGAACTAATGCACGGAATTTAATAAAAATTGATATTCAGTTAGTCCCTAATACAAATTGATGCTGATTAGTTTTTGGTGCAAATCGCTCAACAGATGGCGCTGTTATGCTGCATTTTGTATGATTTCCGAAATGGCTCTATCTCAAGAACTAAAGCACGGATTTTCATAAAACTTCAGATTCTGTTAGTCCTTGATATGACTTGATGCTGATTACGTGTTGGTGCAAATCGCTCAACAAGTGGCGCTGCTATGCTGCATTTTTATGATTTCCGCAATGGCTCTATCTCAAGAACTAAAGCACGGATTTTCATGAAACTTCAGATTCAGTTATTCCTTGATAAGACTTGATGCTGATTACATGTTGGTGCAAATCGCTCAACAGGTGGCGCTGCTATGCTGCATTTTTTACAATTCCCGCAGTGGCTCTATCTCAAGAATTCATGCACGGATTTTCATCAAACTTCAGATTCAGTTAATCCTTGACATGAATTAAAGTTTTGTACAGTTTGGTGTAAATCGCTCAACAGGTGGCGCTGCTATACTGCATTTTTTACAATTTCCTCAATAGCTCTATCTCAACAACTAATGCTTGGATTTTCAACAAACTTCAGATTCATGTATACTTTGATATGAATTAGTGCTGTTTGTGTTTTGGTGCAAATCGCTCAAACGGTGGCGCTGCTATGCTGCACTTTTCAGAATTTCCATTATATCGGTATCTGAAGAACTAATGCAACAATTTTCACTAAACTTCAGAATCAGTTAATCCTTGATATGAATTGACATTTTGTACATTTTGGTGTAAATCGCTCAACAGGTGGCGCTGCTATACAGCATTTTTCACGATTTCTTCAATCGCTGTATCTCAAGAACTAATGGACATATTTTCATCAAACTTCAGATTCAGTTACTCTTTGATATGAAATGATGCTGACTACGTGTTGGTGAATAACGCCCAATAGGTGGCTCTGCTATGCTGCATTTTTCACTATTTCCTCAATAGCTCTATCTCAAGAACTAATGCACGAATTTTCATCAAACTTCAGATTCAAGTACACCTTGATAAATGTTGATACTGATTATGTGGTTGTGTAAATCGCTCAACAGGTGGCGCTGTTATGCTGCATTTGTCATGATTTGCGCAATAGCTCTATCTTAGGAACTAATGCACGGATTTTCCCCGAACTTCATATTCAGTTAGACATTGACACATGTGGATGATAATTAGGGTCTGGTGTAAATCACCCAATAGGTGGCGCTGCTATGCTGCATTTTGATGGATTTACATGATTTCATGGACAGTAATATCTCAAGAACTAATGCACGGAATTTCATCTTTTTAGAATCCTCGTGATGAGCATAGATGTACTGTGATAATGAATTTTGAAGTATTGACAAGTATGAGATAGAAGAAAGTTTTGTGATGGCCACAACATACTAGTTTAAATGGTTATGTTATTACTTCTCCAGATGAACCTAAATTTGTCTTCACAGTCTCATTGGGATATTGTACAAAAATTGATGATATGTTTTTGAAGAACATGGAGTATGTATTATTTGAATTCTTTACAAAATAGAAAGAAATGGTGGATATATACTGAAAATTTTAAAGCAAATGATTGAAAGAGGATAATGTTGTTTCAGCAGTTTGGCAAAATTATTAATATACATTCAGGTCAGTTCATATCAAGACTGTTAAAACTGGTAGGGGTGTTTTTAAGAGACCAATTGCAAACTTTATATACTTCCATTACATCAAGATTAATTTCTTGATTGGTGAGAGTATAGCCAGGACATTTATGCCAATTAGTTATGTTAGATAACAGATGACACCACTGCACATTCTTTAGAATGTTTTCTAATCCTGACACTATTGAGTCAGTTTAGAATTGTTTGCAGAGTACAGAATGTGCTCGTTTCTACAGTGTTTTTATTCTTATCTTCGCCCATTCCTGGCTAGAGATTTTTTTTTTATTATTTAATTTAATATGAAATTAATTTAGAAGTTGATTAATTTGAAATTTGTGTGTTATTATGAATCAAATCCAGAACTGTGAACTGTATTTGTTTTATATTGTGATAGTCAAGATTTTTTTTGTGAATGTGAGAATAAACAAGAAAAATTCAAGATATGGCTTTTTACATTAAAAAAGTTCTCAACAAAACCCTTAACGCAAAAAAGCTATCAGGTTGTAACGAAAGTTTCCCACCATAGTTAATACGGTCTGTGCAAACAGTTTGCGTCGATGTGTTTGCTTATATTTTGTCAAATGATTTTTGGCATTTGAAAGAAAGAGACTTGCTTTATAACACTGTGTTGAGAAATTTGTAAAAAATATCGTTATCATTAAGTACAAGGTGTCTGAAATGTAACTATCATGCTGCCAGATTAGAACCATCATTTACTTCTAGTTCTGTTGAAAAAAGTGTACATCTTTAGGTACTAGTGTTGTATCGTATGGTACTGTGAAAGTTTGACGGAATGGAGGTTATATATAATATTACAGTTAATTATATATAGTATAATTAGTATTATGTAATGGTGATTTGGCAGACAACTTTCGTTACAACCTAATATTAAAATAAAATTCTGATCTATAAGTGCTGTGTGATGTTTTTGCTTGAAAAGAAAAAATTGGTTTTATTTCTGTTGTTTTAACCATTGCTCAAACATATTAAACTTAAATTTATTCTTTTTTATAGCATAAAACTATCCGGTGGATTTAACAAAACTTTTTGTGACACATTTAACCGAATATGTTGTTAAAAAAGATTATTTTTTGATGAAAGTTGAAATTAAGTACATTAACAGTGTTAAAACAAATATAAAATTATCAAAGAAGGAAACACTATATATTTATCACACCTTTTATTACAAAAACTTATTTATTAATATAATGTATTTATATCTTAAATAACTCTTCATTTCATGATATATCATACAATACATTCTCACTGAAGTTTAAACATTAACTAAACATTTTATAATATAGCAACTTTTTAAAAATGCACATTAAGTCTAAAGGGAAAACTTAACTTCTGAAATATTTTGGTACAAAATCTGTTGCTTTGAGTATACACATAATATAGCAAGAAGTAAATTATTTTCTTTTCTTGATAAGAAATATTAAGTTTTATTAATAAAAAGTATAAATATTGTATTTATTGATGAGAGAAAAAAATAAAAAAGTAATCTATTTAATCTGATTTCAGCAATGCAAAATAGCTCATGAAGTTAAATCAACTTCATTTGAATATTATGACGAATGATAACATATTTTCGTTGGTCAAGAAATTAGACTGCTTAGAACATTCATCATGATTAAATTAATAATACAACAATATATTTTTTTTTCCTATCTGCATTTTTTCAGAAGTCTTTGACATTGAAAACATATTCTAAACACTTACAGCACAACAGTTAGATCTACTGAAAATTCTAAGAATGATTTCATTGGAGGAGGAATGAATTCACACTCTTTTAGCATATCAATGGTTATAAATGGATATTTTTCCTCTTGTAACATTATATTATGTCTAGACATTTTAAAAACAATATTTACAAAAATACTGATACATGGATAAATCAAATTCAACAAACTAAGGAGTTGCACAAGCAGACCATTTTTTTTTTTTTGCTGTTGTTGTTTTGCTGTTGTTGAGAGAAATTTAAGAAATTTCTATACAGAACTTTTAATAATTTCTAACAACACAGATGCATGTATATACGTATACAGGATGTGTATTAGTCTAGTATTGCCATAGTTTTCTAAATTAATGAACATTAAAGCACCATATTTAAATTTACAAAGAGTAAAGAACACAAATCCACTTCTTAGTCTTGCATTCATACATTATGTCATGCAGATAGCATATAAAAATTTAATACTTGAAAAAGATACAGATCGAAAATATGCTGACTTTCATTACAATATTCAAAACTATAAAAGCACATAGACAAAAATCATGCAGAAGATAAAAACTATTATAGATACAACTGCAATTTAATACTTGTAATATAAATTGATATTTCTTAAATTCTCAAGATTAATTTTCAGAAACAATTTGAAATTAAAATAAAGAAATTTATTATTTTATCAACATTGTGATCAAAGATTTTTGCAATCATACACAATGAGGTATATAAGAAAAAGATCTGTACATTTTTCTATACAAAGAAAAATTTCAGTATCTTAACTGAGGTGAATGCAAAGTTTTCATAAATATTAACATCTACTCAATAGATTTAGTATAAATAAAATATTTTCCAATCTTCTAAAATATAGATCTTTAATAATATAAAGAATCTGTAAAATTATCTTTAAATGTGATAGTTTTTAAAAAATAAGTGTTCAAAAATTTTAATGTACAAAATTTTACATTTTTACAATAATTTGACTAGATTCATAAGAATTTTACAGCTTACATTCATATATACAGACAAATCACATGCACTCTAATCATAACAAAAACAGATATGTAAAAATAACACAGGCAGATAGCTTTTATCCCACAGAAAACATATTTACATTTATATCACTCACAGCTATTTCAAGGAAAAACAATTTCAATTGCTTTACTTTATTACATCAACAGTACCCCCGATGACTACAAGAGTAAAAATAATTTAGGAAGAAAAAGAGAATGAGTAGGAACTACTCATATTCATCTATAAAGATAAATAAACATAATAAACAGTTAAATAATAATAATTTTTTTTTTTTTTTTTTTTTTTAAGAATCAAACATATTACTCCTTTCTCCTTTTTAATTGAATATTTATTTTAATATTTACAAATTCCAGATGACATTTTGCTCTTTTAGCCATTCGTTAGGTAAAGATTCTATTTTCATTAATTTTTGTACAATTTGTAATAGTAATCTTTTTGATTAATTCGTAATTTCTAAGGTTTGAATCAGTATTAAATATAATAACAGAAAAATATGTTGATGCAATTAATAAAAATAGTACAAAATACTACTAAACCAAGATTAGTTTCAGAGTTGAAAAGAGATTAATAATGTTTATCTTCCCCTCATTTATGTGAGATACCAATAGTCATGCAAAGTGAATTAGGACAAATGCTGGACAAAATACATTCTAAACACTGCTGGAAAAACTTTGGACCCCCCCCCATAGAAATCAAATTTGACTAACAGAGGCATGAAAAGGCAAAAGCATAGTTTTTTTATGCTACATCTTATCATATTACATGCACGTGTATACTGAGATAGTTATACAGATATAACATAGTATTTAAACTTATTAAAAGGGGAAGTTTTCCATATTAACATGACCACAGTTAAAACAAAACAATATATCCCATTAAATAATTATATAATTATTTTAGGTGAAAAGTTATCAGTACAATAGGAGAGAGAAAAAAAAATGAAAGTATGATATACATAATGAAATATTATAGAAAAATTACAATTTATTAGGAATTCATATTTTGTTTAAAAAAATATGAGAAAAGTTTCTTTTGTCAAATTTTGGTATGCAAAAAAATACTTTTAATATGTTTAGGTCCACCTCTTCATTTACATCTGACTTTAAAATGTGTGAATTGATAAAATAATAAAAATAAAAATACATCAATATTGTTTATTGTGAATTATCATAAATTATTATTTAACTAAGCCTTATTTCTAAGGAAAAAAAAAATTATATTTTTCTTTTAAATTCATGCTTTAAAAAATCCCTTTGTAAAAATTGAGAAAGATTATACAGACTTAAAAGAAGGGTTATAAGACATGTGATGGAGATTTGAATATTAAAAATCTATTTCATTAGTCAAAATGTTCTAAAATAGTTTGAAAACTTACTAACTCACAAAAGATGAATTTTAATTATCAAAACTAAGTAAACTGCTAAATATATAAGAAAAACTCTTTCAACTAATTCTTGTGAGTCATTCATGATTTTCATAGTTTATTCCAATAATAACTTTAGATGAATGCACTTAAAACAATGTTAAAATCTTCCATTTAATTTGATATTTAATATTTCATTATTTCATGACTAGTGAAAATTAGTATTTTATTAGTCTAATAAAACAAAACTAATTTTTCTGAATAATAAAAAAGAACTCTTATAAGAGTAATTGTTAAATAAAAATTTAAAAATAAAGTATGAAACTTTTAAAGATAAAAGTTTTAAATATAAGCTCAATTATAATATAGATATTCAATTGCATTTTTTTTTTTTTTTTTTTTTTTTATTCGACTGATTCATTATACCATACATTTGCACACAATAAAATTTCATTTTAAAAATAAAGGAAATCTGGGATCAAGGCATTTAGTTTAACATAATTTTTAAATGATATTTGTAAATGATCACATAAACTGAATAGCAAATAATGAAACTAAATACAACAACATTTTGAAGTGTGAGTTATTACAACAAAAAATTAACCAAAGACATTTCAAATCCTCATGTTATATTATAAATCTAAAACATAATAAAACACATTTTTTTCCTTTCTTTTTTTGAAAAGAAGATACCACATTCATTTCATAACATAATAGGAACAAAACAGATTGATAATACATATAATCAAGGAACCACAAGAAAAAAAAAAATTTCACAAAAGAATAATCTAAAAATCTGAAAATTACAAGTGCAGTTTCCCAAAATCAAATCTACCAACCAGAGCACAAAAACTGCACAGAAGTTTCAGTTTCTTCAGTTATACCCACACATATATATTGATTATTTAGTTTTGATGACACATCTCTAGTAAAATGTCAAAAGTATTAAACTAGATTAATAATAAAAATACTCTGAGATGACTGTGTTTACAGTTTTGTGTCTTTTCTATAGGATTTTGCAATAGAAATTAAAGCTAGATTTATCATATTTTTAAAATAAGATAAAATTATCATATTTCAGAAGTTTTTCAAAGTATATTTTCTATAAACTATATATATATATTATACCATTGAAATTATATATTTTTTAAAAGTAATATTTCCTTTCCTATTAACTGTTTATTAAGAAGCTGGCTGCATTAATAATTGTCTGACATTTATTATAAACAATATCATATTTAATAAATTATAACCGAAATATTGACTTTAAAAAAATGGAAAACTCCATTAACCAAATTAACACACAATTTCTTAGTCATTATCATTATAATGCTACATAAAGCCAAATATGATATATCACAATATAATATAAGGCCAAATCCTCCAAAATATAGCAATTAGCACACATAAAAGGTACTTAACTAGAAAGATGTTCTAATAAACTTGAAAAGAAATCAACTGATAGCATTACTATGGGTTTATCAATATTCAAGTTCACAAAAGAAAAAAAAAAAAATGTAATATCCCAACTGTAACACTTCCCTTTTCAAAAGTTGAAATAGTTAAATTTGGGAAGGAGCTATAATAGAGATTAAAAAAAAAAAAAAAAAACATTAAAAGCTACTTTTATCATTAGTTTATAAGTAAAAAAATGTATATACAGGGATGATAATCTTCTACATCTCAACAGATTTCTGCTTAAAAAAGAAATGACTAAACATTCTCCTAAAATTTTGTCCCCCATCCCCACCCCAGCAGGCAAATTTTAAAATATCTATTTTTTATTTTTTCGGCTTTATTTGTTACTTTATTGTAACAATAAATAATCAATCATATAAACTCCCCTCACCCCCTGAAATTCCTGCTACCTGCTTTGCCCCCTCTGGTAACAAACATGCTAGTTTAATCTTTAATTTTTTCTGACCGATTTAATACTTCATAGTAATTTTAAATAAATGATCTATTACCTAAGTTATTTCTTCCTCCCAAAATTTCTGCTTCCCCCTTTTAGCCCCCCTCCCCACATCACAAAAATTAAAATTATTCAATATTTTTTCAGCTTTATCTGTTATCTTATTCTAACAATAATTAAATAATTGTCTAAATTATCTTACCCCCCATCCCCACAATTTAAAATCTTTCTGCTCTATTTCTTGTAACAATAATTACATAATCAACTAGCCCCACACCCCCTAACTACCCCACAAGTTTAAAAATTTTAAACTCATATATATTTTAAATATTTTTATGCTCTAGTGTTACTTTGTAGCAACAATAAATAAATAATCATCCATCTTTCCCCTTAAATTTCCACCCTCAGAAAAGAAGGTTAATTTCTAAACATGGTGGAAAGCAGAGCAGATTTTCCTCCTTTTTGTAGCTTGGCTGCTCTCATCCCTGATGTTGTGTTAACAGGGCAGAAGGGAAGAAGTTACTTTAGAAAACATTTATTTTAAAATATAAAATATATATTCGATTCAAGCATGAGAACAGCAATATTCCACATACTTAGAAATCTTCCTCCACTTGGGGAAAAAGGACAGAGCAAAAATTTGAGATTTTAGGTGAGTGATATTTAACTTTATTACAAAGGGCAGATTAAAATAATAATAATATTAAAAATTTAAAACTATTTTCTGGGTGGAGGGACAGACAGATTATTCATTTTTGTTACTATAAAGTAACAACAAATACAACAGTGGCAGATTATTTATTTATTTTTATTAAAGAGAAGCAAACAGGACAGGAGATTTCTTTAAATAAAAATTTTAAGCTTGTATGCTCGAAGGATGATGAGGAAACATAATTTTCAAAGGGAGGGGCTTGTAGTTTAGATGAGATGATTGATTATTTACTTATTGTTACTAGAGAGCAACAAATAGGACAGAAGAATTTTTTATAAATGAAGTTTTATAGACTTTTTTTTTTTTTTTTTTTTTTTTTTGTGCTAGGGGATGCAAAGAGTGGGAAGCAGACATTTTGTGAATAGAGGGATAATTTAAATGGCAGATTATTTACTTATCTAAACGGCAACATATAGAACATATTTAAAAAAAATAGATTAAAAAAATTTAAACTTTGTAAGATGATTTGGGGGGGGGGGGGGGGGCAGAAGAGTAAATTCTGGAGGGTGTTTTTTTTTTTTTAATTATTATATGACTGATTATTTACTTATACAATTTTAAATATATATTGATATATTTTTATAGGAGATGGCAAAGGGAGAAAGCACATTTTGGGAGAGTAGAGGGATAATTTAAATGTCTTATTATTTATTTATTGTTATTAGACAGCAACATATAAAGCAATTTAAAAAAAAAAAAAGAGTTTAAAACATTGTATGCATAAGGAGGGGGGGGGAAGCATACATTTAGGATGGGGGTTGTAATTTAGATGCTTGGTTTTTTATTTAATTGTAACTAGAGAGCAATAAACAAATGGGACAGAAGAAATTTTTAAGATTCTTAAGATGTTAAACTTTTTGTGCTGGGGGGAGTGGGGTGGGGTATACAGCCAGGATTTTACAGTATTAGTTTTTTTTCTTTCCTTGCAATGGCACAGTAATATGCTTATTAAAGTAATTATTACTAGTTGTTATTTTACTCTATTAAAATGATATAAATATATATATAATACACAGGATAGTATAAAATTACTGGATGCTTTAGTTAACCAATTTTAACTCAACAAGAACAGTGTCAAAAATTCAGGTCAGTGATTTGCCTAAAATAATTTTGGTTAACACAAGACCAAACTTTGAAAATATTTTCAAAATAGCAAAGTGTAGCTCTCAAAAATAACAATGAATTTAAAACTCAGTTTCAAGTTCAACATGTTAAGCCTCAGTCATGGTTTCCTGTTCATTATTCTGACAATAAACTATAAGTTAATGCAAACATTTTTTAATTCATTATTTTTTATTGCAACAATGAACAGAGGACCATGGATGAGTGTTAAGGGCTTGAAATTGGAGGATGCAAGTTCTAAATGTATATACTTATTTTATTTCAGATTTTTCTTTCTATCTAATGATGTTTCATCATTCAATTATTATCAGTTTTCATGATAAATGTAACATTTTGTAATGTAACTAAATTTTGATATCTAATAACATTTATCAGATTTATTTTTTTATTAAAAGGCAGAATTTATTAAAAAGCAATTTAAAAAGCTTCTAAAAATTTTATTAAAAACTTTTTTTATAACATTGGTGAAACACGAATATCATATCTAATTAACAGAATTAATTGCAATTTAAATAATTAATTCTGTTATAATAATCTGTTATAAAGAACAGAATTAATTACTTAAAATGCAATTAATTTTTCTGATATAAATTGCATCAATTTATGAGTATATATTTTAATAAAGTATAACTAAAGGGTAATATACATAATAAAAACAGGCAAAACAAATCAATATGTTATACATGGTTCGTACGGATACCGTTATTTCTCCAGGAAAACTACCAGTATCTTTTTATAGTAAAAGAAATCTAGGTTAAACGTACAAAATTTCGCTTTCTTTTAAGAAGAAATTTTCTGTAAGATAATACTGGTGCCGAAAAATTTTCTGGTCAGCAAAATTCAAGGAGACATATGAACCATGTTATACTAGTTGGAATACATGAAAACGATGTTAGTATGTGTATAATTCTTATATTTTGCTTTCAGCAGAAAATACATTTCATTGGCATTTTAGCAATATTTTATTCATTATAAAGTTTGGCAGGAATGAACTGCATGAAATTAATCATTCTGAAAACGTATACTTATTGATATTTGTTGAATGACAAATTAGGACATTATAATTACTTATTTCATCTTTTTGGTATCTTCCATATTGCCTTTTACATTGTAAAATATGCTTGGCACTCTTAAAAGCAATATAAAATTATGAGTTTTATTTGAAAAAAAAAAAAAAGGAGAAGTGAGTCTGTGCAAATAGATTTTTTTCAATACAATTCCTATTTTTATTTATTTTTAAATTAAAAATATCTGGTAATGCAATGAAATAAAACTTTAAATATTAAAATATACTGTAATCTAAAATTTTTATAGAATTTCAAGAGCTCAGTATCATATTTAAGTAAATATTTTAATAATAGAAAGAAATATGATAAATGTTATTAAATATAAAAATTTAGTTTTATTAACAATATTCGATTTATCATGAAAAATATAAAGCAACTGACGAAACTGTAAAATAAATAAAAATAGAAACAAAAATCTGAAATAAAAAAAAGTGTGTGGGTTTATAAACAGAGTTTTTTCAGTTTCAAGGCCAACAAGTCAAGCCTCAGTCATGGTTCTCTATTCATTATTCTGACAATACATGTTAATGTAAATGTTTTTGAAAGATTTTTAAATTAATTTTAATTTTTTTTGAGAGGTTTTACTTATTTCAAATATATTTTCTATCTTTGATCTTCTACTACCTAAATTATTTATGCAAATTGCTGATGCAAATATCTGGCCTTCTGTTTGCTAAATATATTATTATTATTATTATTATTATTTTAAAGTTGTGTATGAGTTCTACTAAGCAAAGAATCACAGTTTAGTAAAAGTAATTTCAACTCAAAGGACTTTCCACAGAGATAATAATACACATTTCTTTCTTTTTTAATAGATTTCATTCCAACTAAGGGGAACTTTCTGAAAAGGAAAAATGTTCAGATTTTCGAGTATAAAATTTGCTGCCTATATCTTCTATCATGAAATAGATAACAGTAGATGGCTACTAACAAGGAAACCACCTTTGGTGAAGCTCACACTTAGTACAGAGACCTAGTGCATTTTATAGCCCTATATTACAAAGTTAGAGAATCGATAAAATTTGCCTGCAAAAATTGTACCTATTGGTTTTACAGCAGCATAACTTTCTGAAAATGCAATTATTCAGACCACTTACCAGATTATTAACATAGAAGTAATTTAAATTTTTTTTTTTTTTTAAATACAAATTAGTTAAAAATAGAGATAAATTATTGAAAAAAGTTAAAAATTCATTCAATAACCAACAAATTTTACATTTTCGATGGTACAAGATTGGCTTTATTCGTTACTGTAGAATTTTTCGGGGCAACCATGGTCGAATGTCACAGTCATCTGCTGTATGCAAGTAGTTGTTTGGATTTAGATTCGTAGCATCATATTTGGTGAGTGGGAAATTACCAATTTATTAAAGTTTCATTACTTTAAAACTAAATGTATATAAAAATATACATACTGTATTTTCAGGGAATAATGACAAAGTTACTTAAAAAAAAAAAAACTAGAAAACTAGTTTAATGCTGCATCAGGTATATTGGCACACCATATATAATGTCACATTCGTTATGAAAAAATAAAATACTAAGTTTAGAGCAATTAATTCAAATTATTAACTGGTGGACATGAAATCAAACATTTTGAACTTCTGTGGAATTATTTTGAAATTTCAGGGGACAAACTTTGATCAGTGCCTAAATCATCTGCATCATTATCAAAAAAGCGATCCAGAACAGATGTTACACTCGTCTGTGTTTAAGATTAGTTGAGCTGTTGTCAAACGTTAGCATACATATTTTTTTAATGCTTAAAAAAAAATTACGAACATAGAGTAAAATAGTTTCCCAAAGTTAGGAATAGCTTTATCGGTGCCGGCAAAGAAGGAAGGAGGGAGAAAATGGAAGGAGTTATTCCTTTTATGGCATGCAAGATGCTCTGATGTGAAGCATTGTGATTGAATGAGATGCCTGATCAAAGTGCAATTTTCTGCTCATGAAAACTGCATCGTTTGTAAACACGCTATGTTTCCGCTGTGTGAGACATTGCTTTTTACTTTTCACAGATACAACATAAGATCATGGATTATTACTATTATTTTTTTTGTAATGAGATTTCCAAATTTTTAAATAAAGATCGGCGGTGAGTTTGGTTCTATTTACAAGCCACACCTAGTTATTTACTGCAGTTTTGTTTTCAAACCAGAATAATTTAATTTAACGCTGCGGCATTATTCACGGAAAATACGATAATACTATTTTAGCACATAAATTTTATCAGTTCTGTAACTTTGGCCTATAGGGCTATAAAATGTGCCAGGTCTTAATGCTAGGCGCGAGCTTAACCAAAAAAAGTTCCCTTGTAATTGCAAAGTAACTGTCACCAGTTAGAACTGGGTACTATTAAAATGTTATCTACTGGACAGTGTCTACTCCCAAAATTTCTTATTTTCAGTTTTAATTCTACCATTACTACCCTTTGTTTAACTATGCATCTTTTCATGGTAAAATTCTAAAGCATCCAGATTCTAAAACTTATAAATTCTCCTATTAACTTTTTTGTCATTCTGTATTTCAATATTTTGTAACTCCATGCCCAATGTTAAAAAATTAAATTAAAATTTAAGAAAATGACCAGTTGGATTCGGGCAGGAAGGGTATAATACGTCTGACGGCTGTGGCAGCTTTGAGATCGTTATAGCTCTTGAAGGTGCTCAGGAATAAGTGGATGGCGTTAACTGCTGCTACTTCACGGAAATAGTGGTCGCATGCACATTGGAGGTCCCTCACTTTCAACACTAGCCCAGAACGGTAGCAGTAGACCCGATCACGGAAGATCCCCAGGAAAAATTAAAAAGCTAAATTCCATAACTTTAAGACACCGACCAGCAGGATTTGGGCAGGTGGGATGGTATTAAATATGTGTGAAGAAGAGGGTGGCTTCAAGACAATACACAGAATTTCATACGACACACAAAAATATGCTTGTGTGACAAAATACAGCAATTGAACGATTCTGAATTTTCAATCTCAGACAAGATATTTTTAATTACGGCAAACATTTTTTTATATTTTTCCAGCTGATGTTTCAAATTTCAATAGTAGTATTTTCATAATAAAAAAATGTAATATTAATAAAACTGTTTTAAAAAGTAGACATTCATTACAGATTTAGTATAAAAGGGAAAAGAATTTAATATTGAGATTACTAATACATTAAACTAAATTTATATAAAATTATGCATTACCTTTTATTTAAGATAGGTGTAAAATATTTTAGGAAATTATTATCTGTTACAAGAAAACAGAGTTTTAACTTTTTGACACAGGCCAGGCAAAAGCAAGAGCTTTGCACACAAACTTTATTCTTACTATATTTCAAAATAAAATACTGTATCAACTACCCAAAAAATGTTCACTAGCAGAAATACTCAAGTGCTTTAAAAGTAAATTTTAAAAAAATCATGTTAAAATAACAGTTAACAAGTAAATATAAAAGGAAACAGAAAACAAAGTTAACTTTGCATTCACCAACAATTATTTTAACTCTATTAAAACAAAGTGCAACTATTGCAACTTTCTACTAAGGAGAAAGGTATTAAAAAAATTCTCTTACAAAAAAAAAAAAAAAAAAAAAAAAAAAAAAAAGATACAACAGTTATAGCAATTACAACTTAGTAACAAGTTTTAATAAACATTCCCCACCCCCCGCCTCATGAATTACAACAAAAATTAAATAATATATTCAAAAGCTCATCAATATGCTGACAAGCTTTTTAGGAAAGTTAATGAAAATTTTCAAAAATAACAAGAGTTAAAAAAAAAGTCAACATTTCACAATTTACATATGTATATCACAGTACTTTCCTTATTTTTATGAATTATAGTGGAAAAAAAAAAAAAAACTAAAAATGATTCTTGTTCAAACATTATCACTAAGTTTTATAATATATTAAAAAACAGACAAAACGGTTAATGAACACATGGACAGACATATATTATATTTACATTTCAAATAAATTAAGAACATATAAAAATTTTACATAAAATTACAAGAAAGACTTTTCAGATGATAGTCTTAATTTGGTATGAAAGTATAATCTAAAAAAAAAAAAAAAAAAAAAAAAAAAAAATAATAAAAATATATATAATTAATTTTTTAAATTAAAATATTCACATTTTTTACAAGTCTGCAATCAATAACAACTTATAAATAAGGAGAAAAAAAGGAGTTGTCAACTTAAATTAATTTTATATTAAGAAAGACATAATGCATACGTTTTTGCTTTAAATAATAATAAATAAGTTAATAGTATGTAATAATATGAAACAAAAGACTTCATAAAAAATTATGTATTTTACATATGTAAAAATATTTTATTAAATAGTATTTTGGCATGATACTGTTACAGTAGTTTAGTTGCACATATTACACCCAAAAGCCTATGAACAAAGTTATTCCCTCTCCCCATTTACTACCAGCTTTTAAAAAAGGCCAATAACAGATAATGAAAAATAAAACAGCTAGAAAATGCAACTCATAAATATAAAATAATAAATATATTTTAAATGAAACTGATCAGTTTACAAGCATATAAATAACTTACTACATGGAGTGACCTAAAAATAAAAAATATGTTATATATATGCATATATATTATTGTTTTAAAAGCAGTAATATTTAGAACTAGGGTTCCCTAATAATAATAAGTCAAAACCACAAATATAATTTAATAAAACAGATAAATACTATAAAAATAAATAAAATATTCTGCTAGGGGGAAAAAAAAGGACTGATGTTAATAGTACTGGAATTTTCCAGATGAATATAAATTAGCCATGTTATGAAGAAGGAAAAAAAAAAAAGAAACTTTTCTTTTAATTAAAACTTTTGAGAAAAACTGATGAAAAAATTGTATGATCAATTAATTTATAATTTAATTAATGTGACATTAAATTGTTAACTTCAACATTATAAATAATAATGGTTGTAATGATAAGCATATATAATTAGTCAAAATTAATGTTGCCTGGAAGCAAACACATAAAAGAGAAACAGAGGATAAAATGAAAACAAAGAGAAATGAATCTGAAATAAATTAGTATTTCTGAATTATCTATATTAAACTCCTATGATGCAATATCTTTGGTTATTGTAATTAAGTTATTTTATATTTAAAACAATAAAAGGAAAATTGCTTATTTAAAAGAAAAAAAAAAAGCAAAATTGCTAAGAGAAAGAAAAAATTACAAAAAATACTATTAATATTTTTTTTAAAAGAGAAAAATAATAAATGAGAAAATATGAATAATTTTTGTTAAGAAATCTTTAAGACGTTTACAAAAATATAAAACTTAGGACAAAAAAAAAAAAAAAAAAAAAAATATGAATAATTTTTGTTAAGAAATCTTTAAGACGTTTACAAAAATATAAAACTTAGGACAAAAAATAAAATAAAAAATAAACTTAATGCATACATATGCAATGATAAGGATCAGACATAGCCCCATAAAGCAGAAATTGTAGGTGCATTGCACCATGGCTTCATGCTTATGGCCTAAGGTTAAAAGACTATTTTTAACTTATGAAGAAAAAAAAAAAATGCAAGTCTAAAAAGTCCCACCAAGTATTAATTTATGTTTTGATAATGTTTCAAGCATTACAGAGACAAATTCAGCAAAGCAGAAAAACAATTTAAATAACAACAGAAATATAAAAACTCAAAACATTTTTTTCTTTCCTTGTAGTTATTTGGTATTTTTTTCCACTATTATCAAAACTTAAAACAACCATCCTGGGAACCCTAGAAATAATTATATAATAGAATGCAACAAAAGAAAGATATTTAAAATTTTTTTGTTCATCAAATATTTTCCTTGATATACATTGGAAAAAAAAAAGGGGGCTTGATAGAAAAATCAGTGATAATAAGTTAACTGTATATGAAACTAGACCTTTTTTCTCCAGATGGAAGAAAAATAAGATCTAATTCCATAAATACAGAAAGAAATATAGCTTTAAAAAAAATCAAAAAATAACAATTTATTATCACAAATACTTTAAATAAGGTTCCAAGGAAGGACATTTAACATAAAATGTAAAATTATACATATGTATATTTACTTTAAAGAATTTTTCATTTATCTTTATAGGCTTCATACAAATAAAGTTGAAGAACGAAATTTTAAAATTTCTGTACAGGAAAATTATTTCATGAAGTTGTACAAAGTTCTGAACATTCACACAAAGTTATGAAAATTTTATGAGTAAGAAAACAATAATTAGTGTTGAGCATGATATTAATTTTATGATAAAGGTACCCGTCAAAGAAAAAGAAAAAAAAAAAATCATTTGTCTCATTCAATTAAAGACAGCACAAAGAATAAGAAAAAAAAAAAAAAAAAAAAAAAAAAACTGTCACAATTTCAAACTTCTACGACATTACAATGTGCAAATATACATCTAAATGCATTACTATATGGTACGGCAAGATTTCTGTACAATTTAGCTTCAGCTACTGCTAGGAAGCTCCTTCCTGAACTATCACTTTTACAGAACTAGCTTGCTGCAAAGACGATGCAGGTCCATTGGGAATACTCAAAGAGTGAATTGGTTGCTCATTTGTGCTACATATCACATTGTCAGCATTGCAAGCTGCTTGAGCCACCAAAGAGTCACTAGCTCCTAAAGACACTTCTGCATTAAGGTCAAGCAGAGGATATTTTCCAACTAATGCATTCGTATAAGGTGTACCACTTGGTGATGTAACAAGGAAACCATTCTGGTATGCTAACTGTGAAAGAGCAAGGACTTGATCTGGGGTGTTGAGCAACCAATGACTTGAATTAAGGCCTCCTGAATTTGCCAAAAGAGTGGCCTCATCAGTTATATTGCTCACAGATGTAGGTGCCACAGAGAAAGTTGTCTGTGGTATAGGTGGGGCATTAGATGTGGACTGACCAAGATTATACAGCACTGCAGATAACAAAGAACTGTTGTTTAATAGTCTTGCATCACCGGTAGTAGGTACAGTATTTATTATATTAGGTACAGTACTTGCAATATTAAGTGTCTGGGAGGTATTTAAAAGTGTTGGTGAAAATGGAGCGTCCATGGGTAGATGCTGAAGCCCTGTTAAAAGTTCAGAATGACCATTGAGCATATGGAGATGTGACAAATCAGAATTAACAAGTGGTAGATTGATGGCATTAGAAATAAGAGTACTTTCAGATGCATGTGGTAGATGATTTTGGTCCAGGCAATCAGGAGCCATTGCAGATAATGCTTGAGTGAATGAATTTAAATCGCTAGTAGAAAAGCTGCTAGAAATAATATTTAAATTATCAATATGGCTGCTATTTATATCAGGAAAAGAACTGTCATCAATTGCACTTGTCAGATTTTCAGCACCCAGTAAACCTCCATGAATTTCTATGGAGCGTTCTAGCTCTTCTAGATCAGGTCCAGTATTACTTGATGACAATTTAGCTAATGATTCTTTAGCCAAGTGGACGTCTTTAGAAACAGCAGCCAAAGCTCTTTCTAATTCTTCTGTTTCTTCTGTTGTTGGAATATAATCACCGTTTTTAGCATCTATAATAAAATTAAGTCAAATAAAATTTCTTAGAAGAACAATAAAAGCAAAATATTTGAAAAAGTATGGTTAATTTTTATGTCTATTACCGTAATTTCGGGTAGATAAGCTGCGGCTTATACGAGTTTAAAAGTTAAATTTTACCTTTTGCAGCTTATCTGCTGGTGCGGTGTATACGAAAAGTATGAATGCTTTTTTCCAGAAAAAAAAAAATCAGATCATTTAATATTGTCGAGTGTAAAACTAAAAAACAATATTAAAAATGCTTTACAGATTGGAAATAATAACGACTCAAAATATATCGGGAATTCAGTGGCAGACATCTACACGATAATATCAAACATGCAGAAGAATTAAAGCAAAACACTTGTTTTGGTTTGTGAAATACTTCATTGATGTGAATTCACTTCAGTTCGATTCAGTAGCACTGATTATCAAACAAGGAACTAGCTGGAAGTAGCATGAGAAGTTAGTTTTGTTTCATTTTGGCCAGAAATTCTGTAAGTAGGGATTCTAGTAACCCAAAACGCTTGACAAAGTTTTCGCTTTTTTTTAAAACTTTTGTAAGCATTTTTTTTATTTCATTAAAAAGGAAAAAAAAAATGCACAGATTCTTTCTGCATAATGAAACATATTATCTATTCAAAGATAATGATCTCATTCTGATAACGTTCAACTTCTGACTCCACGGAGTTGAATAAACAAACTGCAGATAGGTTTCTCCCTTTTTATAACTAGGGATTTTTGTGGAGTGTTGTAATTTTCTAATAACTTATTATATTTTAATAAAATTTTGTTACACAGCTTAATTTACTATTATTGCAACTTGCTGAAAGTTTGAACAAAATCTGTCAATTTTTGCTTTTCGTTTTTTTCTTTTATTTATTTTTTTCTGTTTGCTTGCAGCTCAATAATTTCCTTTTCCTGCACACAAGCAATGTGAAGTTGCTGACACATTTACGGAATTCTTTTTATACTTAAAGAATAGAATTTGAATGGTGTTGCATCATCACGGCGTTTTAACAGAAAAGAAAACTGGATTATCTTATTTTCTTTGCGTGTGCGCACTTGCAAATGTTGCATTTTTTTTTTTTCAATAATTAACGTATTATTTAATTTTTCTTTTTGTTTGTTTATTTTAAAATATTTTTTGAACATTTAATTTTAAATATTTACGGAATGTACCTTATTGTGTACCAACTGATTTCTGTTAATAGACATTAATGTTTAAAGTTTCGTTTAAAAAATCCTGTTTTATAAGACTCTCCCGACTTTTGCCAATAGTTCATGTCGTCAAAAGGATTATTTATCATAAAATAAGTAGTGTTATTTGTAATTCTAGCGTAATATTTTATATTAAGAATTCCATCACATATATTTCTACTTACCGATCCAAAGATGGATAAATTCTCAAACCAGGGGTGATTTTGAGTTAAAAAAAAAAATTCTGAAATTCCCAAAAAATTTTCTGAAAGGTTACAGCAGAGGGAAGATATCTTCTCCTGTTACTAACTATGTGTTTTTACAGCGGCGCTTTGATAAAACTCAGGGTTTTACCACAAACCTTTGACGAAATCCGTTTTTTTCTGAAATCTTTTGACGAAATTTGTACTTTTTTGCGATCCTTTGACGAAATTTGTGGGGGATTTTCGCATTGACGACATTTGCGTTTTTTCGTGATCTTTTCACGAAATTTGCATTTTTTCGCAATCATTTGAAGAAATTTGCGTTTTAATCGAGACATGTTAAAGAAAATTGCGGGTTTTTTTGGGGGATTCTTTGGCAAAATTTGTTTTCTTTTCTGTGATTCCTTGGCGAAACTCATGTTTTTTTCCCGTGAACCTTGGATGAAGCTCCCGTTTTTTTGCAATCCTTTGACGAAATTTGCGTTTTATTCTTGATCCTTAGACGAAATGGGTTTTTTCGCAACACCTTGACGAAATTAGTGTTTTTCTTGCGATCTTTGGACGAAATTGTTGATTATTTTTCTGCAAACGTTTGACGAAATAGGTTTTTTTCGCAGACTATTTGTCAAAATTTGCGATATTTATGTCTGCATTTTTGGACTGATAACCGATTTTTTTTTTAATTTTCAGAAAATTCAGAACAGAATCACCCCTGTCACAAACCAAAAGTAAATGAGTTATTTATTTATTTATTTTTGTTATTTGTACTAAATTTAAAATGCTAATTTTTAAGGTATTTTAAAAAATGTGCAAAAATACTCAATATGCCATATACACTAGTATGTCGTGCACCACCTTCAATAAGTGTGGCTTTACAGTGGTGTGGCATATCTGATGGAATTTCAGGTTTTTTTTTTAATTGTTTTCCCAACATAGCGGCATATACGCCAGGGCGGCTTAACTACCAAAAATTACACTAAATTTTCTTGCAGCTATAATTCTTTTTTAACATTTACAAGAATTTTTCTATGCTTATTGCTGCTTTACAAGATAAAGTGTAATTTTAGAACTAATAATATTTTAAAAATCCAATACAAATCCAAATTTAAAAAGAAAGTATTTAACAAATTTCTTTTCTTTGATTCATTCCAGAATTCAGAATTTTAAAAGAGTAGGCAACAAAAAATGATTTAGAAAAAGACAGAAGAATTTTTTAAATATAAAAGAAGATGACAGTATGGCATAAGTAAAGAAGCAACTGAAAGGGTTCAACTTATTTATAATTTTTTAAAGAAAAAATATCTGTAGTTATGTACTTTATTTAGCTCATCTATCATAATTTTTGAATGAATATAAATTATGTTAAATTATTGGAAAAACAGTTGGTATATATGTTACAGAGTAGTAAAAAGTTTTTTGTCACATACCCATACACGGAAAGAAAAAAGTATACTATTAGAAAAACAAACAAGGAAAAGAAAACAAAAACTTACCGACAAAGAGATCATTAAAAGCATCATCAGGAATTTTATTAAGCACTTCAGTAAAATCATGTTCTTCTAATAATTTAGATGCTTGGTTTGCAAGCTCAGCAGCATCTAATGGCAACTCTAAATTTTTATCAATAGCACCTAAAATTTACAAAAAAATTAAATAAATATTTCTCAAATGGGAAGATAATATCACTCAAAATAAAAGTAAATGTAAACATGCAACCGCTTAAATATAACTCATACTTTTTATTTATAAACACAAACACAGAGAGAGAGAGAGATAGAGATTGTGAAGTGGGGGGGGGGGAAGGAGGGGGGGGGGGGTAAGTGCGTACTATTGTTTTTCAGGGGCAAGTGCATAGTTCGCATGGAAGGAATAGCAGAGTTGAGTATAAAATCACAGCAACACAGTGTGACCAGAACTTTTTTTGGCACTGATGTTCACTTTTACGATTAAATATTTTTGTGCAATATTTTAACATGTTTTGAAGTTGCTTTGTCTGTAGATGAGACTAGAGTTATATAACAGAAAGTCAATATACCAGGTGGTCATAATTAAAGTGCATGTGTTTGAAGGGATCTACAAGCTAAACTATTTGAAATATTTAAAAATGATGTGGTATTTATTTAGTTTAGAGCATGCAGAAATAAGTTCTGCAATAAAAAAAATTATTAAGAAACATGGCATTATATATAAAAGAAAAATGGGAGAATTTCCTACCAGCAAAATTTTAAAAGACTTTTTAGGAAAAATTCACATGATAAAGTGTTTTTATCAAAATGATAGTAATTATAGCACTGCTATGAAAGAACATTGTTTTAAAATGAGTTAGTTTTGTTAATATTTGCTAGCAAAACATTCCTAACCTTTAAACGCTATCCATTGGTAAAATTTCCAACTAATCATTTTTATTGCATAACTCGTTTCCGCATACTGCTAAAAGTACAAATACCAAAGCTTTTAAAAGTATCCCAAATAGTTTAATGTGTAGAGCCCTTCAAACACGTGCACTTTAATTATGGCCACCCTGTATATATACACACTAGAGGAATCTGCGCTCTTCATGCACAAATTGATATTCAGCAGACTCATATTTTGCAAACTTGTTCCTAATTCATTCATTGATGGAAACACACTGTTATCTATTCCAAAACCAAATTTAAAATACTTGGATTTTAAGAAATTTAAACTGTGTATGGATGGACAGGCCAGCAGACAGATTAATTGTGTATATGATGCATTTGATTGTTTTATGTAACAGTCGATTGTTTAGCATGAATAATAAATTGCTAATTTGTAGTTATTTCCATATTCATAATTTAAAAGCTTCTTTGAATTAGAAATGGTTTAAATTCAAAGTAATCATTGTAAATGTCTTCATGCAGTAAAACATGAAAAACCAATTTTATTTAAATGTAGTTAACCTATTTCTGATGTGAAAACATCAGTTACATTTCATGTAACTTCTAATATGATCTCTTATGTAATAGCAAAGTAAAAAAAAAAAAAAAATGAATGTTGTAGCTTAGTAGTAGGATGTTTTAAATTGAGTGTAAAGAGTATAGTTAATAAAAAACATTTCAATTTAAAAAACCTCTTAAATAAAACTAATTTTGACAACATAACATCCTTATGTCATACTAGATAAGTTCAAACGAATAGGTATAAGCTTCATTTCAATAGCCATAGCGATCCCTCACAAATTCTTATATACTGTCATAAAGCTAATGCATCGCCAAAATATATATCTGGGAAATGCCTAATTCAGATTTCCATAAAGATCGCAGACATTGCATAACAGTATTATGTAAAATGTACGTGTTTGATCGACACGTGAAAATTTCTGCCTCCTGAAATCCAAAAATTTTCCAAAACTGCCAAGATAATTAATTTCTTTGATCTCGACCAAACATGAACCAGAAATGAAAGAAAATTAATCCATATTGAAATGCAATGATGGAAAAGTAGCTGTAATTATATCATTAATGTCGATTTTATCTTTTTAGTCGAAAAATCAATATATTCTCATTAATATTCAAATACAGTAAAACTCGGATATAACGCTCACCGCTTAAAACGCTTTCCCGCCTTTTACGCTCATTTATCCCGATCCCTCGAACCATACCCATAAGAAAAATGTAAAATTTCATTGCTTTTAATGCTTTCCTGCTTTAAACGCGCTTTTTATTGGTCCTCTGAACAAAGAAATCCCGGATATTACGCTTTGGTGCTTTGGTTTGCATCCGAAGTTTTCATTTTCTCACTCGTACACACAGAGAGAGAGAGGGGATACGTGGAATTGGCAGCCAGCCAACGCCCAAAGACTATGTACAAAAAGAAAAAATCAGCCAGCTCTGTGGTTTTTTTCTCATTGGATCAGAGAATAAAAGAATTTATGCCATCCATCTCAGTAGCACCTGTCTGTCTCTTACTTCACACAAACTGTTCCCGTTTTTTTCATTTACACATAAGTATGCAGTATCGCTGGCGACTCCAATTAGGTGCAACATGGAAGCTAAGAGTATGAAAAGAAGGACGCTGGCAATTAAAAAAAAAAATTAGAAATTCTAAAAAATTATGACAAAAAATCCCCTATTGTGAGCCAAAAAGATTTTGCGTTATCTATGAATATCGCACCATCATCTCTTCGGACTCTTCTTCAAAACAGAAAAGATATTGAAAAAAATGCTGCTATTGGTGGTTCAAAGAAAAAGAGAGTAAAAACAGGAAAATATGAAGATTTAGAAAAAGTTATGTACGAGTGGTTTCTTGAATCAAGACACTGTAACATACCTGTCAGTGGATCTATAGTTAAAAAAAAGCTGCAGAAGTAGCTCAGAAGCTAAGAATTGAAGATTTTACTCCATCTAATGGGTGGTTAGACCAATTTCGAACCCGCCACGCCATTGTGTACAAGAAGATTTGCAGAAAATCTGCTGCCGTGAACACAGAAAATGCAGAATTTTGGAAAAAGAACAATCTTCCAAGGCTTATCAAAAACTATGCCAGTTGTGATATTTATAACAGCGACGAATTTGGCTTATTTTTTAAAGCGATGCCTGATAAATCTTTAACATTAAAAGATGAGCAGTGCCATGGAGGGAAGCTCAGTAAAGAACGTGTTACTGTGCTTGTTTGTTCCAACGGCGATAGGAGCGACAAACGCAAGCCTCTAGTGATTGGAAAATCAGCTAAACCTCGCTGTTTCAAGAACATCAAATGACTGCCCTGTGACTATGCACATCAACGTAAGGCTTGGATGAAGGGTCCCCAGTTCATTAAATATGTTTCAGATTTTGATGTCGAGATGCGGAAGCAAAATAGGCATGTCATACTATTCGTAGACAATTGCGCAGCACATCCCCAAGAAATACCAGATATTACAAACGTCTCTCTGGAATTTTTACCTGCAAACACCACAAGCGTACTTCAACCGATGGATCAAGGGATCATAAAGGTTTTAAAACAACATTATCGCAAACGTATAGTGAAACGATTTCTACATGAAATGGAAAATAAAAGTAATCGATCTTCTGTAACTCTCCTCAACGCCATGAACTACCTTAGCGCTGCTTGGGATGCAATCAAACCTAAAATAATTCAAAATTGCTTTAAAAAGGAAAGCTTCATAACAGACGCCAACTACAATATGGATGCAATTGAAGAGGAGTCGGATCCTATAGACGACATGGACTGGCAAGCTGTTTGCGAGCATCTTGCAGAAAACGCATACAGCCTTCAGAACTATCTTAACATTATTAAAGACATTATCACAAGCAACGTTAGGAGCATTGACGACATTATAGGGTACACTGTACAGGATGCCGCAGAAGAGGACCCTGATGAAGTTGCTGATGGCGATGTTCAAGAGCGTATCCCAACGATAGCTGAAGTAATGGAAGCTTTTAGCACTATCCGCCTATACACTGCTTCAGTAGATACCGCTGCTTCACATGAAGATATATTAAGACATATAAACAAAGTAGAAAACGCTATTTTGTGTGGTTGTTCGTCCACCCATCAGACGAAACTCGATGAGTTTTTCTCTAAAACAGAATAAACAGTAAGTGAAAGTTTATAGTCCTCATAGTGGTGCTCAAGAATACAAATGTTAATTTTTTTTTTAAAACAAAATATTATTATTAGTTTCTTTCACAATTTTATTTTATGTTTAATATAAGGATAAAGGTTCCTATTAGAAATGTTAAATATATTTTGTAGCTTTTAATGTTAACAATTCTTTTACTTATACTGATTTGAAATAATAATACGCTTTGTAAACACTATGTAAATTTGTGATATTTAAAATGAAGGGAACGTTTTTGTACCTATGCTGTGGAGTTTCTATTTTAAATAATACACAAAAAGGATTCCCCACATTATTTAAAGCAGATAATCTAATATTCTCAATTTTAAAATGTCGAAAACTTTCGCTCATATTTAACGCTCTTCCAGCCCGATCCCCTGGAAGAGCGTTATATCCAAGTTTTACTGCATATAGTTTTCCATCTGAAAAAATATTTTGGAGATTCTTTTGAGAAATCGGGTCAATTAATTTTTTGCAGCATTCTAGTGAGTAGGTATCAGTGCATCTATGTTTGCTGAAAAGTAGACAGATTGTATGCAGATAAAGTTCGGCATTGGGTTGGGTAATTCGATTTCAATCGACTCCGACCTGTCCTATGGTTTGTCTTAGACTAGGTTGATGCAAATTTTATTCATTGCGGACCAGGTTGAATTTAACGTTTTGAGTTCGGGTTGGTTTTGACTCTTTCTGGTCAGATTTGGGTTGATCTAATTAAAAAGAAAAATTTAGAATTTATTTTTCAGTGAAAAACTATGTATTTGAATATTAATGAGTATATATGTGTTCATTTTTCTACTTAAAAACAAAAATTGAAACTAGAGATAAAATTATAAGCTTCTTTTTCATAATTACATTAAAATTTGGATTAATTTTCTTTCATTTTGGCTTCTGGTCAGTTTTAAGTTAACCTGTGTCGAATTCAGGTCAGGTTGAAACAGAATTATGGGGCAATCTGACCCTTGCCATATATTTGTGTCGTCATCATCATCATCATCAACAACCGTTTTCAATTCACTGCTGGATGTAAGTCTCCCCCAGATTTTTCCTATGTTTCCTGTCTAGTGCTTTAGTCATCCAATTAACACTGGCCACTTTTCTGATTTCGCCACTCCATCTTACTTGAGATTGTCTTCTTGGTCATTTTACATCTCGGGGATACCATTGTAGGGTGATTGTGCTCATCTATTGTCTTGTCTTCTTGCAATGTGCCCAGCACATTTCCATTTTAGCCGTTCGATTCTTTCAATGATGTAAAAAAACTTTAGTCTGACTTCTTATCCATGTTATTCTCTTCTTGTCTCTTCTAGTTATGCCTAGCATACATCTTTCCATACTTCTGCTCCATAAGTTAGTGCAGGCAAAACACATTGGTTAAACATCTTTCTTTTCAAACAAAGAGGCATGTTACTCTTTAGAATAATATTGTTCTTCCCAAAAGTACTCCATCCATTTCTTATTTTTCTACAGATTTCATTCATGATGACTGAATCCAATGATATTTCCTGTCAAGGTACACATAACTTTGCACTTCTTTAATCTCTGTGTTGTTGTAAACGATTTTCTTTTTTGATGCAAATGAATTGAACATCACTTTAGTCTTTCCAAAATTTATTTTTAATACCACATTAATGCTAGCTTCTGCCAAATTTTTTAGCATATTTTCCAATTCTTCACGGCTGTTACTGTAAATTAAAATATTGTCAGCGAACCAGTGATAACTTAAATATTCCCCATTTATTCTAATTCCTTTGTTTTCTCAATCCAGTTTCTTGAAAATATTTTCTAAGACAGAAATAAAAAGCTTAGGCAAAATGGTGTCTCCTTATCTTACATCTCTGCCAAGCTTGATCTTCGCTTTTCCTTTGTCTAAACAGATGGTAGCTGTTGCTTTCTTATAAATCTTCTTTATGATATTGATGTAAGGCTTGCCTATACTAGGGATGCACTGAATATTTGGTATTCGGCCATACTACTGAATATTCATTTAGGCTGATAATCAAACTATATTGATAGCGACTAAAATAAGAAATTAAGAAATTTGCTTAAATTACTATTCGAAAATAGTGTTTAGTTCAACCTTTAACCGACAGGGAGCACAGTATGTTCTATACAAACATTACACTATGAAACATTGGTCAAAGGGCTTTCAATGACATAGTACATGAAGGTTGTCGGCAAAATTTAGAACAGTTCTCCCCAGGCGGCATCGGAAGTGCATAATAATATGAATAAGTGGTTACAGGGCTTTTTAACAATTTATCACATGAGGGGTGTCAGCAAAATTTTAAAAAGTGCCTCTTGGTGCAGCAAAATTTTAAAAAGTGCCTCTTGGTGCCCGCCCTCCCAAATTCAAGGCACCCTCATTTTTTATTATGTGTTATAAACTATCTGAAAGTTTCAAATAAATCGGTTAGATCATTTTCTAAATTTTAACAAATTCCCGTTCATTCTCTATTCAAAAAACATTTCTTTTTCTTTTTAAAAAAAAATTTTTTTTTTTTTTTACAATACAAAATCAATTTATTTGAAATTTACATATTCTTAATTAGTGTCCAAAGTAGGGATGCACCGAATAGTGATTTTGGCCGAATGTCGAATACTGAATATTCGGACTACAGGTGAACCGAATACCGAATAGTAACTGCTAGGCCGAATGCCGAATATTCGGCTTGTCGAATAATTTTATATTTCAAAGTTTAAAGGCATTAAAACGTTAAATTTTAAAACAGTTTTACATAATATTTAAAACAAAAACTTCCATTTTGATAATCAAGAGCTTTTTTCAAGTAAACTTTATGCTGAAAAAAAACTGCTTTGAATTAGAGGATAGTTATAAAACTTTTTTAATTAATAAAATTTTGAATTTCATGGCTTCTTCTATGAATTAAAACAAATGAATAAAATTTTCTTAAATTCTAAAACAAACATATTTAAAATCAAAGAGAAATTGTGAAAAAATTAAGAAAAATTGTACAGGATCCTATATTATTTCTTTGTCAGGAAGAGACTAAAGTAAAAGTAAATAAATAATACAATCTATTCAAATTTTATATGGTGGTAATTCAGCAAGAACTGTTTTACTCCCTTTGATTAAGCAAGGAAGTTTTTAAATGCATCCTAGATCGGTGTCTGGAGTGGGCGATCATTTTCAGAGATTGTAAATGTTGTTCTTAAAATCTTAGCAAGAAACAGATTATTTACTGGACAATGTTCAGGGACTTGCATTTGTACATAATTAAGTCCTATGAAAATCCTCGTGATTGGTTAATTTTCTTAAATAATGCTTAACAAACAGCAAATAAATAATGTTGAAACATTCTCTTTTATTTAAATATATGATTCTGTTTCTAATTATTCTGAATATCTTTATAAGTTGACTGTTAAACGCATAACTGGTATAAGGTTTTAAAAAATATGTTTTAAAAGTTTTTTTTAAGTATTCGGTTGGCCGAATATTTTGATATTCGGCCAAACCGAATATTCGGCAAGCCGAATAGTTTGCTATTCGGCCAAGCCGAATAGTTTGCTATTCGGCCAAGCCGAATATTCGGTATACAGAATAGTCTGATATTCGGCCAAACCGAATATTCGGTAATATGGCCGAATACCGAATATTCAGTGCATCCCTAGTCCAAAGATAGGCCTAGATGCGCAAGTTTAAAATCTCTACATGCAGTAAGTTTAAAAAATTGATACCGTGCAATAGAATGCTAGTCTAAAAATTATTCGTGCTTTTTTATTCGAGATCACATGTTACAAACACCTGCATTGTCTGTGAAATATTTCTACAAAATCTGCATTTCTTTCGAAGGAAATAAAATTAATTTTTATAAATAGATTTTACATGGATTTTTTGACATTTTGTAACAACACAGAAATAATTTTTTGAATTTCTGAAAGGGGAATTCTTTTTACGTCTGGCTGTGCAATTTTTGAGTGTTTAGGACCGACAGAATTTAAGATACAGTTCCTTTTAAAAAGGCTCAGTACATTTATCGTCCTAGCACCACTGTAATTTTATTAACCCCTCCCCCTCTCTTTGAGTTCTCAAAGAAATTGTGTACAGTTTGATAAAAATCTATGCTTTTGTTAAAACTTTTCCATTCTTTTAATTTGGAGTTTTTAATTAATTTCTCAACTAATTATTAGAATTTTAAAATTCTGAATCTTATGGTGCATCATGAGACACTTTGGGTTAGTTTCACAAAAAATTTGAGCCTCGTACGTGCCGTAGATTTTGCTAGCCATCGCAGACACACACATACAGTGAAACTTTCTTTTAATAGTATAGATGTTTTCCTATGTTTATGTGTAATTTCCAGTATTACTATATTTGTGCATAAATTTGCATTTCAAAGAATTAAATTTTACATAATATTTTTCAAATTTGTGATTTGTAAACTTTAACAAAAACAGCACAAAAATGGTAAGAGAACTTCCGGAAGTGAAAAGAATTGGCCAGAGGACTTTTAAAAAACAAATTATGGCCATAAGACTAAAACTATATTTTTTTAAACTGTATTTTTTCCATATTTTTTTTCTGTATGTTTTATGTCATTATTATTATATTTTTTAACTGTTATATGTTAAGTTCATTCAGGTTGTCTCGAGAGTCATATTGTAAATGTAGAAAGTCAAGCTTAAAAAAAAATTTAATCTTAAATTTCTTCCTTAAAATCTACGCTTCAAAATTTAAATATTTTTCTAGCAGCAAAATTCAACCATCATGGCTTAGCAAACTTAACTGTAGATTTAACTCCAACATTAAACTGAATATGAAGCTTTAAGCAAATAAAAACTCAGTCTTAGTTAATTTTGTATTAACCATTTTCCGGGTGAGTTCCCCCAGCTTTGCAGGCAAATCTGGTGGACCTAATCTTAGAAAGAGAGGGGGGGGGGATAAGTAATAAAAACCCTTTTAAAATAAAAAAATAAATTAAAAAAATGTAAATTAAAATATCCACGTCTTTTTTTTCCATCTTTAAATCTCATTCCAAAACGTGTTTTATCCTTGTTTGTTAACTTTGTTTCCCAGCACAGCATTTATTACGTTCATAATTAAAATGCGAGAGTAACTTAAGTTAGAAAATGCTTGGGCAATTCTCCTTCATTTATGGTTAAAGTCTTGAACGTCACAGATCCCTGGAGATGTGCGAATCTTGACCATATGTCAATCAAGAGCTAATTAACCAATTAAACCAAATATTTCTCCCAAAATGACAGCTTTATTCCCTGCTGGAAAATATTGCAAGCCCCAACATATTAGCAAGAATGAGCACGAAAAAGTTTAGATTTTACACATTTGAGATACCTGCACAACCTATGACCATGTAGGTCCTGTAAATCGGTGTAAATGGTTCACGGGAGATCTCAGATCGGGTTCGCGAAGAGGACCATAAGATGGAGCGGTAAATAAATGAGTTTGATCCACAAAGAGGTTCCTGAGTCCAATTATTATATACAAGGTATCTCACCACATGATTTGTCACATACATAAATAAAAAAGTGTTTTTTAAAATATGATTTTTAAATTTTTTTCTGTTGTATTCTTATAGTCAGTCAGTGAAAGTTTAGATGTACTAAAAGAGTTATAATTGAAAAAAAAAAAAAAAAAAAGATGAATAACTGTACGGGGAGAAAAAAATATATAAAAGAAAAAAAAAAGCAACAACAAAAAACTCTCCAGAGATTTTACTTTAATCTGTTAATCCCTGAATCGTCAAAAATTTTTATTTCATGTGCAATTTTCCCGTGAATGTATCGGGCGCAATGATTAAGGGATAAATGCTGTTTTACAGGTTCTTCAATGACAATATTTACAGGCAAGTTTAGCACTATTATTACTTTTAAGGTTTTTATGAAGTGATTTTTTTCACACTGCTCTTTTCACATATAGATATTTAACTTTTAATTATTATATATTTTATCAAGTCATATTTTAACATTTATACTGGGTTTCCACAAAAGTAAAGTAAGGTTTAACATGACTACCGACAATCAGCATTTCCTAAAAAAAAAGTGTAATTTTTTTTAATACCCAATCTGTGTGGAAATGTTTGAAAAACATATACACTGGTGTCCAAAATTAAGGACCGATCAGAAAATGCTAATTTTCAAGTACGCGAATACTCAAAAGGAAATGATATAATTCGAATAATTGCTATCGCTACAGCACAGCTAATCCATATAACACCTCATTCATGTAATACATGGTCACAAGTGTAACAGTCACTACGGTGAATAAAAAAAATAGGAAATTCCCTACATCTCATTATGAGTCTCAAATGATCACTATATGTGACTCCACTGAGACGTCACTGTGACTGCTGCTTTGTGACGAGTCACCATGTGACTTTACAATGTAGTTACATCGTGATTCTCATGTGACTGTCATCTGCAGACTCAATTTCAAAATCATCGTGAACGCTGCATTGTGATAAGTTATCAAATAAGTCACATTAAAGTCTCATGATGACTTTCAGGTGACAGAGAGACTACTGTGAAGTCACCATTGTGCTTTTTGAGAAAACTCACCATGTGACTATAATGTGATATTATTTGGTGACTTATCATAATGCAACGTTCATGATGACTTTGAAATTGGGTCTAAAAATGACAGTCATATGAGAGTCACAATGTAACTACATTGTAAAGTCACCTGGTGACTCGTCACAAAGTGGCAATCACATTGATATCTCAGGAGTCACATATAGTGATCATTTGAGACTTATAATGAGACGCGTGGAATTTCCTATTTTTTGTTTCACCATAGTGACTGTGACACTTGTGACCATGTGTGACATGAATGCGATGCTATATGGACTAGCTGTGCTGTAGGGATAGTAATTATTTGAATTATATTATTTCTTTTTGAATGTTTGCTTACTTAAAAATTAGCATTTTGTGACTGGTTCTTAATTTTGGACACCAGTGTATGTTACATTATTAGATCTAATTGTGCGATTTCCTTATCTTATTCTAAATTACTACTTTATATTCACTAAATCCTTATTCTTAAATAATCTCTATCGTCAATTCTGTTAAATTCCCTTTAATTTAATGTCTCACTTGTCTAAATTACTTAAATATTACGTTTTTAGTATTCTTAAATTAAATGTTCCATTTCCGCTCTTTTTTCTTTTAGAATGTTCTTTTAGCTTCCATTTTATTTCCCCGTGCGTATTCTGGGGTTATCCTTTTTACCTTCAAATTCATCCACTCACTCTGTCAGCACTATTTCCATGGTGTGGTATAGTACAAAACATAAAGCCCGGAATCCTTGGGACTTTGCCAAGTCCGAACTTCAGATTTTTCGGAATTTTGGATCATCAAAAATACTGCTTTTCCAATAAAAAGGAAAACGAATTTCACTACTTAAAAATAGAAAATATGACGTTCATATATAAAAAGTGCATATAACAGTTATTAAAACAACCATTTTAATTAAATAAGTCATAACAAAATAAAAAGTAAAACAAAAACCTTTATGCAAGGGAACATATAATTTAAGAACAAATTCTAACTTAGGTTTCTCATTAAGAAGTTTTTATTTTATTCTGTTACATAGACATAAGTTCTGATTCAGTAATAAAACTTCTTTTCACTAAATCTTTTTTGTTTGTTTGTTTCAACTATTTTGTTTTTCCCTCCTTTCTTGAGTATTGCCGCTGGAAAGTCCGAACTTTGGACAATTTCGAACTTTGGGTGTCCGAAGTTGAGACTTTGTACTGTATTCTTAATTATTAATTGGTTGAGAGCGCGACCTAATTTGTATTCCTACACTTGATGCACAAAAAGCCGATGCTCACTGTGTTTCAGCAGATTCTAGTTGTATTTCCATTTTTCATACCAACCCCTGGTCACCGTCCACGTATTCGATTATCTACAACTTACTTACTCCCTAAATTATTACTATGAAGAGATGGCTAATATTCTTGGTGGAAACTGCACCGCCAAATGATGTTTTAATAAAATGATGAGTTGACTTTACGTTTTGTCTCAATTATTTCTGGGGAAACTTTCACGGAAAACTGTATTCCATGGCCTTCCCTCGTCGTCTGATACAACTTCCAATTCAACATATAACGCCAATGTCGTAGTCTTTAACACGACAGAATTCCAGTTTTCGTTATACTAGTTACAAGAGTATCGAATTTACCTGTTCTGACAACTTATACTACTCTATTACTGCTGGACGTGATCCACTACTGATATCGTGACAGCCAGTTACTTCAACTAGAAAAATAATCCAATGTTGCCATAATGCAACATATATATTTTTAAAAATTTAATTATCATAATCAATTTCTTTTCTTTATTTTTGACGCTTACTTGAAAGCTTTATTTTAAAAAAAAATGTTTATTTCTATTGATGTGGCATTTACAGGAGTTTTTATTTTAATGCATTTTTATAAGTTTTTCTGTGGAATTTTTTAAATTTTAATGTATTTTTGGAGGAGCAACGTACATTCCCGAAATTACGGTACGTAGCATTATCAGTTATAGTAAGATAAGCACATAGTCATGCGGCAACTAAAAAGAAAAAATACATTACTGATAATTACAAACAGTGAAGTTCATAGCAATAAATAAAAAGTGTTTCATTTGAGCCGATACAGCTCAAATCAATGAGTAAAGTTGAAAATTTCTGAAAGAAGAAAAGAGATTTTTGAATACAGTTTTTGGTCAAGTTTCGATCTTCTTCTTTTTTCCGAAAACGAATTTTCAGTCGATCTCTAATGAAAACCAAGCAAATAAATACAATAATTCATCCATAACCATTATGTTAGAGTTCATAATCTGGCAAAATTATTGAGCAGATTTAATAAAGAATAAAGTGAAGTTAAAATGCATAAGTAAACTAGGGATGAGCATTATTTAACGTATTAGGATAAATAACAATGTTATTGTTTTACAGTTTATTATTCAGTAGCAGATTACCAGAAAGTCCCTGTTAAATTTGGAACGCATTATCTGCAAAGCAATTTTAAAAAAAAGGAAGATTTTTTTTTTTTTTTTTTTAGAAATACATATTTAAATTACAATAAAAATAGAATGTCCGAAATTTGTTTTCCATATTAATAAAAAAAAAGTCTAAAAACTGTGCGCCTCTGAAAGCTCAAAGCTAAAATGATTAATCATAAACAAACAAAGCCAGACAAATATATATCTTTCCAAGTGTTATTAAATAGCTCTAAGTACTTTCATTGTCATGAGAATGAAAGCTAGAGAAACCACAGACCTTGCCGGCTAAATAGAGTATCTTACAAGCAACCAATCACCACAGACTTCCTATTTTCTTCTGAGCCTCCTTATTTCCTTTTATACATTTCATTTTATGCAAAGGTTCTTCTCATATAAACATATCAAATAATTATTTTAAAGCTTTGAATAAATATAGATAATAGTACATCTTTGTAATTTTTTATCTGTTCGACTTTTCTGCGGTTAACTTAACTTTTGTTTATTTTGAAACATTTTGGTACAACAGCGTTTTAAATAAAAAATAACACTGATGATTATATAAAACTGAAAGGATAATTTTGTTTCAGTGAACAACATTTGATTAAAAATTCTTTTCGTGTTTTTGGGGAGGAATGAAAGATCTGTGTTTTGCAGAACATAATAGGATAATTATTATAGGGATTAAACGATTTCATCTGGTGTTGGAAGGGTTGAATTAAAGAGATTTATGGAGTTTGTTGCTGAAGTTTGTTTTATCACGCTGAAGACAATCTTTGGCCAGCATAGGCATGGGTTGGCAGGAGGCGGTTTTTTGAATTTGAATATTTAAAAGGGATATCTCTATGTACTCATGAAGTTTGTGGAGATGAGGGAGGGGAGGGGGGGGGGAGTTTCTGGGACCAGACTTTTTGTTTGTTGGTTAGTTATTTATTATTTTGTCATTGTTGCATTTTTAGAAAATGAGAGCTGGAAAACATTTTTTATTGTACTGAAAAAAAAAGAAAGAAAATAGCATTGTATAGCTTGTGAGGGCACTTAATTTTAATACAATTGTAATTAATTTTAGAAACGTATTTGTACGTACGAAATTTGTTTGGATGAATTGCATTTGATTAAAAGTGCATAAATAATACTTCCGTGTTCTTGTGGGATTAGCATTGAATATGCTTTGATAGATATGGTTGCAATGAAGTCAAGGTTGCAATAAAGTGAAGATCAAATTTATCTTTTTACAAAACGTGTTGTTAGAATTGTGTTTGCTTTTATGCGGGGTATTTCTTATTATCATTTACAAAAAGTTAATTTCTAAACTGTTAGTTTTAGGGGCATAGTTCCAATTGTAAAAATGTTTAAAATTTTGTTCTACATCATATAAAAATCAATTTACATTAAAATACTTACTTTTTGAATACAGTACAGAACCATTTATCCGGAATGCTTGGGGTCAGATGTATTCCGGATAACTGGTTGTACATTAAAGCAGCATCCATTTGATAAGTTTTGCGGAATATGTGTGGTTGTGGCATTATTTCTGATTTTAAATTATTAGATTACTTGGATTAATAATCAATGCAAGAAAGATCAAAAGTTAACCAGAGTTTAAAAGAAGGTAATTTATGGGAATCCCTTAGGAACAAAAATTCTTTTGTTCCCTCTGCATAAAAATTAAAACATCTAAAATACAACTAAATATGTTTTCTTTTCATTGATGTTGTCATTAAATTAAACAATTGTTTCAAGCAAAGCCTATGTCAAACTGGCAGTGTATGACATCTTTTTCTGCAAAGATTCTGAAATCAGTCCATCAGAAATATCATTCCGGATAACTGGTTTTCCGGTTAACTGGTTTCCGGATAAATGGTTCCATACTGTAGTTAAGAAATTACAAATTTTATACAATGCCTGGATCCTATAAGTTTTATTTAGAAAAAAATTCCCCCATATTATAACAAGTAAAACAGCAAAAATTTATTCTTTGATAGGCAAACCTTACTGGGTCATGATACTAAGAATTTTATGAATTTCAACGTTTAAGTCACCATAAATGGAAAAAAGTATTTTTAGTACCCGAAAATGTATGAAACTCAAAGTATTATAACTAGGTAAGTTTTTGTCTTGCAAAAATATAGTTTTTAACGACAGATTTTGTTTCACCTCAATAGAAAACTGCATTTATAATTACGTCGATATATTATTTCAAACATTTTGTTTGAAAGGCCATCTAATTAAAACATCTGTTGACCGCATACACAGCGATTAGTTATATGTTATAAAAATAACAGGTTGTTGTAACCCGTTACCTGTATAAGTGTGGAATGATGTAATCTGTTAACCAAAAGTAACTATATTTCCCATCTCTAAAGTAAACACAGCATTAATTTTAAACATCCTATTGCAATCTGTTAACAATTCCAAAACTGAAAGGAAAAACATAATCAAAACTTTACACACAGTTACATAGGCTGATTTATAATAAGATTACAAAAAAAAAAAAAAAAAAAGAGAGAGAGAGAGAGACTACATTCGAATCAGAATCATAAAGCATTAATCACAATATGTTATTTATATTTACTTCCACATAAAATTTTTCCAAAAATACCATAACCCAACTTAAACCCGACTCACATTAAGAAAATTAAATGTAAATTTAACTCAAACATTTCCAGAAGCAGGACTCTAAAGCTACATGCGAGTTAGTGCAATCTAGAAAATTAATTTATATATAATTTAGGATTTAAAAAACAACAACAACAAACAATTGAAATTAATACCTGGAGATAATTCTTCTAATTCACAAGTAATTTCGGTTGGTAGCTGATTATTTATTTCTTGTTTGATATCCGACACAGCAATTACAGTTTCAACAGTTTTAGCTATATCACTATTATAAGAAATATTTGGCATTTCTGAAAAATAAAGAAATTGTATTTTTAGGATACAGCTAAACTAAAATATGAATGAAAAATTATAAAAAAACCCCCAATAAAATGATTCCATAAAAAATTACACTTAATGATCTTAAATTTTGTCATTTAACAGACACAGTACAGGGATGCTTTGATTCTACAACATGGGGAGGGGGGATTTCTCCCTGGACACCCCCTAAATTTATCTGTGGTAACAAAATTTGTGACACATTGCCCTGATAAATTTAGAGGCTTTTTACTTTTTTTCCATTTTCTTAATTGTTAAAAATTTATTTTTCAACCTGTACTGCCAATGCTATTCAGAGGTTAAACATACAAAAATTAAGGTTTTGGGAAGTGTCCATTATGAAGGTTTGTAATTTTAAAATACTGTATCTAACATAATAAAAATTTCTTAAAAATTGAGCAGTTTAAAATTTTTTTAAATATAAATTATTCGATTAAGTTCGGTTAAGTTTTCGATAATATATATATATTTTAAATTCGTAATGAGAATTGCATTATAAATATAGAAAAAAGTATGGGAAAATAAGAATTACAAAATTATTATTTGGATAAAACCTAAATTTTTCTATTTTAAGTCATTCATCATTGTGGGTTTCAACGACCCCCCCACCCCGCAGTTCACTGTAATGCAATTTTCATGCATAATTGTGAAACATTCACTCTCACTTTTACTCATCATGACAAAGCAGAGTCAGGCCGACTCTGCATCGATTTTCAACTGCAATGTTTCACGAGATAATTTCAGTAAAAATAGCTTTTCCTAGAGCGAACCGTACTGCTCACTAGAATATTCACACAAAGCCTGAAGAGTTGAAGTAAATTTGCCAGGAAAATCGTACAGGTTAAAAATCTGAATCGAATCCAATTCCCGATTAGTTCACATCTCATGCTCGAAATTCTCATTATCACATCGCTAGGGACAAGGCAGAAAAATATGCACTTGCTTTCGTGTAAATGCTGATAGAAGAAAAGAATATGGTGGATTTTGATTATAAAGTAGAGCAATTGGACACAGTGAAACCCTGGGACATAGGAAGTATTAAAAAGGGCTGCCAGGTGCTTCCGAAGGGTTAAAAAGGGCCGCCGGGTGCTGCGCTCTGCTAAAATATCTTAGAGTCAACACTATATATACAGTAAAACCTCGATTATCCGAAGGAATTGGGACCGACCCTCTTTCGGAAAATCGAGAATGCTTCAATTTTAAGGTTAAGGAGAAATATATGCGTTATTTCTTATTATATTAACAAGTGCTTAATAAAAATAAAGCAATAGCAAAATAGAAACAAGAATAAATTACCAGAATTTTATTTTGAAATTAAGTACCTTTTACATCTTTCACAAGGGTTTGAAACAATGTTTTTATTTGTCGCAGTTTCGATTGTCTTTGCTTGGAAGCTCTATCACGAAGTTTTAAAATAGTATTAGTTCACCAGTATCAGTCTTTCTGCTGCTCCAGCCAAGCCAAATCTTTCGTAAAACATTCAAAAGCTTCAGAATTGCTAATTTGTTCGTTTTCACCGTTCGTTTTTTCTGTTTCACGCCTCAGCATATGGGATCTCAATTTAAATTCACAGGAACTCTAAGAAAGGGGATCGGAAATATAATGTGTACTCGCGGTTTGGAAAGAGCCGCTTTAACACAAGGAATATGATAGTTTAAAAAAAAAAAAAAAAAAAAGCTTTCAAAATGGATTTTGCACACAAGGAATGTAATGGTAAAAAAAAAAAGAGCTTTAATAATGGATTTCGGTTAAAAGAGTTTCAGATAAAAGAGGTTCTACTGTATCAACATTTCAGTGGAGGGTGGTTCTGGGATCTGGGAGTCATGATTGGTAAAAATATACCAAAATATTCTGGTTATTGCTTTCCTCTGGATGGCTGCAGAAGGTAGCTTCTTACTTTTTAAAATGGAAGCTACCAAAAATGTATTTTCCAACATATTAAATCTTTTAATATGCAGTAGAAAGATGTAATAATGTAGATTTAGTAAATGAGTTCACAAGTATGTCAATTTAGCACCACAATAATATCATATATAATCTTTATTCATTTAAATTTTATTTCATTTTTATGTTTACAAATTTTAAAGAACCGTCATTTTGAAGATTTGTGGTTGATTGTTGCAGTATTGATCTAGACATTAAGGCAATCCTATTGGTCGGGCCTGAAACCATCACATATCTTTCCTCAAAGTTTTATTTAAAATATAAAATAAGAAAAAATATGTCAGGCAAATGTATATAATAATGATAAAAATAAAATTAAGAAATTAAAACAGTTAAACATAAGCTAAAAAAAAAAAAAAAAAAAAAAGAGTTGATTATGAACTTACCAATATGAGTAACTGTGGGTACAGATGTAGTAGGCTGCGGTAGAGGTGGTAGAGCTGGAGGGGCAGGAATGGGGAAAGGTGAAGAAGGACGGACTACATTTGGCTTCTTTTTCTTTTTACCCCTTTTTGGAGGTCTTGTCAATGCAGAAGGCTTTGGTTTCTTTCTAGGTTTCTTTGGCTTTGGTTCTGAGACCATCTTTTGATAATTATCCTAAGATACACATGAAAATGAAATTTAATCCATACATTATATGTGTAAATTATAATTTAATCTGTTTTCAATGCTAAATATGATTATTTAACTAGAAAAAGAGTAAAATGAATGTAATATATGAATAATGTAAAAAAGAAATTTAATTCTTGAAAAGTTTCATTATGATAATAAATTTATATTTTAAAAATTTAATATATATATTTAATATATATATTAACATATGCAAAGATCAGAAAAACTACTTTCTTATTGCAGTGAACTACAACTACTTTATCAAAAATGTAGTTAACTAAAACTACAACTACTTGTTCTTAAAATTAGTGACTACAAACTAATTTTCAAGAGTAATCACTACTTCACTATTTTCAGGTTTAAAGAATTCGAATTTACTCGAAACTGAATACAGTAACCGCCGCTTAATAACATCATATTTCTTCTGAGGCAAATTGATTTTAATAAGCAGCTGATTTTTATATCCGTCAAACATTCCAAAATCTAAAAATGATGGTGGTAACCCGCAAACTCGGTTAGAAATTTTAAAATTTTGCATCTAATCACATTAACAAACAAGATTAATTATTTTTTGTTTAAATTAGATAATTATTCATCCAAAATTTATAACTACCATACATATAAGATTAATAAATACTTTCTACATACAAAATTAATAAATACTTACTACATATAAACTTAATTTTCTTATGCATTACTATTTACAATATTGGGCTTTATGAAAAACTGATCAATGGTGCTTTGTTTGGTCGGAACAATCAAACATTCAATTTTTTTAGCAAGAGAGTAATACTGACTGCACAGTTCCTGTTCTGCACCCCGATTCTCCAATATCCTTCTGAGTGTATGAAGCACTTTGCAGTGGGTGGAGGATCTGGCTCTTTGTCTACGTCAGAATCTTCATCTTCACTAGCTGGTCTGCTTGAAACTTGCCAAGACCTACTCCACTATGTCTGTGTCAGATATTTGACTGGAAGTTGGGATATTTTCATCAATTTCAACGTATTGAAGGAAATCCTTCTCAAATTTTTCCTTATCTTCAGAGGTAGCGGCAATTTCTTGTGACTCTTTGAATTTAAATCTGCAAGCCAAGAAGCAATTTTTCATCATGTCTTTTGTCCCATTGTCCCAAGACATTTTAATATAATGCATTGCATCTAACAAACTGACAGATTTTACTATGGAGCTTACAGAAGAAGTAGCAGATGAATCACATACTTTAATTTCTGTTACTGCTTTTTTGGTCAATTACTTCTTATAATAACATTTAAAACCTTTGATAATTCCCTGATCAAGTGGCTGTGTAACACTGGTGGTGTTAGGTGGAAGAAACACTATTTTTATGTGCTTCAATGTTAAATCTGGAGGATGTGCAGTGCAATTGTTCATAATCAGGGAAATATTTTCCGTAAGTTTTTTGTCCCATTGGACAAGAAAATCAATGAAAATTGGAGATGTCATCCATGATTTCTTATTTTTGCAGTAGTCCACAGGTAAACTCTTCCCTCCTTTAAAACAGCACGGTTTCTTACTTCCTCCAGTCACTAAAGGTGCTTTCTTTACGGTCCCTATCATGTTGCAAGTCAGAAGAACAGTTACACATTGTTTAATTCTCTTGCATCCTTCACTGGACTCTCTTTTGAACATATGAGTGTGCTCTGGTAAAGCCCGATAAAATAGCCCTGTTTCATCAGTGTTAAAAACTTGAGAAGGATCATAGTTCTTTCAACAAATCCGGCAAAATGTTTGCTTTCAGTAATCTGCAGCGTCCAAATCCGTGTCCTGCTTTTTACCATACACTTTGCGATAAATGATATTGTTTAGTTCTTTCCATCGTGACAACCAGCCATCAGTGGGTCTGAAGTTTTCAACACTCATCATTTGTGCGAACTGTTCGGCTTTCTCGCACAAAATTCCGCGAGAAATGGGAACTTTTCTCAACCTGGCATTTTTAAACCATTCTAAAAGTGCTGCCTCGACGTCTTCTGCTTTTCCTTCTCGCTTCCGTTTGTGGCTCAAATTTCCGTTTGCTACAATTTCAGACTTAATATTGTCTCTGTTCTTAAGCAAATTGCATAAAGCAGATTGGGAAATCCCAAGCTTTTACGCCACTTCCCTTTGGCTACATTTCAGTAAATTATCATAATTCTCTAAAATTTCACCCTTTTCCTTCAAGCTTAAATCCTTTCATTGGACATCTTACTCGTTTCAAATGAAACAAAGCTGAATCAAACTGAACTAAATTCTCTTATAAAAATTACAGAAAGAAAAAGAATAAGCCACGTGATCACTGTAACAACAAATTTTGAAACTTACTACTGCACTAATAATCTTTGAAAGAATACATTCATTTATCCTCTCTTCCCCAATACATCTAACTACACCTTAACCCATTCCTCTTTAATCCCCCTTTTCTTTCTATACTAATCTTCTACGAAATCCGAGGGGAAAATTGGTTGCTAGCAGGGCTGCGGAGTCGGAGTCGGGCCCACTTTCGAGTGAAAGAGTCAGAGTCGGATCTCTTAAAATTTCCGGAGTCGGTGTCGTCCATTTTACAAGCAGGTCTGCATTGTTGGAGTCATTTTTGAGTTTCATTTTTGAATGAAAGAGTCGGATCTGTTAAAATTCCCTGAGTCAGAGTCGTCCATTTTTTCCACCGACTCCACAGCCCTGGTTGTTAGGACATGTGATCTGCGTGTTTGTTGCTAAGCAGGCGAGACTCTGTGGAATATCAAATGTATTTTTTTGTTTACGTTTAATCTGAAAAAGAAAGCAAAATTAAAATTATTCAGCGAAGATTAAACTGAATATTTTGCTGCTGAAGAATTTTTGTGAGTTATTAACCGACGATGCTGATTTTATAAAGCGGCAGTTTTAACAGAAGTTTGTATTGATTTGATTCCGGTCCTCACAATATGATCAGATTAAGCGGCGGGTACTGTACACAAATTAAATAATACAATGCCTTCTTGTTGTATCACATCTACAGGGATACAATTAAATAAGTGTGATGCATCCAACATCATCAAAAAATTAAAAGAACAATAACATACAAGAAAATGTTAAGTGTTTGTCTCCTAAATGTTAGTTTATACTCTTATTACAAATTTCTTAGCGAAATTAAGAGACATACATACAGGGCTGTCATTACCTAATGCAGGGACGGTGAACCTATGGCACGCGAAAGAACAATTTTGGCACAGTGTCGCTTGTGGCTCTAAATCAATATACAGTGATACTGCACAAAATACACAAACTGTAGATGATCTGATCTTGTCTAAATTCGATTAATTGGAAATCGGAGAATTTTAATTGTGGCTTTTTAAAGTACCGTAAATTACCACATTATTAAAAGTATACCACTGATAAAATTATGGCAAATTAGAAATTAATTTCAGAGAAACTGAAGTTTGCCTTTTAATAATTTTTCCATCTATCTATGTCTGCAAAGGAAATTAAGATACATACAGTAGAATTGTCTTTAGAGTATTTTGCATTTTGGGCCAAATTTAACTAAATTTTACTGTAAATTCATAAAAATTTAAGTGATGCCTTGATGTGGCTTAAAACGATTAGTTTTAAAATTAAATTTAATATATTTTTTTGGCTAAATACATTTACACATCTAAACAACACTTTTAATTTTCCAATGCACTGTTAAATGTATCACTTTCACTGAATCTATATAATGCACTGAAATGTATTCATTTGAATAAACTGATTTATCTTTTGTGCCATGCTATGCAAAAATCAAACGTAAAATTTATGTAAATAGTTTCTTTTCGTCATGTTATCGATTTGCATACATTTAACTTAGTTTGGATACAATGACGCATAAAACTATTTACATAAATTTTGCTTTTGATTTCTGGATAGCGTGGCACAAAAGATAAATCAATTTACTGAAATGAATACATTTCAGTGCATTACATAGATTCAGTGAAAGTGATATATTTAACAGTGCATTGGAAAATGAAAAGTATTGTTACATATTAAATTTAATTTTAAAACTAATCCTTTTAAGCCACATCAAGGCGTCACTTAAATTTTCATATCACATCTTTTAAAATTTATAATTTGAATTTATGAGAGATGTAAATGATAAAGCATCAATGAATAAATTTTAATATATATATAAATTAACCCTTTGCACTCCGTTGTTGCCTCTGCGGCGACATTGTAATGTAAGTGAAAAACTGTTGTCGCTGCTGCGACGATATGGTAAGGTAAGTGAAAAACTCTGTTGTCGCTGCTTTCTTGCAAAATTTGTTTTTGGCACCAGTAACAAAGGAAAATAAAATTTGCCTTATTTAGTCAGAGCATTTTAAAAATTTTGTACTTGAATGATACTTCTTTTAAAAAAGTGGTGCCGGCCGAATAAAGTATTTGTGTAATGACGCGGAGTTGCTGGTAGCCCACAGTCAAAATGGTGTGGAGTTGCTGGTAGCCTATACTCAAAATAACGTGGAGTGCAAAGGGTTTTAATAGCATAGCGTCACTCAAAATTTTATATCATTATTTTTAAGTTCCAAATTTAAAATTCTTAGAGCCATAAGATAAAGTGCTGCATCACAAACTTTTAACCCGTTAAGGGTTTTTGTATTGATTAAAAGTATACCAGTGATAAAATTATGGCAAATTAGAAATTAATTTCAGAGAAACTGATGTGTGCCCTTTTAATAATTTTTCCATCTATCTATGCCCGCAAGGTCATTATTTTCTCAATATAAAAAGAGCAGTTGTCAGATAAATTCAGCTTAGTTTGCATTCTGTTGAAATTAATTGAATATGAACCTGATATTAATTATTTTTTTCCAAGGTGCAAGAACACAATTAATCACATAATTTTTTAAAATAATTTCTAAAATTTAATTGTTTTTATTATTATTATTATAGTGTTATACCTCACCTGTATTTTTTTAAATCTTCATAAGTGATTTTTATTCGTGATTTTTCAATCCACTAAATTTGTTGGCAAGTCAAGGTCATGTAAAATATTTTTGAAAAAAATTGGCATGTGGCTATAAAAAAGTTCGCCTAATGGCTTTAAAAATAGTTGCTTTAGTAACCTACGATGAATAATAACCAAAATAGTAGCATTTGTACAAAAATAGAAGTCAAAAATACTTGCATAATTTTCTTAAAAGAAGAGGAAAAATAATCCTTATTTGCCATAAAAATAATAACCAAAACTGTTTCATGAAAATCTACATTTCATTCTACTGTTTATGCTACAACCAAATGTGGCACTTTTTGAACTTTTATTACAAAATCACACATTAATTATAAAAAAAAATAAATAAATAAATAAAAAAGAAGGGAAGAGGAAAAAACCCCAAAAAACTTTACAATGCTTTCGACCATAGTTGAAAAGTGTTTATGTAATTGGGTTTGTCTGTCCCTTTATCCACGATCTAATTCACACAAATATACCCGGATCTCCATATAATTGATATATGTTATTGAGGTTTACTCTGGTATGTTTGGTATTGAAAATGAAGTATGTAGCATTTATGCATCATTTACACGGGCACTCAAAAGTATTCTGCTACATTATGGTCTATGGAGGAAAATCTTACAATACTTCAGAAACAATGCTGTATCCAAAGTATTGTCTATTACAGAAGATTGCTGAAAGTGCATTTTCAATTATGGTATGTGTTTTTTAAGTTTAACAAAATTTTTGCATGTTACATGGTGTGTATAAATTTCACCATGTACAAACTACACAAAAGAATTCGTAAGCAATACTGTGAATGGGCGTGAATTGCTTCAGGGTGTTTTTTAAATTGAGATATGCATTTTCAAGCTCAACTGTATTTTGTATTCTGAGAGATGTTTGCAGAACATAAATAAAATCATATACAGGGCTATGCAAAGAATTGGATACATGATTGGATATGAATTATAATTTTTGGAAATATGATTTCAGTAGTTTTAAGCATGTTTTTGCCTAATTAATTTTCAACATAATATGTTATGTGTATAAAAGCCTATAGGTAATTTACAGGATTGCACAAAAGAATTCAAGTATGTTTCCGTCTATTGATAGAAATTACTGAAGGTGAATTTATAACTGTGTTATGTGTTTTCTTACTATACCAAATTTTAGCATACTAAGTAGAATATATACAAATCTATAGATCATATACAGAGGTACACAAAATAATCAAAGTACTTTTCTGGCTATCGACAGTAATTACTGAAAACTGATTTTCAAATGTGCTACATGTTTTCTAAAATGTATTCGAGGTTATCCTATTTAAACTAATAAATCTGCAGATCAGGAGCCTCAACGTCAGCTCTGCAAGTCATTGTTTTTAAACACACTTTGGTAATATTCAATTTCCTGCAAACTGCAATTTAAAGTTTTCAAATTACTTAATTATTTATAAGAATAAAAAAATATGAAGTTTTCAGATATTAGAAGCATTAAATTAGAAACGTTGTTATGTAAGGATATTTTGGAATTTTCACGAGCTACTAATTCTGGATTTTTTTTTAGATAATAAAGCAGATTTCTTCAGGGCCCATGGTCTCATTAAATTTACAAATATAACTTTTTGATTTACACTAACGCAATTATATTAAAAGTTTAGGTTTTATGAACAAAAATGTAATTTCCTTTTAAAAATAAAATAATTTTCATTCATATTTTCTGAAATGAGGCGGCATTAAGAAGTAAAACTCGCCAAAAAAATATTTTTTCAGACAATCTATTTAATGCTTGGTTTTTAAGAAAAAAAATATCAATTTCCCAATACAATGAAGTCTTTTTCGGCAGAGATAATTTTGCGGTGCATAATTTTGACATTTACTATCTATTTGCCTTTCAAAAGTTTTTTTTTTCTCATTGAAATGTTTGATTAAAAATTAAACATTTCTGTTAGCCGTGTGCAGACGATAAACCGTGGTAACATTTTTTTTAATACAGTAAACTCTGTCTACGGCAGAATCGGTCGGGACTGAGAAAATTTTCCGTGGTAGACAATATTCTGGCTTATGCAAAAAAGCTCCCCCCAACCCTAAAAAAAAACCTTGAAGATGATCTTTTGATCCCTTGAAGACAATCTTTCATTGACCCTCCTGGCTAGAAATTTGGTTGAAAACTGAAATTCTGAAAGATCCTTTGTCTTTTTAAAGATAAATGAGAAACGTTATTCAATTTCTTAGTATTGCTGTAATACATTCATATTCGAAGTTTATACACACACACACACACACACAAAAAAAAAAAAAAACCCTTCGAGAATGAGACAGAACGCTATAATTTTAAATTTGAGTACAATCTTAAAGTATAATACATTGTACTTTCAAAAATACATATTTTGATAAACGTTCATTTTACTAGAAAAATTAACTTTTAGATGCAATTTTGCATATGAAAAAATGGCATAAGCATATATTCCTTAAAATATAAAGTTTCTGTTCTTTTGAATTAACTTTCTTAAAAGGTTACGGAATTTTAACTTACGTGCTCGACATTGAGTTATTTCACTTATCAGTTTTAAAGTTTAATAAACAAAACGACTCTCATTTTTAAATTATCCTTTTTCCACCTTATGCAAAATTTTGTTTTCAGTGGGACCTTAAAATAATTTCCGTTTCCGCGTTAGACAGATTCCGCCTTATGCAGCATGAATTAATGTATTTTTCTATGGGTTTGCCGGGACTTTAAAAATTTTCCACGGTAGACAGATTTCCGGCTTATACAGAGTCCGTCTAAGAAAAAATTTACTGTAATAAGAATTAATATCATAACACAAGACCCTTTTATTTCAACCTAAAAGCATATTCGTTTTATTTTTGATATATGAGGTCAAATTCCCCTTCTTTTCGTATTTTTGTTTTATTTTCAATATGAAGACGTATTGAATATCTATTTTTTATTTAATTTTCCTCATGCACATGAAAATCTTTCAAAACAAAATTAACTGTTTAGGATTAATTATTATTCTGGGATCTGATTTTCTTGGCAACCGTAAAAAAAATGATTTTTAAATTTTATAGCAAAATGTCAATTTATTCCTTATGGAAATAATGACTTTTTAATTTAAAAGAAAAACATTTGAGCAAAATAAATCAAACACAGCCTTTCTTTATTTCTGGGGTGAATTTCATCTATATGTAAAGACGCAAAAGGCATTAATTCATCCCTTTTGACGTTGATTTGACTCCAAACAATTACACATACTTTCATATTTACGATATTTTTAGGTGTAGTTCCGTTGCTAGGTAACAGTTAAAAGAAAATTAAAACAATGAAGTATGTGCATTTAAAAAAAGAAAATTTGTAAAAGAAAATATTTGATATTATTGGAACACATATATAAAATCCCTCCATAAGTTATACACCGAATTTAAAAACTCTGACAAATGTATACACAAAATTTCAAACTAATATGAATAATGCATGGTTCTAATTAGGAAATTTCACTATCCATAATTTACCATTTAAATCCTTCAATCATAAGAGCCATTTCCTTTCAACAAATAAAAATGGAAAAATCGTCTGAATTGCTATAGAAAAGCATTATTGCGCAAAATAAAATATTCTATATTTTCCGAACGAATGAGCGAAATATAACAAAAAACTATACAGCTAAATCTGGGTACTTCACTAACATACCCGCTTAATTTCAAGCTAATTGGATGTTTTTTGCAGCAGTTATCGTGGAACAGACAGACTAACGGAAACCAAAACTTTTCATGTCACCACAGTAAGCCTTCACTGACGTTTCGGCAATTATTAAACACCGAAATTTTGTTAAAGTATTTTGGAAGAGTTGGAAAGTGTGTCATAATCTATGCTTGACGCATAATTTTTTTTCCTTGTTTAATTATCATTTGGGATAGATGAGATTTGTATTGGTTTTCCCAAACTAAACTGAATACAGTAGACACCCTTAAATCTGCAAATGCCTAAAGTCCGCGCATCATCGCAGATGTAAACAATGAAACTATCAGTTCAGATGTAGGGGCAAAATTACAGAATTTTTTAGTTTTATATCATTCTGTATGTATTTTAATATGAAATTCTCGATAATATGACTGAACTCGTGTTTTTTCACGAAGGAAGTATACATTTATTTCTGAAAAGAATCAAGCTATTGCTGATGTCACTGGTAATCACAATCTTTTTACCAAATACATTTACGTATATCAAGCTTTACTGGTTATTATGACTGGCTAAACCTGAAATAAAACTTTCTTACTTTATGATTTTGATGTAAATAGAGTACCTTTTTGAAGAAAGTTTCATTGAATAATTCAAGGAAAATGTATTTAATTTTTATTATGCATATTTAATTATACATTATTAATTATTTACTTGACTTTTACTTTTAATAATTTAATCATTTAAAAAATTATCTTACTTTGTAAGGAACCAGCAACTTTGTTACAGAAGCTCTCTAGTGGTTTGAAGGTGAACATGGTGTAAGACACATAACTCTAATATAGAAACACTCTAATTGTCCACGGTGCATTTTTAACTAGGAGTTCACTGTTCCGTGAGTTAGCGGTAACCGTATGCAAATTTATTTGCTCAGTCTGCCAGAGTATAAATAGGGGAACGAAATTATGTTAAGCGGTTAGTCAGTGCAGTTAGACATTGGAGAGAGTGTGAGTTGGCGTAAGTAGTTTTGGTGTGGAGAAACAGCCTATATGGCATTAGCTTAGCCTGAGAACAAGAACAGATTTAGAATGCGATGAAATCTAGATGTGGATTTGAAATTAACCTCGCTGCCGCAGCTTAAGCACGCTCCGGAGAAATGAAGTTACGTGAGTTAACTTTATATTTAATTAAGATTGTTTTATTGCTATCACGGAGTGAGGGTGAAATTTATGAGATCTTGATTGCCAACCCCTTGCCCGTTGTTGAATAAAAGTTCTATATCTAAAGCCTATAAGACTCCTCATGAACTCCCACCACTATAATTACGCCACAACTTTTTATCATTTTAGTTTATTACTTTACTTATTTATTTTAATATTTTAATATATTGAAAGTTTTCATTATAATTTTGATTGCATTATTACATTTAAATTATTCTTTAAAAAATGTAAACAAAGCCAGAAATCCGCTCAACTTCTGGTCCCAAACTGTGCGGATTTGAGGGAGTCTAGTGTATATGCTTGTCTTGTACTTGGGTATTACTGGGAAGTAACTGCAAACAAGAAAGCTTTTATTGTATGTTATTGGCTGCAACTATAATTTCATTTTAAAAACAAAAAGAAAGAAAAACCATGCATCAAGCATAAATTATTGATGTTTTTTTTTCTCTGTGTATAATAGTCACGTATAAATATTTTTTTTTTATTTGAAGCAAACATTATTTTTTGCACTGTTTATACAGTTGGCAACAGTTTCAATTAATACCACTTTTTAAAATATGTAAAAAATATCTCTCGAAATGCTGAAAATTTGAATTTAAAATAGAAATAAAACCTCAAAAAATGAGTCAAATTAAAAAAAGAAATGCAGTCTGCACACCAGGAACTTCTAACGAATAAAATGATCTAAAAATGATTAAATTCCCATGCACAGTTTTTGCTCCTATAAAACTTTTTTAATGGAATGATTTTGTCCATTAAATATCTCTTAAAATAATTCTTCGATTTGAAAACTGTCTGCATCAGCGTGTTTACTAAACATTTCTCTATAATAGCACTGATTTTCATACAATAGTTTTCTTAATATTAACGAAGAAAGACCTCCAGTCACAAAAAATTCAAAACTGGCGGCGACGGCGGCAGCAGTGGCGACAGCATTAGTTACTTTTTTTTAGAACAGAGAGATTGTACATGGTGTAAGGATCTAAGCTTTTTTAATATTTATTATACTGAGTTATCTAATTTTATAAACTAGAATGTTTAAAAAAAAAAAAAAAACTCAAAATGCAAATCACATATACAAATCTGTAAATAAAACAATTCCAAATAATAAGATATCTGGTATTAAAACCCAAAGATCTAATAACAAGTAAATAGACAAGTGTTTCCAGCAAAAAAATTAATTCTTTTGGTGGGTTAGTACTTGATTTTAGCTGTAAGTGTCAATAGGAAAAATCTATGGCTTCATGTAATGTGTTGCTATGAATTGAAGCAAAGATTTGCCAATTGTTGAGCAAAACAATTTTCCACTAAAGGAGCAAGTTATGGCCAAGTGATTTGTAGTATGGCACATTTTCCCTTCTGAAGTAGTGTTAAGAGTAGTGTCAGTTCTCGCTACAAACTATTGATTTTTTGTATTGCGCCACTCGTTATACTACATTATTTAAAATGTAGCAAGCTACATTACAAATTACTATAAAAAGTAGGGACTACTGTAAAAAGTAAGGACTACTGTAGTTTCATTACTCGTGAGCACACAACTTAAGACCCCTGAACATACCTCATAAAATTTGTCTCCTTGATTTGAAAACAATATATGCTAAATTATTCAAATTATACTGAGAAAATATGAGTTTACAGTAAGAAGTATTTGAGTTAAGGTGGTTCTCAAACTCCTTGCTCAACAACACAAAACTTTCTGACACCTTTTAAATGTAAAGGCATAAAAAAGTTGGCAGGTCTGACTATTGAAGCAATTTGGAATCGAAATGAGTTTTCCATTTTATTATAAATAAATTACTTATCTCGAGCTATAAGCAATTGTGGTGACAAGATGAGTTTTTCTCCTTTCTCGCAGTGTTGTGTGCAGAAATTTGGTTGAAAATGCCCACTTTGACCGTATTTTCTACAAGATCCTTTACAAAAAAGGAAAACGTCTTTTGATTAAGAACACCATACAATTTCACGTGTTTCCAAACAAAAATGAGTTAAAAAATATAAAGTAGCTCCTTTGGATTTGAGAACAGCCTTAAATGAAGGATGGTGCTTGTACAAGGTAAGTAATGTATTTAATTTTTGAACAGATTTTTTATCAAATCATTTTTTAATTTAAAACAGTTCAAATAATACAACTTTAATTTAAATTTTCACCATCAAACATTGTGCTACACTATTACATTATGTTTGAATAAAACTTTTTTAAAGGTTAAGTAATGAATCAAAACAAACTGCACTTTCATATATATTTTTAAGCTACAACAAACTTAACTTTTTAACTGATGTTATTCATCTGTTTTAATATCTACAAATATTAATGACAATTAAGGAAAAAGTCATTGCAATTTGAGATTTGAAAATAGATTATGTACTGAAAATCAAAATATTTTGAAACCATAGAATATTGAAGTGAAAAACATAAAAATCAATATTTTTATTTAATTCTTAATTTACTTACATGAATAAGTATGTTTACTTTAAAATCTATACAGTAATACCCCAACTTATGTCATGCCACATTTATGTCGCCTAGACTGGAAAAAAAAATTCCTTGATTAAGACGCGCTTACAACTTTTTTTTGATTTTTGGAAGAAATTTAAACATCTCAGATGCAGTCATAGTCATAGGTGATTCATGGGGTGAAACTATCGAAAATGGAAGAGAACTCAACTTAGACATTGGATGCTGAAGATATTGTTGACACATAAATCCGCCCTGATCCAGAATTAACCAGCGACAAATTTATCAAATTCTGATCCAGAATTAACCAGCGACAAATTTATCAAATTCTGATCCAGAATTAACCAGCGACAAATTTATCAAATTCTGATCCGGAATTAACCATCGACAAATTTATCGAATTAAAGAAACAAAGTATTGTTGAAAAAATAGATAAATATTTTGAGTCTAGGGGGAAGGGGAAAGATTATGACGGTTGCAAAATTAACCGAAGGACTAAACCTTATTGAAGCTGGAATGACGGTTCTTGAAAATAGTGATTCAGATGAGCAAAGAGTAGCAACGACTAGAAAACTCACTCTGATGTTACAAAGAGCTTCTAAGAGAAAAAAGGAAAAAAAAAAATGTCGGTTCAAACTTCATTGCAAGATTTTTTTAAATACTCAAAGACTCGAATGGGGCAGGTAAGAAGAACAATAAGTTGTAAGTTAACAACTTATTGATTTATTCCAAATTCTTGTATTGCTAATGCATTTTTTTACTAATGTTAAATGTATGTAACATAATTCCTAAATACAATAGAATATGTTCATTAAATTTTGGCAAAATTTTATTGCTTATCCTTTTTTGCTCATCTAAATGTACCTTGACTTACACCACTAGTCTTGAAAGGTACTGCTGACGTAGGTCGAGGTATTACTGTACATTAATAATTAAAATTTATTCTAAATATTCATGAAAAATAAATAAATAAATAAACTCTATTAATGTGGTTTTCTTCAATAGCTATCAATATATAGTTTTCGTCTTGTTTGCATTAACATAAAATCTGACAGTTAATGATACTAATTGATTAATATGTTACATTTGAATGCTTATACATTTTACTCATTTATTTCAGGTAATCACAAAATTAGTAAGAAACTTGTAAATAAAAGTAATTAGTCTTTCTCAGATATATTTTTAATAAAATTCTTTTAAAGAATAGAAGGAAAAAAATTCTTACCCTTTTCTTAGCATGTTCAAAACATAGTGGAAGTTCATGGCATATATCAAACACTGGAATACAACACTGAGTGTTATCAGAAAATTTTGCTGTGCAATGTTCAAACAAAAGTTGGTCAACATTGTACATAATATCTGCATTAAAAGTTAAGAAAATAAAAGCTAGGTATTCTTATAAATTACTTTAAAATGATATTAAATAAATAAACAAATGAATTCACTTGGATACACTTTTTAAATGGAAAAGTATTAAAAATATTCAAAGAAAAAAAAAAAAAAAGAAAAGAAAAAGACTGAATTCTGAACTTAATTGTTAAAAGCTTCCGACTTAAATATTCTTAATTTGAATTATATAATAGAGATGAGATGGGCTTAGCTCGAGCCTGGGCCCGACACAGGGTTCATTATTTTTTTAAATTTTATCTATTCGTGTATAGAAAAAATAAAAAGAGTTTGCAGATTTATGTCTTGCATTGACAGCGATGACCTGTTGATATGGTGCCAATCAGAAGAGGCATGAACAATGAATTGCTTTTTTTTTAGTTTGAGATTTATTTGTAACACTAGGGGGCTCTGCCCCCCTACAAGCTACGCTCGTCAAACCCCGTCCATACACCGCAGACTCTAAATGCACGCTAATTTGATTGGCTTTAAAAAGATTTCGAAAGATTGAAATTATAATTTAAAAACAGTGGCGATCACCCTATAAACGTATTTCTATTCATTTCTCTTTGATTGGGGAATTTTAACGCCAAATCCGCTGCGGTACTACTTGATTATCCCGTCGACCAATTTTGCCAAATTATACAAATTGACATAATTTTTATTTTAAATAACGAAAGAACAAATAAATTAGTACAACATTAATATAAATACAAATAAAACGTCAAAATAAAAATAACTTGATGATGTAGACACGTGTAACTTGCTTAAAGTCAAGTTAATGTGACATTTACGATCAACCATTATTGGCATTTAATCTTATAGTTTGGCGAATGATAGATTTTTGGTCGACGTGATAACTAAGTAGTACCAAAGATACAATCGCTGTTTTCGTCTTTGATTAAGTAAAATAAGTTAAACAATTCAAAATAAGCTAATATAAAAGGAATAAAGTAAACAGAGTCTTTGTCTCCTAGTATTTTTAACAAAGCGAAAAGAAAGTTCTTTTAAATGAGACATTTTATATTAATCGTTTTTAATCTGACGTAATTTTGACCAAGCTATTCTTTCTCTTTTAAATATTCATGGGAAAATACTTTTGTTAGAAATGAAATATTATTTGCGCTTTCCTAACAAAAATAGTTGAAAAGATCCTCTCAAAATATCAAATAAATGTCTAGCGCAATTTCTAAATTTAAACTATTTTGCAATATTATTTTGTGTTCATTTTATGTAATAACTGTAATGTGACACAATTTCTCCTATTTAAGACTCCTAACGCATATTAATGAATTTATTATTTTACAATATCCTTTCTCTTTTAAAATTCACGTGTATAGTTTTTATGACGTAATTTTTAATAAGTTCCTGCTTTTTGCACACAATTTTTTAATTCTAATTCCAAATGATTTTTTCTGTTTATAATAGTCACATGTAAATAAATTTTTAATTTGAAGCAAACATTATTGTTTGCGCTGTTTATACAGTTGGGAAGAGTTTAAATTAATACCATTTTCTAAAATAATGTTAAAAATATCTCTAGAAATGCTGAAAATTTGAATTTAAAATAGAAATAAAACCTCAAAAGATGAGTCAAATTAAAAAAAGAAATACAGTCTGCACACTGGGAACTTCAAACGTATAAAATGATCTAAAAATGATTAAATTCCCATGAATAGTTTTTGCTCCTATAAAACTTTTTCTGTGGAACGATTTTGTCCAACTTTAGCATTAAATATCTCTTAAAATAATTCCTCGATTTGAAAACTGTCTGCATCAGCGTGTTTATCAAACATTTCTGTATAATACCACCGATTTTCATATTTTTGTATGCATTATTTTTCTTAATATTAACGAAGAAAGACATCCGGTCACCAAAAATTAAAAACCGGCGGCAGTGACAGCGGTAGTTACTTTTTTTTAAAATAGAGAGATAGTACATTTTTTAAATTGGATCATTTATTTGAGATTTTTATTTAGAGATCTAATGTGAAGAGAATATTTTCTTCTGTTTTTAATCCACAGCATTAGCTTGAGGTTTGCGAATTTTTTGGTCTTCTATCTTGTATGAGTCATATTAACTCTTCATATGAAAATAACATTAGTGATATTCATATCTATTTTTTACCATGAATTCTGCTCTGCACATTTATGAAGTTGCTAAGTAGATATAATAAGTATATTGTAAGTAGATATAATTGCCATGTATTGTTATTTCAATAGAAAGCAATTGAGAAATGTTTCTTCTTTTTCTAATCATGATAGATTATTATGAGGAAGGAATCAATTATAATTTAAGAAGTACTTTTTATAAAAAATTGAAAGGACACTGTTTAATTCTCCGGCATATAAATAGTATAATTTTTACAAATTTCATGCATTTATTCATAAAATGCATTTGTTTCTTGTTGAGAGATGAAAAATATGGACATTCTTAAATATGAAGTATATTTTTATTTGGTACCAAACTTATCTTTTGATAAGATATAAGATTGAATGTAAATTTTCATAAAATGAATTGTGTGCTACGGATTAGCAGTTATTTTTATGCAAGAAGTTGTTTAAAAATGAGATGTTACTTTTGAAACAATTTTTAAATATTATGAATTTTTTTTTTCTACTGCATACATTCGGTATTGGGCTCATACGGGAAAGAGCACGAGCTAATCTGTAATACATACAAAGCGAACAAGCAATTTTAAGTGTCAGGATGATTTCGAAAACAGCTGTATCAATTTTCATGAAACTTGCTACTAAATCGAGCACAAGAAAACTGTCTAGCTAGGTGCTGAATCCTCAAAAATTTGCTTTAACAAGTTAAAAATCAGCAAAATGCTGCTTGCTATAAATTCTAAAATGCTTAAATAATTTTTACAGCACGTGTCTCCTATATTAATTCCGGAACTAGACACGATCTAGCTAGGCCTTAAATTGAGAAGTTTGTTTTGAAGTTAAAATACTGACAAAAATGATTTTATATATCAAAAACTGCTCTAACAATTTCCACAAAACTTATCTCCTGTACCCAGGGTTCTTGCAGGCTTTTGTCCAACATTAGCGATTTGGCGAATAAGAAATAAGAAACAGTAGCCAAATGAAAAAAAAATGTTAGCAAAATAGATTCGGCATGAAGCACTGAAAAATCTATTTTGAACCCTTATTGTATCCCTTTTTTCGATATGTTCCAAAATAACCTCATTTTTTGTAATTGCTTATAAAATAGAAATTCGACTATCCGCAACAGAAACTATTATAAATAAGTACATTATAAATGACTCCTACATATGTAAGTGTTTCAGACATACCTTTAGCAGTCTAAATAAAAATACAAAACAGTGAACTTTAATTTACCGTTGTGAAAATATACACTAAAAATTGCTATGAGATTTTGATTCTAACAAATAGAAAAGATTGATCGGCCTATGACACTTTGCTTACAACTAATAAATAGTAAGGTAAATGACTAATTTCAATGCAGCATTCCATCAAAACTTTTCTTTATTTGGCGCTTGATGTGACTAATTTTGTTTGTGTTTTTACCGGCACGACGCTTGCACATAAATAGTGATCAACTGACAATAGAGAAATACCAATCGCATATTCCTTTCTGTGACTTTGGCTGTTGCTAAACTAAATTTGTGTTGTCTCAGTATCTTTGTAAATAGAGCAGTGTAAATGGCATGGTGCAATTGAAAATGAAAAGCGACATCAATTGTTCAGTAACGCGGACAAGAATCTAGACTGTACTGGCACACATACACACACAGAGAGAGCAGAACTTGAGCATTCGTAATTTAACGAGTCTGATTGTTCGTTTACTCACCAAATGAAGCATTTTGTCACGATTTGGCGCAATGGCGAGCGGCAGGGTTTGTACCAAGTTAAGGACGAGAAAATTACCTAGCTAAGTCCCGATTTCAAGAAAATTACTTTATACTGGATAAAACAAACCCAGCACTCAAAATGCTATGAAGTATAGTGTTGACTCTAAGCTGCTTTAGCAGCGCGCAGCACCCGGCGCCCCTTTTTATTTCTTTTTTGTGCCCGACGGACCTTTCAAACCCTTCCGATGAACCCGGCTGCCCTTTTTAACACTTCATATGTGCCCCGTAGCAATTCAATTGATCCCAGGAAAATATCGCAAATTCTAGGGACTCTAAACAAACCAGTTCAAAATATTTTTTGTGAACAAGGTACAAGTGTCCTCTTTTTGAAAAAAAATGTGCCCTTTTTTTTCTAGAATAGTGTTCCCTTTTTGAAAAAAAATTACCCTTTTTTAGAATAGTGTTCCCTTTTTGAAAAATTCCAGCCCGGCGCCCCTTTTTTTCTAGAGTCAACACTAGAAGAATAAATAAATAAAATAAAACAATAACAACAATTTTAAAGAAATAAGCTTCATGTACTATTTGGAATACAAGAAAACAATCTAACTTAAAAAAAAATTCATTTTGTAGTTAATCTCCTGTAATCAGAGTTCTTGCCAATACTATTAATTATTGAACAGGAACACGATTATGAACAATCTCAATGACGGCACCAACATTTTTCAGAAGACTCACTTTTTGAATTAATGCAATCACAACTAAACAATCTAACTAGGGTTCAAAATCAAGAAAATTCATTTTGATAGGTTAAAATTAACTCAGCACTAAAAATGTTGCTAAAAATTGAAAACAGTTCCGGCTACTTTCATAAAATAAGGTAAATACTAATTAGAGTACGAGAAACTCATCTACATCTCAACTTGGGGAATTTGTGATACTTATGTATCATCCATTTAAGGGAGAAACATTGCGTCATCAATGGCACCAATAGTACTAATTACAGTAACCCTTATTTTCTTTAGCTAGCTATTTGTATGATCTTACTTTGCTTTTATATTACAGTAATCCCTTAACATTCACGAGTTTTGATTATTCACAAAATAAAAAATGAGGAACATTTGAACATTTGTGAACACTTAAATTGGTTACTCGCAAATTTTGTTTTATAAAGAATATTTTTTTACAAAGTAAACTCGCTTTGTTTTACCAATTCCTTAAGCCATTTGACATTAGACAGCTGCATTGTACTGTATAGCCTACGTTCCGAGAATTTCGACCCTTGTATTGCAGCGAAATACAGATCAATAATTCCAAGAAACCCGAAATATGACGATGCTAAAAATAAACAAATCCTAAATTTTCTAAAATTCAAAATTTTTATTGCAAGTGAATTTTTTTTCTACAAAAATTATATGGGAAATTTTAAAGCTTCAACAACAACTTGTTGAGAAAGAAATAGAATGCGATCCTTAATTGGTGAGGGCCATTAAATTTAAAATAGAAATCGAGGCCGCATCTTTTCCTTATATAGAAATTCATAAACAAAAGATCTGCTTTTCCAAACAATTCCATATCAATAAAAAAAAAATTTCAGCCATCGACTAGCAACTAAGCTTTGTACAATATGTGTATAATTATTCAAATTTATTTACAGCATGTACTTTTTAATGCTTAATAAATACATATTTTTATGTTTCGATTGCTTTTTTCCATTTAAAAGAATTATAAAACTTAACCCCCTTTTATGCATGGGACGATAGTCTCAACATTCGCAGAGGTTTCCGTGAACCTAACCCTTGTGAATGTTAAGGGATTACTGTATTTATCAGTTTTAAACGTGTTATGCATTTAATAAATGAAGAGCTCAGATGAAAAAGATGGTAAAAAACACAATCATCATTCTGAGAAAATGAGTTGTAACATTCCAAATATCTATTTTCGTTTATTGTCAAATGTCTCTTTTAAAATCTCTGTGAGTATTAGGTTTTTTTCAAATAGTAATTTAACAGATGGTAAAGGACAATTGATAATCTTCAATCATATGATTAACTCTTTTTTAGGTGCATTCGTAATTATTTAAATACATAGCACCTATAGTCGTCGTTCAGTCCGTTTGCATATAACAGCGCAAAAACTATCCAACCGAATCATTTCAAATATATAATTATTGCATAATTTTGTCAAGTCATTTCAAATTTTATGAAAATCGAATGAATAGTTTAATTACGGGGACAGTCAAAAGTTTTCCATTACATTGTGGCCAATGGGCAAAATTATTTCAAGTGCATTTTAATGATGTTACAGCTTTTCGAAAAAAAAAATGAAATTGATATGCACTAATGAAGTGCACTAAAATATACATTTAATACAATATGCAGTACAAAAAATATTTATAAAACTAGTTATAGTACGAACGCACCTCATTTGCCATGTTTGACTTGCAATTTCCAACCTTTTTATTTTGGCCACATACCACATTTATCATCTGACCTCTTCAAATGTACAGAACTGGGAAATCAAAAATCCATTTTTGTGGCAGGTTTGGAGCAAGTCAAGTAACAGTTTTGGGAGCAGTAATTGCCAGTTTTGGAGAAGGTCAATTAAAGTTTTGTAGCCTGTTAATTATATTTTGTAGTAGTTTCAATTTTTTTTAAAAATTGCTTTTTTAATGGTGATTCTATGGTGGAGATTCCATACTGGAGACTATTCTTTACCATTCTGCATGTATGGAAATTTATCGATGCAAAAAGTAATTATATACTTACTTGAGAATTTCAAAATTTATAGCATGACTATAAATGATGAACTAACTTCCCACCTTCCAATAATGCATAATAAATATATCATATCCCAGATAAGAAATGTTTTACAACCTTTTAGAATTTAAAAATTTCAACATTTTAGACAAAAGGCTGTATGGATTTAAATAGAATGTAACAAGATAACTATGTATGAAAACAGTTATAACTCAAATCATTAGGCCCAAACAAGAGAAGCACATGGATCAAGGACTGAACTCATTGGATGGGGAGAGGTTTTCAAGCAAACAGCAAGTGTTTGGGTCGAATTGTGACCAGTTTTAACCGGTTTCAGGGTAAAATTTTTGCTTCACACCAAATCAACACATTTCTTCTCTACTTTTCTCTGAACTCTGTACTGCTTGTCTCCTGCCAAATAAAAACTACAGAAAGTAAAAGACATTGGTGTATTTTCTTTTAAATAAGCCTTAATGATATATTTTTACAAATTAAATTTCATATGATTAAAAATTATGCAAAATGATAACGCTGTTTTAAAACAATTAATAAAACACAATCTATCATTGTTGTCAGCACAAAAAGAAAGCTGTTATATATAGTTCAGACTAGAGAGTCTGAGACACTTTAAATCTCTAATTTTTCTAAGAGCATGCCAAAAACAATGTCAGAAAATCATACAATGGGCAATTAATGTAACCCAATATCTGTATTATGGTTGGTTACTGAAACTTCATCGATTTCTTGGCATTAAACACATAAAATGATTGGAAAATTGTATCACGCTGATTCAAAATTTGCATACATTAATATTTTTAGCAACATTAAATTTACTCAAACATATAAATTTCATTCTGCATCTAATCAGTTTGAAAACTTAAGATAAGCTGTCATAAATAAATAGTTTATATTCAAAAGAATTCTGAAAAACAGCTCGCAAATTAGAGTATTTCAAGTAAGATAATGTTGATTCATGTTATAAATAAAGTGAACATAAAACAGCAGGTACAAGAAAACAGGTAGTTTTAGAATAAATGTTTACAGAAAACCTATATTTATGTGCATAAATTGAAGAAAAAGGATACGTTTTTTGCAATGTGATGTATATGGAAGAACAATGTTATTGCAAGCAAAATCATCCTGTCTGTAGCAGCAGGTCTTTTCTTTTCTAACAACAGGTTTGCTCCTAAAAATGTAAAAAAAAAATAATTTCTGAATTCAAAAAGTAGATTTTTTTTTAAAACCTCAACGTAAGATATATTCTATAAAAATTCAAAACACAAATACATTCATAAATACATGTACACAATAAATTATCATTTCTGTAACATTTCAATTTTTATGAGATACCAGATGCTGGAATAGTAAAAAAAAAATTAAATTCACATACAGTACAAGGTAAGAACCATCAAAAACATTCACTATGCAACAAAGTAGAGCAGTTTATTAAAAAACTTTTGTTTAATAAGCTTTATTGACTAAATTACATTAAATGGCAACATTTTGCTTCGCTTTAAAAACTTACAGAAAATTTAAGGTCGGTTGGTTTGTCTGTTTCAGACAAGTTGTAATCAAAATGCTTACACATATATCATTGTCACAGTTGAATAGTTTAAAAAATGTTTTAATACTTTCAACTCTACTTTTTTTTTCAGAGTAACAATCACGATTTAAAGTCTTAATCTAATCTGTATGAAAACAAAAGAGTGTTTCTGGCCTGTATGAGAAGCATTCCCTATTCCTTGATTTTAAGAATTTAGCTAATTTACGCAAAAACACAAAGCTAAAATGCACGGAACCCAATTATAGAAGATTACAAGTTTTTGTCAATACTGAATTTGAATCGGAATTTTGAAAAATTAGTCAGCTATTGACAAGTTGGTGTCATTTATGCAAACCTATTTTTATTGTCTATTTATATTGTACCTATTTATATTTTATGGGTATCAATATATTTTTTCATTTAAATATGACGTCATTTTATGATATGACTATGTAGTTTTAAGTGTTTAAGAGTAGCAATAATGGTTACAATAACTGAAGTTATCTGTTGTATTTTTTCAAATGGGATAGAACAGGGCTGTAGAGTAAGTAGGAAAAAATGACTGACTTCAACTTCTATAATTTTGAAAAGGCCATGTCCAACTGTGGGATGTCTAATCTACTAGTGTTGCTTGTTGGATAAGTTCTTTTTATTCAGATTGCCCTTTTTTTTATCTAATAGTAATATCTTCCTTAATTAATCTGTTATTAAATAAGGCAAATATTATTATTTTTAAAAAAGTGGTAGCAATTAAACTAATCTATTATATATATAAAATCCAAACGGAAATTTCGTTCCGAACGCCTAGATTTCGAGTTCTACTACATGGATTTTTACGGAACTTATACCGTTAGATAGGTATCGTTTCAGGGAAGGTTTTAAGCTATAACACATCATTCTACCTAGATTAGTTATAGAATTATGACAGAAAGTTCTGTTATTTTGGACGATAAGGTTTACCATTTTATTTCTTGGCGAAATTTATCAGTGATAAAAAAAATTGAAACAGCTATTACACCTTGAAACATAACAGAAAAAACTGGTACTAATTTTAATTTAAAAAAAAGAAGGAAGAAAAAAAGAAGAAAAAAATCCGTTTTAATGAGTGATAATATTAAAAAACGAAAATATTTAATTTAAACATGAAAGGGAATGTTCGTAATGCTTAGAAAATTACTCAGTTAAAATATTGCAATTGAAATAAGATTTGGCTCTTTATCTTTTGCGTCAGGTTAAGAAAAATGCATCTGAAAAATTGATAGGATGATATCAAGGAAGTTTTGATAAGTGCATGCTCAGAAATATTTGAAAAAATATCTTCTCATGAGGAATATATAGAAGATTCTTCTTGTGACATATAATATGTTTATAAAAAAAATCCGCAGAACCGCGATTTAGCGTTTGTAAAAAAAATAATGAAAACTTAATTTTTTTGGTGATTTAATGCTGGTTGACGGCATAATAAAATTTTCAATGATACTTTTTTTATCATAAATAATTTTTAAGTAAAACCTTTTTCTACTCTTCATACAAAGATAGTTAGATTAAGTTTAACTTAAATAAATACATTTTTATTACTACAGTTTTGTCATATAACTTTATATGAGTATATATTAAAATTTTATTACTGTAATTATACGGGTTAAAACAAAATTTCAGTTTATTAAATTTTTTCGAAATTCAAAATTAATGTTCGATTCGGAACATTGGCAATTTGACTTCGATATTGTTAGTATCAGAAACAAGAAATGAAGTTTATTGTTGCCATGGAAACAAGTATTTAATAAAAAATGTTTAATGGTAGCATTTTTAATTAGCCAGCTACTTTTAAAACAAACTTAAAACGGTACTACTTGATTATCCCGTCGACAAAATAACTATCGCCAAACTATAAGATTAAATGCCAATAATAGCTGATTGTAAATTTTATATTCACTTGACATTAAACATGGTACACGTGTTTGTTGCGTCATCAAGTGATTTTTAATTTCACTTCTATTTGTAATTTTATTAATGTTTAAAAATTTTATTCTTTCGTTGTTTAAAATAAAAATTTTATCAATTTGTATAATTTGGCAAGTAGTTTGGCAGTTTATATAATTTGGCAATTTATATAATTTGGCGAAATTGGTTGAATGAATAATCAAATAGTACCCTTAAAACATTTCCAGCCGGTGAAGCCATGTAAAATTAAACTACTGCTGCAACACGCTATTTTTTATATTATATACGTTTAAAGATAAAAAATAATACACTAATCCTTCGTTTAAGTTTAAATTCATTGAGTTTTAGGCATTTAAACACTTATTTAACAAGCAATTTTCAAATGCATTTAAATATCTTGCATTTGGGATGGAAATGTGTTGGCTAGCCAAATAGCATGGAACGTTCATCTTTTTTGCACCAAATACTCGAATATATATAGATTTTTTTCAGATTTATTCAGAGATTCCGACGCCAAATTTGACTGATGTTTAACTACATACACGAGTAGTTTTAAAAACATTTTTCTTTTCAAAATAATTTGAGTATGCTCTTTAAGGAGACCTTCCTTGTGGTAACAATTTTGTTTTTGATCTGTTCTTTTTTATTTCTAACTCTTCCATCATGTGACTCACAGACGAGACTAGCAGATGTAATTGTAAAAATGATGGTACTTATGATTTACATGTTATACGTTTATTTGTGATTTTTGAGTTAACTTTTGTTGCCAAACAATTTGATTTTAAGCCAAAAAGACGTAAGCGTGAATTGGGTTCAAGCGATGTTTACAATAAAAGTGATTTTGCAAGTGTACGAAAGCATTTTTTGAGTATTTTTTAAAATTCAAATGTACAATATATAAATAGCAATTAATATTTTAAAAATTGAGTCAAATATTTTAATTTTAGTATAAATGTCTCCCACACACGCACATACATATTGTAAAATAATTTAATTTTAGACATTTAAAAAATTTCTCATCATACTTTACTGCGAAAGCATGTCGGTTTGTTTTCCCAAAATGTGTGACTTTTATAACCTCGAAGCCAGATTAGCTAATATTGTCCATTCCTTTTTTAATAAAAAACATATCGCCAATTTCCCTTATACAAACTTTCAATGTTTGCACTGTTAGGTAGTAAAGATTATTCTTAAGAAAATGTAAGCAATTATGCTTTATTTCTATCACGAAAAAAGACATTTTGCAATAAAAATTGTTTTCTGAAATCTAGGACTGGGCGATGCATCGATACATCGCGTGATATCGATTTAAATCATAAATCGTCAAACCGATTTCCCAATCTTTCGTTTAGTGATGAATTGCGCCCATACGATGCATCACGCTGTACGATGACGAACGAGGCCGATTAGCAAGACCGGTTTCACCTCCGATCTTCGAACGCTTGCGTGATACATCTCTAATACGGAGATCGCATGGATGATGAGCGAGATAGGTGAGCGAAACCGGTTTTTCCTCCCACGATCTTCAAACACTCGCTTGCAGCTGCACTAATATGGAGATCGCATCGATGATGAGCAAGACTGGTTTCTTCTACGATCTCCGAAGTAGATCGTAGACAACGCACACGCGACTTGTCGCTTAAACGGAAATCGCGATCGAATCTTTCATTTAGGTATTGGGATTATCCAAAATCGATTTTTTTTCTTTTTTAATGATCGGCGAGCAACACCACGATCACGACGTACGTATGAGAAAAATGGGCGATGTGATATGTCAAGTATATTTTTTCGCACTGAATTAGTTATTTCAAAACCTATTGTAATCAATTAATATAATAATTAAATAACAATTGACGCTGTTAGTTTTAGTAAGAAGTACTTCATAATTTTCTAAATCTTTAGTAAGGAACTTTTATTTTAGTTTATTTTTTAATGGTATTGCAACTTATTTGGGGAAACATTGTAATTATTGTACTATTCTTAAGTATTTATTTAAAAACACTTCATATTGCTTTTAATCAATTGAGACCGAATTTGCTTTTATTAATCTAGCTAAAAATGTATTTTATTATCATCAAAATTAGGAATGAGCCTTCTATCAAATATTTAAAATTGCTTTTTTAAAATGTAATTTTTTTTTTCCTATAGGATCCTACATATTTTTGCTTACTTTGAAATAAATTCTTCAAGATTTGTAAATAATCTGGTTCAGAATATTACTTTTTTAATTCTTTATCTTATTTTTGAGAAATTAAGTTTTAATGTTCTTGTAATCTACAGCCCTCCAATAATTATCTGCGGTAAATCGGCGTGTTTGTTTTATGATAAAAATTTGAAATTTCATTTAAGTGTGACAGGTATTCATTACCTTTTGACGTTTTTCAAAGGGCGCCGCGCCCAAACCCTCTTCCCCGTATCTTCTTTCTACCTGTTTATTTTAAGGGGTGGGGGGGGGGGGGGGTCCCTCTTTTTACCTAGCAAAAGCATGCTGACTTTGGAAAACAGATGTTTTGTTGCTCTGTATGACTCGCATACAAAGTCCTAATATGTCATACTCGTACGAAAAATAGATAAAGCAAGGCATTCTGCATTGCATTTTCTGTTTGAAAATCGTTCCAGAACGACACGTGTTTTCTAAATTCATCTGGTTTTTTTTGTTTGTTTTTTTTTTAGTTTATGCCTTTAACACAACCTAAATGGCCATTAAAGGAAGATGTTAATAAAAAATAAATGATTATACTTGAAAAAAAAAAAAAAAGTGTTTAAAATAAAAATAGAAAACTTATTTTAAATAAATGTTTCTTCTTTAATTCTATGCAGCCGCAAAAGAAAACATTATCAATGGATGGAAAGCTTATCTGATTATCTTTTAGCGTCCGACTTCTCGGAGCTAAATAAACAAACCGCAGATCACGCTTTTTTTCTTTCCAGTTCTAAGAGTGGACATTTTTGTGGGTACTATAATTTTCTTATTACTTATTATATTTTAATAAAAATTTACTACGTAGCCCAATTCATTATTATTGCAACTTGCTAAAAATTTGAAAGAAATCGGCCAATTAGCAACAAAGATAGCAATTATTTTTTTAATAGTAAGGAAAACAAGAGTTCTTTTTCTTTTAATCAGTACTATTTCTATTTGCTGCTCTTTTTCTTTTTTGACGCGAAATTTTCTGACACTTTCACAGAAGGCTTTTTATACTTAAAGGAAATTAAATTTTCAGACCTTGACTATTGAAAAAATTTATAATCGCAAAGCGTGTTCCTTTTTCGATAAATATTTTAGATCTTGAATTTAAAACAGCTATAGAACGCGAAAAAACTAGAAATCGCGTAAAAAAATCGCGAGATTAAAATATACGCAAAAAATCGCATAAAATTTAAATCATATTGGAACAAAAAGGTAAATTAAAAACTTGAAACCGGATTCCTTTTACAAATATAAAAAAAATTGCACGAAATGGAAAAAAATCGCTGTATTAATACGAATAAACTATTGAAAATAGGGCAAAATTTATTATATTAGGCTAAAAGATTACAACCTTTTATGAACGTCAAAAAATCCCAGCGAATCCCGAAAAAAACCTAAAAATCGCATAAAAAACAGAATTTATTAAATAGAGGTAAATGATTGAAACTGGATTACTTTTACTAATGTAGAAAAATTGCATGTGAAACGCGAAAAAAAACCCCGCTCAAATTATCGGGAAAAAATAAAAAAAAAGCTAAACATTAAAAAATCGCATACTGCAAAATTTACTATAGATTAAAATCGGATTTCTGTGTTACAAATTTCGAAAAATTCTGTGAGATGCGGGGGAAACCATGCAAAAACCGCGAAAATTCGAAAATCGTTGTATGAATTCAGATTAAATTTTATTGAAAAGAGGTCAAAAAGTTTATTAAATTGAACTAAAAGTTCGAAACTGGTTTCTTTTATGTGGAAAAACTGCCATAAAACATAAAAAAATGAATTAAAAATTCGATTTAAAAAAAAAAAGAACGAATTTAATAACGAGATTAAAATATCCAAAAATCGACTTTGAAATACTTAACTTCCTACATACAGGCAGGGGTGATTCTGAATAAAAAGAAAAATTTCTGAAATTCACTGGAAATTTTCTGAAAGGCTGCAACGGGGGGGGGGGGGGGATCCACTCCCGCCACTATGTGTTTTTTCCGCGCTCCTTTGACTACATTTGCAGTTTTTCACGTTCTTTTGACGAAATTTGCCGCTTTTCGAGATCTTTCGACGAAATTTGCCGTTTTACCGTGATCTTTTGACGAAATTTGCCGTTTTTTCGCAATCTTATGTCGAAATTTGTCGTTTTTTGCGATTTTATGACGAAATTTTCCGTTTTTTCGCGATATGACGAAATTTGTCGTTTTTTTTTTCGCGATCTTATGACGCAATTTGCCGTTTTTTCGCGATCTTATGACGCAATTTGCCGTTTTTTCGCGACCTTATGACGAAATTTGTCGTTTTTCGCGATCTTATGACGAAATTAGCCGTTTTTTCGCGATCTTATGACGAAATTAGCCGTTTTTTCGCGATCTTATGACAAAATTAGTCGTTTTTCACAATCTTATGATGAAATTTGCCATTTTTTCGCGATTTTATGACGAAATTTGTCGTTTTTTCGCGATCCTATAACGAAATTTGTCGTTTTTTCGCGATCCTATAACGAAATTACTCATTTTTTCACGATCTTATGACGAAATTACTCGTTTTTTTCGCGAACTTATGACGCAATTAGCCGTTTTTTCGCGATCTTATGACAAAATTAGTCGTTTTTTCGCGATCTTATGACAAAATTTGTCGTTTTTCGCGATCTTATGACGAAATTTGCCATTTTTTCGCGATCTTATGACGAAATTTGCCGTTTTTTCGCGATCCTATAACGAAATTTGTCGTTTTTTCAAGATCTTATGACGAAATTACTCGTTCTTTCGCAATCCTTTGACGAAGTTTGCGTTTTTTTTTCGCGATCATCTGACGAAATTTACGAATTTTCTCGGAAAGATTGACGAAATTGATTTTTCCGCCGATCATTTGTTGAAATTTGCGATATATTTTATGTCCGAATTTTCGGATTTATGACTGATTATTTTTTAATTTTTGGAAATGTCTGCCTCAGTTTTTCGGAAAATTCAGAACAGTATCACCCCTGGTATGAAAACATATGACTTCCTCCCTTTGCAATCTTTTGAAGAAATGCGCATTTTTCCGTGATTTTTTTTGACAAAATTGCGTTTTTAAGTGATCTTTTGAAAAAATTCGTGTTTTTTCGCGATCTTTTGACTGAATTCGTGTTTTTTCCGCGATCCTTTGACGAAATTTGCGTTTTTTCGAGATCCTTTGACGAAATTCGTAAAATATAAATATTATCTTTAATTATAAATCTGGTACTTTGGGGAAGAATGGTACTTTGCTTTAAAAAACAAAGCAAAGAAGTCACTTTGCATATTATTTAACACTTTCCGGCCCGGAATTTATAAACTGATAAAATAATGGGCTGACACCAGGATTTATAAAGGAATTTATTAGAAAATATAAACTTGCTTATTTTCACGTACATTATGAAAAGAAAATTTTAATTAAATATTCTTGGTGCCGTTTGTCAGTTTTGGAAGGTGTCCTTTTTTAAGGACACTGCCCTCGAAAGGATTAAGCTGAGTAATGAGCACATACAAGGAGAAATATTCCTATTTCTCCTATTTTCTAATTTTTAAAATATTTTCTTAACTTTCATGATGTAAAAAATATTTCTTAATTGATTTTAAAAAATTAAACATTTAAAGAAAATGCTAATTAAAGATAAAAATATTTTTATTTTAATAAAACAATGTCTTATGACAATATTATTACCCCCCCCCCTCCCCCCCATTCCACTCGTGCCAAAAAATCTTCTGAAAATACAAAATAGTAATTCATAAGTATATGGAATTAATATGTAAGCCTAAGATATGTAAAATCAATTTGTTAGTTAAAGTATTTATTATAGAAATTTTAATTAAAAATTTTTCTACATAAACCTCTACTTATAAAAAAAAGTTTTTTTCAAAGCATAAAACGAGCTTGAGTATGTAAAACTGTTAAATTTTATATCAAAATTGCAACAATGTTTGCAATACCTAGAGTCTGATATCGCGATGTATTGTGATATCGCGATTTAACCTCAATGATACATCGTGATGTAGAAATCCTAATATCGCCCAGTCCTACTGAAATCACTTTTCGATGTTCCATTCCATTCGTCATTTCTTTCTTTTTTTTCATATCTTCCCTTCTTTTAGAAATGTTATAAAAAGATATTGGATGAATCTTCCATAATCAGCTACCTTACAATTGGCGAATTTACTCTATAGTGTTGGAAGATTCGTTTAAGCCGATTTCAGAAGATTACCCGAAATTTGTACTTTTAGTAATTAGCGATTAGTAAATTTATGTTTTTTTATTATGGAGCAAACGGACAAAAGAAGATTTACTAATAGATATTTTTCATGTGCAGTTATTTTACTATCACTAAAAAAGCATTAATTTGAATGTACAAAAAAAAAATTTTCAAATGCCAAAGGTAGCCAATTGAACAATATTTATTTATTTAGCCTAGGTTTTTTAAAAAAAGTACCTCAAATTCAATTAAAATTTCAATCATTACAAAATTTTGGCTGATGCTGCCCGAGCAGCTGATCATAGTCACAAATTAACATTTTTAGTTTTATTTAGGCAACAAACTGATGAATAATGACGTCTTGAAAATAAAAGCATGTTTATTTCTCCGTCTCATTACGCTCATTAGAGAAATGCGAAAAAAATCTTCGGTTTGCCAAAAAAGATCGCAACTAAAAATTTTGCATAACTAACTTTATTTATCATTTGCAAAGAGTTTTGATTGTGAAAGATCTAAAATTCAATCAACAGCAATTGACATTATTTAATGGAATGTAGTTTGGAACGTAATTAACTCTGTTTTGTAGCTATCTCTGGTACATTTTTAGCCATACCGTTACGAACATTTCTAACGTTGCACATCAAACGTGGTTGTGGATCCAATTACGGATGATTGGGAATATTTTATTGAATGAAAACTAGAGGTTTAGTTTTCGAGGTAATTTTCCTAGGTTAATAATTGCATGATTAAAACTGGTATGTAAAAAGAAACGACAGTTAAAATGACATTATTTTAATTTTATTCACACAATTCCGCTTTAAATATCCACTTTTAGATGATTCACATATTTTAAAATATAAAAGTTAAATACTGTTTTGATTGTATTTACTTTACTGGAAATCAAAGATAAGAAACTGTAGAGAAAACCTGGCAAAAGAAGACGTATATTACCAAATATAATGTAACATAGAGAGAGATTGTATTTATGTTATCAGATCCACACAAAGTACCAAGCTGAGAAGCCCAGAGTAAAAGAACTAACAAACGAAAGTGAATAACCCGAACATTCTTTAAGTTAAATGGTCAATCTCTGCAGTCATTGTAATTCTCTCTCTTTTAGTAGTGTGGTGATATGATCGTAATAACCGCATTTCCCTCCCAAACTCTACATGTGTACTAAAGAGTTGCTTCTGAAGTGCCCGTATTTCGTCTAACGTATCAGATAATATAATAGTGCAATTGCGTCCGATGCATATTCAGAAAATACGGAAGAACCTTCCAGGTGAAGGTCCATATTAATTTTAAATACAGGGTCGGATTTTCCATTTCGTTTGATTTAAGGTTTGTTTGTATAAATAGACCAGCGTAGCGGGCATAGCCTGCTAGTCTATAATAAAAAAGAAAGTTTCGCTCTGTGTGTCTGTGATGGCTAGCAAAATCTACGGCACGTACGAGGATGAAAATGTTTGTGAAGATAGTCAAAGGCCTCTTCTAATGCACCTGAGACCTGAAATTTCCAATAATTAGCTGAGATGTTAATTAAAAAAATCATCAAGCGACCCAATTAAAAATGTATTTGTTTCTTTAAAACCACAAGCTGACTAGAATTGTCCCTGATGCGAGGGTCACGTACGACAATCAAATCAATACGTTCTCCTTGAAATTGCATCGAGGCTAGCAGTTTGCAGAAGGAAAAATGATAGATTTTAATCAGGACATAAAGAAAATCCTTTCTCAATTTCTTCTTTTCAAGAGGGGGAGGGTTTACCAGAATTTGAAGTTTGCCAGGTTGCAACATTTCAAAGTACACAAGGAATTTTTAAAGGATGTTATACGTTTTTTAATATTGCTTTTATCAATTTGAAATTACACACCTATGCATATTTTTGTAATGACAAATTCAAATTTCTAATCTTCTTTGAAATTCGACTGCAATTAACGAATGCACCTTAATTAACAATTTTATTTTTTCCAGCACTTTTTATCTGGCAGCTGTTTGGTAAATCATTTGAGCAATGCATGCACAGAATATATAAAATGATACAAATTTAAGGTTTATTTAAGAATATTATCATGGGCCTGGGCAGCGCTGTGCAGGGCAACTAGTAATAATAATAAAGGAAAAGCCACATGGCAACACTTACACCTCTTGACACATTGCTCTGTGCATATTGGTCAATGTTTTCTTTCTTCCGGTAAACCATGGATGTGAGCAGTGGTCAAGACAAAAAAATTTTTGAACACACCACTCATCTCCACTCCTCACATAATACATCATGTGCACCCAGACAAAAATACAAAACTTATTAAATTTCATGTGCGGTAAAATTTAATTATGTCTAAACTGTATAAAAACAAAACTGGTTATATATGTAAAATATTGATATTCAAGTAAATTGTAATCAAAAAGTTAAATTAAAAGGAATTAGTCAGGAAAACACAGACAAAGATCTTTCATGACTATCTAATCCAAATCACATATATTCTTTTTATATAACATTTTAAGACAATAACAGAAGTATGTTAATCAAATTATTGAAATTCTAAATAATTAGTATATTTCATAGAAGATGTATCAACCAATCTTTAGAAAATTTTGTTATCGCAAAAAATAAAAAAAATTACTTAAACACATTTAAACTTGCAAAAAGGTAATGAAAACGTACAATCAAGATTACACAAGTTCAACTGTAGTTTTTTCTAATAACCTCATCATCACAGCTTTTCATGAATTATTCCTCAAGGGGAAAAAAAATGACACACTTGGATTTTTTAAAACAGAAGTTCTCAGTAGTATCTTGTGGTGTAAGACATTTTTTGCTGGCTGGAAAAGCATTTAATGCACCCTTTTCCTGTGAGTCTGGCCACGTCAGGTGGGTGGTTATTTACTGATTGGTTATTTACTAAATTAAAAACTAGTTGGATGTGCCAATCCTAAAATTTTCTTCTACCTTATACATCTTAATGTTTCAAAAACTAGTTACACATGTTAATACTTCAATATTATTAGTTCAATACTATACCAACTTTGATTTTCATCTTAAATTTCTGCTTAAGTCAATTAAATGGACTAAAAACGAGTTAATCTATATCATGATATTTTTTTAAATTAATAGTTTTTCCTAGATTTTTTTGCTGGATACCAGATTTTTTAAAATTTGTAAAGCCATGAATATAAGACTGTATTAATTTATGTACTGGGTGTAAACACATTTTGTTTACAGACCAAAGAGATTAAATAAGGTTTTTGAAAAACTCTGAATTAGTTTGCGGCAATTTTCAGTATTTCTGAATTTTTACAGATGTTTTTTATGAAGTGTCTATTTTACATTTTTTTGAACTAAAAATTTAAATGTATGCTACAAGTTTTTGAATTTTTAGATAGTTAATGTTTTCCGAACTGAAGTACCAGCGACGTTTTTACATTTAAAATTTTTTTTTCAAATAATTGTTTATTAAAGCGGTTATAAAAATATTTTTATGGCTTAAAGAAAATGATTATACTATAGAAAGTTGGGTTTTTGATTGCGTGAAAACGATGTTACACGATAATGAACGTGTCAAGCTCAGAGGACGCATATGTGGTAGAATATCAAATGAGTAACCAAGCGACGCCATATGTGCATCCGCAGTAGCAAACATGTTAAAAAAACAGCAGAAGAAGAAACCATGGGATGAAAATTGGAAGTCTAAACTTACAGTGATTTGGAAATCAAATTCCAAAGCTTGGGTAACTACCTCATTGTTTGAAGATTAGTTTATTCCAAATTTCATCCCTGTTAAGCTGAGCGTTATTGCCTATCCAAAAAAAATCCCTGCTGGCTCGGCCTACAGGTGGAGGCAGATTTCGAAGTTAAGTACTAAATTCACCAACAAAACTTAAATCAAGATTAGTGATAAACCCAGTATCTTCACTAAGAATGAGATCGAGGGAGCTAAACTTTTTGTGAAAATTCTAATATACACGAATACACACACATGCATGTATATGGAATAGGTTTAAAAATGGCTAAAGCAAATTCAGAGAACCTCAAAGTGTTAAAATATGTTAATATTTCCATAGTCAGGTTTTTATCATGTTTTAATATGTTTCTTCAAACTCACATGACATTACATATTCACCTGCATAAGTCCATTATATTTCCAATATGATGCAATATCTACCCTATTAAAATACATGCATATATCTATATAACCTCAAAAACTCGGAAACCACAGGGCGCAGGGCTACAAAATTTGGCACACAGGTTGCTGATTGGAGGCCCATAAACAATTGGGGCAAAAAAATTCGAAAATAAAATGAAAAAAAAAAAATTTTTTTTTGATGAATTTTTGCCATTTTTTATGTTCAACGCGTAATCGTGTGAGTTCTAACCAGTTCTAAATGTTTAGTGCAATGTGAGATATTCATATTACGTACACAACACTGCAATACTAAGGAGCTATGTGGCGGTTAGTACGATAATTCTTTTACCTCGAATGCAAATATTATTTCATTGTGCTTAATTATTACCTTTTTTTAAAAAATAAAGAAACATTTTATCACAAACATCACAAAACATATTATTCTATTTATTCCCTTATGCCAAAGATATTGTTTTATCGTCTGCTGCCATAGCAACAAGATAAATTAAATTTTATTAAAAAAATGCACAGTAGTAGAAAAATATTTTTCTAAATCGAATAGTTATTGAACATGAACTCCCATGCATAGAATGGGTTAAACAGTTAGTTTATTATTATTTTTTCTTAATTCGTCAAACTATTTATTTCAGTTTCAGTTTTCATGCGGAAATCTTGCTCTAGAAAACTTATGACGTAATATTGAATTTTTTTTTTTCAATTTGTCAAACTATTTATTTAATTTTTCACGTGAAAATCTTGCAATAGAAATGTAATTGTTGTGATGAGAATTTTATTATTATTTTTTTAATTGTTGGCAACTGCTATAACAAAAAATGTTTATTTTTTCCTGTCATTGTTGTGTAAGAGCTGGTTTTATCAGAATCATGTTAAGATGCTATTCAAAATTTTTAACCCGCCCCATTTCCACCTCCTTGGGCCGATTTTGCCCATTTGCAATCCCCACCAAGATATTAGCCATCTCAATGTTATTGGCAAGTTTGAAGACGATCCGTGCATAATTGCAACTTTTATTGTGCAGACAAAATTTAGTACATACATATACAGTCAACTCCCTCTAATCCGCAACTCTATAATCCGCAAATACCTATAATCCTCACGCTGTTTTAGATGTAAAGAGTGAAAATTATGTCACCATTAACTTTGCAAGAGAAATTCAAAATGACAGCAATTTGATTGACAATCGGTATTCAGTTTTTTTCCTCCTTAAATTTTTGCATTTGAATGAAGTAAAACTTTATTTTTTAAATTGAAAAAAAAGGAAAAGTCAGGATATTTTTTTGTGGCCAGCATCTAGACAGTGATGTTGATGATGTTGACTTTGTTGGTTTCACTTTGGATAATACAAAACAGAAATCTGCAGAGCTTTTGTGTTTTGCAAAAAGATCGCTAACTGTTGTGCCTGATTTCTTGAATGAATAAAATACAATTGAACGGGTGTCCTCCCAAGATGATAACATTATAAGTACTACTCTATTAAACTCTACTGAAAATTAGAATAATTGTGACACATAGTCTGATGATCAAGGTGAAAAAGTAATACTTGAGCAAGGTTTGGCTATAAATATCTACATTTTCTTCAGAAACAGTTTTGTTACAGAACAAGAAATAATGACTATACACTGCAAGAAAAAAATACCGGACCAAAAGTTCTTAAACAATGACACTTGATATTGTGTTTAAAAATTATAAAAACAAACAAAAGAAATTGTATTATAAAATTTAAATATTTTTTCCTTAAATATAATGCATTTTTTTATTAAATAACACAATGTGTTACATCATCTTTCTTTTTATACCAATTAATTTATACATTACTAATTAATTACTGTAAAATTAGAGGAGAAAAAATGTAAACAAAGTAATGACCTATAATCCGCAACATTCTATAATCTGCACAACCTGTGGTCCCAAGCTGTGCGGATTAGAGGGAGTTGACTTATATACATGCATATATATATATATGTATAAACTTTTTAGGTGGGGGTGGTTTTGAGTTCCTGGGGTCATATAATGAAAAGTTTTGAAGGAATTTTTCAAAATTTGCACCATGGTAATGACTGCAATAGGTAGTATTTATTATGAAATCTACTTAAAAAATTACCCTTTAAGGTGATGTTAATTATTGATAACATGATAACGAACCTGCACAAGCGCCAGAAATTTAAAATTTTGATCTATGAGTAAAAGTTGTCTTTTTACCTCCAAATACCACCTGTCTACTTCAACTCATGGGCCAGGGCATGATCAAGATGTTTCAAGCATATTATATGCAACGCTCGTTTTTCAATTTGAATGCAGCAATGAGAGAAGTTAAAGAATTGACAATGAAAGAGTTCAGGAAAAAACTTAACATCTCAGATGCAGTCACAGTCATACGGGATTCATGGGGTGAAGTTCAGCAAAAAACAATGAAAGATGCTTGTTAAAAGCTGTGTCTCTTTTCCCTCACAGAGACTAAGAAAACATCTGAAAATTGTGATTCTGTATCCTTCCTAATTGATAAAATTGTCGAAAATGGAAGAGAACTCAACTTAAAGATAGATGCTGAAAGGTTGTTGAACTCAAATTCCCCTGATTTGGAATTAACCCTCGATGAACTTAAACAAAGTACTGTCAAAGAAATGGATGAAGATTTTGAGCCCACGGAAAAGATTATGACGGTTTCAAAATTATCTGAAGGACTAAACCTTACTGAAAAAGCTTATAAAACTCACTCTGCAATTGCAAAGAGCTTCTAAGGGAAAAAAAATTAAAATTTGTTGGTTCAGACTTCATTGTAAGATTTTTTCACATGCTTAAAGACTCAAAGGAGGCAGCTAGAAAAACAATAAATTGTAAGTTAACAATTCAATGATTTATTCCAAATTCTTGTATTGCAAACACATTTTTTGCTAATGTTAAATGGATGTAACATAATTCTTAAATACTACAGAATACATTCATTAGATTTTGGTGATTTTTTTTATTTATCCTTTTCTTGCTGATCCAAATGTACCTCGACTTACGTCGCCAGTCTTGGAACGAATTGCTGGCCAAACATGAATCCAATAAATTAAACAATCTTCCAAACATGAATCCAATAAACTAGTAGAAATTAGAAGATTCTTTCATACAAAGTTTTAAATTTTTTAAGCAATCATCAAAGAAACTATTTACATTCCCTTCTTACTTTGTTAATATTCTGACAGAAAAATTGGACAATGAGAAAGTACGAAAACAGGAAAATAGGAGCCATACGAGGTTCGATTTATACTAACATTAGATTTATGGGAATTCAACTACATTAAAATACACAGTTTTCACAATAACTTTCGCTCACTTTAAATAGACACACGAAATTAGAGAGTCGGTGGAGAAAATGGCACAGGTACATATATAAAATAATGGACATCGTAATAGCTTCAAATCCATATTGCTGTAAAAATGTTATATTTTCAATTGATTTCAAGCATGAAATTGGATACCTGTCAAATTGATGGGTTTCGTAAATCTAGTGTTAAAATTAGCCTCATTATTTTTAAAAATTCAACTATTTCATAAGCATTAAGATTAGAGCACAATAGAGTAAACTTAGTAATATATAACATTAAAAGACTATTTTTGATATTGTAAAGTTTGATTAGTTAAGGGAGATGAAATTTTACAGAACTATATCTGACAAAGAATCACTAATTACAAATAAAATAAAACATACATATACATGCTAAAAGCCAGGGTTGGTAAAAACCCAGGTTTTTTTTTAACACCCCCCCCCCCCCCCCAAAAAAAAAAAAAAAACCCAGTTTTTTTTGTTTAAACCAGGTTTTTAAAAATATATTTTCCTATTACATATACATGCATATTTATTGATAAAAATAAACATTGTTGGATATATAAGTAATATAACTTTGCTGAAAAATAATTTAAATTAAATAATTACAACCAATTTGTAGAAAATTGAAATCATTTAAAATCTAAACATTTTTAGTAAAAGCTATGTCTTATGTTCCATGAATAAAAGGCTCTACATAGTGAAACATTGATACCTTGAAAATCTTAATAAACAATCTTTTGATTACTAAGTACTATAAATAAATATATTGTGTAGTTTCATAAATATAATATATTTTCCCATGGTTATTCAAAATAATTTCTTTGAAATATTTGCAATCTGAGATATCTGATTTTCCTGTTACTGTTAGAACACTACATGATCAATTATTATCTTTTATTGAAAGTAAAACTTTTTGTACAGAATTCATGGAATGATTTGAATTTAGCAGTAGAGTTTTTACACGTTTCAAGAAGTATTGTGTATTGTCATTTGACACTTTTCCTCAGAAACTGCCAGGTAAAAAAGGCGACAGTAAAATAAACAGAAATATCTATTTACCAACTTTTTAGACTACTGAAAACATTGATCTTAAAATGGAATGTAGATTTATAAAAGTTGTCATCCACTAAAACATTTAAACAGCCATCAGACTTAATACACAGGGGTTTTTCTAAGCTATGTTATAATATGTATTACTTTTAACTGTCTAAACTAAAAATTAATAATATATCTTTTTAGGCATTTTTATGAGACTTTTTTCTATTATGTCTCATGCGAACCTTATCTCGATTTTCCATCATTTTTTTGTCAGATCTAAATAGTGGATTTGATTATGCAATAAACGATTTAAATATATCTTATTGCATATTTTAGTTAAAATTAAACAGCTGCTTCACTAGCACCCAATTTTTCAATGTCCTCACATTTGAAAGGGCAAATTTATGACATGAGTTTTAATTTATTTTTGTTCGGAAATGCATGAAACTCGCAGATGCTGTTGTTCAGAAACTATTTAATGGGACTGCGTTTCAGTTTTTTTGCAAACACAATAAATCTTTCAGAAAATAGTGACAAAGTTGGCATTTTGAACCGAATTTTCACGCGAAAGAAGCATAACCACTCAAGGAAGGTTTATCTTTGTCACATGATCAAAATTGCTTATAACTCAATAGGTCATTTATTTATCAAACATGGAAAACACAGTTCGATTCCAAATCATTTTCATAGTCAGGCCTTCCAATTTTATATCTTTCCGTTAAAAATTGAATTTGTAAATGTGTCAAAGCATTTTGTGCTTGTTGAGTAGAGCAGTTGAGAACAGCCTTAAAAGATAATCTCCCCAATCAAGAAAATTTTCTTTTACAGTTTGACTAAAACCTTAAAGGTTATTTTATGTTATTAATTGTACATAATCTGTGTTTTCTCAAAGGAAAATATTTTATTCAAAATATTGAATATTTTTAAATCTATTTTATCTTTGCCAAATTCACATGTTTTAAATTTTCTCTTTAAAGCTTCAGATATGTTCATCAACACATGCAATTTGCATTCTACATGCATACAAATATAACCTAGACTCACAATGTCTCACAGATGACTGCTGGTATAAGACTATTAAAAGTAGAAATTATTTATATCCAATAATTTGACACACTTAAATTACAAAAATGAGAAAATATTATGTTAGATCTTATGTAAAAACCAGTTAGCTAACCAATTGATTTAAACCATGCCAACCCTGCTGGTAACAGAATAAAATCATTTTGCAAAACCCCAATTCCAATGTAGGAATGCAAGAAAATTAAAAGGCTTACTAAACCCAATAGCCATGATACAACAAAGAAAACTCACAGCCAATCATTCATTAGCATACAGAACAAAGAGCAACCAATGGAAAGAATTAATATTATGTCATCATTGCAGGGTTGCAAAATACCTGGGTGGGTTTTTTTGGGTAAAACCCACTCTAAAAAACCCAATAAAACCCACGTCAAAGCGGGTTTTATTGGGTTTTTTAAAATTCATGATATTATTATTTAATATTCAGTAACTTTTATATTAGTTTTTTAACCTTTGTATTTAAAGAGTTACACTATCCTATTAAAACATATTTTGGGTGTACTGCCAAATCCAAATGTGACAAGTCAAAATAAAATAAGTGATTAAGTCTTTTAAAAGCCTGTTAATATTATGAAAAAAAAAAGCCAAAATCAATATGCATAGCTAATCATAACATTTCCGCACAGATAAAAAATGACAAGGTCTTTTATATTATGATTTAACAATATGCAACTTCATTAAGTTCCCAACTGGATACAAATTTGACTTATTCACTTTTGACCAGGGTTGGCCAAAAGAAAAAGAAAAAAAAAAAAAAGGACTTTTTGCTAAAAAAAACCAAACAAACCTTTTTTGTTGTTGTTTGTTTAAACCTGGGTTTTTTGGTTTCTTTTAGTATCATTTCCTATTACATACAGATGCATGTTTGTTGATAAAAATAAATATTGTTGGATATTATATAAGTATTATAACTTCATTTCAAAATATTCAAATTAAATAATTACAATCATTTATGTAGATAATTGCAATCATTTGTAATTTAAATATTTTTAGTAACAGCTATGTTCAAAGAATAAACCGTTCTATACAGTGAACCATAGATATCTTGAAAATATTATCAAGCATTATTTGATTAATAAATAATAAAAGATTAAAGATTTGTTTCAAAAATATGTTCTTAGTGGGAAACACAGATAAAAAGTTATCTATTAAAGTAACTGTGGTGTTAATCTGTTAAAATAACTGTGGTAATACGTGGTTATTATATAATATGATGTCAGAAGTAAAAGCTTTTTTACAGACTTTTACACTGTTCATTTGTGTTATTTCAATTCAAATTACTTGTATATTAAGTTAATTAATAAAAATATAATAAGATTTCTTAATTTAATACATATACTTTAATAAAAATAAGGGACTCCCACTGCCCTCACTTCTTAAAAAAACAAAAAACCCAATAAAACCCCAAAAAAAACCCAATAAAACCCTAAAATACCCAATAAAACCCAGCTGGGTTGGGTTTTTTTATAAAAAACCCGGGTTTTTTGCAACCCTGCATCATTGAGGCATATGTAATTCTTAGTAAATCTTAACTAATCAAGTGATCTAAGTAGTAAAGGTGTATTTTTAGCTCAAATCTGCCATTCTGGCTATTTTTAAAAATAAAAGGCTTAAAAAAAGAAGAAAACTAAGTACTTGTTTTTTTCTTCCCAGATAATTTTAGAAAAATTAGTTAGTCTGCCATGTAGATTTAAAGCTGATAAGAAAAGTCTGATTGATTAAAAATGCTTGTCACTTTACTAATTTATCATTTTTCTAAAGCTTTGCTTGTAGCTTCTGCATAACTTGGATTTTGCACTTTTCAATAATGTGTAAAATAAAGGAAAACATTAGGGAAAAATAGAAAAAAAAACCAGATGAAAAAAAAACCAGCCTGGTTTTTTCAAAAAAAAAAAAAAAAAAAAAAAAAAAAAAAAAAAAAAAAAACATTTGGTATAGTTTAAACCAGCATGGTTTAAACCAAACAATCCTGCTAAAAGCAATTACAGTACATATGAAAAATCTTAAAACAAATCCCTTAGTTCAGTAAGATATTAATTATTTCTGGTTTTTGAAGGATGAAAGTTAATTAACTGACATTTTTCTAAAATAAAATACACTAAAAATTATCAAAGTCTGTTTAAAAAGTTTTAAAAATCTTTTAATAGACAAATCATTTAGTTTCTTACATTTCAACGGTGACATTTTCAAGGTCTGCAAATGATAAATAAACCATTTCCACATAAAACTAAACTTTGTACATGATGAACTATTATCACAAGATAGCAGTGGGTACCATCTATTGCCACTGTGCTTTAAGAACAATAATCTACATTTAATATGATTTATTTTATTCTATCTTAGTTAAGCTTATGCAGCATCTTGCACCAAATATCAGGTATTTCAAAAGAAGCTGATTCATCGAAGATGTTCTCATTATGCATATCAATTTCTATTGACTCAAAGATAATGGAAGGGAAATAAAATATTGAGGAATAAATTATTTTACTTTTTCAAAAAACAATCAGCAAACGTTTATACATTGTTTTGTTTGGCTAAAGCTGTAATTTTATTGGTGCACTTGATGTTCTTTGTTTTAAAAATTCTATTCGTCATTCCTATATAATATTACACTGTTCCAATCGCTTTGATGAACATGATTTTATATGATTGATCATGTTATTTTTGATCATGTTCAATCAGATTCGATTTCAACACTTTTCAACAAAGTTGAAAAGGATTTATAAATTCGGTTTGTCTGCTGTCTGTCTATGCTCCGATTTGTGTAAATATTGGTAAATATTTTTGGTAAATATTGTGGGATTGCTATTTGATTGATGTATGTTGTTGAGGTTTACTATAACATGTTCAGAATTGAAAATGAAGTGTGTACAATTTATAGTTCATTTACGGGAACACTCAAAAGATGTTACGTCACATCCATGGAAAAAATCTTTTACGATGACTTTTTTTAATGACGTTACATATTATACTATTCCAAACATATTGAAATTAATATATATTACTGAGGTGTACTAAAAGAGGTGTACTATAGAATATGGTGAGCATAGCATTCTTCGTTCATTTACAGGGGCACACAAAATAAATCAGTTACAGTACTGGCTATAAACAATAATTGCTGAAAGTACATTTTCAGTTGTGGTACACATTTTTAAATTTACTTAATTTTTGACCTAGAGAAACCCACACAGTGGATAAAAAAAAATATTTTACACTGCGATATGTTAGAAGAAAATTACCATAAAGTAGTTCTTAAAGGTATAGAATTCAGATCATTTTTTGATTACTATACATATTATTACACTGTAAGGATTATATGAATTAAACTTTTAAATAGCATTATAACAACAATGAAATAAGAATATAATAAAATTTCTTACCTGGGGGTTTCGGGTGTATAGATAAAAATAAGAAATTCAGCAGAAACAAAATAAATCAGAAAATTAAATAATACGAAATTAATTTATTTTGAAATGACACAATATATACGGTAAGATCAGCTCTGACCTGGAAAACACCAAGTACATGTATTTTATATATTTGCTTATAATAAATTTGGGCATATCAAAAATATAATCTCCAATTAATATATGAGGGTGATTTGAAAAGTTTGCAAAATGAAACGGAAATGAGAAATTTTTTTTACAAATACGTTTTATTTTACTACATAATCTCCTTTAAGTTCCTGTTTGAATATGATATTTCTAAATGCAATATATTTAATTCTTCATGACATTGCTCTTACATAGGTATTATCATTGAACACATGTTAATGTAATAAAGATTTTTTTAGAGTTATAAGCCAAATGAGTTGACATTTTCCAATTGAGTGAAAAAGAGTCCAGGCTAGGACTTGAACCACATACTTTTGGTTTAAGCTACCAACTGAGCTATCCTGGACAAATCTGGCAGGCACAATTCACTCAGATAACCTTTTAATAAGAACACCTGGTCTGTTATCTGATCCACGATCTTCTGAAATCCACATGCATTTCAAAACGCAAAGAGTGAAATTTGGAATTAAGAAATATTTTTTATAACTTTATTCAAATAACAGTGAGTTAAAATAATTATTTTTACTGTAAATTTATGAGAAAATAGTAATGACACAGGATATTACACAAATAAAATGTTTTAATGTCACAGAAACTTACACACAACAAAATGTAAAACAATAGAAATCAATGAGATATGTAAACACACCCAGAAAGTAGTGGCACCTTCTATCAACCAAAGTAGCAAATTAGTTTATTTTACGTTTCATGCAAGGCTTTAATTAATACATGGCATAAAATATGACTTGGCTCCTTATCGAAAATGAGGATGAAGATTTTTCTCTTTTTCAGTTAGCCTACTATAAGTTAAAGCATCCAAACTGTTTAATTATGTAAAAAATTCCAACCCAGGTTCACAAGAGCTTTTAACGAAGAAGAAAATGTTGGATGGAAGAATGATAAAGATGAAGTCTTAAAATGATGTTGCAGATGAAGAAATTATTTCTTCACTAATGAACCCAACCAAAAACAGTGAAACTGTTTTGACACCGATTGTGAAAAAAAAAAAAAAAAGTTTGAAGAAGGTTTGGTACTAGTTAAAAATTTTTTGAAGTTCTTCGAACAGCAGAGTTTTATAAACTAACAGGAAATAATGATTGTTTACGGAATTTAAAAGAAATTTTATCAAGAGAAAAGAAAGTTCTCAAGCAAAATTATGCATATATTTAGACTATACAAGAAATGTTTAAAAATTCTAATGAAAAATAATTTTGGGTATTAAAATGATAATGTACATGTAAATAACAGATTCAAGTTTTGATTTGTTTAAATTGAATTATTACATGTTCTTGTATACAAGTAATTTGAAAAAGAAAAAAAAAAAAAATCATTTAATCCAGAATCTGCAAAACTCTAAAATCTGCACAGCCTCTGGTCTGAAATTGTGCAGATTTTTGAGAGACTACTGTATTGGGACATTTTGAATTAAAATTGCTTTAGTGTTTTTTAATTGTTTTGAATAATCAAGTTGCTTGCATTTTCGTATTGTATTTTAATGACAAATGAATTTTCATAATCCGGAATTGCCATGGTTCTCATGATTCTGGACTAGAAGTTATACTGTATATAAAATTACCGATAGAGCAGTGCAATATTATATAGGAATGATGAATGGAATGCCTAAAAAGAAAGAAAGAACATATAGCAGATATCAAGCACAGCAAGATAACTACGGCTTTAGCCAGACTAAACACCATAGAATCTTTGTAGATTAATTTTGTTTAAATGTAAAATAATTTCTCTCTCAAGATTTTATTTTTCATCCATTATCTGCGAGTCACTAGAAATTGATATGCATAATGAGAACATATTGTCGCTTCAGAGCAACAGAGGACATCTAGTAATAATCGAAAATGAGATGTCTGACTTACTGGTATGAAAAACAGTGTCTGGATCTGGTGGAGCAGTAGAGAATTTTTATAAAACACATCTGAGATATAGTATATTAAACATAACTTTGTATTTCAGAAGACGTTCCACTAGATGCAAACACAGTTATTCATAGCAGTAAGTCAGGCATCTCATTTTTTATTATTACTAGATATCCTACTGTTGCTCTGAGGCAATGATATGAAATGAATCACCCTCTTTTGAATTACCTGGAATTTGGCGCGAGATGCTGTATGAGCTTAACTAAGATAGAATTAAATAAATCATGTTAAAAGAAGATTATTATGATTAAAGCAGAATGACAATAGATGGTGTCCACTTGTTATAACTGTGAACCATGTACAAAGCTCAGTTTTATGTGGAAATGGTTAATTTATCATTTGTAGACCTTGAGAATGTCACGGGTGGAGTATACAAAACTAAACGATTTCTTTATTAAAAGGTTTTTAAGACTTAAATTGACTGTAATCACTTTTAAGAATGTATATATGTATTTTATTTTAGAGATAAATGTCAATTAATTTTCTTGCATCCTTCATAAAACAGAAATATTTAATATTTTGCTTTAAGTATACAAACCAAACACAAAAAAAGTAACTCTATATGTCATTATTACAATTTTTTTTTAAATAAAGAAATCTAATAATTGGTTTTTATGAATGATTATATCTTTGATTAGAAAAACTAATAATAAAATATAATAAATTCATTTTAATTACATTTTTTTCTGCTTTGCAGATCCTTTTAATAAATGTTTTGAAAGAATTTCAGTTGTCTGGTTAGGATAAGCTCGAGCTGCTTCAATCAGTGGCTGAACAATTGCTTGACGACGTTCCCTTTCTTCTTTATGAAGACTGCGTAGACGAGAAAGTTGATGATAACTTCGCATAAGCTCGTTTTTTAGCTGAAAATGATGCTCCGATCGAGAATCAGTTCTCATGGCATGCAGAGAGCTAATTAATATATATAAAAAAGTATTAATGTTAATTAAATGTAGTTCAAATTAAAATTGCTCAGATATTTTAGATATTTAATTTAAATGCAAAATACATTAGATTATTCAGATATTTTAAATTTGTTTTTAGAATACAGTTTCTTAAAAAAAAAAAAAAATCCTCCTTTTTATCCTAATTCGTTAAATTTTCTAAAATAAATTTAGATATTATTTACAGAATTGAAATATTAGAATTTAACAACAGACCTGCTTAGATGCCAATATTTTGAATTTATCGAATTTTACATACAATAAATAATACATAGGTAAATTATCTAATATAAAATCTTGTATAACAGCACATACATTAATTATAAACAAAATTTTGCTCAGACATTAACATAATGAATTATTGATAACACAATGAATAAATTCAGAATTAATTCAGTCTAAATTTTACCAAAGCGTGTTTAATACGTTGTTAAATACATAAAATATACAATATAAAATTAAAAAAAAATTGTATACCTAAAATTAGTACTTTCAAGTACAATTGTGCTCGTCATCAGGGTTGAAAATAAAAAATACGAAATTGGAGAACCGAGTCCTTTTGAATCAAATATCCATCCCAAAACATATTTGATTCGAGAGGACTTTGTTGTCCTATTTTGTATTTTCAAACCTGATGATGAGTACGACTGTTCTTGAAAAGTACTAAATTTTAGATATACAATTTTTTTGTATTGTATATTATACATTTTACATATTTAAGGGTGTATTCCGATCCAAACTGCTTATTTTCTGATTCATTTTGAAATTCATTTTTGCTCTCAAACGCATCAAACTTGGAAATTCTCTTATTTAGAAACTATATAATGTGCGGTGCTTGTCGATTTTTTGATAAATGCAGAAAATACTGTAAAAAACGCTGTCAAAGTTGGCATTTTGAACCGAATTTTCCGAAGCGGGCGATCTGGGAATGAAAAAAATGGTCATACTGAGAAAATAATTGTTTAAAAATCAAATTCTAATTAATTGAGCTGAAAATGAAATCCCACGGCATGTTAAAAATGTCTTCAGAAATCACCCCAGCAAGTTTCATGTTTTTATTTTTAAAAATGAGTCTGAAAATGTCTCAGAAAATTTCGAGCTGTTGAGGGTGGAAAAATATTTTTTCGAATACACCCTTAACAGTGTTTTAAATACCTTTTAGTAAAATTTTGACTGAATTTATTCATGTAACATGTTCTAGCTAAGGGGAATAATGGATTCATCAATAATATTTTGATTTTATATCATACATTAGTTTAGAATTATTCAATGTCACACTACTTTTCCAAACATTATTTAGAAATAGAAAAAAGGGCATGCATTTTTAAAATCAACACTTGCATTATGCATAGGAAATTATTTTACCTTGAACTTCTTCTGTCCCATGCATTGAACCAAGACAACTGACTAAACAAATGACTTTCAGTTTCACTGTCAGTGCTGTCACTTTCTGAGGAGTCATAGCCTTAAAAAAAGAACATTAAAAACATTATAGACACAATATAGAGCACTACTACTTTCTAATGAATTCAAGAAGATTTTATTTTTCTCCATAAATCTAATGAAAAAAAAAATGAAATGACAAAAATATAATAGTATTCAAACAAAACTTTCATTTTTTTTTTTTTTTTTTTTTTTTAAACACAAAAAACAACTGAAATAAAGCAGACACTATTTCCCCTATCTGGTTAATATTGCTAATTAAGTTTTAGGTGTGAAAATAAATTTTTGTGACAATTTTGATAATCCCCCCCCCCCCCCCCCCCAAAAAAAGCCACCAGGAAAATGGAGACAGACTAATCAATAAATACCCGAATATCTTTACCACATTCGATTTCTTTATATTGTTAATGGATAATGCAAGTAAAAGAAAATTTCTGTTCTATAAGATACATAATTAGTCAGAAATCAGAGATGTACATCATATCATAGTCTGAAATTGAAACAATGAAAATAGAGTAAAAAGGAGGTAATGTTATCTCATTTTTCAATGAAATTTATAGATTCACAAGTTATGCTGCATTTAGCATAAAAATTATTTACAAAGATTTTGAAATTTTTTAGTTAAGAATTTAATAATTTTAGCTCTAAAATAACTAATTTATTAACCCTTTATGCCACAACAGTACTTTAAAGTACCATTAAGATAACTTGTTATAAAATTAATTTAATACTATCGATTAGCATTAATACAGTTTAGAATGACTTATTTTATCCTGTTTTCAAGCATTATTGGTTGCACAAAACAAAAAAAATTTTAAAAGGATGATTTCTTTTTCATTTGCACCTTTTCAGAATATTTGTACATTTACTAATTCTACAAAATACTAAACAAAATATTTAAAATAAAAGATTTGAGTGGAGTTATAAATATTGCACAAAATCCCTATAAATTCAAATTTAATTAATTAATTTTAATTGGCAAAATTCTTCTAAAATTTATTAAAGGATTGTATAAATCTTTTAATGTAGTTTCAAAAATTCACGAAAAGTGCTTTAGAAGCTGAAATTTTCATGAATGCATAATTTGGGATATAAAGGATTCACAGATTTGTAGTTAACCTAACCAGTGATTTATTTTGGTCATAGTTCTAATGAATCTCTTTTATTTAGTAGAATTTTGCCAAGAAAAATCATTTGAAATCTCATTGTGGGTAAGAAGAAACCCATAAAACTTTTCATATTGTGATAAATCAAAAATCATGTTTTTTATAACACAGCAATATGACAGAATCTTTTTTTCTCTCTGTTATATAGTTCAACCTGCTCAAAAATTTTGGGACTATCCAGGACATTTCCAAAGAAATAAATACAAATATACATCCCAGCTGAGAGGACAGGGCAAACTTTCAAAACTGGATCTGTAATGGCCAATGCAGGACATATGTTAAGCTTAAGTACAGCCTTGGGGAAAAAAGAAAAAAAAATCACCCCTACTAACTCTACCACAAATCATCATATATTTAAAAAAAAAAAAAAAAAAAAAAAAAAAAAAAAAAATTAAAAGTCATGCACCCAGAATAGATTATGAACTACCAAAAATGGCCCTGTGTGTCTCATTTTTTTTATGTGACAGTGCTTCAAGTATGACAGCATTCACACTGGTTTCACATTAGTTAAAAAAAATACTTGCATGTTGTTTGATTGAGTTGCTTTGCCCATCTTTTACGATTCCTAAGTTCTGAAATTTTAGAATGCAAATTAATTAAACGTTTTGTTTTACAAATATAATTGATATATTGAAGACTATTACATTAAGTAACTGCTTACATGCAATTTTTAATCAAATTCAATAACAAGAAGGCAATAAAAATGTTTCCTTAAAATTGGCATGAAAAACTAGGTTATATTAAATCAAGCATGAGGAAAAGACCAATTTAGGTACCAAATTCAAGAAAATTTGTTTTGACAGATTAAAACAAACCCAGAAATGAAAATTCTGATTGCTATAAATAGAAAAATGCTCATGTGATTTACACAAAATATGCTTCCTATACCTACTAATTCGAGCACAAGAAAGTGAACTAGCAAGGTCTCAAATTCAGAAAAGGTTGTTTTGACAGGTTAAAACAAACTCAGCAATGAAAATGCTGCTATATATCACAGGGGTCTGTCTAGACTTTTTTCACAGGGTCCTGTTTTTGTGAAATTGTGAAGTTTTTCTGTGAAGTGTGAAAATTCTAGTCATAATTTTGTGAATTTGAAATTATCATTACATTCAAGTTCTATCCTTCATATATAAAAAAGCTAAGTAATATGTTATTTCATGAGTTCAGCTGTTATTTTAAAGGTCAGATTTTACTTTTAAGTGAATAAATGTGTCACAGCTTCAATTTGAAGGTGGGGAAATTTTGTAAAAGGTCTATTTATAAGACAAAGAATTTTGTGAAGGGTCCTGTTTTGGAATAAAAAGTTTTGTGAAGGGTCCTGTTTTGGGATGAAAAGTTTTGTGAAGGGTCCTGTTTTAAGATTAAAACAATTGTGACGGGTCCTTTAAAGGACCTAGAATTTTCCTAAACAGATCCCTGTATCAAAAACTTCTCTATTGATTTTCACAAAATTTGGCTGGAGAATGACTGTTGAAAAAGAATCATTTTAATTTGTAAAAAACATGGAAAATAGCATACAGGATATGCCTGACATAATCACATTCATATAAAAAACGTTTATTTTTATAAATGACAATCTAAATTTCTTGCTATATATACAAAGTTTTTTTTTTAAACTTTAAAAGTTTTTATTTTTACATGCTGTAATGAACGCTTCGGAACTTAAAATCTAAATTCTACGCACACACCCTTGAAAAAAATAACATTTAAAAGAAAACAAGCATTTTAGGTAGGTTTTGTAAGAAATACTACCTATAACATTCTCCCCTATGTTGGAATTTCAGAACATTTTTTGCAGATCTATGCCGATCATGACCCTTAGGACCCAAAACCACACCCAGTTCAAAACATTAATCTATAAATATATATATATATATCACTTTTTTTATGGACACGATAAATTCCATAATTCTGCACAAATCTCTTCCAAACTGATATCAATCAAGGGGCAAAAAATCTCGGTCAAGATCGTCAATAGGGAGGGGTTTTGTGAAAACACAAAAACGCCCATAACTTCTTAATTATACTACATATCAAATCAGTTTAAAGTTATTATTATTTCTAGGAAAAGCACCAAAAATTTATGCATAACAGATTTTGCCCTTTCTTAAAAATTCCTACACGGTAGAAAGCTATTCGTGGACTTTAAGAATGTATTGATGTGGTCTTCAAATGTAAAAGGTTGAAGATCCCTAATATATGCAAATGTAAGATAAAGTGCAAGTGTATCACTATTAAACAAAAGTACTTTTATTTTCATTAGAATAATATAAATATTATTTTATATCTTCATAAGCAAAAGTATCTTATATACAACATTTGCCACTAAATTAATAAATAACACACAGAATTAATACTTACCAGGGGGAAAAATGTATTTATTCTTTTTCTTCCGATTTTTAAATATCCTATGCACTTTTCTCAGTACAATTGGAATTTTGCTATATTCTAACAAATCATTTTTACCCAATTTAATGTTGTCAAAATTTGATCTATCTTTTGAACTTAAATCACTTGGTGTTGGTGATTTTTCTCGTTTACAAAAGAATTTCTCTGATGAGGAACAAGAATTTACTCCAGAAGAAAGATGAGAGTCAGTCTGTAATATTGATGGAGGATTTGGAGAAGATACACAATTTGATACAATTGATTCTTCTGACCTAACTTGATCTTCAACAGGTTCTATTTTTATTATTAAATCTGATTTTGTTAATTCGGGCATTATCTTAGCTTCATTAGATTCAGAATTTACACTAGTAACTTCCATGGGGGACAATGGTTCATTTTTTATGTTACTTAAAGTTTGTAATTGTGCATTGGTTAGTGATAAAGAAACTTGACTAGCATCTTGTGTTTTCTTTTGTTTGTCTAAGAGTTTATTCTGAGCAATTTTAGCATGAAGTCTATTCATTGTTTTAGACAATTTAGGAGCATTGCTTTTTAATTTACTGTCCCCAGAAACCATGTTCTTATTAGCAGAATCACACCTTGAAGGTGAATCTAAAGATGACACATCAGGAGAACTTTTCTGTGAACAATTCCAAGCACTTTTTAAGATAGGAGTTGCTGATCCATACACCATTAAACCATTTCCTGTTTCAGATGCAGGATCAGGAAAAGCATACGGATCATCAGAATTAAAAGTATCTTCACTGCAAGATACACTATTTTCTTTAATTAACAGAGCTTTTAATCTATCAGAAAATTTTAACTTTCCTTCAGCAGATGCTGTAATTTCTTTTTCCTTTTCCTTTTTAATTTTGCGCTCCTTTTTTGGTAGCATCCCAGCAACTTGCATATGGCTGTTGCAAAACCTACAAATAAAATTACTACATTTAAAACTAATAAGCTAAAAACACTTCATAATAGTTTTTTCTTCCCCTAGAACAATCAAATAAAAATGAAAGACTTTATATTAGTTAAATCTAAACACACGCACATTCAATTTGAATAATTTTCTTTAAAATGTCAATAGAACATTTTAGGCCCTGTCATCATTTAAATGCACCTACCATACACATTGAATTTTTGTATGTGAACCGTAATATACAATCATATTTAATCAATTGAAATGTCTTATAGATTTAGATAACAAATCATTTGAGGTTTTAAGCCATTATTTTCTGCACTTAATGTAAATCAACCTATTGTGTAACTATCTCAAACACTACACGGAATTAGAGATGGGCAAATAATAAAATTAATCAAATATTAATATTTTGTTTAGTTACTTAGTTGAGTACGAAGAATTTGCAAAATTTTGAAGTGGTGAACCTTTAAATACCCACTAGTTGGGAGTTCAGAACAACGGCATCATTGTGAACTGAATTGTTTGTAAAAAGTTTTAGAGTGTGGAGTTTTAGATCTTTGAGCAGTAGAACTAAGTTTGCTTACAATATGATGAGACACTGCATGCACAAGCACATATACAGTACATTTCAAGTTACAAGAGTGAGCCGGTGAAGTTGATATATAGTAGATGATGTAGAACAGGGATGACCAACCTGCGGCACGCATGCCACAGCAGAGTTTTAATAGTGGCACGTGAAGACTTATTGAAAAATTGAAAAAAAAAGTCCTTCCGGCCAGAGCTGGGAGGAAGAGGTAGCTTTCATATTCCTTATTTTTAAAAAGCCAGCTTATATTATTCAAACCCACAAAGCTCAATTTAGTGGAAACCGATTATAGAAGATTCAATACTAATTTTTATCAATACTAAATCATTATGAATGAGAATTTCGCGAAATTAGTCAGCATTATCCAAGCTGCTTTTATTTAAAGTAACTTATATTTGGTTGCAAAATTCGACAATATCTTGAAGTGCCTGCCATTTTAAGACAACATAATGGATGAGGCTAAATTAACCAGTGAATAAAGGTTAAAATTCCCGGTCGCCACCGGCCACAGGGCGACTAAATGTAAAAAATTGGCGACTTTATGATCTGCATCTGATCGCCAAAGTGGCGATCTTTATTTTTCATGTAATAGTACATGTCAGAAATGCCACTTTTCCGCTTTTCTTATTTTTTTTAATCGATCAGCGATTTCCGCGGAATCGTAATAAGAAAAAGAAAATCGCGTTGATTTTCACATTGAAGGCATTTGGTTCACAAAATTAAAAAAATCGGTCATCAATCCGAAATTTCGGACACAAAAATATCGCGAATTTCGACAAATGGTCGCCAAAAAAATTTAATTTCGTCAATCGTTCGCAAAAAAATCGCCGGAAAAACGCGAATTTCATAAGAATACCGAAAAAAGATGCGATTTCCGTCAAAGAATCGCGGAAAAACGCAAATTTCGTGAAAGGAATGCGTAAAAACCGCAAATTTCATCAAAGTATTGCAAAAAAACCTGCAAATTTCGTCTAAAGATCGCGAAAAACCGCAACCTTTGTCCAAAGATCGCGAAAAAACCGCAAGTTTCGTTAAAAGACCGCAAATTTCATCAAAAGATCGCGCAAAAAACCACAAATTTCGTCAGAAGATCGCGAAAAAAACCGCAAATTCCGTCTAAAGATCGCGAAATAACGTAAATTTCGTCAAAAGATATCGAAAAACCGCAAATTTTGTCAAAAGTTAGCGAAAAAAATACAAATTTTGTCAAAAGATCGCGAAAAAACGGGAATTTCGTCAACCAGGTGCAGAAAAAACACAGCTCCACCCCTTTGTAACCTTTCAGAAAATTTGCTGAATTTTGTGAAGAATTTTGATTCAGAAAATTGTGAATTTCAGAATCGCGAAAAAAACGCAAATTTCGTGAAAGGATCGCGTAAAAACCGCAAATTTCGCTAAAAGATCGCGAGAACCCAGTAAATTTCGCCAGAGGATAGCGAAAAAACTACACATTTTGTGAAAAGATCGCGAAAAACTGCAAATTTCGTCAAAAGATTGCGAAAAAATCGCAAATTTCGTCAAAAGATCGCGAAAAAACCGCAAATTTCGTCAAAAGATCGCGAAAAAAACCCCGCAAATTTCGTCAAAAGATCGCGAAAAAAACCGCAAATTTCGTCAAAAGATCGCGAAAAAAACCCGCAAATTTCGTCAAAAGATCGCGAAAAAACCCGCAAATTTCGTCTAAAGATCGCGAAAAAACGTAAATTTCGTCAAACGATCGCGGAATAAAATCGCGAATTTTGTCAGAAGATCGTGGAAATAAAGTCGCGAATTTCATCAAGAGATCGCATAATAAAATCGTCACTTTCGTCGAATTATCGCGGGAAAAAATCGTGAATTCTGTCGAACGATTGGCGAAAAAATTGGGAATTTTAGCAAGAGGTTGCGTGAAATAATTACAAATTTCTTAAAATAATTTCAAAAATTAATTGCGAATTTCGTCAAACGGGAAATATTTTAGGCCTATTTTCAGAAAGAATTCTGATCTCGGGCTACATAGTGACGTATTGGAGATGTGAACCAATCTTTGACCTCGGTCTTGTACAACATTGGTCGATAAATTCTCTCTTTTTTTAATGTAATAACTGTTAATTGTTTCTGTTGGGGTAAGTAAACTGACACAGTGAATAGTTTTATTTTTATATTTTTTAAAATATGTCTTCGCAACATTAATATTTTAAAAACATTACTTGTAAAACTATTTAAATCTACAAACTACGATAAGTGGCCACTAACTTGACAGTAGTGGCTACTAAACATACAGCCTCTACCGGCCACTGGCTACTAAAGCAAATATTGAATTTTAACCTTTACCAGTGAACTTGGTCGAGACCTTAGTAATTCCTGGGCACATGCTCACTCACATCCGAATTGGTTGACATATACGAGTGCTGTCGCTGGCAAAAATCAGATTTTTCAAAATGTGACCCACATTAGAAATTCAAATTGCTATATCTGAGCCATTTTTAAGATAAGGACAAAACAAAAAATGCTCCGGAATCCTTATATCAAGGTCAAATACTTAAGAAAGAAACCTTTTTTAATTTCTAATTTTTTTGCACCTCACTTTAAGTATAATTTTTTTTAATTTAATGGCCGTCATTTTGAAACAAGAGGGTGGATGAAGCTGGCCAACGAACTTGGTCGAGACATTGCTATATACTATCCACATGCCTTCTTACATCCAAATAGGTTAATAAATACAGTTGTTATCGAGTGACAAATATCAGACCGTTTCAAAATGTCAGCCATGCTAGAAATTCAAAGTGCTATAACTCAACTAGGCCTGGGCCTTAAATCGATTTAACTCTTAAATCGATTTAAAGCTTACATCGGAAATCCGATTTAACCATCGGTCTTAAATCGATTTAAGCTAAAATCGGAAATCACGATTTAGCTAATGTCTTAAATCGCGATTTAGCCATTATCTTAAATCGCGATTTAGCCATTGTCTTAAATCGCGATTTAGCCATTGGCTTTAAATCGATTTAAAACAAAATACTGATTCAGAGCTAACATCGGAAAACCGATTTATCTACTTTGATGTATCTACCACTTACATGCCAAGCTGGTGTTAAATCGATTTAGGAGGATCCAATTTAAGCAAACATCGCAAGCCTCAATGCTTTCCGATTTAAGACAAACTAGGCAAGCTGGTGTTAAATCGATTTAGGACGATCCGATTTAAGCAAACATCGCAAGCCTCCATGCTTTCCGATTTAAGAGAAAGACGATTTAATGAAAACAAGGCAAGCTGGTGTTAAATCGATTTAGCAGTATCCAATTTAAGAAAAAGGCGATTTAAGAAAACGATGATTTAAGTAAGAATTGATATTTATTTATTTATTTTGTAAACAAGATTCAGAGTTTACGAGATTGGAATGTGTATTTTTCAGAAATTAAGAACTTATATAGTGGAAAGTTGAAAGGAAAAAGTAATGTTTAAATCTTAAAATCCAAATTCATCGAATTTCAATTTATATGCTAATGCAATCTTTTGATGATAAATTAAGTTTTCACATATTTGAGTAATATTGCAATATGTATTTTTTATTTTCCAATATTCTGTAATTAATTAAAATGTTTTAAAGTAGAAGCCTGCATTGTTTCAAAAGATTGTTTTCCTGAAATTCATTCAGCATTTATATGATTGAAAATAATAATAATAAAGTTTTATATTTAAAATCCAAACTCATCGACTTGCAGTTTATACTTTTATGCATTCTTATGATGAAAAATTTATTTTTTACATGTTTTAGTAATATTTTAACATTCATTTTTTATTTTCTATTATTTTGTAATTAATGAAATTATTTTAAAGATATAGTCATGCATTGTTCTGTGCATCACTATTTGGCCGTGATCCACATGAAATATTTTTCTTTTACTAATAATATTTTTTCCCTGAAATTGATTGAGTATTTATGGTTGGAAAAAAAAGAATAAAGTTTCATATTTAAAATCCAAATTCATCGAATTTCAGTTTTTATTTTTATGCATTCTTTTAATGAAACATTCATTTTTCACATGTTTGAGTAATATTTTAATACATATTCTAAAATAGTCATGCATCAGATTTGACATCCGATTTTAATGCCAGTCACATGGATTGAGTATCTTGCTGAAATTGATTCACTATTTATATCCGAATTCATCCATTTTTAGTTTATATTTTTATGCATTATTTTCATGAAAAATTAATTTTCATATGTTTAGGTATTATGAGAATATTTTAGTTTTAATTTATTATTATTTTGTAATTAATTAAAAATACTGTAAAAGTTCTGTAATGAGTCAAGTAACTTTATTTTTACAGCAGAATGGGGGAGGGGTGGAGGAGGCATTCATTAGATTTTTCTGCAGATCTGCGATTTTTTGCTTTTTTGACATTTTGTTATCATTAAAAAGAGATATATTTTAAGATTATATTTTATTACTAATCTTAAAGGATGGCAACAACCACGAAAAAAATCAGCAATTTCAGTGATGTGCTCCAAGGGTCACGCTTTCAATCCTTCTCCATCCGCTATATAAATGTCAGCATTTATGTTAAACAAATCTTATTTTAATCTAAAAGTTAAAAAGATATAAAATTGCACCTTATTTCTCATATCTCCCCCCCCCCTTTTTTTTTACTACTTTTCTCATCATGGTAAATGAATAGTTAAATTCATCATTGAAGTCTTTTAATATGCTTCTGTTTTACCTCAGTAACTTTTTAAACCTGTGTCTGTAAAAAAAAAAAAAAAACGTATGTAGGCTGTTAGCAATGAAGTGCTATTTGAGTGGGCTAAAGGAAGCCCCCCCCCCCCTCCCCTTAAGGAATTTAGTTTGTAGCATGCATAACAAGTCAGACAAAAAAAAAAAATCATTTTCTTTTATATTACTTGTTATAGAATGAGTTTATAAAATGTATTACAATAGGTCACTAATTTTTAAAATGGAAAAAAAAAAAAAAAAAAAAAAAAACTAATGTTTTGGGACATTCAAAGCTTTTTTATGTGTAAAATATACCTCTTTTCAAAATTATTTGACAAATTAAAAGCTAAGTATACTAAATAATACAGGAGGGGGTGGCACATAAAGATCGTATTTTGTAGCTAAAAATTAAAAAATAGGCTTCCATATTCTAAAATGTAAAATCAGTGTTAAATTGCGATTTAGCACTAAATCGCGATGTTGGATGGATGATAAATCGATTTAAGAAATTTCTACATCGCCCAGTCCTAAACTCAACCATTTTTTAAGATATAGACGAAACAAATACTGCTCCGGAATCTTTGTATCAAGGTCAAACACATAAAAAAAAAAATCTTTTTTATTTTCCAATTTTTTGATACCTCATTTTAAATTAATTTTTTTTTTTAAAATGGCAGCCCTTTTGAAACAACATGGCGAATGAAGCTGGCCAACGAACTCGGTCGAGACATTGGTATGTACTATGTACACTAGAGATGAGACGGGCTCAGCCCGGGCCAGAGAGCCCAAATCCGAGCCCGGCACGGGCTCAATTTTCATTCCAGCCTTTGGGCTTGGGCTCCTTTTTTTAAACATGAAAATTTTTTTTATTCAAGTATGAAAAAAACATTTAAAAAATATAAGAAGTAATCATATATTAATTAATATATAATCATCAAAATTTATTGTGTTCCCCATATTATTCTGTTAATACTTTTTAAGGTGTCTTAATATCTAAAATCTATTTATATCTAAAATAAATTCAGTATTCCTTATTTTTATCTCTGTTAAAAAGCTGCTATCCTTGTAAAAGTAATTTAATTACTCCTTTCCTAGTAATCACTACGACGCCTGGGTTGAAAATTACATTTTCCATAAGAAATCATTTTGATCAGAATGAAAGGAAAATAGAAATAGTGTTTTTCTATTTTAGTATAAGAACACAATTACTGCGCAAAAGAAAAGCAAATGATAAAAAAAAAAAAATATTTATTTATTCGTGAATATTTTACTGTTTGTTTATGAGGGTGTGAAAGTTGATTTTTTTTTCTTTTTCTTTTTTTTTATTGTTAACAGTTGATAATTTGGTAAACATTAAAAGGAATATTTATTAGCTGTATTAGAGAGAACGAGATATATATGATGTTTTTAAAAGGGAAGGAAGTTTCAGTTAATTATATTTGTAAAAGGAGAATTTTTGGTTTTAAATTAGGTATAAATAATTGTGTGTGATGATTGATTAATGTTACAACATCAAAGGTATTTTAAAAGAAATTTGCAATATTTGCAGATTTATACCATTGACGATAATTGGATGCACTAGATAGTTCATAATGTGCCAAGACAAATAAATAGTAGGATATTTTTAAATTGGATCGTTTATTTTATTTTATTATTTGAAAATCTAGACGAAAAAAGTAATTTCTTCTGTTAATAGTCAATGAGCATTACAATCGATACACTTTTCCTATAAGAAGCATCGGATCTTTCAGATAACAGTGTTGTTGAATTTTTAATTTAAGCTGATTTTCAAGAACACGAGAATTACAAAAGATGTAGGAAATAGAAAATATTATATAGGAAATAGAAAAACGTTTCTTTTATAGGAAATAGAAAAACGTTGTTCGATTATTCGTCATATAAATCGTAATTTCTGCAAATTTCATTCATTCATTTATTTCTAAAACGCACTTCGTTAATGTTCCCGTCAGATTTGCTTGTTGCGAGAGAAAAATATGAGAATATTTTTAGGGCTTTATCTTTTGATAAGATTGAATGTAAATGTCATAAAATTAATTATGTGCTATGTATTAACAGTTATTGTGATGTACGAAATTGTTAAAACAAAAGAGATATTACATTTAGAACAAAGCGACATTAACATTTAGAACAACTTTTATGCAATTTTTACTTAAAAAAAATTTCAGTTTACTTTTTTGGTATCAGGCTCGGATTTAAAATCGTCGGGCTCATGCGAGCCCGGGCTTTGAAAAGTGAGCCCAAACTCATCTCTAATGTACACACAAAGTTACATCCAAATCGGTTCATAAATATGCCTGTTATCGTGTGACAAAAATCAGATCGTTCAAAATGTCAGCCACAATAGAAATTCAAAATGCTATAACTCAGCCATTTTTAGGTAGATTTCGTATGAAATACTACCTATTACATTCTCCCCTATGTTGGAATTTCTGAAATATTTTTGCAGATCTACACTGATCAAGACTCCTAGAACCCTAAACCACCCTCAGTAAAAAACTTTATATACCTATCTATCTATCTATCTATATATACAGTAGAAGATCTTTATAACGCAAACCTAAAAACGCAAGGTTGTGCGTTATATGGATCACATCATTAAATTCACCTTGTAAACATGGCCATATATGTCCGAAACGCATCAAAATACATTAGAATATCTTTATACTGCATTCCTTGTTACTAAGAGTTATCCAAATTATAAATTTTTGCATAATATAGGTCAGACATTGTTAAATTTACTTTATAAACATGATCCAAATATAACTGACACAACCATCCCTTATATTAGACATTTTCAAAAATGTTTATTCTAATAATAGCATTTTTTCAGTAAAAAGGTCGTAAATTAGTAGATAAAGTTGAACTAATGTATCAAATTTAGTCCTCTAGAGAGTAGCAATATTTTACAATGTGAAAGTGCAGGTGCTTTTTAACTGCAAAAATCATTGTTTACATCTGAGAAGTTGTGCGTTATATAGAGAATTGCGTTATAAAGATCTTCTACTGTATATCACTATCTTCTGGGCACGATAACTTCCACAATTCAGCACAAATCGTTTCCAAACTGATACATATAATCAAGGGGCATAAAATCTCGGTCAAGTTCGTTAATTGGCAAAATTTGACCAAAGGGATTGAAATAGGAAGGGGTTTTGTCTCAGAGTAAATATTATATAGAGAGCTCATCCCCGTTACTTTCGCTCGTAAAAAGTGGGGCCAGGATGACCCACATGACAGTTGGCATTTGGCGATGAAAGGTTACCAATAGCAACGCTAGTTTTGTCGCTTTATCGCAGCTCTTGGCAGGAGTGCAGTATTTTTATGCTGTGATTCAGAAATTTGAGAGTTGACAGAAATACAAATCAGTAGTAAAAGAAATCTGAATGTACACCAGATATTTATCCTAATGTTTTCTTTATCATTCAAAGAATGGCTCATCAGTAATAAATAAATAATGAAATTATGAAACTTTTATTCAGATAAATATGCATGTATATATTTAATTAATAATTTAATCTGTTTTCAATCTTTGACATGTTTTTGTTTGTATTTAATGTCATTAGATACTTATTTTTTTTATTGTTAATACAAAGTAAAAAATAGGACAGAAAAAAATAAAGAAATTATATAAGAAGTTTAACTTTGTGTGTTAGAAGGCCAAAGGGTAGGGGGAGAAAGGTGAAATTTCGAGGGAAGTGAAATTTAGGTGATGAATTATTTACCTATTATTACTATAATATTACAAACTTAACAAACAGGTCTTTTTTTTTTTTTTTTGTAAATTAAAAAAATTTAAAGAATTTAATAATTATTCTAATTGGAAAACGCTGATATTACATAAAGGACATTTTAATTGAAAAAAAAAGTGTAAGCTTTAAACTTTCTGAATTCATGAAATGTTTATTGTTTTTCTTTAAAAAAAAAAACATCTATAACAACACATTCAATTAATTGAAATGTTTAACTGAACTCAAACTTACACACATAATTTTATTTACAAATTTTGCTTCATTTATGCAAGTTTATAAATAATAATTTAGTACACAACTATAACAAACATACAGGAATTATTTTACAATACAAATTGCATAAATACACACAAAGTAGTTAGAAATAGAAAAAGTCCAAAATGCAAAATTTCAATTTCAGAAATAATACAATTAAAAAAAAGTTATTTGGCTATGCTTAATTCATTTATATTAGCGGTTGCCAACTTCTGAACCTCACGGAACACTAAATTCAAAATTTGAAATCACACGGACTAATAATAAGAATTTTTTTTACAATAAAAATGTATTTGTACAATAATTATCACAGAATGTTTATTTTATTAAAATGAACTGTACCTATTCAATAAAATAAAATTATAAATGTGGGGTGTCACTTTCTTGCCTATGTGATTGATACCACTATTTTTTAATAATAATCACCGTCTTATTTAATCATAACAAAAAGCTTCAAAAGTTTGTTTAATTGTATCAAAATTATTAAGGCTGTTCTCAAATCCAAAAGCGCAACTTTATGACATAAGTTTTAATTCATTTTTGTTCGGAAGTGTATGAAAGTAGCAGGTTTGTTGTCGATGTAACTGTGATGACTATATAATCTAGCTGCTTCTTCCGTTTTTTTTTTTCAAACGCAATAGATCTTTAAAAAAATAGTGTCGAAGTGAGCGTTTTGAACCGCTTTTCCGTGCGAAAGAAAAAAATCCACTCAAGAAAGGATGAAAAACATGTTTGTCACGTGATCAAAATCACTTCTAACTCAATAGGCAATTTATGGATAAAAAAATGGAAAACACAGTTCGATTCCAAATCGCTTCCATGGTCAGGCTTTCCAATTTTATATCTTTCCGTTAAAAAATGAATTTGTAAATGCGTAAAATCGTTTTGCGCTTGTTGAGCAGAGCAGTTGAGAACAGCCTTATGTATGAGAACAGTTAATTTCAACCTTACAAAATAATTGAAGCTTATTTAAGAATCACGCATTTTGATGTGATATTTATTACTGTTTGTTTAAAATAAGTTCATATACGGAATCAACGACATCGCATGAACACAGAGAGCAGTTCTTATTTCACGCTGAGACCAGTACCACGCTGTGACCCAATCATCAAAATATTTGTTTCGCACAAATATGTAGTTCAAAATTAAGCCAAAATTTTCGTTGTTTTTCCAGTCAATAATGCATATTCATATTTTCGGGAGAGTCCAAAATTAATACTTATCTGTGTTAATACAATACAACAAATAAAGCATATACTAAATAATCTCTATTAATATAATTACCAATGCCCGCTATAATTTAAATTTTAAAAACTACACATCTAAATTTTAACAAATACAGGAATTTTTTAGAGTATTATCATGTTATCATTAACAGTTTTAATATTTATAAAGTACAATTATTAATTTAACATTCAAAATCCAAATAATGTCCAAAATTTTCTGAGGAACACCGAAATTTTCTCAAGGACCACCGGTTGGCAACCTCTGATCTATATAACAATGAATCCTAACTATTCCGCAAAAAAATCCGTTAATAAATCAAATTATAATCCACAAACTAGTTTTATTAAATGATATACTTATTTTAAATAAAGAATGAAAACAGAGTAGTTATATATATATATATATATATATATATAAAAGCGGATTAACTATATGATACCGCACTTCAGTGCTAATTTTCATTTTCGGTTAATTAACATCAGCTATATCAATATATTAATATATAAATATAGATTAGCATCAAGCTAAGTTACATTGGTTAAAAAGATACATTGCATTAAGAATATGCCCAGACTTGTATTTTAAGTTTATTATACAAGAAGGGGTTCTGCCCTCCCCCCTATCCCCGCGCGACGAAGCCACTGTTTTCTTCTTTCATTCGTAATTCTGCGAAGTTTTGAATTTTAAATATTTTGTGTAAAATAATTAAAATACTGATTTCTTGATACTGGCATTATTAATAAGTTTGAGAGATTAATTAATTTTTCTTATAATTATTTTTTGCTAAAAGTTATGAGTGCATTAAATGTAGCTGCGTATCTTATTAGTATATTAAATTTAGGTAATATTTAAAGACCTGTTAATACATTTGAAACGTACTTTAATAGCATACTTTATTTAAAGCATAAATTTAATCTAAAGCAAGATTAAAAAAAAACAAAAACATAAGTATTTAGGTTTTAAAGCGACGAAAACAAGTTTCTTTTGGCGAAAAAAATGTATCGCCAAACACCTTAATACGAAATGTTCTTAAAATTCAAATTAATCAAACTCACAATTTTAATATTTAAACTGATAACACTAGATAACGGTATATCCTATTATTACATACATTTATGTTATTAAAAGTAAAATATTTTGTATTTTCATCGTAACAACGCGAATAAACGATATCATAGTTCCAATGATATATTTTTAAGACCCTTTAAACATTAATAAAAATAAATAAATAATAAATACATAACAATGGAAGGTAACAGAAGTTGTTTTGTTTGATCTTTCTGTACATCCATAGACACAACAACTTGCTACTGTGATATTTTTGAATCGTAAACATGAAATTGTCTAATAACCTCCGTAGAAATCAATGCTATTTGCAAGCTGACCGGGAAGCTTCTTGCCCCGAGTCATGTGATTTTATCCTTGCTGAAGAAAGTGTCGGGGAATTCCCCCTCTAATATATGATTACTCTGAGGGTTTTGTGAAAACCAAAAAACCCCCATAACTTCTTAATATTTGTACATATCAAATCAGTTTAAAGTTTTTATTATTTCTAAAAATAGGGCCAAAAATTTATATATCACAAATTTTTGATAAAATTAAAAATGGGCTCAAGGGGCGCAAAAAATAGGGTTTTTGGGAGGAATAAAATTCATAACTTCGTCAATTCTCAAGATATCAAATTCAATTAATTTTATTATACATCTCCTGAATATTATCTACAACTTTTATATTCACAAGTTTTTGATAGGACCAATTCGTACCGCAAAAAAAATTAAAAACAAAAACAGAAAAAGGGGGTGAAGAAGAAAAATTTCCACAACTCCGTCAATTCACAAGATATAAAATCCCAATGAATTTATCATATATCTTCTTAATATTGTCTACAATATTTATATAGACAAGTTTTTAATAGGATCAATTTTTACAGCAAAAACAAATTAAAAATACATAGCGGTTGAAGAAAAAAATCATCTTATTAAGGGTGTATTGAAATCCAAACTGCTTATTTTCTTACTCATTTTTAAATTCATATTTGCTCTCATACACATCCAATTGGTAGATTCTCTTATTCAGAAACTATATAATGTACCGTAATGATCTATTTTTTGATAAAGGCAGAATATCTTTCAAAAAAATGATGTAAAAGTGGGCATTTTGAACAGAATTTCAAGAAGCGATTGTGTTAGAAATGAAAAATATTGTCCTACTGAGAAAATAATTGTTTATAAATCAAATTTCAATTAATTGAACGAAAAATAAAAACACAGGTCGCTTATAAATCTCTTCAAAAATCACATCAGAAAGTTTCATATTTTTTCGATTAAAAATGAATCTGAAAATGTGCCAGAAAATTTCGAGTTGTTGAGCATGGAAAAGTATTTTTTTGAATACCACCTTAACATGATTCTGATAAAACCAGCTATTATATAAAAATGAAATAAAAACTCGTCAAAAGCGGCCAGATAAAATTTTTAAAGCGGGTTTATCTCTAATCATGATTTAGTTTTTATTGGTGAAATTAGTATACTTAACTTCGAAATCTACCTCTGCCTGTAGGCTGGGCCAGCAGGGATTTTTTTAGATATAGACGAAACAAAAACTGTTCCAGAATCTTTGTATTAAGGTCAAACACATAAGAAAAATATATTTTTCATTTTCTAATTTTTTGGTACCTGATTTTAAATTAAAAATTTTTAAAACTTTTTTAAATGGCCACCCTTTTGAAACAAGACGGTGGATGAAGCTGGCCAACGAACTCGGTCGAGACATTGGTATGTACTATGAATACACCAAGGTACATCCAAATCGGTTCATAAATACCCCTGTTATCGCGTGGCAAAAATCAGGTCATTTCAAAATGTCAGCCATGCTAGAAATTCAAAGTGCTATAACTCAGCCATTTTTTAAGATAAAAACGAAACAAAAACTGCTCCGGAATCTTTATATCAAGGTGAAACACATAAGAAAAAAATATTTTTCAATTTTCAATTTTTTGGTACCCCATTTCAAATTAAAAAAATTTTTTTAAATGGCCGCCATTTTGAAACAAGATGGCGGATGAAGCTGGCCAACAAACTCGGTCGAGACATTGGTATGTACTATGTACACACGAAGTTACATCCAAATCGGTTCATAAATACCAGAGTTACAGTGTGACAAAGATCAGATATATATATCAACATTTGAACAGAGGGCGTTTCGGGGTCTGGGGATCATGATTGATGAAAATATACCAAAATTTTTTGAAATCGCTTTCCTCCGAACGGCTGCAATAGGTAGCTTTTTGTAATTAAAGCTACCTAATAATAGGCAGAAATCCAGATAGAAATGTTCCTTGTGAACAGTAAACTTAAAAGAAGTCTCTACATTAATCTAATAAGCACCTGAAATCACCAATCAAAAAACATTAACAGCGCTACAATGAATTCAGTCTGAAAATATACAGGCACTCTATTCTACAAATTCTCCATTTTGTCTGAATTTCACTGTATTGATGTTTGTTCAATAATTATCTAGAATTAAATGTTTCAAGTTATTCCTTTTTATTTTATATTTATAATAATCTGGCAGAACTTTTAAAAATGTTTATTAACAATAAAACCTAAGTTTATACTTTTATTTTATTTATTATATTATTTTTTAAATCTCCACTACTCAGACTTACAGGAAAAAAATGTGCTATTTGCGTAAAAATCACATAATCAGCCTATAAATAACATAGTTTTGTCTTTTTATATTTTTTAGTATGTTGGAAAAATTGGAAGTGGCACGCATAATTTTTTTTTCTTCACATAGTGGCACTTTTCTCAAACAGGTTGGCCACCTCTGATGTAGAACGATAACTGTTGTTTGTAGGGTTGTCGGCAGAATTTAGATCATGATTGAGATTGAAAGAAGCCAGTAAGCCTGGGGAATTTGCAGAAGAATACAGACTACAAAACAATTTTACCATTATGAAGCTTCAATAGAGTAATGTAAAGTATGAAGAAAAGAAGACTTGTTTGAGATCTAACTTATTAGCCATGAATTTTAAAGAAGCAGATATTCCTCCTTGACTGAGAATTGAAAGGACAAATTTCAAATATTAATATCTTGACGACTTGAAGGAACAGATGTTTTCATTAAATGCACTCAAACATCATCTCAAAGAATTTTACAAAAGAAAAAAAAGCATTTTTAAACACGGCACGATGACCCTGTCACTATTACAGGTTCACATCAGACAAACTCTGATGAATTTTAACTGTCAATCTATTATATACTAAGTAATAGGGGTTTCAAAAAGTATGAGAATGAACACTTTAAAATGATTCGTGAAAAGTAAAAGAATGACCTTTCTTGTAAGATATATTAAATTTCACTTTAGACAAAAACATTCTTGATATACAAAATGCCTCTGTGATATAAATACTACACTCAGACAAGGCAATGTACATAGCACCAAACTAAACACATCTCCAAAGGCAGGAACTAACATTCACTGGTTGTGGAAAAAAGAACTCTGTATGACATCAAAGGAAATTGGTGAACGTAGGTAAAACTCTGAAGTAACGATTAGTGTGCTAGGAGCTTGGAAGCATTTAAAGGAATGCAAATTTGTAAAATATCAGCAATGTGAGAATTAAAAATTCCTCACAAATTCATTTCAACAAGAATGAAAATTGGGTTCTATATTTACATTCTGTATAATTTGAAGTTATAACTTACAACATAATACACAATTTTAGATAATTTAAAAAAAAATAATAATAATGTTGAAAATGTTTTTACAGACATTAATTTGCTGAGATAAAAAATAAATTCTTAGAAATGATTGCTGAGATAAAAAAGAAATTCTTAGAAATGATTCTTTAATTAAATATACTTACTCCCTGTTTTCATTGCAAGGAATAGGATTTGTACACTTCTGTTTATTATAGCGAGCAACATGTGCACACTGTTTGAAAGGGGCAGACTTGTCCTCCAATATGTGACGAATGCAAAAAGCATAGCCATTGATTCGCCTTTGTTTACAAAGCTTAGCACTATAAGAACATAAAGGTTTCTTATTCACAGGAGAATAATGAATATGTTTCCCTTCAAACATCATGAGTTAAATCCTGACACAGACTTAAAGTCTGCTTTTGGATAAGTGTAGCTATAAAGGGAAAAAAAAAGATAATAAAGCAACAATATTTTGAAAAATAAACAGCATACAAAGAATGTATAAGGAACATTTTAAATATACTTAATTAAAACTTGATAGAAATTCTGTCCCATAAGAAAATAAGTGTTTATTTCACACTACTCAAGAATGTGTTTAATTAATAAATATGAAAATTTATCATTACTTAACTTTATGTGAAAAGGAAAAAAAAAGGAACACTCTTCCGATTTGACAGAACAGTTACAATAACTTAAAAATATTACAATGGTGGCCAAAATTGTGGACATTTTTTGAAATTTTCATGTTTTAAAACTTTGTATGCTTATAGAATACAGTCGAACCCCGTTAATACGCGAATTAAGGGACCGATCAAAATTCGCGCATTAAACGGGTTCGCGTTTTAACCAAAGTTCGTGAATTTTCGTCCAGTGTTCCATATAATAATGACTTATACGGATAAAACACATCTTTATGACAATTTTTAGCGGTTTTAAGACATAAAATGATATTTCATTTGTTTTTCTGATTATATGTTTACGATTATGTGTTTATTAAGCAGGAATGTTCGAAATCGGGAAATTCAAATGAAAGTTATTGTCTTAAGTAAAAATCCTATGTCTTTTCAAAATTAGATTTATTATGTACGTCACATAAAATTGAACAAAATGAATACAAAAATTTGTGCTAACAATGTAAACTAACACTAATATTAAAAAAAATTATTAAGAAGGAGCTTGGTGTAATATAATAGAAATGTAAAACTATCAACGTTAAAAGTACCAATAATTATAAATTTTAAGCATACCGGTTTCGGTAGCATATAGCTTACCGTCCTCAGTGCCCCAAGGTGCACTGACATTTCTACAATATTAACAAAGTTAAAATCCTTGTTAGATATACAGAACAAATAGAGAATAGTGTCGTAAATACTCAAAAGTTGATATAAAAAAAAGTTTAACGTTAATAAAGTCAATAATTACATGAAAAATAACTTTTTGGCAGCAAAGTAGCTATCAATTTGTCCTGTTTGACATGCGGTCGGACCATTTACACGATTTTTTCAGCCCTATTGAGGTGATGGTAAGGCTTGTTCGTCGAAGGCCAGTAACGATGGTCCAGTAACGATGAAAACTGTCTCAGAAAACTGAATGCCTCTGTAACTTTGGAGAATGGAGTTGAGGCCGGAAGAACAGATTCAACCTCTTTTTCCTCCTTGTCCGGTTTGTCAGGCGCTTTTGATGTCATCCAGACTTCTGAGCTAGGAGACTATTAGATCTTTGTCGATATTAATGAACGTGTCTAAATGGAAAAAATCTTACTCTACAATTTCTTGTTCGCCAAGCCAGTTCTTCAACATCAGAGTATCTGATCAGAGCTCTTTAGAAATGAACTCCTCGCTACTTCAAAAATCCCCTTTTCTAAACCAATTTGCAATCGCCATTTGTGTGACACTCTCCCATGTTACGGTAAGCACGTGCATAATGCCAAGGGCTTAATAGGGCGACCTCTTAGCAAGAATGGCTGCTGTCGTGTTCCATTTGGTGAAGGTATTCTCATACTACATGAGTTTTGTAATTTACCTTGGCGCTGTTAATGATTCATTAGTCTATTGGCTGAGTGATACTGGTCGAATTTGGAGGTAAAAATTCAATTTGGACTTCCTCAGGCATTCGTTATCTTTCGGATAAGCAGGGCAATTGTCTACGAGCAATAACACATCGTACAATTTTTTCCCCATACGCCGGCCAATATCACGAATCCGTGTTGAAACTAGTTGGATGAGCCAATCCCAAAACTTTCTTCTATCTCATACATCTGAATATTTCTTGAAGTAGTTATAGATATTAATACTTCAATACTATGCCAACTTTGATTTTCCTCTTAAATTTCTGCTTCAGTCAATGAATCGGAGTAAAAACGAGTTAATCTCGATCATAATATTTACTAAAATCAAAAGTTTTTAGCTACTCTGTCGTACATCAGCTCTTTGCGAATAGCCGGCTTAGCAGGATGCAAGTTCCCATCGCTGCACAAGCCGCCGATGGACAATAGAATTTAAAAAAAAACAACACCAAGAAATTTATACAAAAATCGCTATCTCTGCGCCCCTTTCCAGCTGAAGATTTCCAAATTTAAGGAGGACTTTGCTGGGCATGGCCAAAAACATACACAGAAAATTTGGTTTAGTTTTATGCATAACTTCATACACTTTTTGATGGTACAATGGCGACAGGCGGACAGACATACATTTTGTATAAACATGTTTTTTGAGATCTTTAACTCCTAAAATATGTAAATCCGTCGAAAACCGGAAATAGAAAAATAAATTTGATTGCAATGCTTTCTTCTATTGAAGATAAAAGAAAGTAAAAATGTTGCCCGTCATCAACGCTCTGCACTGACTTTCACACAGGAAGGGAATATTTTTGACATTTTCAAAGCATCGCGGGTTGCGCGATTTCCCTATGACCAGTAGCTTTAACTTTTCTGATCCATCAGATTTGGCTTCTAATAGAAGAGTAAGACGGCCTTTCCTTAGTTTACACCCAGGATATGCTTCTCCTTTTATAGCCACTGTTTTGTTGGATGTCATTTTGTAAAAAAGCCCAAATTCGTCCACGTTGTAAATATCTCGACTTAAGTAGTTTTTTACAAGCTGCGGAAGCAGATTTGTTTTCCAACAAGCGACTTCTTCATTGTTGACAGCAGCTGATTCACCTCACACTTTCTGGAATTTTATTCCGGGGCGAGCTGTAAATTGATCCATCCATTCACTTGAGGCATTGAAATTTAACAATACCATTTTTGCTGGTACTTCAAAAATATTTTCTTCGATTAGCATGCCGCTTTTTGGGATATTCGTAGAGCACGCCTGGAAAAACCACTCGTGGAGGGCCTTCTCCATGCCCTTAAACTCAGCGGTTTTAATTTTCTTGTTCCTTGTTTCACCAAAAACAACTTGGTTTACGATGACATCCCTAATCTTCAACCAAGTCCCTAAAGTTGATTCTGTATGCCTTTTCTTTGGAGAAAGCCGACTTATTCGGGATAGCCTGGGCATTGTTGCTGATTTATAATTTGTACTTTCTTAATAGAGAGAGCCAATCTTTTAATATGTTTTGCTCAATTTGCTATGATAAAGAGCAGATTAAACTTTTAAAAGAACATGTGGACATCGTAGACCAGATTCTACTGGGTGCGCAAGCGACTCGTTTCCTTCATAAGGCAAGACGCACACTGAGGCGACAGGCCGACTTAGGAGGAGAAACAGCTTGAAACAAAGAATTAAGCTGTTTTAAACCTGTTTTTCCGTCGAACACAAGCAACATGTTGCATGAGTCACTTCACTTTGCGGCCTGCCTTCGATATCACAGCACTGATCACGCAGCGAATCGGGTACTGCTGTAAGTTAGGATGGGGATTAAATTGTTTCTCCTTTGTAGGGAAAAAGTTCTCTTTTCACTTCCTTATCGGATAAGACCTCAACTGGCTCATTCTAATCAGGAGTAAAACAACAAGTTTGCTTATTTATTGTACACTTGTTAGCTGTAAAAGTTTCTCATATCTCTTCCTGGCATGTAGTAGAGGTTCAAACTGATATTTTTAGTAAAGCTATTCATGGTTGCATTAAATTTGGACATAAAAAAAACATTCCTAGTTTAAAGAATTGTCGTATGTAATGCTTGGGACATTATTTTCCTCTAAAACGTTCTCTGTTAAAAAAAAAAAAAAAAAAAAACTCATTCGCGTATTAAACGTAGGTTTTTCATTCCACGGGACTAATAAAATTTCACGTCTTAACCGTTCACATATTAAGTGGGGCCTTTTTAATGTATAAGATGGGCGTTTTTCAAGGGACCGAAGAAAATTCGCATATTAAGCAGGGTGCGTATTAATGGTGTTCGACTGTATATTAATTTTCACTTAAATACAAATGTTTATATATGAAATTCAAGGAAATTTAATGTAGAATTAAAAACAGAATTAAAATATTTGCATTTCAAAAAAAGTTACACTTACTTTAGTCTAAAATACAAATACAATTTGTCATGAATGCTGAAGTGTATTGTAATAAAAGCTTCCTAGCCAATCACAATGACTGTTCTGAGAACCAATCAAATGTCAATAACTAAACTGTAGTATGTTTTGATTTCTAAAAGCAGTATTTTGCTGGAATGAATTTTGCAGAAGGATGAATAACTAGTGTAACTAAATAGAATAATGTTTTTTTTTTTTTTTTTAAATACTAGGGGGCTCTGTCCCCTACGAGCGACGCTCGCCAACACCCGTTCAGACACCCCAGATTCTAAAAATCCCGTTAATTTGATTGGCTTAAAAAAAGATTGAATTATAATTTCAAAAACAGTGGCAACCTCTCTGTAAACGGGTTTCCATTCATTTTCCTTTGATCGGGGATTTTTAAGACCAAATCATCTGCTGTTAAGAGATACAATGGCTGTTTTCGTCTTTGATTAAAAAGAAAATTAGTTAAAAATTTGAAAATAAGCTAATGTAAAATGAATTAAGTAAACAGTCATTGTCTCCCGGTATTTTTTAACAACGCTATAAGAAAGTTCGGTACTACTTGATTATCCCGTCGAACAATTTCGCCAAACTATACACATCGCCAAATCTATTCGCCAAATTATACAAACTAACATATTTTTCATTATAAATAAATATCAAAAGAAGAAATAAATTAGTAAAACATTAATAAAAATACAAATAATTCCTGGAATTAAAAGTCACATGGTAACGTAACAAACACGTGTAACGCGTTTAATGTCAAGTGAATGTGAATGTGACATGTATTATTAGCATTTATTCTTATAGTTCGTGACAGTTTTTTGGTTGACGGGATAATCAAATAGTACCGAAAGTTCTTTTAAATTTTAAATGTATTTTTAAAATTTCAGTTTAAATATATCGTTTAAAATCTGACGTATTCACGAAAGTTTTCTTTCGCTTATTAATATTCACGTGAAAATACTTTTGCTGTTAGAAAGGAAATATTATTCGTGCTGTCTTAAAATTCACGATAATAGTTGAAAAGATTATCTCAAAATATGAAATAAATGTCTCACGCAAATATAATTTTTAATTTAAACTATTTTGCTGATTGTTAATTATTTGGCCTTTTTACATATGACAAAATTTCCTCCATTTAAGACTTTTAACGCATAATAATGAATTTTTTATTTCAAATTTTCTTTCTCTTTTGAAATTCAAGTGTAAATATAGTTCTTATGTCGTAATTTTCAATATTTTCTTGCTTTTCATATGTAATCATTTAATTCTAATTTGAAAGTTTTTTTTTTCTGTTTATAATAGCCACGTGTAAATAATTTTTTAATTTGAAGGAAATATTATTTCTTTGCACTGTTTTAAAAATTGGCAACAATTTAAAATAATACCCTTTTTTAAAATATGTAAAAAATATCTCTCGAAATGCTGGAAATTTGAATTTAAAATGGAAATAAATACTCAAAAAATGAACCAAATAAAAAAAATAAATCCAGTCTGCACATAGGGAAATTCTAATATATAAAATGATCTAAAAATGATTAAATTCCTATGTATAGTTTTTGCTTCTATAAAACTTTTTTTAATGGAACGATTTTGACCAACTTTAATACTAAATATCCCTTAAAATAAGTATTTGATTTTAAAACTGTCTGCTTCAGCGTGTTTATCAAACATTTCTCTATAACACCACTGATTTTCATATTTTTGTATGCAACAAACAGTTTTTTTTAATATTAACGAAGAAAGACCATGATTCAGCATTCAAAATGGATGCCAATCTAGGGATGATCTATGCAGATTTTCACTGGTCCATTTCCAGATCGTTACTTTTTTTTATATATAGAAGGATTTCTTTTTTTTTTCTTAATGCAAATAATTTAAAACGATGTCATCAACAACAAGAGCTGATTGGTCACCTACAAAAAGAAACAGAACTGTCATAATGAGAAAAAATGGTCTCTCTTATGTTGAAACTGCAAGACAGGTTGGTGGATCAGTCATTTTATCTGGCGCACAAAAGTTATGCTTATGCTATGAAGAAACTAAATCAGTGATAAATAAGGCAAGATCAGGTCGAAAAAAATGCACAAGTGCTTCTGAGAATAGAAAGATAAAAAGGATATGCCTCAAAGATAGAAGAATTTGATCAGATGCTGTTAGATGTGAAATGAATGCAATGGATATTTCAGTTAGTTCAAGAACAATAAGAAGAAGATTAGCAGGTTTTGGACTGAAAGGTAGAATTCTGAGGAAAAAAAAAACATTTTTAAATCTTCAGCAACGCAAGAAACGAGTTCAGTGGGCAAAAGAACACAATTAGTCAGAAAATCAGTGGAAACAAATAGTCTGGAGCGTTTGGTAGTGATGGGCGAAAATATGCGAGACGTAGAGTAGAAGAATAGCTGCATCCTGATTGCACTGAAGCAACTACAAAGAACCCAACAAATGTCATGATTTGGGTCTGTATGTCTGCAGATGGTGTGGTCCATATTCAAGTGATTGATAGCATTCTGAATGCAAAACAATACATTGAAACTGTGCTGGAACCAAAATTGATAGGTTCCATCAGGGATAGCTCTTCCCGAATAAAGCACCATTTATCTTTTAGCAGGATTCAGCTCCATGCCATATGGCAAAAATATGCAAAGAATGGTTTAAAAATAAAAACATACAATTATTACCCTGGCCAGGAAGCAGCTCTGATCTGAATCCTATAGAAAATTTGTGGCGACGTTTGAAAATCTTTGTACAAAAAAAGCATCCATTTAATAAAACGCAACTTATTGAAGCTATAATTGATTCTTGGCATCACGTGATTAAAAAAGATGAACTCCAAACACTAGTTCTCTCAGTGAAAAGATGCTGTGAAGCTGTAATAAAAAACAAGGGTTATCCTACTAAATATTGAATATGTAAGTGTAACTTTAAAATATAATGAAATCTAAGATAGATCTTATTTTTTGTAACCGTAACTTTTTTTGTAATGCAGATATTTTAAGTATGTTTTTTTAAATTAAATTCTACATGAAATTTCCTTGAATTTGATCTATAAACATTTGTATCTAAGTGAAATTTATTATATTCTTCAAGCACACCAAGTTGTAAAACATGAAAATTTCAAAAAATGTTCACAATTTTGGCCACCACTGTATATTTAAACTTTATTAACAAAATAACAGGTGTAATTTTTCAAATAAGGTAGGGGAGAGTGTTGTACCTTGGGACGCTTGTACCTTGGGACATTGACAATTTCTAATAAACTATTGGCAACAGTTATCTTTTGTGTATTTCTAATAGTGACCTATAACCAACAGATCTCATCATAATAACAGACAACATCAGAAGCATCGAATTTTAACAGCTAGGTGAAAAAAATAAGTTTCATTAGTCCAAAATAAATATTTTCCTCTATTCTAACTTCATTTTTTTCCTGTGTATTTCTACAACAAGCCAACTGCAATTTATTTTTTTATAAAAGAGAAGATTTTTAAATGTTTTGGGTATGAGAAAATAATGATAGTTCTTCTAGATTTACCGCCATTTTGATTTTATTTAAACCGTGTGGTGATTGTACCTCGGGACAGTAAAATATGTTGTACCTTGGGACATGTCCAATGGTACAAGAAATACGTGGTTCGTAATAATTTGGATAAATAAAAGTATTTTTATTACTTATTTTACAGAAAAATTCACAAATCATATGAAATGCAATAAATAAAACAACTCAACTTTATTTTGGATCTTAAACTTGAGTTTCATTCTCTATTTCCTTGGGAAAAAAAAAAAGGTTTTGTTTGTTGGCATAAAATTAGTTATTGTTACTGTACAAAATATTGTATTAGTTATTGTACAAAATTATTGATGAGTTATATGCCTATTCCCTGAATTATGCAGTATGTCCCAAGGTACGACAAGATGTTGTACCTTGGGACAGTTTGCCTTCCCTACTTTAAATGAATGGCATTTTTTTATTTTCAAATTGTCTGAATTTCTAAAATTATATTACAGAGAAATATGTTGGCATATTGAAATGTTGCCTTTAAATTTTAAATCTGATAATAATCATCGAAGTAAAAAATTAAAATGTGAAAATTGTCCCAAGGTACAACACTCTCCCCTACACATGAAATACACTCATTTATTTAAAAACGAATGAATAATTCAATAAAAGCTTTATAAAAGTACCAGATGAAGCTCTATCAAGTATAATAATTGAAAAAAAAAATATTTAAAAGAAAGTTAAGCAGACATGGTACCTTGAAAATAGTTAAAATATTGATTTTTTTAAAAATTGGCTTAAAGTATAACTATGTCTTTTAAAAATATACTGGTTAAATTTGAAAGATTTATCTTTAATAATAAAGAAGTTATTAAAGATTTTATGCACAATGACAGAATTTATAGGGATGCCACACCCATTTAGCAATTCTGGTTAATTTAGATCATTAGTGAACACACCCAAAGGCATAATAAATTATTTTACTTCCTCCATAGCCAAAAGTCAGGGTATGATTTAACAATAACAGTTTGAGTTAATTTGACAATGTGAAAAAATACAGAGGCATGTACTAAAGGAGAACAAATGCAATTTATGAATTAGCACGGGAAAAAATTAAGCTTGCTCGCAGGCGCAGAGATGCCTCAAAAATGAAAAGCTTACATTATGGTTGATTGTTTTAAAATTTTTATATGAAATGTATACAAAATTTATTAATGTTCTAGCATGATATATATCAGTAGAAGATCTTTATAACGCACAGCTTCTCAGACGTAAACCATGAATTTTGCAGTGAAGAAGCACCTGAATTCCCACACTGTAAAAAATTGCTACTCTCTAGAAAACTAAATGTAATAGATTAGTTCAACTTTATCTCCTTAATTTAGAACTTTTTAATGAAATAATTTTCTATTACATTACAATAAACATTTTTGAAAATGAGTAATATAATGAATGATTTGGGTCCAGGTATATTTGGACCATGTTTATAAAGTATGTTTAACCCTTAACTGGAAACGTGAAAATCCCGTGCACAAACAGAACACTTAATAATTTACCAAATAGTGAACTTAAAAATTTAATCTTTAATAGGAATCATTAACAGGACCAATTTTTTAATATAAGAGCATAAAAATAAGTTTGGAATGGCGGAGAGAGAAAATATTAAGGGCAGATATGTAGATGCAAACATCTCACAGACGTACGTTTCCGGTTAAGGGTTAACAATATGTGGAATGATCTATATAATACAAAAATTTATAATCTGGATAAGTCCTTGGATAAAGAATGCAGTATATACTCTAATGTATTTTACTATGTTTGACATATTTGACCATATTTATGAAATAATTTTAATGATGTGTGAAATGTGATCCATATAGGACAAAATTCTACATAACGCACAACCTTGTGCTTTTAGGTTTTTAGGTTTGCATTATAAAGATCTTCTACTGTATAGTATTAGTAAGTAATATTTTATATAAATAGCAACAACTGAGACAATTTTCTCATTTTTAATTTTTCAGTGATTAATGGTGATGATTTCAGTGATTCAGTGGATTTTAAAGCATTACTTCACTTATGTAACTAAATTATATGCCAGTGTTTTTATATACTTCAATTTATGTGTTTGATGAAATTGTGCATGAACTTTGAACAGGTTAGAAGTTAAAACACGTTATTTTGGTGGATGAAAACTTTAAACTGCTTTTTTTCAATGTTCATATTTTCATAACTTGCTTGTTCACTAAGGTTTTTTTTTTTTTTTTTTCATAATTCAGATAGAGGTTTGAAATTTTCTTTTACTTGTTTTCCATGCATTTAACATTTCAGTGCAGCATGGATTTAACATTCAAGTTTATAGAGATTTAAAAAAAAAAACTTTAAATTATGAGTTTGTTGAATTTATTTGATTTTTTACTATACACAAGAGAAAAAAAAATTTGAATTTAAAAAGTTTATTTTTTTAGATTAAATTTTAGTTAATTATGCTGAATGTATTTAAAATTCAGACGCAAAAAAAAGTAAAAAAAAAAAATTACTTGTTTACTGATTCTTGGGTGTTTAATTATTAAATGTATAATTCAAACAGATATAAAATAAACCACAAATTGCTCAACAAAATATTATAAAACGTAAATTTCTAGCGTTGTTTTTGATGCAAACATACAACTATTCGTTCTGGTTCACTTGCTACTCAGATTTGTTGCATGACGTAAATTCTCGTTCTGAAGAAAGTTGTTTCACGACAGCCCGACAGAGTACAGCTTGAATATCAACGATTTAAATAACACACTTTCAGTTTATTTTGAAGATATAGATTTTTCATAAATATGGGAGATTAAAAGAAAAAAAAAAGAAGAAGAAGAAAAACAAGCTTACCTTCATTGTAATTAACAGCACAAACTCATTTTAAATTCATAAATTTTACATTAGGCAATCAGTTGATCGACAAACTTATCAGAAGATGCACAGAATGGCAACCTAAAAAAGTAACTTTTTGAGAATAGACATAAAAAATACAATGTACTTCGTAACTTAGAAATATACAGTTAGAAATTTAATATGCAATTTTACGTCTCTGTAATTAGGTCAAAATTTCATTTATTTACTCCATAATTAATACATCAGTGATGACCTTCTTTAGGACAATATTAACAGAAATTTAACTTACCAGTTACAGTTATGTCTTTTTTATACACACAGTTTACATGTCCTTTTTTTTTATTACCGTATATACTCGCGTATAAGTCGAGGAATTTCTGACAACTTTTGGCAAATAAATTTGGGGGGTCGATTTATACGCGAGTCAATTAAAAAATAAAAAATAAAACTTCGAATACTGCAAAATTATGACTTTTTATGTGTATGAATAATAAAATATTACAGACAATATACAAATAATAATAATTTATCATTAAAAAAATTTTCAATGATTTATTTTTATTTACTTACTACTTTTTCGCATAGGCAAATTTGGTTTGATTTTGCACAAAATTGAAGTAAAAAGTTAGGGTGTCGACTTATACGCGGGTTTTTGATTTTTTGCAAAATTTGCATTAGAAAGTTAGGGGGTCGACTTATACGCGAGTATATACGGTATACAGTTTTGAGTAAGATACCAAATTAATTCCTGTGTTTTAAATTGATACAAAGTATATTTATCGCAGAATTTTTAGCTCAAAACCCATTTTGTAAAAAATCTTCTCTTTTTATGTGCAAAAGAAACTTCTTTTAATAAAGCAATAGAATCTGCATTCAATTAAAATACCATACATTCTGGCGTATAATGTAGTCTTCATACAAGAGAAAATTCATCAAAATTTACAAGTGTACATTATATACAGAGTATAAAAATTAAAGATTGAAATTGAAGAAAAGATAGAAATAAGAACTGAGATTTCTACATTTAATGAATATAACACGTATCAAACATTTTCACTTTATGATTTTATTTATTACTAGCTGATCCACTCGGCGTTGCCCAGGCCCGTGATGAATGGCCTTTGAATAAAAGATTCAAATTTGTATGATTTTATATCTTCAACTCGATTTTGTCTAAATTTATATTTTTAAATGAAAAAATATTGAATTGAAGGGAAGGGGTACATGCTATTTTGTGTAATTTGATTTTTGGAGTCTATGCATACCGAAAACGAGTGGAACCACAACAAAACACTCAGGTTTTTACCGATTTCATCGACATTTTCACAGATTTTATTTTGTAAAAAATATTTATACCTGTCCGAACGTTTAAAAATTTTTGTAGGAGATGTAAATCTGGTCTATTTAGATGCTCCAAAAATTTGTGTTAAATAAGGACGTTGACTAAAATAAGAAATTAAAAAACTTGCTTAAATTACTATTTGAAAACAGTAGTTAGTTCAACCTTCCACCGACAGGGAACGCAGTATGTTCTACACAAACATTACACTATGAAACAGTGGTCAAAGGGCTTTTCAATGATATATTAGATGAGGAGTGTCAGTAGACTTTTAAAAAGTTCTCCCCGGAGGAAGGGCAAAGTGGGCACAGGAAGTGTATAATAATATGAATAAGTGGTCACAGGGCTTTCTAATAATATATCACATGAGGGGTGTCGGCAAAATTTAGAAAATTGCCTCCCGCCCCCCTCTCCCTCTCCCTCTCAAATTCAACGCACCCTCATTTTTTAAATTTTTTATTATGTGTTATAATCTATCTGAAAGTTTCAAATCGATTAGTTAGTTAGTTTTCCAAATTTTAACGAATTCACGTTCATTCTCTATTAAAAAAAAACATTTATTTTTCTTTTTAAAAATCAATTTCTTTTATAAACAAAAAGTTCTGAAAATTTTTTTTGAAATTAACATATTCTTAATTAGCGTCCAAAGATAGGCCTAGATAGGTAAAGTGCGAGGAAGGACACGGGAAGTGCATAATAATATGAATATTACAGGTCTTTCTAACGATATATCACATGAGGGGTGTCAGCAAAATTTTAAAAAGTGCCACTCGGAGACACCCCCCCCCCCCCCCAAATTTAACACACCCTCATTTAAAAAATTTTTTTTTTATGTGTTACAATCTATCTGAAAGTTTAAATTGATTGGTTAGCTAGTTTTCTGAATTTTAACAAATTCACATTCATTCTCTATTCAAAAAAGCATTTTTTTTTCGATTTTTTTTTTATAAAACAAAAAATTCTGAATCAAATTTTTTGAAATTTACATTCTTAATTAGCGTCCAAAGATGGCCTAGATGCATAAATTTAAAATTTCTAAATGATGTATTTTTAAATATTTCATACCATGCAAAAGAAGGCTAGTCTAAAAATTATCCCTGCTTTTTAATTCCAGATTACCTGTTACAAACACCTACACTGTCTGTGAAATATATTAACCCAGTGATTAAGGGGTTGAATTCAAGCTGGAAATTGTTTTAATCCCTTTAGTTTAGGTCTAGAATGAATATGCTATGTTTTCCCCTATAGAGATTTATAGTTTAAAAAAAAAAAAAAAAAACACTTTTTAAAAAATACCATAACAATATCTCAAAACAACTAACTCTATCAAAATCATTGTCAATACAAATGTTGTAGAGCTCACAGTATCTAAATAATGGTTTTGTCACAGCACTTAAAAGGGTTCATGCTAGACAGAAGGGAGAGGGGAGGGGGCAAAGAGAGGGAAATTTTTGGGGATGGTAGATGATTTATCATTCATTTATTTTTACTAAAGTAACAAATAGGATAGTTTTTTTAGAATTATAAAGATTTTCAACAATGTGGGGCAAGGTTGGGAGTTATGATCGGAAATTTCAGTGGGAAAGGAAATGTAGATGATTCATTATTTATGTAATAGTATTTCAAAGTGACAAATAAAACTACTACAGCAGAATAATATTAAAATCTGGGCAGAGCTTAAAGCTTAGCAATTTTAAAGATCAATATGTTGTTTCTTGGGATAGACGGGTGGATGGATGGGCAAAATCTGCAGAAACGCAGAAGAATGTCACTTTTTACCAATATCGTTCTGCAGAATTGAAACATATACAGACAATCCTTTTATGGATGTCCCTTTGATTTTGTCCAAGGATCTCTTCTCTCCTTCCCAATAATATATAGATTATGCAAGTCCTCTCATTTTTAGAGAAAATCAGAAGTTAAATCAGAAAGCTTGTCATATATTCTTGTGTTGTTTTTCAGGATGTTCATTTTGAGTTAGCAACTTCATATTCAATTGAAGTTTACTTACAAACTTTAAGAAGATTCTTAGCTCGCAGAAGTTAAACTGGCTATTATATATTCAGAAAATAGAAAAAAATTTCTGGGAGCCGAAAATTTATTGAAAGATATTGACTGGAATTTTGTATCAAATGACAGCTCATCTAATAAAATTGTTTGGAAATTTATCCCCCCTTCAGCTCGTTCATGGGAGAGAATAATTGGAATTAGCGATGCACCGAATATTCAGTATCTATTTGGTATTCGGCGATACCACCGAATATTCAGTTAGGTAGAATATCTCTATATAACGAAATCCACTGTTCCAGTAAAAAATTCGTTATAAAGAGAAATTCGTTATGTGGAGAATGAGTAAAAATTCCTTTTTAATATGTAAATTTTGAACAAAGATTTTTTTCAGGTGTTTAATTAAGAATTTGAAATGTTTAACTATAAATATTAACCTAATATTGTATTTCTTAATTATTTAAACAGTTTCAAAAAAGAGAACAGATATTTATTGGGAAACATTAAAAAATCAAATAAGGAAAACTTACATTAATTTTAGACAAAGAAATCCGTAATTTTTCGCTGTTTTGAATTCAAAATTGTTACACTCTCGAAAAAATTTTCACACTTTAGCAAGGAATGAAAAATTGTATCAGGAACATTTTCCTCTATTTGGAGTCCTCTCCTTAAAAGATCAAAAGTACTCACATTTCACTATGTGCAGACTTAGATAAAATGTAAAACTGTCTGCAAACTCAAATAATTTCTTAAAAATTTTCTGCAGAAAACACCACGCCCCTCCTAAGTCCTATATTGCCGCTAACAGCAAAAGTGAAAAAGTCCTCTTTCCAATCCCTCACATTACGTTACATGCTCTCAACACCCCCCCCCCCCCCCCGCCCCCTCCAGTTTTCTGAATTAGACTTTATTGAAAAGAGGATAATGTTTACTAAGATATTAAAAACGAATTCCCCTTTCGAATGTAAATAAGTCACTGCAAATCGCAGAGAAATGCTAAACAAGCGCATAAACATTCACTAAAATTTCCAACCAAATAAACTTTACTTAAAAGAGATCAACATTTAACATTTACTTTTCAACACAAAATTTATTTTTAATCTGTTAAATTAATCTGCAAAGCTTAAAATAATCTGCAGCACCTGCTTCGGTGCTGCGCTGTTTCTGCTACCGGCCCTGACAAAAAAAAAAAGCATTGTACCTGCCATTCTGGCATAAGCCCCGCACTTCCAATATTTTTAAGTTTTAAAAATATATGCCACGGCGCTACTTCCATGGTACATGGCAAATAATTTCTAGATAGCTTTTTTTATCTGCAGACCTTCTCACAAGTCTGCGACGGGCCTCGCACAGATTCTCCGCCTGGGGTCTTAATGATTTTTTTTATGAAAAATTTGTAAAAAAAAAAAAAAAAAAAAAAAAAAAAAATCAGAACTGTCTGCAAACTTTGAAAATTTTCTGCGAACAGCGTTCGCGTGTTCGTCTATATTATCTGACTCTGACTATGTGATGGTTTTTTCTCTTGTTGTATACGTTTTCATGCTCCTTGTCACTCTCATCATCATTGTTCATAATGCTGTTTAAAATATCAATATCAGTAGGATACTGCACAATAGTGAGATTGTCATCCACTTCCAAAAAATCAGGGGGAGTAACATTTTCTTCGATATTTCCGCGTTCCTTAATTAATTTCCATTTCTCTTTTAAGTCTGCTAAAGCCACATCTTCTTCGTCCTCGGAATCCGCATTATTCTCCAGTTTAGAAAAGCCGGCCTTTTTGAAGCAATTGTAAATTGTTTTATCAGTTACATCAAATCTCCAAGCTTTATAAAGTTCCGAAATGCACTTTCTAATGCTAATGATGTCTTGGATGGAATCATTTTTTTCATTAGCTATGATCAGTTCTTTAAGAATTCTTTTAGATTTATCATTCCGAAGTCCATGGGCTGCAGTTTTGATGCACAATTGGATGGTAAGAAAATAACTTCAATATTTTGCAGTTTTTCTCCACAGTTTGTGAGTGAGCTGGACAATTATCAATAAGAAAAGGAATTTTTCGGCATCGTTTTCTCATTTGATTGTCAAGTATTTTTAACCATTTGTCAAAAATTTCAGTGGTCATTCAGGACTTTTTATTAAAATCATAATCCACTTCTAAAGACTTCACGCCTTTAAAACACCGAGGAGATTTACTTTTCCCAATGACTAGCATCTTTAATTTTTCTTTCCCTGTCATGTTAGCACACAACAGAATAGTAATCCTTTGTTTGCCACCAAAACATACATCTTCTTTAAATGCCAGAGTCTTGTTTGGGAGACACTTGTAAAAGAGACCTGTTTCGCCAGCATTGAAAATGTTCTCAGGAGCCAATTCTTTTAGAATTTCTGCTACTTTAAGACTCCAGTTATCACATGCTGTCACTGGAGCATCCACACTTTCACCGCAGATAATTTTCTGGAATAACTCATGTCTCTTCTTGAACTTTTCTAGCTAACCAATGCTTGCTAGGAAGTCAGAGTGCCCAAGAGATAAAGCATATTCTAGAGCCTTTTCTAAAATTATTTTTTCCGAAAGTGGAAGATTCTGGTCCCCCCCGTGGCAGAATGTGCGCGACGCTGCGACGGGCGTCGCAGACTTTTCAGGGCACCTGCAGACTAAAAAAAAGTATCTCGAATTTCGACAAATGATCGCCGAAAAAAAAATCTTCGTTAATTGTTTGCAGAAAAAAAAACGTCAATTTCGCGAAAGGATCGCGGAAAAAAATGCAAATATTGTCAAAGAATCGGGTAAAAACGCAAATTTTGTTAAAGGATTGCAAAAAAAACTAATTTCGTCAAAACATCGCTAAAAAAAAAACGCGAATTTTGTCAAAGGATCACGCAAAAGCGCAAATTTCGTTAAAGATTCGCAGATAGAACTTGAATTTATTCAAAGAATTCCGGAAAAAAACGCGGATTTCTTTAAAGGATCGCGAAAACACGCAAATTTTGTGAAATATCGGCGGAAAAAATGCGAATTTTGTCAAAGGATCGTGAAAAAACGTGATTTTCATAGAGGGACATCGACAAAACTGTGATTTTCATAAAAGGATCGGGGGAGAAACGCAACTTTCGTCAAATGATAGCAAACAAACGTGCATTTCGTTAAAGGATCGCAGTGGAAAAACGGGAAATTTGTTCAAGGATAGCAGAAAAAACGCAAAATTCGTAAAAGATCGTGGTAAAAAGGCGAATTTCTTCAAAGGATCGCGGGAAAAATAAATTAATTAGGTTATATTATAATTAAAATGCAGGTATATTTTTATAAAGCTTATCAGTAAGAATCCTATTTATTTTAATGCTTATAATGTTCTTGTTCACAATAAGAAAATTGAAACATGCTACTCCCGCAGACAATTTTCATTTCACTAAATTGCTGTCGCAGACACAACCATAATTTTCTGCCACTGGGCTGGTCCCTTATCCCTTTAATCCACTTAAACATCGCTTTGTCTAAGTCCTCGTATCGTCCTCCTTTTTTTTCGTGCCGAACCAAGATCCGAATTCTGCTCGGCGATTGACTCTCCATTTTTTATGATTGTTGACAGAGTACTTGCTGGCATCCCAAATGTTTTTTGTCGCATATTTTTTTCAATCCCTTATCGATTTCTTTCAAAATCTTCACTCTATCACAGACAGTTAGGCAGTTCCTAGGAGACATTTTCTGTAGAAGCAGGAAAAAAACCAGCACTCAAACAGATTAAGTTTTGTGAACCTTTCATGCTAAAGAAATCCAGAAACAATAAACATCTACTCTAACTGTAAGGGTTGAGAGCTTTAGTTTGGATAGATGAAAATGTGTTCTAAATGGTGACAGTGATCTGCTCTCGCAGCTGCAGCTGTCGAGGGAGAATTTTCCATTCGACCAATAGCATGCTTGTGCCTTCTTTCCCGCCTAATTTTTTGTTGAGCGCATCAGGTCACGTGTCATGCCAGTAGATCTCGGGAGCTTTCTGGCAGTGAATATTACGAATATCGACTTGTTGTGCTTGATTAAAAGAGTCTATTTTTCTTATTTAACCTTCTGAATTATCTTCGATCTCATTCACCTTAAATTTCAATTATCTCTCTGATCCCGCTCTTATGTGTGTAACAGTCCAATTGCCACTGTTTTAAGAAGGATGTTTGGAAGGTGGGGGGAGGGGAAGGGGATGAATTCATTGGACACAAAGAACAAGGAAATTCAAGGTAGAAAAATAAGATAAAAAACTCAGTACTGAACGATAAATCAGGAATCAGTGATGGAAAATTGATTCCATGTGATTTGGAAGCTATTTTAAAACTGAATAAATAAAGGACATTTTATGAAAAAATTTGTTATATGGTGATAGATATTTCGCTATACGGAGACTGTTTTTAATTAGATCATGGGAAAAGGGGACCGTTTTTACTAAAAATTCGTTATATAGAGAAATTCAATGTATGGAGTTTCGTTATAGAGAAACTTGACTGTATTTGGCTTGCCAAATATTCAGTTTTCCTGTTAAAATCTTTTAAGGGGGTTCTAAAAAATATATAAAATAAAATAAAAAATTCTTGATCAACATGAACATATGCTGAATTTGTGATAAGAGGGGAGTGTACTGTAGACCATGATCTGTAGTGAAAACATTTTATAAAACTATTGCATTTTTAAGATAATCATTTTTCTGGAAATCCAGGTTCGTAGGTCCTTGAATAATTAAAGACAGGCACAAAATAAGAACTCTGATTTGAAGACAGGATGGCTTTTATTAGCTGTAGACATAAATAATGTAAATGCCAGAGAGGGACCCTTTCAGTTAGCTGTTGACAGTAGGATGTACAGAGAAGGAATGATTAATTTGTCAGAAATTGTTACCAATGTGTTGAGCCAAAATCTTGGTACCCTGGACCATTATAACCCCAAAGATATATCACATAATGGAACTTTGAATTAAAAAGGGGCCAAAAGGACCGTTGATTGGCGTTTTAACATTTCAACGTACAAATACAAATGCCAAAGCTAATTGATGGGAAATACATATTTAGAAGCAGCAACACAGATGCCGGGTGCCAATTTTAATATAAACAGAGTATATGTTTGCGGCAGAAAATGCATCTGTGGCTATCCAAATGAGAATGAACAATAGCTAGATTACTGCTGCAACAGGGGCATATGGTCAAAGAATATCTCTTTTTATATCTATTTGTTAACCGAAGGAAAATATGCTCGGACAGTTAATGATTTTAGGATGAGAAACAGATTTGTTTTGATTTATTTTATTAACGGCTTTGGGTGAACTTGGGAACTTAAGTAACTGAAACATAAAGCACATGAAAAGAAGAAATAGATATATTCTTTTTAGAAAGGAGAGGAAGTTTTGATTCAGTTTATAATTATGAAAGGAGAAATAAAATTTTAAAATGGGGAATATAATTTTACAAAGGCGATAAATAATGATATGTGATGATAAATTATTTTCAACATCATAGGGAGAGCCCCAAAGAAGAATATTTTGCAATGTTCTGCAATGAACTTCAGCTGATTAAGAATGTTCTGCGGGCATACAAAAAGAAAGACACAGGGGGATTTTCGTATATATGAAGAAACGCAAAAGACATTTTGTAAGACACTGGCATATACACACAAAAGAATCTACTGCCGAATTTTGTGATTTTGCCCCGATCGAATGATGAATTACGCTGTTTTTTCTGACAATCGACTGACGATTTTTCTTTCTGTCAACTGGTGAATTTTTTTTTTTTTCTCGGACACAATTGTCTAATTTTGTAATTTTTTTCCCTCGGCTGATTGAAGAATTTCAAGATATTTTCTGCAATCACAGAAAAATTTCACGTTTTTATTAATTGCGACCAATAGGTGAATTTTGCTATATTTTTCTTCAACCGATTGGCAAAAATCTTAGCTTTTCACATGAGTATGCGACTGATCCACGAATTTAGAGTTTTTTACCGATGACTGATTGGCAAATGTCCAGCTTCTTCTAGCGACAGATTGGAAAAAAGCATGAACTTTTTGCACAACGGATTGAATAACAGGGTTTTCACGGTTTAAACTAATTGGTTTTAACCATGGTTTAAACCAACTGGTTTTTTCCTAAAAAAAAAAACCAATTTATTTTTTCCTTATATAATTTAAATGTTTCAGATTATCAGATATATAAAATTTCTACGTGTAAAACTTTATTTCAGCAATAAGCATTAGATATAGTGGGTCTAGATCGTGTTTACATGTATAGGATGACAATTAGTATGTGTTGACGAACATATCTATTGCTCTAAAGAAAAAAAATTAAAACATGTGAATTTTTCTAAGATAAAATAGATTTAAAATATTCAATATTTATTATTTAGTATAAAATATTTTCATTTTTAAAAAATTGAGATTATTTAAAGCAATCTGTCATAACATGTATGGTGATTTTGAATATGGAGCCATATAACTGCACATACCACGATGATCTTTTAAGATTTTAGTCAAGCTAAAAGAAATTTTTCTTGATTGGGGGAAAATATGAAGTGGAATAAGAGAGTATTCAAAAATTGGATGCTAGTTATAGCATTTTAATAATACCAATCTATATAATATATGTATATATTTTCTGTTATCTGTTGAATCTTATGACCAAAAGTGTAGACTCCGAATTGTTATTCAAATTGTCAACCCCAAGAAGCATTTGAAATTTATTTTTTGAATAACTGTGAAATTTAATATTATTCGCCAAACTACATCAAATGTTTATTACTAGTAATCAAAAGATTGTTTATAAAGATTATCAGGGTATCAATGTTTCGCTGTTTAAAGCAGTTTGTTCTTTGAACCTGTTTACTGATACTGTTTAAATTAAAATATGATTTTTTTTTTCAATTTCTACACAAATTGACTGTAATGATTTAATTTTAATTATTTTCAAATGAAGTTATACTACTTATATATCCAACAATGCCTATTTTTATCAATAAATATGCATGTATATGTAATAAAAAAAGAAAAGGAAAAAAAAAACCTGGTTTAAACCAAATAAACCGTTTAAAAAAAAAAAACCCTGGTTTTTAGCCAACCCTGCTGAATAATTTCCTGATTTTACACATGACTGATAGGCAAATTTCATTATATTTTCTTTTTACTGATTGGCAGTTTTTTTTATCTTTCTTGCGGCTCATTGGATCGACAAGTTTCTGATTTTTTTCAACAATCCACTAAAAGATTTTGCAATTTTTTAGCCAGAAACGATGGTCGAATTCAAAGATATTTATTTTCTACCGATTGGCAAACTGTCGCTTTTTTGCAGCCAATTGGAAAAAATTGTGGATTATTTCCACGGCTGATCAACGACTTTTTGCTTTTTTTCTCGACACAAATTTCACTTTTTTTTTCTTAACCAATTGGGGAATTTTGCGAAATTTTTCTTGTACCGATAAACAAATTTTGCAGCAGCTTTTTGCAGCTGATTGTAGAAAATAGTGCATATTTTTCCGCTACTGATCGAGAAACTCCATGACATTTTCTTACTTTTGATTAGCAAATTTTGACTGATAAAAATCTTGTTTTTTTTCTGCAGCCGATCGACTAATTATGCAATTTACACACAACCGATCGGTGAACTTTGAGGTATTTTCTTTCTGTTGGTTAAAAAACTTTGGCACTTTTTTGCAACTAATTGGCCAAATCTGTTTCTTTTTTTACGACTGATCGAAAAATTTCTAATTTTTTCCCGACGATCCACTGACAAATTTTGCTTTTTTTAAAAACCTGTGACCGATTTTAAAATTTCGTTATATTTTTCTTACCAATAGGCAAATTTTTGCAGCCTTTTCTTCAGACCGAATGGAAAAAATCGCGAGTTATTTTTTGCTGCTGATCCACAAATTTTGCAGTTTCTTCCGACTATCCACTGACAAATTTCGTGATTTCTTCCTTGTATTGTGAGGAAATTTTGAGCCTTTTTCTTGCAAATGATTAAAGAAAATCATGGATTTTTCACAGTTTCTTATAGCGATGCACTGACAAATTTAACTTAAAAAAAAATTATTTTACCTACAACTGATTGGTCAATTGATAATCGCGGATTTTTTTCTGTGACTGTTCATCGAATTTTTTATGTTTTTCCACTACAGGCTAAAGAATTTCATGATTTATTCATTATGATTGAGTGAAGAATTGTATGAGTTTTTCTCACGACCAATTGATGAAGTTTACAATCTTTTTAAATGGACGATTAAAGAATTTTGCGATTCCCCATCTGCCTGGCCATTGAGAGTTGAATTTCGAGATTTTTCCTTCGGTTGAATGGTGAATTTTCTTAAAAATGAGAATTTGAAATGTCCTGCAGAGAAGCCCGCTGTTATGCGACGTACGTCACACTTTTAAGTATATTCTGCTCTTTTTTTTTTTGGTGGGGGGGGGGGGGGGCTAGGAGCATTTGATCCTAAAAAAAGAGTAAAACTTACATATTATTTGGAATTCAGACAGGGACTTTTGAAAATTTTTATGTGATTTTTTAAAATTCATAAAAGGAATCCAGATTCACTCTTATAGCCAAATCTTGTAAATTTTGTAAGCTTTGGTTTTTTCATTTTTAGCAGTTTTTTCATATTTTGCAGCTTTTATTGACTTTTCGTGATCTGCAGAGATTTTTTGACATTCTTAAAACAAATCTGGTTTTAGACTGATATAGTAAATTTGCCCTCTGTCATTTTCCCCATTTTACGGATATTTTTCCATATTAGTAAAAACAAATCCAGTTTCAATCTTTTAACATTAAATAAAGTAAATTTTCCCCTCTTTTTAATAAAGTTTATTTGGTATTCGTATAATGATTTGCAATTTTTTATGACTTTTTTAATTAATTTTTTATGTGATTTTTCATATTCTGTGGCAATTTTTTGACATTCTTTAAAAAGAAATCCGGTGCTCAATCCAGTCTTGAATCAAACGAAGTTAGAATTATTGTGATTTTTTATTTTGACACAGATAAAATTAAAATCTCCAGCATCGTCATTCACGCTGTTAGAGAAAACGATTTGGCATTCTTCCAATTTGAATTTAATTACAGCCACAGCAAATTTTACTGGAGAGTTATTTCCATTTCAGAAAAAAGTTGTTAAAAAAACATCCTGGAATCTAAAAAGTATGCTAAAAATTGCATAAAAAATTCAAGAAAATACCAAAAGTCATAATGAACAGAATTTAAAACAGGCTAAAAGAATAAAAGTTATTTTCAATACAGTTTTTCATAATTCATACAGCAAATTTTGATTGTTTTGCAATTTTTTATTTCCTCTTGTTTTGCGATGATTTTTTGGCGTTCGTAAAAAGAAATATGGTTTCAATCTCTTAATCTAAAATTTTCTTTTTCCCTAGAATATATATATATATTTTGGTTCTGTGCTTCTGTAGGACTTATTGGGTATTTATTCAAAGGAGGGAGAAATCTGTGCTCTCATTTATTATTGAGAATCATAATTTAATTTCAAATAAATTGTTTTGAGTGCAATAATGTAACAAATAAATAAATCTTTGTTATAAAAATAATTTCAAAATGATAATTTTTTTTATATTTAATAGTATGCAATGCTTTATGAAACTTCTTTATCCGGGAATTAATCAGGGTTCGTGATTTTTTTAAAATAAAAATCAAAATAATTGATTTCTTTTATTTTTTAAATCTCACACAGTTATTATTGTTTCATATGACATTTCTTTTAATTTATAAAATATAAATTATACATACACATACAACATGCATGTCATAAGTATTACCAATATACTACATTATTATGTTTGTTTACATCTTAAATTTATTTAAAAATAACTTTAAAGAAAAACTGATTTAAATCAATGATTTTTTTTTAAATCAACTGATTTAAATCATGATTAAAATCAAGCTGATTTAAATCAACAGACTCTGGAATTAATGTTTCAAATAGTGAAAAGGGAGATTCAAGAAAGGAAGAGAGTAACAGTATAATTATTTTTCCATAAAATTTATCAAGCAATACTATGTTATTCCTGAACTAAAAAAATCAATTTTCCATACATAAATGATTTTAATCTTATACTAATAATATTATTATAAAAATAATGGTACTTTTATGATAGTTGGGTGCAAATCTCACAAAGATTTTTTTTTTCTTCTTTTCCTTGTCAATAGCAGCTTCTATTTTTTGAATTTTGTAGATTAGAAAAAATACTTTGATGTTGAAATATGTTTTGGTTTGGGATTATGGTTGGTAGTGATCATTCACAAAAGAAAAAGAACACAGTGCTTAGTCACTACAAGGGCACTAGTTCAGTATAAAAGGACATTATTTCAAGAGGAAATGTGTGTTAATAATGATATAAAGAAAAGTACATAATTTTTTAGTATGATAAATAAAAGGTACAGATGTAATATTCACCCCATATTGCCGCGATTTTTTTCTGACGCCAATGTCATATACGCAACGTGTACTTAACTGGCGCCAAAGTGTCATTATTTTGCTTGATGTGGTAACCCGGATTATGTTGTTTATGCTGTTGATGTTTTCGCCAAATTGGCAACCGAAAAAAATCGCGCCAATATGGGGCGAATATGACATCTGTACCAAATAAAATAACATTAATTTGGAACGACTTAATGAACTGCAAATATATATATATATATAATTAAATTACAGCATGATTATCATGTATTTTCCTAAAGAAATGACAGAAGAAAGATATTTATAAGAAATCTCTGGTTACAACTAAAGGTAAATTTAACCAGTTAAAAAAAAAAAATAGGATACATGTAGTAGCTTACTGCAATCTTTAGAAATGGCCTATAGGGAACACTAATTTATGGTATTTTTTTCATTATTAGATTTTTATCTTAAATGAAATTAGTGAAGGGCATGTTATTTTAAATCTATGTAATATATATGTATTTTCAATGCTTAGTATTTTAAACTAAATGAGTGAAAGGTTTATTATTTTAATTGAAATAATATGCAATATGAATGATAGCGATGGAAACAATATTTGGTGATTTATCACTTGTGCCCTGCCCAGCTAACATAAAACAAAAGTACCAAAGTAATATATATTTGTAGGTGCATATGTATATATATTTATTAATATGGTACTTGTTAGTTATCCCGTCGACCGATTTCGCCAAACCACTCATCAAATTATACAAATTGGCATAATTTTTATTTTAAATGACAAAAGAACTAAATTAGTAAAGCATTAATAAAAAATACAAATAAAATGTTGAATTAATGGTTTTATTGGCATTTAATCTTTCAATTTGGTGACAGTAATTTGGTCGAAGGAATAACTAACAAGTACCATTAATATATATGGGTCATTTTCAAAAAGTTTGCCAAAACAGCATTTAAAAAAATTAAAATTCAAAATTGTTTAAAATTAAATTTATTAGGTATTAATACACAGGCTTAAAAATAATTAATCTTTTAGAATATAATAATATTCGAGCTTAATTTTTTGTGTCATTAAAGATATTTAACTTTGAAAATGAATCCTTGGCTCCAATGTCATGAGTGTTACCGGACAAAATGATTGAATTTCTTAGTTGAGTAAAAATGATTATTTCTATAAAATGAAAATTTTCAATTACATATGGGTCCTTTAACAAGGATACATACAAAATGAGCAAATACAATTATTATTATTTTTTTTTAAATTACTGTGTACATTGTCACAAGCGTTACTTTTTTTTTTTTTTTTTCCCACTGAACATTGTTGTAATGAAATAAAAAAAAGTAAATTTAGAGGATATTTTTGCTGTTAAAATATGTTATTTGAAGTATTCTCTAAATTCCTATAAAAGTTATGATAAAAAATATTTTTAAATGGTAAAAATTTAAAACATTTCATGAAGTAACACTCATGACAAATGGCAACACTCTTGATAAAAAGCATTGTGTTTTTTAATACACATGTATTGGAAATGGAAAATGATAATAGATTCTATTGCCTTTCATAACAATCTGTGGACTAGGTAAAGTTATTATAACATGATTATATTCCACATATGAGATATCCTCTTTCATTAGCCCAAACATTTGGCCCTTTTTATCAGTTACACTGAAAAACACAACTTTCAACTCTCCAACATATCGATAAGATGTTTTGTTTCTATTAAAACTAACACATAAGTTCCTTAAAGATTATTTACACTTCCAGGTTCAGACCCACTAAATTCTGAACTATTCTCAATATCAAAAGAAGAAATCAAAGAATCATTGTGAGATTCACTGCTATAAATAGGTCTTTTTTTCTCTTTAGATCTTGAATGTTTTCAACCTCGTAATAAGTGAGATTTTTCTTATTGTTTCAAAGCATTTACAAAATTTTCCTTCTGCCCATTTGTTTTCTTCACAAAATCAGGAAAAATTATGATAAAAGACTTCCTCATGTCTCGCTGTTATAATTTGATGGATAGAATGAATGCATGGAACAGTTCGAAGACTGGATGATATTTGTTGTAAATAATGAACAATTTTTTCCTCTGGTACGAAAAATAGTTTCACTTTTAAATTATTGCTTTGTAGTGCATCAAATAAAGTTTCAGCATCAGGTATATTGGTACCATGTGCGACAATCTGATCAGCTAATCTTTTTAAAGTTGCACAAATGACCCCTTTCCATGTTTTTTTTGCCTGTACTGCTGACTCAATGTCCCATCTGGGGGCTTGCTGCACCCTTCCTGCCCTTTGATTTACAAAATAGCACCCTCCTTGCCCCTCATCCAAAAAATCAGCACCCTTCTTGCCCCTTTCCCAAAAAATTAGCTCTTACTCTTTTTTTTTTTTTGTATTAAAAAAATTACTTGCATAGTAAAAACTTCCTCATTGTTGACTTGAAAAGAATCCCCTGAATTTAAATATTAAAAGTGGCTTTAAATAAAACAGAAAAAATACCAACCCTCTCCCCCCCCCCCCCCCCCCAAAAAAAAAGAACACTTTAGAATCTAAAAAGTGTCTTTAGAAAAAAAAAGTGCCCTTAAGAATAAAAATGTCCTCTTAAGTATAAAGAAAGTGTCTTTTTTCTACAAGCAGAACCCTGACTCTTTTTAACACGTTCACGCCGGCACGGTAGGCCACACTCGACTGTTTCAGAGCTGTCAAGTCTCAGACTTTTTACACACCACTGTTATTTTAGAGAAAATGTTGATCCTTTAAATCGCCCAATTGTTCTCATTAAATAAAACAACATTTTTATATTAAAATACTGGTATCCAAAAAGCCAGAGACTTGCAGCTCTGAGACAGTTGAGTGTGACCCACCGCGCCGGCTTGAACGACGTTAAACCTTGGGTAAACTCTGCTAAAATAACAAAGATTATGCAGATCTTAAATGCTCTGTTCATTTTGTGTGCATTCATGCTAAATTCCACCAAAATATTCATTAAATACTCATTTTGTCATGAGTGTTACCAGTAGGTCATGAGTGTTACCTTTTATAAAGTAACACTCATGACATTATTATACTTCAATGTCTTTATTCTATAATAATAATTAAAACAAAACAAATTTTATTAGGACAAAATAAATAACCATTTTATATCATCAATTCAAAATTTAAAAAATAACATTTTAGCCTTAATTACTTTATTAAAGTAAGGTAACACTCATGATGATTAATAAAAATACTCACCTTCCTTAAAGCTTTGTTGTAAAATATCACCCTTATCAATTTTCAAATCTTCACAAAATTACACTAAGTAACATTCTACAAGTCTGGACAAGTGAAAACACACTAGATATGTACTAATGAATAGCTCCACATATATGTAAATAATCAAAATTAAAATAGGTAACACTCATGATGCAGTTCTGGGGACAGACCTTTACTGTTTCATATTGTCATCAGATAGTTAAAACAATTTTTTTTTTAAATGTAATTATATGTTTGTTTATTGCATATACAATAGGTTGCATTCATTTTTTCAAACAAATAATGAAGATTTAATTTAAAAAAAATAAATTTTGGCTGAGCAAACAAGCTAGGGACAGTCAAAAAACCACTTTTCCAGACAAGATTTGTTATTTTTTTAGCATTGAAATTCATCAGACATTTAAAATAAATGGCACATTGTACAGCAAACAGTAGGGGAAGGTGGGGCGCGTTGGGACATGGCCCACCTTGGGACATCTGAATTTTGAGGCTTAATTTTGCAGTTAAAAATTAGCACATATAAGTGCCAATATATGATACTACAATCTACTCTTCCATGTGTTTTGGAATCACTGGTGTTTACTGGCAACAAATAATAGGGTAGATGCTCCAGTTGTGGCCACTGTACCAGTTGTGGCCACATTGGTTAAGTTTGTCCAATATTTAAGCTGTGAATTGATGCAGACAAATAAAATGCATTTTTACACCTTAAGCAAACACCCTTTTATCATTTACAATCTCATTTGTTTATTTTTTGATAAAATGTGACTTTAAAAAAAAATAAATGTGTGAAACTGTAGTGTGTGCTCACTTGTATTAAGATTTTTGCTTAGCTGTCATGTTTTCCAAATCTTTCAATATTAGGCACTTATTGGGTTCTATTTGTCCTGAAACAAATTGCTATTAGATTTTATGAGGTAAGCTTCCTCTCTAATGCAATTTCACATTTAAATTAATTATTTTAACAGTTTAATGGGGGGTGGCCAAAACTGGTGCTTTAAATTTGCTATATGTACCAGTTGTGGCCATGGTAGTTGGAAGTGGCAAAAAGGTACAACATATGTTCCACTTTTGGCCACATGATTCCTTATAGTGAGAATTTTAGCCATTAAATAAATTTTAAGAACATCAGGATAAAACAAAATCAATTTAGTTTTGTTTTATATGTTATGTAATGGCTTCAATAATAATAAAAAAAAAAGCAAGGCTAATAGCAGTTCTATCAAAGAGATTTTGCTTTCTCTGTCCAATAGATAATTTACTTTAGAAAGGACACTGTGCTAGTAACTAGAAGGATATATTGCTAAAGAAAATATAGTATATTGTGTTTAGTATTGATAAAACCAAAGGGGAGGAGCTATATGTCCTATATGATAAATAAATTAAAACATAAATTTTGAAAGATTTTACAAATTATAAATTAAAAAGTTCAATAAAATTACAGCATGATTTCTTGTATTTTTCCCAAAGAAATGAAGAAGTTCCATAATTTTTGCCAGATTTCGGGCAAACTGATTTAGAAATACTAAAATATTGTGAAAATCTTAACTAGAGATATCTAAATACAAGCAAGAATGTATTTCCCATTATTTAAAAAGAACAGCGTTCATTTTACCAAGTTTAAAAAACACAGAATTCTGTGCTCTTAAAAAATGGCCTAGAGGGAACACAGTTCTAGGATAAGAAGTAAAATTAAGGCCATTCAAAATGTATAATGCCAGCACTACAAGATAGCAAAGTTTTGGAGCACCAGAAATATAACTCTTTGGTGACGATTCATGTGTTTTAATCAATCCACAATCCATTGGATAATTGTAAAACTGATTTAAATAGTTAATCTTGATGTCCTACAGCCACTGTTGTCCCTTTTACGAATCAAATTAAATATATTTTTTGTTTTTTTAATTGAAATTTTCAGTTAAAATCAACATAAGTACATTTTACTTGATGTTTTTATCAATTCATAAAAAATATTGCAAAATTCTTTTAATATATTAACAAATATATGTGTGGTAAAATAGATGTTGCATAAAAATGCTTTATTTTTACTTATTATCAATTAAAATGTTTGTTAAACTACATGATATTGGAGTGGCCACAACTGGTGCATAGAGATGGCCAAAACTGGTGCAGGGGTGGCCACGACTGGTACAAATTGACATAAATTATTTAATGAGTTATTACTCACAATCTAAAATATTCTGTAGAAAATCATTATAATTAGGGATTGACCGAATACCGAATAGTCGATTCGGTATTCGGTGATTCGGCATGTAAACCGAATATTCGGCTCCGGCCGAATACTTTTAAGTATTCGGCCGAATAATTACGGATAAGTATTTACTTAGAAATAGAAGAATTCTCTTATACTTAGAAGTAGAATAGGCTAAACGATGAGTTTCAATATTATGTGCATGAGTTCAGAGTTCAGCAGCACTACAAAAAAACAAGTCAAAGACAATTTTTAATTTTTTTTTTAAACTTTTTCCTTCCTAAAATAGTCTGCATAGGTGCGAAATCAAAACAACTGTCTGCGATAGAGAAAAGAAAAGTAAGGAAGATAAGCACCTTTCCCTTATCATTTAATTTTAATTTCTAGATTAGTTTTCTTAATTTAAATTCATTTAATGTATATTTTCTTTAATATACACTTCAAATAAATATATCAGAGTTCATCTCTGTATGTTAAAGAAAATACACACATCAAATAAGTATACCCTATGCCTATTCTATAGCTTTTACAACCATTAAATTAAAATTGCTCAGATTTGTAGTCTTCATCACCACAATGTTAAAACATTAATCAAAATATAAATATGTATCAATAATTTGACAGAAAATAGTTATATGTACAAATTGATATGATACCTTTTGTATTTCAGAACATTCCTATTCATTATCTTTATAATTAGGTAATCAGTAAATCAGCTTAATGACAACATTGTTTTTTTTTATTTAAATGAACTTTTGTTTTTCTGACAATCCTTATCCTTAATAATGGACTGTATAGTTTAATACAGACCTGTATAGGTTATTTTGGGTATTGACTAATAAAATAAAAAATAAGTGATGGGTTCATGAATTTGTGAGTGGAAAGAAGTCATTAAATGTTTTTGTGTAATTAGATTTAAGAATAAAAATACAACTTAATTAAATTATTAAGAATTTAATTTTTATTAAAATTTATTAAAAAAGCTAATATATGCAAAAATGTGTATCAAAAATTTCTAAGTATTCGGTTGCCGAATACCGAATATTCGGTGTACACTTTGACCGAAGCTTCGGTATTCGGCACAATTGCTGCTTCGGTCAATCCCTAATTATAATTCACAGAAAGACAATTAAATTGGCTAAATAATGATGTTATTATGATTTAATATGCTTCAATCGGTCAATAACTGTAAAATTTCTATTTCAAATTTTCTCTAAAGGTGGCCACAACTGGAGCATCTACCCTACCATTATTTTTGTTTTGAATGAGGTTGAGTAACATTTATGTGTGTTTTGAAAAATAAATTTCTTATTAAAGAAGTGAAATAATACAAGTTGGGGCATGTTGTGATGAAAAAACATTGATTTATTGTTATTTTAAGGGTAAAAAATAGACTGCAATGCTAAGCTTAACTGTTTTAAAGTATTTGTTACTTAATGTGTGAGGTGGGGCAGGTTGGGACACTCAGTTGTGGGGCACCTTGGGACATGTCCAAAAATGCTGTGAAGACCAAATGCAGCTTACTGAAGGAAAAAAAGTACACTACCAATTAGAATTTTCATCAAGCAGGGAGGATGAGACAGTTGCACTAGCAAAATTGGTAAAAATTACCCCTGGCAGGAAAACAAATATATATGATTTGTGTAATGGCAGTAGTGATGAATTCAGCTGTTCATGTGGTGCTGATTTTCCTACACATTGCAAACTTACTTAAGATAAGTCCAGAAACTTAAAGGATAAAGGTAAACCAACTGTGGGATCTAGTGTACAGTGGCAAAGTTTGCAGGTAAAAAAAGCATTGTTGTATTTGTGTTCAAAATGTTGAGGACAGCAGCGAGTATGAGATATCCATTTTGAGAACACGAGATCTAGATTTTTTTTAAAATCCTGATAAACATGATAGCTCATTTGTGTATCAAACAGATATTCTTTTAAAACTTGGCACTCCTGAAAACAAAATAGGTCAAAGATGTGTTTTATTAGAATTTGATGAACACCATTTTTTTTCACATCAAGCACAAGATCTATTAATGAAAACATGTTACAATTCAAATTATTAAAGTGTTTCAATGCTTAAATTATTTCATGCTCAACTAAAGCTTTATAAATAAAGCTTTGTTCATCAATTAAATATAAAATTTTACATGTATTTTTGATTAAAACTAGTGTCCCAACGTGCCCCACCATGTGGGGCAGGTTGGGACATTTTAAAGGCTTTTTTGTTTTGTTTTCACTCTTTTCCTATGTGAGATATTAGATTATTATGAGGTTTATTTGATGCAGAAATATTTATACTTTATGTCTAATTGAGTCTAAAATAAGAATAAATATTAATAAAATTTAGAAAAATTATTTACTGAAAAACGTCCCAAGGTGCCCCACCTTCCCCTACATAAGTTAGGATATTAATGTCTTTTTGTCTAAATAATTAAACAAATAAAAAAAAAAATAAGCACCAAAGTCCAGGGACGGGGTTTTGGCAAATTTTTTGAAAATGATCCATATACATAAACAGTTTAAAACAGCCATATACAGTCATAAGAATAAGGAAAGGTAAAACAAAGAAAAAAGCCACTCAGATTCTTAAGATTTATTGCTCCTATTTTCAGATTATCTTTCATTAATTCGATTACGATGTCAGCTATCTAATAAATTAACAAGCACTTAAGATTGTGATATTGTTCGTTTCAGTTAATTTGATGATATAGTTTCACTTGCTCATTTAAAATATGCGTTCAAGTCATTAATGAAATGTATTCCAAACAATTGCTTTTATTACCATTAATTCTCGACGCAAAAATGCAGAATTTTTTTTTTTTGAAACGTTATATATTGTGTATGATTTCGCAAATATCATCAAGATATTTAATTAATGTTTAGAATAAATATCCTAAAACATAACTTTCTAGCGAACAAATTTATAGCTTTTCAATATTAGAAATTATATAATAACTTCTTAGTTAGTTTCTATACAAAATTCAATAAAAAAAATTTAACCAACCAAAATATGTGTTTAAAATTGAAATCACTATTAGAAAAACAATATAAAGAAATCATTAAAATTTAAATATAACACTCTTAGCTCGTATAAATTCTACTGTAATAAAATCCAAGACACACATAAAAATGTTGGCAAATCAAATCATTCATTAATATCGAAACTATTTTACAAACATTAACGTACGAGCCGTGATTTGTTTATGTTTACATATGACTTACTGTGAATGAGGAAAATCAGTCCTTTAATAATGCAATGGATCACATCGAAAGAAAAGCACTATTACAAACATCAACAAGCTAAACGGATGAAAGAATACGATTTCTCTTGGTAAAACACAAACAAAACAACGAAACACAAACTTATATTTGGATTTTCAGCTAAGCCTAGGCATTCACAAAATACAGAAACTTTTTTATGTTCATAATATGGAGCTGATTCACAGTTGTTATAACATAATCCCGAATTTCATAAAACAATTCAGATAAAATCAGTCTTTATCACTAAAATTTTTGTCACCATACCCTATGATTGACATGAATATAAAGTTACTTCTCATTTCACTCTGCCAAACATCAATCACAACAAATAATATGGCTCCCATCAACCATTAAAAATTCTAGTTTTTGTTTTTGTTAACTCATAAAAAATATTAATATTTAGTAAAAAAGTTTTTTTAATTTAGTCTTAAATTACACAAAAAATTAAATAAAAAATAATTAAGGTAGAAAAAAATAGTTTCACCTTTCAAAAGTGGAAATATTAATAACTATAATAAAATAAACATAAAGGTTGTATATGGCTTTGTATATAACTCACGAAAAGTATTACAATAAATATATTTTCAAGAAATAAATATTTATTTAATTAAAATATGATAAATGCGGTTTCAAAATAACAATTTACTGATTTTTTTTTTTAATATTTTTTTTTGTTTTCATTTTGTGCCGGATGAAAATCTTTTTTAATTAGCTGTTGTTTGTGTTTATCCTGTTTATCAGTTCGGAATTCAGGAAAAGAAAACAAGGAAAACATCTTATGTGGATTCTGTTTGTTTTTTTCTTTTACTCTTTCTTTTTCCCTGAATAAGCGAAAAGAAATGAAACGAAAGAAGGATGAACGCTTCTGCTGCACCCTAGTGAAATGTATTGCAATTAAATGTATGGAGCTAGTTGATCCACTCGATCTTTTTGTAGCTCTATGGGTCAACCTGATTTTTTGCTAGTGTGTTGTGCTTGATGACTGAGAGTGGGACCGTTATGCTGATTGTTATTGTGCTGTGAAAAAAAATCTGCTGGAAATGAATATAAATTTTAGTGTCATATGATTATATTGTTATTTTTAGGAAGTACTGATGGAATTCTTCATTTTAGAACACTTTATTAATGTAGTATATTTTTAGTACTTGGATCATACGATTGTGTTTTCCACGTTGGAATGGAGATTTGTAACATACCAGCCGGTTGAGCCCTTTAACAAATGAAAAAAATAACATCTCAATGAAGAAAATAAGTACTTCAATTTTAATTTTTGGGCTTACAGAAAGTCACATCCTTCATAATTGCTATGAAGACTTCAGGATAAATCTTTTTTGCTTTTTTAAATATGCAAAACTTTTAATTAGATGATGTCCGGTCCATATAAATGAAGGCTTTTGGTACGTATTTATTTATTATTTACAGATTTCTTTTTTTGTGCAACGTAGTTTGTGATTAATATTTTGTGCCCTTCCATGATTTATTTAAGGTTAATGTAATGTTATTTTGTTTAATAATGTAGACAATGTAATCTAAGATTACAGTTATTAAGATTACTAAGTGTTACATTAAATGTGAAAGTTGTGTGTGGCATTGGTTTTATTATTAGTAGTACTACTATTGGTTTCAATATCATTTGTATTAAAGGAGAATGAAAAAAAATATATATTCAAATGATCGAAAATGTTATTTATGTTTATCATTAAATGTCCGAAATCTGAAATTCATTTTAAAGATCAGTGTACTTAGTGCCGTAACATAGGGGAAGTAATGGAGTTTGAGCCCTCCCCCCATCGTCGAAATCAGCGTAGTTTATGTAATCATTGATAAGTAAGTCTTTATGCCAGAAGCCAATGTCTAAATGAAAACTGTGCACATTTGGGAGAATGCATTAAAGAGTAGAGTCCAATTAAAATGTTTTTAAACAATATTGGGTAGATGTGCCAGTAATAGACACCTTTCAATGTTTTTGGTTTATAAAAAATAACTAATAAAATTTAGCTTTTATTATTTTTTTCATAACTCCCCCTTGCATATTTCATAATCTTGCATTATTGCTGACCCTCTTAATCAAACCAATCGGGAGGCAGAAAATAATGTTTGGAAGTTCCACTATTTTTCAGTGAATCTTAATGAACATGCTAAAAGCTGGCTTCATTTAATAAATTTATATATTCTTTATTTATTTGGAAAATTTGCAGCTTTTTGTAGTAATAGAAAACTTTGACTTTTATGTTACTAATAGCCATTTATAAAATTTCCTTTATTTTTAAGGTTTTAAGAGGCATGTCAATTACTGGGTGCTTCTTTAGTCATTTTCCAGTAATGGTCACCCAGGGTTGGCAAGTTTCTGCCAGGGTGGTTAAAACCAGCGGCTGTAACTGGTTAAAACCGGCATGGCAGAAACTAGTTTCTGCCAGTAAGTGGCAAAAACTGGCAGAAACTAAAAAATAAAGCTAATAAGAACTTTAATTTGCAATGATTCATAATTTACACATGTATTTAATACGTAAACAATTAAGTTAAAAATTAAAACTAAAGATTATGAAGGTTATTCAAAGTAGCAAAAAATTTCAAAATGATCATATAAATATACTTTGTATTTGTATTTACTTTATATAATACTAATTTTCTTTAATGTTAAATTACAGAAAAGTATTTTGAGTAAGTATTGATTATTTTTCTTTTCAGTGTTTAATTCAAAATAAGTATTGGATATAGTTTTCTATTTTGATTTTTTAAACTGAGATTTTAAAATACTCTAATAATTGTTCATATATAAAATTACACAACTATATTATAACAAAAATTTTATTTCTTACATTACTCATTTTTTCTAATGCAAATTTATTTTTTATTTAAAACTATTCACAATATTTTATTTGTTATTTATCCTGAATAAAATGTACTTAAGGAATTTAATACTACTAAAAAAGTCTCAGATTATGTCACAAAATGTGTTTATGCCAGTTTCTGCCAGTTAAAACCGGTTATAACCACTTTCTGCCACTGGCATGACAGAAAGTGGTTTCTGCCGGCAAAAAGCCAGCCCTGTGGTCACCCCATATAGACATTGCTAAAAATGTAATTTCAGTAATGTTTATAGTGCATAAAATATTTTGGCTTAACTGAAAACCTAAATAATCAATTTTCATTTTTAAATTACACTTTCCAAAATATAATAACACCAAAACTTTTATAAATAGCTGCTTTTAAGTTAATAATGGGTAATATATATATAGGGCAGATGTGCCAGTAATGGACACCCTTCCAGTAATGGACACCCCTTGATGTTTTTGGTTCATAAAAAAATAACTAATAAATATTTAGCTTTAATTATTTTTTTTATAATTCCCCCTTGTATGTTTTATAAAACTGGGTTATTGTTGACACTTTTAATCAAACCAATCAGGAAGCAGAAAATAATGTTTCAAAGTTTCGCTGTTTTTCTGTGAAAATCTTAATGAAGAGGCTAAGAGTTGACTTCATTTAATTAATTTATATTTTATTTATTTTCTTGCAAAATTTGAATGTTTTTGTTTGAGTAGCAATAGAAAACTTTGAATTTTATATACCAATGGCCATTTACAAAATTTCATTTTTAAGATTTTAAGAGGGGGTGTCCATTACTGGGATGGTTAATTAGTCATTTTCCAGTAATGGACACCCCATGTAGATATTGCTAAAAATGCAATTTTAGTAATGTTTATAGAGCATAAAATACTTTGGCTTAGCTGCAAACCTAAATAATCAGATTTTTATATTATACTTACCAAAATGTAATAACACCAAAACTTTTATAAATAGCTGCTTTTAAGTTATTTTATGCAATTAATAAAATTTCAATATTTTATTCTTTTTAAATGTATATGTACCTTGCATGTTTTATAATCTGGCAATCAAACCAGCCAGGAAGCAAAATATATTGTTTAAGAGCACAGTCAAAGAGGGGCTCATAGGGCTTAATACCTCTCCGTTTAAATAAAAACAGTTAAGTTACAGAAGCTATTAAAAATCTATTTTCTGTCTTAAATGTTTCCTTATTAAAACAAAACAAAATGTAATTCTATTAATGAAAGTTATAGGTAATATTAATGAAACTACTAAATCTGCAGATCAGTGGCCTCAAACATCAGTTCTACAGTTTTTTTGAAATTATTTTATTTAGTATTTAAAATATTCAACTCACAATATCATTTCTTTCATATTCGTAATATTAATTATTATAAATGATATAGTATCAAGTAGTCTCTGGAAGATTGTTAAAAATAGTGACACAAAACTAAACATTTAAAAATAGTGGCACAAAACTAAACATTAATATTCCAAAACTTTTTTTTTTTAATTACCTTTTAAATCCACCACTGTTTCAATAATTTGATAGCTGTAATTGCCTGATATTTAGTCTTTTAATCTATCCATCTAAAATAATTAAAACATCGATCTTCTGATAATTTGAATAAATGATTATCACAAATACTTTATTAAATACTGGTATCCTAAATGTTAAATTTATTTGAAAATAACTATTTTGTTTCATTAGTATGTATTCATTAAATTCTGGCTCTAAATAGTCATAAAAACAATTATATTTATTACTTTTTATGGGGTGTCCATTACTGGAACAGAGGGTGTCCACTACTGGGCCAGAGGGTGTCCATTACTGGGCTTTTGGGTGTTTTGATATATTTCTGTTATTTAAAATTAAATTTCTATTCATATTGGGAAATGAGGCTATAAGAATGGTTAAATATTGTTGATAGATTAATATAATATTAAAAAAAACTGGAATATAATAATTTTAACTATTAATAAAAAAATAATTTTTAAAGAAATTCCTTAAGGGTGTCCATTACTGGCACATCTACCCTATATATATTTTAATGTATATAACTTTGCTTTTCATTTTATAATCTGGCTATGACAATCAAACCAGTCAGGAAGCAGAAAATATTGTTTAAAGGCACAGTCAAAGAGGGATTCTGTAGGCTTCATTCCTCCCATTTATATAAATATAAAAGCAATTAAGTTACAGAAGTTGTTAAAAATAGCTATTTTCTGTCTTAAGTGTTTGCTTAACTTAAACTCAGACAAAAAAAAAAAAGTAATATTAATGAAAGTCATAGCAATCTTGAAACTAGTAAATCTGAAGATCAGTGGCCTTAAACATCAGTTCTACAGTTTTATTTTGAGTTATTTTATTTAGTGGTGTACCGAGTAGTACTTTGGCCGAGTACTGAGTACCGAATACCAAGTAGTTATGTAATAAGAAGAGAAAAACACTGATGTGCACACAATGTCAGCATGTGTGTACATATAAATAAATATACCTGTGTACATATATATATATATAACTGTGTACAAATATATAATATACGTAATAGTATATACAGGGTGTCCGAAAAGTCTGGAAACGGTCGAATAACTCGAAGTACAAAGCAGATTGAAAAACGAAAATATACGTGTTAAATATTTTTAAAAAAGCTACTCAGTCATACCAAATTTGGGACTACTTGCGGATACGCCCGGAGTCCGCCATCTTGGATTTGGCGCCTTTTTTGGCGATTTCGTGCTGGCGATGCTTTACTCCCGATGGGCATCCGACGATTGTAGTGTTTTGGTAACCCTAAATTTTTATGTCACTTCCGCGATTATTCTCGAAGCGTTACTTGAATTTTGGAGGTTGTCCCGTCCATACGTGCGTTTGTTGTTCCGAGATTCTCAGCTACACGTGGTCAAGGTTGTATTGTTTCATATTGTTTTTTTCTTTTATTTGATTAAGAAACTTATATTTAATCTAATTTTATCGCATATTTATTGAATCAAGAAAAAAATTACATTTGTATCTCATTTTATTGCATATTTATTTAATCGAGACAAGGAAAAAATAACATTTGTATCTCATTTTATCCGCTATTTATTCGAGAAAAAAAATAACTTTTTTTTGTGTATAATATTACAATACGGCTATTATAAATATATATTGCCTTTTTTTTTTTTGGATAAATGTTCGTATTTTGCGTTTGGGCTAATCGCCGATTTTGAGTAATCGCCCGGAGATGTCCCCCTATTCTTATTATTATTAATAATAACGATTCGAGTGCTGTTTTCTGTTCAATTTGCATTGTTTTTTATTTAAAATTGATGGATAAATGTTAATATTTTGCGTTTGGGCTAATCGCCGGTTTTGAGTAATCGCCCGGAGATGGATTTGAGTGCTTTTTCTGTTCAATTTGCATTGTATTTTATTTAACGATTCGAGTGTTGTTTTCTGTTCAATTTGCATTGTTTTTTATTTAAAATTGATGAATATATCTTAATATTTTGCGTTTGAAATTTTACGTTTTGGCTAATCGCAGATTTTGAGTAATCGCCCAGAGATGGTCCCTTATTTTTATTATTATGAATCGAGTGCTATTTTTTGCATTATTTTTTATTTAAAATTGAATATTTGGTTTAATCTACTGTTTTAAAAGGGTCATTTATAGCGATTTTAGGCTTGAAAAACTGAAAATTCAGAGATTAAACACTTAAAGAAAAGCAAGATAAAAAGAAATATTTATGTAAATTACTGATTTCTGTTAAAAATTTATTTTTATTTTTGCTTTTCTTTAATTGTTTAATCTCTGAATTTTTCAAAGTTTTTTAAGCCTAAAGTCGCTATAAATTACTATTTGGCGACAATTGCCTGGCGTGAAAACGGGTTTTTCACGCCAAAATAAAAACAAGATGGCGGACTCCAGGCGTATTCGCAAGTAGTTCCCCAAATTTGATCCCCGCAACTGACCAACGGGGGGTTAGAGGGGGTCCAACTTTGAAATCTTGAATGATAACCCCTATTTTTTATTGCAGATTCGAATTCTACGGACAAAAATACATAACTTTTGTATTTAACATTTTTCTCTAATTCTCGTTGATTACGGTGTAATTGAGCCAATAAAACAGATACATATTTTGGTTTTCCCAATCAGGTTTTGACATTTCGAAATCTGATTGGCCAGAACTTTTAATGTCAAAGTTGCCGTCTTTTGCGGAAATAGTGTTTCTCAAAAACCATCAGTGGAGATTGTTTTCATGGCGCTTTATGTGGTTTTTCCATAAAAACTAATAGAAATATATTAAATTAGTTTTCTGTTTGCATGTCTTTTTATCAAGTCGATCATTTTTAAATAATAAACTGCGTATTTCGATATTTTAACGAGTATATAAGCACCTCCCCTCCCGAACAGAAAAATGATAGTATTCACTATTTGGTGGCAGAGTGTGTTGATATTCTGTGTTTCGATGTCTTCTGCTGTAAAAAAAAAATCACTTCATTCGTGGCCGGATGGGAGTGTATAAGTTTTTTTTTAAAATTATTACTATAGAATAACATAAAGGAGCAAAAAACAAACAAACGAACATATAAAATATTTTTGTGCTGGCCGATCAAAGGATGGGAAGTTGCGTAAATTTCAGGTGGAGGGGGTGGAATTATAGGTTTTGATGATTGATTTGTTACTGCAACTACTGACTAGCAAGCAGGTCAGAAAATATTCAAAAATTCTAATAAATGTAATACTTTTTTGTAAATTAATATTTTTTTCCTTTTTAACATTTTTTTCCTAATTTTAAATTTATTATTGGGTTGTTCGAGAAGTCTTGTCCGTTTAGGAATATGAATTCACACCAGAAAATCTTGCCCGGTAATTATTAGACATTAGATATAGGAATCAATCTCTAATTATTAAATGATAGAATTTTCCGGTACGAATTGATTTTTCCAAACGGACACGACTTTCCGAACGACCCAATAATTTTAAACAATTGAAAATTTTTGATCTTTTAAACTTTTGAATTTAAAATATAATTTAACTCTTTAAGCACTGTTGATTATTTCCTGGGGGAGAAGACGTTTTAATTTTCATGGGGGAAGGATAATGTAGAAAAGAGTTTAATTATTTATTAATTATTACAATAATATAACAAATGTGGAAAATATATATAAACAAAAACGTTATTTTCAGAACAAATTAAAAACAAATCGTTTTTTTTCTTATATTTTTTAAGCTCGAAAAGGGACATTTATTCATATATTTCATTCAGTTACTTCGATGTTTAATGTAAAGTTTTGTAAATAAGTTAGAGCTTTTGCGGAAAGTGTCCTTAAAAAAGGACTCGTAATTTTTATTTTACTGGCACCCAGAATATTTAATTAAAATTTTCCATTTATAATGTACTTGAAAATAAGAAAGTTTGTATTTTCCAATAAACTCGTTTATAAATTCTGATGTCAGTATCACTTCATCAGTTTATAAACAGAATTACTCTGCGCCGGTAAGGGTTAAACCAAATGAACATTAATAAAAAAAAAAATTTAAACAATATGATAAGTTAAATACCCTAAAAATCCCTAAAATTTCCCTTCAAATTAAATCGAAATAAATCTTAGACTTTTAAAAATGTTTTTTTGTATTTTACATGTGCCTTATCATTTTGTACACACTCATCATAAGCATAATACAAAATCTGCAATACAAATATTTGCAACTTAAACAGGAAAAAAGTTAAAAATTATTTAGATTTCTTTTTAACGGAACCTAAGTTTTTAATGGGTTTTTTGTATTATATTGTTTGATTTTTTTAAATTGTTCAATTGGTTTAACTTATTTGTTATAAAAATTTAAGAACGTACAACTAACTGAATGAAATATATTAATAAATGCCCCTCTAGAGCTTAAAAATGAAGAAAATAAACTGATCTGTTTTTAATTTTTTCTGCCAATTATGTTTTAGATTATACTTTTGTTGCATAAATTATTTTATTGTAATAATAAACAAACAATTTTCTACATTATCCTTCTGTTATGAAAATTAACACGTCGTCTACCCCAGCAAATAATCATTACACTTTAACTCTTTCGAGACCGCATCGCGTCCACAAATTTTATTTGGAATACACCGTGTTTTTTCAACTGCCCCCTTTACTTGTGAAATACCAAAAAATCCTTTAATTAAAAAAATAAATAATATTATTCATTTATTAATGGTGCCCAAAACAAATTCCACATGCACCTTTTGACGATGAATATATGTGCCTCACGAATCCCGACAGAGTTAAAGAGTTAAATTATTTTTTAGATTAAAAATTTTCAAATATCAAAATTTTTCTATTGTTTAAATTTATGAAAAAAAAATGTTAAATTGAAAAAATATATTAATTTACAAAAATTTATTACATTTATTAAAATTATGGAAAATATTTTTGCCCTACTTGTTATTTTCTGGTTGTAGTGACTAAGCAATGATCTAAATCTCCAATCCGACCACCACCTGAATTTTACACTACTTCCCCATTCTTTGCTCCGCCCGCACACAAAAAAAATATATGTACTTCTTTTTATTTTGTCCTATATGTTACTCTATAGTAATAGTAAAAAAATCCATTACATCCACCTCCTGACCACGATTTAGAGTATAAAAGAAAAAAAAAACAGCAGAAGCCATCGAAATGCCGAATATCCATGCCTACCTCTACCAAATAACGAAGATTATCTTTTTTTTCTGTTCGGAAGAGGAGGGGTATGTTTATACATCAAAATATTATAAAAAACACCGGAGGTTAATTAATTAGAATGGACTGAATGGATAAAATAAAAACACAAATAGAAATCTAATTCAATATATTTCTGTTAATTTGCATGCCAAAAGCATATAAAGCACTTTTTTCATCGAAACAACCTCCATTGATAGTTTTCGACAAACACAATTCCGGCTAAGGCGACCCACTTTGGCAATGAAAGCTTTGGCCCATCACATTTCGTGATTAGAAAACATGGTTGAGAAAATAAAATATGTATCTGACACAGTTTGCTTGATTACACCGTCATCTACAAAGATTCGGAAAAAAAATGTTAAAAGCAAAAGTTGCGTATTTTCCCCCATAGAATCCGAATCTGAAATAAAAAATGGGGATTATCATTTACAATTTCAAAGTTGGAAGGCCTCTGACCCCCAGGTGGTCAGGGTAGGGTGTCAACTTTGGTATCAAAGAATAGCTTTAAAAAAAAATATTTATCACATATTTTTTTGTTTTTCAATCATATATGAATTTCTTGAGTTATTCGACCGTTTCCAAACTTTTCAGACACCCTGTATTTTGTTACATTTGATATTTTATTGTAATAATTTATAAATAATTAAACAATTTTCTGCATTGTCCTTCCCTTATGAAAATTAAAGCGTCGTCTTTCCCAGAAATAATCAAGAAAGCTTAAAAAGTTTAATTAATTTTTAAATGAAAAAGTTTAAAAGATCAAAATTTTTCAATTGTTTAAAATTAATAATTTTAAAATTATGAAAAAAATGTTAAATTGAAAAATATTTTAAATTGCAATAAATTATTACGTTTATAAGAATTATTGAAGTGTCTGCCCAACTTGATATTTTGGAGTTACAGTAACTAATCAATCATCAAAATATATCACTCCAACCCCACTGAAATTTATGCTACTTCCCCATCTTTTCCTCAGACAGCATAAAAAGTTTTTATATCTTTTAAAAAAAATATTCTGTCCTATATTTTGTTCTATAGCAATAATTTTTAAAAACTGTACACCAGCATCAGCCTCCTGAATTAGATGATATAAAAAAAAACAAAAAAAAAAACAGCAGAAGCCATCAAAACGCAGAGTGTATATTTACACTTTAAAAAAAATCAAAATATGCAGGTTATTATTTTGAAATGATTGACTGCATAAAAAAATATGCAAATACAGTACTAATTTAATATATTTTTTATGGAAAAAGCATATAAAGCATCATCGAAACAATCACCACTGATGGTTTTCGAGAAACACTATTCCCACAAAAGGCGACTACTTTGACGATGAAAGTTCTGTCCAATCAGATTTCGAGATGTCAAAACCTGGTTGGGAAAACCAAAATATGTATCTGTTTTATTTGCTCGATTACATCGTGATCAACGCGGATTAGAAAAAAATGTTAAATACAAAAGTTACGTATTTTTGTCCTTAGAATCCGAATCTGCAATAAAAAATGGGTGTTATCCTTCAAGATTTCAAAGTTGGATCTCCTCTGACCATCGGGGGGGTCGGTTGCGAGGGTCAAATTTGGAATCACTGAGTAGCTTTTTTAAAAATATTTAACACATATATTTTTGTTTTTCAATCTGCTTTGTATTTCTCGAGTTATTTGACCGTTTCCAGACTTTTCGGACACCCTGTATAAATTAACTAATTAAATTTGAAATTTATTTGTGCACCTTTTAAAGACAATTTTTGACAATTCAAAACAGTAGCAAAAAAAGGAGAATTGCCACATAGCAAGTACAATTATTAACCAATATAAAATTAAAACATTTTTCAACCCTCCAATTTATTCTGATACCTGAAATCTGTCTATCAAAAATAAAAATGTTTATTGGTTACTGTAACAATTCATTGAATAATGCAAAACATTTCATATTAATTTGTATCTGTACCTTTCTTTTGATTAATAATAAAAAGAGAAAAATAAAAAGATATACAGGCTTTCTTAACAGAAGACTTATGTAAAATTGACACTCCATTTGCATGGCGTGTGTGTGTGTGGGGGGGGGGGGGGGGGAGGGGGGGGGAGATTTCCGATTATGTGCAACCTTGCAAAAAAATTCTTATGTCTTATGTGTACCTTCAACCACTGTTTATTCTGAGCGTATATTTTCAGAGGCAGGCCAAATTTACAGTAGTAAAAGAAATGCTCTGTTTACTGATATTGTAGAACGTTTGGTGTTTTTGCACCATACTTTGAAATAATAAATTTAATTATTAATTTTTTTATTGCATTTTCAGTTTCTTATCCAAAATAATTCTTTTCTGTTTTTCTATATATTTAAAAAGAACTTATTTTTATTTGTATAAATATGAAACTAAGTTTTAATCTGGAATTATTTTATGAGGGGTCTTGTTCTTAACTTTTTCTATAATTTGTAGACATATTGTTAAATACCGAGTAAATAGTTTTATGAATTATTGCATATATTATACATTGACATTCGAATAACTTTTTACAGATCAGTTTTAAATTCATATGCTTAAAAAATGAAATTCTTACAACTACTCGGTATTGGGCGAGTACTCGGCCAAAATTTCACAGAGTACCAAGTACTCGGCAAATTGCCCGAGTAGGCAGAGTACCGAGTATTTACAGAGTACTCGGTATGGCTCTAATTTTATTTAGTATTTAAATTATTCAACTCACAGTATCATTTCTTTCATATTTGTAATATTAATTATTACAAGTAATATATAAACTAGTCTCTGGAAGTATAATTGTTAAAAATAATGAGACGAAACTGTACACCAATACTTCAAAACTCTTTTTTTTTTTTTACCTTTTAAATCCCCCACTATCTCAATAATTTGACAGCTGTAATTGCCTGATATTTAGTATTTTAGTATTATTTATCCATCTAAAATAATTAAAAAATCGATCTTCTGATAATTATGATAATTGATGCAAACAGTGAATGATTATCACAAATATTCTATTACTGGTATCCTAATTGTTAAATTTATTTGAAAATAACTATTTTGTTTCATTAGTATGCGTTCATTAAATTCTGGTTCTTAATGCAGTCATAAAACAATTATATTCTTTACTTTTTGCGGGGTGTCTATTACTGGGCCAGATGGTGTCCATTACTGGGCTTTTGGGTATTTTGATATATTTGTTATTTAAAAGAATTTTTGGTACTTTTCGGTTAGCCGGGTGCCAGTCTTATGTATACAATATACATGTATGTATACATATATTGTATTTGTATTACACATATATATGCACATATATGTATATGTTTACATATGTATATATACATGTATATAGACATATACATGTGTACATAACACTGCGCCCGGCTAACTGAAAAGTACCAAATTTTTTATTCATATTGGGAAATGAGACTATAAGAATGGTTAAATATTGTTAACAGATTAACATAATATAGAAAAAACTGGAATATAATAATTATTTCTATTAATAAAAAAATAATTTGAAAATAAATTCCTTAAGGGTGTCCATTACTGACACATCTACCCTATTACATAGCTCCACATTAGGCATTAGGGTGTAAAAAAAATCGGATTTTTTTTATTTAAATCTGATTTTTTTTATTTTTTTTCTCCTATGTTAAAATATTAAACATCTACCAAGAAGTAAGCATTTCAAAAATGAATAACGCTCCAATTACTAACATAATCTATGTTTTTTTGCTTTAATTAATAAAATTTTAATTATGTAATTATAGAAATTACAAAAAACTGCAAATTAAAAATTTCTTTGGTAACATACAACATTATGTGCATTAATATTTTGTAATAATTATGTAAATCAATATTAAATACTGCTTATATTTTAAAGTTATTGATAAATTGCATTTAATTTTAAATTGATGATACAGATTAAATTTTGTAATTATTAAACAGTTAACTGTTTAATTAAGAACACAATCTACATTTTTGAAAAAGTGGTTGAAAAAAGGTGATAAATAATAGTTTGATAAATTCATAAAGCAGCCAGTAATTTTACACAGGTTCTAAAGCATATGTAGGGTAGATGTGCCAGTAATGGACACCCCTTGATGTTTTTGGTTAATAAAAGAATAACTAATAAATATTTAGCTTTATTTTTTTTTATAATTCCCCCTTGTATGTTTTATAAAACTATGTTATTGTTGGCACTTTTAATCAAACCAATCAGGAAGCAAAAAATAATGTTTCAAAGTTTGCTGTTTTTCTGTGAAAATCCTAATGAATCTTATGTGGCATTATCCTGAACTATGAACGATAGTGTTAAGTCCGAACTCTGCAATTAACCTTTAGAACTATTTAACCGGTTGTTAACTGTAACTGTAGTTGTAAGGTATGTTTACCGTTTGTATTTGTCTGTGTGCTTATTAAATGTGTCGTTCGATATTACGTTGTATTCAATAGTGTTTAAATACACAAACTCGCTAAAATGCTCGGTATAATAACTAGTAAAGTTAATTAAACACGCGTAACAACACAGAGGTTAAGAGCTAGCTTCGTTTAATTAATTTATATATTATTTATTTTCTTGCAAAATCTGAATGTTTTTGTTTGAGTAGCAATAGAAAACTTTGAATTTTATATACTAATGGCTATTTACAAAATTTCATTTCTTTTTAAGGTTTTAAGAGGGAGTGTCCATTACTGGGATGGTTAATTAGTCATTTTCCAGTAATGGACACCCCATGTAGACATTGCTAAAAATGCAATTTTAGTAATGTTTATAGTGCATAAAATACTTTGGGTTAACTGCAAACCTAAATAAACATATTTAATTTTTAAATTATACTTACCATAATGTAATAACACCAAAACTTTTATAAATAGCTGCTTTTAAGTTATTTTATGTGATTAATAAAATTTTGATATTTTATTTTATTATTATTATTTTTATGTAGTACATATATATACCTCACATATTTTATAATCTGGCAATCAAACAAGCCAGCAAGCAGAAAATACTGTTTTTAGAGCACAGTCAAAGAGGGGCTCATAGGGCTTAATCCCTCTCCGTTTAAATAAAAACAATTAAGTTACAGAAGCTATTAAAACTCCATTTTCTGTCTTAAATGTTTCCTTATTTAAAAAAAAATGTAATACTATTAATGAAAGTTATAGGTAATATTCATGAAACTAGTAAATCTGCAGATCAGTGACCTCAAACATCAGTTCTACAGTTTTATTTTGAAATTATTTTATTTAGTATTTAAAATATTCAACTCACAATATCATTTCTTTCATATTTGTAATATTAATTATTATAAATGATATATCAAGTAATCTCTGGAAGATTGTTAAAAATAGTAACACAAAACTAAACATTAATATTCCAAAACTTTTTTTCTTTTATTACCTTTTAAATCCACCACTGTTTCAATAATTTGATAGCTGTAATTGTCTGATATTTAGTATTTTAAACTATCCATCTAAAATAATTAAAACATCGATCTTCTGACAATTACAATAATTGATGTAAACAGTACTAAATGATTATCACAAATATTTTATTAATTACTGGTATCCTAATTAGGGATTGACCGAATACCGAATAGTTGATTCGGTGATTCGGCATGTAAACCGAATATTCGGTTTCGGCCGAATACTTTTAAGTATTCGGCCGAATAATTGAAGATAAGTATTTTCATAGAAGTAGAAGAATTATATTTTATTTAGAAGTAGAATAGGCTAAAAGATGAGTTTCAATATTATGTGCATGCGTTCAGAGTTCAGCTGCACTACAAAACACAAGTCAAAGGCCATTTTTAATCATAATAATAAAAAAAATCCTTCTTAAAATAAAATCAAAAACCAAAAAAAAAAAAAATCAAAACAACTGTCTACAGTAAAGAAAAAAAAATAAGGAAGATAAGACGTAGATTTATCCCTTATCATTTAATTTTAAATATTTCTACATTAGTTTTTTTTTTAATTTAAATTTATTTACTGTATACTTTCTTTAATATACACATCAAATAAGTATACCCCTATGCCTATCTTATATCTTTTATATCCATTAAGTTAAAATCGCTCGTACTTTTTATCTTCATCATTACAAAGTTAAATCATTAATCAAAATATAAATATCAATAATTTGACATAAAATAGTTAAATGTACAAATTGATATATCTTTTGTATTAGAGAACATTTGTATTCAATATGTTTATAATTAGACTTAGACAATCAGTAAATCAGATTAACGACAACATTGTTTCTTTTTATTTGAATAAACTTTTGTTTTTCTGACTAATCTTTAATAATAGCCTGTATAGTTTAATAGTACCTTCATAAGCTATTTTGGGTATTGACTAGAGATAAAATAATAAAAAATAAGTGATAGATCAATAAATTTGTAAGTAAAAAGAAGCCATTAAATCGTTTTTGTAATTATATTTAAGAATAAATATGTAACTGAATTAAGAATTTAATTTTAATTAAAGTTTCTTAAAAAAGCTAATGTAAAATGTTTATTAAAAATTTTTAAGTATTCGGCCGAATACCGAATATTCGGTATACACTTTGACCGAAGCTTCGGTATTCGGTATTCGGCAAAATTCCTGCTTCGGTCAATCCCTAATCCTAATTGTTAAATTTATTTAAAAATAACTATTTTGTTTCATTAGCATGTATTCATTAAATTCTGGTTATAAATACAGTCATAAAAACAATTATATTTATTACTTTTTATGGGGTGTCCATTACTGGAACAGAGGGGTGTCCATTACTGGGCTTTTGGGTGTTTTTATATATTTCTGTTAGGGTCACCCGGGGTAATTCCTGGTCAAAAAGCATCAACATCTAATTATTATAAAAGCTATTAAAGGTATTGTTCCTAATTTTTTTATGGAATAAGCCCCCTCTGATGGCTATATTATAAAATGCTTACTTAAATATATATGCACTTATAATTAAAATAATTATAATTTTTAAATGACCAAGAATTACCCCGGAAACGGGGTAATTCTTGGTCACTTCTGGGGTAATTATCGGTCAGCATCCTTTTTCATGTAAATAAAGTAGTACAGATAATTTTTTTTATGACTGAGTAATAAAATAAGTAGAATCAATCTTTTAAAAGTTTTGTTCATCTCATAATTGTGGAATAATAAAGCATAGATTTTGTTTTGGGCATAAATACAGAGTTATTTGATGTGCAAAAGACTCTTGTCTATTTTACAAAACATTAATTAGCCAAAGAATTTTTATGCATTTTTACAACATTATAGGCAGAATTTATTACTTCATTTGTATCCGGTGAGAATGGATTTATTAATAACTTGCAAATTTATTGGTCCATAAAAAATGTAACTGAATGTTTGTTATCAATTTTATTTTACTTAGGCCAGTTGAAGTTTTCGGCTTCCTTTTCAAGAAATTTTCAATACAGACCTTTAATATAATACACAGCATAATAATTAGGTTCCTCTATTGCATTATGCATATTTTTATGCATCATTTTGGCATTTTGCTTTACAATGAGATAGTATTTCTACTTAAATTGTTCAGTCAGAGTATGTCTTATTCTCTGAGCACTTACTGTTTTGTTCTTTTAAAAGTGTTTAATATAATAGAGGAAAATTTTATAATCTTTTTTAAAGACTGTGATATGTCATTAGTTGAAATAAAAAAATTAAAAATTCAAGAATGATAATGATTTGTAGTAAAATGTGTAAAAATCAAGATTGATGTTTTGCAGAAATTTGAGTAGCAGTTTTGAATATAATTTTTTTAAATATTTAATTTCAACTAAATGAATAATTAAAGCATATATTTCAAAGCAAAGAATCTTTGAGATTTTTTACAGTTTCATAAATTGTTATTTTTATAACAAAAGCGAAAATGATCAAGAATTACCTTAGAAACTCAGCGACCAGGAATTACCACGGGTGACTCTACTTTATTAAGAACTACAATTAACTAAAATGTGGTGAAGATGTGGTTGCAATTATTTCTCAGAGTTTGCGATAATTAAAATCACTAAATATGATGATAAAAAGGAATTAAATGATGATAAAAACATTGACCAGGAATTACCCCAGTGACCAAGATTTACCCCAGATACATGAGGCAATATTTGACCAACTTCTGTAAATTATTTAAAAAAGTATAAAAAATTTCAAGACTATTTTTTAATAGCTAAAGTAGTTGGTAATTGAACCAAAAAGAAAGGAAAGAAAAATATTTAAAATTTGAGTTGTGACAAAGATCTTTGTAAAAATGTATCATAACCAAGACCAATGTTATTTTACAGAAATTTAACAAGCCATTTAAAAAAGATTTTTTTTTTCAAAATAAATAAATAATAAAACCATAATTAAGAAATAAATTCCAATGAGGATAGTTCAGAGTACCTCTATGATTTTTTTCATTTTGGTGGAGCGTTCTTAAAACATAAAAAGGACTGTGACCAGGAATTACCCCAGAAACTTGCTGACCAGGAATTACTCCGGGTGACTTTCTGTTATTTAAAATTAAATTTCTATTCATATGGGGAAATGAGGGTATAAGAATGGTTAAATATTGTTGATAGATTAATATAATATTGAAAAAACTGGAATATAATAATTATAACTTAATAAAAAAATAATTTTTAAGGAAATTCCTTAAGGGTGTCCATTACTGGCACATCTACCCTATATCAAATTGATCAAAAATTGTAGCAATGTATACGGCAAAGAGCAAACTCACACATAATTTATAAATAGATTACAAAAATTGTATTTTTGAAATTTAAATCAGATTTTTTCCCCCACAACATCAAAATATTTGAATAGCTACTAAATATTATAATGTTTTGAAGTTATTTAACATTTAGTTAGATGTTTTTTAAATGTATAATACTTCTTTTTACACAGTTTAATATTGTTATAATTAACAATAACAAATATTACATTTTTTACAAGTGATTTAGTGATCATTTTCATTGCTGATTATAATGCTTTTTCACACTATTTTAAAAAATCAGAAAATGTGATTTTATCAATCAATTGATTAAAATCATTGGCACTCTATTGCTATGTTTATTGTATATAAAAGAATGAATAATTTGATTATTAAAAATAAATTATGACATTGTAAGTTATATTAGATTTAAATATCATTTTAAAATTAAATGCTTTTTATATTTGTTAGATAAAAACCATGCTTTTTACAAACTTACTGTACTTAAATTTTTCACAATATTCAGGAATTATGCTCAGAAACAATTATTTAAATCTTTGTTTTGTGTATTCATAAGTCACAATACTTGTAGAAACTAGGGATTGACTGAATACCGAATAGTTGATTCGGTATTCGGTGGTTCGGCATGTAAACTGAATATTCGGCTTCGGCCGAATATTTTTAAGTATTCAGCCGAATAATTGCAGATAAGTATTTTCTTAGAAGTAGAAGAATTCTCTTTTACTTAGCAGAAGAATAGGCTAAACAATGGGTTTCAATATTATGTACATGAGTTCAGAGTTCAGCTGCACAACAAAAAACAAGTCAAAGGCCATTTTTAATTTTTAAAAAACTTTTTCCTTCCTAAAATAGTCTACATAGGTGTAAAATCAAAACAACTGTCTACAACCGAGGAAAAAAAAAGTAAGGAAGATGCGCATCTTTCCCGATCATTTAATTTTATTTACTTCTGCATTAGTTTTTTTTAATTTAAATTTATTTAATGTGTATTTTCTTTAATATACACATCAAATAAGTATATCAGAGTTCATCTCTGTATATCTAAGGTGCATATTAAAGAAAATACACACATCAAATATACCCTTATGACTATCCTATAGCTTTTATAACCATTATATCAAAATTGCTCGAATTTCTTTTCTTCATCACCACAATGTTAAAATATTAATCAAAATATAAATATTCTATCAATAATTCGACAGAAAATAGTTAAATTTACAGATTGATATACCTTTTGTATTTTGAGAACATTCCTATTCAATATGTTTATAATTAGACTTAGACAATCAGTAAATCAGCTTAATGACAACATTGTTTCTTTGTATTTGAATGAACTTTTATTTTTCTGACAATCCCGATCCTTAGTAATACCCTGTATAGTTTAATACTTTCATAGGTTATTTTTGGGTATTGATTAATGATAAAATAATAAAAAATAAGTGATTGGTTAATGAATTTGTGAATGGAAAGAAGTCAGTTTAAATTTTTTGTGTAATTAGATTTAAGAATAAAAATGTAACTGAATTAAATTATTGAGATTTTAATTTCAATTAAAGCTAATATATGCAAAAATGTGTATTAAATAGTTTCAAGTGTTCGGTTGCCGAATACCGAAGCTTCGGTATACACTTCGACCGAAGCTTCGGTATTCGGCAAAATTGCTGCTTCGGTCAATCCCTAGTAGAAACTTTCCAAATTATGTTCATCTTAGATTTGAATACTTTTTTATGTCATTTTAAACATTTAGAAAATTTTTGATTTTAATCGATGACTTTTTTAATAAAATCACTTGATTTAAATCATTGACACCCTACTCCACATATACCTACAATACATTTTTAAATGTTATATTTAATTAATGATAAATGATCACACATCAAAACAAACAGTTTTGTTACATACTGCTGTTTACTTTTTAAATTAAATAATTTATATACAGGGTTGCAAAAAACCCAACCTGCCTGGGTTTTTTAGGGTTTTATTGGGCTTTTTCGTTTTTTTTTTTTTTTCTTTAAGAAGTGAGGGCAGTGGTATTCCCTTCTTTTTTTAAAGTATATGTATTAAATTAAGAAATCTTATTATATTTTTATTGATTAATTTAATATATACAAGTAATTTGAAATAACACAAATAAATCAGTGTAAAAGTCTGTAAAAAAGCTTTTACTTCTGACATCAAGCACATATCACATATTTAAAAGTTACTTTAGTAGATTACTTTTTATTAGGGTGTCAACGATTTTAATCAGTTGATTTAAATCAGCGATTAAAATCATGATTTTAATCAACCGATTTAAAAAAAATCATTGATTTAAATCAAAACAAAATTTTATGTTTAAAATGTCAAAAAAAGTATTAAAATCTAACATGAACTACAGGTATTTTGACTTATGAATAAGCAAAAAAAGAGCTTTAAATAATTGTTTCTAAGCTTAATTCATGAGTATTGTAAAAAATTAAAACAGTTTCATTTAAAAATGATATTTAAATCTAATATAATCTGCAATGTCATAATTTCCTTTAGGTAATCAATTTATACATTATTTTATATAAAATACACATAGTAAGTGTAATACATTTCTACAAGTAAAAGAATAAATAGTAATTAATGGCAATCTCTAGTTAAAGAAGAATGAAAGAATGACATCTGCTCAACAGCTAAATTGTAAATGAATGCAATGAAATAATTGGTATAAAAATGCTAAGCGCAGCAAGAGCTTCTTCGGTATAGGTTGAATAAAGGCTTTAATTTTGAAACTTATATATACTAAATAAAAATAATTAATCGGAGATTGAAAAGGCAGCAAAACTTTTCTTAAAAAAAAAAAATGAACCACTGAAAGCTAATAATCCACACTGAGAGGATATAATAATGATGTTACTAACTTATATTTATTCTATATGAATGGGTTTAACTCATTCTCATAATTTTTTTGGTTAGCATACACATACATGTGTGTAAGTTTAGATTTTGGTGGTTTACAGTAATTTTCCTTAATACAAATGCAAAACGAGCTGCAAATAATATTTGTTAGTTTTGTTGTTTGTGCTACTAACTATTGAAATTACTTATTTGCAGTTTTTCTTAATTCTGTAATTTACTTATACTGTTTCTTCTAGTCCATTTTCTTTTAATGGTGCCACACCATGCCCCTTTTGAAATTGGCAAAATGCACCCTGCCTTAAAAAAAAATTAGTTGAAATTCATCTGTAGTTGTAGCCAGAGATTTCTTGTAAAAAACTTCCCCATTCAACAGTATTTCTAAATTCATGTGGCCAAGATCTTGCAAAAATAATATAACTTTATTTCTTTACAAAAAACAGGATATTATGAAAATGTGTTATTTAATTGTATTTTTCAATTTGTTATTCATAAAATTGTTAAAAATTAAGGACACTTTATTTATCGTACTAAAAATTATTCTTTTTTTTTTTTTTTCTTATATATTACTAAACACATTACTAATATGAAACAGTGCCCTTTTTTGGAACTGGCATCCTGTCCCTTTTTCTTTCTAAAATGAACACTACATTATTATCATTTTAATAATTAAGGCTTAAAAATTTATAATATGTTCCTAATTAGAGAGTTTATTGTTTAATAATTATTAATTTGAAGTAGCCTTAACTATTTAATATAAAATGCAATTACTAATTTTAATAAATGTTAAGTATCACTAGTATTTATAAAGTTTTACATAATTATTACAATATTAATGTATATGACATTATTGTATGATACTAGCAAATGAAACTACTAATTTGCAGTTTTTATACTTCCTGTAATTACTAATTAACAATTATAATTTTATTAATTAAAATTTAAAAACATAGATTATGTTAGCAATTAGAGGTTTAATTGTTTTGGAAGCCTAAAACTCTTGGTAGCTATTCAGTATTTGAACAATGGGAAAAAAATCATAAAAATCCGATTTAAATAAAAAAAAATCCGTTTTTTTTAAATCATGATTTTTTTACACCCTACTTTTTATCTGTATTCCCCACTAAGGACACATTTTTGTAACAAATCTTTAATCTTCAAATATTTATTAATCAAATAATGCTTGATAATATTTTCAAGATATCTATGGTTCACTGTATGGAACAGTTTATTCTTTCAACATAATACTCAACAGTAACTAAAAATATTTCAACTATCTACATACATAACTGATTGTAATTATTTAATTTGAATAATTTGAAATGAAGTTATAATACCTACTTATATGATATCCAACAATGTTTATTTTTATCAACAAACATGCATCAGTATGCAATAGGAAATGATATGCAATAAAAAACAAAAAAACCCAGGTTCAACAAACAAACAAACAAGTGTTTATTTAGGTTTTTTGAAAAAAGCCCCCCCCCCCCCCACCCTTTTTTTTTTTTTTTTTTGCCCAACCCTGGCCAAAAGCAAAAGCGAATAAAACAAATTTGTATTCAGTTGGGAACTTATGTTATGAAGTTTTATACTGTTAAATCTTGATATAAAAGACCTTGTTACTTTTGATCTATGCAAAAATGTTATGATTAGCTATGTATATTGATTTTGGTTTTTTTTTCATAATATTTTTAAACAGGTTTTTAAAAGACTTAAGCACATTATTTCATTTTGACTTTGTCACATTCGGATTTGTGAGTACACCCACAATATATTTTAATAGGATAGTGTAACTCTTTAAACACAAAGGTTAAAAAACTAATGTAAAAGTTACTGAATATTAAATAATGATATCATGGATTGTAAAAAAACCTAATAAAACCCGCTTTAACATGAGTTTTATTGGTTATTTTAGGGTGGGTTTTACCCCAAAAAACCCACCCAGGTTTTATTGGGTAGGTGGGTTTTTTGCAACCCTGTTTATATATAAGGTAAATGCACCTATAGTCGGCTGCTAACTTTTAAAGTTTAAAAATGCCCACAACTCATTTCTGAAAAACGACTGATAGAATTCTGATTGACTGACATCCTTAAATATTAACTGTCCATAAACTCTTTTTTTTTTTTTTCTGTTGGTGCATAAGTTTATTTTCTAGTGTCTTCAAAAACTGATTTTTTGGCAAATTCTTAGAGATTTCATTAAGAGATTAAGTTTTTATTTAAAACATTGTTTCTTTTAATATGTTTTATTTTGAATAAAATTGCTGTTGGTATACTCTATTATACTATATAAATAATTTGTTAGATGAGCCAAAAACTTAATAATTGAGTCTTAATTTTGAGGGGTGGCCTGCTTCTGAGTCACTGTTTCTTAAACTGGCATAATAAATAGACAAAAATAAACTGACTAATAAATATAAAATAAAAATAAATAAAAACTGACATTAAGATTGTGGACACGGGGCCTGCTATTGGGGCAACCAGCAAAATTTTATTTTTATGTTGAATTAAGTATTTTTTGAGATAATAAACTTTTGTGCATAATTTATTTAGTTTTTTGTTCATCAGAACCGTGGGCCAGGGGCCAACTATTGGTGCACAAGTGCCCACTTCTGGAGCAGTGAAAATGCAACTTCACTAAGCTATTAGACATGATTATTAAAAGAAGTTAATATCTGAAATAGTTTATAGTATTTCAAAGTTGGTTAATTGTTTGGTTGGCAAAACTTTCATTATTGAATGTTTGTAGAGTTTTAAATGCTTATAAGTTAACTGAAAAAGTCTATACCTGTTGTATTAGTTTTTTGCTGCACTAAAACATTTTTTTCTTCTTCATTAAAAATTAGAATTTAGTTTATTTCTTTTCTAACTATATGTATAAAAAGTATCAAAATATTAAAAAGTCAATATTTTTTTTCTATAGACAGAAATATTATTTAAATCCAATTCAACAATAAGAATTTTCTGTAATTGGTAGGTACTGCTGTAAATACCTATAGATACAAATTTTCACAAGACCACAAATAAATCACAACAAATTGTCGGCATTCTTTGGATCCTAAAAGGCATTGTTTTGTAAGAAATTTTATATTTGTTTAAGAAAATATGAGCCATTTTAATAGTTAAATTAGTCATTTAAAACAGTTATTTTAAAAAGCATAGTTTCAACATTCATTGACGATCACATGGAAGAAAATTACTATTCTATAACAAACTTTACTAACACCAAAGTCTTCCTCCAGGAATTATCTAAAAAATAAGAAGGAGAAAATTTTTCACTTTGCTCCCCCCCCCCCCTCCCTAAATTCCTCTCCACAATTAGATGATTGTCTTATTAGATTACTTATTATTAATGTAAAGTAACAAATAGGACAGTATTTTTTTTTAAGTTACAGGATTTTAAAGGCTGTTTGGAAACACTAAAGAAAAGTAGAAATTACAATGGGAAGGAAATACAGTAGAAGATCTTTATAACGCAAATTTAAAAACGCAAGGTTGTGCATTATATAGAATTTTGTGTTATATGGATCACATCATTAAATTCACACTATAAACATGGCCAAATATGTCTGAAACATATCAAAATACATTAGAATATCTTTATACTGCATTCCCTGTTACCAAGAGTTATCCAAAATATAAATTTTTGCATAATATAGATCAGACATTGTTAAATTTACTTTATAAATATGATACAAATATAACTGACCTGACACAACCATCCTTTTATATAAGACATTTTCAAAAACGTTTATTGTAATAATAGTATTTTTTTTTTCAGTAAAAAGGTCTTACTAATTTATTTGTTCTTTCGTTATTTAAAATTACTGCAAAAAATTTTTTTCTTTTTCCAATGTTTACGTTCATTTCATAGTTATGTCCGCCTATGTTTTATGACTAAATAAAGAGCATTAGGTTCTGTACAATTTTCCATTTTCATTGATATTTATTGTATCCTTTAATAAATTCGATTATTACATTTAAAATACTTACATTTTATTCACAAATACAATATCTTAAAAATATCTCTTTATGGTTTAATTTTATTATTCTGCACCATTTAAATGTGTAAACTATTACAGCGTTTAAAACCCTTGGTGGTCTGCTGTCCGAGACCACCAAAAATTCAATCGGACCACTAATTTGAAAAATTTAGTGATCCGCAGGACCAGTAACCCCCCCCCCCCCACCACCACCACCTCTCTCTCTCTGACAGGTAAACATAAACTTTCCTGTCCCTAAGAAAACTGCAAACAAACACAAATCACATAATTTTATTTTATTTAAGAAAATAAATTTAAAAAAATTCCATTAAACCTTGGTTAGTTGAAATAATTAATCTGAAATAAAATATTTAATTAATAAATAAATTTACAGTTTTTCTTTATATACTGTTTAACTTTTAGCAAATTATAATTTTACATTTTATTATGCTGAAATTTTTGGATTACTGCAAAGGAAGTTTGGTTTTATATTCTAGAGGGGAGGGGGGGGGGGGGTACTCAAAGGGTTAAAGGGACTTAATACTTAATAGATTATTATGTAGCGGGCCACTGATAACTGCGGACCAGTAAATTCTTGTGCGTACTGGTCCTTGAGATCAGTGACTTTTTTATGTCAATTCTGAGTCATTCCATGTCAAATCAACACAATTTCAGACCAAAATCTACCTTGACCTCTCAGATTTTGATGAAACTTGGTTTATCATGCGTCTTTACATAGTTATGAAAGAAAACAGTAAAATTATTTTTTTAATGTATTCCATTTTAATTTTATTAACAATTAATTAAAGCATTTTTCATTAAAATTTTTACATCTTGAATTACATAATTGCCATTTTCTCAAAAACTAAATATGTTACAAACTTAGTTTATATATAATTTTAAAGCTCTTTTTATGGCCTTTAATTTGATATGCAACATGATCAAATTTATTAAAATTTATTTTTTAAAATATTTAAATTTAAATTTTAAATTTCTCAAAAAGTGACATTTTTAAATTTTTCAAAAAATTCTCAAATAGACTTTATATTGCACTTGACATTTCCCCAAGTTTTATGATGGGATCCCTATGGGATCAGAAGATGTATAAAGTTGAAGTTCATATGTAAAGTGAAATTTTTAACTTACATTTCAATATCTTTATTTTCAACTGATGACAAAGTGCGAAAAAAATTATATAAATGCCACAAACTAACATTTTTCACATTTTAAATAAATATTTCCCTTTTTTAAAAATATTAGAACATAAACAATAAGAAATGAAAAGTTGGAGTGAGTCGACCAGTGCCAAACATCAAAGACTATTGACTGCTATTTTTCAAACTGTGTCTCTTCTCCTGATGTTTATGACATTAGAAAAATCTTGGAAGATTGATTGCAAGAAAATTTGAAACACAAACTTTTCGCCAATGGATTTTAGTTGATTAGTGCAGCTTAGAAACAGTTCAGAACCCTGTGTGCAAGAATTTATTAATGTATGTTCTGTGAAAAACCCGAGATTCTTCGCCATGATTTCATTAGTAAGAAGCAAAGTGCTTTTAAATGTTATGTACTAAGGAAAATTTATTAACTTCTGAAATGGCTGTAGTTTGCGACTTTTCAGAAAATATAGTTTTATCTCATAAAATGAAGCACAGCGATACCATTGGAACAAATCACTATACATCCATTTGTAATATATTTAAAAAAAGAAAAGGAAATTAAGCATTGTAGTTTTGTCTCCTCAGAATGTCTTGGACATAATACCATAGCTGTATATGCATTTCAGAAAAAACTAAGTCACATCTTTTCTATTACAAGAATGATTTTCGAATTGAAGCAGAATGACATTTTTCTGCTATAGCTGATGGCAAAGGACTTTGTGATAGATTAAAAGGTACAGTGAAAAAGGAAGCAGCAACAGCAAGCCTACAAAGGCCTTAACCAAGACCAAATAACTACGCTATTTCGGTTATGTTATATGAGTGGTTAAAATTTCACTAATCTAAAATAATAGAATTTTGTTATGTAACCCAAACCCAAGAGGAATACATTAAAACTGAGCAGCACCTTGAACACAGACTCAGCCAGACTGTGGTAGCACCTAGTACTAGAAAATTTCATGTAATGGAAGGGAAAATTCCCTTCAACATGTGGGATGAAAGTAAAAACAAAGATATTTTCATTATTGAACTCATGAATGTAGAAACCCATGCAATTATCCCCGTTGAAGAAAAATTAAATTTTGAAAAATTAACTGGCTACCTTGTTTCTTACTACAATGATGCATGGTGGCTGTGTTATATTTTAGATGAAAATTAAATAAAGGTTACCTTTCTTCATCCACCAGGACCAGCTCATTCTTTTTGAAAACCTTCGACACCTGATGTTCTGTGGATTTCATCAACTGATATCATTTACAAAGTAAACCCTACTATACCAACTGGTCGTACATATATATACTCTGCAACCGGATGAAACAAACAAGATTGAAAAAAATATTTACAGATTTCTTACAATCATGAAAAGATCAAGTCTAATTTATTTTTGATTTTTTGAATAAATAAATTAAAAAATTATTTTACTGTGTGTGAGGAGGACAAATATCTAGTATATAAATCAGAAAATGCATTTGACATAAAATGTAATATGCATCTATATGTAAAAATGACATTGCCAATGTAATTTAATTTTTTTCATAGCATATTTTCATGTGCTATATTATTTGCAAACAAAATGTAATATTTATATTTATCTGTATTTAAAAATTGATCTATATTAAGTATTTATAAAATGATATAGTAGAAATATTAATCCTTTCAGAGGCAAGTAATTGTGTTTTTGTAATGTTGAATTCACACTGGAATTTTCAAAAAAAATTTCTTTGAAAATAAGGAAAATCAACTTTACAACTATTTCCACCAAAGTTATAAAGTAAAATTTATTTAAAAGTTTCTGGTACAAATCTTGATTAAAATTAGATAAGATATAATATATCCCACCGCCATTCAAGGGGTTAAGTGCATATAAATTAAGTAGTTATAAGAAAGATTAAATGTGTATAATATAAAGGGAGCCATCTTAAGCAAAAAATGAATGAGTTTTTGTAAGAAATATTCGTGTCTGATATACCTCACAAAATAAAATAAATTTTTAATTTATACATTCGAAAATAAATTGGACTTGATCTTGTAATATAAAATGATCTATAGTGTTTATAAAGTATATACTCGTGAATTATCAAATAATAATATCCAACTTTTAATTTCTTATTGTTTATGTTCTAATATATGTAGGAAGTGGGAAGCTTTATTTAAAATGTTAAAAATGTTAGTTTGTGGCACTTATATAATCATTTTCATTGCTTTTTCATCAGTTGAAAATAAAGATATTGAAATGCAAGTTAAAATTTTCAATTTACATATGAACTTCAACTTTATGTATCTTCTGATCCCATAGAGATCCCATCATAAAACTTAGGGAAATATACAAGGGCAATATGAAGATAATTTGAGAATTTTTTGAAAATTTTAAAAATGTCGCTTTTTGAAAAATTTAAAATTAAAATTTAGATTTTTAAAAAAATAATTTTTTATAAATTTGGTTATGTTGCATATCAAATTAAAGGTCATAAAAATAGCTTTAAAATGATATATAAACAAAGTTTGTATCACATTTAGTTTTTGAGAAAAAGGCAATTGAGTAATTCAAGATGTAGCGAGTTTTAATGAAAAACGCTTTAATTGTTAATAAAATTAAAATGAAATACATTAAAAAAATAATTTTAGTGTTTTCTTTCATAACTATGTAAGGACACATGATAAACCAAGTTTCATCAAAATCTGAGGGGTCAAGGGAGAAAAGGTGTGTTGATGTGACATGGAATGACTCTTCTACCACTGTATTAGTATTCTTTTGTCTGAAATCCTCTAAATAAATCAAATTTTATATTTGATATGTCGCAACGCCATAAGTGAACGTCATTGTTAAAGTAACCCTATTCTTCAATGATTTTTTAAATTTAATTTCAATAATTTTCCTATCTTAAAATTTTAGAATGACAACATTCTATTATTTGTATAATTTGGTGAATAGCTTAGCGATTTGTATAATTTGGTGCAATTGGTCAACAGGATAATCAAGCAGGGGTGCAGAAAATGTTTCTACTCCCAACATTTCCCCCAATCCACAAGAAAATTTCCCCAAAATTTTACGGTATGTTATAGGTAAATGCTGTATTACAGGTATGTATAGAAAATTTATTTTTCCAATATTTCTCAACTTATGAGCGAGTATATATGGCAGGGGTGATTCGGAGTGAAAAAAATTTTTTGAAATTCACAACAAATTTTCTGAAAGTCGGTTATTTCGCGACGAAATTCGTGGTTGTTTCGCGATCTTTTGCCGAAATTTGTGGTTCTTTTGACGAAATTTGTAGTTCTTGTGCGATCTTTTGCGAAATTTGTGGTTCTTTTGCGATCTTTTGACGAAATTTGTGGTTCTTTTGCGATCTTTTGACGAAATTTGCGGTTTTTTCGCGATATTTTGACGAAATGTACGTTTATTTCTCAAACTTTTGACAAAATTTGCGTTCCTTTCGCGATCTTTTGACGAAATCTGTGGTTATTTTGCGATCTTTTGACGAAATTTGCTTTTTTTCGCGTTCCTTTGACGAAATTCGCGGTTTTTTCGTGATCTTTTCACGGAATGTGCGTTTATTTCGCGATCTTTTGACAAAATTTGCGTTCATTTCGCCGTCTTTTGACGTAACTTGCGGTTCTTTCGCGATCTTTTGACGAAACTTACGGCTTTTCCGCGCTCTTTTGACGAAATGTGCGTTTATTTCGCGATCTTTTGACAAAATTGCGTTTATTTCGCGATCTTTTGACAAAATTGCGTTTATTTCGCGATCTTTTGACAAAATTGCGTTCATTTCGCGATCTTTTGACGAAACTTGCGGTTATTTTGCGATCTTTTGACGAAATTTGTGGTTATTTTGCGATCTTGTGACGAAATTCTCCCTTTCTCTGTAATTCTTGGACAAAATTCGCGGTAATTTTATGTCCGAATTTTCAAATTGATGACCGATTTTTTTTTTAATGTTCGGAACCGAATACCTTAAATTTTCAGAAAATTCAGAACAGAATCTCCTTCCATATATTTTACACATTATTCTGAGATCGATTTTGTGAAGGTCGCCATACGGATCTTTTTATTTGTAGTGAAATTTTTCTATCTCATGGAATTTGTTGTTAAAATCGAAATCAATTGTACATGTTTCTGCAAAATTTCCCCCGATCCTAGATCGCCGGATCGGACATATTCTGCACACCTGTAATCAAGTACAGTAGACTCCCTCAAATTCACACAGCTTGGCACCAGAGGTTGTGTGAATTTTAGAATTTTACAGATTTTTGGTCATTGCCTTGTTAACATTTTTAAAAAATTTATTTGAATGTAATAATGCAATCAACATTTATAATGAATGCTTGTAATATACTAAACTATTAAAATAATTAAGTATAGTAATAAACTAAAATGATGAAAAGTAAGAAAATTAAAAAAATTGTTAAAAGTAAAAGTAAAGGTCAAATATTTAAATAATTAATAATGTAAGTTAAATATGCATAAAGATGAGATACATTTTCCGTGAACTACTCAATCGCAGGGCTGCAAAAAAGCCGGCTAAAATTAAAAAAAGCCACGCCGGTGGCTTTTATTGGTTTTAACCGGCTTTTTTTTGGCCAAAATTGGCCTTTTTTGGCCAAAACTGGCTTTTATACAGTGAAGCATTTTAATTATAAACGATACATTTTTATGTGATTTTTAATTACTTTTAAAGACATTTTTAACAGAAATAGAAAGCAATATAACCCAATTTTTAATAATAAAGACATTAATATAGGAATAAAAGGTCATACCAATAGCTTTCTCTGGTTTACACTGACCTTAACACCTTTTTTTTTTTTTTTTTTTTTTACTATATAATTAAAAAGGACAATGGTTGCTTAGTTATATATTTTATTAACTAATTTTAAGGGATATTAATAATACAAATCTTATTTTATTTCTCATAAACATTTATTTAAAATCACACAAAGTCATTTAATAAAAACATAATTTGTCTATTTTAAAACAGTATTATGCGTAACATATACATTAATTTATGCATGAATATGTACTATTTTAAGTAGAAACTAGCTTTTGAAAATTCTAATTCAAAAAGTTTTATTTGGAGAATTTTTTTTCTTAAATGTTCTCATTATTTTATACACTCTTACATAGTACTAAAATTTCCCCAAATGTTATAGCTATCCTTCATAATTTCTCTTTCAACATTGTTCATCCTACGATTTTAATCTGTCCGTATAGACATATCTGGAATAAGTTACATAACAGCTTAGTAGCAGAAAAACTTTTTACATAAATCATTTTCATAAGTTATCGGAATATCAATTGCTTATTACTGGGTGTTCTGTTGCATTCTAGCAATTTACATATATCTTTTTACATATATATCATTTTTATAAGTTATCAGAATATCAATTGCTTATTACTGGGTCTTCTCAAGTTTTATATAAGATAATTTCAGTTATTAAATACATATAAGCTATTTAGTTTTAATCAATTTTAAAAGTAAATTATTATGTAAGAATGTTTCTATTTTAATGTGTAACATTTTTTTATTCTTTCATATAATCTTTAAAATGTGTGGTATGTGTAGAGCTATAATAAAGAATTCCAAACCAATACTTTAGTCTAATTTAATGTATTCTTCTGAATATTTATAATTTTTTTTCAGACATGCCTTCACAGTTGCATTCTAGCAATTATAAGGTTTTATTTATTTGACAAAATTTAATAGAAGTTATTTTTTTAGTAGAAAATATTTATAAGTGCATTAAAAATAAATTAATCCAAATTTTATATGAATTGTCTATAAACTACATTTTTGAAAAATAAAAGCCGGCTGTTTTCAGTTAAAGCGGGCTTTTTTTAAATGGTTAAAACCAAAAAAAGCCGACCGGCTTTTTTTGGTCGGTCTAAAACCGGCAACCCTGATTCAATTAAACTTCCTCATAAAAGTACCTTATTAATTCACATCAGAATTATAAAGTAAGGAAGTTTTATTTCAGGATTAGCCAGTCTTAATAACCAAAAAAGCTTTATTAATACATAAATATATTTAGTAAAAAGATTGTGATTACCAGTGATATCAGCAATGTCGATTTTTTTCAGAAATACATTTATACTTCCTTCGTGAAAAACAAGTTCAATCATATTATCGAGAATTACATACTATTAAAATACATATGGAAGGATATAAAACTAAAAAAAATTCTGTATTTTTGCCCCTACATCTGAACTGAAAGTTTCATTGTTTACATCTGCTATGTTGTGGGGATTTTAGGTATTAGTAGATTTTAAAGTTGCGAATTTGAAAAAGTTTACTGTAGTACCTAATTTTTAAACTATGTATGGTGAAGAAGGTAAAGTAAAAGGATTAATGAAAATTTTGGCAAGAGGTGGGGATAAGAATTTTAAAACATTTTTTTTATTAAGCAGAAATTTGTAGAAACACTATAGGTGAAAACTGGGAAATTTCATTAGCGGCCACTGGCCGGTAGGATTAGTTTTTTAAGTGGCCACTTTTTTATTTAAAAATACTAAACAGTAAAATTTTTATAAGTATTAATCTAAAACTGAATATCCCAAATAAATATGTTAATATAAATATATTGGAACCAAAAAAAAATAGACTCCTTGATGAAATGCAAGAAAATTTTATTCTCTCCTTGTCAAAATGTGGCCGGAAGGTGGCCGCTGATAGACAGTTTTTCACTAGCCACTTTTTCTCATTTACTGGCCCTGTGGCCGGTGGCTAGTGCTAATTTTGACCTTTAAGAAACACAGAAAATTCTCTCTCAATTATAAAAAGATAAACAAAAGAAGGTTAGCGAAAAAACTAAATCCTTCGACAATAAAGGTTGTTATAATGCCTACTATTCTCATTGGTAGAAATTAACTAATTCCATGTTTGTTTTGTTTTTTTCCCCTGGCCATTTTTACCATTCTGGTAGTACTTAAAAAAGCCACGCATTTTTAGTCTCAGAAAGCGCAGAAAATTATCAAAGTTCAGTGTATCATAACTTGGTAAATTTGTCGATTTTTTTTTTCTTTTTGTTATTGTTTAACTTGTTAGAGCAAGAAAGACATTTTTTAAACCATTAACTTACAGGACCCAAGAACCATGTAAAAAATTAAATTTCGCAACTTCGATGTAAGTGGATTTTCATTTGATGAACAACATTTAAAATATTTCTGCAATTCAAACTATTCCTCTAAAACTAGCGGTTTAGCAATTAGCTATTGGTCAACAATAAGAATAGGACACCCTGTATATAACCTTTAAAAAAAAAAAAAAAATACATTGCAGGTGTTAGGACATTTGCTATTATGTAAAGTGAGACCAAAATAAAATCAATTTCTAGACTTGAAGTTAGAATCCCTGATGCTGACTGGCAGATTTACTACTGAAATCATTTAACATAATTATCTAAATCTCTAAATAAAATTTCATTATTCTGTATAGCTAATTTTAGAACTGTAAAACAAATCATAACTTCTGTAGCGTACACACTAAACTCAAGACTTGATTGGTCCATTCTGCAGGGCCCACTACTGATGCATCAGAAATGTACTATGCCTGTCACTACTGGAACATAGAGGAAGATAGCATTTTTTAGGTGCGTTCGTAATTATATAAATACATAGCACCTATAGTTGTCGTTCAGTCCGTCCGTCTGTCTGTCCACATATAACAGAGCAAAAACTACCCAACTGAATGGTCTGAAATTTTAAGCATACAATTGTTACAAAATTTTGTCAAGTCATTTCAAATTTCATCAAAATCGGATGTATAGTTTAATTACAGGGACAATCTAAAGTTTTCCGTTACATTACGACCAATGGGAAAACATTATTGCAAGTGCATTTTAATGATGTTACAGCCTTCCGAATGGTCTGAAATTTTAAATATATAATTGTTGCATAATTTTGTCGAGTCATTTCAAATTTCATGAAAATCGGATGTGTAGTTTAATACAGGGACAGTCAAAAGTTTTCTGTTACATTGCGGCTAATGAGAAAAAATTATTGCAAGTGCATTTTAATGATGTTACAGCCTTTTGAACAGAATGAAATTGATATGCACTTATGAAGTGCGTTAAAATATACATTCATTACAATATGCGGTGCAAAAAATATTTATAAAATTAGTTGTAGTATGAACGCACCTCATTTGCCACGCTTGACGAGCAATTTCCAACTTGTTTTATTTTCCAAAGAATATGTTTTGAAACATTGAATCTTTATTCTGATACATGAAGGTTAGGACTAGGCTAAGAATATATAGATCTTTTAAAATTCACTAACTTTTTAATAATAATTAGATAAATGTCCTTAAGTGACTCCCTACTGGTGCATTTACTTTACTTAATAAATGAAATCATCTGATAGAATACTTGGGAACATCCATATTTAGTTAGTAGTCAGTGTGTTCTGCTGCTGACTTATAAAAATGATATAAAGCAATTTCATAACTTATATGTCCATATGAAGAGATTAAATTGTAAAATGATTAATGTTAAAGGAGGAATTAGGAAAGAGATTAGTACATGTAGGTTTAGAAAAGAAAAAGAAAAGAGCACAGCAATAATTAAAAAATTGTTTTCTAAATAAAACTCATTAAAATAAAGTATGGAAATAGTTGTTGCTATTTAAAAGAGATCTTTATCCAATCTTATTCTTGATAACTATTTTCTGTAGTGAGAAAGTGTTTATTATTGAATGACTTTATGAAAGATTTTAAATATTTACGAGAAAAAATAAGATTGTTACACATTAATAGCCCTTAAATTTAGTTAATAAAATACATAACTTAGCAACTACGGTGCTAAAAATAAAATATTTAATTATTTAAAGCAGCAATTTAGAAAAAACAACTTCTAAAGGCTAGTGTAAAACCCACAAGAGCAGTTGGCACTTGATATGCCTTTTTAAAACTTCACTGACATATTTGCTGTTTTCACTATAAATCAACACTAGCAGCTCCATTATTCCAAAATTGAAAAATTATGAATTTATAAACTCAATAAAATGTCTAAAATTAGTAAAAGGATGCATCAAATATTCAGTATTTGGTCATACTACCGAATATTCGGTTAGGTTGAATATCAAACTGTTCATCTTGTCTCAGGGTTGCAAAAAAAATTCGGTAAAAGTGTGTACCGAATATTCGGTATTCGGCAACTGAATACTTACGGGTCTTCTCAAATCCAAAAGGGCAACTTTCTGACATGTTTTAATTTATTTTTGTTCGAAAATGCATGAAACTAGCTGGTGGTGTTGTTCAGAAACTATGTAATTGAGCTGTTTTTTCCATTTTTCTTTCTTTTTTTTTTTTTTTTTTTTGCAAACGCAAAAGATCTTTCAGAAAATACTGTCAAAGTGGGCATTTTGAACCGAATTTCCGTGCGAAGGAAGAAAGATACTCAAGAACGGGCGAAAAACGTGTTTGTCACGTGATCAAATTTCCTTTTCTCAATAGGTAATTGATTGATCAAAAAATGGAAAAAAAAGAGTTCAATTCCAAATCGCTTCCATGGCCAGGCATTCCAATTTTATACCTTTCCGTTAAAAAATGAATTTGTAAATGTGTCAAAACGTTTTGCGCTTGTTGAGCAGAGCAGTTAAGAACAGCCTTAATAATTTTGAATGAACATTTTTGCATATATTAGCTTTTTCAATAAACTTTAATTAAAATAAAAAACTTAATAACTTAATTCAGTTACATTTTTATTCTTAAATCTAATTACACAAAAAAGTTTAATGACTTCTTTCCACTCACAAATTTATTAATTCATCACTTATTTTTTATTATTTTGCCACTAGTCGATACCCAAAATAACCTATGAAAGTATTAAACTATACATGCTATTGTTAAGGATAAGGATTGTCAGAAAAACGTAAGTTCGTTCAATTAAAAAGAAACTATTATTAAGCTGATTTACTGATTGTCTAATTATAAATACATTGAATAGAAATGTTATCAAAATCAAATACTAAAGGTATGTTAATTTGTACATTTAACTTTTTTCTATCAGGTTATTGCTATTTATGTTTTGATTGCTGATTTATCTTTGTGGTGATGAAGCTAAAAAATTTGAGTATTTTTAATTTAATGGATATAAAAACTATAGGATTAGGCATAGGGGTATAGATATTTGATGTATACATTAAAGAAAATACATATTAAATAAATTTAAATAAAAAAAACGAATCAAGAAATAATAAAAATTGTTTAGCCTATTCTACTTCTAAGTAAAAGATAATTCTTCTACTTCTGAGAAAATACTTATCCGCATCTGCCAGCAGTTTTTATAGTGAAGATTTATTTTCTGAAGCTGGACAGATTTATAAACAAAAAAGAAACAGATTACAACTACAACCAGATAATGTCTAAAAACTCCTATTTTTATAGCGTAATTTGCTCATGTTAAATTTTGATTACAAATAGTGTAATGTACTGCTTTTTATAAATGATCACTTATCACTGAAGCACATTAAAATAACATCAAATGAGCATTGGTCATCATGTATTTTTACAATTAGTAATACTTTACCTATTGTTTTTCATAAACTAATTACTTGGAAAATTCAACCGAATATTAAAAAGTATTCGGCCGAAGCCGAATATTTGGTTTCAGGGATATGTTTAGGAAGAAACTGAGTCCTTATCTCTAAACTGAACATTTCACAATCTTAATCATTTAAAAGTAAAATCCGAACTGTCACTTTTACACATATAATAAAAATGTATCTATTTTACATACATATATCTTTCTAAAAATGTACTATAAACAAGAACCAGAATATAACGAAAATTTCAAATTCACAAAATTATGAGTAGATTTTTCACAAATGTAAAAAGCTGTTCACAATTCCACAAACACAATACTCTGGAAGTAAATTCTGTACAGACCCGTGGGTTTACATGCCAAATGGTCGATTTGGTATTCGGTCAATCCCTAGTAATAAGTTAAAATTCTTGACTTTGCTGATCTTCTTCCACCTAGAGACTTTCTAGGTCTAGCTTTTGGGAAGGGACGTAGCTGTTTTGGGGTAGTCAATAATTTTCATAATCATATTCAGTGATGCCGCTGTACTTGAAAAAACCTGGGTCCTCGGGACCCAGGATTTTCAATAATCTGGGTCCCTTTTTTACAAAAGCGGGTCCCCATCATCCCAATCAATAATAATTTATATTTTAAAGGAATAAAGGAAACTTGTTTATTTGGAAAAGATAAATGAAATGCAATAATTATTGTTTTAATAATAATTAAATAATGAATTAAAACCAGTGTTATTTGCACTCAAATAAGATATTTAAAAAAAAACATTAAGAGAAATTTTCTTTACTTTTTTAAAAGTAAAAGTGCAAAATACAATTTTAATTGTAAAATAATGTTTATTTGAGAGTAGAAGATACCAAGTTCCACTAACAAGTATCACTAATGTTCGCATTTCTTTTAAAAGGGGGCAAGACAGGTTTATTGAAAAAGATATTTTTGCTGAAAAAAAGAATACTTATGTTAAGTAAAGGTGTACTTTTTGTTGAATGAATGGGTGCTTTCATTATACTTCCCATTGAATTATTTGTCAGCATAGATCTGTGTTGGAATCAGATATTTTTCTTGGAAGGGAAATTTACATCTGAATCATTAATAAACATCAAATCCTAAATGTCCTGAAGGTACGAGACATTTCAATGCAGTAAGAAGAAGGGGGGGGGGATTTTTCACTAGTCCACCTATTGAATACATTATCAAAGTACACTGAAATCATTCTGCATTTTTAAGAATCTCATAAAAAAATTAAATCCCATTTTATGAATTTTCTACCTATAAGTTTAGTTTGCACATCTTTTTTGGTGCTTTGACTAAATTCACGTTTTTTCCGCGTTGTTTTGACGAAATTCGCGTTTTTTCCGCGATCCTTTTGTCGAAATTCGCTATTTTTCACGAGCCTGTCACGAAAATCGTGTTTTTCCGCGATACTTTGACAAAATTCGGCTTTTTTCCGCGATTTTTTGACGAAATTCGCCATTTTTTCGCGATCTTTTGACGAAAATCGCGGTTTTGCGCGATATTTTGATGAGATTTGCGCTTTTTTCGCGATCCTTTGACAAAATTTGGCTTTTTCCCGCGATTTTTTGACAAAATTCGCTATTTTTTCGCAATCTTTTAACGAAATACGCTAATTTGTCGCGGCCCTTTTACGAAAATCGCATTTTTTCGCAATATTTTGATGAAATTTGCGCTTATTTCCGTGATTTTTTGACGAAATTCGCTTTTTTTCGCGATCCTTTGACGAAATACACTATTTTTTCGCGGCCCTTTTACGAAAATCGCTGTTTTTGCGCGATATTTTGATGAGATTTGCGCTTTTTTCGCGATTCTTTGACGAAAATCGGCTTTTTTCCGCGATTTTTTGACGAAATTACGCGTCCCACGGGACGCGTAAGAGCTATTTTTTTGCGTCCCGTCTCCGATTTTTCGCGTAATTTACGCGCTATATCGCGTCCGCGGCATCCCTGATATTTATGATCTTCATAAAGTTGTTATAAATATAAACTAAGCTTGATAAACACTATTTGTAGATTTTCAAAACTATTTAATTAAGGGAGCCTTAACCCAGTGGCCAACCCTTCCTTACATAGTGGGTAAAGCCTCCCTACCTGGCCATTTTGTAAAGAATGACACATGGTAATTTTAAGCCTGATTCATTATACAAACTTTATAACTTTAATAAAAGTTTAATATGACAGTATTTATAAAATCCTACTTGCGTAAAGTTTATTTCGATTAGTCTGTCCGAGAAAATCTTTCAAATTATATTCAAAGTACTTACTTTTTAAGTAGAAAAAGTTTCCATTTTCAATATCTCCATACTGCTATGAATTAACTGAATGAAACTAAGATGGATGCCTGATTACATCAGTAGCTTTGACTGCCATGTAGTAGGGTGTCAACGATTTAAATCAGTTGATTTAAATCAGCGATTTAAATCATGATTTTAATCAAGTGATTTTTTTTTAAAAAATCATTGATTAAAATCAAATTTTTTAAATGTTTAAAATGACAAAAAAGTATTCAAATCTAAGATGAACATAATTTGGAAAGTTTCTACAGGTATTGTGACTTATGAATACACAAAACAAAGCTTTAAATAATTGTTTCGAAGCGTAATTCCTGAGTATTGTGAAAAATTTAAGTACAGTAAGTTTGTAAAAAGCATGGTTTTTTATCTAACAAATATACAAAGCATTTAATTTTAAAATATTTAAATCTAATATAACTTACAATGTCATCATTTCCTTTTAATAATCAAGTTATTCATTCTTTTATATACAATAAACACAGCAATAGAGTGTCAATAATTTTAATCAATTGATTTAAATCAGATGATAAAATCACATATTTTCTGATTTTTTAAAATAGTGTGAAAAAGCATTATAATCAGTAATGGAAATTATCACTAAATCACTTGTAAAAAATGTAATATTTGTTATTGTTAATTATAACAATATTAAACTGTGTAAAAAGAAGTATTACACATTTAAAAAACATCTAACTAAATTTTAAATAACTTCACAACATTATAATATTTAGTAGCTATTCAAATATTTTAATGTTGTGGGGGAAAAAAATGATTTAAATTTCAAAAATACAATTTTTGTAATCTATTTATAAGTTATGTTTGACTTTGCTGTATACATTGCTACAATTTTTGATCAATTTGATATACATACGCTTTAGAACCTGTGTAAAATTACTGGCTGCTTTATGAATTTATCAAACTATTATTTACCACCTTTTTTCAACCACTTTTTCAAAAATGTAGATTGTGTTCTTAATTAAACAGAAAATACAACATTTGTTTGGAGTAGAGCCGTACCGAGTATTCGGCCCTAGTTGTATACTAGTTGCCGAGTACTATCGATCGATGAGACGCACGTTTTATTATTATTTATTTATTTATTTCGTGACCGATTGGTGAAATTTGCGTTTTTTTTCTTTTATTCTTGACTTATTGACGAAATTCATATTTTTTTCTCTGAACCGATTGACGAAATTTGCGGTGTTATTTTGTGAACGATTGATGAAATTCGTAGTTTTATGTTTTATTTGACGAGCGATCGAGGAAATACCCGATTTCTTTTCATGCTCGATTGATAAATTGATTTTGCGGAAATCTGCTAATAAATAAATATTAATAATTCGACGAATTCTGCTAATTCGTAGAAGAATCGCGTGCCGGTATCTAGTGTCTACCTGTAAGAATATATCTGAATAATCCAAGAGCTATAAATTTAATGAGTGGGGGCTAAAATTATTCTCATCTCGGCAAGAATTTTTGTGCGTCGCGGTGCATGTAACGCGATTTTTTTTTTCTCGATTCCGCGGATGTCGCAGATTTTTTTTAAAGAAGAAAACGCGAAACTTACGGATCCGCGGAAATGTAGCAACCATGTTTAATCATATTTTTTAATTATGGACAGTACAAAAAGAAAAAAAAAAGCGGTACATATCGTGGAATTACGGAGGTAGTGTTGAATTCAGGGAATGGCCCGGGTGTGTGTGTGGGTGGGGGGGATCCCCCAGGAGTAATGCGACCCCCCCCCCTCCGGCCCGGCCCGGAGCTGCAGAAATCCCTCCCGGAGGAAAGTGTTTGAATTTAACACTGTATGGAGGAGAATCCGTGGATTTGATAGGGAAAAAAAAAAAGCACAAATCCGCCGTTTGGCGGAAAAGGGGCATCCCTTTAAAACACATGGCGACTTGGACACCGAAAGTTATTGGCCAAAGCAAAAACTTGCGGTCGCCAGACTGTGAATCTGCACATTTAATTCTTGTATATCTTTCAAGTCTAACTCAAACCTTAGTTTAAGTACTATGTTCTTAATATGAAAGTGATTAATTAAAATGAAATCACATGTAAAAATCAAAGGAAAATGTAATACAAAAATTAAATGCAGGAAATTGATAATGCAAATATGAGAAACTATGAAAATCTTATGAATTTGTCTCATAAGAATAACTTATAGTAAATATGTTATTACCTCAAATATTATTAGCATTAATCCTACAAATGACAATATTAAACTCTTTTTAGCGTGGAAAACCGTTAAGTGAAAAAAAATTAAAAAAATTAAGAAATAAATGAAAATTCAACTAAAGGAGAAAAAAAAAAAAAACCCTCACCATACAGATAAAACAGATTTTCTGTATACTTACAAAAGTTGTTTTCAACTTTGTTGTTTCAAGTTAGAAAATTGCCCCCCCTCCCCCCTCGATCCGCTCTCGCGCTCCCGGAAATAACCTACTTCCCTCTTTGAAATTTTTATATTTAATAAATATTTATCGGAGGTCTCCGTCAGAAAACAACATATAAAGGATACTTATTGTAGAAAACGCTACAGTTTTAAGAAAAACTAGATAGTGCCCGTCAAGATTTGACGGCAAGTAACGTGAATATTTCATTAGAAAAAGGCTTGAATTTTTTATTATTAGTTGCTTTTAAATTAATTATTGAATGAAGAATTACGTGACGAATTTCTATATTGCATAAGGAATAGATGGCGCTGTCAGTCTAACCTATTTAATGAAGTGAAAGAATTTTAAGTTTATTTAAGTTATTGATATTATATTGAATTATATTATATTGTATTGTATTATATTATATTAGGGTCATTCCATGCCAAATCCACCAAAAAATTTCAATATTCAACCTGAACATTTCAGATTTCAATGAAACTGCCAGGAATCATTGTCCCTCATGATATAAATGAGAATATTTTTTATAATTTTTTTATCTCATTAAATTTTCATACAATTAATTATTTAAATTTTGAAAAATCATAATTTTTTGGCTTGCATAAATGTTTTCAATTTTGAATTTCTCAGGTTCTATCAGGCGTAGAGAGTTCTATAACCACTCATTTAAAAAATAATTTCATAAGGTTTGATTTGATATGCAAGTTGACTATGCTTCATTCAAAATAATTATTTGAAATTTAAAAATTTTTTAGATAGTGCTTTTTAAAAAATTTCGAAAAAAATGTATGTTTTATGTAATATTATAAGCTTAAAATTTTGACATTTTTAGAGTGGGATCTCAATGGGATCAGGAGTTATTAAATAAAAGCTAAATATTACAATACAAATGATAATCTGACTCTAACTTATTTTGTTATTTATTTATTTTTTTGTATGGTAAACTTTAGCTTTTATTTCATAACTCCTGATCCCATGGAGATTCCACTCTAATAATTTCAAAATTTTAAGCTTATAATATTACATAAAACATACATTTATTTTTATTTTTAAAAAACACTATCTAAAAAAAATTTAAATTTCAAATTAAAAAAAAAATTAAAAATTATTATTTTTAATGAAGCATAGTCAACTTGCATATCAAATCAAACCTTATGAAATTCTCTTTAAAATGAGGGGTTATAGAACTCTCAACGCCTGATAGAACTTGAGAAATTCAAAATTGAAAACATTTATGCAAGCCAAAGAATGATGATTTTTCAAAATTTAAATAATTAATTCTATGAAAATTTAATGAGATAAAAAAAAAATTATAAAAATATATTCTCATTTATATCATCAGGGACAATGATTTCTGGCAGTTTCGTTGAAATCTGAAATGGTCAGGTTGAGTCACTGGTTGATTTGGCGTGGAATGACCCATTATGATTTTAAGTTACAACCAATTATGCTTGCTTTTTATCAGAAATTTACCTAAAAATACAGGATGGAGTATTACTTACTACGGCCTCATTTTCTTCTTCTTCCTTTTTTTTTTTTTTTAAATAACAATATTTATTTTCATTTATTTATTTTTTTAAACTACGCGACCATTAAAAGCTACCATGAATTTTATTTTGATCTGTTTCATTCTCTTATACCAGGCATGTCAAACACGCGGACCGCGGGCCACAACTGACCCGCCGACCATTTATCTATGGCCCGCGAAGCCTTTACCATTTTACATTTATTTAATTATCCTTTGCCTAGTGCATGCCATCAGTCGATTTTTTCAGGGACGCATCGGCATTTGCATTATAACAAAAATCATCAGAGTGGAAATATTTTTAAAATGTATTAAAAAAGGATTTCAAAAGAAGATTTTTGAATTTCAAGAAACTGTTTAATCTGTTTCCCTTACCTCTAATGATTTATGTTCAAATTATTGTTCAGAATTTATTACTGCAGCTAATCAAAATTCAGCACGATTCCATATTAGCGCCATGGATACGGGGTTTCCAAATTTCTGTAATTATTCATCAATCGACTAATTTTATGAAATACAATATGCAACCTTTTGTTATTTTTCAAGTCAAATAAAATAATTTGAACCAGGAAATATATTTAATAAATGAAATAACAAAAGTAGCGATTATATAGTACATGTTTTGTTAAATAGATTTTCAGATTCAAAATATATTTATTTTTATTTTTTACTTTGAGAACACACGGAAGATTGACAGCTATGCCGATGCTAAATCTAGTTTAGCATGTACAAGCAATTTTTAAAATAAACGCAATTTATAATATTCAATTAATTTTTTTTTTTTTTTTTTTTTTTTTTTGCTTGATAAATATAATTGTGAGTGTTTTTTCGAAAAATTAATATTAACTTACTGTGTACTTAATGTTGGAACTTTGCGTTAAAATTTCTTTAACATGGCTGTGTCTTGTATAGGCGAATTTTATTCTGTGCAATGGTAATATTATTATCTTTTTTTTTAATATGGCCCGCGGCTTAGTATATAATGCTTAATTTGACCCGCGGCAGTAAATGAGTTTGACATGCCTGTCTTATACGAATACCTTCCTTTCTTTCCGTTTTATTTTTTACTCAAATGAATGACAAACTTTTCTTTCTGACACACACACATATATATTCTTGATAATAGTCAGAAAATATAACAAAAATTGTAGATTAGCTCAATTTATTTAATTGATAGTTACATTTTAGCTAAAATATTTTAAATATAAAATCATTATTTTTTCAAAATATTATTCAGTGTTAAATTTTATTTAATTATAAAGCATTCAAATAATAATAATAAAATAAAACTTTAAACTGCTACTTTAACCCGCTACGCTAAGAGGAACTCGTTTTTCTTCCTTCTAAATTGAAGAGGTCCGAAAAACAGTTGACGCATACGCAATTGCCTTGAATTGAGTTCTGATCTTACAGAAATAGTTTTGCGTTTTAATATTTATACCTTATTTTTTCAAGGAAGCAGCTACAACTTAAGATGCTAGTTTCCCAAATAAGACGGATCACCAGCCATAACTTTTAGCATCAAATCACTGCGTTTGTCTTTTGTTGTGTAATATGACTAAAACAAATGACACTCCCGAAATAAACCGCACCTAGCTCTTAATATAGACACGAATAAATTTTTGAATTGTTAATAATGCCGAAAGAACCAAATACAGTGGAACCCCGATTTAACGACGTTCACGGGACTGCTAAAAAACGTCGTTAAAAGCGGGAAAACGTTAAATCGGGTTATAAGAAAAAAAACTATGTATGTTATTTAAAACATCGCCGAAGTGATAAAATCAAGTTTAAATTAATTTAATGAAACATAAAATATAAAATAAAGCATTTGTATGTAATTAACACATTTTGTTACTTTAATAAGAAATCAACACTTACATTATTTTGCCGTAAAAAAATCCGAGATTTTGGTTTGAATGTTTGTTTTAGATTGTAAAACGCACAAAGGAGTCTTAAGCATTAAAATTGCATCCAATTCTTTTTCTTGAGCTTAATGTCCTTTAAAAACCCCCTCAGTTTTCGCAAAATAGCTTAGGCTTCATTGAAAAACGGCATTGATTCAACAACTGCACGGTCTTTTTCATCAACGCTTTCATCCGAAGACTGTTCCATCAATTACTCAATTGATGGAACTACTCAACAAAAGCAATCGACAATGCTTTTGTTTCGCAAGTCAGTACTTCGGTAACACATTCTGCATATTCAATGATATCCGTATCAAGTCCCGCTGAATCAAACTCAGTGGAATCGTTATTCCGTATGTGATCATAGGCAGACGGTTCCGATGGGATCTCTGGGTCGGGAATCCACCTTTCTTGAAGCCGTGGGAGATGCAGTCTCTTGTAACCCTTTTCCATGCCGGCGATATCAAATGTAGGGCTTTCCAACACGTTTATCTTCTTCTTGGATTCGGGTTGGTCGCTGGAGTTGACACAAAATTCCAACTGAAACAATGCCTTTCGTACAAGATGTTGTCTGTAAGCCACTTTAAAGGAATGAATTATCCCTATGTCACAGGGCGCTAACATACTGGAACAATTTGGGGGGAAAACTCCTAGGCGCACATTTTTCACTGTTACATTCTTGTGAGCTGTGCATTGATCTACAAACAAGATTATTTAACGGTTTTCCAGTTGTATTTTCTTCAGGGACCCGGAGCTGGAGCTGGAGCCCAGAGCCGGAGCGCTCCGGAGCTGTGTTTTCCCTGGAGCTGGAGCCGGAGCTGGAGCTCTAAATTTTCCCCAGCTCCACGGCTCCTTTAGTTTTTAATATTCTTTTAAATCTTTTTTTTTTTTTTTCAGTCTTTTAAATTTCTGAGCTTAAAATATTTTAATTACATCATTATTCAGTATTTTAATTACATCATTTTTTAGGTTTTTATTATTATTACTAGCCACCCTTGGCGACCAGTTTGGTCTCCCTTAAACATATGCTAAACATTGTATCACGTTACTTTTATGCATAATTTACTTGCTCAATTCTTTGCCAAATCCGAAGTTTCTGATACAGAATTTCGGCATTTTTATGTTAGCCGGGCGCAGGTGATAAGTCGCCAAATACTGTTCCCGTCGTATTTTTTCATATTTCATTTAAAATATAGTACTTTCACTCATTTTATTTAAAATGCATAGCTTTAATTTAAAACTGAAATATTTAAAAGGTACTTTTCCGTTATACGGACATCATTGTCGCCAAGCGTAATAGTTGGCGCAAAATGAAAATCACGTGAATTAAAACATTTGAAAGATAAAAGTAAAAACATTGTCGATAGTAAAGTGAGCATTTTAAAAATATAACATCTGAAAATTACAGACTTTTACGTACTATTTTATTAAATCACAGATATATACTTAAAATAAGTGAATAAATAACTGTTATACAATAAAGTAATAAAAAAAAAAAACTCATATTAAACTACTAGCATAAAATTACAAATATCTTTCAGCATTGCAGTAAACATTTAATTTTTGAATGAAGGTTGAAATAATTGGTGCATTAGCATACATTTCGGCATGGTGTCCGTATAACAGAAAAGTACTATTTAAAATTTATGACACTCAATTACTGCTTAAAAAAGAAAAGTTATAAATAATACCATTAACCATCACATTTAATTTCAACAGCAAAGCTTTGTTTTAAGTTACCACGCGAAAAATTGTTTCTGACAGTCGCATGAAATGGACTATTATAATACTGATGACATGATATTTACAATATTTGGCGAATGAACAATATTTACCATAAACCATGACACTTAATTTTAACATCAAAGTTTTGTTTTAAGTTATCACGTGAAAAATTGTTTATGACAGTCGCATGAAATGGACTATTATAATACTGATGACATGATATTTACAATATTTGGCGTATGAACAATATTTGGCGATCTATCACCTGCTCCCGGCTAACATTAAATTACCAAATTAGATGCTTGGCATACAAAAAGTGAAGCGGTCAACTTTTATTATATAGATTATTATTAGAGAAGGAAAACTTCTCAAAACATGGTAACACTACTTTACTTCTACTTTCTACTTGAACTAAGTGACAACACTATTTGAAAACAAATATGGCCGCCTGTTGTTTACATGTGTAGTTGTGCAATTTTGGCTGTTTGAAAAGTGTGGAAGAAATTTAAGATTTTTGTGTTTAAAATTCCACCAAACTTTCTATTTTAAAAGCAAAAGCTAAAAGATGTCATATTTTCTGAACAAGCATTTCAAGTTTGATGAGAAGAAAAATGTATTTTGTCAGATCTTTAATGATGGTAGAAAGTATTTGTGAGCAAAAAATTAAACGTGTAAATTAAAATCTGGAACTCAAAAGCGCGAAGTCGGAGCCGAGTTGGAGCCGGAGCCGGAGCTGGAGCCACAGTATTTTCTCTAGGAGCGGAGCTGGAGCTGGAGCATCAAAAATTGTTCGGCTCCGGGTCACTGATTTTCTTATACAGTTGCCGCAAATAATCTTTAAAAATAACTTCCGTGATCCAGAATTTTCTATTAGCTCTGTAATTTGTGGGAAAAGTTTTATGTTTTTTAGCATGTCCAATAACAAGCGGAGCTAATATTTCGCTATCATCAGTATTACAGCACAGTAAAACAGTTAGATGTTCTTTTTACATCTTTCCCCCGTTACATGATTCTCCTTTTACTGTGTACTCTTACCTTTAAGGAGATTTAAAAATAAGCCTGCCTCATTAAAAATATTGTGAGGAGTATTAACTTCTACCAGAGATGGCAGTGCATCCCTTTTCCAGTCATTAACAGTGGCTTGATCGACGCTTCCGGTTTCACCACACACTGAACTTTATGCCACTTTCTGTCTCTTTTTGAATCCGTCAATCCACCCATTTGATGCGGAAAATCCTGTTATGTCTAATTTAAGAGAAATTTCCTTAGCTTTCTCTCTTTATATTGTTTCATTAATAGGAATATTAGCTTGGTGGAGTCATTCAATTAAGATTTTTCCAGATCAGCATATGAAGAATCTTTTAAGGTTTTAATCTTTTTGCAGCATTTCCTATTGAACAAATTTTGTTTCAACGGCATCTTGTTGGCCATTTTGCCAATTTTGCTTCAGTCCCTGAAAAATGCTTCGGTTTTTCCATCATGCTGGCCTTATCGGCAATAGAGAATAGCTTCCGTTTTGCAGTTATTTCTCGCTGAATGTAAACGAATAAAGTTTTTTAATGTTATCCTTCAGTTCAGTTTCTGTTGGAAACCTAACACTCCTGTCCTCTAGCAAAAGAAAAAAAAATGATTATTTGTTCTTCTAGTTTTTATGTAGAAGTAATTTTGAATGCAGCAAGCAAACTGCAGGTTTCTTTGTCTTCCAAAAATGGAAGAAATAACTATTACAGTAAACATCCTCTAATCCGGTACGTTCGGGACTTGAAGCATGCCAGATCACGAAATTTTCCGGATTTGCAGGATGCATGTCGAAAAAAAAAGTGTAGAAGTTGGAATTAAACAAAAAATGCAGCAAAGCATGTCTTTAAACAGGTTGAATATAATAAAAAAAAATACTACATAATGTAAAGCAGAACATATGCACATGATTATAAAATAAAAACGGGCACTGTAAGCCTACACAGTTATATTCTCTCTTCTTTTTTATAAGAAGTTATTTCGCATGATGTGGAGTTTCATGATTTCCGCATCGTTGAATGAACTGCTCGCTCAGAAAACTTGATAAATGTATTCAAGGGATAAGATGCTTGATTCCACCTGATGTTATTTAACTCGCCTATATCATCTTCATCAGCATCAACCCCATCTGTGAAAATTTCCTCTCTAGATTTATCTAATTCTCCTTCAACCCACTCTTTTGTTTCTTTTCGATTCAATTGTGACATGGGGCTCTGTAAAGGGAAACAACCTAAGTCATCTTCTAGTTCATCATAACCTGCATCTCTTTCTGTAACTTAAACATGTTCGTCCATTACTTCAGGCCAGCGGCGCCAACTTTTGAAAAACATTGGGTGGGCTCAACCATTTTAGGGTAAAATGACATGGGCATTTTATTTTCTTTGGAGATAATGAGATGGATGGGAAAGTTATGATAGTGAAGTTAGAATTTTTTTAATAGAATATAAAGTTTTGATTTTATTAAATTATATTCCCATATGAAGTCTTCATTTTATGGACTCTAATATTTAAACTATTATATTTGAATATGATTGCAATTTAAAACTCAAATGGCTAAAAAATGACGCATGTCAAATCTGTTTAAGAGTCTCTTACAGCATTATCTGAAAAATCGTTCAATCTTACAAAAAAAAAAAAAAAAAAAAAAAAAAAAAAAAAAAAAAAAATGCAAAACTCTATTTGATTTCTTGGTTTCTGAACACCTGCGACTTTCGTGGATTTAGGATGAAAAATGAATTTGCAAATATGTCAAAAAATAGCCAATATCTGTTTGAAAACAACCTATCATTGCTTCTTTTGAATGCATTTATTTGCTAATTAAGGCTATAAAATTAGACTATAACACATAAAAAGGATGAGTCTGAATATATTCATAGGGAATTTCTTTGCGAAGGACATCTATATGCATTGTAACCATTCATTACCACCTCATCATATAGAAACAGTAATATTTAAACTGTATTATTGAGTTAGCTTAAATGCGGGTTGGATTAGCATCCTGTGTATACGTGTTACTGCTATTCATACTGTGTTTTCAAACAAAATGATTTTCAATAGAAGAATTAGCCCAATGCTTAGGGGGTTGAATTCGGAATTAATTAGGGGAAAGCTGGGAATTATTTTAATCCCTTCAGTTTAGGTCTAGAATGAATATACTATGTTTTCCCCCTCGTACTAGGTGAGCGTTAGGAAATATATATAGATTTATAGTAAAAAAAACACGTTTTTTTTACATACCATAACAGTATCTCCAAACAACTAACTCTGTCAAAAACATTGTCAATACAAATGTTGTAGAGCTTAAAATTCTGAGTAAAATGAGTACCTACACTTAATATTTTTGTTGAACATTAAGGCCACAATTCCAGTTTAAAATTTTAGACCCATGGTCAGGGAGTTGAACTCAGAATTAATTAGGAGAAAACTGGAAATTGTTTTAATCCCTTCAGTTTAGGCCTAAAATGAACGTACTATGTTTTCTTCCTCGTACTTGACTGAATGTTAGAAAATATGTACATATTTATTTTCGAAAAACACGTTTTTTTTTTTTTTTTTTTTAATTAACAATATCTCAAAACAGCTAACTCTATAAAAAACATTGTCAATACAAATGTTGTAGAGCTTAAAATTCTGAATAAAATGAGTACTATCATTAATATTTTTGTTCAACATTAAGGTCGCAATTCTATTTCAAAATATTTCAAATCAAGAGTTTGAAGCCAGGAGAGACCAAGTTACCTTAACAATATCTAAAATTGCGGCCTTAATATTGAACAAAAATATTAAGTGTACGTACTCATTTTGCTCAGAATTTTGGGCTCTATAACATTTGTATTGACAATCTTTTTGACAGAGTTAGCTGTTTTGAGATATTGTTAAGTTAACTTGGTCTCTCCTGGTTTCAAGCTCTTGATTAGCGATTAAGGCAAAATTTTGAAATAGAATTGCGACCTTAATGTTGAATAAAAATATTAATGATGCTACTCATTTTATTCAGAATTTTAAGCTCTACAACATTTGTATTGACAATGTTTTTTATAGAGTTAGCTGTTTTGAGATATTGTTAAGGAAATTAAAAAAAATGTGTTTTTCGAAAATAAATATGTACGTATTTTCTAACATTCAGCCAAATATGAGGAAAAAAACATAGTACGTTCATTTTAGAACTAAACTGACGGGATTAAAACAATTTCCAGTTTTCTCCTAATTAATTCTGAGTTTAACCCCCTGATCACGGGTCTAAAACTTTAAACTGGAATTGTGATCTTAATATTCAACAAAAAATATTAAGTGTAGGTACTCATTTTACTCAGAATTTTAAGCTCTACAACATTTGTATTGACAATGTTTTTGACAGAGTTATCTGTTTGGAGATACTGTTATGGTATGTAAGAAAACGTGTTTTTTGACTATAAATCTATGCTTATTTCCTAACGCTCACCTAGTACGAGGGGGGAAAACATAGCATATTTATTGTAGACCTAAACTAAATGGATTAAAACAATTTCTAGCTTCCCCCTAATTAATTCCGAATTCGGCCTTTTTTTGCTCCCCTACTACTGGGCTATTATGTTTTCAGCGATTTAAAAATAAACAAGTAAAAAAGTAGAATAAATGAAATGGGGTAGGCTAAGAGCAAGTTATTGGGTGGGCTCGGGCCCCATGGGCCCATATAAGTTGGCGCTACTGCTTCAGGCCGAAGTTTATGCCATGACTTTTTCAAAGTTTCCTGTTTTACCTCACCCCAAGCCAAAGTAGTAGCAAAGATAGCGTCTTTAATAGAAAACTAGCCTTGAAAATCTTTCCAATTACAATCCGATGACAGTAAATTCTGTAAAAAGTAACGTCTGTAGTGTGACTTGAAGTTCTGGATCACTTCTTGATCCATGGATTGAAGCAAGGATGTGACATTGGGATGAAGATAGCTTACTGAAATTTTACTAGACTCTATTTCTTCCTTATCTGTATGAGCTTAACATTTCCTACAGTTGTCTAAAAACGAAATAACCTTAGTGTCTTCAGACATTTAAAAAAGATTGTTTAACAGCTAGCACAAATTCTTTGAAGAACCAGTTTTTTAACAACTCTTCATTGATCCAGGCGCTTAATTATACTCCATAAGTCGCAGGCAAGCGTTTCACGCCTTTTAAACCCTAGTATTCTTTGACTTTCATATCACAAAAGCTTTTAATTTGTGATCACCGGATGAATTGGAGCACAGCAGTACTATCAACCAATCTTTATTTTACTTAAAATTTTACTTTTCTGATCCCCATCAGCAATTTTAGAATTTGGTAGACAATGCCACAGAAGGCCGCTCTCGTCTGCATAATAGATTTGACAAGTTTTAAGTTCATTTTCAGAAACAGTAGACTTGAATTTAACTTTGAACTCTTCACCATCTACAACATCGGCAGATTTCAGCTCGCCAGAAACATTTAATTTTTTGATACTATGACGAGTCTTAAAGCTCCTCCGCCAGCCTTCAGAAAATTTGCAATCAGTATCAATGTTTAAATCTCGTTGAAACTGTTAAGCTTCTTCAACAACTTTAGGACAAGTTATAGGTTTACCCTCTGATCTTTTTGCTGAAAACCAATTGCACAAGACCGAATCTAGTTGCTCTAATTTGGATTTTTTAAAGTTTACCTATTACTTAGATTTTTTATAGTTTCCGATTCGTTCAAAAACTGTTTCAACTTGTCTTTGTTTATTGTTTTATATCTTAAATTGTTGACGACCCTATGTCATAGTCTTTCATAATGATGTTCTACTTACGTCATTTTCAAACTTCATCACGATTTCTAGCTTTTGAGCCAAATGTCAAACTGAGAGTCAGATTTTTCTTTTTTTTAAGACACGACATTAACTTTAGGACCCATGTCACTTGCCACTCACTATAAAATTACTCGCAAACTCTAAAAACACCAAAACACAACACATGAATTCGACGTTGATGCATGCGACTATCAGTTTGAGTCACTGAACAGTGAAACGTAAACTAAGACGCAGAGCAAGAGCGAAGAGCAGAAACTTAACATGAAACGTAAAAAAAAACGTTGTGACCGCCTTTGACCAAATGGTGCCCTACACGCATGCCCATACACAAAGTCCGACACGACGTCTATCCCTAGCTCCTTCGATGTTTTGCGATCGATATAAATTTTTATTTTTTCCGAAAGTCGTGCCGGATTATCCAGCATACCGGACCTTAGTATGCCGGATTAGAGGATATATACTGTATTTAATTTGATTTCGTTGATTATAGTAAATAATGATTCGAAAGAAAGCAGAAATATAGATAGAAAAGGTTCGAAATTCGACGAAAACGATCAATTATTGTTCGAAAAAGAGTTCATTTTCATTTAAGAAAACGACGTTAAATGCGGGAAAGACATCAGAATGAGATTTTAAAAGCAGGTTTTTTTTTTAACATTGTTGGTATAGGAAATTGGTGGGACAAAGCTGAAACGACGTTATAAACGGGAAAGCGTTACATACGGGAAGCGTTAAATCGGGGTTCCACTGTAATATTAACTTTGTGAAAGAAAGAAAACCTTGTTTACAGTAAGATCGAATAGCAGACGAACTTAAAACAACTTCCGCCTGTGATGTGATTGTTCAACCACGGCCAAACTCGATGAGTGCTTCCTAGTTTGGCCGTGGTTCAACTGAGCGAACATCTTTGCGCATGTACAGAGCGTCACTCCGAAGGCAGACTTGTACTTGTATCCTGCGCATGCGCAACTGTAGAATTTTAATTTGGAATTACGGCTAATTAATAAAATATTTGAACAAACGAATGTACGATAACAAATCTGTGGCCAAATATCTCATTTAAAAAAAGATTGGTGTAATTTGATGCAGTAGTTTCTTCTCACGGACTGTCGAAAGAAAACGCTTAGTGTTTTATATATATATATAGATTTTCGCGCGCCCCTCCCACCCTCGAAATTTAACTCAATCTGCTCCAAAAACAGCTTTTATTGCTCCAAAATTAGATTTTTCCTGCTCCAAAATGGCTTTAGTGCACTTTCATCCCTGTTAATTCGTTTTATACGAACTTATTTTCAAATGTTTAACTGCTCTTATTGAATCAAACACGAAAACAGCCATTGGATGTCTTAACAGCAGCTGATTCGGCCTTAAAATTTCCCAATCAAAGGGAGATTAATGGAAATCCATTTAAAGAAAAATCGCCATTAGTTTTTAAATTATAATTCAATCTTCTGTAATTTTCTTAAAACCGATCAAATTAGCGTATTTTTAGAATCTGAACGGGGGGTTGGCGATCGTAACTTGCAGAGGGCAGAACCCCCTAGTATGTTATTTTATTTAACTCAACCGTCTTTTTGTATGTAAAGATTGATTTTGCAATCGATGTTTAACCCACTTCTTGATATTCTAGAACTATAAAAATTATGTAGAAAGTTGTGTTTCCGATGACAATGCAACATTTTAATATTTTTACACCTTAATAATTAATTTTAAGGCATTTTCCATTTAGTCCGCCACTGGTGTGATAAATACAATTGTATGGGAATTAAGAAAACAGTGGGTTTAATTTTAATTATCCGTTAATAAATGCTCGCCAAAATGTGCTAAAGCACTGTGAAACTACAGCGATGAAACGTTTTAAACATTTAAAAGTAGAAAATAAATTATAAATCAAAAATAAAAAGTGTATTATTTTTAAAAAATTGCTTTTATCATTTAATAGTTAAATATTAATTAAACACCTGACCTGCCCTGCGTTTCCCGGGCCCGTCAAAAAATGGCACGAAACACGAAAAAATTCTAAAAAGCACAATTAAAAAAAATCGTTGCATGAATTTGGAATAAACTTCATTGAAAAAAGAAATAAGTTTATTATGTTGGGCTAGAAAATTGAAACCGGATTCCTTTTACCAATGAAGAAAAGGGACAGTGAATCGCGAAAAACGCTAGAATATCAAAAATCGCAGAGGAGAAAAATTATTGTATTGGGCTAAAAGATTAAAGCACAATTTCTTCTGCCAATTTCGAAAAATCGCTATAAAATGCAAAAATCGAGGAGGAGAAAGTTTAATATATTAGGCTAAAAGTTTGAAACCGAATTCCAATTCTGAATATAAAAAAATGCCCTGTGACTCGAAAAAACAACTAAAAATCGCTGTGGTAAAAATTTACTATATTAGTATAAAAGTTTGAAATCTTAATTTCTTTTACGAATGCAAAAATCGCCATTACACGCGAAAAAACGCTAAAAATCACGATAGAGATCGCTAAAAAATCTAAATTAGCATAGGACAAAATTTAGTATAAAAGTTTGAAACACAATTCATTTTGCGAATGTAAAAAAATCCCTGTGGAATTCTAAAAAATTGCTAAAATTCAAAAATCGAGAAGGAGAAAATTTACTATAATAGACCTAAAAGTTCGAAACCAAGCTATTCCATCTTAGTTCAGGCAGGCAGTACTGATATTCGTCAAGTGACGATCATAGATTTTTTTTCAAAAGATCATAGTAGCTACAACTAAATGATACACAAAATTTCTCATACGTATTTTTCCCCCCAATTTTTTTTTTCTCTCTCTGCTTACAGCACTTAAAAGTTCTCGATAAAATTGACAGTTTTCAGAAAATCAGAATGACGCTTCAATTTGAAATGAACACACAGTACCAAACATATTCAACATATTCAGTCAATTTATTTGTTACAAATAGTTATTAAATTAAATTTTACTTTATCATAGTTTTAAAAAATGTAATGGTTTTTTAATTAATAAAAAAGAATTAGTTTTTAAGTACAAAAATTGTAGTTATTGCTGATTTTTTTTTTTTTTCTTTTTTCGTAATGAAAAAATATTTTAAAGATAAACACTGACGGCAGTCTAAAGACATTTAATAGTAGTTTTACAGCAAATTTTATTTTAAGTATAAGATGAATACAAATTTTACAATTCAATTTTAAATTGTATAATTTTTTTTTTGGTAAAATCGCTATTTTTGAAATGCAATTTCTCAAAAACACCATTTTTAAAAAATCTGATATGCTCAATGGATGCCTTGTTAGTTTCTAATAAATTAAATACCTTATAAGCAAATCTTGTGTCTTTGCTTAGACAATTTTGTATGACTTTTTAAAAATAACATGTTGTACGTATTTTTTAAATGACTAGAAAATCAAGTTCTATCTTATTTCACTGAATTTCTAATGTAATTATTTTATATATATATATATATATATATACACAATACTGGTACATAATTATTATTAATGTTAGCTGTTAAATTATACAGCTAACCTTTGTGCTGAAATTTAAAATTGTATGAAATAATAATTAAATGTTAAAAAAAAAAAAAAAAAAAAAAAAAGGAAAAGAAAAAGTACTTACATGCTTTCATTAAAATTCACAAAAATGTAGAAATATTGATTAATTGATTTAAATCGAAATTTCGCCAAATTAGCCAGCTATCGCCAAGTTGGTCTCATATATGGCAATTTATTTCTGTCTTTTGTTGTCAAGAGGGAGTAGTAAATAATACAGAATCTCGAATGGCTCTTTTTGGATATTAAATTTCGTTGGATAATGCTTATATAACCCACCTACAAGGCCCTCGCTAAGGAGGTGGAGGGGGGGGGGGAGACGTTCGCGAATGCTGTTATACTTGGCAAATTTACAATCTTAGTTGGCAAATTTGTTTAAAACTTTAATAAAAACTATAATACACTTTTTATTTCTGATAGACTTGGCAGAAGTTACAAATCTAATTGGGAATATTATTAAACTTTTTACAAAAACTATATTACATTTTCTAATTGTGGTTTTGCAAAATAATAAAACTAGTTGGCAAAATTCAAGAATTATTTATTTTTGCTTCTCAATGAGTTTGGCAAATACTGAAATTTGACTTGACGATTTAAGGTCCTTTCTCCCCTTGCAACAAAATGTCTTAGCAATGTCCCTGCCCATCTATAGCATTGCATGCACTTTTACCTTGACCAGTAGCTGAAAAAAACCACTTCTTTACCACATTTTCATGATTTTTGTGCGGTTAAAAAACTTTATACCTATTTTTAAAATGTGCTGCATCTCCATTTGATATATACGCAATTGATTCCACTGTTCGTAATTAGTACAATTTAAATAATTCTCTTTTTACATTTTCTATGGCACAAAGGGCATGAGTTGTAGAGGTCCGGAATTTCCAGGCCCGGCCCGAACGAAAGCTATCTTGGAATGCTACATACATATTTATGGGAACATATTACTATGTATTCGCAAAACAGAAAACACACAACAGTAACATTAATGAGTACTTACAGTCTTAGACGTTTCAAAATTCAAATAAGGATTCATTACAAAATTAATGTAGTTTACAATAAAGGGTTTAAAATATAATAACTTTTGAAGCTGTTTAACAAAAAGATTTGTGAAATTATTTCTCTGTCATTTTTTAAAGCTTTTCTCAAATCCAAAGAGCTACATTCTGACACATTTCTGAATTCATTTCTTTTCGGAAACGCGTAAGATTGGCAGGTATTCTTATTCAGAAACTATGTAATGGCTTCTCCCCCCCCCCCCCCCCTGAAAAGCAATATATCTTTGAGAAAATACTACCAAAGTTAGCGTTTTGAATCTAATTTCTGGAAGCAATAGCACGGGAAGGAGAAAAAAAAACTACAGCCAGGTGACAAGAATCTCTCGTGCTTCTGTAACTAATTTATCAAAAATGGAAAATGCTATTCGATTCCAAATCCCGTCAATAGTCACCAGGCCTTAAAATTTTATGCCTTTACAGTTAAAAATGAGTCAGAAAATGGGTCGGAAAGTTTCGCATTGTTGAACTGTGGATTTGAGAACCACCTTAAGGCATTTTTCCAAAGATACTGTTAAAAGAAGTTCATTATCACTATTAATACTTTTACAAAACATAATGAATACCCTACACATTCTGAGAGCTTTTAACACGTTGAGTGCCACGATGACTGACACTGAAGCGCTGAAAATTTAGAATGTTTAAAGTAATTTTTAAGAAAGTATAATTCTGTAATAAATAAAAGGTAGGTAAATTTAAAATATTTGTTCAGTAATTATTTAAAACAATGTATATTTTTTCAGTTTTGTATCATATTTTAGACGTCAGCCATCGGTAAATGACGCGTTTTAAATGGAAAGTTCGCTGTCAGCCACCGGTGGCTGACGTGACGCTTAACGTGTTAAGGCCAGTTCCGTTCCGGCACGACTATGTAGAAAAAAAAATGCAAACCTGATATCGGTCCGGCACGAGTCTGCTAAAAAAAAATTAAACATGGGATCAGACACTATGTAATTGTCCGATGCGATCTTTACAATGGACATGTTGCATTTCTGTATAGATATTGCCAAACTTTCATCGGTTCGTGACGCACATTTATACTTCTCGCGAAAGTCATATTAATTGAAAATGGCCCATATTTATTGGCTTCGTTTAAATTTTTATATCCCGCTTTTTTTTTTCTTTTTAATCGACCTTGCAGGCCCGTTCAATTTCTTTCCCAGCCCGGCCTGTTAAAAAAATTGTCCTAATTCTGGGCCCGTACCCGAGCAGACCTCTAATTGAGCTGTACCATCAGAAATTCCTATAGAACTTTTTACCTCTCCTTAAAAATATGTTATACATGTAAATTGTAAATAACGATATTCGAGTATTTTGCAACAGTTTGTTGATTTAATCCTTTCCGGCGCGGAGTAATTGTGTTTATAAACTGAAGAAATAATGGATTGATACCAGAATTTATAAACGAATTTATTAGAAAATATGAACTTGCTTATTTTCACGTACATTATAAAAGGAAAATTTCAATTAAATATTCTTGGTGCCGTTTGTCAGTTTTGGAATTAAAATTAGGTGTCCTTTTTTAAGGACACCGCACTCGAAAAGTTTAAATCCACTTGATTTTTGTCATGATTAAAATCACGATTTAAATAAATTGATTTTTTTTTTTTTTTAATCATTGATTTAAATAAGTTTTTTTAAATTATTTTTAAATAAGTTCAAGATGTAAACAAACATAATAATGTACTTTAATATAATTTAGTTTTATATAATACAAATAATCAAACAGCATTTAGAAAGATAAATCTTAATCTTTGTCAAAAAGTAAAGTACAATGTAAAGTTTAGAAAAAAAAATGCTTTCAAATTTCACTTGAATCAAATCATCTATACTAATAAAAGAACAAATAGCTCTGTCTGTCTGTGTGCGATGGCTAGCGAAAACTACTGCACGTAGAAGTCTGAAAATTTAGATGTGAATAGCCCAAGACAAGTCCTGATGCACCTAAAGCTTAGATTTTTAATTTTTTAAGGGCCGGGGCCCTGGGCTCCTAAGTTTTTATGCACTAAATTGTTAATAACATGCCTCTTTTCGATCCGATCTTCGTCGTTTTTGGGGTGAATTCTCCTTTAAATTTCTGCCCCATTTCTACATTTCAGTTAAAACCCTGGCACCCTTGCAATAAAGATGAAAATAAGACTCGCCAGTCGCCACTCGGCGACTAAACGTGAAAAACTAGCGACTAAAAATATGGAAAGTACCGGCCAAATGCAGGATTTTCCAAAGGGATTTCGTCAAAGAATCGCGGAAAAAAATCCCGCGAATTTTGTCAAAAGATCACGAAAATACCCAAATACCGTCAATAGATCGCGAAAAAGCTAATTTCGACAAAGAATCGCTCAGAAACCCAAATTTCGTCAAGTGACCGCGGATAAAACGCAGGTATCGTGAATGGATCGCGGATAAAACGCAGGTATCGTGAATGGATCGCGGATAAAACGCAGATATCGTGAATGGATCGCGGAAAAAACGAAATATCGTCAATAGATCACGAAAAACAAATGCGAATTTCGTCAAAGAATCGCGAAAAAAAACGAATTTCGTCAAAAGATCGCGTAAAACGCTAATTTCGTCAAAAGGATTGCGGAAGAAAACGTAAATTTTGTCGAAGGATCGCGAAAGAAACCCAAACATCGTGAATGGATCGCGGAAAAAACTCAAATATCGTCAATAAATCGCGAAAAAACGCAAATATCGTCAATAGATCGCAAAAATAACCCCGCAAATATCGTCAATAGATCGCGAAAAAAACACATATCGTCAATAGATCGCGAAAAAAACACATATCGTCAATAGATCGCGAAAAAAACCCGCAAATATCGTCAATAGATCGCGAAAAAAACACATATCGTCAATAGATCGCGAAAAAAAACGCAAATATCGTCAATAGATCGCGAAAAAAACGCAAATATCGTCAATAGATCGCGAAAAAAACGCAAATATCGTCAATAGATCGCGAAAAAAACGCAAATATCGTCAATAGATCGCGAAAAGACGCAAATATCGTCAATAGATCGCGAACAAGACGCAAATATCATCAATAGATCGCGAAAAAGACGCAAATATCGTCAATAGATCGCGAAAAAGACGCAAATATCGTCAATAGATCGCGAAAAAGACGCAAATATCGTAAATAGATCGCGAAAAAGACGCAAATATCGTAAATAGATGGCGAAAAAAACGCAAATATCGCCAATAGTTCGCGAAAAAAAAACGCGAATTTCGTCAATACATTGCAGAAAAAACCCGAATTTTGTCAAAGAATCACGTAAAAAAGAGAATTTCGTCGAAAAATCGCGAAAACGAACGCGAATTTCATCAAAACATTACGAAAAAAGTGCGAATTTTGTCAAAAGATCGCGAAAAAAACGCGAATTTTGTCAAAAGATCGCGAAGAAAACGCACATTTTATCAAAGCATCGCGGAAAAAACACAAACATCGCCAATAGATCGCGAAAAAACGCGAATTTTGTTAAAGTATCTTGTAAAAAATACATAATTAGTGCCAGAAGAGACCCCCCTCAGCCCCCCCTTTACATTTCAGAAAATTTGCTGTAAATTTCAGATTTTTTTTTAATTTTGAAAAGTACCTAAGTATAGTGGACTTATGTAGCATGTATGACTATATAAGCATGTTACATATAACTTTGCTGTTAACTTAAATTTTAAAATAGATTGGAAATTAGTATCTTAAGTTTATTCAAAACAATATGAATTAAAATATTTTTATTTATTACATAAATTACTTATTTACTCGAAACTTATATATTTTAAAATTAAATATTCAGTGACATAAATGTACTTACTGGCGACTAAAGAAATTATTCTCACTAGCCAGTAACTGGCTACTAAAAAATATCAACTTACCGGCCAGTGGCCACTAAGCAAAATTCCTTATTTTCATCTTTACCTTGCAAGGGGCCCAGTACAGGCCCCCTGAAGCTTTAGTGCACTAAATTGTTAATAACATGCCTCTTTTCTATCCGATCTTCTTCGTTTTTGGGGTGAATTCTCCTTTCAGTTTCTACCCCATTTTTACATTTCAGTTAAGACCCTGGCACACTTGCAAGGGGTCCGGTACAGGGCCCCTTGGAGTTTTAGTGCACTAATTTGTTAATAATTTGCTTCCTTTTTATCCGATCTTCATTTTTGGGATACTTTCTTCATTTAGTTATTTTCTCGTTTCTACATTCCAGTTAAGACCATGGGCCCGTCCAGGGTCCCGTAGGGCCTGTTCCAGAGCCCCTTAAATTTTTTGTGTGCCATGCTTTTTTCACACCCTAATTTTCTCACCTTCACAGTGCGTAATTTTAAAGTTGTCTTGAACTCTTCTCCTTAGACCAACACTCACATATTTTTATTGGGGCCCTAGGGCCCTATTTCCACAATTTTTTGCACATTTCTTTCAAATTATATTATAATGATTAATTTGGACCCTATGCTTAATCTTTACTAATCGAAAATCTAAAACGCTAAGTACTAAAATGTTGTAATATGTTTTCATGTTAGGGCCCTGTTCTCGACTATCAGTTGGACCCTTTTGGGCTCCCTATTATAAATCCCTTAAAAATAGTCCGATTCACTAGCCTTTTTTTTTTCTAACAACATCTTTGGTTCTCCAGCTATTACATGAACGACAAAAAAATATTTCAGACTTCAACTACCACCAATTTTTAATATAAATCGTCTTCTTGGGGACCTTGGTGCATCTTTTTTTAAAATGATCCGAATTCCTTGCAATTTTCTTTACCATAGCTCTAGCGTCTTCAGATTAATTAAAAACTACTAAAAAGTGTATTTGACTAATACCAAACTACAGAACACTTAAGTCCCTTCCCCCTTGGGGCCCGGTACAAAGCCCCTTAAAGCTTTTACACCATAAATTATTAATAAATTGCCTCTCTTAATCTGATCTTGATTTTTGGAACCATTTTTCCATTTAGTTATTCTCCAGTGTCTATATTCCAGTTAAAATCCTGGGGCACTTTAGGGCCCTGTAGGGCCCGAACCGGGGTCCCTTGAACTTTTTGTGTGCTATGCATTTTTTACACCCTAATTTTCTCACCTTCTCATTGCATAATTTTAAAATTGAGCCTTGGACTCTTCCCCCTAGACCAACACCCTCATATTTTTATTGGGGCTCTAGGGCCCCTTTTTGAGCATTTACCCCATTTCGTTTATTTACGGTTTGCATTCACAAAGGTTTTATTTTGCAATTTCTCTTAGTTACGTTACTTTATTGTCACCTTTATGAACTCTGAAATCAAATTAATGAAAACAAAAGCATATTTTTTCATTATGATTTTTTCATTATTTAATAATTAAGTAAATACATGATTTGAAAAATTAAAATATTTTTTTATTTTCTTAATACTAAAAAATAATATTGAAGTAACAGCATGTTTAAGTTAAATTAGTTTAATTTAGATAATTTATGAACAAATCTCAGTTTAAACACTTAAAATTTTACATGACTCGCCAATAGTTGTTGTTATTTTTTGTGCCTGGAAATTAGAAGCAATGCTTTGGTACTGAAATAAAATGTTTTTTGTAATTTACACTGCATAATCTTCAGATTTGGTGAAAGATTGAACAAGTAAATTAAATTAAGAATAAAAGTAACATGATGCAATGCTTACCATACATTTAAGGGAGACCAAACTGGCCACCAGAGGTGGCTAGTTGTAAAATAATCTTTCAACAGTAAGGAAATCTAAGCTGGAATATATTACATAATGGAATGTTTACTTGGGAGATTATCAAAATGTGGGATCATAAAACGATAACTATAAGTAATTTTCAAATTTAAGGCCTTTTTTTTTTTTTATTGTATAGTATATAAGTCTACAAAATTATACACAAACATTAAAATACAGCAATTATTCTGGAAAATTAATTATTAAAGCATATAAGTTGTTTCGCATTTAAAAAATTCTTAAGACTAATAATGTAGTAAATTTGTTCTATAATTGTATGCGTATACATATATATGTATATGTATAATTAACTTTTTGCTATCCAGTAATAATAATAATAATAAAATCAAATGATAAACTTTTATATTAAAATATTTACTACTTTTTTAGAAGTAATATCTTATTTTTTTAGAATTGCACATTATGCAAAAAACATACCTTTACACAATATTAGAAGTATCCAACATATAATTTATTCTTTTTATTTTCTCAAAAAACAAGCTACACTGTCATTTTTTTAATGCACATATCTATAATTTCTTTGTCAAAAGAAAAGTCTCTTCTTGCTGTCATAGGATGAGGTGGAAATGGAGATGGTGATTTCAACAAAACATCTTCATACTTTAAATTTGTGCTGTCTTTTTTAGATGAATAACGAAACCTGTTAAAATCAATATCTCCCTGAGGAGTCAAAAAATGCATTAAAAATATTTGTTCACCATCATCAATGCTGACCTTTCCAATAATACCTGGCCATAAATTTTCATCATAAATTACAAAGCATCAGTCACCAATGTCAATTTATTTTCAACCGTGAGGAGTCAGTTATAGAAACAATCTTTTTTCCACCAGCTTAACTGGTAATGCATTCTTGATTGTTTTTACAGAGATTGCAAAAAAAAAAAAAAAAATAAAAAAAAAAAAAAAAAAAATCTATTTCTTATTTGAAGAGTACCAAATTTGTTTGTCGTTTGTACGGAGTGAATCTTTTGAGTACGTTTTAGAGTTTTTGCTGGCTGTCTTAATATACTTCGAGCACCGTCAATTTCTGTTTTTTTTTACCAAAATTCTAGCACGTAGTGGCTTGAACTTTTTATATTTGCCTTGCATTTTGGTGGGGGTGCAAAGATGAAGAATGAAATTTTAAGGAGAGGGGATTCTTAAACCTTGAATTAAAATGAAATGACCTCAAGTGCAATAATTAAAATATATATATTATATATATTTTTAAGATGTATGTTAGAACAATGGACTCTGTTATAATATATTTATTTATTTAGAAAATTAAAATTATTGGTGCTTAGATCGTTCCACGATTTGGACATAGTTATTAAATAATCTTTTTGGGTATATTTGCTGCAAAGAAAACTTTGAAAAGTACATAAAAACGCATAAGATCACTGAAGAATTACTTTTGAAATAAATAAAAGAAGTTTTATTATTAATTTTAAATCATACTTTTATAAATAAGCATGTCCGAAATTTCGTAACGATCGCAGTTGCCGTCATTTTGTGCCGATCATACACACGTAAATTGAGCATGCTTCTAGTCAAGTTATATTATTACACGTACTAAATACGCTTTATTTGTACAAAACACGTAATTATTTACGATAAAAACTTATAAGAAATATATTTTTTGACGTTTCAGCACATCGAATCATCTTTAAAAATTGATTTACTGAAAGAAAAAAAAAAATAAATAATAAAAAAAAAAATAGGCATTTCGATCGTTACGCGATTCAGACATTCCAGTTTCTTATTTTAGAAAAGTGCATTTATTGCAAATAAATCTTACAAAAACACATACAAATATTTTGATGTTTTTGTTAAATGATTTTAAAGTTAGATAAAAGAGTTTAAAGAACTTACTTGATGTATTTTTCGTGGAAATGACAGCTTTGTTACGATCTTTACTTTTGGACATAACAAACTACAGAAAAAAATTTTCTAGAAAAATCATTCTATCTTCAAAAAGCAATAAATCAGACTGCTATCTGTTAACGAAATTATAAAACAATCACCCGTTTCCTTTATGCATTCATTGTTTACCATTAGAACCACCTGGAAACAAGTTAAAACTCTTTTTCTTGATGGTACATTCGAACAGTTAACGTTATAATGTCAAAAATTGGCCCCTTTAGCATAAAATAATAAAATTTTAAGATATTTATCCAAAGCTTTTACAATAAATTGTCATTTTCTGTCTCTGAACAGAATTAAAAACTCAGTGTAAAAAAAAAAAATAATAATAATTAAAGTCAATGATAATTAAATTTATTTATTGAAAAACTTAAAGTTATGATGTGTGTCCAGTGCCCACCTTTTGAAAACTGCCCACTTGTCAGAATTTAGAAAAACTTCTGCAAGTTGAGGTAAAATAAAATTTTACGACTTTTCGTACTCTACTTTGGAGATGCCTGTTAAATTAAAGTTCCAGCAAAATCTGAACCATTCAATGATTTTCGTTTAATCTAATATAGTAAATCCCTGTCCTTTAGAATGGTGGACGGTACCTGTTACAATTATCGAAAAGGCTGATATTTAAAAAAAAACTTATAGAATTCATGATCAATTAGCTTTTTACAGCAATAGCTTCATCTGCTTCACTAGAATAAAGTTTTCTGCCTTTGGGTTTGGTACATTCGAAAATTAGGAATCGACTGATAAAGCTGCTAAACTCGTTTATCTGTACCAGCAGTTTAACCAAACAAGTTATCTTATTTTTCTTCCAAATTTGTTTAAAATTTTTGTGTCCTACAGTTATTTTAACTAAAACCCTTTGAACCAAAAAAGTACATGGAAAAGTGACCTCTGTAAGAACTGCAGTCACTCTTTAACTAACTGACTTCTAATTATAAAATTGAAAACACATGTTAGGAAAGATTTATTTTATCAATTTAAGTTGTTAAAAAAGGTATACACATATATATATTTTTTTTAAATTTATTTTTAAAGATAATACAATTTTTACGAAAGAATTATTCTTGCATGCATTGCGCGTATTATTTTTCCCATCTGAATGGCTGAAACAAGCCAAGATTTTTTTTTTTATGATTACAGATATAAAGTGTCGTCAAAATGAACTACAATGAAAAAATAAAGCTTGTAGATCCTGAGGAAAAAAAAAATTATTTTTAAAGAAATTCGAAATATCGAGATTTTTTAATTACAAAAGTAGTCGTAAATTCTAAACTTCCTGCTTGGGAAACATAATAATAGGTCATTTTGTGCTTCTGTATGTTTAATACATTAAAAAAAAAATTCGTGAAATTCAAGGTAACCGTTTTTCAGAAATCGTGCGCGCAATGATCAAAAGCGCTGTTTTGAGAAAATTTACATTAAAGATTACGTCTTGATCATATAGCAAAAGCTCAAGGTGTTTTAGACATAACTTCTCTTCTAATGCGAATTTTTGTATGGGGTTTGTTTTTAAATCTTCCTAAAGAATCATATTTAATTATAAGCTATTAACAAAATTATAAATTTTTGGACGGTTTAAAGGTTACCTGACCCCTTAAGATTAAATTAATTTTCGACATCTGATTTGTAGTTTTTCATGCATTTTGTGTAATAAAGATTTTTCCATAGCCTAAAATGTTACCTTTTAATTATTTGTGTAATATTATTAATATATATTGGTAATATTTATAACATGCATATGTGTGTTTACAATTTTTATTTTATAAATTGAAAGAAAAGTCATATAAAACAATAATACTGTGTGAGATTTTAAAAAAAAAATCATAAAAATTGGATTTAAATAAAAAAAAATCCGATAAAAAATCGATTACTTTGATTTTTATTGAAAAAAAATAAACAATCACAAACCCTGGTGTAAATTAAAAACCATTCTTTGATGTTGAAGTAAAATGTTTTCATTTATTGGTCATATTTCCCGAGTTTTTTTCCTTATTTAATCTTGTATTTTAAATCAAATGAGTAAAAGACGTAAGTTGTTTTAAAGAAAATGAGTAAAAGGCATTTAATTCTAACGTATGTATTTTAAATAAAATGTGTAAAAGGTTTATATTTTCAGTGAAATGAATGCAATATAAATGGTAGCGATGGGGGTGCTTGGCGAATTATCACTTACGCCCGGTGAACATAAAAGTATTTTTTTAAATTCTCCCAATTGTAAAAGTTTGAGGTAGACTTGGGTCATTCCATGGTAACTTACGTTACATTTAGAGCAATTTACTGCAGTAATTTTAGTAATATAGCCCCAGAAGTCATTTAAATGTAAAGTTGACATGATTTGTTAATTAAACCTATTCAAAGTTCAATTTGAATGAAAATTACCTAGAAAATGAGAATGAAAATTATATTTTTTATGGTAACTTATGTTCCTTTTTCAGTAATGTCAGTTACATAATAAATATAACTGCTAGAGTTCAATAAATAACACAAAAAGTAGATACATTTAATCTAAATTGAGCTTTGAATAGATTTTATTTAACAAATTATGTCAACTTTATATTTTGATTTCTATTTTTGTTGTCATATTACTAAAATTACTGAAGTAAATTGTTCTAAATGTAACGTAAGTTACCATGGAATGACCCACTTACTAATTTTGTGTGCTGAGTAATATAGATGCAGAGGAAAATGACAATTTTGGGTAGGAGAAAGAAGAAATTTAGAAGGTTCATTATTTATTGTTACAATAAAATAACAGAAATAGCAGGGTTTTTAAAACTTTGTGTGCTGTAGTTTGTCTCTGTGGGAGGAAGGAAACAAAACGAAATTTCAGAGGGAAAGGGTAATTTAAATTAAATTAAAAAAAAAATGAAAAATGACATACCTATGCTAAAATACAAAAGATTTTACCCATTTTAAAGAACTAACAGAAGTGTCAAGGACAGCATTTAATTGAAAACAATTTCATATCATATGTTTCTTAAGTATGGCAGAATGTTCCGAATTCGGTTTGCAATGAATTGGCCTGTTTTAGTGAATCTGATTTGGTACCCTTAATGTAAACCACCTTTGTTTTAAATGATATAGTTAAGTGGTAGCATTACTCATGTTTGATGTCAGTACTTGCCGTTCAACATGAGTATGGATAGTGTTGACTTAGAGATCTGCGCAGGGCGGAATTTCCAAGCTCGGGCCCGGCCCGTGGAAAAATCAATTAAATGAGCCCTGATTAAATTTATACAAAAAATCCAGGTTTTTCTAAACATACAATTAAGATTCTTTTTAAAGAATAATACCGCATACATATTTATGAGATAATTTTACAGTATATTTTAAAATGACTATGTATTCACAAGACAGAGACTACACAATAGCAACATTAATGATTACTTAAGTCTTAAATGTTTCGACATTCAAATAAGGATTCATTAAAAAATTAATATAGTTTAGAATAAAAGGAAAAATGGAGGGTTAAAAACATAACTTTTGAAGCTGTATAATAAAAAGCAGATTTGTAAAAATTAGGGTGTCAACGATTTAAATCATGATTTTAATGAAGTGATTTAAAAAAAAAGTCCTTCCGGCCAGTGCCGGGAGGAAGAGGTAGCTTTCATAATCCTTATTTAAAAAAAGCCAACTTATATCATGCAAACACACGAAGCTCAATTTAGTGGAAACCGAGTATAGGAGATTCAATACTAATTTTTATCAATATAATGAATGAGAATTTCGCGAAATTAGTCAGCTTTATCCAAGCTGCTTTTTTTTAAAGTAACTTATATTTGTCTGCCAAATTCGGCAATTTCTTAAAGTGCCTGTCATTTTAAGACAACATGGTGGATGAGGCTAAGCAGTGAACTTGGTCGAGACCTTAGTAATTGCTGTGCACATGCTCACTCACATCGGAATCGGTTAATATATAGGAGTGCTGTCGCATGCAAAAAATCAGATTTTTCAAAATGTCACCCACAATAGAAATTGAAACTGCTATATCTGAGCCATTTTTTAAGGTAAAGACAAACAAAAAATGCTCCTGAATCCTTATATAAAGATCAAATACTTAAGAAAGAAACCTTTTTCCATTTCTAATTTTTTTGCACCTTACTTTAAATATATATATATTTTTTAATTTAATGGCCGCCATTTTGAAACAAGATGGCTGATGAATCTGACCAGCGAACTTGGTCGAAGTGTTGATGTATACTATCCACATGCCTTCTTACATCGAAATAGGCGAATACGTGTGTTATCGCGTGACAAATACAAGATCGTTTCAAAATGTTAGCCATGCTAGAAATTCAAAGTGCACAATCAACCATTTTTTAAGATATCAACAAAAGAACAAATTTTCAGAAACAAAAACTGCTCCGGAATCTTTGTATCAAGGCCAAACACATAAAAAAATCTTTTTCATTTTCCAATTTTTTAATACCTCATTTTGAATTTTAAATTTAATTTTTTTTAAATGGCAACCCTTTTGAAACAAGATGGCGAATGAAGCTGGCCAACGAACTCGGTCGAGACATTGGTATGTACTATGTACAGACCAAGTTACATCCAAATAGGTTCATAAATACGCCTGTTATCGCGTGACAAAAATCAGGTCGTTTTAAAATGTCAGCAACAAGAGAAATTCAAAATGCTATTACTCAGCCATTTTTTTTAAAGATATAGACGAAAGAAAAACTGTTCCGGAATCTTTGTATTAAGGTCAAACACATACAAAAAAAAATCTTTTTCACTTTCCAATTTTTTGGTATCTCATTTAAATTTTTTTATTTTTTAATTTTTTTAAATGACCGCCATTTTTAAACAAGATGGCGGATGAAGCTGGCCAACGAACTCGGTCGAGATATTTGTATGTACTATGTATAAACGAAGTTACATCCAAATCGGTTCATAAATACGCCTTTTATCGCATGACAAAATTCAGGACGTTTCAAAATGTCAGCCACGCTAGAAATTCAAAATGCTATAACTCAGCCATTTTTTAAGATATAGACGAAACAAAAACTGCTCCGAAATCTTTGTATAAAGGTCAAATACATAAGAAAAAAATATTTTTCCATTTTCAATTTTTTGGTACCACATTTCAAATTTTAAATTTTTAAAAAATTTTTAAATGCCGCCATTTTGAAACAAAATGGCGGATGAAGCTGGCCAACGAACTCGGTCGAGAGATTGGTATGTACTATATACACACCTAATTACATCCAAATCGGTTCATAAATACTCCTTTTATCGCGTGACAAAATTCAGGACGTTTCAAAATGTCAGTCACGCTAGAAATTCAAAATGCTATAACTCAGCCATTTTTTAAGATATAGACGAAACAAAAACTGCTCCGGAATCTTTGTATAAAGGTCAAATACATAAGAAAAAAATATTTTTCCATTTTTAATTTTTTGGTACCACATTTCAAGTTTTAAATTTTTTTTAAAAATTTTAAATGGCCACCATCTTGAAACAAAACGGCGGATGAAGCTGGCCAACGAACTCGGTCGAGACATTGGTATGTAATATGTACACACCGAATTACATCGAAATCGGTTCATAATTACGGGAGTTACAGTGTGACATAGGTCAGATATATATATATATATATATAATATATATCAATTTTGAACGGAGGGTGGTTTCGGGGTCTGGGGGTCATGATCGATGAAAATATACCAAAATTTTTTGAAATCGCTTTCCTCCGAACGGCTGCAATAGGTAGCTTTTTTGTAAAGAAAGCTACCTAAAAATCATTGATTAAAATCAAAAATTTTCTAAATGTTTAAAATAACATAAAGTATTCACATCTAAGATGAACATAATTTGAAAAAGTTTCTACAGGTATTGTGACTTATGAATACACAAAACAAAACTTTAACTAATTGTTTCTAAGCGTAATTCCTGAGTATTGTGAAAAATTTAAGTACAGTAAGTTTGTAAAAAGCATGGTTTTTATCTAACAAACATAAAAAGCATTTAATTTAAAAATATTTTAATCTAATATAACTTACAGTGTCATAATTTCCTTTTAATAATCAAGTTAGTCATTCTTTTATATACAATAAACATAGCAATAGAGTGCCAATGATTTTAATCAATTGATTTAAATCAGATGATAAAATCACATATTTTCTGATTTTTTAAAATGGTATGAAAAAGCATTATAATCAGTAAGGAAAACGATCATTAAATCACTTGTAAAAAATGTAATATTTGTTATTGTTAATTATAACAATATTAAACGGTGTAAAAAGATGTATTATACATTTAAAAAAAATCTAACTAAATGTTAAATAACTTCAAAACATTATAATATTTAGTAGCTATTCAAATATTTTAATGTTGTGGGGAAAAAATCTGATTTAAATTTCAAAAATACAATTTTTGTAATCTATTTATAAATTATGTGGGAGTTTGCTGTACTATACATCGCTACAATTTTTGATCAATTTGATATAGGGGAGACCAGGGTACAGTGGTCCACTTTTGCAGTTAACATTTTTTTTTTTCTCTTTAACGGAGAGACCAATCTACCTGAAAATATTTTTGAATATTATTTAAACCTTTCTACATGCCTCATAATTTTCACAGAACATAATTTCCAATACATTTTTCAAAAAAAAAAAAAAAAAAAAAAAAAATTACATACACTCGTGAAGTGGACCAGTGTACCCCGCTTCCGGTGTACACTGGTCCACCCACTGGGGCACAGTGGTCCACTATTAGTTATTGTCTAAAACACAATATAAAACTATTTATAATTAATCTAAATATTTTTTTATTTCCCCCTTACCTCCAAAATAATATAAAATACAAATTTGCAAGTAGCATTTTCAAACAAAAAACATATAAAACTAAAGAATTATCAAAAAATTATTATATTTTGAAAATAACAATATAAGATACAGGAGTGATGGCAAACAAGTTATTAAATACAAAAAAATCAGCAAACATTGAGACAAATATGATGAAAAATTTATTAGAAGCTCAAAATAGTCAGGATAAAATAGTTTATTATGAGCTAACCATGTGCTCTGAAGTTATAAATAACCAATCCAGTGAGGTCATCTATTACTTATTAGGCTACCGTTATATTTTTCAAAGGGAGTAAATACAAAACAAAATATTTCTTAATATGTTAACTCTACAATGCATGATTTTCATTTCTCTCCTTCTCCCCCCCCCCCCCCCCCAAAAAAAAAAAAAGAAGAAAAAAAAACTGCTATATTGAACAAGAAAACTTATTTTAAAAATCACATGTGAACTGTTATCCATAATTTAGGAGAAAACTAAAGTGTCAGATGGCTACATTATAATCTGAACAACATAACATGGAATTTAAAGTGTGCCAAATGGCTAATCTATGCAAATTGTAGAGTTAAATAAATTGTCATTTTTCTTTGTTTACTTTATTTTTTTATAGTTAAATAATTATTTTAAAACAATATTTCTTTATAGAGAATAAGTAATTATTAAATATTTTGAAAATTCTTCATTACAGGAGCAGTATTCATTGTGGACCACTGTACCCCAGCAGTGGGCGGTCCACTGTGCCCCATGTTAAAGTTCAAAACATACTCATAAAAATATTATTTAAAGTTTTCTTTCAAGCATATAAGCTTTTAAAATTAATAAAGACTAGTGTTTTACCTTTTCAAAAAAGTTGTTTTATCTTATTTATCCATAACCTTTAATTACTCGAGAAAGAAAAGTATGATGATGAAAAATTTTACTTTTAGGAGCTCAAAACAACCAGTCAGGATAAAAGGGTTCATTCTGAGCTCACGATGTGTTCTGAAGGCTATAAGTAATCAATCCAGTGCTGTTATCAATTAGCCTAAAAGAAAAGTTTTAAAAATTTAAAAATAAGTAAAATATAAGGAGTGGTCCACTGTGTACTTAGGTCCACTGTACCCTGGTCTCCCCTACATACGGTTTAGAACCTGTGTAAAATTACTGGCTGCTTTATGAATTTATCAAACTATTATTTATCACCTTTTTTCAACCACTTTTTCAAAAATGTACATTGTGTTCTTAATTAAACAGTTAATTGTTTAATAATTACAAAATTTAATCTGTATCATCAATTTAAAATTAAATGCAATTTATCAATAACTTTATAAGCAGTATTCGATATTGGTTTACATAATTATTACAAAATATTAATGCACACAATGTTGTATGTTACTAAAGAAATTTTTAATTTGCAGTTTTTTGTAATTTCTATAATTACGTAATTAAAATTTTATTAATTAAAGCAAAAAAACATAGATTTTGTTAGTAATTGGAGGATTATTCATTTTTGAAATGCTTAATTCTTGGTAGATGTTTAATATTTTAACATAGGGAAAAAAATAAAAAAAAATCCGATTTAAATAAAAAAAATCATCATTTTTTTACACCCTAGTAAAAATATTTTTCTGCCATTTAATAAGGCTTTTCACAAATCCAAAGGATCTACTTTCTGATACATTTCTGAATTCATTTCCTTTCCGGAACGCATAAGATTGGCAGGTGTTCTTATTCAGAAACTATGTAGTATTTATTAAAAGAATCTTAATTGTATGTTGAGAAAAAACGGATTTTTTTTTTTTTTTTTGTAGAAATTGTGTCGGGCCGGGCCTGTTTTCACTGATATTTTTACGGGTCGGGCCGGGCACAGGCCTGGAAATTCCGGCCCGTGCAGACCTCTAGCACGTATACGTGCCGCTTGAAGCGCTCAGAATCCCTGTTTTTCCTCACCAGTAAAATTTTACTGTAAAATTTGCCTTATTTAATCAGCGCGTTTTCTCGATTCAAGAAGACACAAATTTCTGCTTTTAAAAAACGGTGACAAAAGATTAAAAATTTTGTAAAAGGCTCCCGTCCCGAAGGGGTTAATGGTGCCTTTTTTTCCCAAGTTATATTTATGTGAAAAAAGAGAAAATTAAATATAAAAAAAAACTTACTTTAATTGTTATCTTCTATGTTACCAAAAAAAAAAATCGTAAACAGTGAAGTCATTTCTTCTCATGTAATTTCTTTAAAATTTTCGGCGTTCTTTAACAAGTTTTTCTTGGATTTTATGCTAGTGAAGAATATTGATTTCGGAAAAACAACCTCGTTTCTCTAAAGCAAATATTAATTTTCCAGTCAAATTTATGCATTTTTCCAGTGACAATTTTTTTTTACCGATGCTGCTACTAACTTTATCAGCGGTTCTATTTAGCACGGCATCAGCAATTTCGCTGTCTACCAATCCATCGCTTTCGATCTCGGAGTTTTTAATTCGTAAACAATTGGTATTTTTCTTTTTCCCGTAATTTGAAATTGTAAAAAAAAAAAAAAAATAGGGGGGGGGGGGGGGAGGTAGATGACATTGATGCAGGATTTCCGAATGCCGAATTTTTGAGCACACACTGTATCAACTTTTAGGTTAATTTTATATAAATTTTTACTTGAAATTGTATGAACTTACAGGGAAATCCCTGTTTACACATAATTCCTTGAATTTGAAAATTTAACAGCAAATTGATATTTACCATGATACTTATCTACATCAAACTTGAAATCTTTTACTTTAAACTTTGACTCTACACATTTTTAACAACTATATTTACCCATAGTCTATGTTCAGTTTTCTGTTTGCCAGAAAATTATTCAATCGCAGAGCGATTTGTGCTACATATTTTCAACACCTTTTAAATTAGATATTCTATCACTTATCCCTCAGAAACATTATATATTATAAAATAGCAAACACAATTAAATATATATTAAACATTAAATAACCCTATACACGAAATTTACCACTAAATAAAAATGCATCAATTTAAATAATTAAGATAAATTATCCAAAAATACCAAACGTAAAATTAACAGACGAATGAAAAATGCGAAATTCAAATTTATTAACAAAAAAGTTTTAAATTTACAATTTTAAAAAGAAATTACAAGAAGTTTCTAAAAAATTAATGTTAAAAAAATATTTAAAAAATATTACAAAAAGGTTTAAAAAAATTACATATAATTTTTAAAAAAGTCACAAAATTTTAAATTCACAAATTTACAAAAAAAAAAAAAAAAAAAAAAAAAAAAGTTAAAGTTTTAAAATTTACATGTTTAAAAAAAAATTAGAACTTTACAAAAAAAAAAAAAAATAAACAAATAAATAAATTAAATTAAAAATTACAAGTTAGTGAAAAAAATTTAATATTTTCTAAAAAGTTTAAGTTAACAAAAATTAAAAATAAATAAAAATTAACACAAAGTTTAACTGCTACATAACCAACATCGCCACTACCACTTCTCAAAATATAATATGGCTTACTATAAAGAATTTTTTAACTGCATCTGTATCAAGTTCTATCATTAAAATAACACAAAATATAAGAATCCACAGACAGCCTAGGATTTTGCATGATTGCATGCACTAAATCGTATACTGCGTTTATTGAATTACCGAATAACTTCTTCCGTGCCAAGTAACTTTTTCACATAGCATATAGAATTACTTTTTTTTTTTTTTTTATCAAAGTAATATTTAAGTATTAATATAGTGAAGATGCGTTCCACAACCAAATCCACCCATCAACTACTAACGGTGTTTTCACATCTGCTTAGTTCAAAACTGATTCCGATTCAATACACTCTGTAGACACAAGGAAGAACAATTTTGCATCTACTCACAACATAGACTCGACTTATACTTCAATAACACAACACATAATCTTTCCAAAAAGATGATACAGATGAACGACAATAAACAAGATACGTCGGCTTCCATCGATACGGCTAACAGTATGCAATAACCCGGTTTTACTGCATTGAAGGATGAACTTATGGAACAGTGTTTTTTATCGCTAGAACTATGTAATACCCAATTAATGATTCATACACTGCAATTTAAACGTGATCCGAGAACCAACATATACCCATCAAGTCAAGAAATAATAATGGATATTTTAACATGGTTCCTCAAAAAAATTATTAACTTTGATATTATTTATCCAACATCTTCGTTTGTAGCGAGTAATAACATGATAGTAAGTATGTATTAAATTGTGAAATATATATGCAGAATGTAAACGCGTATAAATCATCTAAAGTAGTAGTGCCCAAAATGGGGCTTACGACCCATAGGGGGGCAATTTCAGATTTCTTATTAACAAATTTTCTGTCACTTTTTTTTTCTTTTTTCCTAATGAAAGTAGTATCGTATTCTAAAAGCAGAAATAAGCGATGAAAAATTTTAAAAATAACACAATAAAAACTAATTTTCGAAAAAATCCCATTTAAAAATTCAAAATACACTGACACCGGAATATTTTATGTAATTTTTTTTTTACATTTTGACACCTTTTATATATTAAAAAATCATTTAAATTTTTGTGGTTTTAATATTATTTTAGTAAAACACATCTCCTTTCTTTACTATTTATTTGAAAAAAAAAAAAAAAAAAAAAAAAAAAAAATTACATCTGTTCATAGTGCAATATGCCAAATGAAGGAACTTTTTCATATGAAATTTTGTAGGGTATATCTAAAATTGACTATTTGTACATGTTTAATCTATGTTGACATAATTTACATGTTGACTATTGGAACATGTTTTGAATTATCTAAATGAGGTACTTTTATGAAATTAATAAGTCCCTGTGCGCACCACGGAAGGAAATGGCTAGAAAGTAATCTTATGGCTCTTCTGCAGACCACATACACAATGTATAAACATACTTCATGACATATGCATTTTAAAATTTTTAATCGGTGAAAATATGGTGGACAAATAATAATAATGGGGAAAAGAAAGCCCGCTATCAAAGAATTATGTTATGAGGGGAAAGTAAAACACTTCCTTAAAACGGATAAAAGCGCGAATCCGGAAATTTACTTGGGAATTATGTTATCCATACAGTCTCGGAGATAAACAAATATTACTTGTTCTTAATGAATTGCAAAAATCCATTATAAAATGTATTAGTTTTATCATACAAAATGTGAGAGAGATTTGAAGAAATTTTACGAAGATAAAAATGTGGACTATTTATCACTTTTAAATTCGAGGTAAGTTGCCAAAACACAATAAAAATGTAGATGTAAATGCGAAGATCATTGCATTAATAGAGTTACATTAAAAACATGTAAAAAAAAAATATGATTTTGATAAATTAAAGAATGTCAAATGACTTATCAGAGTTAATGCTATTTTCGGATCCTTCCGTGAAAATAGAAGTTTATTTTTTATGTAATAAGATTTACAGTAAAACCTCCCTAAAGCGACCACGTTCCGTTCCAATAAAAATGGGTTGCTCCGAGAGGTGGTCTCTTAATGGAGGTCATGTTTAAAACTATATTTTAATTGTTGAAAAAAGGTAACAATTAATGTAACTAAAATTTACTTTTCACATTAGGAAAAAAAGTAAAATTTAAGTATCAAAACAAAAGTTAATTACATAAGTTAATTAGTGCAGAGTTTAAAAAATGAATACATTGACGCTTGCTTTGATTTCACGGTTTTATCTTCTATTACTTTATTTCCAAGTCTTTTCGAAGTTAAGTAAATAAATGCATTTTTATTCTTTTTGGACGGGAACAAATTATGACAATTTCATTAATTTATCTAAGTTCTTTGAGAGTTTCCTGACAGAATAGGGCAGGGGAGTTTATTGACTGTCATCCTTGCTTTGCCATCAGAGTTAAATTCATTGCCTAAAAAGGCACAAAGGGATTTAAACACTTAAAAGTTACCGGAATAAATAAAATTTCTAAACTTAGTTTAGAAGTTTGATGAATAATGCGCTCTCCGGAATTATTATTCTAATAAAACCTTCTTCAAGCGACCGGGAAAAAACGGAATTTGTTTCATTTTCTTCAAAGAAATGGGTTGCTCATGGAGGGAGTTCAACTGGGATGGTCTCTGAATGGAGGTAAAATTAGTATTGAGCCTATGGGAATAAATTTCGTTCCATGAAAAAAATGGTCGTTCAGGGAGGTGGTCGCTTAATAGAGGTGCTCGTACTGGGAGGTTTCGCTGTATATTATATAGATGGGGGGGACATCATGATTTTAGAGATGCTTAGGTGGGGCGCGGCCAAAAAAAGGTTGGGAACCACTAATCTAAAATAAAACTGAGCGAAAGCCAACTTGAAATTTTAAAGCATTTTAACTCCGGAATTAAATGATTCGATCATTAAATTTATGTATTTAGAATATATACCCAACCTAATTACACAAGAATGCAGAGTTGTCACTAGATCTTCAAAAAGTGAAAATTGGATGATGACAACTAATTTATATGGATTGAACATGATTTGATAAGCATGTTTAATGGAATATTTTAATGTCAAGGGATGTCGAATGTATAAGTATATTAACTTTCTGAATGAAACCCCTATATGGCATACATAATTTTTTATTTTTCAAATACCTGTGAAAATAGGTATATTTTACGCATACAAAAAGTTTGAATGCCCAAAAACACTCGGTTTTTTGCATTTTAAAAATTAGTGAACTGTTTTAATGAATTTGATAAACTCATTCTTTAAGAAATAATATAAAATAAAAGGGTTTTTTTTTTTTTTTTTGTCTGACTTGTTATTGTTGCTACATACAATCTAAATTCATTTGAGCCCTTAGTCCAACCAAATTGCACCACATTGGTAATAATGACTGAGAGAATTTTTTTTATACTGACACAGTATTAACTAGTCGAATGTACCAATCCCAAAACTTTCTTCTATCTAATACATGTCAGTACTTCAAAATTCGTCATCACTTTGCCAAAATTAAATGGCAATCTATGCTCATCATAAGGATTTTAAAAAGATGAAATTTTGTGCATTAGTTCTTGAGATATGACTATCGCTGAAATCGTGTAAATCCAGCAAAATGCAGCCGAGCAGCGCCACTTATAGGGTGATTTACACTAGAACCTAATCATTATCAACTTATGCCAACGTCTAACTGAATATGAAATTTGGGGAAAATGCTTGCATTAGTTTTTGAGATAAAGCTATTGCAAAAATCGTGAAAATTCCTGCATAGCAGCGTCACCTATTGGGTGACTAACACCAAAATCTAATTAGCAACTAAATCTAATCTGTCATCGTATAAATAAATCTGAAGTGTGATGAAAATTCGTGCATTAGTTCTTCAGATAGAAACGTTCTAAATGCAACACAGCAGCGCCACCTATTGGGCGATTTACACCAACACGTAGTCAGCATAATTTCATATCAAGTAGTAACTAAATCCGAAGTTTGATGAAAATGTGTGTATTAGTTCTTGAGATAGAGCTACTGCGAAAATAGTGTAAATCCTGCAAAATGCAGCATAACAGCGCCACCTGTTGGGCGATTTACACCAAAACGTAAACAGCACCAACTCATATCAGGGAGTAACTGAATCTGAAGTTTTATAAAAATCCGTGAAGTAGTTCTTGAGCTAGAGCTATTGCGGAAATCTTGCAAAATGCAGCATAGCAGCGCCACCTGCTGGGCGATTTACACCAAAAACTAATCAGCACCAATCTATATCAGGGACTATCTGAATATAAATTTTTATTAAATTCCGTTCATTAGTTCTTGAGATAGAGCGCCCACAAAATTTGTGTCACGGACAGACTCACAGACAGACATTTTGTAAAAGCATGTTTTTTGGAATCTCTGACCCCTAAGACGTGTAAATTCGTCAAAAACCGGAAGTCGAAAATTTTCATGAATCCAATACTTTCTTCTTGTAAAGATAGAAGAAAGTAAAAAAGGGAGATATATGAGAAATAAGGTGCAATTTTATTTCTTTTTAGGGTTTAGATTGTAATAAATTTTGCTTAATATTAATGCTGACATTCATATTGTAGATGAAGAAGGATTGAAAGTTTGAGCCTCGGAGCACCTAATTTCTAAAATTGCTGATTTTTTCGCGACTGTTAGCACCCTATCGCAGATCTTCAGAAAAATTTAATTAATGATACCCCACCTCTCTCACTTCCATTCCGCTATAAAAATAGAGTTGCCCTACTCAATACAGGACTCTATTAAAGTATTTTTAATTAATTACAAAATAATAATAAATTAAAACTAAAATATTCAAATTAGCCAATCACATAAAAAATATTTTTCATCAAAATAATGCATACTAACAAACACAAATACTCAGTGATGTGTATTTGTGTTCGTTTGTAACCCTGATGATGAGCAAGTGTTGCTCGAAAGCGCTCGGTATATATGAAAATACAGTTTTGTATATACAGTATATCTTTTAAACACCTCCAGTAAAGTTTTTATAAAATGATGTGTGTTTTTAGATCATTTATATGATTTGTAGTTATTTTTTGGAAAGTAGTGTTGAATATCCTGGCAGTCAACCATTTCGATACTTAGCAACTGCGGAAAAATATATAAAATAATCATAACTTTTATCTCGACTTTATGGAGAAATTAGATATAATAAATACAGAAAAAAAAAAATCGAAAATTAAATTGTCAGCATTATTTCGAACCTTTAGAAACTAGAAATAATATTTTATGTGGAAATAAATTAACAAAATTTTCTCTTGGATCAAATACAGCATAAACTAAGAAAAATTTTACCGGGAAAAGGCTGGTCACGCGGGTACTTGTTTTTAAATCTTGATACTTCGAACACCCCTTTTTTTTTTCCTCCTGATATTCGAGATATTGGTGTTCGATTATGCTTTGTCAGCAAGGTTCGTAAATATCATGATATTTTCGAAAATACCAAAAATATCCGATATTTTGATATATATCCGATATTTACAAAATAGTCAATTTGTTGATACTTATAAATATTTTCAGACCCAATATAATTAGAAACTAAAACACATTGCATTTAACATGAAAACTCAATAAAACAAAACAATATTCTAAATGCTTTTTTTTTTTTTTTTTTTTTTTTTTTTTTTTCACTTATGTAACAAAATTGAAGATCAACTAATTGAAAACATACGCAATTTGCCTTTTACACTCAAAAAACAAACTATAGGATTAATTATGTTTCCTGAAATTTTTGTGTTTTATATAACAAAGTTATGTACAAAATAATTTTTTGTTATTGTAAAATTTGAATATAAATGTACGCTTGTGTGCTTTTTCATTCTCTTACCTGTTGTGTAGTTAAAACTAAAGAAAACCAAAACCAGAAAAGATTCTAATGAAGCTGTAAATAACTTCTCTAAATTAGACAGTTTATTTTTCAATAGCTGTTTTAAGTAAATATTGTCCCAGATAATTATTGGTTGTATATTCTACATTTAAAAATTCAGCTTCAAATGTGAAGCTTGGAAAAGATTTTTATGGAAGGGGGGGGGGGGGGGACTAAAAACAACCTGCCAAAGCAAAAGTTATTATTTACAGAATGACCCAATCAATAACAGTTAAAAAATTCATCTACACTTGTTTTGACTGAAAATATCATACGCAATATTTTGAAAGTTAGTATCATATATATGAAAATATCGGAAATATCAAACTTCATAATATTTTGAAAATAAATATCGGATATATATCATGATATATATCAAGATATAATCCATTGATATATATCACAGACCCCTGTTTGTCAGTTATCACATTTAATGGCTTTATGTATAGTATATCAATAGTTCAACGGAAAATAAGTACATGAAATACGCTTTATTTTTCTCTATTTAATTCACTGTCCACAGAGGAACCGCGAACAAATTTTAGTAGCCCAAGGGGTTACGGAATAGCAAAATGTTAAAAAACCGCTGTAGACTGTTGTATGCCTCCTCTTTTTGTTGTTTACCGTACTGCAACGTTGCATAATCTCGGATAAAATGCTATGAAATATCTCATTTCTACTAAAAAAAATATTTTTTTTTTCCCAGTCGAAGCTATATAGAAAACGAAATTAGGTTAGGGGGTTAAAAATTAATGTTTTTGATAGCGGACTGTGTTGCGAAGACACAGGTGAAAGCTCTTTGACGATGAACGCACCCTGTGATGCAAAAGTCGTAAGTATGCTATCCAACCAGTGCTACGTCACCCTGGTATTCGGACATGATTGATGATTTAAAAATGCTCGTTTGGCCTTGGATATGTCTTTCTCTTCATTCAATCCCTATTTTTCCTGATCACTCGGAATAGGATTGTGGAAAACAATATTGTCTATCTTTATATTAATTTCCTGGGTGAATTGGAGTGAGGGCTATCGGTGATTTTTTATTGCAACTTCTGCTATATTTCACAGAATCGATTATGAAGAAGAAACAAGTTTTGTCTTTTGTTAAATTCATATCGGTGTGTGTGTCTTCCAAAATCTTGCAATGAATGTTTGCGTAAAAAATTCTCAGTAGAACCTCGATTATCCGAAGTAATTGGGACCGACCATCTTTCGGAAAATCGAAATTTTCGGATAATCGAGAATGCTTCAATTTTAAGATTAAGGAGAAATATATGCGCTATTTCTTATTATGGTAACAAGTGCTTAATAAAAATAAAGCAATAGCAAAATAGAAACAAGAACGAGCTTTAATTTACCTGAGCTTTAATTTTGAAATTAAGTACCTTTTACATATTCCACAAGGGATTGAAACAATGTTTTGTTTGTTGGAGTTTCGATTGCCTTTGCCTTGAAGCTCTATCCCGAAGTTTTTAAATATTATTAGTTCGTCAGTATCACAGTCTTTTGCTCCAGCCAAGCCAAACCTTTTGCAAACCATTCAAAAGCTTCAGAATCTCTAATTTGTTCGTTTTCTTCATTCGTTCCACTCCGCAGCTTACGGAAGCTCAAGTTAAATTCAAAGGAATTCTAAGAAAGGGGATCGAAAATATTTATATGTACTCGTGGGTTCTGAAAGGACCGCTTGCACACGAGGAATGCGATAGGTTAAAAAAAAAAAAAAAAAAGGTTTAAAAATGGATTTTGTACACAAGGAATGTAATAGTAAAAAAAAAAAAAAAAAAAAAAAAAAATCTTTAAAAATGGATTTCGGTTAACCGAGAGTTTCGGATAAAAGAGGTTCTACTGTACTGAGATTTCAGGGATCGATCCAGAAAAAAAATTTTAATAAAAGAGGTCATCTCCCAAAATTCTATGTAGTGAAAGAAGCCTTTCACAAAATCCCATTCCGTTAAAGGAAATTCCTCATACTTATTAAACATTCTGGTTAGGCATTTAGCATCAATAAAATGTTTGGAAGGGATTGCAAATATTTTTTTCAGCATTATACTTTAATTTTCGTTACTTTACTGGTGGAACTATCCGTCTTTGCCCGTGTTAACCATGCAATTTCGTATGAATTCATTTACTGTACAAGACACTGAAACTTCTCGAAAATCTGGTTAGCCTTTTTACGAAATAATATATGTACATTATATGGCCAAAGGTGACCGGTCACTTGCGATTTTAGACGTTTTGTTAAATATCTAGAACTAGTATGTTGTGGCTATCACAAAACTTTCTTCTATATAAATTACTTCAATTAAATCATTTAAATAGTACAAGAAATAACAACGATTTAGCACCAATTCATATCAAAGTATATCTGAATTTGAAGTTGGATGAAAATTCGTGCATTAGTTCTTGAGATAGAGCTATAGCGGAAATTCTGAAAAAAAATGTAGCATAGCAGCGCCACCTGTTGAGCGATTTACACCAAAAGTAAACAGCACTAAACGATATCAAGGTATAACCTGAAAAAAAAAAAAATAACCTGAATCTGAAGTTTGTTGAAAATCCAAGCATTAGTTCTTGAGATAAAGCTATTGCGGAAATCGCAAAAAATACAGCATAGCAGCGCCACCTGTTGAGCGATTTGCACCAAAAATTAAACAGCTCTAATTTATACATCAATTCATGTCAAGGACTAACTAAATCTTAAGTTTGATGAAAATACGTGCAATAGTTCTTGAGATACACCTCTTGTGGAAATCGTGAAAAATGCAGCACAGCAGCGCCACCTGTTGGGCGATTTGCACCAAAAATTAAGCAGCACTAATTTATATCAAGGACTAACTGAATCTGAAGTTTGATGAAAATTCGTGCATTTTTTCTTAAGTTAGAGCTATTGCGATAATCATGAACAATGCAGCATGCCAGCGCCACCTGTTGGGCGATTTTCACAAAAAAGTAATCAGCACCAAACTATATCCTGGACTAACTGAATCTGAAGTTTTATGAAAATCCGTGCAGTAGTTCTTGAGATACAGCTATTGCAGAAATCGTTAAAAATGCCGCATAGCAGCGCCACCTGTTGGGAGATTTTCACCAAAAACTAATCAGTTCCAGTTTATATCAAGGTCTAACTAAATATGAAGTTTTGTGAAATTTCGTGCATTAGTTCTTGAGATAGAGCGCCCACAAAATTTATGCCACATACAGACAGACAGACTCACAGACAGACATTTTGTAAAAACATGTTTTTTGGAATCTCTGACTCATAAAACGTGTAAATCCGTCGAAAACTGGAATTCGAAAATTTTCATGAAACCAATACTTTCTTCTTGTAAAGATAGAAGAAAGTAAAAATACATAAGGAATTAACCTGAAACTGCAGGCGTATAAACAGTATAGTATAGGTCAGGATCGGCGAACCTTTTTTCGTGCCCGTGCCAAAAATTCACCAACAGTGCAACGTGCCACACTTTGACATAATATAATTTTGCAATGTACGATGTTTATGCAAAACGCTAGATAAAAAAAAAAAAAAAAAAAGTTGTTTTCATGCATTAAAAATAAAAAATACCAAAAATCAAAATGCTATTTCCTGTATATAGGAATATAGGAATATAGGAATAAGCCATTAAATTAGTGAAATTTTAATTCGTAAATATGATTCATTTATGTAATAAATTTCCACTGTAATAAAAAAACAAAAATACTAAATTTTATCTTAGAAATTTTTAATCTTATTATTTATGCAATTTAGGTATATAAGTTTATAAAGTAATTATCCAATTTGCATTAAACAGTGTATCAAAAAATTATTGATGAGATTTTTGCTGTTGTATGTTCGATAGAGAATGCTTTATACCTGATTCAGATTTTGATAGTTTTATAAATTGGATCCATTTGCCGTCTTACTGCAGTGACTGTCTAAAAAAAATAATTTGAAAAATACAGCTTTATAAATACACATAGAGTGGCAAAATACACGCGAAAACGCTACATAACCTCACAAGAAAAGAAAATTCTTTTCATAAAATAATTGCATTATTTGTGATAGTCTGTCCGTATGAAACAAAATTTTATTCATTATAATAAAAATTAAATATTATCTGTGTAATAATTATAAAATGTGTTTTTCTGCGTGCCAGAGAAATTGTCTTGCGTGCCACCTCTGGCACGCGTGCCATAGGTTCGCCAACCCTGGTATAGGTCATATATTTCCGCGAAGAATTTTTCCCGAAACCCCATAGGGGACCGTCAACAAATTGAAAAAGAACGAATATCTTTTGGATAACCCTGTAAAAACTGATATAGCAAAAGCGTCCAAACTCGAGATTATTAATAAGTGGCTTATTGTAATATACTGTGTTCTTTTTTATGAGAATAGCATGTATACTCGTAGAGAAATTGTTTTTATAAAAACAGTCCCAAATTTCGCCAAGATTTTTGCTTATAATTTGCAGAGTTCTTAATATAAAGAAAAGTTCTTTTCAGAAAATATGACAAACAACATTGTACACAATACTCTGCAATCAGAATTAAAAAATAATAAAAATTGGATGAAAAATGAGCAGGTTTACTAAAAAATGTTTCGCTGCGCATGCGCGAATGCAATCAAAATATAATTTTCATAATGTATTAGCTAAGTATATGGAACAACTTTTTTGAAAGTCTCAAAATCATAGCTTGAAAGTTCTGAAAATTATCGTCGATAGAATAAGCTCGAAATCCGTTGTTCCCAAAAAGATGAGGGGTTGTATCAAATATTTGTTGATTAGTGCCAAGATAGCGTATACAGTATTGCACGTACTACGATATTTGGATGCATTATTAGTTAAATGGCATCAATTCAAAGTAAAATGTAAATTTCAATCAAAAATTTAATTACTTAGTTATACAGAATATCGTAATATCAACATTTCGTGATAATCCTACGTATTTCACTAGAAAATTATCTGACAATGATTAATTTTCAAAAACATCAAGTTGATCAAAATGTCATCCTTCCAATAACGAAATCTGGATTGAAACTGAAAAATATCATGATCCCACCAGAAAGAATACCAGAGAACTTATTCTTCCTAAAACAGAATATTTCAATAATTATTTGCGTGCCGTTTTAGCAAGTTTTATTGTATCATATCATACTTATGAATCAAGGGCGTAGGAACCGGGGGAGCTGGGGGAGCTGTGGCTCCCCCTGGAATATTTCAGACGGGCTCAGCTCCCCCGGGAGAAATTCTCGCACCACATCTGTTTACGATACATTACTGAATTAAAAAATAAAGTATACTTTTTCTCAGAAATTCGCACATTAAACAACAAAATGAAGAGAGGGAGGGGTGGTGAGCACACTTGTTTGTGCCTTCACCCTTTTTCTCATTGTTTACAATCCTCCCGATTTCCAGAAAAAAGGAGGTCTTATATAGGTTTACTACAAATTATCTGCACCGATAACATATTTATAAAAAGGATGCCTTTAAAATTGATTTGGAAGAGATTTGTAAAGAATTTGTAATCAAAACAACGGAAACCACCTTAATTTTTGGTAAATGGAAGTGGGAGAAGCCTTAAATTTGAATATTGGCCTTAAATTTGAATATTCAGGATCGCACATAAATTAAGTTTCTATGTATCAAGTACATCTATAAAAAATTATTTTAACTGGATTAAAGAGTTTGTGATCTTTTGATATGCTTCTATTTTATACTTTTGTTTGTGAAACGTGCAACACTATGAAGGAACCCTCCAAAATGAACGAAATGATCCGCGCCACTAGCTTTCCGCAATATGCCCCGGCTCCCCCTGTTTGTTCAAAGTTCCTACGCCACTGTTATGAATGGTCGTGGTGGTAGCGGGGCGCTTTTCGAATTACTACCGGGGCCCCGCGGTCTCTATTTACGGGCCCGCAAACGAAATAGGAAATGAAACTTAAGCAAATATCAACCGTTTGTTTAGAGTCACTTTGACGTCACGCTGAAGGCGTCTTGCAAGCATGAGAGTTCCTCATGTATGTAAGCAATTTAGATCATTCTCTGAATTGATGCAAAAATGCAAAGAAAATATTGGAAGCATAGGGAGGGGGGGGGTGGGGGTCTGGAAAAATTTAATAATCAAACATTTTGTCTGCTCAAATCCTTGGAGTTTGTTTCAGAATTGCTGTGCAAAAAAGCCACCCAACTAGGGATTACAATCCCGAGACTAATTTCCAATCCCGGGATTTCGGGATTGCTTGGATTCAATCCCGGGATTAGGAAAATTAGAATTTCTGTAATATCATCAATTTTTACAATAGCTAAATATCATAATACTATAGAAAAGACAAAGAAAAATTACAGCCTAATTTACATAGGAAAATATACCAAATTAAAAAAATTAACTTCAATTAATTATCAAAACTTATAGGATAAATTAGAACAATTGAAAATTAAAAGAAATACGCTGTTGATGTTTGAAAATGCAACAAAAAAGATGAAATGTCTATGCTTCATCTTCTAGATAATTTCTTTTATTTCCTGTTAAACAAGTGTTTGAATAGTTTAATATTTACAATATTAAAAACTAATTAATATCACGAATTAAATAATGAATTATTCTCATACCCACGTAATTAAAGTTTATAATTCTAGGATATTGCAAATGCAAGGTTTTCCCTAACATGAAGATTTTTTTTCTTGAAATAAAAGAAGTTAGCACACACACACACATAGAATAAAATAATACATAGATGTATAGTTTAAATTTCTAAATAGCAATAGCTGTTAAAATTCGAAAACGTTGCATAATATAAAAAATTATTTCGTACCTCGTGGAAAAAAAAAAGATTATTTTGAATAGTTCACTGTTTCCTAACTAATCGGTATTCCTTTGAAAATATGTTCTAAGAAATATGACGGAATCTAAAGTTTCATCTCCAAGTCCCCATATATGCGCATGCGCATAAGGCCTAAATTCCTGAATTTGCTCAAATTTAAATTTCTTGAATGGGCATTGATATTCATAAATCGCTTGCTTGCAGTAAATGTCCATTCGCCAAAAGTCAAACTAAATTTTTTTCCTGAATTTTTAAAAGTTTGTATTTCACTTGTAATTAGGGATGCACCGAATAGTGATTTTGGCCGAATGCCGAATACCGAATATTCGGCCTACAGGCGAACCGAATACCGAATATTCGGATAGCCGAATAGTAACTGCTAGGCCGAATACCGAATATTCGGCCAGAAGAATAGTAACTATTCGGCCGAATACCGAATATTCGGCTTGTCGAAAAATTATATATTTCAAAGTTTAAAGGCATTAAAATGTTAAATTTAAAAAGTTTTACGTAATATTTAAAACAGAAACTTTCATTTTGATAATCAAGAGCTTTCTTCAAGTAAACTTTATGCTGAAAAAAATCTGCTTTGAGTTATTTAAGAAGAGGATTGTTATGCAACTTTTTTAATTAATAAAATTTTAAATTTCATGGCTTCTTCTGTGAATTAAAACAAATGAATAAAATTTTCTTAAATTCTAAAACAAACATTTTAAAATCAAAGAGAAATTGTGAAAAAATTGGAAGAAAAATTGTACAGGATCCTATGTTATTTGTTTGTCAAGAAGAGACTAAAGTAAAAGTAAATAAATAATACAATCTATCCAAATTTTATAGGGTGGCAACTCAGCAAGAATAACTGTTCTACTCCCTTTTATTAAGCAAGGAAGTTTTTAAATACATCCTAGATCATTGTCTGGAGTGAGCGATCATTTTCAGAGATTGTAAATGTTGTTCTTAAAATCTTAACAAGAAACAGATTATTTACTGGACAATGTTCAAGAACTTGCATTTGTACATAATTAATTCCTATGAAAATCCTCGTGATTGGTTAATTTTCTTAAATAATACTTAACAAACAGCAAATAAATAATGTAAAAACATTCTCTTTTATTTAAATATATGATTCTGTTTCTAATTATTCTGAATATCTTTATAAGTTGACTGTTAAACGTTAAGTGGTATACGGTTTTTAAAAATATGTTTTTAAAGTTTTTTTTTAAGTATTCGGCTGGCCGAATAGTTTGCTATTCGGCCAAGCCGAATATTCGGTATACCGAATAGTTTGATGTTCGGCCAAACCGAATATTCGGTAACATGGCCGAATCGGCCAAATACCGAATAGATACCGAATATTCGGTGCATCCCTACTTGTAATTAACTCTTTTATTATAGTTCACTAGTCACTACACGATTTCGAATTGATACTGCAGATTTTGGCAAATCATTATAGCCTTTAGCTATCAGTAAGTTTCTTAAATCAGTTGAAGTTAAAGGAAAAACAGTCTTTAGCTGTCATTCGCAATAAAATTAAATCCAGTGATTTCTTATCAAAACTAAAATAATCTTCTATTTTCCGCTTTTTAGAAAGCAATGCATGTTCTATGCAATCTTGACGTATGGAAGGAAGAAATCATGTATTAAATTCTTTCTAAACTTTAGTACCATGTTTCGTCGATAAATGTGCATGCAACCCTTAGTCGATGCTCCTAACGTTTTAAGCACTTGGCCACATCTTTTACGTTTAGCGATTTTTTCATCTTTTGACCTTAAATAGCAGTGCCATACTGAAGATGTATCATTATCTTTCCTATGAGCTACAAAATCCTTTTCATTAGACATCTTTAAAGCAAAATATGTATAAACGCCCGAAAAGCAAAGAAGTTAGTACATAATAATGACTATGAAACTCAAATGCGACGCTTATCAGTAAACTCTAATTCGAAATTTTGTGATACCCAGTTGCTGAAACGACCGGCTTTCTAGTCGCGGCGAAGTCGAAATAAACAAATGATTTCATTGTTCCCGAATAATAGCCGAGCGGGTTACATCTGTTTGCAAGTCAAAAGGTTTTCATGTTAAACGATTTAATCGCTTTGAAATATGTAAAAAATACTTGAAATATGTATATTTTTTCAAGGATATATAAATTTCATAAAAATTAATTATTTTTCTTTCCAAAAGAGAAAGTCTATAAATATATATTTTTTTTTTCAGCTGAATATTATTCCATTTAAAAAAAAAGGACAATCCCGAAAATCCCGGGATTTTCGGGATTAAAAATGATTCGGGATACGGGATCCCGGGATTGTAATCCCTACACCCAACCTAAAGCGAATAAGCATCTGAAAATCATATAAATGATTTTTTTTAAATGTCTTTCCAGAATATAGACTTTAAAAAGAGAAAGGAATTTTCGTAAGGTTCTTTTTGGAATAGAAAATATTTTTTCCTAATTATGCAGCACTTTTGGATATGTATTTATGGAGCAAAGAACAATTTGGGTTAATACTTGTATTTAGCACAGATTTTTTTTTTTAAACAATGTGTGTGTGGGGGGGGGGGGGGCTTAAACAGACAAACCTTTTAAAATAACATTTATTTTTAAAAATTAATCACTGTATTTCACATAAATTCATCAGATATTTTTGAATTTACACCTTTAGCTAACTGTCTTCACTTTGCTTTTTTTATTCAAAGAACCTATAAAATTAGTTTAAATTTGTTTTGTTTTTAATAATTTCTAAGTTATTAAAAGAAAATAATCATCATACATACAGTAATATTTAAGGTTATTTTATAAATAACAGTTAAAATGTTTCTAAATTATAAAAGTTTGATGCCATTGTAGATGGAAAAAATTTCCATCTTTTTTTTCCTTCCCATTTTTCATGTCTGGTCTTATGAAGCTGATTTTTACGGATGTTTTAACTCAGATATCGTCTTCGCTACCTGGGTCCACATATGTGTACTTTTAATCTTAAGTGTTTGATTTTTTGGGGGGGGGGGGTTCCGTACTTAAAAGGTGAAAACGGAACCATTATAAGATTATTCCTGCGTCTGCCTGTCACAGCCATTTTACTCGTAAACTATGGAACATGGAAAGTTCAAATTGGGGGAAGTAGTAAAGATTACTGACCCACATATTTACAGATTATTAAACGTAGGGAAAATGTAGAGGGGCTAATTAAGTTACTTGAAAAAAGAGTCTTTTCTTTGTTTATCGTGTGGGAGCTTTCCAAACGCCGAGCTCAAAAATATATTTATTTCAATTTTAGGTATTATATTTTCCGAGATATCGTCAAAATTGTAGTGCAAAAATATGCCCCCCCCCCCTCCCCAATCTATTTCCGAATCTACTGAAACAAAAATTATGAAAAAATTTGAGGTAGTAGACGTTAATTTAAACTTTCCAGGAAAATTATAGCGATTACCCTAGGTCACTTAGTTTTTGAGAAAAGCGCATTTTCCCGTTACACACAAATTTCGATTTGCAAGCATTCAGCATAAGTGTTGAGCAGCGCGTTAGGCACCTATCGTAGCAGAAGTATAAACGCATTCTTGATAATGATTTTCGAAAAAAATCGTCGTTAGTTAGCGGAGAAACTAACCCTTAAAGACACGGACGGTTTGGACATACATAATGACATGGCGGCGTACTCTATGTGTCATCGGCTTTTAAAGCCTAGATGCATTGCATTACTCAAATATAAAAAAAGTGGCTGGAAGGTGGCCGCTGATAGACAATTTTTCACTAGCCACTTTTTCCCCTTCTGTGGCCCGTGGCTAGTGCTAATTTTGACCTTTAGTTACAGTTATCGAAAAGGATTATGCTAAAAAACTTATAGAATTCATGGTCAACCAGCTTTTTACTGCAATAGCTTCACCTGTTTCAGTAGAACGATTGTTTTCTGTTTCGGTACATTCAAAAATTTGGAATCGCGTAGGAAAATAGGAAATGATTAAGCTGCTAAACTCGTTTCTGTGTGCCAGCACTAAAAAACAAAAGTTAACATCTTAATTTAAAATTTTTCTTGCTTCAGTTATTTTCATTTTAACTAAAATACTTATGTTTAAATTAATTTTTGACAGCTGATTTGTAGTTTTCCGTGCTTTTTGTGTAATAAAATATTTTGATAAGCCTAAAATTTTACCTTTTAATCATTTGTGTAAATTGTGTAATAATATTAATATATATTGGTATTATTTAATAACATTCATGTGTGTGTATGATTTTTATTTTATAAATTAAAAGAAAAGTCATATAAAATAATTTGTATGAAGTTTTTTTTTTAAATAAAAAAAAATCTGATTTAAGTTTTTAAAAAATCCGATAGTTTTTTAAAAAAAATTGAATCTAAAAAATCACGTTTTCCCATATGTATGTAGATCGGTGACATTTTCGTATGGAATCTCAATAGAAAATCTGTAAAGCAAAATAATAAACTCTTGTTTTTACAAATTTTACGCCACGCTGTTTGGCAAAAATGCAGCTAAATGCACAGAATTGAACTTGCAATGCTTACTGACTTTAAAATTTAAAGAATGAAATATTTTACTATTTTTTCTTTTATAAGGTTATACAATAATACTTGCAAATTGTCTGTATTTCTGTTATTTATTTTCATCATCGGAAAAACTTCCAATATATTTATTTTGAAAGCTGCAAATACTTATTTAAACGTGTATAAATTTATTAAACAAAAACATAATTTGAAGAACAAATTAAAAAAAAAAAAAAAAAATATTTCCTACATTGTTTAAGCCCGAAAAGGGACAGATATTAAGATATTTCATTCAATTAGTTCTACATTTAATGTTAAATTTTTGTGACAAATCAGTTAAGCCAATTGAAGATTAAAAAATAAAATTAAAATTCATACAATATGATACTTAAAACACCCTAAAAAATTAGATTCCGTTCAAATGAAATCGAAATAAATCTTACAAGGAGAGGGCCAACCTTGTTAATCACAGATTTTGATTATTTTAATATATGTTGTAGGGTAGAGACACCTTAGTCTCAGGTTCAAAGGATTTTATCCAACGCTCCTTAGTTCTTGAGAAACCGGGGGGTCTAATAATAGTACACAACTTAAATACTTACTTCGTAACAAGAATAGGTTGGTCGTAGCTCAGTTGGTGCGGCGTTTGCTGGCTGATCTGCGGGCCCGGGTTCGGTACCCGAACGCGCTACATTTGTTTTTCTCATTTTTTGTTTTATAAATACACTTGTAATTATAATTTAATAATTTAAATTAAAAATTTCAATATCATACATTAATTATAATGTTAACAAACTTAAATTTATCATTTTTTTAAAACTATTATTTCTCATCCTTTTAAAGAGGTTTAAAAAGAAATTGGATCTATTATTGAATTATGAAAATTCCAAAATCGTGACAAAACCTGTTGTGGCGCCATCTAGTTATGATAAAATAAAAGAATATTCAAATAGAATAAAAATAAAAGCAGAAAGAAGATAAAGGGAAAGCAAAATAATTGAAAAAGCAAGCATACGTATAACAAATTTAAAAATCTTTAATATGCAAAAAATCGGTTGTAATTTAATTCTGATGCTAATTTTTAATATAATTATGCCTGTTACTTTAAAAACAGAATAATAGTATTATCGCATTGGCTTCCTTTGTTAAAGCAATGCGTAAATGATGTTTCTTTAAAATTACGAATTGACACAATTGCTCAATATCATTGCACAATAAAGGATATATGAAATACATTTTAAAAGTGATTTTAAAAAAATTAACAGTTTTATGATGTTTTATACAACTATTTAGTTAAAAGTAAAAAATTAAATAGGTTAAAATTATAATTGATATACAATATTATAAATTTTAATTGACAATGAGATTATTAAGTTATACTTACGAATATATTTATAAAACAAAAAATGAGAAAAGCAAATGTAGCGCTTCCCGGTATCGAACCCGCGCCCGAGGATCAGCCGGCAAACGCCATACCAACTCAGCTACGACCAATCTATCCTTTTAGTTACAAAGTAAGTATTTAAGTTATGTGCTACTAGTAGACCCCCCGGTTTCTCAAGAACTAAGGAGCGTTGGATAAAATCCGTTGAACCTAAGACTAAGGGGTCTCTGCCCTACAACATATATTAAAATTATCAAAATCTGTGATTAACAAGGTTGGCCCTCTCCTTGTTAGACTTCTCCCATTTTTAATTGAAAATATTTGTATTGTAGATTTTGTATTATGTTTATGACAATTGTACATAAAATAATAAGATGCATGCAAAATACAAAACTTTAAAAAGTCTAAGATTTATTTCGATTTCATTTGAACGGAATCTAATTTTTTAGGGTCTTTTAAGTATCATATTGTATGAATTTTATTTTTAGTTTTTAATCTTCAATTGGCTTAACTGATTTGTTTTAACATTAAATGTAGAACTAATTGAACGAAATATCTTAATATGTCCCTTTTCGGGCTTAAACAATGTAGGAAATATTTTTATTTATTTATTTATTTTTGTTTTGTTTGTTTGTTCTTCAAATTTTTTTTTTTTTTTTTTTTAATATGTTTTTTTACTGCATTCAGACGAACTCATTTCAAAATTAATAGAAGGTATCATCATCAGGCTTGGATGTATGCAGTATTGCATCACAATGTGTGATGCAGTTTACCAATGTATAATTTAAAATATTTCACCACTGTAGTAATGCAGGTTGCTGTAGTTTGGACAAAAACGTCCAATCTGAACGTAAAAAAATTATAATCAAAACATAAAAAATTAACTTCACTTAAATTTAGATACCCTATTTCCCACTCAGGAACGCTATGAATGCGAAAATAAATTGTGTTGAATCCTCACTGCTAGTATTTAACAATGTTATAGTTGTGATACAGTAAAAAATAAAAAATGAAAGTTTTACTTAAATTTTGTTACCTTATTCTCTCCCAAGGGGTGATGTAAACACATCAGAAAATTATTACTTAAGTTTAACGTGGGGTATAAATAGTTCTCATCTCGGAAAAAAATACATTTTAAAATTTAAGTTATGTAATTCCTTACTAAGTCTGCTACCTGCGTAAAAATAGCTATCATTTGAAACTTTTTACTAAAACATAAACTTGACCAGAGCAAAAACATATTCTCAATATATTCTTTTTATTTCCACTACGACGCCATATTCACCTTTTAAATTCTAGAAAAATAAACTAATTCAATTTAATATTTCACGTAGAAATATTTCAACTAAAAAGAAATAAATTATTATTACGGCTTTTGAAAGTTTTGCAACAATGAAGAAAAAATGTTACATTTTCTATGAAAAATGTCCGTTGATTCTCAATGAAAAAAAGCGAAATTTGGAATTAAGAAAAATATTTGAATAATGTAAAAAAAAAAAAAAAAAATGGCCCATGTTTCTCTCTGGATTATAATTCACCCATATGCAAAGGCATTTTACAATTCGTTTTGACCCTGACGTCAGGCAAGCGTTTTTACACTTTAAAATTATAATATCACTAGAATATAGCCCGTCAGAATGACGTGTTTGCATTTTCAAAAAAATTATATAGCATTGTATTATAAAAAGAATTGTGGAGTAATAAATTTTGTCTTGTCCGACTGATAGGGTGGAGTGGGGTAAAGTAAAAACAGCCCATTTTTCATTTAAACTTAATTTGCAAGAAAATTATTAATTGAATTGGTAAAATACTGACATAAAGTATGCAAATGAACTTCACTCACAAAATTTGAATAAATATTTCACAAAAACATTCAAATTAGTACTAATAATGCTATTTTAAAACATATTGTCAATTAACTATTTTATCTGATGGTATGGGGTAAAATAAAAGACAATTCCAACAGAAAGTTTATTTGTTTTTATTAATTGCCAAAATAATAATTATATAACTTAAATTTTAAAAAGTTGAACAGAGAAAATCCCGATTTTTTTTAAACATGCATAAAATAAACCTGTAATAAATTTTGATAATTAAAAATCATCTTTTATCACATAAGTAAATTGCAACTCTTAATTACATTAACAATTTATTTTCTCAAATTCTGTTATTAAATTACAAATTTATTTTCCCTACAAAATACAAAATTTTATTTATTATAATAATGCATTGATATATATACGGCATTACATATTTCTGATATTCTAATTTCATTTTATAAGAAATATTCATTTTCCCCCCAATGTCTTCAGAATTCAAAAAACATTTTAAAAAGAAAATTTCTTTTTTTTAAACTACCGACAGATGGCGCAACAGAGCATATAAACGTTTGTTTTAATATTTAGTTCAAGACGAATGAATCGTTTGTTTACTTTCATATAGGGATAGATAAAGCTACCAATCTAATTTTAACTGAAGTTATCGCAGCAGAATATTAGATAATTGAATGTAATCACTTAAATGTTAATTTATTTTGAATAATCTGTCTAAAAATGTAACTTTTGCGGAAAAGAAAGCACGTTTTACTCAACGTTTTAAGATTGAAAATCAAATCCACATTCACTCGTGATGCCACATGTACAACACGATCCAAATCCAGAAGCAATTGAATGACTCATTTGAACGAATCATTAAAAAATACGGTCGACATCCGATTTTGCTCTTAAAATATTTGTAAAACCATAATAAAGCCTTTAAATAATTTGAAATACGTTTGTTTTTAGAAAGGAAACGTTAATCCGGTACAAAATAATTCACGGGAATGAATCACAGAATATAGCTATATTCACTGAACACCATGAAGCGTTCTCATTGGTCAGAAAATAGATAGCCTTGAAAAACAGAGGTATTTTTTCGCGATATTTTTAACCGTGTATACTGAATTCAAACTGTAAATAAATGTAAACAAAAGTGAAAAACGCATTTCAAAATATTAATATGCTTTTGCAAAATATTTTAAGAGCATTTAATGAATAGCTGAAAGAGTCATTCATTTGTTTTTGGATTTGTAATTTGTGCTTATGAATGGCAACGGTAATCGGTTGTATACATCGGAACCCTGTTGTTGGTATCTGGTTATTTTTAAATTAGATCTTAAAGTGTTGTAATTGTATACTTTTTGAAGGTTTGAGAAAAATTGAAGAAGAATATGTTACACAACGAATAGATATCCAGATTCAATAAGGTAGTCGGCAAATACGGCATCGGAATGCTTAAGCCTAACGCGGCCGCGTTTGGATTATCAGGAAAAGGATGAGTTCAACCCCGGAAGCGTTATACACTTAGTGTCATTCTATGTATAATTAGAATTAGTAAAGAATAAAAAATGAGTGGCATCAGGGACAAAACGGTGGGAAGAAAAAATAAAAAAGTTATGATCTCCATAGGCTTTTCTATGTTAAATTAACATTGAGAAGTGACACTGGAAATAAATAAGTATAGCGCTGCCGCGCAATACTTAAATTATATCGTTTATATGTTGTATTACTATAGTCAAGTTAACATTTTAAATCTTATTTTACGATCTTAAAAAATTAACTGGTTATCTAGATTTTTTTAATAATTGTTTTATATTTGAGAAATATCACCTGTATTTTATCTAACCCTTAAAATACCTAAAATCAGTGTTGAATGATTTAATATATTGAAACGAAAGCCTTTCCAGACGATCCCAATGGTGGGGTCCCACTATTTTCGACAGCGTACGCCCTCGGATTTGTATCTATAATAACAAGTAATATATAATGTCAGTGTTATGAATATAAGCTATTTTATAAATTTAATTTCAATAATTGAAAATCGATAACGATTTGTTATATATAATGGTTTTGTATATATATATATATTTTTTTTTTTTAAGTCAATTCCTACTTAGGTCATCAAATAAAAATTTAATATAATCCCTTAAGCTAATATTAGTTTTTGTTGTATTAAAATATCTCAATTTGTTAATTTTCTACAAGAAGTAAACCCTATTGGTTTACAATGGAAGTCTATGGGAATTTGGCGAAATATTAGAAATATCGCCAAGTTGGCGATAAGCTTGGCCGTATTTGGCGACAGAACAGGGTCCCTCCTATGGTAACCCCCTTATAGGTATGCAGATGCATTAAATGCTGTTCAATAATCAATGCCCGCCATTTTTTCTCCCATATAAAACAAAAATTAATTAATTAAATTTAATTAATGAATTAATATTTGAAAAAAACTGTATTAACATCAAGTGTCATCCACTACAAGTTTAAAAAAATGTATTTGAACTTGAGTGGACGAAAAATAAGTATTTTTCTAATGATTGAAAACATTGATTTGAACAATATATATATATATATATATTGAAGTTAAATTTATTAATTTCATTTGAGTAATTGGAAATATATGATGAATTTTATATACAACCTGTGGCCAGAAAGTTCGGTGAATAAATTTTTATTTCAAATACAGTATTGTACAGCATCAAATACAATTTACTGTCCTTCAAAATAATCTCCATGGATGGTAATGCACTATTGGGAACGAGTATATAAGTCCTGGAAACTCCTGTAAAACAGTTCTTTCGGAATGGCTTTCAGCTCGGCCGTCACGGCGGAGTCCGTCGTCGCTTAAAAAAACCAAGGTACGGTCAGAAAAACCATGCACTTTTAGCATTCTTTGACTCTAATGGTCTCATTCACAAAGAATTCCTCCCTGAGAGTACCACATTGAATGCTGTTGCCTACGCCGATGTTCTGAAGCGTTTACTGCAATGGATCCGTCGCGTTCGCCCTGAGTACGCCACGCAAGGCTCCTGGACTCTTCTCCACGATAATGCCCGGCCACACACCGCCTTGGTTGTACGGCAGTTTCTGGCCGCGAATGGAGTTGTGACACTTGATCACCCCTCTTATTCACCTGATTTGGCACCTGCAGACTTCTTCCTCTTGCCCAGATTGAAGGTGGCCGCCCCTCCGAGTGGTTCCGACCCGACCCCTTGAGTGGGGGAGGTGACCGGAAGCTCGGCAGAGTTCGTTGTGTACGAATGCGAGGGGGCCGGATGGGGACGAATCGCCACCTCCTCGAGAGGCTCATCCCCGACAGGCGTTGAGCACGGTGGCCACGGTTAACGGACGTTGTGCATGGGTGCGTAGGCTCTTCGGGGTCCGCGTTCGGACGCACCCCCGGCAGCCGGGTTCTCTGGCCAAGCCGGATAGCGACGCTCCATAGGTCGATCCCGGTGCCGGTCTAAGGGCCGGACGGTGTCGCCGGGCAAAGACTAGCTAAGGCGATAGGACCCCATCCACCAATTGACTAAGAGGGAGCCTGAAGTATGAGTGAGGGCTTTGTAGTGGAAAGTCCTCGGTGCTCGCTAGTGACGACGGGGCTCGCAGGAACGCCATGCAGGGACTCCCGGAGCAACCGAAGGGCGAGGGTTTCAGACAGCGCCCAGGTTACTTTATGACTTGGGTGGCTCATCCCTCCGAGGACCTCAGCTGGAGCAGTTGGGAGCCGACCCTAAGGGTGGTAGGGTTTGGCGGTGCCCCCGTTGACCAAGGAGCGGTCGCGTGGGGAGGCCAGTATGGTTCTGGTTGCTCCATGTCGTGCCGTGACCCATGGGAGGGGGTCGGCCGGCAGGTCCACCATCGAACACTATTCCCGCAGGGAAACGGGCCGGAGGCTCGCCGGTAACGCGGCGGCTCATCGTGCCCCAGGTGAACTCTTGGTCCGATCCAGGTCCTCAGTGTCTATGCGGTACCGGAGTTTTCCTCGCCTGGTGATGAGGACCTAGAGGTGTCTCCACCTAACTTTCGAACGCACTAACAAAGGTAGCGGTCGGTCACTGCACGGGGTCAGGGGCCTTCGGGCCTGGGTGCCCTCGACTCGACGGCCGTGAGGTAAGGTAGTGGCGGGCGGGCTTCTGTCGGCCTCCGCTGGCTTCTCTGTCCTAGGATGGGGTCGAGTCGGTGGGGGCTGGCGGGACTCCGTTCCGTCCGACCCCCTAGCGAGGCGGAGTCTATTCCGTCTAGGTGGAGCTTTCCGTGCCCGCCTGGGGTCGCTAACGGCATCTAGTCTGGGCCAACTGGTTCCCGGCGTGATCCACGAGGGGTTCCGTCGGTTGAGCCAGGTGGCTTGGGCGAAAAGCCAGGAGCTGGGTCGCTTTACGGCCGGAGGGATTTTCCCCGTCCTCCCTGGTTTTCAAGTCAGGGGCTCTTCAATAACTTTCCTATCGGCTGGCCCACAAAAATGTCTCTGCCGGAAAATGGTATCTGATCTTGGGGGCCTTCCGTAAATTAAATTCGGGTCGGGAAGCCTCGGTTCAGTCCGTGGGCCCAGCATCTTTATAGGCGTCTGGTTCCTGCGATGGCTTGCGGGGTCTACCGGCTCGAGTAACCAAGTTTAGGGACCACTTGGTTTTCTAGCTGGGTGGTGAGGACTATCGTAGCGATTGTTCACCAACTTGGGAATAGCCGGCGTGACGTGCACTGGGCAGTGCGTCGGCCTGACCGGAGTTTGCGTGGGGTTCCGCTCTGTTGGAGCTTGTCTGGCGGCGACCTTCGGGACGCGCCGCGGGGCTTGCTTCGCGGGTGGTTCCTTGCGTAGACAAATGGGCCTGAAAAGGGCCTGGGACCGGAAGATGAACCCCTCATCTTGTCCAGATTGAAGTCCGCCCTGAAGGGAAAGAGATTTACGGACATCACCGACATTCAGCGCAACGTGACGGCCGAGCTGAAAGCCATTCCGAAAGAACTGTTTTACAGGAGTTACCAGGACTTATATTATATACTCGTTCCCAACAGTGCATTACCACCCATGGAGATTATTTTGAAGGACAGTAAATTGTATTTGATGCTGCACAATACTGTATTTGAAATAAAAATTCATTCACCGAACTTTCTGGCCACAGGTTGTATATATATATATATATATACACATAGGGAGAGGGTAACTAATGGTAGGAATTGAATAAGAAAGAAGTTTGTGATGCGGGTTTCTTCCTTGTGTTCTGAAGGGACCGCTGCACGCAGAGCTACAAAATTTGGCAGGAAGGTACCTTTATATTTCGTTACCCACGTTACGTTTATACCTCGAAGCCCGATATTGTTTGTTTTTTTTAATGATTTTTTTATGCTATTTTAGTTCAAATGAAAATAACTGAAGCACATAAAAATTTGAAATTAAGATGTTAACTTTTGTTTTTTAGCGCTGATACAGAAAAACGAGTTTAACGGCTTTATCTTTTCCTAAGCGATTCCAAATTTTTGAATGTGCCAAAACAGAAAACAGTCATTTTCACGTTTCGCGGCTACCTTTCCAAATTAATAATATGAATCCGGTTTCAATGTTTTAGCCCAATATAATAATTTTTTTTCTCTTTTCAATAAAGTTTATTCGGAATTCGTGCAGCGATTTCTGGAATTTTCGCCAATTTTTTATGCGCTTTTCTTTTAGCTTTTTTCGCATTTCGCGATGATTTTTCCACATTAATAAAACGAATTCGCTTTCAAACTTTCAGCCTAATAGAGTAAATTTTATTTTCTTCGGTTTTCGAATTTTTATCGATTTTTGTTGTGATTTTGGAATTTTTAGCGATTTTTCGCGTTTTGCAGCGATTTTTTCACATTCGTAAAATAATTCTGGTCACAATCGTTTAGCCCATTATAGTAAATTTTGTCCTCTGCGATTGTTGAACTAATAGCGATTTTTGATGCGATTTTTCGCTGGGTGTTTAAACTGTAAGCCCAATAATATAGTAAATTTTCTCCGTCGCAATTTTTGAATTTGGCGATTTTTAATGCCTTTTTTACTCGTTCTGCGGCATTTTTTTTAATATTTGTGAAATAATTACGATGTTTTAGTCCATTATAGTAAATTTTGTTCTCTGCAATTTTCGAATATTTAGCTATTTTAATTTTTTTTTTTTTTTTTTTTTTTCGTACGAAGACAAAATTTCCAACGAGCCGGCAGATTAAGGGCATTTATTTTTACGTGCCTGGATGAAAAAATAAAAAATAAACGGATCAGGCCGATGAAAAAATTAAAAGAGCCCGATATAAAAATTTAAAAGGATAAAACTAAATAACTAAGCCGATAAAATATGAACAATTTTCAATGTACACAAGTGGAGAGAGGATGAGTAGAAATGTGCAGCACGATCTGATTGACAACATCAATGCATAAGTATAACTTGTCCAGCTTAAAGATCGGCATCGGGCAGTTACATCGTGTCTAAACCAGGGATAATATTTTTCCGCAGACCACGTCGGGAGCAGGCTTACATTTTTTTTTCTACATATGTCTTACATGTCGGGCTGGTCCTTGTCCCCAGCACCTGTCAAGCGGGCAATTTGTTTTGTAAAAATAATAATAGTGATAGTCAACTTTTGTTAACGGAATCTTTCGAAATTTAACTTAGAAATACTTTTAAAAATCTCCCTTTTTTTTTAATTATAAAGCTTAAAAGGCTCTGATGTTTTTAACCATCTATTTTCTTTCATTCTGTACTGTATTAATGTTTTTAATTAATCTTTATTTGAATGTATGATTCTAATGAGTCTAAGTGATGATTAATGTCGCTATTCTGTGTGCTCTGCTTGCGAACATATAGCAATCTAAAATATACTGTACCATTTTCCTGTAAATATGCATGCACTATTCTTGAAAAGAATCTTAATTTTATGTTAAGAAAAATCGGAGTTTTTTTTTTTTTTTTTTCTTGTAGAAATTGTCGGGTCTGATTTCATTGATTTTTGCACGGCCCGGCCTGGAAATTACAAGCACGTGATGACCTCTACTCTGCACTCAGGCGCCGGACAGTACTGGTGCGCCCCTGATATTGAAGTTGTGAGATGTCCAGCTTAATTGTGAGGTTTGTGAAATCGCTTTGGAAAGAATAGTTTTCCAATAGTGATGTACGTAAGATGAGTGCGGAAGAGCGCGCGGTCTGTTACTGATTCTGCAGCACTGTCGCTATTCCTGTTGTGTGCTCGCCCTCAAGGTAGGCAAGTGCCTGTGGTATGCTAGGCACGTGGAGTCGCACGCTCTCTTCTTTCTCTCTCTCTTCCTTCGCTCTCCTCTGGCATTCATTTTTTTTTCTTTCATTTTTTCCGATTCCCCCTTCTTTTCTTTGCCTCTCATTTTTAGCTCGTTTCTTCCCTTTGGTGAGGGGGGAGCGGCCACAAATATTTCGGAAGCCATCGTAATTTGTGGGCCTGTTAAACAGGTCTAGGTTCGCGCGGGAAGAATTTTTTTTATTATTATTACTTTTTAATTTATAGATGCATTTGCAATATTTCCTTTTTCCTAGTTTTCTGTAACGTTTAACAATTGAAATGAGTGTCTTCAGAGCTGTTGATTCAGGGTGCGCTGTAATGTAAGTAAACCGTTTATGTAACAGTTTCAATTTTGTGATGTACAAGGAGGGACCGACGGGGCGGGCAGGGGGGGGGGGGGGGGGAGGGTACGGTCACCCCGGAAGATTTCGGCTTTTTTTTTGTTATGAATGTCTTCGAATGGAAAATACCTCCTCCGAAATACTAGAATGCCCTCCTCCCCACAACCTGCACATGGAGAAATCTCTCCCAGAGGAAAAATATCTGAATTTGTTCGATATTCTGCATAGTTTAGAAATTTTGTATGACAAATTTATAAATTACCCATGCCAAATGAAAGAGCCATTTAAATCAAAATATCCGTTTTTCCTATTAATAAGGGATGTTTTGAACAAGTTTATGAATTCGAAAAAATGTTCTTTGTTGAAGGTTCTAAAATCTGAGAAGTAATCTTTTGTATGTGTGGAATAATATTCAGGCTAGTTCCATGGGTACTCGTGGTATAAGTCACATGCTACGATATTTGGCTACCAGTATTTTAGAACGGAAATCTGTGCCTTATTTTATCGGAGATACCTCATTAATTGAATAAGGCGACGCAAACATTTCGAAAATAACGGTGTCCAACAAAAATAGCAGTTATGAGCTTACGTGACTTACACTACAAAAACCCATTGAAATAGCCACTCAACATACAAATTTATGATTGAATTTTTATTTAAATTTTTTTGCAACATTGACTTTTACAATAAAAATTCCGAGCTTTTTGTTTATTTTTATGTGTGAATTGTTTTCTTCGACTTGTACGGTTAATCAAAAATAGAACGGAACACCCCATGCCATGCTATTTTATAAAGTTTTCACAGATAGATGCAAAAAACACAATTCGTTCGGCATTGTCTTCTATAATTCTGTATGAATAAAATAAGCTTAGAACACCCACTGGTTCCAATGTAAGGCGGGGACCCACAGGGAAGGGGGGGGGGGCGGTAATTTTTTTAGGGGACAGTTACATATATGTTATGATCCCATTCTCTGTTAGATCCTTTGTAAAAGTAATGTTGTATATTTAAAACAAACACACATTCGAATTGCAAGTAATAATAATAATTTTTTTATTCAACTTTCAAATAGTTTCTGTTCAAAAGTTCAAAATACAATAGCTACAAGAAAAATTCTATGAAAAACTTTTTAAGAAATTTAGACGCTTTTATATATATTTGAAAATTCTGTATAACTTTTCTGATTTATAAGTATTTTAGAATTTCAGACTATTTTTTTTTATTATTTATTGAATAAGTCTTGTATGTATTTCTTTTCGCTCTGCAATATGTCACATGAAGAAACTTTAGCATATGAAACTATTGATGTACAAATTTAACAACTCAAAAAGAAATTGTGAATTTTGATAATCGGCCGATGGAAAAAAGTAGTGAAATTCATCGGTCGTCCCGGAAAAAAAAAAGGGGGGGGGGGTAAAATTTTTCGATCGGCCGCAAAAAATAAATAAATAAATAATTTGTAATAATAATAAAAAAAATTTGCGAAATCTGTACATCGGTTGCTGGAAAAAAAATCTCAAAATTCGTCTATCCATCGCGGGAAAAAAAAAGATTTTTTAATTGGGCATGTGGAAAAACGTAATGAATTTGGTCAATCTGTCGCAAGATGAAACTGCAAGATTTTCCAATCAATCACGGGAGAAAAAAAAAAAAAAAAAAACACGAATTTTTCCAGTAAGTCGTGGGGACAAATCCGGAAACTCTGAAAAAAATATCGTGATATTCGTCGATTGTTTGCGGGAATATATTATGAAATTCGTCAATCATTTGGGGAAACTTTTGTTTTTTGAATAAGACACAAGAGTGCCCTTTTTGAGAACAGTGTGCCATTTTTTTTATTAAAATCCCGCCCCGTGGTCCTTTAGGTGTAGACCTAGAGTCAAAACTACCTTACCCGTGGCCCTAATTTTTTGCGCATTAGTTTGTCGATGCTTTTTTGACAGTAACTGTTAAAAATAATTCAAAAATTTTTATGTAAATTATTTTAATGAAAAATGATACATTTTACTATTACATAGTGAAATTGAACAACCAATAATAAAGGACACATACTTTGTGGCCAATGAAATCCATTTCCTTGCAAGTTTTTTATGTCCCTAATGTTTTGCGCATGTTCGAATGTGACGAAATGAGTAAGTTTTACCACTTCGTTGGTCCTCCTGTGGCAACATAAACATCTCTCACTTGTCTTGGCATAGTTGAAACTAATCGTTTTTAAGCAGAAATTGAAATTTTTTGCCATTCTTCAAGAAGAATTCTTTTCAACTGCTGATTGTCACGTGGTTTTCTTTTTCGAACTTCCTTTCTTTAAGTACCGCCACAAATCCTCGATAGGATTGATGTCCGGTAAATTCAGAACCCAATCTAGCACAGGAATACGATTTTGTTAAAGCTAGGTTTTAGTTTTCCTAGCTGTATTTGGTTTGGTTAAGTCTTGTTGAAAAAGATAGCCCGATTGAAGGCCAAGTTGTTGAATTGAAGGCAACAACCTATTCTGAAAAATGTCCCGATAACGTTGTGCATTGATAGTCCAGTCATATGGCATCGCCGACGCCAGAATAACCAAAACATCCCCAAATTGGAACATATGACTGAAACTTTCACTCTTGTTTAACGCATTTTGGGTTTAAAGCTTCATTTGCTTGCCGTACGACTCGACGACCGATATTTCTATATAAAACTGGAAAATGGCATTCATCGACCATATAACACTTTTACATTGCTGATCTGTCCGTTTTAAGTGATCCACAGCCCACAGAAAACGTTTCTTTTTTTGTGCAGGAGTTAACATTAGCTTACGTTTGCTTTTGTAAGATCTGAAGCCCATTTTATGCAATATTTTTGTAGCCATTTTACGAGTCACTGGTCGCCCTATGCTGTCTTGCCATAGGGATGCGTCCTCTGTCATCGTTTCTGATCTGTTGTTCATTACTACTCGACGCAACATTCGATCTTCTCGGGCCGTTGTTCTTGATGGGCGACCAGTACTGTTTCTTGGCTGTATATCTCGAGTTGAAACGAAAGTTTTTAAAACATAACGCATTGTTGATTCAGGAATCATCAAATTCCTGCCTATTTGCCTCATTAGACACCCACTATTTCGTTTTTCCATTATCTTCTTCCGTAACTTTACCGTCAATCTTTTACCACTCATTTTCTTCTTATGAATTGATTTGAAACCACTCTTTTCTAAACAACCCATGCCATCAGTCCCGGATGTCATAATTTGCATAGTTGGAAACAACCAGACAATCGAAATTGTCGAAAATGTTCTTTAAATGCACATACGCAAAACAATAGGGCCTTCTGTTTTTAAGAGGAAACATGTTTTACATACGCAAATCTAATTGTGCGACTGTATTTATTTCTTTTTTTTTTTTTTTTTTTTTTTTTTTTATTCAATGCAATTAATTTTAGACGACTAACATTTCAAGAATTTGGTTGTCTATTTAGAGAAAATTAAGTTTGAGATTTCTTTCTTTGAAAAACTTTACTTTTAAACTGGTCGCAAAGAATTAGGGACACGGGTAAGGTACTTCAACAGATACGATGTCTGTATCACGCTGTTGTAGACTTTTTTTTTTATACTAACGGAATCAAAGAATAAATATACGGTAGCGTAATCAAACGCGCTTCACTGTTTCCGTTCACTCTGCCATGATAATTGCTTTTAAAATGTCACAAACAAGATTCAAAAGATTACTTACTATGTACCAAACATGTGTGTGGTAACTGGTTTAATTGAGGGCGATCTGTACTGGATTTTTTCAAAAGAAAGGAATTTCCTTATTTAGCTTGCATTTCCGGAATTGTACCTCAAGATAATACTAGTGGGATGTGCCAATCCCAAAACTTTCTTCTATCTCATACATGTTAATACTTATAAATTCGCTATCACAGTGCCAAAATTAAATGACGATCTATCCCGTTTTGAGGATTCTAAAGGTTTATGTTCGTTGAATTGTGCGCGCATTTAAAAAGGAGATATAAGCATCGCATTTTTCAAACAACTCATTAAATTTCTACAACCATCCTCGTAGATGTCTGCAATTTAAATTCGCAACCGTAACATCATAAAAGCTATACCTGTTGGTCTGTACTGTATACATTCAATCCTAATAAGGATCTATTTGTGTGAAGGGTTTCGTTTAATATGTCTTTTAAAACACTTTATCCTTAAATTAATAAATCAAAATTGTTAATTTATAATTATTAAATTCTTACCTAAATGGCAGCACCATTTAATTTTAAAATAATTAAAAAAAATTTCAATTTAATTGAAAATATTCAAGTAAAATTGTTTAAATAAAACTAAAAAATCCGAATATTTTTAAATTCATCAATTTCAAAAATTTAGTGGAGATATAAATAAAAAATAATATTTTTAAAAGCAAAAAATTGTTTAAAACAAATTTAAAATGCTGAAATAATTCAGAAAAATCCATATTAACTCTTTCTTTTTTTCAAAAACTCACTAAATGGCGCCAGAAAAGGATGTTATATTAAAAACATGTATCAAAAATCGAAATAAAAAGGAAAAAAAATCTTTCAATTCCTCAATAATCTTGTAGATAAATTAAAAAAAAAAAAATTCTCCATAGAAATCTATTAATTTTTAAAAATGCCTGTAGATGTCAGCACCAAACAAAAAACATTTTCTCCAGGGGAATCCAATATTTATTCATCTGACTTTAATCGGTTTTTAAAAGATTAATTCTTTTTCAGGGTTTATCCTTCTCTTTTTTTTTGGGGGGGGGGGGGGAGACGACATACAATACTTCGCAAATATCTTTTAAAAAGAAATTCAGCTACAATTATTATAAATTTAAGTTTAAAAAATTTCAATGCAATTCCGTTTTTAAAATGTTTATTCTTTTTCTCTCTTTTTTTTTGGGGGGGGGGGGGGGAGGAGCACATAATGCCTCGCAAATTTCTTTTAAAAAGAAATCCCGCAAAAAAATTTACCAATTTAAGTTTGAAATTTTTCAGCTTAAATCGGCGGGATTTGAACTCATCAACTTCTACATACGTACCCAATGACCTTACCAACTGGGCTGTAACTTCTACGAATGAATTAGCTGAAGTTAAGATTATGTAATGTCGCAGAAATGGTCGAATTCATGAAAACTCTAATAATATAAGACTTTTTCAAAATTTTATGATTTGGGTGTTACAGGAGGTATTCAGCTCTATTCAGGAGGTATTCAGGTATTCTACAGGAGGTATTCAGCTCAAGTCTGTAACTTAAATAGTTTCCGAGTACGAGCGTGTGACGGACAGACAGAGAAGGGAGACTATAGGGGTTTCCTGAGATAAGCGAAATCCTAAAAACAGTCGGATAGTGTTAAGGACCTTCTAAAACGTATAAATCCATTGAAAACCGGATGTCCAATACTCTCTTCTTCTAAAGATAGAAGAAAGTAAAAATAGTGAAATGATTAGGGGGTTGGGGGCTCTAGAGTCAGTTAAAGTGAGACCTCAGCCCACCCTGCTCCCCCTGGTTACGGGCCTATGGAAAGGCAGTTTGTTGAGTTTCATCATCAGGGATTGTTTTGTGTATCTTTGATCATTTGGAATTTCACTAAGCAGAATATCTGGTAATGAAATCTTCAAAATATATGGGTTTATAAAAAGGTGGTCCGCCTTCTGGATGAAGGAAAATGAGTTTTGCTCCATTTAATATTATTTCTAGGACGCAGGGACCTTATCAAAATTCAAAAAAGTGTATGACAGAAAAAATTCATCTATATAATCTTAATTGAATATTTTTACAATTTACATTGCATACATATCTCCTACATATAAAAAAATAAAGCGCGTTTCAATATTTTGGGGACACCCTGTATAGGTAATTCACCTAAATAAGTAAATTTGGTATTGGAATTAGGACTAAGCAGTATGCATTTTATTTTATAACTCAGCATCTCATGATGGTCCCAAAATGATGCGACGCTTAATATCACAGAAAGTAAATATTAGATTAACATATACATGGGTCATCCCAAAAGTGTACATTTTCAATTAAAATTTTTCCCGTAAAAAAATTTTGTTTTTCAAGACAAATGTTAACATTTCTAGAAACTTATCACTTACTGCAAGTAAAAATCAGCAGTGGCCCAGCTACATTATATTTATTTTTTTTCAGAAACACAATTTTTTTATTAACATCATACAGTTATGTTTGTGTTGTAAGACAAAGCATAAAAAACTATTTATTCTGTTAGACATATAACTAAGGAGTAATTCTATATAAGAATGCATAATGAATTTATTTGGAATTAATATATAAAAAAAAAACCACAAAAAAATCATCTCCCATCTCGAGCTCATTTTCATCATCCATCTTTTATATGTACTAATTCAATTCTTCTCTTTTTAAGTTTTGAAACAATCTTTTTTTGATTTACAGTCATTATAAATTCTTGTTAAGCATTTTTCTTTTAAATATACATTTTCAAAATTAAGAGATTCACGGAGGTGAGGAACATACTCTAAATAATAACCTACATATTTATTTTTTTTGAGAATTTTGGTTCTTTAAATCAGAATCTGTTGGTATAATTACATAAGAAATATATAAGCAAATATCTTAGTGTTGATTTAGTCACCTTGAATTTTCAGTTCACAGATGTGAGAAACTCCAATAACCATACTGGCTAACTTTAGCATCATGGGAAACAAAATCTGATGATAATTTTGCCATCTATTAACATGAAAATGCAACTTAATGTTTGGTTCATGGAGGTGAGAATGTATTGTGTGACACTCCTTTTTGTATTCAGAAAACAAACAAAAGTACAAAGAAAGTAATTAACTATGCTAAGTTACTTTGCTCTAGAGATAGTAGTAGCTAGAATAACAATTATTTAACTATTTAGTTAAAGTTTATCGACAGAAGTCACTGTCTTTTTTTAATGCCCGTATTATACTTATATTCATCTTATACCTATATTTTAGGCATTATTATCGTAGTAGCCATTACAACAGCCATTCTCAACCTTTTTTTCTCGCGGGCCGCAAACACAAGTTTGCGCAGTTTGGCGGGCCGCAACTCACTGATATAATAATGTAACAAAAGGATAATTAAAATAGATAACAAAAGTAGCAGTGTTGAATTTAAGGGGTGGCTCTCGGGGACATCCACTCCGGAACATTTAAATGCCGCCCAACCCCCCTCCACACGGAAAGTTGTAGATTTTATGTTTTTAAAGGGCAAAAGTTCAATTTCACCACTGGATCTCTAAAATATCCACCCCCCTTGGAACCGCGGAAAGCCCCCCTGGTTAAAAACATCAGAATTCAACAGTAAAGTAGCATAAGAAAAGGTATATACAAATTTAATATAATCAAGTTTGAACATTAGTCGCAAAAGAAATGTTATTCAAAAAATGCAACACAAGTATTTCCAAACAATATGCTTGGTAGTATTTCTATTGCAAATGATCTAGAAATATGCCGGGAAGAGTGTTGTTTGGAAATAGTGGTATAAAACTTTTTGCTGCCATTTTTTTCTGCTGCAAACGTTTAACCCTGATATCCATTATTAGCTGCATGATAATTATTATAAAACTTAATAATGTATCAATGCAGCTTTTTCAAGTTCTAAAGAAACACATCAAGGAATTTTCTTTAATAAGTCGGTCGTTTTCTCAATGCAGATTTTTTTTTCTTCTTTAAATGTAGAAATGTATAGTGCAAATTTAATTAATTTGGAATAATGTTTTAGTTTTGAAGAAAAAGAAATGTATACACCCCTATAAGACAAATAGCGCTATATGTGAAAAGAACTTTTGACTAGGGAAACGGCATTTAAGATGTTTTAAGACAATTTTAAATTGGTAATCAAAGTAAATAACAAGACAGATTTTTCTTGCCACAAAAATACCCATAAAAGAACACTGAAGAGCTTAAATTTTTTTATGCCCATCTCAATTTTATAAACAGGAATTTAATAACCTGTGTCTCGGGCCGCACATTAAAGGTCGCCGGGCCGCAGGTTGAGTATGGCTGCATTAGAGAATAGACATATTTTTCTATCTGTTATTACATTAATATATAGAAAATCATGACATCTTTTTTTTTATTTAAAAAATTCTTTATCTTGTTTCTATGCATATTTAAATCAATTTCCGTAAAATACATTTCCTTTACTTTTTCCTAAAAACTTTAAAACATATTTCCTTATTTTGTTTAAAAACATTTTTTTAAAGCCTGCTGAAATATATGTTTTTAAATGAAATAAGAAAATACGTTTTAAAGTTTTTATGAAAAAGTAAAGAAAATGTATTTTATAGAAATTGATTTTAATATGTATAGAAACAAGATAAAGAATTAAGTAATCAAACATTTTCCTTAGTAACATTGAGTGTGTGACATGACACGAACGCGAGATCTCATATACTGTGTACTAAGGAACAAAAAATATAAATTATAAAAAACGTATCCATACAACGCATTTATTCTTCTTTCCCTTTCAATAGAAAACATAAATTAATTCAAAAATGTTCATGCCATATACTGAAAAAGGCTTTGTTACTGGAATGGTAACACTTTTTGGAGAATGACCCACATATATATATCAGGGGTCTGTCCAGACTTTTCTCACAGGGTCCTGTTTTTGTGAAATTGTGAAGTTTATTTTTGTGAAAATTCTAGTCATAATTTTGTGAATTTTAAATTATCGATGTCTTCATATTCTATCATTCATATATAAAAAGCTAAGTAATATGCTTTTTGTTGAGTTAAACTGCTTACTTACAGGCCAGATTTTATTTTTAAATGACTAAATTTGTGAAAAGTTTAATTTGAAGGTGAAAAAATTCTGTGAAAGGTCTATTTAAGAGACAAATAATTTTGTGAAGGGTCCTGTTTGGGGATAAAAAAAATTGTGAAGGGTCCTTTAAAGGACCTAAAATTTTCCTAAACATATCCCTGAATATATATATACATATATATATATATATATATATATATATATATATATATATTATATTATACATATATATATGTATATATATGTATATGTGTATAATAATGTATACACATGTAATAATATATATGTATAATAATATATATATATATATATATTAAACAAAAACCTAATTTGCGGAACAAATTAAAAAAACAAAATTTATTTCCTAAATTGTTTAAGCCCAAGAAGGGGCAGATATTAAGATATTTCATTCAATTCGTTCTACATTTAATGTTAAATTTTTGTAACAAATAAGTTAAACCAATTGAACTTTAAAAAATAAAAATGAAACTCATACAATATAATACTTTAAACACCTATATACTTAGATTCCGTTCAAATGAAATCGAAATAAATTTTAGACTTTTATAAAGTTTTGTATTTTGCGCGTATCTTATCATATTATGTACAATCGTCATAAACATAATGCAAAATGTGCAGTACAAATATTTACAACTTAAAAATGGAAAAAGTCTAAGATTTATTTCGATTTCATTTGAACGGAATCTAAGTATATAGGTGTTTAAAGTATTATATTGTATGAGTTTCATTTTTATTTTTTAATGTTCAATTGGTTTAAGTTATTTGTTACAAAAATTTAACATTAAATGTAGAACGAATTGAATGAAATATCTTAATATCTGCCCCTTCTCGGGCTTAAACAATTTAGGAAATAAATTTTGTTTTTTTAATTTGTTCCGCAAATTAGGTTTTTGTTTAATATGTCAAGTTTTTTAATAACTACTGAATTCAGATGAACACATTTCAAAATTAATGGAGGGTATATCATCAGGCTTTGATTTGTGCGATATCGCATCACAATTTGTGATGCAATTTACCTATGTATAATTCAAAATGTTTCACCAGTGCAGTAATGCAGGTTGCTGTAGTTTGGTCAAAAAATTACAATCTGAACTTAAAAAAATCTGCTTGAAAATGTCATTTTTATTTCCACTATGACGCCATATTTATCTTCTTTTTAATTCTAAAAAAAAAACTATTTCAGTTTCTTCAGCTTCATGTTTCACATGAAAATCATTCAACTAAATATAGGCAAATTATTATTACGGCTTTTGAAGTATTTACAACAATGAAGGAAAAAAAGTTAAATTTTATTAGAAAATGTCCGTTGATTCTCAATGAAAAAAGCGAAATTTGGAATTATTAAGAAAAATATTTGAATAATGTAAATAAAAATTAGCCCATGTTACTCTCTAGATTATAATCCACCTATATGCAAAGGCATTTTATGATCCGTTTTGACCCTGACGTCAGGCAAATGTTTTCACACTTTGAATTTATAATATTATTAGAATTAGCAAAGAATTAAAAATGAGTGGCATCAGGGACAAAAAGGTGGGAAGAAAAAATGAAAAAGTTATCATCTCCATAGGCTTTTCTATGTTAAATTAACATTGAGAAGTGACACTGGAAATAAATAAGTATTGCGCTGCCGCGCAATACTTAAATATATAACCATTAATTAAACATAACCTACCACCATCAAAAACCGTAATATTATGAATTAAAGCTGTAAGTATAAAAAAAATTTTTATTAATTTATTATAAGAATTATTATGGAAGAAAAATAAGAAAGTGGACACCGACAAATAATGGAAAATCTTATATATTGAATTACGTTGTCAAGGACACAGAATTCAATGATATAAGCAAAATGGTTGTTTTCTGTGAGAAAAATAAGCTAAAGCTAAAAATTATTTTCCCCTGTGCCCAAACAACCATTAAAATCAAGTGAATTGATTAGAAATGAAATATATATACATACATATATGTATATATACATATATGTGTATATATATATATATATATATATATATATATATATATATATATATATATATATATATATATATATAATTATTTTTTTTTTAATTTAAATGTTCATGTTGTCGTCATATGAAAAGTCAAAGATCAAAATGTTGGACCTTGAAATTAAAAATTTTAAAAATATGTGCAAGCGATATGTTATGTTAAAGCTCAATTAAGTTGCGAATAGACCATCCTTTTAACTGTTATCAGTATCGGGTCTTTTCTTGTGGTCATGCGGTGTTTTTGAGCTTTAATGACTTTAAAAGGAGAGGGACTGATGTCCTGCGAAAGAGAAACATTTCCGTCAAGTAGAGTTGAGCTCATACCTCCTGACCTATTGTTGATGCCCTCATCCTTTTGTGAATAAACCGCAGAAAGGTCCAGAACAGATCTCCTTGGAAAACTGAAGAAGGGTGGTAAAACAAACGTCCATACGCAGCCTTAAACACCAATCAATCAAACAACGACACCAAAATAATGCCTTGTGACTAACTTTATAATGCATGAAATCAAAAAATTATGATTTTCGTTCATCTGAGAAACCAAGAGTAATACTAATTTTTGGGTTTTTATTCACTCTATAAATCTTAATATAATAAAATTCTGAGAAGGTCATGTAGAAAATAACATTTTTACTTTGGTCAAAGATGTTTTTACAAAAATGTCTGTCTGTCCGTCCGTAAGTCGCCATTGTACCATCGAAAAGTATATGAAGTTATGCATAGAATTGAACCAAATTTTTTGTGTATGTATTTGGCTGTGGCAAGCAGGTCCTCCTTCAATTTAGGAATATTCTGCCGGAAGGGGATGCTGTAATAGCATTTTGTGTGCCATTTTCATTATTGTACCATCGAAAAGTGTATGAAGTTATGCATAGAATTGAACCAAATTATTTGTGTATGTTTTTGACTATGGCCAGTATAGATCCTCCCTGAATTTGAAAAATTTCTGCCGGAAGGGGGAGCTGTAATAGCGATTTTTGTGCCATTTTCATTATTGTACCATCGAAAAGTGTATGAAGTTATGAATAGAATTAAACCAAATTTTTTGTGTATGTTTTTGGCTATGGCCAGCAAATCCTCCTTGAATTTGGAAATATTCCACGGGAAAGGGGCTCTGTGATAGCGATTTTCGTATAATGTTTCTCGATATTTCGTAGTTCTGTTGTCCATCGGCGTCTCATGCAGCGACGAGAAATCGCGTCCTGCTAAGCCGGCTATTCACAAACAGCTGATGTACAACAGAATAATGAAAAACTATTGATTTTAATAAATATGATCAACTCGTTTTTACTCCGATTAATTAACTAAAGCAGAAATTTAAGATGAAAATCAAAGTTGGTATAGTATTGAACTAATGATATTGCAGTATTAACATCTGTAACTACTTTTTGAAATATTAAGATGTAGGGTCACCCGGTGTATTTCCTGGTCAAAAAGCATCAACATTTAATTATTATAAGAACTATCAAAGGTATTGTTTCCAATTTTTTTTTTCTTTTTTTTTTGTGTGTGCAATAAGCCCCTCTGATGGCTATATTATAAAATGCTTACTTAAATATATATGCACTTAGAATTAAAATAATTATAATTTTTAAATGACCAAGAATTACCCCCCGAAACGGGGTAATTCTTGATCACTTCTGGGGTAATTATTGGTCAGCATCCTTTTTCATGTAAATAAAGTAGTATAGTTATTTTTTTTTTTTTATGACTGAGTAATAAAATAAGTAGAATCAATCTTCTAAAAGTTTTGTTCATCTCATAATTGTGGAATAATAAAGCATAGACTTTGTTTTGAGCATAAATACAAAGTTATTTGATGTGCAAAAGGCTCTTGTACATTTTACAAAACATTAAATTAGCCGAAGAATTTTTATGCATTTTTACATTTATACGCAGTATTTATTACTTCATTAGTATCCACTGTGAATGGATTGATTAATAACTTGCAAATTTTTTAGTACATAAAAAATATAACTGAATGTTTGTTATCAATTTTATTTTGCTTAGGCCAACTGAAGTTTCCGGCTCCCTTTTCAAAACATTTTCAATACAGACCTTTAATATAATACACTGTAAAAAAAAAAATGGTAACGTTCCATGTAAAATCCAGGAACGTTTGGCCTTTTCTCAGGTTTTCAGAATAACTTAGCTCTTTCCTGTGAAATTCTGGTTTTCTTATCTGAAACGTTCCTGAACTAAAGTTGGAAACAGCAAAACGCTGCGGCCGCCATTTATTATTTTTTTGCTATAATCCGTTGCTCGCGCGAGCCCCACCAGTGGCTGAGAGGTTCTGCTCTCGAAGCTGGTAGACGGGAGGTGCTGGGTTCGAACCCAATCGCGCCCGTCGGCCTAACCGTTTCGGAGTTTTCGTGGTTTTCTTCGAAACCGTGGATTCCCATGCGTAAATACGGGTTAGGTTCCCTTAGTAAGACCCCCACGAAGGGCACTCCGCCCCCCCCCCCCCAGGGCCTATATCCCACGTGTTGATAATCGGCCGTCATAAACACAAACCAAACCGTTGCTCGCGCGCGAGTGTCGAAAACGAATTCCTTAAATGAATGTAAAGAAATCAATATGGAATGCAAACAAATGAATAGACGACATAATCCTTTACGTCTCTATTGTCAAGACAATTCAGATGAAAATACAATACCTCTGTGACATCGCTAAGAGATTATCTCTCGTACTTGTCTGTGGAATGTTTAACGAGCAGACCGTGTAAAAAAAAAATACACCTATTATTTGGATCTCCATTAACCAGGGGACCATCAAACATGATTCTCACTGATTTTGATTAATTTAAAGTATGTTTTAGAGTTCTTATCTCTAATTATTCTTGTGAAAGGATTTCTTCAAATGGGCCTTAGATTTTCAGAAATTAGATGCCGAGTTTTAGCATACATTTCAAATACCCATTAGTTTGCAGCTCTGAACGTGTCTTTCGTGGTGTGGACGCAGAAGGCTCGCACGCCACCAGTACGGCCCGAGTTCGATGCTACCTCTTGACTTTTTTTTTTCTTTTTTAATTAATTTTATATTTTAACACTTTATTACAATTTGATTTAAATTTGATATATATTTGACACTTGGAATTGCTGCAAATTTGATTTTTTTCGAAAAAAAATATACAATTACGTTTTTTTTTTTTTTCATGAAAATTTATATGTATTTTATCTAACTTGTAAACTAACATAATTACTGACGAAAATCCAAAATATTTTATGTCTAGATTTTTTTTCTAATTATTATTTACATTTATATATTTTTATATTTTAAGCAAAGTTCAGAAACAATATATCATATATATATTTACTTTATTGAATTTTAACTGAAAATTTATTTTTTCGTGTAAATTATAAATAATAATTTTGATGTCAATTTCAAAATATTTTTTCATTCTAACAAATAATGATAATAAAGCGAAAATTGCCAACTGGAAATGTAAAAATCGTCTGCGGATCCCGCATGCTGTGAAATGTCAGTAATGTTTTGCTGTCAACAGAAATATTCCTGGTATCTCGCAGGAAACTTACTGGCATTTCTGTAGAAAGTTTTTAACATATACAGTAAAGTTCCAGTCATTTTCAAGAAATGTTTCTTGGAAATAATGGGCAACTCAGCTGCCCATTTTTTCCCAGGAACGTTGCGGAATTTTTTTACAGTGTACACAGCATAATAATTAGGTTCCTCTATTGCATTATGTATATTTTTATGCACCATTTTGGCATTTTGCAATGAGATAGTATTTCTACTTACATTGTTCAGTCATAGAATGTGTGTTATTCTCTGAGCACTTACTGTTTTCTTCTTTTAAAAGTGTTTAATGCAGTAGAGGAAAATTTTATAATCTTTTTTAGATTATTAGACTTATATTTCTTACTGACTGATATAATACTTGACTGATATATTTCTTTATTAGACTGTTATATGTCATTAGTTGAAATAAAATAATTAAAACTTCAAGAATGACAATGATCTGTTGCAAAATGTGTAAAAATCAAGATCGATGTTTTGCAGAAATTTAAATAGCAGTTTTGAATATAATTTTCTTTTAATATTTTATTTCAATTAAATGAATAATTAAGGCATGTATTTCAAAGCAAAGGATTCAATGTATCTTTGAGATTTTTTACAGTTTCATAAATTGTTATTAAAAAAAAAAAAAAAAAAAGAAAAAAAAGCAAAAATGTTTAAGAATTACCTCAGAAACTCAGTGACCAGGAATTACCACGGGTGACTCTTCTTTATTAAGAACTACATCTAACTAAAATGTGGTGAACAGTGGGGTTGCAGTTAATTCTCAAAAGGTTTGCGACAATTAAAATAACTAAATATGATGATAAAAAGGAATTAAATGATGATAAAAACATTGATCGGGAATTACCCCAGTGACCAAGATTTACCCCAGATACATTGGGCAGTATTTGACCAGATTTTTTTTTCTTCAAAATAAATAAACACAACAGTAAACTCATAATTAAGTAATAAATTCCAATGAGGATAGTTCAGAGTACCTCTATGATTTTTTTCATTTTGGTGAAGCCTTCTTAAAACATAAAAAGGTCTGTGACCTGGAATTACCCCAGAAACTTGCTGACCAGAAATTACCCCGGGTGACCCTGTGAGATAGAAGAAAGTTTTGGGATTGACACATCCAACTAGTGTGTGTGTGTGTGTGTGTGTGTGTGTGTGTGTTTTGATTTGCCCATATAATGTCCCTCCAGATTTTTCTTCTTCTAATAATGAGCCAAGAAAAATATAAATAGATAACAATTAACAAATTTCAAAAGTCATGCAATTAACTTAAAATGATTGGGAAACACCAGATTAAAAATACTTTTTATGCACATAAAATAATTTTAATATTTTGTTAAAATTTTAAAATTATTAAAATTTCAAAACAAATTAACAATATATTTAGATGTCTTTATTAATTGCAATATATTTAATTAAATCTAGATTAGTTTTTTGTGAAATATAATTAAAATTTGTCAGTTTTTTAATTATCTTAAAGTAGCTGTTTTAAAATTTCTGTGTATTATTTTCTATTTCCGGAATATTCTCTTATGAAATTTTGTCTTTTTTCAGGCTTTGGAGCCCCCACCCATGGCTCGAAATGAAGGGGCCAATAATTGTTGGTCCCAGCCGCGGCGGTCTATACCTGCCAAGGTAAGAAAAATACGTTGTTTTCTATTTGAGAATAACTTGTGCAAAACATTCATATTTTGGATGTATTAATCTTTCTACATGTCCCAAAAGTTTATAGACATATTTTTTTTTTTTTTTTTCTGAAAGGGATAAAATAAATATGCAAATATATAACAATGAAATAAAAATAATAAAATTATCAAAAATTTTTTTACAATCATAGATTTAAATTAAAAATAAACGGTCAAGTGCGAGTATTACTCGCGCACGGAGGTTTCCGTAAAATAAATATATGAATTTGTAATTGTATTATTAAAAATACCGTTGCTAAAAGAATACTAAGACTTTGTAAAAAACTATACAACGTAGGGTTGGGTATAAAAGTATATAGAAAAGTGTTAATGGATATATCGTGAATATTCAAAGATATATGGAATCTAAATAATATCAAATATAGCTATTCTGTATAACTCATTTTTTTATATTATCCTAATCTGTTTCCTAATTACCGATGATTTTTTTTCGAAATTTATTATGAACAATGCTTTTATACTCCTGCTACAATAGCTACAGTCTTGGAAGAAAAAAAAAAGTAACCCCCCCCCCCCCCACACACACACTAACTCCTCAACAAATTATCGTAGAAGAAAGTTACTGGTACCGAACGATTGGAAATAAAGCCTACTTTTAAATGATGTAGATAAAATTTGCTTAGGGGGCCATCTACATATTAAAACGAACCATAACTTTGTTTTTTTTAATAGCAGTACACAAATCTGACAGTATAAATGAACTCTACATCCTTCAATTAGCCTTAAAACAAATTTTTATACAATTCGTACCATAAGTTTCCGAGAAATTAATTATTTTAAAACGAGCGTACTTTAAGGGCTGTATCCAAATTGAAGTTCGTAAATCGATTGTTAACCCAGAGAGCCTGGACAAGGCACCTTAAGAAGTCAATGAAGCCTGCTGGATTACAGAACAGCAGAAGAAATTTCAAAATATCTAGTCACTTCTATTTTAGACGGCCCCTTAAACCATCATTTTGCCGTTTTTTTTAAGTATAATTCGAAAACTTCTTGAAAGAAAAATGTGAAATTTTGGATTTACATAAAGCAGGACTTAATAAATCTAAATCCATCAAAAAAATTGTAGGTTGCAATTCATAATTTTTTCGAATATTAATTTCATAATTCATATTATAAAAATTGCAAATTTAGCGTATTTATGTTTGGGTATATTAGTATTATTGCTACAAAAAAAAAAAAAAAAAAAAAAAGCACATTAGGAGCGTAATTTCTGGAGATATAAATCAAAATATGGAATGTAATTTAACATTAGAAGCACTAAATTGTGATTGTTTATAATTCAAAAACTTATCATTCAAATGACTTGAAATTCGGTGTCTAGGTATAATTTGAATAGAAGATTTGAAATATCTTGTTAAAATTGGGTATTGCCATTGAAAAAAATGAAGTTTGGATTCGTTTTAATATGTAGATGGCCCCCCTAAGCAAATTTTATATACATCATTTAAAAGTAGACTTTATTTCCAATCGTTCGGTACCAGTAACTTTCTTCTACGATAATTTATTGAGGAGTTAGTAGGGGTGTTTACTTTTTTTTTTTCCACGACTGTACATCCAGCGATGATCAACAATTTTTCTGAATGTCCGTAAATCGAAATTTGTGTTTAACAGAAAAATGCGAATTTCTCAAAAACTAAGTGACCTAGGGTAATTGCTATAATTTTCCGGCAAGTCAACGTCTACTACCATTAATTTTTTCATAATTTTAGTTTCAGTAGATTCGGAATTAGAGGGGGGGACATATTTTTGCGCCACATTTTCAACAATATCTTTGAAAATATAATACCTAAAATTAAAAGGAATGTATTTTTGAGTTCAGCGTTACGAAAGCTTTCACACGATATGCGAAGAAAAGAGTTTTTTTTTTCAAGTACCATAATTAGCCCCCCTACATTTTTACTAAATATATTTATGAATGTTTATTAATCTGAAAATATGTGGGTCAATGGTCTTTATTATTTCCCCGAATTTGAACTTTCCACGTTCAATAGTTTACGAATAAAATGGCTGTGACAGACAGACGGACAGACACAGGAGTGATCTTATAATGGTTCCGTTTTTACTTTTTAAGTACGGAACCCTAAAAATAAAAACAAAATAATGCTGGCCCAAAAATATATAGACAACCGGTGCTAAAAGCTGATTTGAGTACAGATATTCAAAATTTGCATATTCCAAGGTCATGTACTTGTGGCGCAAAATCTATCATTTAAAGGCTCGTGGATGGAAAGTTGTGGACATTGCAACGAAAAATTGGACGCAACAGGGCTGAGAATTCTGTTAAAAGGTGACAATTTTGAAACAAAATCTCGTTCTAGACGACAAGAGGGGAAAAAAAAAAAAAAAAAAAAAAAAAAAAAAAAACTAAACGGCAAGACAAAGAGATTTTAAGATTAGTTTCAACCCAGAAGCGGTCTGCGTGGTCACTTTCTAAAATAGTAAGAGTTGCAGTATCAAAATCCATGTTCCATCGACGGATGCAGGGAAGTACATTTCTTGATTAACGCAAAATGCGTTGTTCGCCAAAGTTTACAAAACCACATAAAGACGCTTGTGTTCAGTGGGCCTGAAATCGCATGAATTGGACAGATGAATGGGTGGGTGTTCTTTTCAGTGATGAAAAGAAATTTAGATGGCCAAGATGGTTGGGCATATTACAGGCACGATATTCTCAAAGAACCGAGAACTTTTTTTCTGCAGATAACAAGGAGGGAGTTCACTCATGTTGTGCGGAGCATTTTCTAGTAATGAAACAACCAACCGATATTGTTTTTTTCAGAGGTCGCCAATGTTCCGAAGATTACCAGAAAACGCTTGAAGTACAGTAACTTCCATTTGGAAAGTTGCTAGGTGTGGACAAATAGATATAACCATAACCAGCAACACAATTGCCCCATACACGTGTCCAACTCTACAATGCAGTGGTTTAGACAAAACAAAGTACAGGGTTCGCACAGACTCCTTAGACCCCTTGGAAACTCCTTAGAAATGAAAACATTCCCAAGTAGTACTTAGAACTACTTAGATAAGCAAACCACTACTTAGAAACTCCTTATATTGTATTGCGGCTTCTTGACGCAAGCGATATTGCTGCCGAGGAAAAAAAAAATCGTGATTGAAAAACGCACGGTAAATCCTTTATGCACGTTATTCATCTGAAGCACAACATTGATTGGGTAGGATAATCTTAATAGCAGGCCTCCCACTAGGTCCGTAGTCCGTCATTTGACACTGTTAGCCGATCTTTATTTTAAATTTTATCAATGTTTGGCATTTAGCCAAAAATCTCGGAAAAATCGCTTTTTTCGCAAATATGTTCCAAGAAATACCGTCAAATTTCGTCAATCGATGGCGGAAAAAAATTGTAAATTTTGTCAAAGGATCGTGAAAAAACGCGAATTTCTCCAACAGATCGCGGGAAAACTCTGATTTCTTAAAAAGACGCGAATTTCTTAAAAGGCAGCGAGAAAACTCGAATTTACTCAAAGGATCACGGAAAACGCGAATTTCCTCAAAAGATTGCGAAAAACACGCAAATTTCCTCAAAGGACCGCGAAAAACACGGTTTCCATCAAAAGATCGCGAAAAAAACGTTAGTTTCGTCAAACGACCGAAATAAAACTTGAATTCCATTAGAAGATCGCGAATTTCCCCAGAAGATCGTGAAAAACACGTGAATTTCGCCAAAGGATCGCGAAAAACACGCGGTTCCCATCAAAAGGTCGCGAAAAAAACGTCAGATTCGTTAAACAATTGAAATCAAACGCAGATTCCATTAAAAGATCGCAAAAAAGCGAATTTTCCCAGAAGGTCGCGAAAAAAAAACGCGAATTTCTCCCAAAAGATAACGAAAGAAACTCGAATTTTCCCCTGAAGGTCACGAAAAAAAAACGCGAATGTCACAAGATCGCGAAAAAAATGCGAATTCGTCAAAATTTCACCTTCAAAGAAAGTGATTACTGCTGTTCTAAAAGAATAAATTCAAAACTTGTTATATTTTTTCTTGTATGCTGCATTTAGCATTCTTTTTTTTTTTTTTTGCCTTTTAAAATTTTGTTTAAGATGTATCATGTATGTGATATAACATAATAAGTGTTTGGGGTTTGATTAATCTTTATGACCTAGGGGTGATTCTAGTCCGAATTTTCCGAAAATGTAAGGCATTCATTTCCGGAAATTTTAAAAAATCGGTCACCAATCCGAAAATTCGGACATATGGTCGCCGAAAAAAATAAATTTTGTCAATCGTTTGCAGGAAAATCGCCAATTTCGTCAAAGGATCGCGGGGAAAACGCAAATTTCGTCAAATAATCGCGAAAAACCCCGCAAATTTCGTCGATAGATCGTGAAAAAAAACCCACAAATTTCATCAAAAGATCGCGAAAACCCCCACAAATTTCGTCAAAAGATCGCAAAAAACCTCTCAAATTTCGTCAAAAGATCGCGAAAAACCCCTCAAATTTCGTCAAAAGAGCGCGTAAAATCTCACAAATTTCGTCGAATGATCGCGAAAACCCAAAAATTTCGTCAAAAGATCGCGAAAAACCCCACAAATTTCGTCAAAAGACCGCGTAAAATCTCACAAATTTCGTCGAAAGATCGCGAAAAAAAACACAAATTTCGTTTAAAGGGCGCGTAAAAACTCACAAATTTTGTCGAAAGATCGCGAAACACAAAAATTTCGTCGAAAGATCGCGAAAAAACAGCAAATTTCGTCAAAAGATCGCGAAAAAACAGCAAATTTCGTCAAAAGATCGTGAAAAAACAGCAAATTTCGTCAAAAGATCGCGAAAAAACAGCAAATTTCGTCAAAAGATCACGAAAAAACAGCAAATTTTGTCAAAAGATCGCGAAAAATCGACAAATTTTGGCATAAGATCCCAAAAAACCCACAAATTTCGTCAAAAAAAGAGCGTAAAAACTCACAAAATTCGTCAAAAAATCGCAAAAAAACTTACAAATTTCGTCAAAAATGCACGTAAAAACTCACAGATTTCGTCAAAAGATCGCGAAAAAACCACAAATTTTGTCAAAGAGCCGCCGAGAAAACACATAGCTAGTGTCGGGAGTGGATTCCTCCCCCCCCCCCCCCCCCTCGTTCTCTCTGTAACTTTTCAGATTTGCTGTGAATTTCAGAATTTTTTTTTACTCAGAATCACCCCTGTGATATGACCATTGGTCACTGCATAAAACAGTAGATTGTCAATTTTGTATTTAAACTTACGAAATCAATAAGCAATATATTGTGAATACTGTGCAATTTCAGCACTAACAATTAGATTCTAATAGAGTAAAATTTGTTTTTGAAATGTTTTTCTCTCCAAATTGGGCATTAAAAATTGGAATGTGCATACCACATAACGATGCAGCACATAAAAACATCGACAAAAAAAAAAAAAAAAAAAAAAGGCAAATCTTTAAAATTTTTTAGACTCCTTGGATTTTTTCTTCCCAACTCTGTATGAACCCTGAAAGTAACTGTTATAGACTAGCCAGCCATAAGACCGAAAACCTAATAGAGAATCTCCAGGGAAGATTAGCTAGACATATATGCTAATGGGCGTCAATTTGCAATTGTTCAAGATCTAAAAATGCAAAATGAACGAAGTTGGTTTTCTTTAAAGCCACAATTTCTTCAAACTTTTTTTTTTTTTTTTATATGCCTGATTGAGTTTTTGAAGTGATTATACAAAAACAGCTTAAAATTTTTAACGTTAACCCGTTCAGGACCATGGGTGCATATATGCACTTTCAAAAAGTACATCCAGGATTTCGTTTCAATACCAGTAATAAAGAAAAGAAATATTTTATTTGCTGTATTTTATTTCAGCACTTTCGTGATTATGTAAGTAAGAGTAACTTTTTAAAAATAAATGGTGTCAAACGAATAAAATTTGTGTAAGAGAGGCCGGCCCCGAAAGGGTTAAAGGGGGGAGGGGGGGGATTATCTGTAAACTTTTGGGGCAGTAAAATTTAAGTTTTAATTTTTTCTAATTGTAAAATAGAAAAACCCCCGTTGTCTATAAACTTTTGGGACGCACTGTAATTTACTGTTAGTGCTGGTGGCGGCTGCACAAACCATCACCTCATTGAGTTCACGGCTGAAATTCCAGAATTAGTTAGAACTCGATTAGCGTATTAAAATGGCACTGGTCTGCCAAGTTATATCTTTGTTGAAACCACCTGCAGATTCAATTTATTGGTTGATTGATAAGTTTCCCATTGTGTTTTCCTGCACCTAGCCCTCCATCCATTACTAGCTTTATGAACCCATTGGGTGCAGGAAAACACAATGGAAAACCTACCAATAATAAAACCAATAATTAAAATCCATTTAATAAAACAGCACCCTTCACAAAAATCCATTTAATAAAACAGCACCCTTCACAAAATTCCATTTAATAAAACAGGCCCTTTCACAAAATTCCATTCAATAAAACAGGCCTCTTCACAAAATTCCATTCCATAAAAACATATTTTTCATTGATTAATTTTATTAAATTGTTTAATATTTAAACAAAATAAGCTCACCAGTGAGGAAAACTTTAGCAGAAGGATTTAAAGAAGTTATTATTATAAACATTTGATTAGAATTTGAGAAACTGAGGTTCATCATTCGTGACAAAATGTTATTTTTCACAAAAAAACGTAATAAATTTCACAAAAATAACGTTTACTTTTCACGAAATGGGCCCCAAGAAAAAAAAAAAAAAAAAAAAAAAAAAAAAAAATCTGTATCAACCCCTGATAAAACAGGGGCGAAATTCTGATAATATTGAATCATTGAAAGGTGTGTGCTGATGCTCATTTGCTTGTAGATTTTTAGCATATAAACAATTGTTAATATAGAGGCTGCTTTTCAGATGCTTATTTCATTCACAAGAACAAATGTTTGATCGTGAAGCTAATGAAAGAGTTCAAAAGTTTAAAATTCTTTGTAAAGTATCAGTCGTGTAGGGGAGAGTGGGGTGAAATGGGACGGAAGGTTTTTCTCTTTATGTTTCATTCTAAACATTTCATCAATCATTCACTAGATAAAGCAATGGTAGCTCAATCTTCAGTTGAAAAAAGTTGCTGATCTGGATAAACTTGCACTTGCACAAAGTAAAAGATTATTTGAAGAATCAAAGTGAATTGCTTCATATACCTTTTTATGCTTTTTGTATATTAATGACTTGTTTATGCGTAGATGTAATAGTTTCCCTATTTATAGAACGTTATACTGTATATAATCCATAATTTAAACTAAGTTTAAAGCAGCATTTTTGTTTGTACAAGAAGTTTAATATAAAAGAAGGTAGTAGCAGGGGTCGCAGTTGTCCTATATTTCCTATATTTATAAAATAACCTTCAAAAATATCCTATATTGTCCTATATTTCTCTAACTGTCCTATATTTCCTATATTTCTCTACTTTCTCATATATTTGGTACCGAAAGTTCAGACATAAACTATATCGCGAATTTCAAATGTTCAAGATCGCGAAAAAACGGCAGATTTCGTCGAAAAATCGCGAAATAAACGGCATATTTCCCCCCAAAAGATCGCGAAAAAACAGCATATTTCCCCCAAAAGATCGCGAAAAAAAAGGTCAATTTCCTCCAAAAGATCGCAAAAAGGGTGTATTTCCCCAAAAGATCGCGAAAAAAGGTCAATTTCCCCAAAAAATCGCGAAAAAACGTCAAATTTCGTCAAAAAACCGCGACGAAAAAACGTCAAATTTCGTCAAAAAATCATGGCGAAAATACGTCAAATTTCGTCAAAAAATCGCGAAAAAAACCCGGCAAATTTTATCAAAAAATCGCGAAAAAAACCCGGCCAATTTCGTCAAAAAATCGCGAAAAAAACCCGGTCAATTTCGTCAAAAGATCGCAAAAAACGGCAAATTTCCTTAAAAGATCGCGAAAAAGGGGGTCAATTTCCCGAAAAGATCGCACAAAAACGGCAAATTTCCTTAAAAGATCGCAAAAAAGGGTCAATTTCCCGAAAAGATCGCACAAACACGGCAAATTTCGTCAAAAAATCGCGAAAAAACGACAAATTTCGTCAAAAAATCGCGAAAAACCGCAAATTTCGTCAAAAACATTGCAAAAAAGCGTCAAATTTCACCAAAAGAACGCAAAAAAGCGGGAAATTTCGTCAAAAGAACGCAAAAAAGCGGCAAATTTCGTCAAAATAACGCGAAAAAACGGCAAATTTCGTCAAAAACGCGAAAAAACGGCAAGTTTCGTCGAAAGAACGCGAAAAAACGGCAAATTTCGTCAAAAGAACACGAAAAACCGCAAATTTCGTCAAAGGGCGCGAATTTTCTAAATGTCCTATATATGTCCTATGTTTTTCGCGGAAAATGTCCTATATTTTATGGATTGGTCACTTCTACCCCTGTAGTAGGGAGGAAATGGACAAGTCCAATTCCTTCTTTTTAATAAGATGAATGTAAATTGCTAATATGCAAATATTTTTAAAGGGTAGTATATTAGTATATTAATTATAACATTGATAATATATTCATTTACTTCAAAATGTAAATAAATTGAACTGATGATTTTTTTTATGCCATCTGTGACTGATAATCCTCGTCGTTTTTCAGTGAACGAGTCAGTTCATTCTGGTTTTTTAGATTTAATACGATTGAATGGCGAAATGAGATGTGCTAAGAAATTATTTGAAAGATAATGAAGATAAAGTTCTTCAGTTTTCCAGAATCAAAATTTTAAGATTTGATAAATTAAAACCTTTTTCATTCTAAGTAAAGTATTCTTATGACCTAGGTGATTTTTTCTGAGCTGGAATTAAAGCTACGAGGTAAAAGAGAGCTTTTACCTTTACTTGAAGCGTATTCGAAACCTTTTCCTTTGAGTGAACGGGAGAAACAAGATTGCTTGTCTTTAATTGCTTCAAGCATATTCCTCAAAGTTATGTTCTTTTTTCATCCTTACATTATAACATTTATAATATGGATAAAGGACTGGTGTTGCATCCATACAAAACTTTTAAAATAAAGTTCCAGTTTGAGAAAGTACTATAAAATGCGGCGAAATTTATTTTTATAAGAAAAAGAAATTTAAAAAAAAAAAAAAAAAGAGAGAGATAAAAGCACTTATCTAGTTTTTTCATTTTAAAGTAAGTGTTTTTAAAAAACCTGTGATAATTATCTGTTATATGTTTGATTTGAATAATTATTTTTCTTTCTCAAAAGATTGAAGAAACTATAAAACAAACATAGTAATTCTGTTCATGCTTTAGGAGAAAATAACTCTGAAATCTGAAAGAACCATATTAGTTTTTGAATTGTTACTAAACAACAACCAACAATATTTGTATTTTTTGTTCTCCTAAGTAAGGTTCCTTTTTATAATAACTTAGATTATAAATATATAGAAATGTTTTGAACAGGTAAATAGTTGACTGAAATATAAGTCTGAAAAATAACTTACATACTTCTTTTATTTTTCAGTTGTTATGGAAAATATTGTGGTGACGTAATTACGATTTATTAATAAAATGATCAGTTCTTGTGTATTTATTTTGTAGCAACTGCAATTTTGTTTCGCTGAAATGCATTTGTAAGGTTATATTTGAATAATAATTATAAAAGTTTTGAAATATGCTTTTTCTTTTAATTTGATTTCTTAGAAACCTTGTTATGAATCTGCGTTTGATTCTTACTTTGATACAAACCATTATTTTTAATAATGATTGTTAATGGATTAAAGTTAAAACATTGTGATTAAAAACTAGTAGGATATGCCAATCCCCAAAACTTTCTTCTATCCCATGTACCTTAATATTTCAAAAAGTAGTTACAGATATTAATACTTCAAATGTTAATACTTACAAATTTAACTTTACAAAGGTTAATACTTTGGTTCAGTTTCATGATACGCTTTCCAATGGTATAATAATGAAAATGGCACGAAAATCGCTATTAGAGCACCCCCTTCCGGCAGAATATTTCCAAATTGAAGGAGAACCTACTTGCCATAGCCGAAAACATACACAAAAATTTGATTCAATTCTATTTATAACTTCATACAATTTTCAATGGTACAATAATGAAAATGGCACAGAAATCGCTATTACAGCGCCTCCTTCCGGTAGAATATTTCCAAATTGAAGGAGAACCTGCTTGCCATAGCCAAAAACACACACAAAAAATTTGCTTCAATTCTATGCATAACTGCGTACAGTTTTCGATGGTTCAATGGTGACACACGGACAGACATTTTGTATAAACATGTTTTTTAATATATCTGACCCTTAAAACGCGTAAATCCGTCGAAAGCGGGAAGTATATAAAAAAAATTCGATTACAGTACTTTCTTCCATCTTCAATAGAATCCATTTTTTTGCACGTATTATTTTGAAAGGCAATTGGACAAATTGTGCAACAAGAAAAGTGTCACAACTCAACAAGGGGTTACATTTGTCAGAGTGTGTGTGTGGGGGGTGGGGGGAGGTATAAATTTACTAAATCCACCTTATCTCTTTGTGTTGATTCTTAAAGATTTTGCGCATTTTTTAACACTTTTACAGCTGCATGCAGAGTTAAGTACTATCGTTTTATGTTACACTAAAAAAAAATGCGAAACTTCATCTGCCTCTCCTGTGAAATTTACTTTTGTCAAGATGTGTCACTTTTCTTGCGGGTGAGCGATATGTAGCCGACACTAGACTGTTTGTGCCTTACCATACTTTGTTTTATAGCTACCTCATACCTCCCTTTTAGTGGGGAGGTATGAAACAAATTTTGAAACTTACAATTTCTTTAATTATAAAATTGTTTCTGTAAATTATGTTTCTATATTGTTCAAGAACATTAGAAAGTGTTTCATTCTGTATTCTATAAATTGAAATTTTTGTTTTTGTGTCAAACAAAGGTGATTTTCTTATTTTTCTAAAAAGTGTCTCATTCCTCCCTACTCTTCCCTAACGGATACTTTTGGTCATAGAATTCAATGCAAAGCTATTGAATAGGGTCTAAAATTATCGTCTTTCACTTAATATGCTTCTTTATATATTTTTTTTATATAAAATTTACGAATTTCAAACTTTTATAAAATAATTACATTTTATTGACGGAATAAGTCTTTGTGCGCCATTTTAATTAGACAATTTTTGCTTAAGTATTAAAATAAAGTCAACTTATATTGCTAAGCTATAGGATAGTAGCTTGCATACATATAAAAAATACTCATAAAATTGCATACACGTAAAGTTTTTTAAATGTTCAATTCTGACGTTCTTCATTATTATATTTACACATAGTATGCAGCGCACTTTTCTCGCAAAACTTTCGGTCAAAAAGTAG